>OY288273.1:65191718-66552536 GCA_958450335.1 Hibiscus tridactylites
CAACAGAAACAGATAGACAGAAGGGAAAAGATGCATAATACTTTGTGACAAGCTTTGAAGACAAGGAAACACTCTAGGACATGCCATTAAGATATGGGAAATAAAAGTGTATCGGATAATTCATTGAAATATGAAATATCAATGAATCAACCAGAAACCCTGTCTAGGAAGCACACTAAAAGATGTAATAGGAAGACTAACTTGCTCGCAGCTTGAGCAGCCTGAACACCACCATGCCCATCACAGATACCAAACACCCCGAACTGCAATGTCAGCACAAATATAAGATTCATCGCTTTTGATAGAAGGATAAAAACATCGGATAAAAATCCCCTGCCCCTTTTTGGTGCCCCAACACTAAAAAACTAAATACCAAGCCCTAACCCTAAATTCTAAATCCTAAACCGTACACCCTACAAAATACACCCTACCCTAAATTCCATAAACCCTAACCATAAACCCTAAACCTAATTTTTAGTGCGGGGGCATAAATAGGGGCACCGAAAAGGGGCAGAGGATTTCTATTCAAAAACATCAACTAAATACTTAATAACTTGAAAACCTTATTAATGCCAGGAAGAGGCCATTGATAATAGCAAACATCTTCCATGGGAAGCTTCTTTCCTCCTCGACACAACGACATAGGGTCCGAAATCATACCAACTCCAAAAGGCATCACACACTCATTTTGGGATGAAATATGAACCTGTCACAGAAGACAACATGCAAAATCAATAAAATTAGCTCCACTAAATCAAATATTTCCATGCATTACAAACTGAAATGGACATTGTTCTATCTGCAATGAGTACATAAGAGAAAACACTTAACCACAATGGTCTATCAGAAAACTAAAGCAGCTGCCACACAAACAATCGTGTCTACAATCCTAACCGTATGGGATTTTATCTTATGTGGATAGTCTATCAACTGTTAACTGAAAGTGCAACATTAATGTTCAGTTCTTCAATTTACCTCTGCACTCTTGAAAGATAGTTATGAACAGAGGTAAATGAGAGTTCCATGAGAATAAATAAATGATACTGAAAAAATAAAAAAAGCACAAAAATTATGTACTTCTAGGATGTTAGAAGTGGATGTGGCTTGTGGTATATGACATTCTTATAGGGTATTTTATATCAAAAGGATGATTCTGACAGTCAAAATATACAAAAACAAGTTTTGAACAGCTCTTGTTCGTTCATATAGACTTGCATGTATGTTTGAGGTTGTTCCAAGTGTTATTGTGTCTCCACTTGAAAGTTCCATTGGGTGGCCACATTGCCTACTTCCAGAATCAGGATGATTAATTGGTCGAGAATTCAATAGTGTTCCATTGAGGCTACCCATGTCTACCAGCTCCCATTTAAGTTTCTGCAGAAGTTTATAACAATAGGAACAATTAATACACCACACACAAAGCATACAGCCAAATGCAAACTAATGTCATACAACTTTTGAGAAGTTTACATTTGAATTCCAAGTTATCATTGCATGCTTTCCGGATACCTCCGCATCCTTCAATAATAAATGACTCGGAGAAACCCTCCCTAGGATCAAAGGCAACCTTAAAGTGTTTGTTGACTGTACAGAACAACAAGTACCACGAGAGGGACCAGAGACAACCTCAAGAGAAAGGCAACTTCCTGCACTTCTAACAGACAGATATAATTACATGCTTTATGCATTTAATAGATTGAAAGAAAGCATGCACTAATCGCTTTATAGAAGTGATAGAAAACAGAAATTACGTTGATCACTGATAGCCTGGGGCACAAATTCTTTTACAGTGTTTTGACTTCGATTTTCAGGTCTACCAAGTTTTAGTGCTTCAACTAGGTGCTCTGTGGCTGATGGGCGCTTTAATGTCTGCCCAACCAAAATATCCTCTGAGGGATCAGATATTACATCTAGAACCAAGCTATCACCTGTACAAAGTATATCATTAGTATTGGATTTGCTTAAGCAGAAGAGTTAAAGCATAATTATAAGAGAAAAACAGTAAAAGATTAATACCCGGAGGCAAATGGGGTGAAGTAGGGGGGATCCGCTGTTTGTGAACAAGTCCCTCATTACGAGGTGGACGCAGAAGATCTTCATTTTGGTAACATGCTCCCTCTAAATCATAATTTCTTGTCAAATCATTGCTTTGATCTCGAGTGAGATTGGCATCATCTGACACTAGAGGCCTCTCAACGTCATCAACCTACAAATCCATCAAATGAAAGATGATCACAAGAGATTCAAACAGAAAGCAAGCTTCAACAGTTTCCTAGTATTCCCCTATACTAAATGGAAAGAAAATATAAATCTATATGCAAAAATGCTATGACAAAGTTTAGTATTTAGATACACAAACACATGAAGGGTTTAAAATAAAGATCCCAACTCTTGCTTCCATCACATGCATTTAAATTGTAACGATTCAGACAAGAAAAGATAAAGGAAGAGAAACTGAGAGTAATCATCTAAAAGTAAATTTTTATTTCATATATAGTTGGTTGGAGATACGATAAAAGAAATCTAGGAAAATGAGATACTTATATGATATTAGGATTGTTGTTCAACAATTGGAACAAGTCTATATACTTGAAAAATCAATCTATCGGTTGATTTCATAGACTTCCAAATTTATCACTTGAGAAGAGACTGCAAAAATGACTTATAAGATAACTTCAAATTGATAGCCAAGTTATCCTCTTTCCTTTTTGTCTCCAGATTTTTCCAGCTAAGGAAAGAAATCAACGAAGTTCCTGATGAAGACCCTACACTACAACAATGGATGCATATATTTCTAAAAACGGAAGATTCACAAACTGTCTCTAGGATACAACACTCATTGCCATCTATTCTTAGTGGATGAGCGTTAAGTGATCCATCATTGTTGACAGACTCAGAATATATGCCATTAATTTCCAAACAGATTTCCTAGGTATTAAATCCGCTAAACTACATGCCATATCTGGTATTCATGATTGAAATCCACCCACAATCTGCTAAACTAGAAAATCAGTTACTCCTCTAGCATCAACATAAATCTATAATCACCGCAGAAGAATACCAAAAGTAATTCAATTAAATGCATCTCTCCAGTTCAACGAACCAAGAAAATCCGCATTGCATTCCCACGGATTTCAGCAAACTGCAAGCTGAACCATAGAATCCTCTAATATTTATTCAAAACATCATCAATTAGCACCAAAAAGAAAATTACTAAACAAACTCGCCGCATTGATTCATTGCACATAAAGAACTGATAAATGGGTCAACCTAAAGCTATGCAATTAAATCCATCAAGAAACCAAAATAGAAAAAAAAAACATAGCTCGTAACTACCAAAAAATTAAACAAAAAAACTCAAAGAAGAAATCCAGCTCCACCTAAGCTCAAAAGGCAATGATCCGCAATCAGAAACATGGAATCAAACCTAAATCAATGCTGGAAACTAGATTTCTTACTAAAATCGAAGGAAGAAAATAGATCAACGGAATTGATGGTACCTTGATGGTGCGAGAGCGAGAAGAGAAGGATAGAAGGGAGAGGGAGAAGGAGAAGAAACGCCATGGTTTGAAGGCGATAAGGATGAGGATAAGGATGAGGATGAGCATAAGGAGAAGGAGGGTGAAAACGACAATGCTTTCTAGCATCGCCATAGTCGTTCAGCGCTCTCTCTCTCTGTCCCAAACTCAAACACAAGGATTTCAGATTGGTCTCTTCTTCGCGACAACCTCGCTTTGAATTGATCGCTCCTCATTCATTTTCCCCAATTTCCCCCAATTAAATTAATTCTTATTATTAGTCCTATTTTCCTCAACGTATCTATTAAATTCTTTTGTTTTTTTTATTTGCAGGAATTTCTTGGTGACGTGTGGTTGCATGACACGTGGTATTTATGAATGATGTTTAAGGATGTAATAGCTCAGAAGTCGTCAGAAGTTCTTTAACTTTTGAAAAATAATTAAGTTTAGGCTTTTTTTTTTCATCTAAATCAATAAACTGTATCAATTAAATCTTTTAAAGAATATTGAATCTTGAATCTAATAAAAAATTATCATTTGGTACAACATCTTGTGTCAAAATGTTGTCACTTAACCTATTCAAATTTTTTATTTTACTTAAAAAATTCTTTAAAATTCTTAAAAATTCTAAAAAAACTTATAAAAATATAAAAATATATATTTTTTTTAAAAATCTATAAATGCAACATAATAAAATTGTAATATATCATTAATATCTAAAAAAGTTGTTAAAATTTAATAGTCAAAATTGATAAAAAAAATTAATTGATTCAATTTTTTGATTAAGTGCGTGGTGTTTATAAATTTTAACATTTGTTGTGAATAAAATAACAAGAACAACGAACGAGAATAAAAGAACAAAGAGATGAGAGAAATAAGGAGATTTGTATTATTTCAAATATAGACTTGTGTAAATGTCTTTAGTAAATCATCTATTTATAGGCATAAACATCCACATAGATAAATATTCATAACACTCCCCCTTGGACGTTAAAACCTTACTAAGATAAAAACCCAATGGGAAAAAATATCTTTAGTGAAGGAAAAATAGTACACACATCTTTGATACGCATAACATGTTGCCTCATTAAAAACCTTACCAGGAAAAACCCATTGGGACAAAACCTCGGTTAAGGGAAAAAGAGTGCAACATGTATTTACACCCCTCATGAAAACATCACATAAGATATTTGAATCTTAATAATTCAATCTCAAATACTATTTTTTCTAAAGATCGTAAGGGATGGGACTTTGGAGTAATATGTTCAATGATGTATCCACCTTTCGATTGAGATATACATCTTGCATTATCTCTACACAAGAAAGCTTTCTATTGTATCTTGTGAAAGTAAATCACATATCTTCTGGATATGTTGGGTCAATGGTCTTAGCCAAACATTTTTAGGTTGCCTCGTGCATAACAATTATTTCTACAAGATTTGAGGAGGCATCGACGAATGTTTGAAGATCTAAAGGTAATGATCTTTGTATATCCATGGATATTTCTTGACCAACTAATATATGGTGCTTGAAGACCAAGAAAAGATATAATTATCTTTATTCACACCCAACAATCTTACAATAGATATGTTTTATCCATATTGAATCTTCTTTAAGATTATTTCAACTTATGTCCATTCATAGAAAAAAATGCATATTTAAGTGCTCGATCTTTAGGTAGAGACAAAACCACATCTCAAGATTTTTTTCTCAAATACTTTCATTAAATACTTTAAAAACTCTTCACGAGTTTCCAATTTGAAGCTCTTAAAGAGTGCTAATGATATAATGAATCTTGATTCAAACTCCTTTATAAAATACATAAGGAAATATGATCATTCTTATAGTATTTCCTCAATTAGTACCCACTAAGAGGATTATATCAAATGCGCCAAAATATGAATATTCAAGAGGACATATCTAAATAAATTTCTTCGAAAATTTCCAAATCCGTTACAGATAACTTTCCTTTTATAGGGATCCACAAAATGATTAGACACGTATAAAATGTTCCATAACTGCCAAAGTAATTGCATCCATCATGAAGTAATTAAAATTCTTCATAAATCATAATTCGAGTTGTATTTACGACTACTTATTTGTGCCTCACTTGCATTACACCTTTAGGTGTTTGGACTGTCAGTCCAAATACTTCTCTTTTAGAAGTTCAAAGCGTCTTTCTATATTGGTCAATTCAATATCTATACTTTTGGATAGATTTCTACACAAGATCCTCATTTTTTCTTTACTTCTATAGAAGTATTCTATGTAAAATTGTTTGTAAAATCGTTTTTGACAACTATTCAATTTTTTGGTTCCATTCTCGTAATGACATAACTCATCGAGATCTCTCCAAGATTTCAATCTTTATTTCAGGTACCTGAAACTCTTCTAGAGTTCTATTATTAGCTATGTCTTGGGTCTCTTTAGGAGCACCCGTCTCCAATATATGACCATCTCATATTACTTTCTATTTACGAGAATTTCGATCATTGGAACCATTTCAACTATCATGCTCTAGGCATTATTTACATTCTCTCGCTCTAACATGTAATTTAAACTTAGAGCATTTCAACTGGTATATGAGACTTAATTGCTCTCATTAGGTTAGTAAATATATCTGGCAGTTGACATGTAATAACATGAATTATCTTATGAACTTCTAGTTCATATATGAGGATCTAGATAACGATAATTAATTTTCCTCTATCCAGCTGATTATTATCTCCTCCTGATGTTGAGAAAAATCATGTCATAAATGATTCTTCAATTAATGTTTAAGAATTTAAACATAAAATGAGACTCGTACTCAATAAATATTCTCAACCCTTTTTATTTACCCATTTTGTTTGTTGTGATGGAGCAATTCATATCGCACATTCAAAAATCATAAAATGGGAAATGTATGGTTTCTGACCAAAAACCAATCATAACTGGGAGTTTATTATAACTCGTTGGCTTGATGCGTATAAGTGTTGTTATATGAAAACACCATATAAATAATAACTCTTTTTTTCTCATAGTTTAGCTATTAAATAGGAGGCATCCAATTGAAATTTTCCTAAACTACATTTTTCATGATCAATAGGCTTTGTAACAACTAATATAGCCTAAAATATAAACCCACTAGCTTTTGCAAGACGAATAGTCTAACTGCATAATCCGAATCCTTTTATAATCAATCTCACAAACTTCTAGTTGTAAGTTGATAAAACAATGTAGATGCATCTACTAAAATCATATAAAATTTTCCACATTTGTGGATATATGGGCTCATATTTCGTTCAGATATGCAAGACATGCAGTCTCAACTTCAGCACAAGAACTTCAAGTTCTAATTCTTTTGGTAAGTGGGATCAACTATATCCTTTGAGAACAAACAACACAAGAACTTCAAGTTCTTTTAGTAAGTGGAATTGAATCAATTCCATTAAGCAACACAAGAACTTCATGTTCTTTAATAAGTGGAATTTAATCAATTCCTTTGAGAATAAGCACCACGAGAACTACAGATTCTTTTAATACATGTGCATGTAAATCGCAATAATTTCTGCACCATTATTGATCAGGATGGTCTAACCGATCATGCCAACTATATATATGTGTGTATATATATCTGAATTTGTAAACTTATTGTTTACCATAACATGTAATTCAATCTCACTCGTACATGTCTAGTATGGTCATAAAAAATCTTTCCTTTAAATAGGAATATATTTAGCTCTTTCGGAGCTTTCAATTGAAATTATCATTTGGTAGCAATATATAGCTCTTCTAGAGCTTTCAACTGACTTTTTGGCTACCAGAACTTATATCCATATTGGCTTATTTCAAATGCCAATCGATAACATATGTTATCTATAATTTTCAAAGGGATATTTTGCGAACTCATATTGCTCTCTTAAAATTTCCACTTATAGTGGTGACGATATTATTACCATTAGTTGTAATTATTGCAATATTCACAATTCTGCACTTTTCATAATGTGCTTTCTCTCAAGAATTTATTGCTCTTCTAGAGCATCAATATTTTCAATACTTTGAGATATAGTACTCACATTATTCACTTGCATTTAAATGGGAAAATATATCTTATTCTTATGTTGAGCATAAATCATCACCATAGATTTTATTTGACAAGTAATCATGTTAAACAAAATAAATAAATATCATAATATATAAATATAAATATAAAACGTAACTAATTAATGTGTGTAAAATAAATAAACGTAAAGCAAAATACATAAAATAAATAAATAAACAATTCTCTTCAAAGTTATGAGAATAATTAGAAGATAGTTTATTCATTTCGAGGGTTATAAGAAAATTAACAATGTCCAAATAAAGTTGGACCAATATCATCTTCGTCATGTTTCGCAAACAAAATTTGCTTTTATTTTCTTTCCTTTATCATTCAATGATTCTTGATTTTTCAACGTACAACACGTACGAGACCAATGGTTTATAACATCGCATTGGTAATAAGAATAATTTTACTTCAATAGAGTGATCTTTATCACTCTTTTCATCCTTATAACCTCACTATCGATGGGTAGAAGTATTCTTAAAATGACCATATTTTTCATGTCTAAATTCATAGCCTCGACCACGACTTCTAATGTGGTTTTTATTCCTTCCATAATATAATCTCACATTCACTTCAGGGAATGGAGTAGAGCCAGTGGGCCTTTGAAACCTTTTTCACATATCCTTATCACAGAGAACAAAGATTTAATCCTCGTACGCGACATTGTTAAACCTGTCCACAAGGTTCTTTAAAAACCTCAGTTGAGACCAGTAGCCTCGCAGAACGGGATGTCCAGCCAATATACTTGGATTATATCGAAATTATGTCTCCAGTTGAATGATGATTTACCATGTTTGCATTCACTTCAGGGAATGAAACAGTTCCAATAATTGCATAGAATAAACATCATGCTTGCATTCACTTCAGGGAATGCTCCATCATTGATAATCGCATGGAATAAACATCATGCTTTGCATTCACTTCAGGGAATGCCTCCCATAAAACTTTTTGGATCAAGACGAATTTTCGTACCTTGAAATTGGGAGAAGTCTATGGTCGAGTTTTTCCGATGTAGAATAAATATTGCTTTCGAGCATATATAGACTTTATAACAGTCTTTTTGTAGATTCAAAATCACCATGATTTATCGCACTTTAAAATCGTAGTTTAAAGAATAAAAATAAAAGTATAATTTACCGATAATGATTTTCCTCTCGATAACGATGGAGACATAACAAATGACCGAGACAGTTTCTCATAATCCCTTTATGTCATGTCTCTTTTCAAGCCATTTAATCATATCATATAAAACTAAAAAATATGGTTAAAACATAAACTCTCATGAAAATAATAACATACATATATATATTGATTTTAATTATAATATAATATAAATATAATAATGACCATGGAGTGGTTAATCATACCCGACTTTAAACAATAGATGAAAATAATTAGATCAATGATAAAAATCTACGAGAAGAACAAGGATAAATAAAACAATGACCATGGCAATGTTTCAACGGCTCGTGGAGTGGTTAATTAAACAAGGATAAAAATAATTAGATCTAGTCCCTTCGAAAGCAAGAAGAACAAGAATTCTTACTTATTCGTAAAGTAGTTTTGTGGGCATCTATGAGTCGTATAGTGGTTTTTTATGTAAAGCACAATATTGCTCATTCGATCTAGTCCCTCGAAAAACAAGGATAAAAATCACATGTCATTAATCAAAACATTAGAAACATAATTATATATATACAAACATAAATAAATAAAACAATATCGAGCAGTGGCCACGAGACCACTTTGCATGTGTTTTTCTAATGCCTTTAATGACATGTAGTTCGATTCAATTTTCGTTCTCCATCTTGATTCAAGCACATGACTTTTCTATTTGATTTGAGCACTGGTGGTAATAACGTGTTGTGAATAAAATAACAAGAACAACGAACAAGAATAAAAGAACAAAGAGATAAGAGAAATAAGGAGATTTGTATTATTCTCAAATATAGACTTGTGTACAATGCCTTCAGTAAATTATCTATTTATAGGCATAAGAAGTACATAATACATTAAACTCTAATTAATGTAGATAATATTCCTAATGATAAAGTAAATCAAATCTCATTGATAAAGTTCTTATCATGATAGACATCCACGTAGATAAATATTTATAGCAACATTTTAAATTTCTCATATATCAAATTCAATCGGTTGTCTTATATAAAAATATTTGGCAAAGTGTACGAAATAAAATAATATACCTAAAAGTATAGGTTTTCAAATTCAATTGTAGTTTTTCTTTACCTTTTACTTTTATAGTAGTTCTTTAGACTTAGGATTTGTTTTTATCTAATTGTTTTATGGATTTATATCTAACACACCGGCGGTGAAAAACTTTTAATTTTCATAAGTGTCTTAGCTATAAGGTTTAGGGATTTAGTTTAGGGTGTAGGGTTTATGAATAGGGGTTTAGAATTTAGGAGTAATGATTAGAATTTAGGGGTTTATGGATAGGGATTTAAGTTTTAGAATAATATGTTGATGGTTTCGGTTTTAACCTATAAACCCTAAGCTCTAACCCTGAACACTAAATTCTAAAATACTAAACCTAAACCCCTAAATTTTAAACCTTAAACTGAGTCCATAAACCCTAAAACTAAAGCGCTTGTGGAAACTAAAAGTTTCCACCGCTAGTGTATCAAATAATTATCCTTGTTTTGTTTAAAGGATTTATATCCAATACACTAGCTGTGGGAACTAAAACGGTGAAAACTTTTAGTTTTCACAAGTGCCTTAGTTTTAGGGTTTATGGACTCCATTTAGGGTATACGATTTAGGTATATGGGTTTAGAATTTAGGGGTAATGGTTAGAATTTTGGGATTAAGATTAAGATTTAAGGTTTAGGTTTTAGGATAATATGTTGAGGATTTAGGTTTTAACCTATAAACCATAAATTCTAACCCTAAACCCTAGATTCTATTCACAACCAATAAATTCAAAACTACTAAACATAAACCCATACACCCTAAACTGAGTCCCTAAACCATAAAACTAAGGCACTTGAGGAAATTAAAAGTTTACACCGTCGATGTATCAAATAATTATCCTTATTTAAAAGGGTAACTATCCCATGCACAAGCACTTGTGTAAACAAAGTTTCCACAAGTGCCTTAGTTTTAGGGTTTATGGACTCTATTTAGGGTTTAGGAGTTTTAAGTGTAGTAGTTTTGAATTTAAGCGTGGTTAATCGAATTTCAAGTTTAGAGTTAATTTTAGGGTTTATAGGTTAAAATCTAAACCTTAACCATATTACCATAAAACCTACATTATACACCCTAAAATTTTGTCGTTCGAATCTAAAAAAAATTATTCGAAAGAATACGATTCCGGGGTAAACCAAAGATAAGTTTTTTTCTTCTTCTTCAATTTTGTTTTTGTTACGCATTACCTTTCTCTTTATATTTTAACTTGATTTTTAATTTTTTTTGAAAAACTAAAGAGGGGCGTGTTCGATTGTATTTAAGCATTGGATAAGATGAATTTGTGGTTTCTCACAAATCAAAGGACGAATTAACAGAGATGGATATACCATGATTGGTTGTATTTTAATTTTAGTATCAATCGATTATTTTTTTTATTTTGTTAGCGCTTTTCACCGTTTTGATAAAAAAATAGTTTCTTATGTTGTGTTTTGCATATGCGTAAACTTTAAGAGAAAATTGTAAATTTCTGTCAAGTTCTTCATATTTTCCTGGTTTATTTACTTTAGTCCCTACATACTTGTTGTGGTTTATTTATCAATATTTAGTTTATTTTATCCTATTGATGATATTTGATATTTTTAACCGTGTTTTGCGTTTTATATGATATGTTTAAATGACGTGGTAAGAGACATGACAGGGAGAGATTATGAGAAGTTGTTTTAGCCGTTTGCTATGTCTTCATTATCCTTAAGAGGAAAATCAACATCGGTAAATTTTAATTTTATTTTTATTCTTTAAATTATATTTTAAAATCCGATAAATCATGGTGATTTTGCTCAAAAGCAATATTTATTCTACGTCGAAAAAAAATCGACTATAGACTTCTCCCAAGTTTATGTTACAAAAAATTCATCTTGACAAGAATTTCCGTGGGAGGAATTCCTTGAAGTGAATGCAAATCATGATGTTTATTCCATGCAATTATCAATGATGGGGCATTCCCTGAAGTGAATGCAAGCATGATGTTTATTCCATGCGATTATTGGATATGTTTCATTCTCTAAAGTGAATGCAAACATGATAAATCATTATTCAATTAGAGACATAATTTTGATATAATCCAAGTATATTGGCTGGACATCCTGTTCTGCGAGGCTACTAGTCTCAAAGGAGGTTTATAAAGGACCTTGTGAACTGGTTTAACAATGCCGTGTACGAGGATTAAATCTTTGTTCTTTGTGATGATGATATGTTAATAAAAACATACTCCACTTTTCACGACAAAAAATGTTGTCCTCTGACACAATATCGTGAAAAATATTTTAAAGGCCCATTGGCTCTACTCTATTCCCTGAAGTTAATGTGAGATTTTATAATAGAAAGAATAAATGTCACATTAGTAGTTGTGGTCATGGTCGAGGCCATAGACATAGACATTATGGTCATTTTAAAAATACTTCTACCCACAAGTAGTGAGGTTATAAGGATGACAAGAGCGATAAAAAATCATTCTAAGGAAGTAAAATCTTTTTTATTACCAATGCGATGTAATAACCCATTGGTCTCGTACTTGTCGTACACTGAAAAATCAACAATCATTGAATGATAATGGAAAGAAAATAGAAGAAAATTTTGTTTGCAAAAAATGATGAAGATGATATTGGTCCAACATAATTGGACGTTGCTGGTCCAACTCATTTGGACGTTGTTGATTTCCTTATAACCCCCGAAGGGAATAAATCATCTTCTAATTATTCTCATAACTTTGAAGAGAATTATTTATCTTTTTATTTATTTTGCTATTTATTTACTTTACATATTAATTATTTACGTTTTATATTTATATATTATGATATTTATTTATTTTGTTTAACATGATTATTTATCAAATACAATTTATGGTGACGGTTTATGCTTAGCAGAAGCATAAGATATATTTTCCCATTTAATGCAAAGAAAAATGTGAGTACTATATCTCAAAGTTCTGAAAATATTGATGCTCTAGAAGAGCAATAAGTTCTTGAGAAAAAGCACATTATGAAAAGTGCAGAATTGCGAATATTGTAAAAGTTGCCGTTGATGGTAATAATATCGTCACCACTAGAAGTGGAAATTTTAAGAAATCAATATGAGTTCTTAAAATAATCCTTCAGGAATTATAGATAACATATATTATCATTTGACATTTGAAATAAGCCAATGTGGATATAAGTTCTAGTAGCCAAAAGTTAGTGGAAAGCTCTATAAAAGCTATATATTGCTACCAAAAGATAATTTTCATTGAAAGCTCCGAAAGAGCTAAATATATGCCAATTCAAAGGAACAATTTTGATGGTTGTACTAGGCATGTACGTGTGAAATTGAATCACATGTTATGGTAAACCAGAAGTTTACCAAATTCAGAAATATATATACACACATGTATATAGTTGGCATGATCGGTTAGACCATCATGATCAATAATGATGCAGAAATTATTGAGATTTACATGCACATATATTAAAAGAACCTTGATTCTCGTGGTGCTTATTCTCAAAGGAATTAATTAAAATTTTCTTATTAAAGAACATGATGTTCTTGTGTTGCTTAAATAAATTGATTAAATTCTACTTACTAAAAGAACATGAAGTTCTTGTGTTGTTTGTTCTTAAAGGATTTAGTTGACCCTACTTACCAAAAGAACTAGAACTTGAAGTTCTTGTACTGGAGTTGAGACTGCATGTCTTGCATATCTGAATGAAATATTGGCCCATATATCCACAAATGTGGAAATTTTTATATGATTTTAGTAGATGCATCTACATTGTTTTATCAACTTACAACCAAAAGTTTGTGAGATTGATTCTAAAAGGATTCAGATTATGCAATTAGACTATTCATCTTGCAAAAGCTAGTGGGTTTATATTTTAGGCTATATCAATTGTTACAAAGACTATCGATTATGAAAAATACAGTTTAGCAAAATTTCAATTGGATGCCTCCTCTTTAATAGCTAAACTATGAGAACAAAAGAGTTATTATTTATATGGTGTTTCCATATAGCAACACTTATACACACCAAGCCAACAGGTTATAATAAACTCACCGTTATGATTGGTTTTTTGTCAGAAGCCATACATTTCTCATTTTATAATTTTTGAATGTGCGATATGAATTGCTCCACCACAACGCACAAAATGGGTAAATAAAAAGGGTTAAGAATATATATTGAGTACGAGTCTCCTTTTATGTTTAAACTCTTAAACATTAATTGGAGAATCATTTATGAGATGATTTTTTCTCAACATCAGGGGGAGAGAATAATCAGTTGGATAAAGAAAGAAAATGAATTATCATTATCTAGATCCTCGAATATGAACTAAAAGTTCATAAGATAATTCAAGTTATTGTATGTCAACTGCCAGACATATTTACTAACCTAATGAGAGTAATCAAGTCTCATATATTAGCTGAAAATGCTCTAAGTTTAAATTACATGTTAGAGCGAATGGATGTAAATCATGCCTGAAGCATGATAGTTGAAATTGGTTCCAATGATCGAAATTCTCGTAAATAGAAAGTAGTATGAGATGATCATTTATTGGAGGCGGGTGCTCCTGAAGAGACCCAAGACATAACTAATTATAAAACTCTTGAAGAGTTTCAGGTACCTAAAATAAATATTGATATCTTGAAGAGATCTCAATGAGTTATGTCACTACGAGAATAAAACCAAAATAGAAAAGTTGTCGACAACGATTTTACAAACAATATTACACGAACTTCTATAGAAGTTAAGAAAGATAGTGAGGATCTTTTATAAAAATCTATCCAGATGTATAGATATTGAATTGGCCAATATAGAAAGACGCTTTGAACTTCTAAAAGAGAAGTATTTGGACCAACTGTCCAAACACCTAAAGGTGTAATGCAAGTGAGGCACAAATAAGCAGTCGTAAATACGACAAAATTATAATTTATGAAGAATTCTAAATACTTCATGGTGGATGCAATTACTTTGGTAGTTATGAAATATTTTATATGTGTATAATCATTTTGTGGATCCTTATAAAAAGAAAGTTATCCTTGACAGATTTAAAAATGCTAGAAGCATTTGAAAATTTCCGAGGAAATTTATTTAGACATGTCTCATTGAATATTTTGGCGCATTTGGTATAATCGCTTTAATGAGTACTAATTGAGGAAATACTATAAGAATGATCACATTTCCTTATGCTTTTTCTAAAAGGAGTTTGGATCAAGATTCATTATGATAATTTAAATATTATTAGAACTCCTAAAGAGCTTTCAAAGCATTTGGTTATTTAAGGAAATGATTTGAGAAAAAGAATATTGAGATGTGGTTTTGTTTCGACCTAAAGATCGAGCACTTAAATATGCATTTTTGTCTATGAATTGACATAAGTTGAAAGAATCTTAAAGAAGACTCAATATGGATAAAGCATATCTATTGTAAGATTGTTGGATGTGAATAAAGATAATTATATCTTTTCTTGGTCTTGAAGCACCATATATTAGTTGGTCAAGAAATATCCATGGATATACAAAGATCATTACCTTTAGATCTTCAAACATTCGTTGCTGCCCCCTAAAATATCATAGAAATAATTGTTATGCACGAGGCAAGCAAAAAATGTGTTTGGCTAAGACCATTGCCCCAACATATCCAAAAGATACGTGGATTTACTTTCACAAGATATGATAAATCTAGTGTGAAGATAATGCAAGATGTATATCTCAATTTGAAAGGCGGATACACCATGAAACATATTACTCCAAAGTTTCACCCCTCACGATCTTTAGAAAAATAATATTCAAGATTGAATTATGAAGATTCAAAGATCTTCTGTGATGTTTTCATGAGAGGGGTAAATACGCGTTGCACTATTTTCCCTTAACCGAGGTTTTGTCCCAATGGGTTTTCCTGGTAAAGTTTTTAATGAGGCAACATGTTATGCGTATCAAAGATGTGTGTACTTTTTTTCCTTCACTAAAGAAAGTTTTTTTCCCACTGGGTTTTTATCTTAGTAAGGTTTTAACGAGACACATTATCTTCATATACATCCAAGGGGGAGTGTTATGAATATTTATCTATGTGGATGTCTATCATGATAAGGACTTTATCAAGGAGATTTAACTTACTTTATCATTAGGAATATTATCTACATTAATTAGAGTTTAATGTATTATGTACTTCTTATGCCTATAAATAAATGATTTATTGAAGGCATTGTACACAAGTCTATATTTGAGAATTATAGAAATCTCCATCTTTCTCTCATCTCTTTGTTCTTCTTTATTTTATTCACAACATATATATATATATATATTGAAATACTAATTGAGTTGAATTGAGATTATATATATTTAGTATATATATATATATATATATATATATATATATATATTGAAATCCTAATTAAAGTTGAATAGAGATTTATATATATATATATATATATATATATATATATATATATATATATATATATATATATGTATATATATATTGAAATCTTAGTATGAGTTGAATTAGGATTACAAAGGCTATATAAAGATATAAAAGATCTAGTAGCCATTAATGCTTTTTGGGAAAGACCCTCAAAATAGTTTAGGTAGTTTTTATATGCTCATTCATTTCTAAATAGTTTAGAGATTTTATATGCTCGTTTTAACTGGGTGAACTACGTAGAGGTCGAAGCGTTATCATTGCGACTTAAGAATCGACATCATGGAATCGTTATTGGATGTGCATCTTCTCCAAATTCAGAGTTACATGTTTTAAATAGGTAAATCTTCACCCTTATCCACCTCAATTCGTTCCTTGTACATGGATCTCTAGTGGTGATCGTCAGATAATTTTTCTGCTGCGCCATGAGGTGTACCGACGTGACCCAATTATGTGTAGTAGTTTTGAATTTAAGCGTTGTTAACTGAATTTTATGTTTATGGTTAAATTTTAAGGTTTATAGGTTAAAAGCTAAATCCCTAACCATATTACCTTAAAACCTAAACCATAACATTAAACCCTAAAATTTTAACCATAAACCATAAATTCTAACCATAAACCCTAATTTCTAAACCACTACTCTAAACCTTAAATAAAACCCCTAAACCCTAAAATTAAGGCGCATGTGGAAATTAAAAGTTTCCACTGTCTGTTTAAAATATGATTATTATCCCATACACAGGGGTGGAAAACTTTTTGTTTTCATAAGAACTTTAATTTTAGGGTTTAGGGTTTTAGTTTAGAGTTTAGGCATTTTAGTGTAGCGGTTTATAATTTAGGTTTTAGGGTTAAAATTTACGGTTTAGGTTTTAACTTATAAACCCTAAAATTTAACACTAAACCTAAAATTCTATTAACAATCCCTAAATTTAAAACTACTACACTTAAACCTCTAAATCATAAATAGAGTTTCTAAACCCTAAAATTAAGGCGCTTATGTAAACATAATTTCCACAAGCGCTTGTGCATTGAATAACTATCCATTAAAATATTATAAAAATTAAAAGATAAAAATTCCCATTCATTATTATTTATTGAGTTGTTGAGAGTGATTTTTTAATGAATCCACGTAAATTGATTTACAACTCACTTTAAAAAATCTGTGTATATAAATAGATAATAATATAGATTTATTTAATCAAAATATATTAAAATCTTATTTAAAAAATTAACAAAATATTACTTAAAATATTTTATTTTTTGAAAGTAAAAGATTTCATAATTAAAGACCTAAGGTTCAACTACTATAACATTACATAAATATTTAACTGAGAATTACTATAAAACTTATGAAGATATCCTATCTTATGTTTTCTGGAAAAATAGTTATTTAATATATTATTTTTGTTGAATAAAAATAATAAATACAGTTTTTCTTTTTAAAATATTACATTAATTTGAGTTACCAATCATTTGTAAAAAAATTTCATAAAATAATATTTGATTGGTACCTAGATGTTTTATCGGAATATTATATAATTTAAATATGCAATTATTTTTTCTCTTTTTTCTTGCAGATTTCAGTAAACATTTATAGACAAATTCTAATTTGATAATGCAATGATTGTTTGTTAATTGAGTCATTCTTAATCTTTAAGTAAAATCAAATAATTCTTGCTTTTAATGATTTAGAGAGCCTTTTATACTAAAATAAAGCTTTATCTTAAATAACGGTTTTCACCTGCTTTATTATTTCTACTATTGTTGGGTTGAATATCAAAACAATAATTAAATACCATGTGTACGCTAATATGCTATGATATAAATACATATATGTAAGAAGTTATATAACAAAATTAATATATGTCAATGAGTACATAAATATATAATAACATAAGCACAATCGAAAGGCAACAAGTGTCTCACTGAAAAATTGGATGATATTCATCTTAGGAGACACAGATTCAAATCACTTTGTCCAATAAACAAACCTAATTTTTTATTTTATCTTGTCTAGATGCTCATTATTATCCTAAGAGATAAACTTCGTAGCAGAACGATTTGCAACTCAACCAAAAACGATTAGGGACCCAATTATTTACAAACACATTTTAGGGATCATTTTGAAAATTTACCAAATTACAAGGAATTATGCCATTTTTATGTTACCAACCCTTTATTAGTCACATTACATGCCACTGGGTCAAATCTCAGCTCAAACGGACACCAATAGAGCATTCAATTACAATCACAAACATTTAAGGATTAAATTGTAAATATGGTAAATTATAAGGATTTACTTGAATATAGGTTTACCAATCCTTAATTAATCAGGTTTCATGCATACATGTCCAGTTTCAGCTCTAAAAGATCATCCAAACCCAATCAACTGCATGCATGACAATCAGAGACCAAAATAGAAGAATCCAAACCTTTGATAACCAAAATAACCAACTTACCTACTAAGCGTATCGATACAACTGTAACCCCTAGACCCGCCTATGCGTTACAACGGATCCTAGGAAGTCACATTAGGGTCACAAGAGCGACCCACATTAAAATTTCGAATAAACAAATCGTTAACCATTTAAAATCATAAATCAAATTTTGAATTAGAATACAATTCCAGAAAATATTCAGACTACAAAATAAAAACTATGATACAAATTGCTCAAACAAGTTTTAGACTCGAATGTAAATCAAGATGTGACATACATGCCCCCTAATTACACCGATACCATACTCCGCAAGCAAACCGAAGAAACTCCATACTGATGTTGACAGCTGCGACATGGTCGATCTTCTAACCTGTGATGGTAAAAACAACGTGAGCTTCGAAAAGCTCAGTAATACAAACTACCAAGGGATGCTAAAAGCACAAGCAGGTAAGGCAAGCTTAACACTTTCATGAAGAACTAGGTAACGATAAGCTCAAATTATGCTTCGAGATTTCAGAGGAGCATTATACTAGAAGGTAACAAAGTTGTTCTTTATTAGATCATCCGAACTCAAGATGTGAGTCTAAAGCAGAGATTCAAAAGAGATTCAGATTTCAGAAGTTGAATTAAGGAGTTCAAAGTGGTTCATTAAACGCGAATTGTAAGTTTACTGAGCGTTCAACTTTAATACATTAATTTAGTAGGGCATACGTAAGAAGAGGTCAGAAAGTTTTATTAACTTACTTAACTATCCTCCAACCAAACCCCAAAATGCAATTCCACCTGAACTGCATACAGAAGGTCTTACCCTAGGCCTGAGGCGTAGAAGCCTACCTAAGGGGATACCTTAGGTCCAGAAAGACTTACCCTAGGCCCGTGGGCGTAGGAGCTTAACAGAAAGGCTTACCCTAGGCCCATTGGGCGTAGGAGCTTAGGTACAGAAGGACTTATCAGCGCTGAGCCTACAGATCATCATTCATATCTAGATAATATACCACAGATGATTTCAATTTATATTCAGAAGACAATATAGCAGAAAATAAATATTAAATCTACTTTTATACCAGAAGACATGTATCAAATTTATTTTATTATCATTATCATTATTTCGTATTCAATGTCATATATCAGATATATTTTTCATAACAGAGGTCAGAAATCAGAAAATTATTTTCCTTTCGTATTACAATATCATACTTTTAAATTTTAAGCATATTGCCTTGATTTAGAATAGAAAGTAATTACAGATACATGGTACACGCTTTATGGCCTAATTCATTTTTTAGAGGTACTCGATAGATAGCAGAAAGATGACACTTGACGAATTTAGACTGATTTCAGAACGAGGTCCCTACGAATAGGGGAGTTCGGTAAGACATATCGAATTAACATCGAAAGTTGATGCATCAGAATCATTGGGATTTCAGATATATCGAGAGTGATTCGATCGCTAAAGCTTACGAGGGTATTGTTGGGCATTCCGGCCTTCGAAGGGTAATTTGGTAAGCTGAACCAACAAGGTATAAATGGTGATGCACAGAATTTAGGAATTCTAATTGCTCATCAAGCTTTCGAGTCCCTCTGAACTAATTGAAACCGATAACACATAGTTTGAAATATAATCGGATAAGTACATCTTAAGCATTCATTTCCAGAACTGACAAAGCAGATCGTCTTCACCTTACATCCACTGAACTTACCACGAGAGATCAAACATGTATCCAATCGGTAATTTTCCAAATTCCTGAACATGCATATAACCCCCGAACTCGTTTCATAGCATCGAATTTATCTTTTTGAGGAAACATGTTGCTCTTACCAATAGCTGAGTACTTTCTCCAAATAACCCGAACATGTCGTCACATGGTATCTTTCCAAAATTAGGATAGTATCAGAAACGGCCAACAAACACGGACCGTGAATTACCACTTTAGAGTTGTTATATTGTCTAACTTTATTGGTATTCCTTATTCCAGTTTTGGAGTTAGCTTCAGTCATTTCAACATTCGCAGATATTTCGGATGCTTCATATCTGAAGGTGTTCCAAAACAAATTCTGAGCCTTTCGGTCGTTCTAACTATTCAATCCTTTCCGATATCGAGGGTATATTTGTCATTTCAATTAATTTGACAATTGGTGCCGAGGATACATTATTCTTTTTAATCATTACAGATATTCCGACCGATTCAACTTTATCAGTATTACCAAACATTTCAGTCATCTCGATCAATTCAACAATTTACGTGACTTTGTCTAATCCAAACATACAATTGTTTTCTCACAATTGTCTTCAGAGAATATTCAATCTCAAAAAAGGAATTTGAGCAATTTACAGACTCAAACGTGAAGCCTCGCTACCATAACTTCCCAAGCAAACTTCAAGATTTTCAGAAGGTTCGGTTGTTTTACCGGATCTAGTGTAGATTCTCAGACCACACTCATTAATAGGGGTATTTTAGTCATTTTCATATATCGAGGGCTTTTTCGTAATTCATTAGCCAAAATAATCAGACTTAGAGATTAACCTTTTTTATTAATTGTTTACTGAACTCGAAAGTCCTTTCAATTTATCAAACCTATTATGCGAATATTTGCCTTGGCCATTAACATTCTTATTTCATAATTGATCGACGTAATCAGAAATAATCATATGCTCAAGCATGATCGTGTAAACATTAACCGAATACCAACATGTTGCAAAAGCATGCAAAAGGTAGTAATGTATTACCTTAGTTCCGAGCTACAACGATTGATTCATGACACCTCATTCGATCGCACTCGATCCCAAGATTTGACGACTCTCAACATCTCAATTTCAAGGATACTTTGATACCTTCAACAACATAGATTCACATTTCAGTCCTTATCCAAAGAGCTCTTAACAAAATTAGACACACAAACACTTTCGGGTTCAAGGTCAGATTCAGAGGCCTTCGGGTCAGAATTTTGCAAAACGGGCTTCAAAAACGGACTCGGGGTGTCAAAAAACATATAATATGTGTTTTCGGAAAATTTGACTTTTTGGTCAACGGTTAAAGTCAACACTGACGTCAACAGGTCAACGGTCAACGGGGTCAGAGTCAACTGGTCAAAGTCAATGCTGACATCAGCAGTCAACAGGGGTTAACTGAGTTGACTCGGGCTGACTCAGACGAGTTGACTCGGGTTGACACGTCGGGTCGGACGGGTCGGGTCGGGTCGGGTCGGACGGGCTTGACCGAGCTGACCGGTTCAACCGGTCCAGCCGGTTCCGACTGGGTTAGACCGGTTTGGACCCGGTTCACTTACCCAAATTTTCTGGTCCCTAGAAGCTACCGGAAAAGTTACCGGTGACACTTTTAGCCGTGATTCTGCCGGGAAAAGTTAGATCATAAGCTCAATGTCTTAACCCATAAAAAAATATACCAAAAGTAAGTCTGAATATTGCCGGATTTTTACCTAAAAAGACCCACGATGGCCGGAAAAATGCGTAGCTCCGATGGAGGCCTCGCCGGTGTCGGTTGGACATGAGGTTTTAGGGGTTTTGCACGGCACGACGAGGGGAGCATGGTGGTGGCAACAGCACACCGAACGGACGGCTGATGGAGGCTTAATCGACGGTTAGAATCTGATGAATATTAGGGTAGGGTTCGTCGAACTTTCAACCCTCAAATCACGACGATGGCGGCGGAGGTAGGGCGAGTGACTACCGGGAACGAACTCAGGGAAGAATGGCGCACACACCGGTGGCGGCGATGTTGCACACGGAGTGGCGGTGGAGGGGGAAGCACGGTGGCCGATTGGGGTAGGTAGGAGCGTTTGGGAGATGGATGCTTCTCGAACTTAAAAAAATGGCCTTTCCTTCCCGGTAGGTGAAACATCTGAATTAGATTGAATCTAATTCAAATAACTTCTTAATTTAACGAACAAATATTACTTTTGGTAATACTTGACAGAAGAGAGCACTTGGCTCAATTGGTTAGCATGTAAGGTGGTTAGGGCTGAGGTCTCGGGTTCGAGCCTCCACACCCTCATCTTCCTTCCTTTCTTTCCTTCTTTTTTTATAGGGTGTTACAACATCTCTATAGGGTATCGATACGTGAGGGCGTATGGATACAGTCTCGATAGTGTATCAATATAGTATTTTCTAGAACCCAAAGGGCGTATCGATACACCTTCGACCGTATCGATACGTGTCCAAAAATACACTATACTGTATCGGTACCCTTTTGACTGTATCGATACCCCTGGGCCTAAAATGCCCAAAATGTTGGTTTTTCACACTTTAATCCAAACTAAACCATTCCAACATGCTTCCAACATGTATACAACATATTTAAAGCATCAAACCACAATCATACATGGCAAAACAACATCATAGCATGTCCATATGCATCAAAGGAATCTATAGGCATGTAACATATGCAAAATAGCCATTTAAGAGTCAAAACACAAACTAAGGCATAAACCAACAATTAAAGGCCATTTACAAGTCATTAAGGGCATTTCAAACTTGCCACAAAATAGGGAGTTTCAAACACATCTCCTAAAACAACAAGGTATCCTCCCATTGCCAACTATTATTACTAATAAGCAAATGTAAAACCATACTTGAGCTTATTCCCATTCCTTGGAATCCTTATTGCCTCTTTGCTGCCCAAATATGCTAATTCTCTGCATTGTTGGAAAAAGAGAGCGTAAGCAAAAATGCTTAGTGAGGGATGCTCAAAACAAACCAATCACAACAATGCATTGTAAAACCTTTTCTCATTCAGAAATCTCTATCTCATCATGCTCTTTCTATCTCATGCTTGAAATCATTTTCAAAGCAAAACCACATCATTTAAACCACATGTACCATCTATCTCATGCCTTCATCAAATGCAAAATCTCAAGACAAAACCTCGCATGCTTAAATATCATAAAACATATCTCAAAACATGAACTCATATGCATTCTCATTTCATTTAAATCATTTATAAACAAGGTACATGTGAATCTCATATATTGGCATTTTAGCAACATTAGTCGGATATGCAGATAGCTTGACTAAAATGTCAAGTCCTACCCTGGTGGAATTTCACATCACGAGACTCTCATGGCGGCATCTCTCATCGCCACAATGCTTGATGGAATCTCTCATCATCAAGACCTACCATGATGGAATCTCACATCACCACACTCTCACTTTGGAGCGGTATGGAACTACCACCATTGCCCAAACCAAAGAGCACATATGAATTTTGTATATTATAGCGCACTTCTCATCCTATTGGTCGACCAATTATATCCAGTAACAGTAATCTCATCTCATGCCAATATACTCATTTTAAACATCATTACCTACTATTTTTCAATGCATCATTATAAATCATTCTCATCCCATTTCAAAAGCATAAACAGTGTGTAACGCCCCAGTTTTGAGCCTAGGTGTTTTAGGCATCGTTTGGGTTAGTCAAACCTAGAGTTGGAGATTCGAGTTTTTAAGGACGGTCTAGGGAAATCATGGTTCGGGATAAGGTAAAAATATGGGAAAATTTTCTAAAATCATCTAAAATGATATAGATGGGTTTGTAAAATCAAATTTTATAAAATGGATTTTGGAACGTGTACATTTTGGGCAGTGGCTAAATTGTAAAGATTTTAAAATGTGTAAAAAGTGTGATTTTTAAAAGGAAGTCAAATTCTTAGAATCTTTAAGGAGCTTTATGGCAATTAAGCCTTTTCTCTAATTTGCCATGTGTTTTAAATGTTTAATTAAAGATTAAAGAGTGGCTTTATTAATTAAAGGAGAGGTGATTATTTTGTTAAACAAGATTTGACGTAACTCTTTTATTTCTCATTTTCTCTTCAGCCAATCACTCTCTCTTTTCTCTCAATTTCCAGATTTCTTCCTCTTTCTTTTTCTCACTTAATTTCCAACTCTTTCCTTAAGATTTCTCTTGATTTTCCTCAAGTTTCTTGAAGTGAAAACTTGCCAAATTAGAAGAAAAGCAAGGATTGGAGGTAACTTCATGCTAACCCTCTAATCAAGGTTCTTTAATGATTTTCCAAATATATTTGACTCTTGATTTGTGTTTTTGATTGAGGTTTTATTGTTGATTTGTTAAAATGTTGTAATCTTGCTAAAACAGGAGTTAAAAATGTGATTTTCGTATTTGTTTTGTTTTGATTTATTTGAGATGGGTTCTAAACATGTTTTGAAAGATTTGTGATGTGGATAACGATCTTTGATCATAAAAATCCCGAAATCAATGAGATCTCTAATTGTCTAGGTTGTTAGTTTTGGGTTTTTGGCATGGAAATGTGAAATTTGAGTTGCTGGAGGTATAAGGATGAAATTAGGATGTTGATTTATAGTTAAAATGGGTTGGAAGTGTTTGTTGATGGCTGAGTTGAGTTTAATGATCAATCGAATGTGATTTCGGTTGTTTCGGATGGGTATTTTGATGCCTTTGGGAAGAGCAGAGGGATTTTAGTGTTTGCTGGTGGTTTTAATGCATTGAGATACATTAATCCTCTGTTTTTATGTGGTATAAACATGGGAGGATTCTTCGGAAGCTTTGGGCAAAGTTTTGGGGGCTTTGGACGCTTGAATTTTGCGTCAGCATTTGAGGTTTCGCAAGTCTGTGAGTGGAAATGTGTTTTCCAGCTTTGAAACATCTTAAAAGTTGTTATGGGAACTTAGTGTAAGCTTGAAACGCTTTGCTAAGTTCAGAAGTAAGTAAAGTGATTTTCTCCCTCGGATTGTGCTATTATGAGCTTATGGATGCACTTGTTTTTAAATGCGTTTACCTATTATTTTAAAGCATGATTTGAGTATATGATATGTTGTTGATGATGCCATATGGGTTAAGGATGCACTAGGTAAGTGATCCTTGTATGCATGTTTTTATACATGGTTTTTGAAGCATGGTTTAATGCTTGGAATATGGCTTATTGTGAATGCTTTGGAAAATAGTGAGGTTTGCATTAAAAGTGAATTATATTGGCAAGTGATATTGTGTAAAGTGTTTTGTAAATGAAACCGGATATACTTAGCCGACTATAGGATTGGGTGCACTGTAAACATGTCGCCTTAGATGTTGAGGGGTTGTGATTGTACCGAAAACTTCATCCAAGTACCCTAACGATTGATGAAATTGAGTTGTGTCACGTCTCTTGTTAGTGGGGTTATACATCTACCGATGAGTGGTGTTGAGGGGTTGTAAGGTACCGGATACTCCACCACGGGTGTCACGCTCTCTTTTGTCCATCAATGCCGATAATTAAGTGTTAGGAGGCAACAACTTGCAAGGGGATTTGAGAAGACTTCACTTTGAAAGTATGATTCGGTTATGAACTAGAGTAATAATGGCAATGGGGGATTTCAAGTTTTGTTTAGGTGATGTGTATGAACACCCTTTGAGCTTGTTTGCTATTTGTTTTTATACTTGTAAAAGATCTTTAATTGGTGTTTGAAGTTTTGGTTTGAGTTTTGACTCTTGAGTGGTTTATTTGCTAGGTTGCATGCCTTTAGATTTCCTTTGATGCTATTAGCCATGCTTGAATGTTAAAACTATTGTATATGTTTGAGGAATAATGTTTATGTATGATGTATGCATGTTAAAAACATGTTGGATTGATTTAAGTTGGAATTTTGGGTGAAAAACAAGCAAAATCTGTCATTACAGGCCCATGTGTTTTGAAACACTTGAGCCTTAGTGTTCAGAAACAGGTGGTAGTTAAATTGGTTAATGGCATGTTTCGAAGTTCTGTTTCTTTGCATTTTAGTCCCTGAATGTTGTGGATGCAATTCAATGAGCATGAATGTTTATTTTGAGCTGAGATTTGACATAGATGCATGTAATGAGATTAATTAAAGGTTGGTAACACGAATTTGACTTAAGTCTCTATGAATCAGGAAAATTACAAAATGGTCCCTAAAAGTTGTAATCTGATGAAATTGATATATGATTGAATTTGCAAATGATCCGCTGCAATGTAAAACATATAGGAACCTAATGTGCATCTATACCAGATAAAAAGAAAAAAAAGGTCGTTTATTGAGGTAAACCCTCTCGGTTTAGTTCAATATTCCCTGTGTGACCCATTCGGTTCAGTCTATCGGCTAGGCCGGGTCGAGGGGGTTACATTTGGTGGTATTAAAGCCTAGTTTCGAAAGAATGAGATGATGATAAGTTGATGGTAAGTCAATCTGATGTAATTGTATGTATTTGGTGATGTTTGTTTTGCGCGATGAATGTTATAAGCATGTTAATGTTGATCAAGTGATGGTGATGCTATATATGGTGATTGTAATATGAATGTGAGCTATTATATGTGATGATAAATTGGGCTGAATCTTAATGCTTGTGATGCATGATGGTTGTGACATGTACGTAGTATGCTTTATTGTAGAACTAAGGTTTTGATATAATATTTGAAAAATGTTTTGGACTAAATTGAAAAGAATTTAAAATATGATTTTAGTCAAAAACAACTTGAAAAATATATTTAAGGGTTTTAATGGCTTTGGAATGAGTTTAAAGTTCATTTAAAGTAGTCAAAACCATGCTTTTATAGTGACCGTATCGATACGGTATTGACCCGTACCGATACACTTTAGGGTTTTCAAACTACCAGAATTCCAGTAGCTAAAACCCGTACCGATACGCTTAGACGTATCGATACGGTGTGCTTTGAAATAGCCCAACGGCTAGTATCGTACCGATACGGTTGTGTCGCGTACCGATACGCCTAACTACCCCCAACGGTCATTTCCCAACGGTCTTTTAAATTTACAGGACCGTACCGATACGCCAAGTAAGCGTATCGATACGCATCAGCTGAAAAGCCCAACGTCTCTTTCCTCATTGAGACCGTATCGATACTGTTGGACGAGTATCGATACGCCAAGCTGCAGAACTGCATTTATTGTGGGAAATAAAGGCTCCAACGACTCTATTTCAACTCCAACGGTCCTAAACGGCTACAAACTCAATTGGGAGTATAAAATGGACCTCCAAGCATCAAGAACAGGTTAATGCTTCAATTGTTACAACATTATGATGTCAAAATTTGTCTAGAACTTTAATTGTTCATTTCTTTCTTAGACAACACTTGTGAGCTTACATTGTTAAATTTGCTCAAGTGTTTAGGTTTTGGGTGAGTGCTAAGAATTGCAAACAAACACCTTTAAGAGGGATTTCTAGTTTGCTAAGTCTTTCTTTGTAAAGAGAGTGTTCCTTCAAGCTTTGGGTAGAAAGCTTTGAGGGTTGTAACGGTTTCCTCCTAATCCGAGAAAAGGGGACGAAATTCTTAGTGAATTTGTTGGAAATCCTTAGTGGGGAGCTAAGGTAGTGGATGTAGACCTTGGTTAGAAGGTTGAACCACTATAAGTCCTTGTGTCAAATTGCCAAATTTTCACCTCCCACTAACACACCCAATTATCCAACTTCTCCACACTTGGCGAGCAAGAACGGTTGATCGAATCGAGCCCCTAAAATCTCAACAATTGGTATCAGAGCTTGGCTCAATTGAAGGGGATTCACATCCTATTGAGAAGATCCGGCAAGCTCGATCAACATTTCGCCAACCGGCTCAATGGCACAATCAATCGGCAAACCGCCTTTCTTCGACAGAAATCACTATGCCCATTGGAAGACAAAGTTGAAATTCTTCTTGAAGTCAAGAGATTACAAGCTATGGGACATAGTCGAGGATGGTCCGTTCGTGCCTCAAGGAAGCAAAGCGGAATGGAGTGCCGACGATCGCAAGAAGATGGAGCTTAATTGCAAAGCCTTGCACATGCTCTTTTGTGCATTTGGCCCAACCATCTATGAGAAGATGTCTTCTTGTGAGAGTGCCAAGGAGGTATGGGACAAGCTTGAAGTCACATACGAGGGAACCGATGAAGTCAAGGAGACCAAGATTGGGCTCCTAACCTTAGAGTATGAGAACTTCAAGATGGATCCGGAAGAGAACATCGAGAAGATGTTTGATAGGTTCTCCACTATCACCAATGGTCTTAAAGGTTATGGAGAAGTCATCCCGGAAGAGAAGCTTGTCCGAAAGCTCATCTACTCCCTTCCCGAGTCATGGGACTCAAAGAGGACCGCCATCATCGAAGCCAAGAATTTGAAGACCTTGAAGCTTGATGAACTTATGGGATCACTTCTCACTCACCAAATAATGAAGAAAAACAAAGAAGAGGAGAAGAAGAAGGAAGAGATTAGAGCGATGGGGAAGAAGAATATCATGGAGCTAGGCATCAATACTAGTGCCGTAGCTCTCAAATCCTCCACATGCCATCATGAAGATTCAAGTGAGGAGGAAAGTGAAGATGAAGAGATGGCCTATCTCTTCAACAAATTTGCCCGGTTCATGAAGAGCAAAATGGAAAAATCCAAGCATGAATCGATGAAGAAGATGAAGGACTCCCACAAATCCAAAAAGAGGGGATCATCTTCCAAACAAGCATGTGTGGCCACATGGAGTGATGAGGACTCCACCGATGATGAGGTAGCCCACCTATGCTTGATGGCCCTCAATGAGGGGGAGGTAACTTCTAACTCATCTATTTCAAATTCATATACATTTGATGAGTTGCAAGATGCCTATGATGATTTGCTTTTGGAATTCAAGGCATCATTTTCCAAGAACAAAAAGTTGATTTCAAAAATAAAAATTGAAAATGATTTGCTTTCCAAAACAAATCTTGAACTTGAAGCAAAGTTGAAAGATTTTGAACAAAAATGTTTTGATTTACAAAATTTGCTTCATAAAGTTCAAAAAGAAAAGGATTTGATTTCCATTGAACTTGAAAAGAAAAATAGTTTTGAAAAATCAAATTTTTATGTAAGACAATCTAGTGCCCCTAGATTTGTGAATGGAAAATGTTTTAGAAGTGTTTGGGTCCCAAAAGGACTAACCACTTCAACTAAAAAGGATGAAATTGAAAAATGGATTCCTAAGGGGACTAAATTTTGTGCTACTAATGTCTATGGATCCAAAGCAATTTGGATACCAAAAATTACTTGATTGTTTTTGCTAGGTGTGATGGAGAGTGATCAACAAGTCAAACTTTGAGGGGGAGCTCCATGCACACATAGGAAGAACACTTGAAGAAGGAAGGCTTCACATCCTCCCTTGAGTTCAAGTGTGGTAAAATCTAGTTGCTTTTGTTTTTATTTGTTTTATTTTCATTTAAGTCAACTAGATAATCATATATGTTGAACTAACACTCTTATGATGCTTTGAGTAAGGGGGAGCCAATTTTTAAACCAAATTTTTAAGTGTGTCAAATTATTTTTTGCCTCCTATGTTATTTTGAGCTAAATGTCAATTTTAAATTCTTTTTGATATAACAAAAAGGGGGAGAAATGGTTTGAAAAATTGAATTTTCAAATGAATAAGGGGGAGCTTTATTTGATTTCATATCTTTAATCTCTTATTCACAATTTTAAAAGATAAAGGGGGAGAATCCAAACAATTTTTCAAGTTTGTTTTATTATATCAAAAAGGGGGAGATTGTAGAACTAAGGTTTTGATATAATATTTGAAAAATGTTTTGGACTAAATTGAAAAGAATTTAAAATATGATTTTAGTCAAAAACAACTTGAAAAATATATTTAAGGGTTTTAATGGCTTTGGAATGAGTTTAAAGTTGATTTAAAGTAGTCAAAACCATGCTTTTATAGTGACCGTATCGATACGGTATTGACCCGTACCGATACACTTTAGGGTTTTCAAACTACCAAAATTCCAGTAGCTAAAACCCGTACCGATACGCTTAGACGTATCGATACGGTGTGCTTCGAAATAGCCCAACGGCTAGTATCGTACCGATACGGTTGTGTCGCGTACCGATAAGCATAACTACCCCCAACGGTCATTTCCCAACGGTCTTTTAAATTTACAGGACCGTACCGATACGCCAGGTAAGCGTATCGATGCGCATCAGCTGAAAAGCCCAACGTCTCTTTCCTCATTGAGACCGTATCGATACTGTTGGACGAGTATCGATACGCCAAGCTGCAGAACTGCATTTATTGTGGGAAATAAAGGCTCCAACGACTCTATTTCAACTCCAACGATCCTAAACGGCTACAAACTCAATTGGGAGTATAAAATGGACCTCCAAGCATCAAGAACAAGTTAATGCTTCAATTGTTACAACATTATGATGTCAAAATTTGTCTAGAACTTTAATTGTTCATTTCTTTCTTAGACAACACTTGTGAGCTTACATTGTTAAATTTGCTCAAGTGTTTAGGTTTTGGGTGAGTGCTAAGAATTGCAAACAAACACCTTTAAGAGGGATTTCTAGTTTGCTAAGTCTTTCTTTGTAAAGAGAGTGTTCCTTCAAGCTTTGGGTAGAAAGCTTTGAGGGTTGTAACAGTTTCCTCCTAATCCGAGAAAAGGGGACGAAATTCTTAGTGAATTTGTTGGAAATCCTTAGTGGGGAGCTAAGGTAGTGGATGTAGACCTTGGTTAGAAGGTTGAACCACTATAAGTCCTTGTGTCAAATTGCCAAATTTTCACCTCCCACTAACACACCCAATTATCCAGCTTCTCCACACTTGGCGAGCAAGAACGGTTGATCGAATCGAGCCCCTAAAATCTCAACAATGCTATGTTTGGAGGGGAAATTGGAATGCCCATTGCATTATTACTATAATGAAATGTTTTAAATTGAATTCGAAGTCTTGGATCCTTGCTAGAAGCTGGCCTGATTTCTTGTTTGTTTCATATTCATGCCTTAATGATAATAGCACAATGAGATCGAGGAGAGAACTACGTTCAGGGTCAGTTGCTCCTGTTGGTGAGTAGAGGAATCAGGAGAACGAGGTTTTGCCTACTGCGAATTTACCTCCTCTACCGCCACCACCACATGGGGGGAGAAGAGCAAGTGCAACACGGACAGACTGGTCCAGTGTTGGATGATTTGACGCCTTTGGTACAGGCGATGACTGGAGCATTCCAGTTATCGTGTTGCTGGAGTGCAAGTGCAAGCACCTGCTGCTGGGCAATTGGGTTTGCTGTTGGAGCGCTTGCGAATTTTGGGAGGTGTTGAATATCATGATTAGTCTTCTGAGTCATTCGAGGCTTGGATGGCCAGTACAATCCGAATTTTGGATCAAATGGGGTGCAACGATGCACGTAAGCTGGGATGTGCTGTTTCATTGTTGCATGGTGATGCATATGCTTGGCGGATGACTGTGACCGCGCCCATGGAACCTAATGAGGTGGATTGAGATTTCTTCCAGCCTGCCTTTAAAAAGAAGTATCTATGAGTTAGATACTTGGATGACAAGAAGTGTGAGTTCATGTCCTTGGTGCAAGGAAACACAATTGTAGTTGAATACGAGGTCTAGTTCAAAAGTTTGAGTTAGTATGCTTCGAAATTGGTGCTGAGTAATAGGCATCGATGTGATCGCTTCCATTATGGTTTGGTGCATGAAGTGAAGACGTTCATGTTAGCATCTGATTATACTGATTTTCATGTGCTGGTGACGGGAGCCAAGGATATAGAGCATAGTTTGGGTTTAACCTCTCGTGCTAGTGGTTCTAGCTCGAGTATGAGAGATGCAAATTCTAGTTCTAGTGGTGGACAAAACAAGAGGAACCGTGACCATATGTATCGGCTTGAGGCGAGGTAATTTTGGGTGAGGTGCGCCAGCTCAGGGTAATTGAGTGAGGTTTGAGCAGAATACTTGCTGGTCATATGGATCATGAGAGCACTTGAGGCGAGATTGTCCTCACATGGCTCGTGAGGTGCATGCTCCTATGGATGGGGCTAATTCTTGTTGGATCTGTGGATCCGTTGATCATATGAGACATGAGTGTCCTTTGCTAGCTGGAGGTGGTCAGGGTCGAGCACCTGTTGTGGCACAGAAGAGAGGCCATGGTAATTTCCAAAGAAGGGAGGATGGACAAAGAGGTGTGACTCATGTTGTTGCTGTTCAACTAGAGGGTGGTGGTCCAGCGAGAGTGTATGGACATCGCGAGGGACGTAACGACACCGACATGATTGCATGTACCTTCACCTTGTAATCCTTGTCTTTGTTAGCTTTGATTGATTCTGGATCTACGCATTCATACATCTTGAGTGAGCATGCACATTTGCTTGATTTTCCTGTTGAGATGCTAGATGTAGGAATGCAAGTAACAAGATCTTTTGGTGAAACTGTTGTTACAAGAAATCTGTATAGGAGATGTGCTTTATCTATTCAAGGCCATGTGTTTTCAGTTGATTTGATGAAATTGCCTTTCTATGGTTTTAATGTGATCCTTAGAATAAATTGGTTGTCTAAGCATAGAGTTGTAGTTGATTTTGATGTTAAGCAAGTTACCTTGAAACTTGCTGATGACTACGAAGTAGTAATCGTAGGCGAGAATGTGAAATTCTTGTCCAATGCAATTTTGGCTCTTGAAGCGAGTCAGATGGTGGAGTTGGGTTGCGAAGCTTTCATAGCTTATGTGATGATCCTTGATACAAAAGAAGTATGAGTACAAGACATACGAATGGTATGTGAGTTTCTGAGTGTCTTTCCGAAAGAGTTGCCTGGTTTGCCACCAAATAGAGAAGTTGAGTTTGGCATTGAGTTGTATGAAAATACGACTCCAGTGTCTATTGCTCCTTATCGGATGGAACCTAAGGAATTGAAGGAGTTGAAAATGCAACTTCAGGAGTTGCTTGATCGAGGGTTCATAAGGCTAAGTGTTCCACCTTGGGGTGCACCGATCTTGTTGTAAAGAAGAAGGATGGCACGATGCGTATGTGTATAGATTATTGACAACTTAATAAGTTGACGATTAATAACACGTATCCTTTTCTAAGGATTGATGATTTGTTTGATCAATTTCGAGAAGCTTCAGTGTTTTTGAAGATTAATTTGAGGTATGGGTATTATCAACTGAAGGTTAAGGATGTAGATGTACCCAAGACAACTTTTCGGACAAGGTACGACCATTATGAATTCTTAGTGATGCCGTTTGGGTTGACAAATGCACCGGCTGCATTCATGGATATGATGAATCGTGTATTCTATGAGTTCTTAGAATATTTTGTGGTAGTGTTTATCGATGATATTCTCGTGTACTCGCGTACCGAAGAAGATCATGATAAGCATTTAAAGATTGTGTTGCAAGTGTTGTTGGAGAATCAGCTTTATGCTAAGCTGAGCAAGTGTGAGTTTTGGCTCAGAGAGGTTGTCTTCCTTAGACATGTAGTGTAACACCCCAATTTTGGGCTTAGAAGTTTTGGGTTTGAACTGGACCGGTCGGATTTTTGGTTCGAATATAAAAGGTGGTTTTAAGGAAAGCCTAGTTCGGGATGCATTAAAAATATGGAAAAATATCTAAAAATCCTCTTTTATTATATATAAGAGAGTGGTGAAATCAATTTTGCGAAATGATGTTTGGAAATAAGACATTTTGAGTTAGTGACTAAAATGTAATGTAATTTTTGAAAAGTTGGTGACTGTTTTAAAAGGATTGAAACTTTGAATCTTTAAGGAGCTAATTTACCCAAGAAGAGTTTTCTCCAGATTTTTCTTAATATTAAAGATTTAATAAATGATTTTTAATAAAAGGAAAAAAAGGGAAATAGAAATTTTTGACTTCATAACTAACTTTTGTCAAAACTTTCTCATTTCTTTTTCTCTCATTTTCTCTCTGCCAAACACTTTTTCCCAGCTACTTTTCCTCTGATTTTTACATCTAAAGATGAGATTTTAATCTCTATTTGATCTCTAATCATTCCTACACCAAATTCTCATCATTTGCTTATTGAATTTTCAAGAATTTTGGCTCTAAACAAGGAGAAACTCACATTTAGAGGTATGAACGTCCTTCTCCTCTAAATACTCTGTTCTTTACTGAAATTCCCAAGTTCTCAATCCTTGATTTGAGTTTTATTAAAGGTTTTGATGTTGTGATCTTGATTTTGGCTTAAAATGCAAGATTTGGATTTAATTTTGAAGAAATTCGTAATAATTGATTGGGCTCTGTTTTGAGATGTCTTTTTGATGTAATTTGGATGTCTAAATGATGTATAATTGAGGTTTGATCAATGCAATCCTGAATAGGTTGATTTTCCTAAGTTTTTACTTGTGAAAATGGTGGTTTTTGGGGTGATCTGGGTGTTTTGTTAATGCTGGTGGTATAAGGACGTGTTTGGGATCATTTTGGATGTTAATTGATGTTTAAAATGGTTAGAAGTGATGGATCTTGGCTGGGTTAAGTCTTGGAAGTGTTTGGAGGTGATTTCGGTTGTGTTTGGTAGCCGAAATGTTGGATTTGCAAAGAGCAGCGAGTTTAGGTGTGTTGCTGGTGTTTTTAATGCATTATGATGCATTAATCCTCTGTTGTTATGTGCTTGAAATAGGGGAGAATGATCCGTGAGCAATAGAGGTGGCGTTGAAGGTTTCAGATGCTTGGAAGGCTTGTTGGCTAGCCTTGTTTTGTGTATCGGTGAGTGAAGTTGGGTTTTCAGCTTTAAAACCAAAGTTTGAAGGTTTTGGGAGCTTAGTTTAAGTCTAAACAACTTAGCTAAGCTTAAGAGTAAGTAAATGGAATTTCTCTCTTGGTTTGTGTTATGAATTGGTTTTTAAAGCACTTGTGATTGTTGGATGCAATGCATGTGATTTGCATGTTTTAAATTCTATTTTGAAAGCATATTTTAGCATGGTTTAATGCTGGTTTTGAAAGCCATGTGTGAAGGATGCTCAAGGTAAGAGATCCTTGGTTTTGTACATTGGAATTGTGGAATTGATGCATAGTGTTGCATGTTGTTTAATGGCTTTGTGTAGTGCTTCAAAAACAGTGGATTGATGATGGTAATTGGTGGTTTTGGCATTTTGGTTATGCTTGTAAAACAATGGATTAATGTGGTAAAATGGTTATATTGGCAAGTGATGTAAGTGGTTCTTGGTTACTTTAATCCGATATAGTTAGCCGGCTATAGGATTGGGTGCACCGTGAATTGAGTCGCCTTGGATGTCGAGGGGGTTGTGATTGTACCGTAAACTCCATCCAAGAATCCTAGCGATTGAGGAAATTGGTGTCACCACGATGGAGGTAGGCTCTCGTGAGTGGGCTTGGTTTAGTGCCACTACGATGGAGGTTGGCTCTCGTGGGTGGGCTTGGTTTAGTGCCACCACAATGGAGGATGGCTCTCGTGGGTGAACCTTATTATAGTCACCATGATGGAGGTTGGCTCTCATGGGTGGACTTTGTTAAGCGTCACAACGGTGGAGGGTTGCTCCCGTGTGTGAGCTTGGTTAAGGTGATTACAATGGTTGTGGTAGCTTCCATGTGTAAGCCTTGTGATGTGTCCCGGCTCTCGCTAGTGTATTATACAACTTCCGATTAGTGATGTTGAGGGGTTGTGATTGTACCGTTAAACTCCATCACGGGTGTTGAGGGGTTGTGATTGTACCGATAAACTCCACCTTGTGTTGTTCAGAAGTGTGTATGAAGCGTGTGGGACAATGCTTGTAATCCGCATATCCGATTGTGTCTTGTGTTATGATGGTTTATGAATTATCACTTGGAAGCCAATATAATGTTCTTGAATGTAATGAGCATGAGATGCTTGAAATGATGCATGGTTGCATGAGAAGTGTGTAATGTTCTATGAATGCATGTTTTACTTGTTAGCTTGAACAAGTGTTTATCTTTTATTGAGAATGTTGCATTGTGTGCATGGAATCTCTTTAATGCATTAAAGTCTTGTGAAGGCTTGTTTAAAAGGCATGTAATGCAAATGTTGAGTTTATGGTTCATGTGTTGCATTTGTTTAATGCATGTGATTAATTGAAGGAGTAAGTGGTTTTCAAGGGTTTCTTGCTTTGAAATGATTTTCAAGAATGAGAAAAGTATAATGTGAAGTGGAAGTGTTTTCTAAGGATCTTGTATTTAACTTTGCATATGATGTTCATGCATGGAATGGCTAAATTGATGGTTTTGCAAGGTTGTGCTTTGAAGTGAATTACTTAGCTTTCCTAAGCTAAGGGTTGGTTTTCATGTTTGAGCAATACATGATTTAAAGCATGTTGTTAAAAAGGGTTTTCAAACATTGCTTTGGTTTATCGAATTGTGTTTACTTTTAAAAGAGGTTTTATGACTCGCTGCATTGATGGTGTTTTGGTTTTGAGCATTCCTCACTAAGTATTATGTGCTTACGCTCCTTTTTGTCCATCAATGCAGATATTTGAAGTTGGGACAACGAGAAGCAAGGGATTCAAGGAGAGCTCCACTTGAGATGTATGTCTCGGTTAATAGCTATAGATAATAAAGGCAATGGGGGGAGAATCTCTTATGTTGATGTTTAATGAGATTGTGTATGTTGGACAAGTTTGGTTTATGATTTTGAACTATGTGGTTCAACGCTTGCAACGTTTGAATCTTCTATTTTCTTAAGTCGTTATGCTATGCTTCTTGTTTTAAAAGCATGATTGAGTGTTGGATGTGTTGAATGAGTTGGTGCACCTAGGGGTGGTTTTGTATCTAGATTTTGATGCAAATTGGTAGGTATGATGCTTGGCATGTTGTTGATTTATTGTGGAATGGTTTGGAGCATGTTCGATGGGGTTTAAGTGTGATAAGGCAGGCCTATCTGCTGTTTCTGGGCAGAGTGTTTCGAAACACCCTTGCCTGTTTCGAAACAGGCCCTTGTTTTGGCCTGGGCGTTTCGAAACGGGTAGAGACGTTTCGGAACACTTTAGCCACTGCCAAGGGGTGTTTCTGAACGGCCTAGACCCGTTTCGAAACACTTGACCGTTGGGCATAAAATTTGAATGGTTTTGAGGTTTGCAAGCTTTACGTTTTAGTCCTGATTCTTGTATGTGCAATTGCTTGAGTTTGAGATGTTCGTTTGAGATGAAATTTGGCAGAGAGGCATGAAACATGACTAATTTCATAATGGTAACTTAAAATTTGGTAAAGTCCTCTTAATTTTTAGAATTTACAAATTGGTCCCTAAATTCGTATTTTGTGCAATTGGACCCCTTATTGTTTTCCGATTGCTGTGATTTTTGAGTATGCTTATCTCAAGAGTATGCCTAGGTTTAGTGTGCATCTAGACAAGTTTAAAAAGAAAAAAGGGTCATTAATCAAGGTTGACTTTCGGGTTGACTTTGGTTTTCCCCGTGTAATCTTCGTAGTTCGGGTCAATCGTCTAGGCCGGGCTACGGGGGTTACATTTGGATGTAGTGTCAGCCGAGGGTATTCAGGTTGATCCACACAAGATTGAGGCTGTGATGAATTGGAAAACGCCTAAATTAGTGACGAAAGTGCGTAGTTTCCTTGGGTTAGCTAGATATTATCGAAGGTTTGTTGAGGGTTTTTCTAAGATTGCTGCTCCTTTGACTAAGTTGATGCAAAAGAATGTTCGCTTTGAATGGATGGATGTTAGGCAACAAGCTTTTGAGAAGTTGAAGGAAGCTTTGACGCAAGCTCCCGTCTTGATTCAACCAGAATCGGGTAAGGAGTTTGCAGTTTATAGCGATGCATCATATGTTGGTCTAGGTTGTGTGTTGATGCAAGGTGGGAAGGTTGTGGCATATGTATCTAGACAGTTGAAGGTGCATGAACGCAACTATCCTAACCATGATCTAGAGCTTGATGCGGTTGTGTTTGCTTTGAAGATTTGGAGACACCACCTTTATAGTGAGAAGTGTGTGGTTTACACCGATCATAAAAGTTTGAAGTATCTAATGTCTCAAAGGGAGTTGAATCTTAGGCAACAAAGATGGTTGGTGTTTCTTAAGGATTATGATCTGACGATTGAGTACCATCCTGGAAAGGCCAATGTGGTGGCCGATGCTTTGAGTAGGAAGGTAGCTGTTGAGTTGAAAGCGATGTTTGCTCGGTTGAGTATACCGCGTGATGGTAGGTTGATAGCCGAGTTGAAAGTGAAACATTCCTTGATTCAATTGATTAGGGATAAGCAGTTGTTTGATGATTCGTTGGTGCCTCATGTTCAGGATATAGTTGATGGTAATGTGACAGGTTTCTGTTCCAATGATGATGGTGTTTTATGCTTTAAAAGTCGAATAGTTGTGCCGGAGGATGTTGAGTTGAGGTGCACTATTTTGACTGAAGCTCATAGCAGTCCTTTTGCTATGCATCCTGGTAGTACAAAGATGTATCGTGGTTTGAAAGATGAGTACTATTGGGTAGGGTTGAAAAAGGATGTTGCTGATTTTGTGAGCAAGTGTATGGTTTGTCAGTGTGTGAAAGCTGAGCATTAATTTCCTTCTAGATTGTTGCAACCTTTGAGGATAACAAAATGGAAATAGGAAAGGATTACGATGGATTTTGTATCCGGTTTTCCTTTGACACTGTCCAGGAAGAACTCCATTTTGGTGATTGTGGATCGTCTTACAAAGTGTGCGGATTTCTTGGCTGTGCATACTACGTATACGTTGGATAAGCTAGCGGAGCTGTATATTGTTGAGATTGTGCGTTTGCATGGTGTGCCTAAGTTTATAGTGTCGGATAGAGATATGAGGTTTACATGGAGATTCTGGGAGTGTTTACACCAAGCGTTGGGTACGCGCTTGAATTTCAGCACTTCATATCATCCTTAATCGGATGGATAGTCGGAGTGTTTTATCTAGGTGCTGGAGTATATGTTGAGATGTTGTGTGATAGATTTCCAAGGTTCTTGGGAAAAACAGTTGCCTTTGGTGAAATTTTCCTATAATAATAGTTTCCAGGCAAGTATACAAATGGCTTCGTATGAAGCTTTGTATGGAAGAAAGTGTAGAACGCCTCTTTGTTGGGTGGAGGCGGGGCAAAAGTTGGTTCCCTTGCTGGATTTGCTTAAGGGAACAAATGAGAAAGTGAAGCTCATATGTGAACGTTTGAAGGCTGCTTCGGATCGTCAAAAGTCTTACGCGGATTTAAAGTGTAAGGAGATTGAGTTTGCGGTTGGAGATCTGTGTTCCTAAAGGTATCACCTTGGAAGAAGGTGATGAGATTTGGACATAAGGGTAAGCTTAGTCCAAGATCTATTAGACCTTATGAGGTTGTGGAGCGAGTTGGTCCTGTTGCATATTGGTTGAGGTTGCCTCCCGAGTTGGAGAAGATTCTTGATGTGTTTCATGTTTCGATGTTGCAAAAGTATAGATCAGATCCATCTCATGTGATACCTGTCGAGGAGATTGAGCTGAATCTGAATTTATTTTATGATGAGGAACCAGTGGGGATCCTTGATTCTAGTAGTAAAGTTCTCCGCGGTAAGACGATTGAAGTTGTGAAGGTGTTGTGGCGACATCGAGGAGTTGAGGAGGCCACGTGGGAGAGAAAGGCGGACATGTTGAAGCAGTTTCCACACCTTTATCCTTAAAGTAAAATTTCGAGGACGAAATTTCCTAAGTGGGGGAGAGTTGTAACGCCCCGGTTTTGGGCCTAGGTGTTTTCGGCATCGATTTGAGTTAGTCGAACCTAGAGTTGGAGATTCGTGTCTTTAAGAACGGTTCAGGGAAATCATGGTTTGAGATAAGGTAAAAATTTTCTAAAATCATTTAGATGAGTTTGGTAAAATCGATTTTATAAAATGGATTTTGGAACGTGTACATTTTGGGCAGTGACTAAATTGTAAAGATTTAAAACTGTGTAAAAAGTGTGATTTTTAAAAGGGAGTCAAATTCTTAGAATCTTTAGGGAGCTTTATGGAAATTAATCCCTTTTTTTTCTAATTTGGCATGTGTTTTAGATGTTTAATTAAAGATTAAAGTGTGGTTTTATTAATTAAAGGAGAGGTGATTATTTTGTTAAACAAAATTTGACGTAACTCTTTCATTTCTCATTTTCTCTTCAGCAAATCACTCTCTCTATTCTCTTAATTTCCAAATTTCCTCCTCTTTTTTTCTCACTTAATTTCCAACTCTTTCCTTAAGACTTCTCTTGATTTTCCTCATGTTTCTTGAAGTGAAAACTTGCCAAATTAGAAGAAAACCAAGGATTGGAGGTAATTTCGTGCTAACCCTCTAATCAAGGTTCTTTAATAAAATTCCAAAGATATTTGACTCTTGATTTGTGTTTTTGATTGAGGTTTTATTGTTGATTTCTTAAAATTTTGTAATCTTGCTAAAAGAAGAGTTAAAAATGTGATTTTCGTATTTGTTTTGTTTTGATTTATTTGAGATGGGTTCTAATCATGTTTTGAAAGATTTGTGATGTGGATAATGAGCTTTGATCATAAAAATCCCGAAATCAATGAGATCTCTAATTATCTAGGTTGTTAGTTTTGGGTTTTGGCATGGAAATGTAAAATCTGAGTTGCTGGAGGTATAAAGATGAAATTATGATGTTTTTGGATGTTGATTTATAGTTAAAATGGGCTGGAAGTGTTTGTTGATGGTTGGGTTGAGTTTAATGACCAATCGAATGAGATTTTGGTTGTTTCGGATGGGTATTTTGGTGCCTTTGGGCAGAGATGCGAGATTTTAGTGTTTGCTGGTGGTTTTAATGCATTGAGATGCATTAATCCTCTGTTCTTATGTGGAATAAATAGAGGAGGATTCTTCAGAAGCTTTGGGCGAAGTTCCAGGGGATTTGATCGCTTGAATTTCGCGTCGGCATTTGAGGTTTCGCAAATCTGTGAGTGGAAATGGGATTTCCAGCTTTGAAACATCTTAAAAGTGGTTATGGGAACTTAGTGTAAGCTTGAAATGCTTTGCTAAGTTCGGACGTAAGTAAAGTGATTTTCTCCCTCGGATTTTGCTATTATGTGATTATGGATGCACTTGTTTTTAAATGTGTTTACCTACTGTTTTAAAACATGATTTGAGTATATGATATGTTGTTGATGATGCCATATGGGTTAAGGATGCACTAGGTAAGTGATCCTTGTATGCATGTGTTTATACATGGTTTAATGCTTGGAATATGGCTTATTGTGAATGCTTTAGAAAATAGTGAGGCTTGCATTAAAAGTGAATTATATTGGCAAGTGATGTTGTGTAAAGTGTTTTGCAAATGAAATCGGATATAGTTAGCCGACTATAGGATTGATTGCACTATAAACAAGTCGCCTTGGATGTTGAAGGGTTGTGATTGTACCGAAAACTCCATCCAAGTACCCTAATGATTGAGGTTTCGCAAATCTGTGAGTGGAAATGGGATTTCCAGCTTTGAAACATCTTAAAAGTGGTTATGGGAACTTAGTGTAAGCTTGAAATGCTTTGCTAAGTTCGGACGTAAGTAAAGTGATTTTCTCCCTCGGATTTTGCTATTATGTGATTATGGATGCACTTGTTTTTAAATGTGTTTACCTACTGTTTTAAAACATGATTTGAGTATATGATATGTTGTTGATGATGCCATATGGGTTAAGGATGCACTAGGTAAGTGATCCTTGTATGCATGTGTTTATACATGGTTTAATGCTTGGAATATGGCTTATTGTGAATGCTTTAGAAAATAGTGAGGCTTGCATTAAAAGTGAATTATATTGGCAAGTGATGTTGTGTAAAGTGTTTTGCAAATGAAATCGGATATAGTTAGCCGACTATAGGATTGATTGCACTATAAACAAGTCGCCTTGGATGTTGAAGGGTTGTGATTGTACCGAAAACTCCATCCAAGTACCCTAATGATTGAGGTTTCGCAAATCTGTGAGTGGAAATGGGATTTCCAGCTTTGAAACATCTTAAAAGTGGTTATGGGAACTTAGTGTAAGCTTGAAATGCTTTGCTAAGTTCGGACGTAAGTAAAGTGATTTTCTCCCTCGGATTTTGCTATTATGTGATTATGGATGCACTTGTTTTTAAATGTGTTTACCTACTGTTTTAAAACATGATTTGAGTATATGATATGTTGTTGATGATGCCATATGGGTTAAGGATGCACTAGGTAAGTGATCCTTGTATGCATGTGTTTATACATGGTTTAATGCTTGGAATATGGCTTATTGTGAATGCTTTAGAAAATAGTGAGGCTTGCATTAAAAGTGAATTATATTGGCAAGTGATGTTGTGTAAAGTGTTTTGCAAATGAAATCGGATATAGTTAGCCGACTATAGGATTGATTGCACTATAAACAAGTCGCCTTGGATGTTGAAGGGTTGTGATTGTACCGAAAACTCCATCCAAGTACCCTAATGATTGAGGTTTCGCAAATCTGTGAGTGGAAATGGGATTTCCAGCTTTGAAACATCTTAAAAGTGGTTATGGGAACTTAGTGTAAGCTTGAAATGCTTTGCTAAGTTCGGACGTAAGTAAAGTGATTTTCTCCCTCGGATTTTGCTATTATGTGATTATGGATGCACTTGTTTTTAAATGTGTTTACCTACTGTTTTAAAACATGATTTGAGTATATGATATGTTGTTGATGATGCCATATGGGTTAAGAATGCACTAGGTAAGTGATCCTTGTATGCATGTGTTTATACATGGTTTAATGCTTGGAATATGGCTTATTGTGAATGCTTTAGAAAATAGTGAGGCTTGCATTAAAAGTGAATTATATTGGCAAGTGATGTTGTGTAAAGTGTTTTGCAAATGAAATCGGATATAGTTAGCCGACTATAGGATTGATTGCACTATAAACAAGTCGCCTTGGATGTTGAAGGGTTGTGATTGTACCGAAAACTCCATCCAAGTACCCTAATGATTGACGAAATTGAGTTGTGCCCCGTCTCTCGTTAGTGGGGTTATACATCTACCGATGAGTGGTGTTGAGCGGTTGTAAGGTATCGAATACTCCACCACGGGTGTCACAATGGTGGATGGTAGCTCCCGTCTGTGAACCTTGAGATGCCGATGAGAATGTGTGAAGTGTTTGGGACAACACTCGATAATCCATGTATCCGATATGTTTTGGGAAATGAGAATGTTGTTGATCACTTGTGAGCCAATATAATTGATTAAATGATCATAGAAATGTTTATGATGCATAATATGAAAAATGCATGTTTTACTTTAAAAGCTTTTCATATTGGTAGATATGCATGAAAGACTTGATATACATGTTAGCAATGGATTTTGCTGTTGAAGTATTTGATACTTGTTGCATGGTGTATAATATGCTGATTTTAATGATGAAGTGCATGGATTTCAAAGAGGGCATGACGGTTTTCAAAAGTGGGAGAATGATTTTAAGCATTGATAGTGTTTTTTTTTGTTTTTGAGCATTCCTCACTAAGCTTGTAAGCTTACGCTCTCTTTTGTCCATCAATGCAGATAATTAAGTGTTAAGAGGCGACAACTTGCAAGGGGATTTGAGAAGACATCATTTTGATAGTATGTTTCTGTTTTGAACTAGAGTAATAATGGCAATGGGGGATTTCAAGTTTTGTTTGGGTGATGTGTATGAACACCCTTTGAGCATGTTTGCTATATGCTTTTATACTTGTAAAAGACTTTTAATTGGTGTTTGAAGTTTTGGTTTGAGTTTTGACTCTTGAGTGGTTTATTTGCTAGGTTGCATGCCTCCAGATATCCTTTGATGCTATTAGCCATGCTTGAATGCTAAAACTATTGTATATGCTTGAGGAATAATGTTTATGTATGATGTATGCATGTTAGAATCATGTTGGATTGGTTTACGTTGGAATTTTGGGTGAAAAACCAGCAAATTCTGTCATTACAGGCCCAAGTGTTTCGAAACACTCGAGCGTGTATCGAAACAGGGTGCCTGAAATGGCCTTGGTGTATCGAAACAAGCAAGGCATGTTCCGGTACGATTTACTACTGGAAACCATGGTTTCAAAACACTTCAAAGGCGTTTCAGTATGAGCCCGAGTTTCGAAATAGGGCTACAATATATCGGAACAAGTGACAGTTATGGTAGTTATTGGAATGTTATGTGTTTCAGAACAAGGCCTTAGTGTATGATTGAATTTGCAAATGATCCGCTGCAGCGTAAAACACATAGGAACCTAATGTGCATCTAGACAAGATAAAAAGAAAAAAAATAGGGTCATTTATTGAGGTAAACCTTCTCGGTTTACTTCAATATTCCCCGTGTGACCCGTTCGGTTCGGTCTATCAGCTAGGCCGGGTCGAGGGGGTTACACAATGCATAACATTTCTTAAATAGTTCTATCTCTTTGAAATAACAATTCGATCTCATGGGATCACGTAAATCATTACATCATTTCTCAAAACATGCATAAAATAGTAGGTATAATTCTATCTTCAAAACAAGAGCATGATCATAAAACCAATGGGATAAAAACCGAGAAACGAGAGCGAAACATCTCAAACATACTTCCGAATTTAGTTTAGTGTTTCAAACTCAACCTAAACCCCTAAATCTTGCTTTCAAGTCTTTGAAAGACTTTTAAAACCAAATCCACTCACCAACAACGCCACGCTCGCTTTATTGAAGCGTAATCAAGCTTTCGGAGCTCCCGGAACTTCACCAATCTCGTATGTTATATTCTCCCCTGTTTATAACACACAAGAACAGAGAATTAATGCATCTCAATGCATTAAATCCACCAACAATAAAAGCTATCTCGCTGCTCTGCCCAAAAACACCAAAACGACTATCCAAAAGAACCAAAACACCTTCGATTATTCTACAACCTTTACCCAGCCAAAACCCAACACTTACATCCAATTTTAATCATCAAATAACATCTAAAAACATTATAATTTCATCCTTATACCTCTAGCAACACTAGAACCACATTAACTTCACAAAACCCCCAAATCTAACCATCTAACAACTAGAGATCCAAACCAATTCAGGATTATTATGATAAAATCTTTGTTTCAACATCATTTAATATCCAAATCATGATTAATATCAACCTCAAATCAAGTAAAATAGCAACATTACGGAAATCACAAGATTTCAATAAATAATCTTTAATTTAACCAAACTTCCATGATTAACTCATCAAAACAACTTAGAAAACATAAGTAAAGGATTGATAACTTTGGAATTTCAGTAAAGAACTGATCATTAGAGGAGGGGAACGAACCTTACCTCTAATGGATGAAATCTCTTTCAATTGGATGTGTTTTTCTTGAAAAAAATTAAAGGAAAAACAATAAGGTTTTGCAAATCAAGATCAAAGAATCCTTTAGAAATCAAAAACTCAGTAAATCAAGAGCATTGCCTCAAGTTTCTTGAAAATGGAGAGTGTTTGGCTGAAGGAAAACTTTGAGAGGAAATAGAGTGAGAGAAAATGGCGTAAAATAAGTTTTAATGAAATAACTAACTCTCTTTTTATTAAACCCTTTTAATCCTTAATTAAAACCTCTTAAAATGCTTCAAATTAAGAGAGAAATCTGATAAAAACAAATAGGTAAAATAGCTCCTTAAAGATTCAAAATTCCAATCCCTTTACAAAACAATCACTAAATCACCTTTGTAAAAATCGCGTTTTGGTCACTAACTCAAAATGTCCCACTTCCAAAATCCTTTTCTTAAAATTGATTTTACCAAAAACATTTATATAATTAATAATGATTTTAAGCATTTTCTCATATTTTCTCATAACCTAAACCTTGTTTTCCCTAAACTGCTCCCAAAAACTCGGATCTCTAGTCTACGCTCTACGAACCTCGAATTGACCTCAAATTCTTTTAGGCCCAAAATCGGAGCGTTACAACTCTCCACCACTTAAGAAATTTCGTCCTTGAAATTTTACCTGATGTAAAAAGATAAGGAAACTGCTTCTTCATGCCATCCTTCCTTTCCCACGTGGCTTCTTCAACACCACGATGTCGCCACAAGACCTTGACCAACTCAATGGTCTTACCACGAAAAACCTTGTTGTCTGAATCCAAGATCTAAACTGGTTCTACATCATAGGACAAATCCGGATTCAACTCAAACTCCTCAACAGAAATAACATGAGACGAATCCGATCTATATCTCTGTAGCATGGATACATGGAAAACGTCATGTATCTTCTCCAACTCGGAAGGCAACCTCAACCTATAAGCAATAGGTCCATCACGCTCAAACACCTCATACGATCCAATAAACCTTGGACTCAACTTACCTTTCCGACCAAATCTCATCACCTTCTTCCAAGGTGAAACCTTCAAAAACACCTTATCTCCCACAACATACTCAATCTCCTAACGCTTCAAATCCATGTAAAACTTTTGCCGATCCGAAGCAGCTTTCAACCCCTCACTAATAAGCTTCACTTTTTCCATAGTGCCCTTAAGAACATTAGGCAAAGAAAACAACTTCTGCCCTGCTTCCGCCCAACAAAGAGGCGTTCTACACTTCCTTCTATACAAGGCCTCATAAGGAGCCATTTGAAAGCTCGCTTGATAACTATTATTGTAAGCAAACTCCACTAAAGACAATTGTTCTCCCAAGAACCTTGGAAATCAATGATGCAACATCTCAACATATCCTCCAACTCTTGGATAACTCGCTCAGATTGACCAATTGTCTGAGGATGATACGAAGTACTAAAATTCAAACGCGTACCCAACGCTTGATGAAGACTCTCCCAAAACCTTGCTGTGAAACGCGAATCTCGACCTGAATCAATGGACTTAGGCACTCCATGCAACCTCACAATCTTAGAGATGTACAAATCCGCTAACTTATCTAACGTATACTAGTATGCACTGCCATAAAATATACACACTTCGTAAAACGATCAACAATCACTAAAATGGAATTCTATTTGGACGGTGTCAAAGGCAAACCCGTCACGAAGTCCATGGTGATTCTCTCCTATTTCCATTATGGAATTTTCAATGGTTGCAACAATCTAGAAGGAAATTGATGCTCAGCTTTAACTCCTTGCCAAACTATGCACTTACTAACAAAATCAACAATGTCTTTCTTAAAGACAACCCAATAGTACTCATCCTTCAACCCACGATACATCTTTGTACTACCAGGGTGCATAGCAAAAGGACTGCTATGAGCCTCGGTTAAGATAGTGCGCCTCAGCTCAACATCCTCTAGCACAACTATTGTAGAGCGTTTGAGTGTTCTCTAAACAGGAGCACAAGTGCACACTCCTGTCAAGTTATAGTATAAAAGATATCACCTCTATTGGGTTTTTAGGGGGGCTCGATTCCTTCAACTGTTCTTGCTCGCTAAGTGGTGTAGAAGTGAAAATTGGGTGATAGTGGTGTGGAAGCTAAAAAGATTAATGACACAATGATTTATAGCGGTTCAACCTTCTAACCAAGGTCTACATCCACTAGCTTAGCTTCCCACTAAGGATTTCCAATCAATCCACTATTGATTCGTCCCCTTTTCTAGGCTTAGGAGGAAACCCTTATACACCGATCAAGCTTTCTACCTAAAGCCTTGATCAAACCCTTTTTTACCAGAGAAAAGATAAGCAAACACAAATCCCTCTAATAGGTGTTTGTTTGCACAATTTAGTACTCACCCAAAAACCTAAAACACTTGAGCAAATTTAACAATTTTGGCTCACTAGTGTTTGTCTATACAAAGAAATGACAATTTAGCACTAAGACAAATTTTTGATCATTTGTTGATTGACAATTGAAGTATTAACCATTACTTGATGCTTGGAGGTCTCTTTTATACTCCTTAATGAGTTTTTAGCCGTTACTAGCCGTTGGGGTTGAATTGGAGCCGCTGGAGACATAATTTCCCACCATAAATGCAGTTCTGCAGCTACCCGTATCGAAACACTCGAACCCGTTTCGATACGCTCTTCAAGTAGAAAGAGCCGTTGCAGTCTGATGTAGCACCCATATCGAAACGCTCTTGACCATATCGAAACACCCGTATCAAAACGCATGTCCTCGTATCGAAACGATCTGCATTTAAATATTAGTTGGGAAATAGCCGTTTGGGGTTTATTACCATTGTGGTCGATACCACGTTGGCGTATCAAAACGGCATAGCCCGGATCGAAACGCTTGGAAAAATCCTCATCCAGAAAAGACCTATTTCGAAACCCGTTTCGAAACGTTTTGACACTGTAAGACCCCGTATCGAAACACCTAGGGGTGTTTCGAAACGCCTTGAAGGTTTTGTTTAATTTGGCTTTGAAAACATGTGAAAACCTTTGAAAACATCCCCTAAACATAGTTTCAAGTTGTTTGGACTTTAGAAATAGTTCTGAATTCTTTATAACTTAGTCCAAAACATTTTCAACTATTATATCAAAATATTAGTTCTACAATCTCCACCTTTTTGATATAATAAAACCAACTTGAAAAATTGTTTGGGATTCTCCCCCTTTAAGTTTAAAAATGTGAATAAGAGATGGGAAATTAGAAATCAATTTGAGTTCCCCCTTTATTCATTTGAAAATTCAAATTTTCAAACTATTTCTCTCCCTTTTTGTTATATCAAAAAGAATTCAAAATGCTTTTAAGTTCAAAATAACAATAGAGGTAAAGAAAAATTGACAAAATTAAGAATTTTGGTTTTAAAATGGCTCCTCCTTACTCAAAGCATCATAAAAATGTTAGTTCAACATATATGATCATCTAGTTGAATTAAATGAAAAATAAATCAAAATAAAAGCAAAAACAACTAGATTTTACCACACTTGAACCCAAGGGAGGATGTGAAGCCTTCCTTCTTCAAGTGTTCTTCCTTTGTGTGCATGTAGCTCCCCCTCAATTTATGACATGTTGATCACTCTCCATCACACCTATCAAAAGAAAAACAAGTAATTTTTGGTATCCAAATTGCTTTGGATTCATAGACATTAGTAGCACAAAATTTAGTCCCCTTAGGAATCCATTTTTCAATTTCATCCTTTTTAGTTGAAGTACTAAGTCCTTTTGGGACCCAAACACTTCTAAAACATTTACCTTTTACACATCTAGGGGCACTAGATTGTCTTACATAAAAATTTGATTTTCCAAAATCATTTTTCTTTTGAGGTTCATTGGAAATCAAATATTTTTCTTTTTGAACATTAAGAAGCAAATTTTGTAAATCAAAACATTTTTGTTCAAAATCTTTCAATTTTGCTTCAAGTTTAAGATTTGTTTTGGAAAGCAAATCATTCTCATTTTGTATTTTTGAAATAAACTTTTTGTTCTTGGAAAATGATGCCTTGTATTCCAAAAGCAAATCATCATAAGCATCTTGCAACTCATCAAATGTATATGAATTTGAAATAGATGAGTTAGAAGTTACCTCCCCGTCATTGAGGGCGCCATCAAGCATATGTGGGCTACTTCATCATCGGTGGAGTCTTCATCGCTCCATATGGCCACATATGCTTGCTTTGAAGATGATCCCCTCTTGTTGGACTTGTGGGATTCCTTCATCTTCTTCCTCGATTCATGCTTGGATTTTTCCATTTCGCTCTTCATGAACCGGGTAAATTTGTTGAAGATATAGGCCATCTCTTCATCTTCACTTTCCTCCTCACTTGAATCTTCATGATGGCATGTGGAGGATTTTATAGCAACGACACTTGCATTGATGTCAAGCTCCATGATTTTCTTCTTCCCCATAGCTCTAATTTCTTTCTTCTTCTTCTTCTCCCCTTCTTTGTTTTTTTTCATTATTAGGTGAGTGAGAAGTGACCCCATGAGCTCATTCTTGAGATTTTTGGCTTCGATGATGGTGGTCCCTTTTGAGTCCCATGAATCGGGAAGTGAGTAAATGAGCTTTCGAACAAGCTTTTCTTCCAGGATGTCTTCTCCATAGCCTTTAAGACCATTGGTGATAGTGGAGAACCTATCGAACATCTTCTCAATGTCTTCTTCCGGATTCATCTTGAAGTTCTCATACTCTAAGGTGAGGAGCCAAATCTTGGTCTCCTTAACTTCATTGGTTCCCTCGTATGTGACTTCAAGCTTGTCCCATACCTCCTTGGCACTCTCACAAGAAGACATCTTCTCATAGATGGTTGGGCCAAAAGCACAAAAGAGGATGTACAAGGCTTTGCTATTAAGCTCCATCTTCTTGCGATCTTCGGCACTCTATTCCGCTTTGCTTCGTTGAGGCATAAACGACCATCTTCAACTATGTCACATAGCTTGTAGTCTCTTGACTTAATGAAGAACTTCATCTTTGTCTTCCAATGGGCATAGTGAGTCCGTCGAAGAAGGGCAGTTTGTCGATGGATTGCGCCATTGAGCCGGTTGTGTAAAATGATGATCGAGCTTGCTAGATCATCTCAATAGAATGTTAATCCTCTTCAATTGAGCCAAGCTCTGATACCAATTGTTGGGTTTTTAGGGGGCTCGATTCCTTCAACAGTTCTTGCTCGCCAAGTGGTGGAGAAGTGAAATATGGGTGATAGTGGTGTGGAAGCTAAAAAGATTAATGACACAATGATTTATAGTGGTTCAACCTTCTAACCAAGGTCTACATCCACTAGCTTAGCTTCCCACTAAGGTTTTCCTATTAATCCACTATTGATTCGTCCCCTTTTCTAGGCTTAGGAGGAAACCCTTATACACCGATCAAGCTTTCTACCCAAAGCCTTGATCAAACCCTCTTTACAAGAGAAAAGATAAGCAAACACAAACCCCTATAATAGGTGTTTGTTTGCACAATTTAGCACTCACCCAAAAACCTAAAACACTTGAGCAAATTTAATAATTTTGGTTCACTAGTGTTTGTCTATACAAAGAAATGACAATTTAGCACTAAGACAAATTTTTGATCATTTGTTGATTAACAATTGAAGAATTAACCATTACTTGATGCTTGGAGGTCCCTTTTATACTCCTTAATGATTTTGTAGCCGTTACTAGCCGTTGGGGTTGAATTGGAACCGTTGGAGACATAATTCCCACCATAAATGCAGTTCTATAGCTACCTATATCGTAATGCTCGAACCCATTTTGATACGCTCTTCAAGTAGAAAGAGTCGTTGCAGTCTAATGCAGCATCCGTATTGAAACGCTCTTGGCCGTATCGAAACGCCCGTATCGAAAAGTCTATCCTCGTATCGAAACGATATGCATTTAAATGTTAGTTGGGAAATAGCCGTTGGGGGTTTATGACCGTTGTGGTCGATGCCACGTGGGCGTATCGAAACGCTTGGCAAAATCCTCATCCAGAAAAGACCCATTTTGAAACCCGTTTTGAAACATTTTGACACTGTAAGACCCTATATCGAAACACCTAGGGGTGTTTCGAAACGCCTGGAAGGTTTTGTTTAATTTGGCTTTGAAAACATGTGAAAACCTTTGAAAACATCCCCTAAACATAGTTTCAAGTTGTTTGGACTTTAGAAATAGTTCTGAATTCTTTTTAACTTAGTCCAAAACATTTTTCAATTTTTATATCAAAACATTAGTTATACAGCCTCCCACAGGGATTGGACAACTTATTCGAGTTGAGATTCCTGCATAAAGAAAATTAAATGCACAAATGAATTTTAGTTTATAAAAGAATAAAAAGTAAATAAAACACAAGTAATTGATAGAAAATATCAGGGTGATAGGATGGGTCAGATTATGTTGCTCCCTAGTGTGAAACTACGTTGAATAGGTTAAGTTGCTTTGCGTTGTCAGACTTTGCTGCCTTGACGGAGGATGGTAGATTGACTGCTTTGACGCTTTCGCTGCCTCAGCAGTGGAACAGACGATTGGCTCGGCGGCAAACTCGGTAGACCTTCAAGGCTCGGGAAAACACTTCAATATTGATCCTGCTTATGTCTAAGCAGAATACTGTTGTTGCCGACTGCAGATGATACCCGTCATGGCGTGAATCTTGCAAAGACAACAAGCTTGGTTCATCCTCATTTAGCCGCCTTAAACTCGTATCTATGTCTAGGTCGAATTGATCAACACCTGATTAGGATGAGGATCGTACTTATCCCTTTCGTGAGTTCGGCTCTCTCGATACCGAACAAATAGATAGTTGACAACTAATCTTTCAAACTTAATTGAAAACTATGAAGAGCATGGAATAAGCAAACCTTGAAGTTTTATTGCAAAAGCAAACTTAATTCCTAAACAACTTTTATCACACTAGTTTACAACATAACCCAAACCCAAGAGAAAATTTAGAACATAATTGGTCGTAAGAAAACCTAAACTATGCCTAAGGGAAAACCTAAGTTTTTTTTAAATTACAAAATATGTCAAGTATATATAGGCATTAGCTAGGTCAAGTCCTTCTTGGAGTAGAAGTCTTCAAAGTAGCTTTTGCATTAAACACAACCTTTAATTTTGACTTCTTTAAGTTGAATGTGGACTTCTTCTCGTTGCCTTGCACCGCAAGTTATCTAGATTTCCTCCTTCGACGGCTCTGTCAGCTGCTCCAAGCGTCAGAAAATTGAGTGGATGTGTAACACCCCAAATTTGGGCCTAGATGTTTAGAGTCCGAACCGGACCGGTCAGAAAATGGTTCGAATCTAAAATGGAGTTTTAGGGAACACCTAGTTCGGGATGCTTTAAAAATATAGAAAAATATCTAAAAATCCTCATTTAATATATGAAAGATAATGGTGGAATCAATTTTACAAAATAAGGTTAGGAAATACTACATTTCGGTGTAGTGACCAAATCACAGTTTTTGCAAAGTTAAGTAGTGACTTTTTTGTAAAGGATTGAAACTTTGAATCTTTAAGGAGCTAATTTTAACAAAATGTTTTCATCAGATTTTTCCTTAATTTGGGTGATTTAATTAAGGTTTTAATTAAAGAAAATAAAGGTTGATTAAATGAGAATCCACCTTTGACTATTCATAACTACTTTTCACAAATTTTCCCTCATTTCATTTTCACTCAAATTCCTTTCAACCAAACACATTCTCTCCAGAAAATATACTTTGATTTTCACTTCATTTGATGATAATTCAATCTCTCTTTGATTCTTAATCAATTCCTCATAAAATCCACTTGATTTCTACATTGAATTTTCAAGAAAACTTGCCCAAATCAAGGAGAAATCATCCATTAGAGGTAAGCTTCGTCCTTCTCCTCTAATGATCAGTTCTTTACTGAAATTCCCAAGTTATCAATCCTTTATTAATGATTTTAAGTGGTTTTATTGCTAGAAATAAGAAATTGTCTTAAAACTCAAGATTTTGGAATAGATCTTGAAGATTTTCGTGGTGAATGATTGGGCTCTGTTTTGAGATGGTTTTCTAATGTATTTTGGATGTTAAATGATGTTACAAATGAGGTTTTATCAATCAAATCCCGAATAGGTTTGTTTTCCTGAGTTTTGCTTGTTAAAATGATGGTTTTGGGGGTGATTTTGGTGTTTTGTCATAGCTGGAGGTATAAGGACGTGGTTGTGTTGGTTTTTGATGTTAATTGATGTTTAGAAATGATTAGAAGTGATGGATCTTGGCTGAGTTTGGTTTTGGAAGAGTTTGGAGGTGTTTTCGGTAGTGTTTGGTAGCCGAAATGTGGTTTTTGTGTAGAGCAGCGAGATTAGGTGTGTGGCTGATGATTTTAATGCATGATGATGCATTAATCCTTTGCTCTTATGTGTTTAAAACAGGGGAGACATCTTCGGACACCTTTGAAGTTGATCCGGAAGCTTATATAGCGTTTCGGCAAGCAAGCGAAATATAATCGGTGAGTGCGTATGATTTTAGATGTAACCACCTTAACCCGGCCTAGACGGTTGACCCGAATTAAGAAGTTTACACGGGGAAAACCAAAGTCAACCCGAAAGTCAACCTTGATTAACGACCCTTTTTTTTGATCTTATCTAGATGCACATTAACCCTAGAAATGTTCACAAGATCTGCATACTCAAAGCTCGTAACAATCAGAGAACATTCAGGGACTCAATTGCACAAATTAAGGAAATAGGGACCAAATTGCAAATTCTGAAAATTACAGGGACTTAACCCAGTTTAAAGTTACCAATATGAAATTAATCATCTTTCATGCTTCTCTGCCAAATTTCAGCTCAAACGGACATCTCAAACTCATTCAATTGCAATAACAAATTTCAGGACCAAAACGCCAACATTTCAAAACACACAACCATCAAATTCAGAGCCCAACGGTCGAGTGTTCCGAAACAGGGTGGACCTGTTCCGAAACGCGGGACCGTTCCGAAACGGGTTCCGAAACAAGGCTTGGCAGTAGCATTTCCGTTCCGGAACGGTTCCTCCCGTTTCGAAACGCCTAGGCCATTTCAGGCCCCTATTCCGAAACGGTAGCACCCGTTCCGATACGGCCTGCCCAGATTGCAGAAATTTTGCTGATTAAACACACAATTGACCCATCAAACATGCTCCAAATGCCACCAAATTATACCAGCAAGTCATTACATGCATAAGGAACATAATTGCATCAACCATACTCAAACATGGCATCAATTAAACAAATCCCCAATTCTATAGGCATGCTTCCTATTTAGAAAACCATTCAAGCATCAATATACCAAAACCACCTCACAAAGACCAATTACATGTTCCAACATCAATAACAACATAATACCAACTTAGGGAGTCCAAAACACCTCCCAAAACAACAACATAGGTCCCCCATTGCCAAATTCCAAAAAGCTAATAGTTTTAGGAAAATGTTCACCATACATGAGCTTAAACCTTCACTTGGATGCTTGACTTCCTTGCTGCCCCAAATGCACTTCAATGCTCCGCATTATTGGTTTAAGAAAAGAGAGAGCGTAAGCAAATAGCATAGTGAGGAATGCTCATTTAAAACCACACAATAATGCATTTATAAACATATTTATAAACCTTAGTTCAAATCATCATTTGTACATGCACATAAGCATTTTAAACAAGCATTTCATGCTTCAAGTTTATAACATGTCATATTGGCCACAAGTGATACAATCAACATAAGATCCACATATGGACTTTTAAACACCATCGTGATCTTATAATTCACAAGGACCACACAAGGACTTTTAACCACCTTTGTGTCCTTAACAAGAATCATCCATGGACTTTTAAACACCATGATGTTCTTACAATTCACAAGGACCTTTAACCACCTTTGTGTCCTTAACTAGAATCACCCATGGACTTTTAACCACCATGGTGTTCTTAAATACACAAGGCTCACACAAGGACTTTTAACCACCTTTGTGACCTTAACCAAGAACCAACCATGGACTTTTAACCACCATGTTGTTCTTAAAATACACAAGATTCACACAAGGACTTTTAACCACCTTTGTGATCTTAACCAAGAACCAACCATGGAATTTTAACCACCATGTTGTTCTTAAAACAAGAGCCACCTATGGACTTTTAACCACCATAGTGTTCTTAACCTTTCTCAAACCATCACTTGCCAATATACATCATTTAACAACAATATTCCACTGTTTTAAAGCATTTATCAAAGCACATGCATCATTAAGCATCATTAAGCATCAAAACCACATTTAACAATGTTCAAAAACAAGGATCTCTTACCTTGAGCATCCTTCAACACATGGCTTATAATCTCAGCAAATAAACATGCTAAAACATGCTTTCAAAACAGAATTTAAAACATGCAAAACACATCACATTGCACTCAACCAACCATGGTTCATCATCAAGAGAGTTTTTCCGAAAACTTACTCTTGAGCTTAGCTAAGTTGCTTAGACTTAAACTAAGCTCCCAAACCTTCAAAACATTGGTTTCAAAGCTGAAAACCAAAAGCCACTCACCGATTCCGTTTCGCCACTTGCCGAAACACCAATCAAGCCTCCGGATCACCACCACAAGGATCCAAATATGACTCCCATGTTTTAAACACATCAAAGTAGAGGATTAATGCATCATCATGCATTAATATCTTCAATGAAAGCACCTAAACTCGCTGCTCTCATTAACACTCCCATTTCGGCTACCAAACACAACAGAAATCATCTCCAAACAACTCAACAACACTACCCAGCCATGATCCATCAATTCTAATCATCCTTAAACATCAATTAACATCCAAAAAGGATCTAACCACGTCCTTATACCTCTAGCTATAGCAGATCATCAAGATCACTCCAAAAACCATCAAAAACTCAAGCAAAACTTAGGAAAATTAACCTATCCAGGATTGCATTGATTAAACCTCAATTTCTCATCAATTAAACATTCAATTAACATCAAAAAGACACCTCAAAACACTGCCAAAACAGATCATACGAATTTTATCAAAAATCAACCAAATCTTGCATTTTAAAGCCAAGATCAAGAACACATCTACAAAACCTTTTATAAAACACAAATCAAGGATTGAGAACTTGGGAATTTCAGTAAAGAACTGAGAATTTAGAGGAGAAGGACGTTCATACCTCTAAACTTGAGTTTCCCCCTTTTTGGAACCAAGATTCTTGAAAATCCAAATAGCAAATGATAAGGTTTTGTTGAAGAGATGATTAGAGATCAAAAGAGGATTGAAATCTCATATTTGGATGTCAAAATCAGAGGGAAAATGTGCTGGAGAATGTGTTTGGGTTGAGAGAAAATTGAGAGAAAAGGAAAATGGGAATTTGGAAAAGTTAGTTGGAAAATGCCAAAATATCTTCCCTCCCTTTTACTTTTATTTAAAAACCATTAATTAAACCTTTAATATTTAGGAAAAATCTGGAGAAACTCCTTTTGGGTAAATAGCTCCTTAAAGATTCAAAGTATCAATCCTTTTTAAAACAGTCACACAGTTTTCGAAAATTACATTTTGGTCACTAACCAAAATGTCACCCTTCCAAACCTTATTTTGTAAAATTGATTTCACCATTCCCTTATACATAATAAAAGAGGATTTTAAGACATTTTTCCATATTTTTAATGCAACCCAAACTAGGCTTTCCTAAATTCACCCTTTTATATTCGAACCGCAACCCGACCGGCCCGATCCAAACCCAAAACTTCTAAGCCCAAAATTGGGGCGTTACAACTCTCCCCCCCTTAAGAAATTTCGTCCTCGAAATTTACCTGAAGGAAAGAGGTACGGAAACTGCTTCAGCATGTCATCCTTCCGTTCCCACGTGGCTTCTTCAACACCACGATGCTTCCACAACACCTTTACCAACTCAATGGTCTTGCCTCGAAGAACCTTGCTATCGGAATCCAGAATCTTCACCGGTTCCTCATCATAGGTCAAATCCGGATTCAATTCCACTTCTTCCACATGCATCACATGTGAAGGATCCGATCTATACTTCCGAAGCATAGAAACATGAAACACATCATGAATCTTTTCCAACTCTTGAGGTAACCTCAACTTGTACGCAACAGGACCCACACGCTCAATCACCTCGTATGGTCCAATGTACCTAGGGCTTAACTTACCCTTCCGGCCAAACCTCATCACCTTTTTCCAAGGCGAAACCTTCAAAAACACACGGTCACCCACCGCATACTCAATTTCCTTACGCTTCAAATCCACGTAAGACTTTTGCCGATCAGAAGCTGCCTTCAAACGCTCACAAATGAGCTTCACCTTCTCGGTGGTTCCTTTCAACAAAGCCGGCATCGATACCAACTTCTGACCCGTTTCAGCCCAACACAAAGGAGTCCTACACTTCCTCCCGTACAAAGCTTCATAAGGTGCCATTTGAATACTTGCTTGATAACTATTGTTATAGGCAAACTCCACCAAAGGCAAATGTTTCTCCCAAGAGCCTTGAAACTCAATTATGCAGCACCTCAACATATCCTCCAAAATTTTGATAACACGCTCGGACTGACCATCCGACTGAGGATGATAAGACGTACTGAAATTCAACCGTGTACCCAAAGCTTGATGCAAACACTGCCAGAAACGCGATGTAAACCTTGGATCCCTATCCGACACAATCGACTTAGGCACACCGTGCAGCCGTACAATCTCAGCAATGTACAGCTCCGCCAGCTTATCCAAAGAAAACGTAGTATGCACAGGTAAGAAATGCGCACACTTCGTCAGGCGATCCACAATCACCCACACCGAATTCTTCTTCGATGGTGACAAAGGTAAACCAGATACAAAATCCATGGTAATCCTTTCCCACTTCCATTCAGGGATTCTCAACGGTTGCAACAACCCTGAAGGAACCTAATGCTCAGCCTTAACTCGCTGACACACCATACACTTGCTCACAAACTCAGCAACATCCTTCTTTAAACCCACCCAATAGTACTCATCATGAAGATTACGATACATCTTAGTACTACCAGGGTGCATAGCAAAGGGACTACTATGACCTTCAGTCAAGATAGCACGCCTCAATTCAACATCATTGGGCACTACTATTTGACTCCCAAAACACAACACTCCATCATCATTAAAACAGAAATCCGAAGGCCTACCCTCCGCGATATCCTAAACATGCGGTACCAAGGAATCATCCAGCAACTGCTTTTCCTTGATCAACTGAACCAAAGATGGTTTCACTTGCAACTCAGCCACAAGACCACCATCGCGTGAAATACTCAAACTGGCAAACATAGCCCTCAGCTCAACAGCTACCTTCCTACTCAAGGCATCCGCTACAACATTAGCTTTTCTAGGGTGATACTCAATCATCAAATCATAATCCTTGAGCAACTCCACCCAACGTCGCTGCCTAAGATTCAACTCCTTCTGAGACATCAGATACTTCAAACTCTTGTGATCCGTGTACACAGTACACTTCTCACCATATAGATAATGTCTCCAGATCTTCAAAGCAAAAACCACCGCAGCCAACTCAATATCATGCGTAGGATAATTGCGCTCATGCACCTTCAACTGCCGCGATGCATAAGCCACCAGCTTACCCTCTTGCATCAACACACATCCCAAACCAACATAGGACACATCACTATACACCACAAACTCTTTCCCTGATTCAGGTTGAACCAAGATAGGAGCTTGCGTCAAAGCTGCCTTAAGCTTCTCAAAAGCCTGCTGTCTCGCTTCCGTCCACTCATACTTAACATCCTTCTGCAACAACTTTGTAAAAGGTGCAACAATCTTTGAAAACCCATCCACAAACCTCCGGTAGTAACCCGCCAAACCAAGGAAACTACGAACCTCATGAACAGACTTAGGAACCTTCCAATTCATCACTACCTCAATCTTCTGAGGATCAACACGAGTCCCCTCAGCATAAACCACATGACCAAGAAACACCACTTCACTTAACCAGAACTCACACTTGCTCAGCTTGGCATAAAGCTGATTTTCCAACAAAGCTTGCAGCACAATTCTCAAATGCTCTTCATGCTCCTCCTCAGTACGCGAGTACACGAGGATGTCATCAATGAACACCACAACAAACTTATCCAAGTATTCATGAAATACTCGGTTCATCATGTCCATGAAAGCTGCAGGAGCATTTGTCAAACCAAACGGCATCACAAGGAACTCATAATGCCCATACCTCGTCCTGAAAGCTGTCTTAGGCACATCCACATCCTTTACCTTCAACTGGTAATACCCTGACCTCAAGTCAATCTTAGAGAACACAGCTGCTCCCCGAAATTGATCAAAAAGATCATCAATTCTCGGTAAAGGATACCGATTCTTGATAGTCAACTTGTTCAGCTGACGGTAATCAATGCACATTCTCATAGTGCCATCCTTCTTCTTCACAAACAAGACCGGTGCACCCCAAGGTGACACACTCGGCCGAATGAACCCACAATCAAGCAACTCTTGCAATTGTGTCTTCAGCTCCTTCAACTCTTTAGGTGCCATTCTATAAGGGGTAATGGACACAGGAGTTGTGTTCTCATACAGCTCAATCCCAAACTCCACTTCACGATTAGGAGGCAATCCAAGCAACTCCTCAGGAAACACACCAGGAAACTCTTTCACAATCCTGATATCTTGCATACACACCTCCTTAGAACTAGGATTCATCACAAAAGCTAGGTAAGCTTCACAACCTTGCCTCAGCATCCGGCTCGCCTCCAATGTAGACACCACATTGGCAAGAAACTTCACATTCTCACCAACCACAACTACCTCATAATCATCCGCAAGCTTCAACGAAACTCGCTTATTCTCACAATCCACAATAGCTCGATGCTCAACAAGCCAATCCATACCAAGGATTACATCAAAACCATAGAAAGGCAACTCCATAAGGTCAACAGGAAAAACATGATCTTGCACAGCCAAAGGACATTTTCTATAAAGCTTTCGAGTCACAACAGTCTCACCAAAAGAACTAGTGACACGCATACCAACATCCAAAGACTCAACAGGCAAACCAAGCAATTCAGCATGCTCACGCAATATGTATGAGTGCGTAGATCCAGAATCAATCAAGGAAAGTAATGACAAGGATTGCAAACTAAAAGTACCTGCGATCACATCCGTGTCATTCCTCCCCTCCCGCTGAGCATACACCCTAGCCTGGCCGCCACCCTCAGGCTGAACAGCTACAACATGGGCCACACCCCGACCACCTTCCTCTCTCCGCTGAAAAATTACCACGACCGCTCCCACGACCTCTCTGTGGTGCAACAACAACAGGAGCACGCACTTGGCCACCAGCCAACATAGGGCACTCTCTCCTCAAGTGATCCGTAGATCCACAGTTCCAGCATGAATTACCAGCTGCTACAACAGGAGCTTGCACCTCCCTCACAGCTCGAGGACAATCACGTTTCATATGGCCACGCGAACCACATGTCCAACATGCGCTCGGATCAACTCTAGCCTTGCCTCCCTGAGCAGGCGCACCACCACCTCGCTTAACTGAAGACTGATACTTCTGATCACGTCCCCTCTTGTTCCGTCCACCACCGGAACTATATTCAGCTACTCGCTTACCAGCACCAGAACCAGCACCTTTAGACGATAAACCCAAGTTCATCTCAATGTCCTTTGCTCGGCCAACCAGCACATCAAAATCATTATACTCGGTAGCTAGCACATACATCTTTACATCCGTCACCAAACCATAACGAAACCTTTCACACCTCTCCCGCTCATCCGGAACAAGCTCAGGTGCGTACTGACTGAGTCGGACAAACTGGACCTCATACTCAGCCACAGACATGCTCCCCTTGGTAAGAGACATGAATTCCCTTTTCTTTTCATCTAGGTACCTCACACCTAGATACCTTCTCTTGAACGCGTTCTGGAAGAACGTCCAAGTTACATCAGCTTCCGCCACCCCAGAGATAGTGGTCGTCCACCACGTATATGCATCATCCTGTAGCAAGGATACCACACAGCCAAGCTTTTACACATCAGTGCAACTCATCTTCCCCAAGATTCTCTTGGTACTCTCTAACCAAGACTCCGAACCTTCACCAGACAAACCCCTGAACTCAGTCCCTCCCAGACTGCGTAAGCGTTCCAAGGGTAGTCTAACTCCAGCATCTCCCTGATGCCCAGCTCCTTGAGCTCCAGCTACCGCTGCTCGAAAAACACCAACAATAGCTTGAACCAACATTGTCATGTCTGGTACAGCTTGCCCCTGACCAGCTTCAGGTCCAGCGACCCCAGCACCAGCTGCAACATCAGCTCTTTCACCCTTAGCACCACCACCACCCGGTGGAGGAGGTAAATCCATAGCATTCTCAGCGTTCTCTTCATTTTTCGTTTTGAGCCATAGCTCGCGTATTAACTCTCAACTCTCTACGAGGTGCCATACACTAGCAATGCAATCACAATGCAATAAAACAAAGTCAGGCTCAGCAAGGTAAGCAATCCAAGTACTCAAGCTCATTTCCACTTAAAAACAATATCATTACATTAGCTTTGATTTGGCAATGGGTACCCACAACATGCTTCACCACGACATACACCTCAATTGCAACATATTTACAATTCACTCAACATGCTTTCACTCAACGAGCACACAAAGCATACATACTTAAATCATTCACATAGTCATTCCCAATTACTCGAGAACTCTGCTCTGATACCACCAAATGTAACCCCCTTAACCCGGCCTAGACGGTTGACCCGAATGAAGAAGTTTACACGGGGAAAACCAAAGTCAACCTTGATTAACGACCCTTTTTTTGATCTTATCTAGATGCACATTAACCCTAGAAATGTTCACAAGATCTGCATACTCAAAGCTCGTAACAATCAGAGAACATTCAGGGACTCAATTGCACAAATTAAGGAATTAGGGACCAAATTGCAAATTCTGAAAATTACAGGGACTTAACCCAATTTAAAGTTACCAATATGAAATTAATCATCTTTCATGCTTCTCTGCCAAATTTCAGCTCAAACGGACATCTCAAACTCATTCAATTGCAATAACAAGTTTCAAGACCAAAACACCAACATTTCAAAACACACAGCCATCAAATTCAGAGCCCAACGGTCGAGTGTTCCGAAACAGGGAGGACCTGTTCCGAAACACGGGACCGTTCCGAAACGGGTTCCGAAACAAGGCTTGGCAGTAGCATTTCCATTCCGGAACGGTTCCTCCCGTTTCGAAACGCCTAGGCCATTTCAGGCCCCTGTTCCGAAACGGTAGCACCCGTTCCGATACGGCTTGCCCAGATTGTAGAAATTTTGCTGATTAAACACACAATTGACCCATCAAACATGCTCCAAATGCCACCAAATTATACCAGCAAGTCATTACATGCATAAGGAACATAATTGCATCAACCATACTCAAACATGGCATCAATTAAACAAATCCCCAATTCTATAGGCATGCTTCCTATTTAGAAAACCATTCAAGCATCAATATACCAAAACCACCTCACAAAGACCAATTACATGTTCCAACATCAATAACAACATAATACCAACTTAAGGAGTCCAAAATACCTCCCAAAACAACAACATATGTCCCCCATTGCCAAATGCCCAAAAGCTAATAGTTTTAGGAAAATGTTCACCATACATGAGCTTAAACCTTCACTTGGATGCTTGACTTCCTTGCTGCCCCAAATGCACTTCAATGCTCTGCATTATTGGTTTAAGAAAAGAGAGAGCGTAAGCAAATAGCTTAGTGAGGAATGCTCATTTAAAACCACACAATAATGCATTTATAAACACATTTATAAACCTTAGTTCAAATCATCATTTGTACATGCACATAAGCATTTTAAACAAGCATTTCATGCTTCAAGTTTATAACATGTCATATTGGCCACAAGTGATACAATCAACATAAGATCCACATATGGACTTTTAAACACCATCGTGATCTTATAATTCACAAGGACCACACAAGGACTTTTAACCACCTTTGTGTCCTTAACAAGAATCATCCATGGACTTTTAAACACCATGATGTTCTTACAATTCACAAGGACCACACAAGGACTTTTAACCACCTTTGTGTCCTTAACAAGAATCACCCATGGACTTTTAACCACCATGGTGTTCTTAAATACACAAGGCTCACACAAGGACTTTTAACCACCTTTGTGACCTTAACATAGAACCAACCATGGACTTTTAACCACCATGTTGTTCTTAAAATACACAAGATTCACACAAGGACTTTTAACCACCTCTGTGATCTTAACCAAGAACCAACCATGGAATTTTAACCACCATGTTGTTCTTAAAACAAGAGCCACCTATGGACTTTTAACCACCATTGTGTTCTTAACCTTTCTCAAACCATCACTTGCCAATATACATCATTTAACAACAATATTCCACTGTTTTAAAGCATTTATCAAAGCTATAAACACCATGCATCATTAAGCATCAAAACCACATTTAACAATGTTCAAAAACAAGGATCTCTTACCTTGAGCATCCTTCAACACATGGCTTATAATCTCAGCAAATAAACGTGCTAAAACATGCTTTCAAAACAGAATTTAAAACATGCAAAACACATCACATTGCACTCAACCAACCATGGTTCATCATCAAGAGAGTTTTTCCGAAAACTTACTCTTGAGCTTAGCTAAGTTGGTTAGACTTAAACTAAGCTCCCAAACCTTCAAAACATTGGTTTCAAAGCTGAAAACCAAAAGCCACTCACCGATTCCGTTTCGCCACTTGCCGAAACACCAATCAAGCCTCCGGATCACCACCACAAGGATCCAAAGATGACTCCCCTGTTTTAAACACATCAAAGCAGAGGATTAATGCATCATCATGCATTAATATCTTCAATGAAAGCACCTAAACTCGCTGCTCTCATCAACACTCCCATTTCGGCTACCAAACACAACCGAAATCATCTCCAAACAACTCCACAACACTACCCAGCCATGATCCATCAATTCTAATCATCCTTAAACATCAATTAACATCCAAAAAGGATCTAACCACGTCCTTATACCTCCATCTATAGCAGATCATCAAGATCACTCCAAAAACCATCAAAAACTCAAGCAAAACTTAGGAAAATTAACCTATCCGGGATTGCATTGATTAAACCTCAATTTCTCATCAATTAAACATTCAATTAACATCAAAAAGACACCTCAAAACACTGCCGAAACAGATCATATGAATTTTATCAAAAATCAACCAAATCTTGAATTTTAAATCCAAGATCAAGAACACATCTACAAAACCTTTTATAAAACATAAATCAAGGATTGAGAACTTGGGAATTTCAGTAAAGAACTGAGAATTTAGAGGAGAAGGACGTTCATACCTCTAAACTTGAGTTTCCCCCTTTTTGGAACCAAGATTCTTGAAAATCCAAATAGCAAATGATAAGGTTTTGTTGAAGAGATGATTAGAGATCAAAAGAGGATTGAAATCTCATATTTGGATGTCAAAATCAGAGGGAAAATGTGCTGGAGAATGTGTTTGGGTTGAGAGAAAATTGAGAGAAAAGGAAAATGGGAATTTGGAAAAGTTAATTGGAAAATGTCAAAATATCTTCCCTCCCTTTTACTTTTATTTAAAAACCATTAATTAAACCTTTAATATTTAGGAAAAATCTGGAGAAACTCCTTTTGGGTAAATAGCTCCTTAAAGATTCAAAGTTTCAATCATTTTTAAAACAGTCACACAGTTTTCGAAAATTACATTTTGGTCACTAACCAAAATGTCACTCTTCCAAACCTTATTTTGTAAAATTGATTTCACCATTCCCTTATACATAATAAAAGAGGATTTTAAGACATTTTTCCATATTTTTAATGCAACCCGAACTAGGCTTTCCTAAATTCACCCTTTTATATTCGAACCGCAACCCGACCGGCCCGGTCCAAACCCAAAACTTCTAAGCCCAAAATTGGGGTGTTACATTAGAAGTCCTTGAGAGACAAAGAATCAAGGTTTGGAGATTTAGGAAAGGTTTGAAACACCTTCCTAAGTCCGGAAGTAAGTATTGGCTAGTTTGCTCTAGTAGATGTGGTAATTGCCCCTAAAATGCTTTTACATGCTCATGGTTTGAGATTGATAAATTCTTACTGTTTTCATGCATATTTTATAGATGGTGCTTGAAATGGTTTCATGAAGTAACATGTTGCATAGTTGAGATTTGATCTTTTGTGTTAAAGCATAGCAAATGTTATGGTTTTGAAATGAGTTGAGAATGTTTTGAGAATTGTTGCATGAAAACAGTAGGTGAGATGATGATTGACATAATATATTGGCATAGATGTTGAGATACTTACCGGATAAAATTGATCGATCAATAGGATGAGAGTGCACTATAAACTAAAAATTTGTACGTGCTCTTTGGATAAGCCAAAGGGAGAGAACCGATGATGGGCATTCCATCGGGTAGGACTTGGTGAAATACCCAAGCTTTGTGGCGATGAGAGATTCTGCCATGTGAGTACGGTGATGTGGGATTCCACCGGAAACTATGTTGCTAGACGAGTGAGTATGGTGATGAGATATGCCACCGGAAGTGTCTAGTGAGATGTCCGCATATCCGAGTAATAATGAGATGTGAAATGCCAATATAAAATATGTAATGATTTTTGATTCACATGTACCTTTGAAGAAATGATTTATGCAATGAGAAATGTATATGTGATTTGTATATGAAATGCTTAGTGTACAAGCATGAGTATGGCTTGGCCATGAGTTTTGCATTGATTTAAATGCATGATATAGAATGAGGGTACATGTGTTTTCATGGAGAAGTTGCTTTGAATGGTTTTCAAGCATGAGATAGAATGAGCATGTGGTTTAAAAGCTTTTGAGAAAGTGTTTTCAAGATATGCATTATTGTGTTGGTTTTCTTTAGAGCATGCGTCACTAATTAATTGTGCTTACACTCTCTCTTTTACCAATAATGCAGATAATTGAGGTGTTTTCGAGCATCAAAGAAGTTTAGCTCATCCAGGGAAGTTTAAGCTCATGTATGGTGATGTTTTCACACACTTAGTTTTGATATAATGGCAATGGGAAACCAAGGATTGTATTTGGGAGATATGTTGAACTCCCTAAGGTTGTGACATGTTTATGTTGGCATGTTTGAGTTGTAATTGGCCTTGAATGTTTTGATTGAGGTTGGATTGTTTATATTGGTTTCGTGACTAGGAAGCATGCCTCTAGACTATGTGAATTTGTGTTTGATGCTATGTTCGTGGTAAAATGTCCCAAATATGTGTGATGGTTTGCTGGTATGGTTTGAGAGTCTTTGGGGTATGTTTGAGAGTGCTAAAGGATGAAAAACCAACATTTGCTGCTCTTTCTGGGCAGGGTGTATCGAAACACCCTCTAGTGTTTTGAAACGGGGGCCTGAAATGGTCTTCGTGTTTCGAAACGCCTGAGGCTGTTTCGAAACAGTTTGACTACTAGAATGAGATGTTTCGGTACTGGTTTCGGAACACACCCGCGTACCGAAATGTTCAACACTGTTTCGATACAGCATTTCGGTACGGTAGGTAGGTGTTCCAATACGGGTGACCGTTGGACATAAATTTGAAATGCTTTGAGTCTCCATGCTTGCATTTTAGTCCTAAATGTTGTGATTAAAATTGCTTGAGCTTGAGATGTCTTTTTAAGCTAAATTTTGGCAGAGAAGCATGTAACATGATTAATTTCATATTGGTAATCCTAAAACCTATGAAGTCTCTCTAATTTACAAAAATTACAATTTGGTCCCTTATCTTGTATAAAATGCAATTGAGTCCCTAAATGTTATCCGATCGCTGTGCCTTTTTCATTCATGTTTCGTGAGTACTCACTTAGGTTTAATATGTATTTAGAAAAGATTAAAATGAAAAAGGGTCGTTAATCAAGGTTGACTTTCGGGTTGACTTTGGTTTCCCTCGTGTAATCTTCGTAGTTCGGGTCAAGCGTCTAGGCCGGGCTAAGGGGGTTACAGGATGGCATCGTTAGAATCAGGATTTTCTGCTCTACAGATCGCACTCCAATTCTCCAATTCCTCAACTAGCTGCCTTGGGCAGCAGGTATGAAGGCGACAACTACTCGACAATACTTATCTCTGTTTGGAACTGTGTCAGTACAACTCCCTGATCTACTTCCTCAGCATCATCTCCTCAGCTCCTCTCTCCTTCTACCAGCTTCTAGTACATGAAACTAAAACTAAACTAAAACATCCTTTTCTTACCAAATAAAAGATAATCAGTAAAAGCATGACAAAGTAAAGAATACTGTAATATGCAATGCATGAACCTATTTATTCCAAAAAGGTACTTAAGATCAACAATAATATGAGATGGAATGTGCATAAAATATAGAACTTATGAACACTTTACAACTATTCGACTCTTAAACACAAATCACCATCATCATTTAATCAAAAGTCCGTTGGATTTCCTTCTGCAATGTCCTGAACATGCAGTATCAACGAATCATCCAACAACCATTTCTCCATAATCAACTCCACCAACGAGGGTTTCACTTGTAACTCAGCCACTCAAACACAATCTCATGATATACTCAACCGAGCAAACATCGCCCTTAACTCTAGAGCCACCTTCCTACTCAAAGCATCGGTTACAACATTAGCCTTCTCAGGATGGTACTCAATCGTCAAGTCGTAATCTTTAAACAACTCAAGCCACCTTCGTTGCCTACGATTTAACTCTTTTGGGACATCAAGTACTTCAAACTTTTGTGGTCCGTGAACACTGTACACTTTTCACCTTAAAGGTAATGCCTCCAAATTTTCAAGGCTAACACCACACCAGCTAACTTGATGTCATGTGTAGGGTAATTACGCTTGTGCACCTTCAATTGCCGAGATGCATAAGATACCACCCTACCTTCTTGCATCAACACACATCCCAAACCATCATAGGATGCATCACTATAAACCACAAACTCTTTACCCAATTCAGCTTGAATCATAATAGGAGCTTACGTCAGCTTCCTTCAACTTCTCAAAAGCTCGTTGCCTAACCTCCGTCCACTCAAACTTAACATCCTTTTGTAACAACTTTGTCAAAGGAGCAGCAATCCTAGAGAAACCATCTACGAACCAACGGTAGTATCCCGCCAAACCAAGGAAACTACGCACCTGATGAACCGACTTAGGCGATTTCCAATTCATCACCGCTTCAACCTTTTGAGGATCAACTCTAATCCCTTCGACCGACACCACATGACCAAGGAAATCAATTTCCCTAAGCCCAAACTCGCACTTGCTCAACTTGGCATAAAACTGATTTTCTAACAAAACTTGCAACACAATCCGCAAATGCTTCCAATGATCCTCCTCGATACAAGAGTACACGAGAATATCATCGATAAACCCAACTACAAACCTATCCAAAAACTCATGGAACACGCGATTCATCATATCCGATAACGCAGTAGGGGCATTAGTCAAACCAAAAGGCATCACCAAAAACACATAATGCCCGTACCTCGTACGAAAAGCAGTCTTAGGCACATCCACATCCTTTACCTTCAACTGGTAATATCCGGATCTTAGATCAATATTAGAAAAAACCGAAGCACATCGAAACTGATCAAAAAGATCATCAATCCTTGGCAAAGGACACTTGTTCTTAATTGTCAACTTGTTCAATTAACGATAATCTATACACATGCGCATCGTGCCATGTTTCTTCTTCACAAACAAGACCAATTCACCCCAAGGTGAAACATTAGGCCTAGTGAAACCTCGATCAAGGAACTCCTGAAGTTGCATCTTCAACTCCTTGAACTCCTTAGGTGCCATTCGATATGGAGCAATAGACACCGGAGTCGTATTTTCATACAACTCAATGCCAAACTCAACCTCTTTGTTCGGTGGTAATCCATGCAACTCTTCCAAAAATACACCCGGAAACTCACATAATGTATGAATGTCCTGTACTCGCACATTCTTTGTACTTGGATTCATCATATAAGCTAGGAAAGCTTCACATCCTGAACGCATCAACCAATTCTCTTGAAGAGTCGAAACCATATTAGATAAGAACTTCACATTCTCACCTACAACCACCACCTCATAATCATTGGCAAGTTTCAACGAAACTCGCTTGGTCTCAAAATCAACCACAACCCTATGCTCAGATAACCAATCCATAACAAGGATTGCATTGAAACCATAGAAAAGAAACTTCATAAGATCAACCTCAAACACATGACCTTGAACAGTCAAAGGACATCTCCAATGTCGCAACTTCAGCAACGACATTACAACTTAAGAAAATTTCCTCAACGTACTTCATTAGCAACAACTAATCCCAGAAAAGACCTCGTATCCCAAACATTGACCCCATAATCCACTTTAAACACCTCTTTTACTCCTCAAGATTTTAAAGAGTCTCTTTTTTGCGAAAGCTACTTACATCTCATCTTCATCAGTCTCCGAGAAATCTTCTATAAGTGTGAACATATGCATGTATGCCAACTACATGCCCTCTTAGATGCCTATGCATATGTATGCAAAATTTCTAGTGTCATGCCCAAATGCATGAATGCAATGATGTATTTAAATATATACACATAACTGCTTTGTACTATGCATGATTAACGATTCACACTTACCAACAATATTCTCGGACCGATCACTTGCAACTAAATTCAAATTCCCAAAGCACCTCAGACATCTTCGCCAAAATTTGCACCTATCCACCTCTAAAACGAAAGGCTCGACATAAAGACTACTCCACATCTTGATTTTCAGTCAAGATTTGCTTCAGTGCATCATTGCACACGAAACCGCTACTACTCTTGTTAAACTTAAACCCAAGTATTCACAAAATACTTGATTCTTCGCAACCTCGAATTCCACTAGGACATTCATCATCTACTCGCCAAAAATACTAAACCAAAGCAACACCATTATCCATGATTATCGCGCTGATGCTACAGGAAAGGAACTCACGTACAAACATTCATACAACCACATTCTCATCTTACGCACTGCTTTAATCAAACCACGTCAAAAGGCTCACATCACTTGCATTCATCAGTCGCTAGATCTAGTGCTCGCTAGTTCATCCGCACAACTAAACCTCATATTCGGAAACAATCATGTTTCCTTGCACCAAAGACATAAACTCTCGCTATTTTTCTTCAAGATAGCGAACATCCAAATACTTCCTCTTGAAAGAATTTCCAAATAACTCCCAAGTAATATCAGTAGGTTCCATACCCGCAGTGATGGTCATCCACCATGTATATGCATCTCCGTGAAGCAAAGAGACAACACAACCCAACTTTTGCACATCATTGCAACTCATCTAATCAAGAATCTTTCGGGTGTTCTCAACATTCTCATTAATCTCATTCTCAACCACGTTATGTACATTGCCTCTAAGCTATCATCTCCGTCACATTATCAAAACAATATAGGTAAAAAGAATGCAACAATTAAAACAATCATGCTAGCCAAAGCAAGAATCCAAGGTGCTTAAGTTTTACTTTTCAAAACCAAAATTCTCTTTACATTAGTAATAATATGGCAATGGGTACCCTTAACCTCCTCCCTAATAACATATAACAATAATAATTCATGTTATTAAACACTGTGCATCTCACATAGATCAAAAAATGATCAAATCATGGCATAATCACTAGCTGTGCATAACATTCATCAAGAATTCAACCAAACAACAAAATCACATCAACCTTACCTCCCAATTCATTGGAAACCTGGCTCTAATACCACCAAATGTAACCTCTCGCCTCGGTCTGGGTGAAAGACCGAACCGAACGGATCACACGGGGAATATTGAAATAAACTGAGAGGTTTACCTCAATAAACAACCATATATATATATATATATATATATATATATATATATATATATATATATATATATATATATATATATATATATATATATATATAGAGAGAGAGAGAGAGAGAGAGAGAGAGAGAGAGAGAGAGAGAGAGAGAGAGAGTACCAATTTAGAAGAGAGAGCAACATGAGTACCCGCTCAGGGTTCTATTTTCTACCTTTACAAGTTTAATAATTTTTCAAGTAACAATTTTGTAAGTTAGGGATTGTATCTTATTGTTTTAGTTGCATGTAAGATTTTTTTTTAACAAAACAATGAAATAATGTGTTTGACAAAGTTTAATCACGTTTCTATAGTTTATTAATGAAATATTAAATTAATTTCACAAAGTAATGACATGTACTTTTGTTTATAGCAATTTATTTTGGTGTGATTACATAATAGTATTTTTTTTATATATATAAGTGAAGAAGAAAACTAATGGCACATCATGGGCTAACTATTAAAATCATTATGTGGTATACGCTCTTTCACAATCATAATATATAAAAGTACACTAATATGATTATAAACCTATGAAATTACTTTGCGCTATGATTTCATTAAATGAGAAGTATAATAATTATTTTTGTTTGGCATAAAAGCAAAGAATCTTTAAGTTTCTATTCCAGTATATGATATGAAACTAAGCAATCTTTTAGGGGAAGAAAATCAATGGTGTTTGGTGGAAAACGAGAGAGGTGGGTTTAGGTTGTTATTTTTATTTCAATTTTGATTTGATTTGAGAAAAATGTTTTAGTTAACGATAAGTGTTGGGTGTAATGACAAGATGCATTGTACTCTTAAGGAGATAGCTTAAGTTCGAACTTTGGAGACAACACTGTTAGAAGGAAAAGCCATAAAATCCCAAACATGAAATAAACATGAATTACACATTTTAGTTTTGTTTTTTTGTTGAATTCAATTCAATTTCGATTCTAATAACAAGTAAATGTTTTCGGTAATTAAGTTTAAAAAATCAAATCAAAGTGAGTTGAATTGAATCAGATCGATCTGAATTTTATTTTTAATTGGTTTCACCTCATATTATAAAAATAAAAATATTATTTCTAAACTAGTGAAATAATCTTAAATAAATTATGTAAAACTATATTTTTCAATCTTATAAAAAACCGACCAAACGGGCTGATTGAATGGTTTGAACTTTCGGTGATTGGTTTCTTTGGTATATGAATCATACCGACTTGGGTTTTGAAAAACTAGAACACTAAACATCAACCTTTTTAAAATCAAATCGAACCTTGTTGATGCCTAAATTACGAGACACTAGACAAATGAGGTGAAGAAAAGGACTAGGGTGGTTGGTGGCGGTATCAAGCGGTTCTCCCTGGTTAATTTGGGGCGGAGAGCCTCAAACAATATAGTGGTTGGAGGCGGTTCATCCCAGTTGATTTGGAGCGGAGAGCCGCAGACAATATGACGGTCGATGCAAAGGCAACATAGGATGAGAGAGATGTGAGTCATTTCAAGATGATTGTCACTTGTTCTTGCCTTGCCTTCCCTCTTCGGTTGCGTGAGTATTTATAGCCCATGATATTGTTGGTGATTGGACGGTGTTAGGCCTAGTGATAACCTATGGACGGGTTGACAGAGGTATGCCCAACTTCCAAGTATTAGGCTTTGCAGTTCGGTCACATGGGTGGAAGTCTTTGACAATGTCTATTCCTAAGACTGTGTAGGCCTATAGTTTTATCATCTCTGATGTTGAAAGGCTCTGGGGTCCTCCGGAGTCACCAGGTGCAGAGGCGCTGAGGGTTAATTTAAAAATTCTACAGAGGTAGAGATGCTGTGTATAACACTTGTGCCCCCATTAGTTAGAAGAGCACCATAAATCGGTACGATATAAAATGTATGAAGAAACCTATTCTCGTGACCATTGGGACTCCAAGATGTGTTTAAATTAACTCAGACCATTATGATGATCTGGCATGTGGCTGCGAGAGGACACATATGTCATTATTTATTGATGTCGTTTCGAAATATGAAGCAATAAGTCATTCTAGGGAGACGAGTTCTCAAGTTATAAATACCCACTAGAATTAGGGCAATTTACATTTCCAATCTTTGGTTCACTTTGAAACTCCTCAGGTTTTCAAGTTCCCCCTGATTCCTTTTGGAGGAATTAGTATCTTAACACTTCTTGAAAGTTAGCATGGAACAATGGTGAGAGGAAAGAAGACTATAGAGAAGAAGATTACTGCAAATCATTCTAAACTGATGATTTGGATCTTGTTCGATTCTAAAGTTGATCAGGGTTAAGTGGTGGAGTTGTTGCGATGTTGGGGCCTGATGTGGGAGAATTATGAGTCCGGCTTCAAAATTTCCGTCAAGACCTACTGTATAAGCGATTGTCATGTTTCTAACAAGGGTTATTCGTGATTTTATCTATCGTACATCTTGGAGGTAGGGTTCCACCTTTTATGGCATTTGTGTTTTGCGAGTACGATATTGCTCTAGGCCAACTGACTGAATTGTCGTGGTGCCATCCGATTTATTATTTCCTTGTATGCAAGAAAAATGGGTTGAAGCCATCTGCTACAATTTTGAATAATCTCTTCTCTTTAAACGGAGTCACACTTCAGAATGTATTTAAATATTTTCTCAGAGGGGATATTGCTCCAATGGGTGGAAGCAAAAAGATCTAATTCCTGGTAATGACCTTCTTCAAGTGTGATGGGCTGCCAGTTAGCTTGTCCCTATAATGTTGAGGACGACCCTGCCATGATATTGTTGGGCAAAGGTACCGAGGAACCAGACATCTTGGTGTCTCGTTGTGCTTGTCCTTCGAGGCCTTGGATGTTGGCCAAAGGGTTACAAACCACTTTATGGTATCTCTGAGAGTGGATCTCAGGTGAAAGAGTTGGGTAGAGAGTATAGTGCTGAAGATGATATGGTGGATTCAGAGCATTTTCTCAGTGAGGACGCGAGTGACGTTGCTGAAACGGGGTTGTTAATGCTTCTGATGTCATTGGTCAAGGAAAATTTCGTGAGGGTGGTCCGAAAAAGTACCCAACCCCTTTCTAAGTCATCTTCTTACTCGGAGAGAAAAAGTAAGGCAATTAATGAAGGTATAATTTGTGTTTTGGAGTGGAGCTGGTAGAATTACTTGCCTCTTACTGGTGCTAATGATGGTCGTTTAGCCATTGAAGCCTTCTTGGTGGAAGCTGGGGTGATAATGGCTATTGGTCTCGTGGATTTGGAGGAAATACCCTTATTAGAGGTTGCTCCATCATCCTTACGCTGGATTGAGAATTGGAATCAAGTCTCCAAGTGACATATTCCTTAGTGCAGGAATGAAAAGGAGGTCTACTAGTTCCCTATAAGAAAGATTAAAAGATCTTAAGCTAGGGAGGAACCTTCTAACACCAAAAAAATCTCTAATTTAAAACCCTAAATTAATTTGGGAATTACCGATTAGAGATCCTAAAAATTGGGAATTAAAATTTTGAAACCCTAATTGAAAATTTAAGACTTAATTATGTTTAATCAGATTTAGTGGCTTGATTGAAATAATTCAAAATATTTGGGGTCTATTATGAACCTCGGGTTAAATTAAAGGCCCTTACCCTATGTTTCACCAATTTCTGTAGGGTATTAATCTCAATTTTAAACCATAGACCTTCCATATGCTATTATCTCTCTGCATCCACAAGCCTCACTCTCCATCTCCCCACGAAAGAATCACCCATTCCCTTTCGTGCTATTTTTCTCGATCAAGCTCCGATGATCCTTCGTTCACTCTTCATGCATCACACCACAATCTCTTTTTTGTTCCCCATCGTGCCATGAACAAACCCTGTAACCCCCTTAGCCCAGCTTAGACGCTTGACCCGCACCACGAAAATTACACGGGGAAAACCAAAGTCAACCCAAAAGTCAACTTTGGTTAACGACCTTTTTTTTCTTTTTAATCATTTCTAGGTGTACATTAAGCCCATGTGAACACTCAAGAATCATGGAAGAGAAAGGCACAACGACCGGGAATCATTTAGGGACTCAAAACGTTTAGGGACCAAAATGTAATTTTTAGAAATTATAAGGACTTTGCAGACTTTAGGTTTACCAATATGTAATTAATCAAGTTGCATGCTCATCTGTCAAATTTCAGCTTAAAAAGGCATTCCAAGCTCAGGCAATTGCATCCACAACATTCAGGACTAAAATGTAAAGAATGAAAACATAAAAAAATTCAAAACATCATCCAACGGTCAAAAATATCGGAACACCCACCCTTCGTACCGAAACGCCCGTATCAAAACGGTGTTGACCGTTTCGGTACTCGGGTATGTTCCGAGACTGGTATCGAAACAGGCCTCACTAGTAGCCAAATTGTTTCGGAACAGCTTCAACCGTTTTGAAACACTATGGCCATTACAAGCCCCCGTTTCGAAACAGTGGAGGATGTTTCGATACACTTTGCCCAGTGATAGCAAAAATTGCTGGTTTTCACCTTTTAAACCAATCAAACATGTCTCAAAGAGCATCAAACCATACTAGCAACTCATTATGATACTAAGGAACTTATTTAAGACCCCTAAGCTAGAGCATGGCATCAAACACAAAAACACACAATCTAAAGGCATGCTCCCTAGTCTCAAAACAAATATAAGCAACCAAACCTCAAACCAAATGTTTAGGACCATTTACAGCCCATAAATGCCATCACAAACATGCCACAAACTTAGGGAGTTCAAAACACATCTCCAAATACAACCTTGGTTTCCCGTTGCCATATATCAAAACTAAGGTGTATAAAAACATCACCATACATGAGCTTTGCACTTCCTTGGACGTTCTTAACCTTCTTGCTGCCCGAAAACACCTCAATTATCTGCATTATTAGTAAAAGAGAGCGTAAGCACAATTGCTTAGTGAGGCATGCTCTAAAGAAAACCAACACAATAATGCATTTCTTGAAAACACTTTCTCAAAAGCTTTTTCTACAACATGCTCATTCTATCTCATGCTTGAAAACCATTTCAAAGCAACTTCTCATTGAAAACACATGTACCTTAATTCTATCTCATGCATTTAAACCAATGCAAATCTCATGGCAAGTCCATACACATGCTTGTAACACCAAAGCATTTCATATACAAATCTCATATGCATTTCTCATAGCATAAATTATCTCATCAATAGGTACATGTGATTCAAAAGCATTTTCATATATTATATTGGCATTTCACATCTCATTATTACTCGGATATGCGGACATCATTCTCAAACCACTAGATGCTTCCGGTGGAATCTCACATCACCGTACTCACTTGTCTAGTAACATATTTTCCGGTGGAATCTCACATCACCGTACTCACATGGTGGAATCTCTAATCGCCACAAAGCTTGGGTATTTCTCCAAGTCCTACCCGATGTAATGCCCATCACCGGTTCTCTCCCTTTGGATTAACCAAAGAACACGTACGAATTTTTAGTTTATAGTGCACTCTCATCTTGTTGATCGATCAATTATATCCGGTAAGTATCTCTTCTTCTATGCCAATATAGTATGTCAAAATATTATCTCACCTACTGTTTTTCAAGCAACATTTCTCAAATCTTTCACATCTCATTTCAAATCATAACATATGCCATGCTTTAAAACAAAAGCTCAAATCTCAACTATGCAACATGTTATTTCATGAAATTATTTCCAGCATCATCTCATGCTACAAATCATGCATAAAAACAGTAGGAATTTATCTATCTCAAACCATGAGCATGCAAAAGTATTTTAGGGGCAACCACCACATATAAGAGAGCAATCAAGCCAATACTTACTTCTGGACTTAGGAAGGTGTTTCAAACCTTTCCTAAATCATCATCATGCATTGAAATCATCAACCACACACATAAAATCGCTGCTCTACTAAACAAAGCCCAACCAAGATCTACTACTTCTAATCATTTCTAAACATCAATCAACATCAAAAACCACCACAAACTCGTCCTTATACCTCCAGCTATGACAGAACACCAAAACCAACCAAAAAACCACCATTCTAGCATACAAAACTTAGGAATCCAAGCCTATTCGGGATTTGTTTGATAAAACCTCATTTATAACATCAATTAACATCCAAAATACATTAGGAAACAACCTCAAAACAGAGCCTAACCATCAACCACGAAAATCATCAAGATCTCTCCAAAAACCCTGAGTTTTAATACAATTTCTTGTTTCTAACATTAAAGCAACTCAAAAATCATTAACAAAGGATTGATAACTTGGGAGTTTCAGTAAAGAACTGATCATTAGAGGAGAAGGATGAAGCTTACCTCTAATGGCTGATTTCTCCTTGAATTGGGCAAGTTTTCTTGAAAATTCAATGAAAAAACAAGAGGATTTGATGAGGAAAAGATTAGGAATCAAAAGGAGATTGAAATCTCATCAAAAGGAATGAAAATCAAAATATAATTGCTGGAAGAAATGTTTTTGGCTGAAAAGAAATCGAGAGAAAATGAAATGAGAGAAAATTGATGAAAGGTAGTTATGAAAAGTCAAAGATAGTTTTCCTTCTAATTAATCTTTATTTCATTTAATTAAAATATTAATAAAATCACCCAAATTAAGAAGAAATCTCATTAAAAACATTTTGGTAAAATTAGCTCCTTAAAGATTCAAAGTTTCAATCCCTTACAAAACAATCACTATTTAACTTTTGCAAAAACTACGATTAGGTCACTACACCGAAATGTAGTATTTCTAAACCTTATTTTGTAAAATTGATTTCACCATAACCATACATATAATAAATGAGGATTTTTAGATATTTTCCAATATTTTTAAAGCATCCCGAACTAGGTGTTCCCTAAACCTCCCTTTAAGATTTGAACCATTCCCGACCGGTCCGATTCGGACTTTAAAACATCTAGGCCCAAATTTGGGGCGTTACAAACCCCGTCCAACTATCTTCCCCATCGCCATTTTATCTTGTCAAAATCACAAGAAAACCTTCCATTTTCCTTGCGTCGTCACTTCCTCCACCGTACCCCTCCCTTTTCTATATCGGTAAGCTTTATGGTGGGCTTTGAGGTTGTGTTTATCTTTGTTTTGGTTCCCCTAGTGAGGCTTTTGTTTGTTGATCGTGTTGGTTAGATCCACTCTCCTTCGCCACCCCTATGGTGGTTGTTTCGCACCGCCTTGTATTACCGTTACCGTCAAGGGTTTAGAAACCCTAGCTATAGATTGTTGTAAAGGGTAGAGGAGTAGGATGTGTAAGTGTTAGGTTGAGCCAAAACATTGAGCCCTTACCAAACCCGAGTGTGAGTGTGATCCAAACTAGGGAACCAGCTTACGCTCAAGCCTATTCTGAATGTAAGAGCCCAAAACCGATGGTTGACCTTTGACCCAAACTGAACCAAGTTAAGAAAACCAAACTAGCGAGTGAACCAGACCAATAACTAAACGATAAGAAACAATTTTGACCGAACCCCACACGAGTTGGCCGACCAATACACGTTGACAGTTGACGTGACCGTTCACCATTGACTTTGATTGTTGACTTATTTAGTAAATGTTGACCTTGTAGTTTTTTATGTCCCGAGTCTGAATTCACAACCTGATTCACCTAATTCGAACCCAAATGACTAGCTTTACTAATTGCAATTTATTTTGTACTGAGTAATTTTGAAACGACATCAAATCTAAGGATGACGTGTTACCTCCACCAGCTCCACCTCTGCATACTGCCCTTACACACACTATGAGAGCTACGCGTGAGCAGTTTCTTTATGTTAGAATTTGAGTTTTGGTAGGTGGCATAGTGTTCAGAATGTGTATTAAAACAGAACTTTTCCTCGTAGATTCTAATTCAGCTAGACCTAGAGCTTGTTTTGATCATGAGAGGTGTCTTCATCGACGTTAGAGCTTTTGGTCGCTAGAGGTGTGTTTTCTTATTGTGCTACACATTTTGTGAAATGATATTTTCAATTTGCATGACTATTTTCTGTTTTCTGATTATGAAAGTTTTGGATATCATGCATACCATGTCAGAATGTGATTTAATTAAACTATCATGATATTTGAATTGTGATCCTCGTATTTAGTACGATATGGTTGTGATGTGATTTGGTTTTTAAAAATTTATTGCCATATCATTATGTGAATGAGATGTGATTGTAAGGAGGAAGTACTGTCTATCACCCCGTCAAAGAGGTGATATAAGACCACATAGTGATTAGTGAAAAAGTTGGTGAGGGGTTTTGGGAACTACCTCCACTATGAACGATATGCTTTTCCACCACTATGATTGGAGTAAGTAGTTTGGTATTGCGTTGTGATTGAAACATCATCATATTGTGTTATTATTTTTCGTGTTTTATTAAATATTTTCAGAAAATAATTGTGAAAATAAGATTATGGTCGTTTGCACTTCAGAAACACAATGATATCATTAGCTCACTCCAATATAGTTTCTCTTACAGATACCTTTGGACTCTAGGCGTCTTGGTAAACGAAGGATCTCTTGTGTTATCAATTCAATTCCTCTCCAATATAGATTATATTATTTCCAGAATGTGTTTATTATTATTACTTTATTTTGATACTTTGATATAATTTGGACTTCACACTATTATGGGATTTGGGACATATTTTTCAGAATGCATTCTTAGACTTTATAATCGGGTGTTTATTTAAATTTTAAGAATATTATTGTAACATTTGGATTTTATAAACTATTGAGATACCTTAGATTATTGTAAACGGTTTGTTTTATGTAACTTAAATATAAATTATAGTATATTTATCTTCAAAGTGGTTACTTGAAGGAGACGTTAAAATTGTGACTTTCTAAATTTGGCCTTTTCTTCTAGGTCGATGTCAGGGGGTTACATTTAGTGGTCTTATAGTGGAGTTCAACCCCCAAACTATGAGACTCACACCAATTGTTTTCAAAAAAAATTATAACTATTTGCATGCATTAAGTATTTTGGGTAAATTGGAAGTTTTCTAAATAATATATTGCCAAAGTATTATTTTAAATTGTGTTTTAAAACTCGAGACTCCGATATCAATTTTGATTTTAGTTCATTGTCTTTTGTAGATAGTTCATTATGCCACAATGTAGGTGTTCTATGCTTGCTTCTGACCGAGGTCGAGGCCGTGCTACTACTATCGTTAGTGAACCACCACCTCTAATTTATCCCACGAAAGATCAAGAGGAGATGTAGAATTTTTAGGAGAACATGGGGGACAATAGACTAGTGGTCAACATACTGATGATGAGGACTCTCATGATGAGTAGACACATGGTGATGATCTGCTTGATTATAATGATAATGAGATTTTTGGGACGAATAATGCTTCCGTTAAACGAGAGTTGTTGTTATATTTTCATGACCAATAGGAGGGTTCGAAGAAACCCATATCCATAGTGTTTTAACATGTCAGGATGAAAGTCTTTGAGGGTGTGTTCAGTGCACACATCTTTGATGTTGAGTTATGGATGGAAGACCTGAATAGACTTTTTGAGGAGATGAAGTATCCAACCAACAATAAATTGAGAGTTGTGGTTTCACTACTGCATGGTGATGATGGCTGATTAGTTGTCATGGAAGACACTTCTTCAAGCATTCCAAAGTTGTTATGTGAGAGAGCAATATCATGCAGACCACCGACAAGAGTTCATGGATCTTAAGAAGCATGACATGATTGTATATATTTATGAGATATAGTTTTGGAGTTAGCTTAGTATGCACATGGGTTAATAGACACTAAAAATGAAAAATGTTGGTGGTTCTTGAAGGTTCTTCATATTCAGATTCAAGGACATGTAGCTCGCATCAAGACAAGGTGTTGAATGATCAGGTTAATCGAGCTAATATCATTGAGTGAATGAACGCACTCACAAGAAATCAGATGGCTCAAGAAAAGGATCGAAGCAAGGAATAACCAATCTTATTAGTTCAACATGGTTTTTTAGTTATTTTTGGTAAAAGAGTTAGAGAAAAGTCTGACCAACAGAATTTTTAGAGGGTGAGACCATGAGGTTCGACAACTTCCCGACCTTTTCATATTTGCTTTTATTGTACTGAGAAGCACAATGGGGAGTGTAGAAGAGAGATTTGTGATTGCTTCAGATATGGATCACAAGATCATTTATTTAGTGCTTGTCCACACCCTATTACAGCTTCATTTGTGAAGAGTCAGTCTCATACATCCGTTCAGACATCAAGTGTGGGCAGAGGGAAAGAAAGACAAGTTGCTTCGGGTACTGCTAGTAGGGCAGACCAATTCAGAGTACTAGTGCAGCTAGATCTGGGGTTAGAGAGCCGAGTTTGGTATACTCCACTAGGACACATGAGGATCGTGATCAGCTGGACGTCATAACAAATACATTATTTATCCACTATATTTCACATTTTGCTTTTATTGACAATGGTTCTACACACTCCTATGTAGTGAGTATGGTATCTGGAGTCCAAGAGATTCCAGTTGGAGAGACCAATTTTACAGTAACTGTTTAGAGTTCTGTAGGTAATCCGGTTGAGGTTAGCAAAATTTATCACAATTTTCCATTGGAGATTCAATGGAAAAACTTTCCTGCCAATCGGATGGAGCTTTCATCCAATGAGTTTGATCTAATCTTGGGATAGATTGGCTATCCACACTCCGATTAAATTTAAATTGTGAGAAGAAGAGAGCAACCTTGAAGACTTCTAATTACTGAGAGGTGATTCTTGCAGGAGGGCGTAAAGGATTATTATCTAATGTGATATCGGCCCTCAAAGCTAAGAAGATGACCAAGAAGGGTTCTGTAGCCTATCTAGCATATATTCTTGATCCGAGACAATCAGACTCTAGGATGGAAAAGATTCGAGTTGTGCGAGACTTTTTTTATGTTTTCCGAAAGAATTGCCTGGTGTACCTCCAAGCGTGATGAGTTTGGCATTGAGGTTTATATGGTTACAACTCGTGTGTCTATGGCACCTTATCTGATGACACCTAGGGTGCTCAAGGAGTTGAAAGTCCAGTTGTAAGAATTGTTGGATAGAGGATTCATCCGACCTATTGTTTCACCATGAGGAGCTCATGATCTTTTTGTTAAGAAGAATGGTGAGACATGTAATGACCTGATTTTCGGATTAGTAATTGGGTATTGGATTCATATTTTGTATCTTTTAAGTGGGCAACAAATAATAAAATAATTAACTTGAAAAAGTAATTTGAAAGAGAGAAGGGAAAATCAAATTTTCCTCTCTCTCTCTATTCCTTTTCTCTTTTTTCCCCATTTTCTATCTTTTCCTCCATCAAAGTTTCATGCTCGATCCACCGTCATCAGAGTATCCGTGGTTGACACATCATATTCATTTCGTTCATCTCGCCGTGAAGAGTCGGTTGATACCAATAGTGTCGTCACCGGAGCCATCGTCGGAGGGGGGGGGTGAGAGGAAACAAGTTATGGGTTGCTTGAAAAGAGATAGTCCCAGTGGCTAAATTTCAAAATGAAGGTCACTGGCATCGGGACAACGAGTCTAGTGCTTGTCGTCACCGTCTAAAAACTAGAGAGCACCCCACACGCCCCATGTGTCGCTCCTGAGAGTGGGCGTGTGTCTGCCCAAACGAGTGCTCCATGATCCAGTGCACCGCGCCGTATTGGATCCCGCTCGGCTAGGTGCACTTGCTCCTTGCCGTACTAGATCACTACTCACATGTGCACCCTTGTTACCTTGCACCGTGTCGCACCAAATCCACAAGTCATTGATCGGACGTTGACTTTTTCTAGGGACCCTACCTGAGGGTTTTTCAATATTTTGAGTCTGTTGGCACAATCCATTTTGTCAAACTCGAACCTAGTAAGATATTTTTATGCGTTGGACTTTGTTAATTAGTTAGTGAATAGATGAAATTAATATATCTTGTATTCGTAATTCTGTGAGGATTGTTCGAGGTCAGATACCAGATCAAGAGGAACATATGAGGAACTCAAGTAAGGATTTATCGATAATCGCTTGAGGTTAGTACACTTCGAACTCCTAATGCTTCATGAGCATCATAAACGTGATCGCTTTACGTGTTAGTGTCTGTAAAATAGTTAGATGATAACTAAGCATGTGTTGAGACTTGTATTACAAGACTTGGTAACTATGCGATGCCTGATGAGTTTGAGAATATTTCGAGACTCGTATGAGCTTTAGAGACCGTGTAGGGTAGTTTGAATATTCATATAATTATCTGATTGGTTGAGTTACATGTTGTTTTGCTTGAGTGCTTGAGATATGAAATTGGCATGTTCGATGGGCATTATACTTAATGGACTGATAATTGGTAATATTCAAATAAATGATCATAAAGACAAGAATTGAAATTAAATGATTAAATGCATTAGTAAACAAACCCTTATGACTTTCATAAGCTTTAGGGATCAAATAAAGCCTCAAACTTTATAATTCAGTAATATGGTTTGAGCTCGTGATTTAAGTATAGGTACGGGTTTTGACTTTATCGGTATGTTAATTGATATTTTATCGGTACCAGTCGACACGTACCGGTACTTGGGGAAATTTGAGATTCTAGTGAGCTATTTCAGTATTGGTATGCTGTGCGTACCGGTACGCGAAGACTCGTACCGGTACCCATTGACATTCTGCACAAAAACGCTAAATTTTGCCCGGAACATTGAAAAATTATAATGTTCGTTCCAATAGACCCCTAATGACCTGGAATGAGTTGTAAAACTAAAAAGTGTCCATATGTCCTGTATTTAATGCACATTCCAACTCTTATTATTACTGTCTTAAGCACATTTTAGGCATAAGTAGGTGCATGCATAGCATTTTACAGTATTTCATTGCTCTGCCTTGCTTTTATGAATTACCATTTATTTGGTGAACAAGAGATATTGTTTTAGTGTGTTCGTGTATGTAGGTACTAACGGATGAAAGCGAGAACCAAGGAGCTGAGGGCACAAGGCTGAGGAAGCATACCTAGGAGCTGTATTGAAGCTGTTCCAACAGAAGACAGTTGCTGACGAGTACCTGCCGAGTAGAGTTGCAGCCGACCTTGCTGCCTACGTCAGTTGACTATGGAAGTTGGAGGAACTGGAGCGCGATCTGTAGAGCTAAAAATCTTGAATCTATTGTCGGTATCCATTTGATTTTCCGACGTCTGTAGGAGCGGCCAGGGCTGCCGAAGCAAAAATCTCAAGCTTACTTGCAGACTAAGGCAAACGAGATAAAGTCCAAATTCCACGCAAAGAAGTCAAAGTTTAATGTCATATTAAAGATGGAAAGCTACTTTCGAGGACTTCTACTTTAAGGAGGACTTAACCTAGTCTTTAGTCTATAAATACCCATTGTACTCCTAGTTCAAATCATCCTATGTTTTTTATAGACTTTTCTAGTGTTCTATTCCACCGCCATGTTCTAAACTCCACTTGGGTTAAGGTTATGTTGTATACTAGTTGTGAAACGATTGTTTTAGGTCATGAGTTATTTTACAATAATATATTCCAATTTTGCTTAATCCACTGCTCTTCATTCTTTCAATTATTCTACACCAGTCAGTTGCGAGAATCCATTTGTCGGGCACGAAAGTGCAAGGCTCACGAAAGGGTTATGTACGGTCACAACATGCTGAGGCGTGACTAACTTGATTCTACACCAGTCCACAAGTTTCAGCGGCTAAAAGAGATTACCAACCGAGTTGACTAGCCTGTGTTAGGTTGAGGCTGAGATTGCTAGGTATTTCCTACATCACGTTAGCTCTCGAGCATCCTAACCTAGAAATAGGAGGGATCACTGTCGACTATCCTGCCGAACATGGAGTATCTGCCAGACTTGCCGCCAGGACTTTTCTTCATTCCACCTTCCGAGACAGTACACTCCTACAGTGGTAGTGACCCGCTACGGACGCGTGACAGGGTCGTAGCTTGCCGCCTGCCATACCCGCCGAGATAGCATGTCGTGGCAGCACAAAATAACTCATTCCTTTTACAACGTAGTTTTCACACTAAGTGGGAGCATAACCCTGCCTGCTCTATCAACCCGCTTCACTCCTTCATTACTTGTGTTTTCATTTACTTTTCATCTCAACCAACCATTGACTTGTGCTTTTACTTTACCTTGTGCAGGGATTACGAAATGGGATATGCTGTCCAATTCTCGTGGGATTCGACATCTTTTATACTATAACTTGGTAGGAGTTTGCACTTGCGCTCTCACAAAAGGGGAACACCTACACGCCCTACAAGTTTTTGGCGCCGTTGCCGGGGATTGCTAACAACAAATTTTGTTTATCAATTTCTGCACATTTCATTTACTTTTTATTTTTATTTTATTTTTAATCGAAAAAAAATTTACCGTGTCCTTTGCAAGTGCATAACCAGGGCCAACCCTAAAGGAAATCTCCTAATTTACGATGATCTCGAACGTGAACCAAGAAGGATTAAGAGGGAGCTTAGGGAATTCCTTAAGAGAAACCAAGAGGACAATGGAAAAGCAAAAGAAGAACCCATGGTAAACGAGGACCCACCAAACGATGCTGTACATGGCAGTGGCGGGCAGCACGACTTGCCGTCCAGAGCACCACAAGATCAACAAAGGCAGGACCCCTGATCTGCCCAGGCGGCCCCATGTTCGAACAATTAGAGATTACTTAGAACATGACTTCCAAAGGTTCGAACCAATTGTGAGATAACCAGACATAGGGGCAGACCATTTCGAGCTAAAACTCGTCATGTTAAACATGATAAATACGCTAGGGCACTTTGGATGGATTACCACAGAAGATACTCGACAACATTTACAAGGATTCCTGGACATTTGCTGAGCATGTAAGATACATGGGGTTCACCAGGACGTACTACAACTGAGGCTATTTCCCTATTCACCGAGGGATAGGGCTAAACAGTGGTTGAATAACCAACTAGCCGGATCCTTCAACACATGGACGGAGCTCTGCAAAGACTTTCTAGACCGTTTTAGCCCGTCCAACGTCACTAATAGCCTACAGAATGAGATCACAGCCTTTAGACAAGGGGATGACGAGCCAATTTATAAGGCATGGGAGTGGTACCAACAGATGCTGAATAACTGTCCGCTACATGGTCTACCGGCTTGGAATTAGGTATATATATTCTATAACGGGGTTAACTACCCAACTCAGATGATGATAGATGCCTCGATCAATGGGATCATCCTAGATAGACCTCCAGACAAAGCACTGCGACTGCTGAACATAGCCGCTAAAAACGATTATAAGTACCCCATAGCCCGCCGAGGCGGCATAAGGCGGCCAACCACTGCAAACTAGGTAGAAGCATCAGAATCTGTTAACGCCCGCCTCGATACACTGACAGAGCTAGTGATGAAGATTGTGCAATCCCCTCGGAAGGTCTATGAAGTAAAAGTTGTTGAGCCATTCTGTGGCGAATGTGGGGGCAACCACGATTCCTCTTCCTGCACTGCATCTACAAACTATATGGGAGGATACGAGAGGCATAGCAGGCCTGCCTAGAACACCTATAATCCTAGCTGGAGGAACCATCCTAACTTCTCCTGGAGCAACCCAAATATAGCTGCAAACCCACAACAGCTACAAAGAGGCTACCAGCAGAACAGGTCCCGACAGCAGACTCAGCTGCCACAACACAATAATTCACTAGAAGCAACTCTGCAAACTTTTATGAAACAAACTGGTGAATTTATTGTTCATACAAATAAATTTATTGAAAAACTGTCTTTTATGGCCAGGACGAAGATGAATATGAACAACCAGGAGGCTGCCATAAAGAACCTGGAGACCCAATTTGGGTAGTTCACTGAAATCTACAACAACCAGACTATAGGTGTATCATCTAGTAGCTCGCAAGCAGCCAAACCCACCTATGAGCATTGCAAGAATATCAAGAAGAAGTAGGAAGCAATTAGATGAGCACAGGATGGTAGAAAAACCAGAAGTGCAACCGGTCCAGGTAAGCAAGCCTGCCCCAGCAACACCAACACTAGCCGCCCCCGCAGCAACACTAGCTGCCCTAGCAGCATAACATGAAAATGGCCCTAAAAGGGATGATCCTCCCTGAACTAAGCCCCCAAGCAAGGAGCACATAGAGGACATCCGTCTGCCAACACCATTCCCCTAAAAGCTCAAGCAACAACAACATGAGCACTAGTTCAGAAAATTCTTAGATATTCTGAAACATGTGCATATTAATATACCTCTGATAGAAGCCATACAAAGCATGCCAAACTACGCCAAGTATCTCAAAGACATGGTTTCTAAGAAGAAGAGGATAGGGGAATTCGAGACAGTAGCTGTAACTAAAGAGTGCATGGCTATGCTGCATAACAAGCTGCCGCCTAAGCAAACATATTTGGGCAGCTTCGTTATCCCATTCATGCTAGGCAGCAAACACGAGACCAGAGCCCTGTGTGACTTAGGAGCTAGCATCAACCTGATGCCAAAGGCCGTCTTCGATAAAGTAGGTATTGGGCCTTCCAAACCAACCTTCGTCCTGACCATTCATTTGTACAATCGGAGTGAAAGATCGAAGATATCCTGGTAAAGTTGGGCAATCTGATTCTCCACGTTGACTTCCTCATCTTAGATTGTGAGGCCGACGAGAAAGCCCTTATAATTCTTGGGTGACCCCTCTTGGTCACGGGTAGAACATTTACAGATGTGGAGCTCGGGGAGCTGACAATGAGGGTAGAGGACCAAAGTATAATGATGAACGTGCTACAACCCTCAGAAGAAAGGGACATGGAGCCCAGATGCGAGAGCAGCCAAAATCAGTGTGGAAACATGCTAGGGCAGTAGCTGTTGCGACACGCCCAAGGGCAGACTTAAGGACTCCATAACACAACATCTAAAAGAACAAGAGGATCCCCCAGGAGGGAGGAAAAAGTTAAACCACCTCAGGAAGTGGTTATGTCTGGGAGATGCACCCAAATGCACTCCCAACTTAACTTAATTTTTATTTATTTATTTTATTTTTATGTATTAGGATTAGAATTTATTTTTATTTTAGGATTAGATTATTTTTAGAATTTTATTTTTTAGAAATTATTTAATTATTTTTATTATTTCTATTTTTTAGGTTTAAGAATAAAAGAGCATGATCATGAAGGAGGCCCAGCAAGAGGCCCACCCACAATCCTATCGAGATAGTAGCCCGTGCGACAACGCGTAACAGCTAGTTGGCCATCAATAGCTAGCTGCCAACGGCTCTGAAAATAACGGGCAGAAAATCCGTAATGTGAGCAAGAAAATTGGACCGTTGGGCATTTAATGCCACCCAGTACCTCTTGGTATCTCCTATATATTCCCCACTCACTCATTTCATTTTGCTTTACTTCCACCTTCTTGCTATATTCCTTTGTTTCCCTTGCTATCACATTAATTTTTCTTTCTAGTTTCAGTTATACACAACCGTACACATGGCATCAACATCAACCCAAAAACCCATCTATAAAAGATTTTGCTACAAGGAGGATGAGGACAGATACTGAAATAAGTTCTCCAAGCAGGCAGTATGGGAGGAACAAGGCTTTCGCTACACGCGGCAAACGGGAGACTGTGGTTTAGAGCCTGCCTTGTTCCACACCATCCACTACAAAGGATGGGAGATGTTCGCGCAGTAGCCAGAGATAGCGAACATCACTATAGTCAGGGAATTCTACTCTCATCAGCCCTGCCCGGAGAAGCCATTTGTCTACGTCCGCGGGGAGCTGGTCAAACTAAATGTTGTTGTCATCAACATGTAATACGGCCTTGATATGGACGAAAACCCTCATGAAGAGTGGAGACAGTCACTAACGGTTGCAAACTATGAGAAAATCAAGGCCAAACTCTGCAAGCCCAACTCGCCATGGCTGGGAGGCAAACATGTGGGAACTGTTCAGCGCCGCCACCTGCTACCAGAAGCCATGCTATGGAACACCTTTGTAAAAAGGTGTCTCCTGCCCACATCCCGTAACTCAATCGTTGATCCGCTGAGTCTCGCTTTAATTCATAGTATTCTGATGAATCGGCCGATAAACGTAGGGGAAGTTATCTGCACAGAAATCCAAAACTGCTTCAAGAAGAAGAAAGACATGTTGTACTTCTCGTCACTCATTAGAGGTCTCTACACCAACTTCGGTGTCCCAGCAGAACCCACATATGAGCTTACAACTGCCAAAGAGGGCTGGACCAAAAAGGTCTGCATTTAGATGATGCAGGATGCAGAGAAAGAGCTTGCAACGCCCAACCAGCCCTCAGCCACCCAGTTTGAAACTCCACCCGCCCTGACAGTACTGACGCTACCCTAGACAAAGAAGTCATCCCACTGCTGCACACTCTTATAGACAACACAAAGCGCATCGAGCAGCAACAGCTGGCCTTCATGAACTATGTGAGGGAGGCTCAAGAAGCCCTTGTGGCCTATTTTCTGCAGAAATTCCCCGGTGATGTGCCTACCATGCCACCACACCATGCAGAGCTTGCAGCATCATTCCAAGCACAAAGAGCTCCACCAGCCACCGCTGCCCGCTGGACAGACCACCAGGTGCCCTCTCCTACGCATTCTATGACTTACTCAGTCTCCACGCCATCCAACACAGTGGCAGATTTGCCTGAGAAGCACCAGCAGCATCTCTCCCCTGCCTGCACAGCAAATACAATGGCAGACACCTTCTCCTCAGAGGAGATTGAGCAGCCGCCCCCAAAGCTTGAAACAGCAGTGGTGGTAGCAACAACAACCATCCAAATGGCGTTCATACCTCCGGCAGCACCCACGGAGGAAGGAACCAGGAAGAGGAAGCGACATATAATACATGAAGAACATGTGGACTTTGAGATAGAGTTAGAAGAGAGCGATGCATCTCCAGAAGCTTCCCCTGCCAAACCGCAAGAAGAGCAACAACATATGCCGAAGAGAGTCCAGCCGCCGAGGAAAGCAAAAATCTCACCCACTAGAACATCCGCCAAGGCATCTACCGGTCGCCGCTTCGTCATCCAAACATCTTCCTCCTCCTCAACTGACATGAATCCAGCCTCCTCCCACGCCCAGCAAACTTTTAGTTTATTTTCTTTTTCTTTTTCTTTTTCTTTTCTTTTATTTTTATTTTTCTTTTCTTTTCTTTTCTTTTTATCTTTAACTTGTATTTTTTATTTGTATCTTATATGTTTTGTGCATTGAGGGCAATGCCCATCTCGATTTTGTGAGGGATAGCTCTCACATCATTTTTAGGCATCTTTAGTTGCATTTAGGTTGCATTGTACTTGCCTTAGTAATAATTGGAAAATAAAAGTTTGTTATGACTTGTGCCTATGATAGGATAGCCGACTAATTTATTTTTGCACCTAATAAAAATTGAACTTAATCTTGAGAAAAAGTATAAAATATGACTTAGATTTTTTTCTTTATGTCTAAAAATGTTAAACATCTTTGTTACTTGCTGAATGTGTTAGAATATTTGATGAACATTGCATGTTTGTTTTTAGAATTCTTTGCAAAATTCTAACGATGATTACAGGTAGCCGCCGAGGCAGGCAAAAGAAATAGAAAAATGCAAGTACTGCCACGACAACAGAATCAAAAACAAGGAACATTGTTGTTTACCCTAGAGGTTCCCGCAACAGGCTCTGGGAGAAATCATGTGCGAAGACACTCCGCTGCTATCAAAGTCCATGAATCTGAAAGCTTTAAAGTGGCAGACAAATTAGCATGAGTGAATGAAAGCCTTCACGGGATACTCTACTTTAAGGGTTCGGGGTTTTGTAGTCCGCTCCTATCTCAACGTCAGACCTGGAAGAGTAGCTGTGATAAGCTGAAGCCCTCACTACCATGATTAAGATTATTGTGCTTAAATTGTGCTGAATCAGCATCAACTTTTAAATCACAACAACATCTTTGTTTAATTATTTATTCTGCGTATTCAGCCTGTTTACAGATATGCACACACCACACATGCATGATAAATTTAAATTCTGAGTTATTTTCTGTTTATTTCCTTTCACTAACTTAATATAGCTGTCACGACCTTTAGGCAGAAAATTAGGTTAAAAGCTAGTTTTTCTTTCAGACTATTATTAGAGCAAGTATTTTAGGTTGCATTGCTTGAGGACAAGCAATAGTTCAAGTTTGGGGGTGTGTAAAGTGTACATAAGTCCTATATTTCATGCACATTCCAACTCTTATTATTACTGTTTTTAAGCACATTTTAGGCATAAGTAGGTGCATGCATAGCATTTTACAGTATTTCATTGCTCAGCCTTGCTTTTATGAATTATCATTTATTTGGTGAACAAGAGATATTGTTTTAGTGTATTCTTGTATGTGGGTACTAACGGCTGAAAGAGGGAATCGAGGAGCTGAGGGCGCAAGGCTAAGGAAGCATACCTAGGGGCTATACTGAAACAATTCAAGTAGAAGACAGTTGCTGTCGAGTACCTGCCGAGTAGAGTTGTAGCCGACCTTGCTGCCCACGACAGCTGATTATGGAAGTTGGAGGAACCGGAGCGGTATCCATTTGATTTTCCTACGTTTGTAGTAGCGGCAAGGGCTACCGAAGCAAAAATCTCAAGCTTACTTGCGGACTAAGGCAAACAGTATAAAGTTCAAATTCCACGCAAAGAAGTTAGAGTTTAATGTCATATTAAAGATGGAAAGCTACTTTCGAGGACTTCTACTTTAAGGAGGACTTAATATAGTCTTTAGTTTATAAATACCCATTGTACTCCTAGTTCAAATCATCTTGGGTTTTCTATAGACTTTTCTAGTGTTCTATGACGCCGCCATGTTATAAACTCCACTTGGGTTAGGGTTATGTTGTAAACTAGTTGTGAAACAATTGTTTTAGGTCATGAGTTATTTTTCAATAATATATTCCAATTTTGCTTAATCCATTGCTCTTCATTCTTTTAATTATTCTACACCAGTCATTTGCAAGAATCCATTTGTCGAGAACGAAAGTGCAAGGCTCATGAAAGGGTTAAGTACGATCACAATGTGATGAGGCTTGACTAACTTGGTTCTACACCAGTCCACAAGTTTCAGCAGCTAAAAGGGATTACCAACTGAGTTCACTAGCCTGTGTTAGGTTGACGGTGAGATTGCTAGGTATTGCCTACATCGCGTTAGCTCTCTAGCATCCTAACCTAGAAATAAGAGGGATCACTGTTGACTATCCTGCCGAACTTGGAGTATCTGCCAGACTTGCAGCCAAGACTTTTCTCTATTCCACCTGCCGAGACAGTACACTCCTGCAGTGGTAGTGACCCGTTGTGGCCGCGTGACAGGGTCATAGCCTGCCGCCCGCCATACCTGCCGAGGCAACATATCGTGGTAGCACAAAATAACTCATTCCTTTTACAACACATTTTTCACACTAAGTGGCAGCATAACCCTGCCTGCTCTATCTACCTGCTTCACTCCTTTATTACTTGTGTTTTCATTTACTTTTCATCTCAACCAACCATTCACTTGTGCTTTTACTTTACCTTGTGCAGGGATTACGAAACGGGATAATCTGTCCAATCCTCGTGGAATTCGACATCTTTTATAATATAACTTGGTAGGAGTGTGCAATTGCGCTCTCACAAAAAGGGAACACCTACACGCCCTACAAAAACTGAAAAACTGGGAAATCTTCTTATAGTCGAACATAAATCTTAAGAACTCAGTAAATGACTTATGTGACTTATATGTTAATAGCAACCATTTTGTGGTATGATTATATGATGATGTTGTGTGCCTTGTGGGAACTTGGTTGATGGGATCCGGATACCCAATGAGAGAGTTGCAACACCATGGTTTGAGATGCCAAATGTATGTTCCCGACGCTATGTGGCATCGAGTATAGAGTGTACGTTCCCAACGCTGTGTGGCATCGAGTATAGAGTGTACGTTCCCAATGTTGTGTGGCCTTGGGTCTCACTCAATTATTGTAGAGTTTAGAGTGTACGTTCTCGATGTTGTATGGCCTTGGGTCTTGCTCAGAGTGTACGTTCTCGATGTTGTGTTGCCTTGGGTCTCACTCTAGGTTTGTGGTTCTAATTTTTGTGCTTTTTCCTAGATGATCTGATGAGATCTCGGGTATGGTTGGGCCTTGTGTGCCATGTATAATGACTTGCATGATTTGACCTTGTGTTTAGGCGATTAGTGGTGGTGCCGCATGTTTAATTATCTCTCCTTATTGCTCATACTAGCTTGCATGCTTATTTTTATTATTAGAATGAAGTATAGTAGAGTATATGTGTAACATTGAGCTTTGTAATCTCAGCGCTCGGAATCGTTGTTTTTGTACGTGGGTTGTTCATTAAATCGCGGGATTGAGGATCACTATTAGAATAGGATTCTAGCAAGCGGTGATTATCTGAGTACAACACTTGTATTTAATGGGTGTGTATTCACAAGACCTTACGTGGTCGAGTCTGTAACTCTTATTTTGAAATTGTATTGATCACATCAAATGTTTTAAATTAAATTGGAGCTCCTTAGTAACATTTTAAATCATTTATCTATATTTTCATCTGTTAGTTTTAAATGTTTTTGGAAAAATATTTTTGTTGGGATAAACCATGTTTGAGAAATTTTATGGTAACTGGTTGGGCTTAAGGCCAAAATATGACATATGAGTTTAGGGTGTTATATTTAGTGGTATCAGATCTTAGGTTTAGCCGGTTCTAGGAAACCTCGGGGCGGTATAGGTGTTGTAGTAAGATGTCTAGTGAATACAAGCCTTTAAATTAAGTTCATTCTCCTTAAGACTGGAATCTGAATGGTACGTCCAATGTTGCAACGTTAAGATGGTTACGATCGTGGCCAAGAAGGCCGAGTTAATATTTGAGCCGCCCATGAGAGCAATTCCAGGGGCGAGATCGTCCCAGTTTATTGTGATGCCAGTTAGTTGAAAGATGTCGGAGTGGATGATGTATCCTCTTCCCGCGACCCGAGTGCTGTTTTCGTTTCTAGCAATAGTCTTTCTGAAGCTTTCAAATACGTTATGAGAGCTGCGATAGAGAATCTTTACCGATTTGCGTAGATAACTCTTATGATATGGGTATGGATAACTCGCTCTCGAAGTTGATCAATGCATGCACATTAGTTGGAGGACCTTTTGTTCGCTTAAAAAGGAGTCTTGTTGATACTTTAGAAGTATCATCGCCCATATCGAGGGTTTTTCTTAGAGATAGTAGACTCAGGATCCACTAGTTTGTCTGAGTGTGACAAAGGTGAGACATTTTTACAAGTTCGATAGAGACGCCTTCTTCATGGTTTTACCATAGACACTGATTTGGTTATTCAAGCGTGACGCTGGATTATGATGTGGAGAGCTGTGCTCGAGGCTTCGAGACCTCAAGGGAACCCAACCTTTTGTAATGAGAATGTTGAATCGTTGTCCTTCTACCGTAATTTTTTTAGTGGTCATTTAGTGAATGGCTCAACGGGGTTGTGAAACATGTTTGACCGTTCAATAGATGTCAATATAGACAATTCAACGCTTAAGAGCTTTCAGACTGTTAGAGTATTCATTTATGCTTCATAGAGGACTAGTCGACACTTCTTTCTTGTCAGGGACGTGAGTGGATGCTAATGTAAGGCCGAATTTGGCATCGATGACCATTGCTTTTATTGAAGGACACTAACCTAATTGAGAGAGTCAAAGGTTCAGTTGCGAGGGCGCAACTCGAACGAGGTTTCTTTTTTGAGTGTTTCACCCAATGGTGAACCAGACTTGTTTGCTTATGAGAATTGGTTCGTGGAAGAGATGCTAAAATCTTCGACAGCTTGTTAAGTGGCAGTGGGAGACCGTTATCTACCCCTTTATGGTTAAAGTGTTAGAGGCTAGTAATTTTTAAAGGATGTTCGAAATAAGGTTTTCTCTGTCTAAGATGTGTTGTAGTAACGTTTGATGTCTGCATTGACGTACGAGATGTTTTAGCGATGTTAGGATGAGGCCACCAGATTGTCTCTCGAATATCGATTTGATGCTTTGCATGACACGTGTGAATGTATAAGGATTTTGGAAATGGGAGCGATGACAATATAATTATAGAAATTCCCCTATGTGTTGGAAAAGCTAATTACCCACTTGGTTAGCTTATGAGATTTAAGGCTTGAAATTCGTAAAAACTTTTGATTTTGATCGCAGTTTCCTGGGATTGAGTTGAGGAACATTAAAGGAGATTTGAGCTGCTTGAGACCGTTATGTTCGTGACAGTAGTGCTGACTCGAATGAGTCGTGGGAGATTTCGAAATATTTGAGAATATTTTGTTGTTTTCACAATGATGTATTTTGTGCAAGAAGAGGGGAGGTTGTGGCTACCCAAACACTAAGAAATTTTGAGAACTTGATCAATAGGGAATTTGAGATTGGGACAAAGAATTGAGTCAAAGTAATTGAGAATTGTTGACCATGTGATCAATTAACACCTAAGTAAAGTGAATTTGATGAATTTTGGATTGAGTTATTGTATCATGTAACTTGTGTGAACCAACCAATGAGTACAAGTGATGTTTGTTTGAGAGAGTATCGACACTAGCTCCATGAATTATCGGTACTCGATTCATCTCGTATCGGTATTGACCGGTCAGTAATGGTACCCATGTGTTTTATTAGTTAAGCTCCAAGTTGAGGTTTAGTTAGCTCTAGAAGCCGCGATAAGTAACATCTCATTGTAGTTAAATGAGCACAATGTTATAGTTGAAGTTATGTTCGATGGTTTTAGATAGACTTTGAGATCTTGTTGTGTGTGCCTTAGAGGAAGATATATCAAGACAAGGGATTCTTCATGTATAGTACAATGGTTAGTGCTTGATGAATTTCAAGAGCGATAGTTGCCCTAAATGTTCGTTGTGTGTATTGGAAGATAATAACATATGTGTGTCTGAGTTTATTCACAAGTGTTTGACTTGCCATTAGTTAGGATTCAACAATCAAGATCTTCAAAGTTAATTGGGATGCTTCAAGATTTCCTTAGTGGGAATAAAATAGAATGACCGTGAATGTTGTAAAAGAATTTTGAGTGCACCAATTCGATGGAATTGTGTTTAGAATAATGGTATAGTTCTTGGTAAGTATCATTCGCTTATTTTTGGTAAGGGAGAAATCCAAGTGGAAAGTCTACTTGGGTTGATTATGGTTTGGGTCGTGCAACACTACAGTGGGTACGTTCTATCTTTTGATATGAGATTTGAGGTTCGTGGTGAAACCTTGTTCCTTGATGGGAATTTCACATGGTGACAAATCGTAGTGAGTGTATAGATGACATGTTTCCAGACACGATGTAGTTTTGGGTAAGTGACTCCATTGCGTTAACTGAGTTAGTGGGAGCTATAATAGTTGCTGAAGCGAGTTATCATGTCAAGTTAAGATCAGTGCTTGAGATGAGTTGAGATGTCTTTCTCTTTTAGAAGTCTTGCATTGGGTAAGTAATGGTATTGATAAAGGATGCCATCAGAATTAGAGTCACACTACGGGGAGTCACCATGGGAGGAAATTGTTTCGTTTTGGTTGAAACGACTGCTTGACCCTCATATTTCTTTTTATCGTGTGAGGTTGTGGAAGAAATTTTATTGTACGTCAATCTTTTTGGGTCTTACCACATAAGTTAGATTTCATTGATGACATATAAGTGTGACGAATTTTACGAGGTATCGTTGAGTTTTTCTATGCCTTTAATAAAGCAACGAGTGAGAATGGATCCCTTGAAGGAAGGAATCAATTGAGACAGTGTTTATATTGTTAGAAGACAATGGTTACATGGTTGTGTTGTGGGAGATCGGAGTAGCGCGACAGGAAATATTTGGGGGTCTTAGATGAGTTATTAAACTCCAGCATCTTCTTATGATTTATGGATACACATTTAAAGGATGGAATTTTTTAAGAAGTGGAGAGTTGTAACGACCCGATTTTTGGATTAGTAATCCGGTCTCATATTCAGATTTTGGATCTTTTAAGTGGGCAATAAAGAATAAAATATTTAAGTTGGAAAAGTTATTTCAAAAAGAGGGGTGGGAGAGGAGGGGAAATAAGATTTTCCACTATTTCTCTTCCTTTTTCATTTTCTATTTCTTCCCCATTTTCTCTCTTTTCATATTTCCTCCATCAAAGTTTCATGTTCAATCCATTTTCATCTAAGTGTCCGTGGTTGACACCTCCTACACCATTCTGTTCATCTCGTCGAGAGGAGTCAGTCGGTACCAACGGCATCGTCATCGGAAGGGGTGTGTGTTAATAAGTTTTGGGCTGCTTGAAAATGGTACTTCCGGAGGCTAAATTGGAAAACGAAGGTCACTGATGTGTTCACCAGTGCTAGCACAGCGGGTCTGGAGCTCGTCGCCACCATCTAGCCACCGAAGAGCACCCAACGCGCCCCTAAGAGTGGGCGCATGTTTGACGAGGCGAGTGCACCAAGATCTAGTGCACTGCGCCGTACTAGATCTCGCTTGGCCAGGTGCACATGCTCTTTGCCACACTAGATCGCTGCCCGCGAGTGTACCCTGGTTACCTTGCACCACGCCACATCTGATCAACGGGCCGTTGACTTTTTCTAGGGACCCTACTCGACGGTTTTTGACGTTCTAAGTCCGTTGGCTCAGTCTATTTTGCGTCTCAAACACATTAAGCTATTTTTACACGTTTGGCCTTGTGAATTAATTAGTGAATAGAGGAAATTAATGTATCTTGTTTTCGTAATTATGTGAGGATTTTTCGAGCTTGTATACCGGATCAATATGAGCATTTGAAAAGCACGAGTAAGGATTTATTGATAATCACTTGAGGTTAGTACACTTCAAACTCCTAATTCTTCTTGGGCATCATAAATTTGACCGCTTTGTGTGTTAGTGTCTGGAAAATAGGTAGATGATAAATAAGCATTTGTTGAGACCGATATTACGAGACTTGGCAACTATGAGATGCTTGTTGAGTTTGAGAATATTTCGAGACTCGTATGATCTTTAGAGACCGTGTGGGGTCGTTTGAATACTCAAGTAATTATCTGATTGGTTGAGGTATATGTAGTGTTGCATGAGATAAGGAATAGGCATCTTCAATGGAAATTATATTTAAAGGACTGATAATTGGTAATATTCGAATAAATGATCATAAATACGAGAATTGATATTAAATGATAAAAATGCATTAGTAAACAAGCCCTAATAACTTTCATAAGCTTTAGGGATTGAATAAAGCATCGTAACTTTGTAATTCGCTAATATGTTTTGAGCTCATGATTAGGGTATTAGTACGAGTTACAACTGTATCGGTACACTAATTGATGTTATATCAGTATTGGTCGTCCCGTACTGGTACCCAAAGAAATTTGAGATTCTAGTGAGCCATTTCAGTATCGGTATGTTGTGAGTACCGGTACCCAAGGGTATCGTATTGGTACGCGAAGACCAATATTAGTACCCACTGCATTCTGCCCGAAAATGCTGATTTTTGCCCATAAGGCTGAAAACTTTTAATATTCGTTCCAAAAGAACCCTAATGACCCGAAATGAGTTGTAAAGCTGAAAACCCGAAAAAGCTCCTTATAATCGAACATAAATCTTAAGAACTCAGTAAATGACATTTGTGACTCATACGCTAGTAGCCACCATAGGGTGGTATGGTTATATGATGATGTTGTGTGCCTTGTGCGCACTTGGTTGATGGCATTCGGATACCTAGTGAGAGAGTTGCAACACAATGGTTAGAGATGCCGAATGTACATTCCCGACGATGTGTGGCACCAAGTCTCATTCGAAGATACTTGAAGGGTAATTGCGAGTATAAAGTGTATGTTCCCAATGTTATGTGGCCCTGGGTCTCATTCAAGTTTTGCAGAGTTTAGAGCGTACATTCTCGATGCTGTGTGGCCCCGAGTGAGACTCAGAGTGTACGTTCTCGATGCTTTGTGGCCTTGGGTCTCACTCTAGGTTTGTGGTTATACTTTGTGTGCTTTTGCGTAGATGATCTACTGAGATCTTAGGTATGGTTGGGCCTTGTGTTCCATGTATGATGACTTGCATGATTTGAGCATGTGTTTGTGACTCGTAGTAGCGCCATGTTTTTAATTATCTCTCCTTATTGCTCGTACTACCTTGCATGCTTATGTTTATGAGTAGCATGAAGTATAGTAGAGTAGATGTATACCACTAAGCTTTGTAAGCTCAACGCTCGAAATCATTGAATTTGTGTGTAGGTTGTTCGTTTGATCGCGGGATCGAGGAGAACTATCAGAACTGGATTCCAGCAAGCGGTGATTATCTGAGTACAACACTTGTATTAAGTGGGTTGTGTATTCATTGGACCTTACGTGGTCGAGTTTGTAACTCTTATTTTGAAATTATATTGATTACGTCAAATGTTTTAAATTAAATTTGAGCTCTTCGGTAACATTTTAAATCATTTATCTATATTTTCATCTGTTGGTTTTAAAAGTTTTTGGAAAATGTTTTGGTTGCGCTAAACTAAGTTCGATAAATTTTATGGTACTAAGTTGGGCTTCAGGCCCAAAATGTGACATCCGAGTTTAGGGTGTTACAAGACACTTCAGTTGTGCATTGATTATCAAAAGCTGAATAGGCTGCCGATCAAGAACAAGTATCCTATTCCATGTATTGATGATTTCTTTGACCAATTCTAGGGAGCCAAGGTGTTTTCTATGATTGACCCGAGATCTAGTTATTACCAACTCAAGATTAATGATTAAGATGTCTTCAAGATAGCTTTTCACACACGATACGACCATTACGAGTTTCTCGTGATGCCTTTCGGATTGACTAATGCTCCTATCACATTTATGAATATGGTGTTTCAGCCCCACTTGGACCAGTTCGTTGTTGTGTTTATTGACGACATCCTGTTCTATTCTAAATCTGAGGCTGAACATGAAGAACACCTTAGAATTGTGATACAGACTTTGAGATAGAAACAATTGTAAGAAAAAATTCAGCAAGTATGAATTTTGTAACGCCCTGGTTTTGGGCCTAGATGTTTTAGACATTGGATCAGGCCGGTCGGGAACGGTTCGAATCTTTTTGAGTGGTTTAGGGAGATCAAGGTTCGGGATAGGATAAAAATGTGACAAAAATTGTTAAAATCCTCTAAAATCATGTTTAAGTGGTTGGTCAAATCAATTTTACAAAATGCGTTTTGGAAGTGGTACATTTTGGGCAGCGACCAGAATGTAAAGTTTTAAAACTGTGGGAAAATGCAATTTTTAAAAGAAGATTAAAAATCATAGAATCTTTAGGGAGCTTTTGTGCAATTAGGCCTTCCTTCAATTTGTCATGTGTTTTAAATGGTTTTTAAATAAATAGTTTTATTTGACTTTTATTTAATTAATAAGTAAATTAGATAATTTGGGAAGTTTCAATCACGTAACTAATTTTTCAACTCTCATTTCAGCCAAACACATTTCCCAATCTCTTTTCTCCAGATTTCTTTTCTCTCAAACTGTCTTTATCATTTCTAAACTCATTTCTAAAGATTCTTCATATTTTCTTCAAGATTTTGAAAGATGAACTTGTCAAATTGCTAGGAAGGCAAGGATTGGAGGTAAATCCAATTCTCAACCTCTAATCAAGGTTCTTTATTGAAATTCCCAAGGTTCTTTTCTCCAGTTTTAATGGTAGTTTTGATTTGAGATTAAAATATTGTAAAATGATGCTTTAATTTCCAATTTTCATAATGATTATGATGTGATCTATTCATGATTGGTTTTAATCAAGTTTTAAGTTAATCTTGATGTTGAAAATGTGTTTTGATAATATAGATCTCGGAATCCTTGAGTTCCTTGAGTTTTATGATAGTTTTGGTTGAGTTTTTGATGTGATTTGATGGTTATATGATTGCTGGAGGTATAAGGAAGGGTTTAGGTTGTTTTTAGTTGTGATTTGATGAATATTAATGGTTGGAAGCGATGATTGTTTGCTGGGCTTGGTTTAAGAGGCAATCGAATGAGTTTTCGGTTGTTTCGGATGGGCAAATTGATGTAGTTTTGCTGAGCAACGAGTTTGTGTTTAGTTGCTGGAGTTGGAATGCATTTTAATACTTAGATCTCTATTTTTGATGCTTTAAAAGCGGGGGACATTGATCCGGAAGCAAGCGAAGCAATTTTGGAAGCTTCAGACGATTGATCTTTGTGTTGGCAAATGAAGTTTCACATATCGGTAAATGGAAAAGAGTTTTCTAGCTTAGAAACGTTTTGAACATGGTTTTGGGAGCTTAGTGTAAGTTTGAAACACTTAGCTAAGCTCAAGAGTAAGTAAAGGGAAAGTCTCACTCAAATTGTTCTATGTTTTGGTTTAAAATGCACTTGATTTAAATGTGGTTTGATTATTATTTTAAAGCATGTTTAGAGCAATGTTGTTGTTGGTTTTAAATGCCATTTTGTTAAGGATGCACATGGTAAGTGATCCTTGTGTTTATGCGGTTTAATAATTGATTTAAGCATGTTTTTTCTTGTGGAAAATGGCATTGTGGTTTATGCTTATAAAAAAGTGAATTAATGATGATTGATGATTATATTGGAAAGTGATGGTAAATGGTTATGGTTACTTGAACCAAATATACTTAGTCGGCTATAGGATTGGGTGCATCGTGAATTAAGTCGCCTCGGATGTCGAGGGGTTGAGATTGTACCGTACACTCCATCCAAGTACCCTAACGATTGAGGTTAAGGTCACAATGGTTGATGGACTAATCTCGTGTGTAGATCTTGTGGTTTGTGTCTCACTCTCTGTTAGTGGAATTATACAACTACCGATGAGTGGTGTTGAGGGGTTGTGATTGTACCGTTAAACTCCACCATGGGTGTTACAACGGTTGATGGTCCAATCCCGTGTGTGAGCCTTGAGTGTCTGGTAGGGTGTATGAAGCGTTTGGGACAATGCTTGTAATCCGCGTATCCGATTGTGTCGATTGTGTTGTATTTTGATATGGTTTTTGTTATTGGTCACTTGCAAGCCAATATAATGGCGATGATATAGTGAATTTATGATGAAAGCTTATTTTGAGAAAGCATGTGATGCTTGAGATTTATGCTAGAGTGCATGTAATGCTTGGTTTAAGCATGAGCAAAGGTTTTGCTGTTGTAATTAATGATGTTATGAGCATGTGGATTTGAAAGAGGAAATGATGTTTTTATGTGCATGTTTTAAAGGAAGGCACGAGTTTACAAAGAATGATGATTTGGTTTTTAAAATGCATTGATGAATGTTTTGGTTTTATAGCGGTCCTCACTAAGCTTTATGCTTACGCTCATTTGTTTCATCAATGCAGAGAATTGAGCGTATTTGGCAGCAAGCAAGCAAAGGATATCCAAGTGTTTTGGCTAAGAAAAGTATGTGATTTACTTTAGTGTAATAAGAGGCATTGGGAGGGATTACCACTCTTGGATTATTTAGTGAAGTGAAACACCTTGAGCACATTTAGTTCATGTTTTGAGACTTGTATTTGGCCTCTATATGGTTTATGGACTTTTATTTGGTATTTTTGCTATGCTATGGTTAGTGTCTAAAGGCATGCTTATATAGTTCTATACTCTTCATGAATTGCCATGTCTAATGCTTGAAATATGCTTAGATGTTGATACATATGTGCTAAATATACTTGTCCTAGCATGTATCGATGTTTTGGATGAAATTGCTTGATGTAAAATGTGAATTGAAGGCTGTTCAAAGTGCATATTTGGTCTGGGTATCGATACTCGAAGGGAAAACTTATGCCAAATAACACATGGGTATCGATACGAGTTGGGAGCGTATCGATACGCCTGTGCAAAGTTTGAAGGGCGTATCGATACACGTGGAAGGGTATCGATAACTTTTTCACAACTTTTGCTACTGCCATCCCGCGTATCGATACATACTTAAGGGTACCGATACATGACCATTATTTTCAGTTAAAAGCATCTTCTTAAGTTCTGAAATGTTACATAATGGTCCCTAAATGTTGAGCATGAAATTGGATGAGTTTGGATGATATGTTTGTGATGAAAATTGACATGCTTCCATGTTATATGACTAATTAAGAAATGTTAATCTTAAAATTGGATTAATCCCTGTAATTTTTAAAAATTACAGTTTAGTCCTTAAAAGTTAAATGTATGCAATTGAACCCCTAATCAAACTTCGATCGCTGTGCCGTTTTAATCTAAGAATTTTTTTGAACACATATGACTTAAATTTCATAAAAAGGGTCGTTAATCGAAGTTTGCTTTAACGAGTTGACTTTGGTTTTCCCCGTGTTATGTTCTTAGTTCGGGTCGGGCGTCTAGGCCGGACAAAGGGGGTTACAAATTCTGACTTGTAGAGGTTATGTTTTTAGGGCACATAGTTTTTGTTGAGGGTATTCAGGTTAATCCGAGGAAGATGGAGGCCACTATGGGCTGGAAGCAACCTAAGAGGGTTCTTGAGATTTGAAGCTTATTTGGTTTAGCTAGTTATTATAGGAGGTTTGTGGAGTGTTTCTCAATCATTACAAATTCGTTTATTATGCTTCTGCGAAAGAATGTTCTTTTTGTCGGGACTAAGGCCCAACAGTCTAGCTTCGAGAAACTGAAGTTAGTGTTGACTAAAGCATCAGTTTTGATCCAACTTGAGCCAGAGAAGGCTTATACTGCTTATAATGATACTTCTCAAACTAGGTGACACTGTGTTCTTGTGTAGGATGGGAAGGTAGTGGCTTATGTGTCTCATTAGTTGAAAATGCTTGAGTGCAACTACCCTACACATGACCTTGAGCTAGCAGTGGTGATCTTTGCTCTCAAAATTTGGAGACACTATCTCTACGGAGAGAAGTGTTATATCTATATAAACCATAAGAGTCTGAAGCATTTGCTCACCCAGAAAGAACTTAGTCTAAGATAGTGTCATTGGCTTGAACTTCTTAAGGACTACGACTATGAGATTGAGTATCACCTGAGCAAGGCTAATGTGGTGGATTTCGCCTTGAGTCGCAATGCTATTAAAGATTTGAGAACTTTATTTGCTCATATGAGTTTGTATAAGGACGACAGTCTTTTGGTAGAGCTTCAAGTTATTCCTACTATGATTTTTTAGATTAAAGTTGAGAAACCTAATGACGCCTTCTTGATGCATCGTTTGAGAAAGGTTAGAGAGGGTATATCTAGGGATTTCTCTTTCGATTATGTTTTTTATTAAATTTTCAGGGACGGTACTACATTCCGAGGAATTATGGGATAAACTAGCTTATTCTTTATGAAGCCTATGACAACCCTTATTCTATGCATCCTGGTGGGAACAAGATGTATAAGAATCTCTGAGAGCGATACTGGTGGAAATGTCTCAAGAGAGATGTTGTTGACTTTGTATCCAAGTGCCTAACTTATTAGAAAGTGAAGGCAGAACATCGACATCCATCTGGGTTATTGCAGCATATTGAGATTCCACAGTGGAAGTGGAAGCGCTTGATTATGGACTTTGTTAGTGGTCTTCCTTTGACTCTATCAAAGAAAGACTATATTTGGGTTATCATCGATCATCTTTGTAACCACAGATGAAGGTGTTTCGGAACACTTTGGCTACTAGAGAGGTCTGTTTCGATATTGGTTTCAGAACGCACCTGAGTACCGAAACGGTCAACACCATTTCGATACGAGCGTTTCGGTATGAAGATCAGTGTTTCGAAGCGGCTGACCGCTAGACTGCAAATTTGAATTGTTCAAGTTCTCATGTTTTACATTTTAGTCCTAATTGTTTGAGCTTGGAATGTCCTTTTAAGCTGAAATTTAACAGAGAGGCATGTAATATGACTAATTACATAACAGTAAGCTTAAAATATGCAAAGTTCTTATATTTTCCAAAATTTATGTTTTGGTCCCTAAAAGTGTAAGTCTTACAATTGAGTCCTTAAATGATTTCCGATCGCTGCGATTTTCTCTCCTATGATTCTTGAGTAATCATATAGGCTTAATATGTATTTAGAAAAGATAAAAAAGGGTCATTAATCAAGGTTGACTTTTAGGTTGACTTTGATTTTCCCTGTGTAATCTTCGTAGTTCGGGTCAAGCGTCTAGGCCGAGCTAAGGGGGTTACAATAAACCAAAACTTAGAGGCCATTTACATGTCCAAAAATGCATCTCAAAATTGCACAAAACCAGCGAATACCAAACTAACAACATACATTGTATTGGACACCCTCATTGCCCTTATTACACAAGTTAAAGAGCACAACATACTTTTAGAGAGTGTCTTGGTAGGATTCCTTGAAAATGCTACCTCCAAAAGCATAATTATCTACATTGATGAACAAAGAGAGCATAAGCATACAACCTTGGTGAGGAATGCTCAAAACCACAAACATCATCAATGCACAAAACTGTTTTTCACTCTTTCAAAACCATCTTGCCTTTCTTGACAAATCATGCACTTTATCATCAAAATCATGATATTGAACATCATGCAACATGATTCATATAAATCTAGCAATTAAACCATTGCTACACATATTCCAAGCCTTCCAAACATAAACACCATTATGCTAAGTTTAAACCAAAACATGCAACTTTCAAAATATGCATTAACAACAATTTCCACAATATCTCATTTCATTATATTGTCACACAAGGGATAAACAACAATCTCAAAAAATATATCGGATACACGAATTACCAAGGGTTGTCCCACACCCTTCATACACTCTATCGGCATCTCAAGGTTTACACACGAGAGCAACCCTCAATCATCGTGACACTCGTGGTGGAGTATTCGGTACAATCACAACCCCTCAACACCACTCATCAGTAGATGTATAACCCACTAACAAGAGACGGGACACACACACAAGGTTCGCACCCGGAAGATACCCTCAATCGTTGAAACCTTAACAATCTTCAATCGTTAGGGTACTTGGATGCAGTTTTCGGTACAATCACAACCCCTTAACATCCAAGGCATTTTGTTTATAGTGCACTCAATCCTATAGCCGGCTAACTATATCCGATTTCATTTATAAAACACTTTATACAACATCACTTGCCAATATAATCCCTAACACATGCAAACCTCACTGCTTTTACAAGCATCCATGATAAGCCATAAATCAAGCATTAAACCATGCTTCAAACCTCATGCATCAACACATGCATACAAGGATTGTTAAGGTTTAGGCATTAAAATGAATCCAAAACACTAGCACTCAAAAGAAATCCCGCAGTCCTGCTATAAAGCACCATAACACCCATCTGAAACAACCAAAAACTCAATCAATTGACCTCTAACCTCATCCCAACCATTACCCAACACCTCCTCACGTTTTAGGCATTAATAAACATCCAAAAACAACCTAAAACCATCCTTATACCTCCAGTAACTCGGATTCCTCAAGAACACCCCAAAAACTCAACCTAAAACACTTCAAAAAATCAAGAAACTCAAGGATTTCAGGATCTCTAAGATTAAGACTCCACTTCAATACCACAAACCTTTTAAATCTAATTTAGAAACAATCTCAAACTAGCCAAACCAATCAAACTCCAAAAATTACATTAAAATCCATTTTTCTATCAAGATTTCAATAGTTTATCAAACTAACAACAAAACCTTAACCAAAATCATTAATAAAGAGTCAAATATCTTTGGAATTTCATTAAAGAACCTAGATTAGAGGGTTAGCACGATATTTACCTCCAATCATTGCTTCTCCTCTAATTTGGCAAGATTAGCTTGAAAGAAACTTTGTGAAAATGAAAGAAATCAACAGTGAAAAGATGGAAATCAAAAGAGGATTTGAGAGTGAAGAAATTTTAGAAAATAGAGAGAAAATAGAGAGTGTTTGTCTGAGTGAAGAAGAGAATGAACATGCTCGTCAATTTTTCATTAACCGTTTAACTACCATAATAATTAAATAGTTTAATTAAAAGCCTTTTAATTTATAATAAACATTTAAAACATATTCCAAATTAGGGAAAAAGCATAATTGCCAAGTAGCTCCCTAAAGATTCTAAGATTTTGACTCTTCTTGAAAAACACATTTTTCCCAACTTTTAAATCTTTACATTTTTGTCACTACCCAAAATGTACACTCTCAAAAACCCGTTTTGTAAAATTTATTTAACCAACTTCTTAAACATAATTTTATAGGATTTTAAAAAATTTTATCATATTTTTATCCCATCCCGAACCTTTATTTCCCTAAACCACCTTTTAACGGTACGAACAACTGATTCCGGTTCCACCGGCCCAACCCGACTTGCACAACACCTAGGCCCAAAACCGGGGTGTTACAACTCTCCCTCGCTTAGGAAATTTCATCATCGAAATTTATCTGAAGGAAAAAGCTGCGAGAATTGCCTCAGCATGTCCGCCTTGCTTTCCCACGTGGCCTCCTACACTCCTCTGTGTCGCCACAACACCTTCACAAGCTCAATCGTCTTGCCATGAAGAACTTTGCTACTCGTATCCAGGATCCTCACCAGTTCCTCATCATAGGATAAATCCAGATTTAACTCAATTTCCTCAACTAGCATCACATACGAAGGATCCGATCTATACCTTCGCAACATAGATACATGAGACACATCATGAATCTTTTCCAACTCGGGAGGCAACCTCAACTGATACGCAAAAGGACCAATCCGCTCCACAACCTCATAAAGTCTAATAAACCTCGGACTAAGCTTTCCCTTATGTCCGAACCTCATCACCTTCTTCCAAGGCGATACCTTAAGAAACATGTGATCTCCAACCGCAAATTCAATCTCTTTACGCTTTAAATCTGTGTAGGACTTCTGACGATCAGATGCAGCCTTCAACCGCTCACATATAAGCTTTACTTTCTCAGTTGTTCCCTTGAGCATATCTGGAAAGGAGAGCAACTTTTGTCCTGCCTCAGGCCAACAAAGTGGTGTTCTACACTTCCTCCCATACAAGGCGTCATACAGTGCCATCTACACACTCGCCTAAAAACTTATATTATAGGCAAACTCAACCAAAGGCAGATGCTTTTCCCAAGAACCATGGAAATCAATCACACAACATCGCAACATATCCTCCAGCACTTAGATAACTTGTTTCGACTGAGGATGATACATTGTGCTGAAATTAAATCGCGTACCCAATGATTGATGTAAACATTCCCAAAACCTCGCTGTAAACCTCAGATCTCTATCCGACACTATAGACTTGGGCACACCATGAAACCGCACAATCTCAGCAACATACAACTCAACTAACTTATCCAACGTATACGTAGTATACACAGCCAAGAAATGTGCACACTTCGTAAGGCGATCCACGATCACCCACACTGAGTTCTTCTTCGATGGTGTCAAAGACAAACCAGACACAAAATCCATCTTAATTCTTTCTCATTTCCACTATGGTATCCTTAAAGGTTGAAACAAACCGGAAGGAATCTGATGCTTAGCCTTCACACGCTGGCAAACCATACACTTGCTTACAAAATCAACAACATCCTTTTCAACCCCACCCAATAGTACTTATCCATCAAGCCATGGTACATCTTAGTACTACCAGGGTGCATAGCAAAAGGACTGCTATGAGCCCCAATCAAGATAGTGCACCTCAACTCAACATCTTCCGGCAACACTATTGGACTTTTAAAACATAGAACTTCATCATCATTAAAAGTAGAAATCCGTAGCCTTACCATCAGCTATATCCTTAACATGAGGCACCAACGAATCATCCAACAACTGCTTCTCCTTAATTAACTGAATCAAGGAAGGTTTTACCCGCAACTCGGCTATCAAGCCACCATCACGTGATATACTCAGACGAACAAAAATAGCTCTCAGCTCAACAACTACCTTCCTACTCAAAGCATCGGGCACAACATTGGCCTTGTTAGGATGATACTCGATGGTCATATCATAATCCTTAAGCAACTCTAACCATCTTCGCTGCCTAACATTCAACTCCCTCTGAGACATAAGATACTTCAAACTCTTATGGTTAGTATAAACCACACACCTTTCACCATAAAGGTAGTGTCTCCAAATCTTCAAAGCAAACACCATCGTTGCGAGCTCTAGATCATGCGTAGGATAGTTGCGCGCATGCACCTTCAACTGTCTAGACGCATAAGCCACAACCTTCCCACCTTGCATCAATACGCAACCCAAACCAACATATTATGCACCGCTATAGACTACAAACTCCTTACCCGATTCTCGTTGATTCAAGATTAGATCTTGCGTCAAAGCCTCCTTCAACTTTTCGAAAGCTTGTTGTCTAACATTCGTCCACTCAATGCAAACATTCTTATGCAACAACTTGGTCAAAAGGGCAGCAATCTTAGAGAAACCTTCGAAAAACCTTCAGTAGTACCCAGCCAACACAAGAAAACTACGCACTCTCGTCACCAATTTAGGTGTCTTCCAACTCATCACCGCCTCAACCTTGTGTGGATCAACCCGAATACCTCCGGCTGACACCATATGTCCAAGAAAGACCACTTCCCTGAGCCAAAACTAACACTTGCTCAACTTAGCATAAAGCTAATTCTCCAGCAGCACTTGCAACACAATTCTCAAGTGCCTATCATGATCCTCCTCGGTACGTGAGTACACGAGAATATCACCGATAAACACAACCACGAACTGATCGAAAAACTCATGGAACGCTCTATTCATCATATCCATGAATGCAGTCGGTGCGTTCGTCAATCCAAACGACATCACCAAGAACTCATAATGCTCGTACCTAGTCTGAAAAGTTGTCTTAAGTATTTCCACATCCTTAACCTTCAGCTGATATTACCCATACCTCAAATCTATCTTCGAAAACACCGAAGCACCACGAAATTGGTCAAACAAATCATTGATCCTCGGCAGAGGGTACTTGTACTTAATCGACAACTTGTTCAGTTGCAGATAATCTATGCACATACGCACGGTACCATCCTTCTTCTTCACGAACAAGACCAGTGCACCCCAAGGTGAAATACTCGGCCTTATGAATCCTCGGTCAAGCAACTCTTGAAGTTGCGTCTTCAACTCCTTCAACTCCTTAGGTGCCATGCAATAAGGAGCAATAGACACCAGAGTCATATTCTCGTACAACTCTATACCAAACTCAACCTCTCGGTTGGGTGGAAACCCAGTCAACTCTTCCGGAAAGACACCCAGAAACTCGCACACGGTTCGTATATCTTGCACCCGCACTTCCTTCGTACCAGGATTCATTATATACGCTAAGAAAGCTTCACATCCTAACTCCAACATCTGACTCACTTCAAGAGCCGAAATTGCGTTAAACAAGAACTTCACGTTCTCGCCTACGGTTACCACCTCGTAATCATCGGCAAGCTTCAGGGTAACATGCTTAACATCGAAATCCACCACAGCTTGGTGTTCAACCAACCAATCGATCCCAAGAATCACATCAAAACCAGAGAAAGGCGGTTCCATCAAATCAACTGAAAACTCATGACCCTGAACATACAATGGACACCGCCTATGCAGTTTCCTTGTAACAACAGTCTCCCCAAAAGAACTTGTTACTTGCATTCCTAAATCTAGCATCTCAACAGCAATATCAAGAAGATGTGCATGCTCACTCAAAATGTATGAATACGTAGATTCAGAATCAATCAATGCTAATAAAGACAAGGATTTAAAGGTGAATCTACCTGCAATCATATCGGTGTCGTTACGTCCCTCGCGATGTGCATACACCCACGCGGGACCACCTCCCTCTGGCTGAACAACAACTACATGTGCAAAACCTCTCTGACCATCTTCTCTCATCTGAAAATTGCCACGGCTGCGCCCACAGCCTCTCTGTTGTACAACAACCGGTCCACGGCCCTGACCACCTCCCGCTAACAGGGGAGACTCACGCCTCATGTGATCAGTAGAACCGCAGTTCCAACAAGAGTTAGCCCCAACCACATGATCCCGCACCTCACAAGCTGCACGAGGACAATCCTACCACAAGTGCTCACGTGAACCACACGTCCAACATGTATTCTGTTCAAACCTCTGCCTATTACCTTGGGCTGGTGCACCTCGCCAAAAGTTACCTCGCTTAGTCGTAGGCTGATATTTACCGTCTATGTTTCTCTTATTCTGCCCACCACTAGGGCCAGAATCAGCAGCTCTCTTGCCCAAACTTGAACCACTCTGATGCGAGGTCAGTCCCAAACTCTGCTCTATGTCTTTGGCTCGAGTTACGAGCACATCAAAATCTGTATAATCAGCCGTGAGCATATACATCTTCAGGTCCTGCACCAGACCATACCAAAAACGATCGCACCGGTGCCTATCACTCGACACCAATTCCAGAGCATATTGGCTCAGCCGTAAAATTGGACCTCGTACTTAGCTACGATCATATTCCCCTAAACTAGATACATAAATTCTCTCTTCTTGTCGTCCAAGTATCTAACTCTGAGATACTTTCTCTTAAAAATAGACTGAAAGACCGTCCAATCTACCTTTTTCGGCTCCAACGTCGTAGTCGTCCACCATGTGTATGCATCTCCATACAACAACGATATTGTGCAACCCAGTTTCCGTGCATCATTGCACCCCATCTGATCCAGTATTCGGATCATACTGGCCATCCAGGCCTCGGATGCCTCAAGAGATAATCCACGAAATTCCACTCCTCCAAGACTCCTCAAGCACTCCAATGTCAATCCCACTTGCCCAGCAGCAGGCGCTTGTACATGCACTCTGATAACAATAGCTTAGAATGCTCCCGTCATCGCATGTACCAGAGGCGTCCAATCTCCCAACCCCGGCCCAGCTTGTCCTTGTTGTTCCTACTCCCCACCCCAGGTGGTGGTGGCAGAGGAGGAGGTAGGTTTCCACCAGGCAGAACCTCGTTCTCCTGGTGACGTTGCCCCTCAGCAGGAGCAACTTTTCATGAACGTAACTCTCGTCTCGGTCCTATTGTTCTAGTTAACATTAAAGCATGAACATAAAACAAACAGAAGATCAGGCCAGCTCTTAACAAGGATTCTAAGACTTTTAAAACCAATTTAAATCAATTCTATAAGTAATAAGGCAAAGGGCATCCCAATTTTCCCCCAACATAGCATAAAACATACTACATGCATACCACAGTTATCATGTGACTCAAGCATCAAGATTCAGCCCAATCAAACATCATATATCAAGTCACATTCATATTCAATCACCATATACTTAACATCCACATCACTTACTTAATATTAACAAGCTTTAACATTCACCGATCAACGCAAACATCACTAAAACACACATGGTTACAATAACATAACTTACCAACAACTTACCAACATCCTAACCTTTCTTAACTTGGCTTTGATACCACCAAATTAACCCCTTCGACCCAGCCAGGCCGATAGACCGAAGTGAATGGATCACACATGGAATATTGAAGTAAACCAGGAAGGTTTACCTAAATAAACGACCTTGTTTTTTTCTTTTTATCTTGTCTAGATGCAACTTAGATTCCTATGTGTACGCACACAAGTAGCGGATTGAACAACAACGCATTCGACCCTCACATATAACTAAACTAAAATTTAGGGACCATTTTGTTAATTTTGACAAATTATAGGATTATTACCAAATTCAGGTTAACCTTCTTTAATTAGGTTCATTACATGCTTCTCGGTGAAATCTCAGTTCAAAATGACGTTTGGAACCCATCCAATTGCATACAAGGCAAATAGGGACCAAAACATAAGAAATTGAAACTTAGAACAATTCAAAAACAGGATCAACGGTCGAACGTTTCAGAATAGAGATAACTATATCTGAACGGCCGTTTCAAAATACAGCTAACCATTTCGATACGTGGGTTCGTTTCGAAACCCATCAGGCTTGTTTCGGAATGATGGTTCACAAAGGCAAAATATTTCGGAACATGCCTCCCCGTTTCGAAACACCAAGGCCATTTCAAGCCACTATTTTTAAACAGGCAAGGGTGTTTCGAAACACCTGGGCCTGCAATGTTTTAAAATGTTGTTTAAACTTGATTCGAACCATCCGAAACCATCCTGGTACAAGTCCAAACATATTAACAACTTAAATATACACCAAAGACAAGATATACGAAGCATAGGCAACATCATAGCATCATTCACAAAATCCTAAGCACTAAAGGCGTGCTTCCTAAAAGTTAAAAGCACCAAAAGGTCATGATCCAATTTAAAGCATAAACCAAAAGTAAGAGGCCATTTACATGTCCAAAAATGCATCTCAAACTTGCACAAAACTAGAGAATACCAAACTAACAACATTAATTGTATTGGACACCCCCATTGCCCTCATTATACTAGTTCAAGAACACAACATACTTTTAGAGAGTGTCTTGGTAAGATTCCTTGAAGATGTTGCCTCCAAAAGCCTAATTATCTACATTGATGAACAAAGAGAGCATAAGCATACAAGCTTAGTGAGGAATGCTCAAAACCAAAAACATCATCAACGCACAAAATTGTTTTTCACTCTTTCAAAACCATCACGCCTTTCTTGATAAATCATGAACTTTATCATCAAAATCATGATATTAAACATCATGTAACATGATTCATATAAATCCAGCAATTAAACCATTATTACACATATTCCAAGGCTTCCAAGCATAAACACCATTATGCTAAGCTTAAACCAAAACATGCATCTTTCAAAATATACATTAACAACATTTCCACAATGTAACCCCCTTAGCCCGGCATAGACGATTGCCCCGAACTATGAAGATTACACGGGGAAAACCAAAGTCAACCCAAAAGTCAACCTTAGTTCACGACCCTTTTTTTCCTTTTAAAACTTGTCTAGATACTTGTTAACCCTAAGTGAGTACTCACGAATCACGATTCAAAAAGGCACAACGATCAGATAACATCTAGGGACTCAATTGCACTTCACACAAGATTAGGGACCAAATTGTAATTTCTGTAAATTGGAGGGACTTCATTGGTTTTAAGGTTACCATTATGAAATTAATCATGTTACATGCTTCTCTGCCAAATTTCAACTTAAAAATATCTCAAGCTCAAGCAATTGCAATCTCAACATTTAGGACTAAAATGTAAAGCATGCAAACATCAAAACAATTCAAATTTGTGTCCAACGGTCACCCGTTTCGAAACACCCACCTACCGTATCGAAACGTTGTATCGAAACAACGCTGACTGTTTCGGTACGCATGTATGTTCCGAGACCAGTTCCGAAACATTGCATTCTAGTAGCCAAATCGTTTTGAAACAGCCTCCACCTTTTCGAAACATGAAGGCCATTTGAGGCCCTCATTCCGAAACACTAGAGGGTGTTTCGATACGGTTTGCTCAGAAACAACAGCAAATGCTGGTTTTTCACTCAAATTCATTCTCAAACATATCCCAAAGACTCTCTAATCATACCTACAAGTCATCATGTATATAAGGAACATATTTGGAACACTCATACACATTCATAACATTAAACTCAAAATCTCATTAGTCTAGAGACATGCTTCCTAATATCAAAACCCAAATAGGCAATTCAACCACAAAACAAGCAATTAAGGCCATTTACAATCCAAACAAGCCAAAACATCCATGCCACAACCTTAGGGAGTTTAACCCATCTCCCAAATACAATCCTTGGTTTCCCATTGCCTAATTATCAAAACTAAAGTGTACAAAAACTTCACCATACATGAGCTTGGAATTCCTTGGATGAACTTAGATTTCTTGATGCCCGAAAACACCTCAATTATCTGCATTATTGGTAAAAGAGAGAGTGTAAGCACAATTGCTTAGTGAGGCATGCTCTAAAGGAAACCAACACAATAATGCACAACTTGAAAACATTTTCATTAAAAGCTTTTAAACCACATGCTCATTTCTATCTCATGCTTGGAAACCTTTCAAAGCAATTTCTCATTGAAACCACATGTACCATCATTCTATCTCATGCATTTAAACCAATGCAAAACTCATGGCAAAGGCAAACTCATGCTTGTACTCTAAAGCATTTCATAAGCAAACCACATATGCATTTCTTATAGCATGAACCATTACATCAAAGGTACATGTGAATAAAAAACCATAACATATTTTATATTGGCATTTCACATCTATTTATTACTCGGTTATGCGGACATCTCACTAGACACTTCCGGTGGCATCTCTCATTACCGTACTCACTCGTCTAGCAACATAGTTTCCGGTGGAATCTCACATCACCGTACTCACATGGCGGAATCTCTCATCGCCACAAAGCTTGGGTATTTCACCAAGTCCTACCCGATGGAATGCCCATCATCGGTTCTCTCCCTTTGGCTTAGCCAAAGAGCACGTACGAATTTTTAGTTTATAGTGCACTCTCATCCTATTGATCGATCAATTATATCCGGTAATTATCTCAACATCTATGCCAATATATTATGTCAAATCAACATCTCACCTACTGTTTTTCATGCATTAAAACTCAACATTCTCATCTCATTTCAAAATCATAACATTTGCTATGCTTTAACATAAAAGCTCAAATCTCAACTATGCATTATGTTACTCATTGAAATCATTTCAAGCATCATCTCATGCTATAATTCATGCATAAAAACAGTATGAATTTATCAATCTAAACCAAGAGCATGTAAAGCATTTAAGGGGCAATCACCACATTCTAGAGAGCAATCTATCCAATACTTACTTCCGGACATAGGAAGGTGTTTCAAACCTTTCCTAAATCCCCAAACCTTGATTCTTTGTTCCTCAAGGACTTCTAAAACCATATGCACCATCGATTACGTTTCGCTTGCTTGTCGAAACACTATCTAAGCTTCCGGATCAACTCCAAAGGTGTCCGAAGATGTCTCCCCTATTTTAAACACATAAGAGCAGAAGATTATTGCATCATCATGCATTGAAATCATCAGCCACACACCTAAACTCGCTGCTCTACACAAAATCCACATTTCGGCTACCAAACACTACCGAAATCACCTCCAAACTCTTCCAAAACCAAACCCAGCCAAGATCCATCACTTCTAAACATCAATTAACATCAAAAACTAACACAACCATGTCCTTATACCTCCAACTATAGCAGAACACCAAAATCACCCCAAAAACTAGGGGTGTTCAATCGGTCGGTTTGTTTAACCGACCGAACCGAACTTCCAACATTTCATTAAACAAATTTTTTTTCATATTAACCGTTAATCGAACTGAAAATTTTCGAAAATTTTTAACCGAACCGAAAAAAGTTCGGTTAATTCGGTCGGTTTTCAAATTAACCGAAATTTGTCAAAATTTTTTGGGTAAATCACCCAAATGGTCACTAAACTATTTTAAAATAATCTTTTTGGTCATTAAATTTTGAAAAATTATAAAATATCCATTAAACTTATCGAACTATTACATAATAGTCATTAACTTGCATGTTATAAATTATTGATAAATCATTTTGCGTTAATTTGATAAAGTTTAATGACCATTTTATAATATATCAAAAATTTTCATGACTATTTTATAATTTTTAAAAATTCAATGACTAAAAGTAAATATATGAAATATATAATATATAAAATTTTGGTTAAATCGGTTAATTCGGTTAATTAATCGATTTTGAACCGAATTAACCGATAACCGAAGTTTGAAAAAATCATTATCCGTTAAACGACCAAACCTAAAATTAACCGACCGATTAACCGAAAAAATTTTGGTTCGGTTCGGTTAGTTCGGTTTTAACCGAAGTTTGAACACCCCTACCAAAAACCACCATTTTAACAAGCAAAAACTTAGGAATAACAACCTATTCGGGATTGGATTGATAAAACCTCATTTCTAACATCATTTAACATCCAAAATACATTAGAAAACCATCTCAAAACAGAGCCCAATCAATCACCACGAAAATCTTCAAGATCTCTTCCAAAATCTTGAGTTTTAAGCCAAATTCTTGTTTCTAACATTAAAACCACTTAAAAATCATTAATAAAGGATTGAGAACTTGGGAATTTCAGTAAAGAACTGATCATTAGAGGAGAAGGACGAAGCTTACCTCTAATGGATGATTTCTCCTTGATTTAGGCAAGTTTTCTTGAAAATACAATGTAGAAATCAAGTGGATTTGTTGAAGGATTGATTAGGAATCAATGAGTGATGGAAATCTCATCAAATGAAGTGGAAATCAAAGGGAATTTTCTGGAGAAAAAGTGTTTGGTTGATAGGATTTTGAGAGAAAATGAAATGAGAGAAAATTAGTGAAAAGTGGTTATGAAAAGTCAAAGGTAGTTTTTCTATTTTAATCACCTTTATTTTCTTTAATTAAATCATTAATTAAATCACCCAAATTAAGGAAAAATATGATGAAAACATTTTTGGTAAATTAGCTCCTTAAAGATTCAAAGTTTATTTTGTCACTACTAAACTTGCAAAAACTACGATTTGGTCACTACACCGAAATGTAGTATTTCCAAACCTTATTTTGTAAAATTGATTTCATCATTCTCTTTTATATATTAAATGGGGATTTTTAGATATTTTTCTATATTTTTAAAGCATCCCGAACTAGGTGTTCCCTAAAACCCCCTTTTAGATTCGAACAGATTCCCAGACCGATCCGGTTCAGACTCTAAACATCTAGGCCCAAATTTGGGGTGTTACAACTCTCCCCCTCTTAAGAAATTTCGTCCTTGAAATTTACTGGAGGAAAAAGGTAAGGAAACTACTTCTTCATATCATCTTTTCTTTCCCACGTGGCTTCCTCAACACCACGATGCCTCCACAACACCTTAACCAAATCAATGGTCTTACCTCGAAGAACTTTACTGTCCGAATCCAGAATCTCGATCGGCTCCTCATCATAGGTCAAATCTGGATTCAACTCAACCTCCTCTATAGGCATAACATGCGAAGGATCCAATCTATACCTCCGAAGCATGGAGACATGAAACACATCATGTATCTTCTCCAACTCTTGTGGTAGCCTCAGTTTATAAGCAACAAGACCCACACGTTCTATCACCTCATATGGTCCAATATACCTAGGGCTCAACTTACCCTTCCGACCAAATCTCATCACCTTCTTCCAGGGTGAAGCCTTTAAGAACACACGATCACCCATCGCAAACTCAATCTCCTTACGCTTCAAATCCGCGTAAGACTTCTGTCGATCAGAAGTTGCCTTTAACCGCTCACAAATGAGCTTCACTTTCTCGGTGGTTCCTTTCAACAAAGCCGGCATCGAGACCAACTTCTAACTTGTTTCAGCCCATCAAAGAGGGGTTATGCACTTCCTCCCATACAAGGCTTCATAAGGTGCCATTTGAATACTTGCTTGATAGCTATTATTATAAGCAAACTCCACCAAAGGAAAATGCTTCTCCCAAGAGCCTTGAAACCCAATCACGCAGCACCTCAACATATCCTCAAGCACTTGGATAACACGCTCAGACTGTCCATCCGACTGCGGATGATAAGAAGTACTGAAATTCAGCCGCGTACCCAAAGCTTGATGCATGCATTCCCAAAATCGCGATGTGAACCTCGAATCTCTATCCGACACTATAGATTTTGGTACCCCATGCAGAAGTACAATCTCAGCAACGTACAACTCTGCAAGCTTATCCAAGGTATACATGGTATGCATAGGTAAGAAATGCGCACACTTCGTAAGGCGATCTACAATTACCCACACAGAATTCTTCTTCGATGGCGACAAAGGCAAACCAGACACAAAGTCCATGGTGATTCTTTCCCACTTCCATTCAGAAATCCTCAACGGTTGCAACAATCCTGAAGGAAACTGATGTTCAGCTTTAACCCGCTAACAAACCATGCACTTACTCACATATTCCGCAACATCTTTCTTTAAACCCACCCAATAGTACTCATCCTTCAGATCACAGTACATCTTTGTACTACCAGGGTGCATAGTAAAAGGACTACTATGAGCTTCGGTCAGAATAGTACGCCTCAACTCCACATCATTCGGCACTACTATCTGATTCCCAAAACATAGAACTCCATCATCATTAAAACAAAAATCTGATGATCTACCCTCAGCAATATCCTGAATATGTGGCACCAAAGAATCATCCAACAACTGCTTATCCTTTATCAACTGAACCAGAGATTGTTTCACTTGCAGCTCAGCAACAAGACCTCCATCTTGCAAAATGCTCAGGCTAGCAAACATTGCCCTTAACTCTACCGCCACTTTCCTGCTCAAGGCATTCGCCACAACATTAGCTTTTCCCGGATGGTACTCGATCGTTAAATCGTAATCCGTATAATCAGCCGCAAGCATATAAGTCTTCACATTCGTTACCAACCCATAACGGAATTGTTCGCACCTCTCCCGCTCATTAGGGATTAGCTCAGGCGCATACTGACTGAGGCAGACAAACTGAATTTCATACTCAGCTACTGACATGCTGCCTTGCATAAGAGACATAAACTCTCTTTTCTTCTCATCTAGGTAACGCACACCCAGATACTTCCGCTTGAACGCATTCAAAAAGAACGTCCAAGTCACCTCATCATCCTCCATCCCAGAGATAGTGGTCGTCCACCACGTATAAACATCACCACGCAGCAGTGATACAACACAACCCAACTTCTGCACATTATTGCAGTTCTTCTGACCCAGTATCCGCTTGGTGCTCTCCAACCAAGACTCAGATCCTTCCGGAGACAAACCCCTGAACTCAGTCCCTCCTAGACTGCAAAGACGTTCCAAAGGCAACCTCACATTGGCTTCATCCTGATGCGCAGCTCCATGAGCTCGAGCTACTGCTGCCTGGAAAGCTCCAGCAATAGCCTGAATCAACATGGTCATGTCAGGAGCAGCTTGCTCGTGCGCACCCTCGGGTCCAGTGACCCCAGCACCCGCACCAGCACCAGTGTTACCAGCTCCAGCACCACCACCACTGGGTGGCCCACCACCAGGGGGAGGAGGAGGTAAATCTTCAGCATTCTCGGCATTCTCATTACCAGCGGTCGATCTAGTATTGATTCTCAGCTCTCTACGTGGCCCCATTATATAGAAAACAATGCACTGACAAAAGGTAATAAACACAATTAGGCACATTAAGGTAAGTAATCCAAGTACTCAAGCTCATTTTCGAAAACAATTCCTCTCATTAGTTTTGATTTGTCAATGGGATCCCCTATCACACTCCAAACATAGCATAACATCGCAAATACATCTCAATTGAATCATACATCACTATTCACACAACATTCTTTCACCCAAAATACACATCATGCAATTGCACATACATCATCCACATATCAAACCCCAATTATTCGATAACATGGCTCTGATACCACTAAATGTAACCCTCTTAGCCTGAGCTAGACGATTGGCCCGAACTATAAAGATTACACGGGGAAAACCAAAGTCAACCTGAAAGTCAACCTTAGTTCATGACCCTTTTATCCTTTTAAAACTTGTCTAGATACTTGTTAACCCTAAGTGAGTACTCGCGAATCACGATTGAGAAAGGCACAATGATCGGATAACATCTAGGGACTCAATTGCACTTCACACAAGATTAGGGACCAAATTGTAATTTCTGTAAATTAGAGGGACTTCATTGGTTTTAAGGTTACCATTATGAAATTAATCATGTTACATGCTTCTCTGCCAAATTTCAACTTAAAAAACATCTCAAGCTCAAGCAATTGCAATCTCAACATTTAGGACTAAAATGTAAAGCATGCAAACATTAAAACAATTCAAATCTGTGTCCAATGGTCATCCGTTTTGAAACATCCACCTGTCGTATCGAAATGTTGTATCAAAACGGCTTTGACCGTTTCGGTACGCTGGTATGTTCCGAGACCAGTTCCGAAACATGGCATTACAGTAGCCAAATAGTTTCGAAACAACCTCCACCGTTTCGAAACACAAAGGCCATTACAGGCCCCCGTTCCGAAACACTAGAGGGTGTTTCGATACAGTTTACCCAGAAACAACAACAAATGCTGGTTTTTCACTCAAATTCCTTCTCAAACATATCCCAAAGACTCTCTAATCATACCTACAAGTTATCATGTATATAAGGAACATATTTGGAACACTCAAACACATTTATATCATTAAACTCAAAATCTCATTAGTCTAGAGGCATGCTTCCTAATATCAAAACCCAAATAGGCAATTCAACCACAAAACAAGCAATTAAGGCCATTTACAATCCAAACAAGCCAAAACATCCATGCCACAACCTTAGGGAGTTTAACACATCTCCCAAATACAATCCTTGGTTTTCCATTGCCAAACTATCAAAACTAAAGTGTACGAAAACTTCACCATACATGAGCTTGGAATTCCTTGGATGAACTTAGCTTTCTTGATGCCCGAAAACACCTCAATTATCTACATTATTGGTAAAAGAGAGAGCGTAAGCACAATTGCTTAGTGAGGCATGCTCTAAAGGAAACCAACACAATAATGCACAACTTGAAAACATTTTCATTAAAAGCTTTTAAACCATATGTTCATTTCTATCTCATGCTTGGAAACCTTTCAAAGCAATTTCTCATTGAAACCACGTGTACCATCATTCTATCTCATGCATTTAAACCAATGTAAAACTCATGGCAAAGCCAAACTCATGCTTGTACTCTAAAGCATTTCATAATCAAACCACATATGCATTTCTCATAGCATGAACCATTACATCAAAGGTACATGTGAATCAAAAACCATAACATATTTTATATTGACATTTCACATCTATTTATTACTCGGATATGCGGATATCTCACTAGACACTTCCGGTGGCATCTCTCATCACCGTACTCACTCGTCTAGTAACTTAGTTTCCGATGGAATCTCACATCACCGTACTCACATGGCGGAATCTCTCATCGCCACAAAGCTTGGGTATTTCACCAAGTCCTACCCGATGGAATGCCCATCATCGATTCTCTCCCTTTGGCTTAGCCAAAGAGCACATACGAATTTTTAGTTTATAGTGCACTCTCATCCTATTGATCGATCAATTATATTCGGTAAGTATCTCAACATCTATGCCAATATATTATGTCAAATCAACATCTCACCTACTGTTTTTCATGCATTAAAACTCGACATTCTCATCTCATTTCAAAATCATAACATTTGCTATGCTTTAACATAAAAGCTCAAATCTCAACTATGCAACATGTTACTCATTGAAATCATTTCAAGCATCATCTCATGCTATAATTAATGCATAAAAATAGTAGGAATTTATCAATCTAAACCATGAGCATGTAAAGCATTTAACGGGCAATCACCACATTCTAGAGAGCAATCTAGCGAACACTTACTTCCGGACTTAGGAAGATGTTTCAAACCTTTCCTAAATCCCCAAACCTTGATTCTTTATCCCTCAAGGACTTCTAAAACCATACGCACTCACCGATTACGTTTCGCTTGCTTGCCGAAATGCTATCTAAGCTTCTGGATCAACTCCAAAGGTGTCCGAAGATGTCTCCCATGTTTTAAACACATAAGAGCAGAGGATTATTGCATCATCATGCATTGAAATCATTAGCCACACACCTAAACTCGCTGCTCTACACAAAATCCACATTTCGGCTACCAAACACTTCCAAAACTAAACCCAGCCAAGATCCATCACTTCTAATCATTTCTAAACATCAATTAACATCAAAAACTAACACAACCATGTCCTTATACCTCCAGCTATAGCAGAACACCAAAATCACCCCAAAACCCACCATTTTAACAAGCAAAAACTTAGGAATAACAACCTATTCGAGATTGGATTGATAAAGCCTCATTTATAACATCATTTAACATCCAAAATACATTAGAAAACCATCTCAAAATAGAGCCCAATCAATCACCACGAAAATCTTCAAGATCTCTTCCAAAATTTTGAGTTTTAAGCCAAATTCTTGTTTCTAACATTAAAACCACTTAAAAATCATTAATAAAGGATTGAGAACTTGGGAATTTTAGTAAAGAACTTATCATTAGAGGAGAAGGACAAAGCTTGCCTCTAATGGATGATTTCTCCTTGATTTGGGCAAGTTTTCTTGAAAATACAATGTAGAAATCAAGTGGATTTGTTGAAGGTTTGATTAGGAATCAATGAGTGATGGAAATCTCATCAAATGAAGTGGAAATCAAAGGGATTTTTCTGGAGAAAAAGTGTTTGGTTGATAGGATTTTGAGATAAAATGAAATGAGAGAAAATTAGTGAAAAGTGGTTATAAAAAGTCAAAGGTAGTTTTTCTATTTTAATCACCTTTATTTTCTTTAATTAAATCATTAATTAAATCACCAAAATTAAGGAAAATCTGATGAAATCATTTTTGGTAAATTAGCTCCTTAAATATTCAAAGTTTCATTCCTTTACAAAACAGTCACTACTAAACTTGCAAAAACTGCGATTCGGTCACTACATCGAATTGTAGTATTTCCAAACCTTATTTTGTAAAATTGATTTCACCATTCTCTTTTTATATATTAAATGAGGATTTTTAGAATTTTTTTATATTTTTAAAGCATCCCGAACTAGGTGTTCCCTAAAACCCCCTTTTAGATTCGAACAGATTCCTAGACCGATCCGGTTCATACTCTAAACATCTAGGCCCAAATTTGGGGTGTTACACACAATATCTCATTTCATTATATTGGCTCACAAGTGATAAACAACAATCTCAAAAATATATATCGGATACACAAATTACCAAGGGTTGTCCCACACCCTTCATACACTCTATCGGCATCTCAAGGTTCACACACGAGAGTAACCCTCCATCGTTGTGACACCTGTGGTTGAGTATTCGGTACAATCACAACCCTTCAACACCACTCATCGGTAGATGTATAACCCACTAACGAGATACATGACACACACACAAGGTTTGCACCCGAAAGATACCCTCAACCGTTGCAACCTTAACAATCCTCAATCGTTAGGGTACTTGGATGGAGTTTTCGGTACAATCACAACCCCTCAACATCCAAGGCGTCTTGTTTATAGTGCACTCAATCCTATAGTCGGCTAACAATATCCGATTCCATTTATAAAACACTTTATTCAACACCACTTGCCAACATAATCCATAACACTGCAAACCTCACTGTTTTTACAAGCATTTATGAGAAGCCATAAATCAAGCATTAAACCATGCTTCAAACCTCATGCATCAACACATGTATATAAGGATCACTTACCTAGTGCATCCTTAAACCACATGGCATCATCAACCTCATTTCATATATTCAAAACATGCTTTAAAAAGTAGGTAAATGTAATTAAAATCAAGTGCAACCAAAGGCTCAAAACTAGCACAATCCGAGAGAAATTTTCCCTTTACTTACTTCCGAACTTAATAAAGCGTTTGAAGCTCTTATTAAGTTCCCAAAACCTTTTCTAAAACGTTTCCATGCTGGAAAACCAAGTTCCACTCACCAGCTTGCAAAACCTTGCTTGCCGATGCAACTATCGATCGTCTAAAGCCTCCAAAATTGCTTTGTTCGATTCCGGAATATTATCTCATATTTTCAACACATTAAAATAGAGCTCAATGCATTAAAATGCTTCCAAAACACCAGCATTCAAAAGAAATCCGGCAACCCTGCTTTAAATCACCAAAACACCCATCCGAAACAACTGAAAACTCAATCGATTGACCTCTAACCTCAGCCCAACCATTACCCCACACCTCCAACACATTTTAGGCATTAAGCAACATCCAGAAACTACCTAAAACCATCCTTATACCTCCAGCAACTCAGATTCCTCAAGAACACCCCAAAACTCAACGAAGAACACTTCAGAAAATCAAGAAACTCAAGGATTTCGGGATCTCTAAGATTAAGACTCCACTTCAATACCAAAAAAATTTCAAAACTCATTTAGAAATAATCTCAAACTAGCCAAATCAATAAAACTCTGAAAATCTCATTAAAATCCATTTTTATCAAGATTTCAATAGTTTATCAAACTAACAACAAAACCTTAGTCAAAATCACTAATAAAGAGTGAAATATCTTTGGAATTTCCTTAAAGAACCTAGATTAGAGGGTTAGCACGATATTTACCTCCAATCCTTTCTTTTCCTCTAATTTGGCAAAAATAGCTTGAAAGAAACTTGGAGACAATGGAAGAAATCAACAAGGAAAAGATGGAAATCAAAAGAGGATTTGAGAGTGAAGAAATTCTGGAAATTGAGAGAAAATAGACAGTGTTTGGCTGAGTGAAGAAGAGAAAATAAAAATGCTCGTCCATTTTTCTTTAACCGTTTAACTACCATCTTAATTAAATCAATTAATTAATTAAAAGCCTTTTTAATTTATAATAAACATTTAAAACACATGCCAAATTAGGGAAAAGGCATAATTGCCAAGTACCTCTATAAAGATTCTAAGATTTTGACTCTTCTTGAAAAACACATTTTCCAAACTTTTAAATATGTACATTTTGGTCACTTCCCAAAATGTACATTCTCGAAAACTCGTTTTGTAAAATTGATTTAACCAACTTCTTAAACATAATTGCAGAGGATTCTAGAAATTTTTATCATATTTTTATCCCATCCCAAACCTTTATTTCCCTAAACCACCTTTTAACGGTTCGAACAACTAATACAAATTCCACCGGCCCAACCCGACTTGCACAACACCTAGGCCCAAAACCGGGGCGTTACAATTTTAGAGGATTTTAGAAATTTTTATCATATTTTTATCCCATCCCAAACCTTGATTTCCTTAAACCACCTTTTAACGGTTCGAACAACCGATACCAGTTCCATCGGCCCAACCTGACTTGCACAACACCTAGGCCCAAAACCGGGACGTTACAATCTGAATACTTGCTTGGTAGCTATTGTTATAGGCAAACCATATTAACGGTAGATGCTTCTCCAATGAACCCTGATAATCAATAATGTAACACCTCAACATGTCTTCTAATACTTGTATAACTCTTTCTGACTGTCCATCAGTCTGAGGATGATAAGAAGTGATGAAATTCAATCAAGTACCCAATGCACTATTCACACTCTCCCAAAATCTAGCTATGAACGTCGGATCTCTATCTGACACAATCGATTTAGGTACACCGTGCAACCTCACAATCTCACTAATGTACAAATCAACTAACTTATCTAATGTATAAGTAGTATGAACAACCAAGAAATATACGCATTTTGTAAGACGATCAACAATTACCCAAATAGAATTCTTCTTAGAAGGTGTGAAAGGCAAACCTGATACAAAATCCATAATAATTCTCTCCCACTTCCACTTAGGAATTCTCAACGGTTGTAACAACCCAAAAGGAAACTGATGTTCGGCCTTAACACGCTGGCAAACCATACACTTGCTCACAAAATCAGCAACATCTTTCATCAAGCCAACCTAGTAGTACTTCTCTTTCAAACCGCAATACATCGTTGCACTCCCCAGATGCATGGCGAACGAACTACTATGAGCTTCGATCAGAATGGTAAGCCTCAAATCAACATCATTTGGTACAATAATCTTACCTTTGAAGCATGGAACACCATCATCACTATAACAAAAGTCCGACAGTTTACCTTTCGCTATGTCTTGCACATATGGTACCAACGTTCCATCTTGAAACTACTTTTCTTTAATTAACTGAACCAACAAAGGTTTGATATACAATTCAGCCTCTAGACCCCCATCATGTGACAAACTTAGAATAGAAAAAATTGCTCGCAACTCAACTGCCACTTTCCTACCCAAAGCATCAGCCACTACATTGGCTTTACCCGGATGGTACTCAATCGAAAGATCATAATCTTTAAGCAACTCTACCCATCTACGTTGTCTAAAGTTCAACTCCTTTTGTGTCATCATATATTTAAAGCTCTTATGATCCGTATATACTATACATTTCTCACCGTGGAGATAATGTGTCCAAACTTTCAAAGCAAACACCACTACGGCCAACTCTATGTCATGTGTACGATAATTGCGCTCATGAACCTTCAAATGCCTAGATTCATAGGCTATTACTCTTTTTTCTTACATTAGTACACAACCTAAGCCAACATAAGACACATCACTATAGATTACATACTCCTTCCCTGTCACAGGCTGAACCAAAATGGGAGCTTTCGTTAAAGCTTCTTTCAATATCTCAAAAGCTTGTTGTCTTGTTTCTCTCCACTCGAAACGAACATCCTTTTGCAATAGTTTTATCAAAGGAGCAGCAACTTTAGAGTACCCATCTACAAAACATCGATAGTAACCTACCAAGCCCAAGAAACTTCGAATTTCTGTCACTGACTTTGGTTGTTTCCAACTCACAACTGCCTCGACCTTTTTAGAATCCACTCTGATTCCCTCGGCTGACACCACATACCTTAAGAATACTACTTCTCTAATCCAAAATTCACACTTGCTTAGCTTAGCGTACAGCCAATTATCTAACAGAGTCTGTATTACCAAACACAAATTCTTATCGTGGTCCTCTTTGGTACGAGAATAGACCAAAATATCATCAATAAACACAACCATAAACTAATCCAAATATTCATGAAACACTCTATTCATCATATCCATAAAAGTAGTCGGTGCATTATTCAAGCCAAAGGGCATCCCCAAGAATTCATAATGTCCATAGCGAGTGCGAAAAGCTGTCTTCGGTACATCTTTATCCCTTACCTTCAACTGATAGTAACCAGATCTCAAATCTATCTTAGAAAACACAAAAGCACCTCTCAACTGATTGAATAGGTCGTCAATCTGCGACAAAGGATACTTATTCTTCACTATCACCTTATTCAATTGTCGGTAATATCTACACATTCTCAAGCCACTATCTTTCTTTTTCAAAAATAGTACCGGTACACCCCAAGGTGAGTACAAGGACGAATGAATCCTTGATCCAACAGTTCCTGAAATTGTGGTTTCAACTATTTCAATTCTTTAAGGGCCATACGATATGGAGCAATCGATATTGGAGCAGAATCAGTGTATGTCTCTATAGCAAACTCAACCTCTCTATCAGACGGCAAACCAGGCAACTCTTCCAAAAATACTTCTAGAAAATCACAACCAGTTCTGATGTCTTGCGGTTGTGCCTCTTTCATGTTCGGATTCATAATGTAAACTAAATATGCGTGACAACCATCACCCATCAACCTCTGAGCCTCTAAAGCTGAAACGATATGGACAAGAACTTAATGTTCTCGCCCTAAACTGTTAAAGGACATCTTCTTTATACCTTCCTAACCACAACAGTTTCACCAAAAGAACTTGTGACATTCATACCCACACCTAAAATCTGGTATATCCAACATCTTCGCATGCTCACCCAAAATGTATAAATGTGTAGAGCCAGAATCAATCAAAGAGAGCAACGTCAAGGATTGTAATGAGAATATACCTGCAATCACATCTGTGTCATTCCTGCCTTCACGATGCACATACACTATAGCTGGTCCACCACCCTCAGGTTGTACAACAACCACATGAGCTACATTTCTCTAACCATCCATCAATACGCTGAAAGTTACCTCGACCGCGTCCATGGCCTCTCTGATGCTCAACGGCTCGTACCGCAGCCTGTCCATCTCTAGCCGGATGTGTACAATCACGTTTCAAATGTGCTCAAGACCCACAGTTCCAACATGAGCCATAATTACCCCAACATTCGCCAAAATGACGTCTTCTGCATTTGGCACACTTAGGTGTGAGAACAACAGCTCCTTGACCTTGATGGCCACGTCTCGGGTTGCCACCTCCACGCCTATGGTCAGTTTGTTACCTCCTATCCTTGTGCCTCATGGCACGATCTCTATCCCATTTGGCAGGCCTTTTCCCTGAACTAGATCACCCGCTACGAGCAGCCAATCCCAAACTCTGTTCGATATCGTTGGCCCTAGTGACTAAAACATCAAAGTCCACATAGTCTGAAACCAACATATAAGTCTTCACCACCTGGACCAAGCCGTATTGGAAACGATCACATCGTTCCCTCTCAGTGGGAACCAACTCTGAAGCATACTGACTCAGACGTACAAACTGTACCTCGAACTCGGATACTGTCATGATGCCCTGAACCAAGACCATAAACTCTCACTTCTTCTCATCCTGATATTGATGACCAAGGTACTTCTTACGGAAGGCGGTTCTGAAAATTTCCCAAGTAACCTCAACTATTGGCATACCAGACGTAATGGTAGTCCACCAAGCATAAGCATCTCCCTGAAGGAAGGAAACAATGCAGCCCAACTTACATGCATCCAAGCACTCCATATGTCCCAAAATACGGACTGTACTATCTAGCCATGCCTTTAAACCCTCGAGAGACAACCCACAGAATTCAACTCTGCCCAAACTACGAAGTCTCTCTAAAGGCAAACCAGTTGCTGCACCCTGTGATGGTGCTGCAACATGTATACCAGATATGGCTGACTGAAAAGCCCCAATTATAGCTTGAATCGGAGGAGTCATATCTATCCTAACATGTCCTTGGCCAACCTGAGGTCTAGTCACAAGACCGAACCAAGTGAGCTACACGAGGAAAATTGAAGAAAAACCTGCTAAGGTTTCCCTTCGATTAGCAACCCTTAACACCATTTTTATTTCACCTTTTTAACTTTTCTAAAGGCTTCATTATTATCCTATATGTTCATGCAAGCATCGGTTAAAACCTCACCTTAATCGAACATCAATTCGAAGTCCGATTGGCCCTTACAGAAATTAGGGACTAAAACACAAAGAAACAAAACTTCAGAACATTCCATAACTAACAAAACAGACACCCGTTTCGGAACAGACCAAGCCCGTTTTGGAACCATCAATTCCAGTGGCAAAATGTACCGAAACATGTGTCACATGTTTTGAGACCAACATGCCTGGGACGATTCTTCTACCTCAAATATTACAGAGGCGTACCGAAATGACCTCGTGTTTTGATACAAGCCTGACAATGGCATTAGGGACTCGGAACGACCCTTGTGCGTTTTGAAAGATTTAGGCCAAATATGCATACCTTATCGAAACAGTAACATCTGTTTCGAAACACATACCAGAAAAAAGACTCACTTTAGCATATTTGGACACTCAAACATGATTCAAACAACATTAAAACATTATAAGCAAGCACTCTATAGGCAAATGATCCTAGCACAACCATCCAATATGCATTACAAGCACGACCAGAAATCTTTAAGCATCCAACATAAGAAAGCAATCACATACAAGGCCAAATTTTAAACTAAACCAATATCCAACATACAAAGGTCATTAACAAGACTAAAAAGGCATCACAAACATGTTTCAACACTAGAAGTCTCAAAACATAACCTCCCCAAAGCATAAAGGTCCTATAACATTGCTAACATACTATTATTTTATGTCAAAACCATACTTGAGCAAAAGATAAACTCTTGGACATCTCCTTGCTTCTTTGTTGCACCGAATGACCTATGGATCTATATTGTTGGAAAAGAGAGAGTGTAACAACCCAAAAATCGGTCTAGTCGGAATTAGATTCCGATGATCAGAGTATTACTATTAAAATGTTGAAAAATCGAATCCTTGCTATAAATTATATTGTTATAGGACCATAATTAAGCCAAGTACTTAGTTAAGATTGCTTTAAGAATGTTCAAATTACTGTTTTTGAGCCAGGCATTTCGATACACTCAGACCCGTACCGAAACAGACTAGGTAAGTAGTTTCGAAATGTTTATAGGCATTCAGATATGTTCCCAACGATATTAACTAACTTTTGGACTTTTGCTCAAACGTTTCGATACGGTTCCTCTCGTTTCGAAATGGGTCCCCTATTTCGAATATGCTTAAAGGATTAATTGAAGAGAAATGATTAGGTGATGACTCACCTAGTTCTTTGCCATTCTCCACGTGACTTCTGATCAGAAAAGATAAAGTATAGCCATCTATTGTTTATTTTGGAAAGGATAAAGGAGAGGTAAAAATATTATTAAATAATCTTACCTTATTTGGAAGGAAACCTTTTTATTGGTTGTTTGGGAGGTGGGTAATGATTAAGGTTACATTTCCCTTAAAATGAATTGATCAAAAGAAAGCTCTCATCTTTGTTTTGAGTTTCACCGAGCCAAACACCCATCTTTTGTTCAAAGATAATAAGTTAGAACTGCCATTTCCATCTTCAACCTTGAGCTCCTAAGCATACACCTCTCTATTTCATCTTCTTAACTTTAAGTTTTCCTTGATTTATGAACACCAAGCCATAACTATCGATCGAGTAAGTAGAATCCCCAAGTCAATCATTGATTCTCTTGATTAGTAGATAATCAATTTCAAGCTTAAAGATAAGCTTTGTCTATAGCTAATGCCTATTCAAGCATCGATATTGTAATATTGATTCTAATGAGTCCTTATTGCTTTTCCTAGCTCAATAAGAAGAAAAGATTAATCCATCGTCTCCATTGAAAGCTAGGAATAAAGGAATCGCCATCCGAGAGCCTTAGAAGCTTAGGATATTAAGGTGAGTGTAGTCGGAGTCTCAAAATTGGGCAAGGAGCCTTTCCGAATTTATCGTTATTTATTTCGTACGATTTTACTAACCATTGATTTAAAAGGGTTTTGTATAAGGCATCATTGAAATTCATAGTGGTAAGTTGGTAAGTATTGCATCGATTCATCGTCCATAGCATTACTATTATTGTAACGGAAATCATTCAAGCATTGCCATGTAAAAATCATTTACATATGTTTATTGCTATTCCCTATTACTATTGATGAGATATTGCTATTGAATCATTGATATTGTACTATTGTTATTGAATCATTGATATCAAACTATTGTCATTCAATCATTGATATCAAACTATTGTCATTGAATAATTGATATCGAACTATTGTAATTGAATCATTGATATTGAGCTATTGTTATTAGACCTTGGATCAAAGTATTGGATACAATATGCATGCCATAGAATTTGTGAGCTCTGTGGTACGGAGAATTTATGGTTTAGTGGAGGGATGTGATTTGTGTTGGTCAAAACGGTGTAGTGGAGGATATTAGACCATATTGTTCATCGTTGGTGTAATGGTGGAATTCGTGTATCGAAAAACGACTGAAATCGATCCAAGGAAAATTATTGATTATTGATGTTGTCATTGATGATAAGGTTATTGATATTGCATTGTCATGATATTGATGGCTACCTCACTTAGACTATGTAAGTCTAATGCATTCATTGTCCATACATTTCAGGATAAGGAAAGAATCGGATCAAGATCGGGATTAGCTGGAAGTTTGGCAAGTCACCACAGGCTCAATATAAAGTACTTTTGTCCCTTTGAACTCCTAGAATGGTGGCAAAGTAGTTAAAGTAGTTGATGACGATGTTTTGTTATGTGTATAAAGACTATATGATGTTTGTGGATAAAGTGTCATAAATGACTTGTTGTGTTTGCTTGAAAATGACTTAAATGCATACTTGGCCTAAAAAGGTGAAACCATAGTAAACATATTCGAATAATGATGAAAATTGGCATGACAGTAGTTTATATCATTGTAATATTTTGTATAAAGTTTCACTGCATTTGGAAATTGATTAGTAGGTTAAATTGAATAAAAACTAGCAAGAATCTGTTATTACGGGTCATGTCGTATCGAAACGGGTCATGGAATTTCGATATGGATAAGCATAATTGAGCCCAGGGGTGAGGGCGTATCGAAACAATTTAGGGTCGTTCCGAAACATTTTGTCTCTGGAATCCTTCGTTTCGATACGGGATAGCGTATCGAAACGAGTCAAGGTCTAAGTCAAAGGGAGTCAACTCGTACCGATACAGAGCTTGCCCGTATCGATATGGTCAAAGAGGAAAAGTCAACAAGGTTGACCATTGTTCACCCGTATCGAAATGGTCTTGAGCGTTTTGATACAGGGTTAGTTAAAGTGGCTTGATCTAAAGTCTGTATTATTTGCAGTTTGGTCACTCCAATTTGGATGATTAAATTGAATGAGCAAATGATCACCGTTATGCATGAAATTTTGCAGGCTAATCTATTTTGTTTTGAATCTCATTGTGGTATAGTCTTATGCATCGAAAACCCTCTAATTTGTAAGATTTTCAGAATAGTCCCTAAAACTTGTAAAAGTTATAAATTTGTCTTAAATGATTAATTGTGGTTTTCTTATGATTAGAAATGGACTAAGGTGTATATCCAATAATGTTTTGTTGTGAAATATTGATTAAGAGTTGTTAATAAAATGAGATTTTATCGCACCAATCACCGCATCGCTCACCGGTAACACGCTCGACCCAGTTCTCGACTAGGCAAGGAATGGGGTGTTACATTTGTGGTATCAGAGCTAGAGTTTAGTCGTTTCTAGATTAAACCTATGTTTGTTTGTATTGTTTATTGTGTTACTTTGCCACCTAGGAGTTATTTATTTTGTATTGTGACTTACCGGCTAATCCGATCTTTTATTTATAGATGTCTAATTCCAATCAAGCTCGAATAGATGAGCATAATATTGATTCTTCAACTCATGGTGAGGAAGTTAGAGGGAAGAATCCTTCGAATCTACAAAACCCTCCCATACAGAATCATGAGCCCAAAGTACAAACGGCTCAAACTGAATGCTTTAGAAACATGGCTGATATGTTCAAAGTATTCATGACATCGATGAAAGTTGACCAATCTTCTCAAACTCCCACTGTTTCTAATTCGAGTACCCGAGCTTCTATTAATAAGTTACCTCAACATCGGGCTTACTCATTTACCGGGAAAAATGAAGAAAACCCTGAAGTTGTAGAGTATTGGTTAGACAATTCTTTACAAATTATGAATAAGTAGTTGCAGTGCTCTAAAGAACATAAACCCGAATGTGCCCTTTCTTTGTTAGCTGATGAAGCACTGTATTGGTGGGAAGCAGGTCCTGGCAGTCCCTGAAGAGACTATGAACTGGGAGTTCTACCTACAAGAATTTCGAAAGAAGTACATCAATGAATACTACCTTTCCGAGAGACGTGATATCTTCCTTCATCTAAAGCAAGGTGATCGACCTATCGAATAGTATATCAACGACTTTTTCAAATACTGTAGATATGGGGCTGAATATATTAAGAAAGAAGAAGAGAAGTGTAGAATGTTCATTCACGGTTTAAACGATGAACTACGTCCTATATTCATAGCTTTGTGCATCACTGATTTTCAAACTCTTGTGAATAGAGTCAAAGCTACCGAAAGTGCTCAAAAGGCTCATAAGAATAATGGGTCGAGCAAATCCGAGAAAAGACACTAAGATGAACCTTATGAATCTTTCAAAAAGGGGAAGTATCAATATCCAAAATCGAGTGTGTATTCACAGTCTTCCCAGTATGAATACATTGTTAAACCACAAGCTGTAACATAATTCTTCCCTAGTGTTAAATCCGTTGAAAGCATTGATGGTTCCGAACAAGGAACAAAGTTTCCAATTTGTAACTTCTGTCGACACAGGCCCCCTGAGGGTCAATGTCGCAAGAAATTTGGAGATTGTTTCTTTTGTGGTGAGATGGGGCACCGTAAATGAGATTTTTCTAAAAATAAGTTTATTAATTCCTCCCCTGCTCAATCTTTTCGAGGCAAGGGAACAAGACAAGGATCCTTCAGAAAGTCTGGAGCTTCATCCAAAACATTGTACCGATATGAATCTAAAGCTTCTACACAGATGTACCATGTGAGAGGCAAGGAACAAGTGGATGATCATGACTTTAATCCAGGTAAAAATTCGAGGATGAATTTTTCTTAAGGGGGAGAGTTGTAACACCCGAAAAACTGGTCTAGTCGGAATTAGATACAAGGTTAGTTAAAGTGGTTAAAAAGGCTTAATCTGATGTCTGCATTGTTTGTAGTTTGGTAACTACAATTTGGATGATTAAATTGAATGAGCAAATGATCACCGTTATGCATGAAATTTTGCAGGCCAATTGATGTTGTTTTGAATTTCATTGTGGTATAGTCTAATGCATCGAAGGACCTCTAATTTGTAAGATTTCCAGAATAGTCCCTAAAACTTGTAAAAGTTATAAATTGGTCCTATATGGTCAGTTGTGGCTTTCTTATGATTAGAAATGGACTAAGATGTATATTCGGTAATGTTTTGTTGTAAAATATTGATTAAGTGTTATTAATAAAATGAAAATTTATCGCATTGATCACCGCATCGCTCACCGGTAACACGCTCCGACTCGGTTTCGACCAGGCCGAGAAGGGGGTGTGACAGAGAGCATAAGAAAGAATGCTTAGTGAGCGGTGCTCAAAACATCAACAACAACAATGTAGTTTTAAAAGTGTTTTACTTGCTTTTGAAAACAAAGCCATTTCTCAAATAATTTCACCAAAGCAAATTTCCAACATATCATGCTCATTTCGAACTCATGCATGAAACACAAATCAAGGCATAATATCCATTTCTCATAACCACATATATCATTTAACTCAAAAGCTTCATAACATCATCAATACAATAAAAGTATGATGATTAAATTGAATACCTAGAGTATATTAACATCTTTAGCACTTTTTCTCGGATATGCGGAAAAATTCCTGGTGGAATGGCCATCATCGTGCTCAAGACCACTAGACAACTTCCGGTGGAATGCCCATCACCGTACTCACCCGTCTAGTAAATATAAACTTTCGGTGGAATGCCCATCACCGTACTCCTTCTTAGTGGAATCTAACATCACTAAGGCCACGCGCAAATTTTACCATTATAGTGCACTCTCATCCTATTGGTCGACCAATTATATCCGGTAATAAAATCTAGCATCAAAATCAAGCACTACAGAAATCACTAAGGCTTTATAAAACAGTTCCACTCACCAGCACTACGCAAATGCTAGTCGAACACCCAAATCAAGCTCTCGGACCGTCTAATATCGCATTTGAAGTTCCCAAATCAATTCCCCTTGCATCTAATCAATTCAACACAGAGCATTAGAGTGATTTCAAGCCCTTAAACTTACTGCAACTCGAAAACGCAACATCTAGCATCAATCGCTCATCTATTCATATCTGAAATCAACCGAAAATATAAAGAAATCAACTCTAAACAAACTCCAGCTTAAACCCAGCAAGATTATCATCAAAATCACATATATTAACAACTAAAAACATCAACCCAAAGGCAAGATGCCATCAGCCACTGATTCTTCACAAAACCAATCCAAAATCTCAATAATTTCAACCTTAAACATTATCAACTCAACTAGTTTCAGGTTTTAGATTATCAAACCAACATTTCAACTTTATCTAACATCAAAAACACATTTAATAACACCCACAAACCCAATAAAATAGAACCCATATGAAAATCTAAAAAATCCACATTAAATAGCTTGATTAAGCACATTTCCATCAAACCCGATATAAAATCTTTAAATAAACACGATAAAAGAATCAAGAACGTGAGAATTTTAATAAAGAACCTTACATTAGAGGAGAAAAACATAGCTCACTTCTAATGGTTCATTTTCCCCTTTTTCCAATGAAAAACCTTGAGAAAACTAATGGAAAATAATTGGGTTTTAGAGAGGAATCATTGGTAATAAGGTTGATGATGAGAAATCAATGTAAATAAGAGTTTACCTTTGAAATATTGAGTGAAGAAAATTGTTTGGATGAAAACACTCTGAAAGAAAATATTGAGAGAAAGGTTACGTCAATTTTTATGTAAAGATGATGACTGTTAATTGTGCAAAAGTACTAAATTTTAGCCCTATGATAGCTCAATTATTGTTAGAGTTAAGCCCATTTTTGTTGCATAATTAGGTAAACATACACAAAACTGCATAGATTAGATAATCTGCCTTGTTTGATGAATTTTACTATTTTCTATATAAAAGATACTACTCGGGCATGTGTTTTACTACGGGCAGATACCAGCCCAAATAGGCCATGCCGAGGCAGCAAGTAGGGTAGAATGAAGGAGCTGGACAATCGATGGAAGATGTTGATGTACCGACTGAAGAGCTGATCAGACTAAGCTACAGAGGAAAAGCCCAGAATAAGGAGCCTTGTTGAGCCACTCACACTGATATAGACCTCTGTCGAGGAAGCAGATGGTGTGTCGTCAAGGCAGTATCCCAAGGCAGCTGAAAATATGAAAAGTGGTATGCAATTGGAAAAACACATCAAGCCCGATTTTTAGAGACCACTTGCATGCAGATCGGAGCCCAAAAGCCCAAGCAAATCCATGGTCAAAGTTCAAGGACTTTGAAGTCTACCAGAAGTCAAGCTTGGATTAAATGAAAATATAATTAGAGTTTTAATCTTTTTAGGAGATCTACTTTAATTCCAACGTGTACTCTAGTTCCTTAACCGACTTTGATTAGGCAAAGTCCTCTATATTTGTATCTTAGCAGACTAGTAGGGGGATCAAGTGAATTTTTAGAAACCCTAGAGCTTCTATTCGTCCATCATGTTCTAAACTTCTCCTAGGGCTAAGGATTGGTTTTGTTGAGTAGATGTGAGAGATTGCTTGTATTCGTTTAGGTTAAATTTATTGCAACAAAATTTAAAGTTTGTCTACTCTTGGTTTTCAATCGTTTGCAATCAAATCGGGAGAGGAAGTTGCGATTTATCTATTTGTTCAATTTTGGGAGAGTTGAGCTCAAGAAAAGAGTAAACACGGTTTTATCCAATCTAGGCTAAAACTACTTTGGCTTAGGAATAAGTTAGAAGTTCAGCTGCTAAAGGAGGCTTAGCATGAGTTAGTGTTCATCCTTTGATTCATGCTAGGAGGTATTATCAAGACGTATTCGCCAATAGCAGTTCGACTTAGGGATAAGAAGGAGTCACTAAAGGAAGCCTTTCCGAACTTTGAATAGTCACTTAGCCGCCCGGGAAGCTACGTAGTCTCTATCGAGGCGGGCATCTGCCAAGGCAGTTTTCTGTCAAAACTGTCCAAACTGTTAAGATGATTCTGCAATACTTTACCGAGACAAAGCATTCAATATCCACACTACAACGTATATCAATACCGACCTATTTTCTCAATGTGATTTCTTGACTCTTTATTTTAATTGCTTTTAGTTTAATTGATTCAAACAAAACCTCAATTTACATGTGTTTTTATTTTTACTTGTGTAGGACGATAAACTTTAAAGAGTTTCCCAATCATTGTGGAGACGATATCTTTCATATTACAACTAGGCATCAGTGTACACTTGCACATAAAGCGGGACTATTCGACATCCTACAAGTTTTTGGCGCCGTTGTCGGGGATTGGCGTTAAATATCTTTTGTTTTTATTTTCTTGCATTTAAATTTTATTTTTAATCTTCTGGTTTTCTTTGGTTTATGACCAGAGCGAACCCAACATCACTACTACGAGAACTTCATCCTGAAATTTAAAGGACCGCACGCAGACTTCGACAAGGAATCATCAGAATAATGGAGCAGCGTGGAGACAGCAATGCCCACGACAACCAACCCGCTGACGGCATCCAGCCGCCTAGCGGCAATGGAGAAAATCCACCTGCCCCCGACCGAAAGTTCGTGATTACTCGAAAGAGGACCTTAGGAAGTTGAACACTGGTGTTGTCGATCATGAGATGGATGCATACCATTTTGAAATCAAACTTGTCATGTTCAACATTCTTAACACACTTGGACAGTTTGGAGGATCCGCCACTGAGGATGCCCGACAGCATATGAAATCCTTTCCTAGACATCTGTAAATCCTTAAAGATATAGAGAGTTGAACCGGATGTGCCGCGACTCAGAATATTTCCATATTCACTGAGGGATAGGGAAAATCTTGGTTTAATAGTCTACCATCCGAGTCCATTGAGTCTTGGACGGAATTATGTTGTGATTTTCTAGCAAGATTTAATCCTGTTAATTTAACTGATAAATTACGAACAAAAACAACTGCTTTTCGACAGGCTAATGATGAACCGGTGTATCAGGCGTGGTAACGATTTCGCGATTTGCTAAACAAATGCCCATTTCATGGATTCCTAGAGTGGACACAAGTTACGATGTTCTACAATGGTGTCAACACTCCAACAAGAATGATGATGGATGCCTCAGCAAACAACACACTTCTTGATAAAGAACATGCAAAAGCAATTCAGATATTGAACATGACGGCCAAAAATGACTACCAATTCCCTACCACACGCCGAGGCAGAGTAAGGCGACAGAACACTGTCAATGAGCTAGGAACATCCAAGGTAGTCATAGCACAATTGGCTCATCTAACATAAATGATGGAAGCAATGCAAAGGCAAAACAACACCCAACATGTTAAAGTTGTTGATGCCTTTAGTGAACAATATGGGGGAGACCATGACTCCTCAGAATGCCAGCAATTCCAAGAAACTAGCTGCTTTGTAGGAAACTACAATATAAAAATTAACACAGCATCAAACACATACAATCTTGGTTGGAAGAGGCATTCGAACTTTTCTTGGAGTAACCCCAATAATGCCCTAAATCAGCCCAACCAGACGAACCAACCCTAAGGATTCTAGTAGAATAAGTCGCGGCAGCCGCCGCCGCAGGAGCAACTAGCAGCACCTGGTTCTCTAGAACAAACTTTAAATGTTTTTATGCCTTAGATTGGTACATATATGTTTAATATGGATTCATTTGTTAAAAAACTGATGCTTTCATGGACAAGACATAGATAAGGATGCAAAACCATGAGGCGACTCTAAAGTCACTAGGAACTCAGGTGGAGCAGTTTTCACAATGACTGAACACTCGACAAATAGGAAGACTGCCCAACGATACTGAAGTCGCAATGATACCCACTCATGAGGAGTGCAAATCAATCATAATTAGAAGTGGGAAACAACTCGAAGAAATCGGTGCCGATGAACGAAAAGAGAAACAACTAAGGGAGCAAGCCACCTCGGCAGACGCTGATGCTACTCCCTCGACAGAACCAGGGCCCTCTGTTTCGGAAACCAAACTTGTTGAGGCCATAGAGAAAATGCCAAATTATGCTTAGTTCCTCAAGGATATGGTATCAAAATGAGTAAGGATGGGGAATTTCAAAATTGTTTCCATGACATAAGGTTGCATGGAAATGCTGCACAATCGAGCCCCATCTAAGCTGAAAGATCTATGCAGCTTTCTCATTGCATGTGCCATCAGAAATCATTACGTGAGAAAGGCTTTATGTGATATTAGGGCAAGCATCAACATAATGCCCAAATTAGTGTTCAAAAAGGTGGTCATTGGGAATGCTCGGCTCACCACTGTCATGCTCTAACTGGCTAAAAGCTCTTACGTACACCCTAAAAGAAAAATCAAAGACATCTTGGTAAGAGTGGATAAGTTTATATTCCCTGTTGTGTAAGGCCCCGGTTTTGGGCTTTGATGTTTTGGCGAGTTGGGATGGGCCGGTGGAACCGGTGTCAGTTGTTCGATCTGCTAAAAGGTGGTTTAGGGAAATCAAGGTTCGGGATTGGATAAAATATGGTAAAAGTTCCTAAAATCCTCTAAAATTATATTTAAGAGGTTGGTTAAATCAATTTTACAAAATGGGTTTTCGAAAGTATACATTTTGGGTAGTGACCAAAATGTAAAGAGTTAAAAGTTGGGGAAATGCGTTTTTCAAGAAGAGTCAATCTTAGAATCTTTAGGGAGCTATTTGGAAATTATCCCTTTTCCCTAATTTGGCATGTGCTTTAAATGTTTATTAAATAATTAAAAATGCTTTTAATTAATAAATTAAATGAGAGTTAACAAAATTTTTGACGAGCTTTTCATTTCTCACTTTCACTTCAACCAAACACTCTCCATTTTCTCTCAATTTTCCATAAAATATTTTCTCTCAAATCCTCTTTTGATTTCCATCTTTTTCTTCAAGCTAATCTTGCCAAATTAGAGGAGAAGCAAGTATTGGAGGTAAATTTCGTGCTAACCCTCTAATCTAGGTTCTTTAATGAAATTCCAAAGATATTTGACTCTTTATTAGTGATTTTGATTGAGGTTTTGTTGTTAGTTTGATAAAATATTGATGTTTTGTTAGAAAAATAGATTTTAATGTGATTTTCGGATCTTATTTGATTTGGCTGGTTTGAGGTTGTTTCTAAATCACTTTTAAAAGGTTTTTGGTGTTGAAGTGGAGTCTTAATCATATTGATCCCGAAATCCTTGAGTTTCTTGAATCTTGAGGGATTAGAGTTGCTGGAGGTATAAGGATGATTTTAGGTTGTTTTTGGATGTTGATTAGTGCCTAAAATGTGTTGGATGAGTTGGGTAATGGCTGGGTTGAGGTTAGAGGTTAATTGATTGAGTTTTCGGTTGTTTCGGATGGGTGTTTTGATGCTTTAGAGCGGAGCTGGGGGATTTCTTGTGAGTACTAGTGTTTTTGATGCATTTTAATGCATTGAATTTCTTTTTTGGTGTGTTGAAAACATGTGATATTATTCTGGAAGTAAACGAAGTGGTTTTGGAGGTTTCGAACGATCGATAATTGCGTCGGCAAGCGTGGTTTCACAAGTTGGTGAGTGAAACTTTGTTTTCTAGTGTGGAAACATTTTAGAAAAGGTTTTGGGAACTTGGTAAGAGCTTGAAACGCTTTACTAAGTTCAGAAGTAAGTAAAGTGAAATTTAACTCTCGGATTTTGCTAATTTTGAGGCAATGGTTGCACTTGATTTTAATTGCATTTACCTATTGTTTTAAAGCATGTTTTGAAAGTATAAAATGTGTATGATGATGCCATGTGGTTTAAGGATGCTTTAGGTAGGTGATCCTTGTATGCATGTGTTGATTCATGAGATTTGAAAAATGGTTTAATGCTTGATTTATGGCTTATCATGAATGCTTTGTAAAAACAATGAATTATGCATGAGGTATGGGTTATATTGGCAAGTGGTGTTGAATAAAGTGTTTTATAAATGAAATCAGATATAGTTAGTCGGCTATAGGATTGAGTGCATTATAAACAAGTCGCCTTGGATGTTGAGGGGTTATGATTGTACCGAATACTCCATCCAAGTACCCTAACGATTGAGGATTGTTTAAGGTTGCAACGGTTGAGGGTAACTTCCAGGTGCGAACCTTGTGTGTGTCTCGTCTCTCATTAGTGGGTTATACATCTACTGATGAGTGGTGTTGAGGGGTTGTGATTGTACCGAATACTCCACCACGGGTGTCACAACGACGAAGGGTCGCTCTCGTGTGTGAGCCTTGTAATGCCGATAGAGTGTATGAAGGGTGTGGGACAACCTTTGGTAATCCGTGTATCCGATATATGTTTTGAATTGTTGCTTGTCACTTGTGAGCCAATATAATGAAATGAGTTATTGTGGAAAAATATGTTAATGCATATTTTGAAAGATGTGTGTTTTGATTAAATCTTGACATAATGGTGTTTATGCTTGGAAGGCTTTGAATACATGTAGCAATGGTTCAATTGCTGAATTTATATGAATCATGTTGCATGATGTTTAGTACGATGAGATTGATGTCAAAGTGCATGTTTTGTTAAGAAAGGCATAATGGTTTTCAAAGAACGAAATATGGTTTTGTACATTGATGATGCTTGTGGTTTTGAGCAATCCTCACTAAGCTTGTATGCTTATGCTCTCTTTGTTTATCAATGCAGACAATTAAGCTTTTGGAGGCATCATCTTCAAGGGAATCTTACTAAGACATTTTCTAAAAGTACGTTGTGTTCTTGAACTAGTGTAATAAAGGCAATGGGGGTGTCCAATACAATGAATGTTATTGGATTGTTAATTTATGGTTTTGTGCAAGTTTGAGATGCATATTTGGACTTGTAAATGGCCTTTAAGTTTTGGTTTATGCTTGCATTTGGATTTTTGCCTTTCGGTGTTTTAACTCTTAGGAAGCATGCCTCTAGTCTCACTGCTTTTGAGAATGATGCTATATTGTTGCCTATGCTTCGTATAAGTCGTCTTTGACGAGTATTTGAGTTGCCATCTTGGTTTAGCATGTGTCGAGATGGTTTTGGACGGTTTAAACTGAGATTAAACAGCTTTTTGAAACGTTGTAGGCCTAGGTGTTTCGAAACACCCTTACATGTTTTGAAATGGTGGCCTGAAATGGCCTTGGTGTTTTGAAACAGTGGTGCATGTTTCGAAACATTTTGCCTTTGTAAACCAGCGTTCCGAAACAAGCCTGAGGGGTTTCGAAACTAACTCGCATATAGAAACGCTCTCTGTTCCGAAACATTCGATCGTTAGTGCAGTTTTTGAATTGTTCTGAGTTTCTGTTTCTTACATTTTGGTACATGTTTACATCGTATGCAATTGGATGGGTTCTAGATGACGTTTTGAGCTGAGATTTCACCGAGAAGTATTTAATGAATCTAATTAATGGTTGATAATCTGAATTTGCTAATAACCCTTATATTTTTTTATCAAATTTATGAAATGGTCCCTAAACATTAATTTAGTTGAAATCAAAGGGCGATTGTGTTGTTGTTTAATCTTTTGCTTATGTTTTTACACTTAGGAACCTAATTGCATTTAGACAATGTAACCCCCTTAACCCGGCCTAGACGGTTGACCCGAATTAAGAAGATTACACGGGGAAAACCAAAGTCAACCCGAAAGTCAACCTTGATTAACGACCCTTTTTTCTCTTTTTACTCTTGTCTAGATGCACGTTAACCCTAGATATGTTCACAAGATAATCATATTCAAACATCATAACAATCAGAGAACATTCAGGGACTCAATTGCACAAATTACAACTTTAGGGACCAAATTGTAAATTCTAGAAATTATAAGGATTTAGCCCAAATTAAAGTTACCAATATGAAATTAGTCAGGTTTCATTCTTCTCTCCCAAATTTCAGCTCAAACGGACATCCCAAACTCACACAATTGCATAAACAAGTTTCAGGACCAAAACGCAAACATTCCAAAACATAAAACCATCAATTTTAGTGCCCAACGGTCGAGTGTTTTGGAACAGGGAAGACCCGTTCCAAAACGCGGGACCGTTCCGAAACTGGTACCGAAACATGGCCTGGCAGTGGCCAAACTATTCCGGAACAGTGCCTCCCGTTTCGGAACACCCAGGCCATTTCAGGCCCCCGTTCCGATACGGTAGCACCTGTTCCGAAACAGGCTGCCCATATTGCAGAAAATTTGCTGGTTTAACATGCAATTGACCTATCAAACATGCTCCAAATGCCACCAAACTTTACCAACAAGTCACTCAACATACAAGGAACATAATTGCACCAACCAAACATCAACATGGCATCAATTATGGAAACCCCCAATTCTATAAGCATGCTTCCTACTTAGCAACCATTCATGCATCAAATCACCAAACCAACCACATAAAGGCCAAATACAAGTACCTACATTATCAACAACATAAATCCAACTTAGGGAGTCCAAAACATCTCCCAAAACAACAACATAGGTTCCCCATTGCCAAATGCCAAAAGCTCATTGTGTTTAAGAAACCTTCAACATACTTGAGCTTAATTCACCACTTGGATTCTTCACCACCTTGCTGCCCTCAATGCACTTTAATGCTCTGCATTATTGGTTTAAGAAAAGAGAGAGCGTAAGCAAAAGCTTAGTGAGGAATGCTCATTAAAACCACACAATAATGCATTTTCAAAACACATTTATAAACCTTAATTCAAAACATCATTTGCACATGCTCATAAGCATTTTAAACAAGCAACTCATGCTTCAAGTTCATAACATGACATATTGGCAACAAGTGATACATTTCACATAAGATTCACACATGGACTTTTAAACACCATTGTGATCTTACAATATCCAAGGACCACACATGGACTTTTAAACACCATTGTGTCCTTAACCCCATAGACTTTTAAACACCATGACAAGGACCACACAAGGACTTTTAAACACCTTTGTGTCTTTAACAAGAATCATCCAAGGACTTTTAAACACCTTGATGTTCTTAAGTAACAAGGCTTACACAAGGAATTTTAACCACCTTTGTAACCTTAACCAAGAGCCAACCCTGGACTTTTAAACACCATGTTGCTCTTAAAATACACAAGACTCACTCAAGGAATTTTAACCACCTTGGTGATCTTAACCAAGAACCAACCATGGACTTTTAACCACCATGTTGTTCTTAAATAACAAGGCTCACACAAGGACTTTTAACCACCTTTGTGACCTTAACATCACTTGCCAATATGCATCATTAATCAACAATATTCCACTGTTTTAAAGCATTTAACAAAGCCATACACATCATGCATTTTTAAGCATCAAACCACATTATAACAATGTTCAAAAACAAGGATCTCTTACCTTGAGCATCCTCCAACACATGGCTTATAATCTTAGCAACTAACATGCTAAAATATGCTTTCAAAACAGAATTTAAAACATGCAAACATCCACATTGCATACAACCAAATCCATGGTTCATCATCAAGAGAGTTTTTCCGAAAACTTACTCTTGAGCTTAGTTAAGTTGCTTAGACTTAAACTAAGCTCCCAAACCTTCAACACATTGGTTTCAAAGGTGAAAACCAAAATCCACTCACCGATTCCGTTTCGCCTCTTGCCAAAACACCAATCAAGCTTCCGGATCACCACCACTTGGATCCAAAGATGACTCCTCTGTTTTTAACACATCAAAGCAGAGGATTAATGCATCATCATGCATTAATATCTTCAATGAAAGCACCTAAACCCGCTGCTCTCATCCACACTCCATTTTCGGCCACCAAACACAACCGGAAATGCATCCAAACAACTCCACAACACTACCCAGCCAAGATCCATCAAATCTAAACATTCTTAAACATCAATTAACATCCAAAATGGATCTCAACACATCCTTATACCCCCAGCCATAACAGATCATCAAGATCACTCCAAAAACCATTAAAAACACAAGCTAAACTTAGGAAATTCAACCTATCCGGGATTGCATTCATTAAACCTCAACTTCTAATCAATTTAGCATTCATTTAACATCAAAAATACACCTTAAATCACTGCTTAAACAGATCTTACGAATTTTCATCAAAATCAAGCAAATCTTGCATTTTAAGCCAAGATTAAGGATACAACTATAAAACCTTTTATAAATCATCAATTAAGGATTGAGAACTTGGGAATTTCAGTAAAGAACTGAGAGTTTAGAGGAGAAGGACATTCTTACCTCCAAACTTGAGTTTTCTCCCTTTTTGGAACCAAATTCTTGAAAAACCACTTAGCAAATGGTGAGGTTTTTTTGATGAGATGATTAGCAATCAAAAGAGAATTGAAAAGAGAAGTTTAGGTAGCAAAATCAGAGGAAAAAGCTCTGGAGAAAGATGTTTGGTTTGAGAGAAAATGAGAGAAAAGGAAAAATGGAAAATATGGAAAGTTAGTTGGAAATGACAAAATATCTTCCCTCCTTTTTAGTTTTATTTAAAAACCTTTAATAAATCATTTAATATCTTAGAAAAATATGGAGAAACTCCCATTGGGTAAATAGCTCCTTAAAGATTCAAAGTTTCAATCCTTTTTAAAACAGTCACGCAGTTTTCAAAAATTACATTTTGGTCACTAGCCAAAATGTCACCCTTCCAAACCTCATTTTGTAAAATTGATTTCACAGTTCACTTATATATATTAAAAGAGGATTTTAAGACATTTTTCCGTATTTTTAATGCAACCCGAACTAGGTTTTCCTAATTTCACCTTTTTATATTCGAACCGTACTTTGACCGAACCAGTCCAAACCCAAAACTTCTAAGCCCAAAACCGGGGCGTTACAACTCTCCCCCCTTAAGAAATTTCGTCCCCGAAATTTACCTGAAGGAAAAAGATACGGAAACTGCTTCAGCATGTCATCCTTCCGTTCCCACGTGGCTTCCTCAACACCACGGTGCTTCCACAACACCTTCACCAACTCAATGGTCTTGCCACGAAGAACCTTGCTATCCGAATCCAGAATCTTCACTGGTTCCTCATCATAGGTCAAATCCGGATTCAATTCCACTTCTTCCACAGGCATCACATGCGAAGGATCTGATCTATACTTACGGAGCATAGAAACATGAAACACATCATGAATCTTCTCCAACTCTTGAGGTAGCCTCAACTTCTACGCAACAGGACCCACACGCTCAATCACCTCGTATGGTCCAATGAACCTAGGGCTCAACTTACCCTTTCGACCAAACCTCATCACCTTTTTCCAAGGCGAAACCTTCAAAAACACACGGTCACCCACCGCATACTCAATCTCCTTACGCTTCAAACCCGCGTAAGACTTTTGCCGATCAGAAGCTGCCTTCAAACGTTCACAAATGAGCTTCACCTTCTTGATGGTTCCTTTCAACAAAGCCGGCATCGAAACTAACTTCTGACCCGTTTCAGCCCAACAAAGAGGAGTCCTACACTTCCTCCCGTACAAAGCCTCATAAGGTGCCATTTGAATACTTGCTTGATAACTATTGTTATAAGCAAACTCCACCAAAGGCAAATGTTTCCCCCAAGAGCCCTGGAACTCAATCACACAGCACCTCAACATATCTTCCAAAATCTGGATAACACGCTCGGACTGACCATCCGACTGAGGATGATAAGATGTACTGAAATTCAACCGTGTACCCAAAGCTTGATGCAAACACTGCCAGAACCGCGATGTAAACCTCGGATCCCTATCCGACACAATCGACTTAGGCACACCATGCATCCGCACAATCTCAGCAATGTACAGCTCCGCAAGCTTATCCAAAGAAAACGTAGTATGCACAGGCAAGAAATGCGCACACTTCGTCAGGCGATCCACAATCACCCACACTGAATTCTTCTTCGATGGTGACAAGGGTAAACCAGATACGAAATCCATGGTAATCCTTTCCCACTTCCATTCAGGGATTCTCAACGGTTGCAACAACCCCGAAGGAACCTGATGCTCAGCCTTAACTCGCTGACACACCATACACTTGCTCACAAACTCTGCAACATCCTTCTTTAAACCCACCCAATAGTACTCATCACGAAGATCACGATACATCTTAGTACTACCAGGGTGCATAGTAAAAGGACTACTATGACCTTCAGTCAGAATAGCACGCCTCAACTCAGCATCATTAGGCACTACTATCCGACTCCCAAAACATAACACTCCATCATCATTAAAGCTGAAATCCGAAGGCCTACCCTCCGCGATATCCTGAACATGCGGCACCAAGGAATCATCCAGCAACTGCTTTTCCTTGATCAACTGAACCAAAGATGGTTTCACTTGCAACTCAGCCACAAGACCACCATCACGCGAAATACTCAAACTAGCAAACATAGCCCTCAGCTCAACAGCTACCTTCCTACTCAAGGCATCCGCTACAACATTAGCTTTCCCAGGGTGATACTCAATCGTCAAATCATAATCCTTGAGTAACTCCACCCATCGTCGCTGCGTAAGATTTAACTCCTTCTGAGACATCAGATACCTCAAACTCTTATGATCCATGTACACAGTACACTTCTCACCATATAGGTAATGTCTCCAGATCTTCAAAGCAAAAACCACCGTAGCCAACTCAATGTCATGCGTAGGATAATTGCGCTCATGCACCTTCAACTGCCGCGATGCATAAGCCACCACCTTACCCTCTTACATCAACACACATCCCAAACCAACATAGGACGCATCACTGTAGACCACAAACTCTTTCCCTGATTCAGGTTGAACCAAGATAGGAGCTTGCGTCAAAGCCGCCTTAAGCTTCTCAAAAGCCTGCTGTCTCGCTTCCGTCCATTTATACTTAACATCCTTCTGCAGCAACTTTGTCAATGGTGCAGCAATCTTAGAAAACCCATCCACAAACCGCCGGTAGTATCCCGCCAAACCAAGGAAACTACGAACCTCATGAACAGACTTAGGAACCTTCCAATTCATCACCGCCTCAATCTTCTGAGGATCAACACGAATCCCCTCAGCAGAAACCACATGCCCAAGAAACACCACTTCACTCAACCAGAACTCACACTTGCTTAGCTTAGCATAAAGCTGATTCTCCAACAAAGCTTGCAGCACAATCCTCAAATGCTCTTCACGCTCTTCCTCAGTACGCGAGTACACGAGGATATCATCAATGAACACCACAACAAACTTGTCCAGGTACTCATGAATCACACGATTCATCATGTCCATGAAAGCTGCAGGAGCATTTGTCAGACCAAACGGCATCACAAGGAACTCATAATGCCCATACCTTGTCCTGAAAGCTGTCTTAGGCACATCCACATCCTTCACCTTCAACTGGTAATACCCTGACCTCAAGTCAATCTTAGAGAACATAGCTGCTCCCCGAAATTGATCAAAGAGATCATCAATTCTCGGCAAAGGATACCGATTCTTGATAGTCAACTTGTTTAGCTGACGGTAATCAATGCACATTCTCATAGTGCCATCCTTCTTCTTCACAAACAAGACCGGTGCACCCCAAGGTGACACACTTGGCCGTATGAAACCACGATCAAGCAATTCTTGCAATTGCGTCTTCAGCTCCTTCAACTCTTTAGGTGCCATTCTATAAGGGGTAATGGACACAGGAGTTGTATTCTCAAACAGCTCAATCCCAAAATCCACTTCGCGATTAGGAGGTAATCCAGGCAACTCCTCAGGAAACACACCAGGGAACTACCGCACAACCCTGATATCTTGCACACGCAACTCCTTAGAGCTAGGATTCATCACAAAAGCTAGGTAAGCTTCACAACCTTGCCTCAGCATCCGACTTGCCTCCAATGTAGACACCACATTGGCAAGAAACTTCACATTCTCACCAACCACAACCACCTCATAATCATCTGCAAGCTTCAACGAAACTCGTTTATTTTCACAATCCACAACAGCACGATGCTCAGCAAGCCAATCCATACCAAGGATTACATCAAAACCATAGAAAGGTAACTCCATAAGGTAAACATGAAAAACATGATCCTGAACAACCAAAGGACATCTTCTATACAGCTTTCGAGTCACAACAGTCTCACCAAAAGAACTAGTGACACGCACACCAACAGGCAAACCAAGCAATTCAGCATGCTCACGCAATATGTATGAGTGCGTAGATCCAGAATCAATCAAGGAAAGTAATGACAAGGATTGCAAAGTAAAAGTACCTGCAATCACATCCGCGTCATTCCTCCCCTCCCGCTGAGCATACACCCTAGCTTGACCGCCACCCTCAGGCTGAATAGCCACAACATGGGCCACTCCTCGACCACCTTCCTCTCTCCGCTGGAAATTACCCCGGCCGCGCCCACGACCTCTCTGCGGTGCAGCAACAACAGGAGCACGCACTTGGCCACCAGCCAACATCGGACACTCTCTCCTCATGTGATCCGTAGATCCACAGTTCCAGCACGCATTACCAGCTGCCGCAACAGGAGCTTGCACCTCCCTCACAGCCCGAGGACAATCACGTGTCATATGACCACGCGAACCACATATCCAGCATGCATTCGAATCAACTCTAGCATTACCTCCTCGAGCAGGGGCACCGCCACCTCGCTTAGCCGAGGACTGATACTTCTGATCCTGTCCCCTCTTGTTCTGTCCACCACCAGAACTATATTCAGCTGCTCGCTTACCAGCACTTGCTCCAGCACCTCTAGCAGATAAACCCAAGTTCATCTCAATATCCTTTGCTCGGCCCACCAGCACATCAAAATCATCATACTCGGTAGCCAGCACATACATCTTCACATCCGTCACTAAACCATAACGGAATCTTTCACACCTCGCCCGCTCATCTGGGACCAGCTCAGGTGCATACTGACTGAGTCGAACAAACTGCACTTCATACTCAGCCACAGACATGCTCCCCTGGGTGAGAGACATGAACTCCCGCTTCTTCTCATCTAGGTACCTCACCCCTAGATACCTTCTCTTGAACGTGTTCTGAAAGAACGTCCAAGTTATGTCAGCTTTCGCCATCCCAGCGATAGTGGTTGTCCACCACGTGTAAGCATCATCCTGTAGCAAGGATACTACACACCCCAGCTTTTGCACATCAGTGCAACTCATCTGACCCAAGATCCTCTTGGTACTCTCTAGCCAAGCTTCAGAACCTTCAGCAGACATACCCCTGAACTCAGTCCCTCCTAGACTGCCCAAACGCTCCAAGGGTAGTCTAACACCAGCATCTCCCTGATGCCCAGCTCCTTGAGCCCCAGCTACTGCCGCTCGAAAAGCACCAGCAATAGCTTGCACTAACATCGTCATGCCAGGAATAGCTTGCCCCTGACCAGCCTCAGGTCCAGCGACCCCAGCATCAGCTGCAACTCCAGCTCCTTCACCCCCAGCACCACCACCACCAGGTGGAGGAGGTAAAACCGCACTTTCAACATTCTCTTCATTCTCATTTTCATTTTGAGCCGTAGCTCGCACATTACTCCTCAACTCTCTACGAGGTGCCATACTCTAACAATACAATCACAATGCAAATAAACAAAGTTAGGCCCAGCAAGGTAAGCAATCCAAGTACTCAAGCTCATTTCTCTTAAAAACAACATCATTACATTAGCTTAGATTTGGCAATGGGTACCCACACATGCTTCACCCCAGCATACACCACAATTGCAACATATATGTACAATTCACTCCACATGCTTTCACTCAACAAGCATACAAAGCATACATGCTTTAATCAACCACACAATCATTCCCAAATACTCGAGAACTTAGCTCTGATACCACCAAATGTAACCCCCTTAACCCGGCCTAGACGGTTGACCCGAATTAAGAAGATTACACGGGGAAAACCAAAGTCAACCCGAAAGTCAACCTTGATTAACGACCCTTTTTTTCTTTTTACTCTTGTCTAGATGCACGTTAACCCTAGATATGTTCACAAGGTGATCATATTCAAACATCATAATAATCAGAGAACATTCAGGGACTCAATTACACAAATTGCAACTTTAGGGACCAAATTGTAAATTCTAGAAATTATAAGGACTTAGCCCAAATTAAAGTTACCAATATGAAATTAGTCAGGTTTCATGCTTCTCTGCCAAATTTCAGCTCAAACGGACATCCCAAACTCACACAATTGCATATACAAGTTTCAGGACCAAAACGCAAACATTCCAAAACATAAAACTATCAATTTCAGTGCCCAACGGTCGAGTGTTTCGGAACAGGGAAGACCCATTCCGAAACGCGGGACCGTTCCGAAATTGGTACCGAAACATGGCCTGGCAGTGGCCAAATTGTTCCGAAACAGTGCCTCCCGTTTCGGAACGCCCAGGCCATTTCAGGCCCCCGTTCCGATACGGTAGCACCTGTTCCGAAACAGGCTGCCCAGATTGCAGAAAATTTGCTGGTTTAACATGCAATTGACCTATCAAACATGCTCCAAATGCCATCAAACTTTACCAACAAGTCACTCAACATACAAGGAACATAATTGCACCAACCAAACATCAACATGGCATCAATTATGGAAACCCCCAATTCTATAAGCATGCTTCCTACTTAGCAACCATTCATGCATCAAATCATCAAATCAACCACATAAAGGCCAAATACAAGTACCTACATTATCAACAACATAAATCCAACTTAGGGAGTCCAAAACATCTCCCAAAACAACAACATAGGTTCCCCATTGCCAAATGCCAAAAGCTAATTGTGTTTAAGAAACCTTCACCATACTTGAGCTTAATTCACCACTTGGATTCTTCACCACCTTGCTGCCCTCAATGCACTTTAATGCTCTGCATTATTGGTTTAAGAAAAGAGAGAGCGTAAGCAAAAGCTTAGTGAGGAATGCTCATTAAAACCACACAATAATGCATTTTCAAAACACATTTATAAACCTTAATTCAAAACATCATTTGCACATGCTCATAAGCATTTTAAACAAGCAACTCATGCTTCAACTTCATAACATGACATATTAGCAACAAGTGATACATTTCACATAAGATTCACACATGGACTTTTAAACACCATTGTGATCTTACAATATCCAAGGACCACACATGGACTTTTAAACACCATTGTGTCCTTAACCCCATGGACTTTTAAACACCATGACAAGGACCACACAAGGACTTTTAAACACCTTTGTGTCCTTAACAAGAATCATCCAAGGACTTTTAAACACCTTGATGTTCTTAAGTAACAAGGCTTACACAAGGAATTTTAACCACCTTTGTAACCTTAACCAAGAGCCAACCATGGACTTTTAAACACCATGTTGCTCTTAAAATACACAAGACTCACTCAAGGAATTTTAACCACCTTGGTGATCTTAACCAAGAACCAACCATGGACTTTTAACCACCATGTTGTTCTTAAATAACAAGGCTCACACAAGGACTTTTAACCACCTTTGTGACCTTAACATCACTTGCCAATATGCATCATTAATCAACAATATTCCACTGTTTTAAAGCATTTAACAAAGCCATACACATCATGCATTTTTAAGCATCAAACCACATTATAACAATGTTCAAAAACAAGGATCTCTTACCTTGAGCATCCTCCAACACATGGCTTATAATCTTAGCAACTAACATGCTAAAATATGCTTTCAAAACAGGATTTAAAACATGCAAACATCCACATTGCATACAACCAAATCCATGGTTCATCATCAAGAGAGTTTTTCCGAAAACTTACTCTTGAGCTTAGTTAAGTTGCTTAGACTTAAACTAAGCTCCCAAACCTTCAACACATTGGTTTCGAAGCTGAAAACCAAAATCCACTCACCGATTCCGTTTCGCCTCTTGCCGAAACACCAATCAAGCTTCCGGATCACCACCACTTGGATCCAAAGATGACTCCTCTGTTTTTAACACATCAAAGCAGAGGATTAATGCATCATCATGCATTAATATCTTCAATGAAAGCACCTAAACCCGCTGCTCTCATCCACACTCCATTTTTGGCCACCAAACACAACCGGAAATGTGTCCAAACAACTCCACAACACTACCCAGCCAAGATCCATCAAATCTAAACATTCTTAAACATCAATTAACATCCAAAATGGATCTCAACACATCCTTATACCCCCAGCCATAACAGATCATCAAGATCACTCCAAAAACCATCAAAAACACAAGCTAAACTTAGGAAATTCAACCTATCCGAGATTGCATTAATTAAACCTCAACTTCTAATCAATTTAGCATTCATTTAACATCAAAAATACACCTTAAATCACTGCTTAAATAGATCCTACGAATTTTCATCAAAATCAAGCAAATCTTGCATTTTAAGCCAAGATTAAGGATACAACTATAAAACCTTTTATAAATCATCAATTAAGGATTGAGAACTTGGGAATTTCAGTAAAGAACTGAGAGTTTAGAGGAGAAGGACGTTCTTACCTCCAAACTTGAGTTTTCTCCCTTTTTGGAACCAAATTCTTGAAAAACCACTTAGCAAATGGTGAGGTTTTGTTGATGAGATGATTAGCAATCAAAAGAGAATTGAAAAGAGAAGTTTAGGTAGCAAAATCAGAGGAAAAAGCTCTGGAGAAAGATGTTTGGTTTGAGAGAAAATGAGAGAAAAGGAAAAATGGAAAATATGGAAAGTTAGTTGGAAATGACAAAATATCTTCCCTCCTTTTTAGTTTTATTTAAAAACCTTTAATAAATCATTTAATATCTTAAAAAAATCTGGAGAAACTCCCATTGGGTAAATAGCTCCTTAAAGATTCAAAGTTTCAATCCTTTTTAAAACAGTCACGTAGTTTTCAAAAATTACATTTTGGTCACTAGCCAAAATGTCACCCTTCCAAACCTCATTTTGTAAAATTGATTTCACAGTTCACTTATATATATTAAAAGAGGATTTTAAGACATTTTTTCCGTATTTTTAATGCAACCCGAACTAGGTTTTCCTAATATCACCTTTTATATTCAAACCGCACTTTGACCGAACCGGTCCAAACCCAAAACTTCTAAGCCCAAAACCGGGGCGTTACAGACAAGATAAAAGAAAAAAGGTCATTTATTGAGGTAAACCTTCTCGGTTTACTTCAATATTCCTTGTGTGATCCGTTCAGTTCGGTCTATCGGCCAAGCCGTGTCGAGGGGGTTACATGATGACTTCCTTGTTTTGGATTGTGAGGTAGATGAGCATGCACCGATCATAATGGGGAGACCATTCCTAGCCATGGGTAGAACTTTGATCGACGTGGAGAAGGGAGATTTAACCATGAGGATAAACAACCAACACATAAAGCTTAATGTATTTCAGACCCTCAAGCAAGCTGATAGAAAAGAGGAGTGCCAGCTGGTTCAGGCAACCACAGAGGTAAATCTCACACGGGATACCCCCTTACTCAGTAGCCACTGCCTCGGCAGAGATTCTGGAAACTACGTCAGCAGCTACCTTGAGGATTTCCTAGACACCTACCTCGACAGCCAGCCTGAAGACTTCCTTGATGAACTTGAAGAGGTAAACTGGACCGATACTCATCCAGGTAAGTATTTTTTTTGCCTCTTAAATACACAACAGAAGAGAGTACCATTGAAAAACCATCTATTGAGCGGCCACCCAAACTGGAAGTTAAACCACTGCCCGAAAAGCTTAAATATGTTTTCTTGAATAGAATGATACTTTTCTCATAATTATTTCTTCCAAGTTAACGCATGAACATGGACAACAATTGGTTGAGATGCTCGAGCGGCACAAACAAGCCATTGGATGGACTATTGCTGATCTAAAAGGAATCAGTCCAGCAGTTTGTATGCATAAGATCCTTCTAAAGAACAATTATAATCCGACTGTCGGTGCCCAAAGGCGGCAAAATGAGGCCATGAAGGATGTCGTGAGAAAAGACGTAATCAAGTGGCTTAATGCTAGTATTATTTACCCCATATCCAACAGCACATGGGCAAGCCCGGTCCAATGTGTGCATAAGAAAGGAGGGATGACAATCATCACAAACGAAGACAACGCGTTAATCCCAACCCGGACTGTGATCGGTTGGAGGGTTTGTATGGACTATTAAAAGCTGAATAAAGCAACTCGGAAAGAGCACTTCCCCTTACCTTTCTTAGATCATATGTTAGATAGATTGGACGAAAAACCTTACTATTGTTTTCTTGATGGTTACTCAGGTTACAATCAGATTGCACTCGCTCCGGAAGACTAAGAGAAAACTACCTTTAGCTGCCCGTACGGAACATACGCATTCAGAAGGATACCGTTTGGACTTTGCAATGCATCGGAAACCTTCCAAAGATGTATGGTGTCCATTTTCTCCAATATGGTAGAAGATTTCCAGGATATTTTCATGGATGATTTTTCAGTTTTTGGAGACAGTTTTGACAGATACCTCGACAACTTGGAAAAAGTACTCAAAAGATGTGAAGAATCTTACCTGGTCTTAAAGTGGGATAAATGCCACTTTATGGTAGATGAGGGCATTTTTCTGGGCCATAAAATCTCCCGCCACGACATCGAGGTTGAAACATCCAAAATCGATGTTATCGAAAAATTGCCTCCACCTACCACTATTAAAGGGATCGGGAGTTTTCTGGGACACGTTGGTTTTTATAGACGTTTCATTGAAAACTTTTTGAACATAACTAAACCATTGTGTTCTCTACTTGAACAAGATAAATCCTTTAACTTTGATGACAAATGCACTGAGGCATTTGAAACCCTGAAAAAGAAACTTGTAGCCGCTACCATTGTAGTACCACCAGACCGGACGCTGCCCTTTGAGATAATGTGTGATGCCAGTGATTACGCCGTCGGGGCAATGCTAGGGAAGAGGAAAATTAAAATCGTCCATGTCATCTAATATGCTAGCAAGACGCTCAACGAGTCCCAAGTTAATTATACCACCACTAAGAAGGAGCTGTTGGCATTAGTTTTTTCTTTTGATAAGTTTCGAGCCTATCTCATCGGAACAAAGGTGACAATGCACACAGACCATTCAGCCATAAATACCTTTTCTCCAAGAAAGATGCAAAACCAAGATGGATACGCTTGATTCTTCTCCTGCAAGAATTCAATGTAAAAATCAAGGGAAAAAAGGGACTGAGAACCAAGTGGCTGATCACCTGTCACGACTAGAGGGAAGACCCACAGACACGACTAAAATTCAAGAAAACTTCCTAGATGAGCAGGTCCTAGCCACCTCGGATGTAGACCTCGTAGTTGCCTAGAAAGCATATACCATAGCCGCCGCGGTAGAACCTCTGGCAGCCAGGACGACCTCCACCACACCCTTGTACGATGATCTTGTAAACTTCTTGGTTAGTGATATTTTTCCTCATAACATGAATTACCAAGGGAAAAGAGGTTCCAAAATGATGCAAAACATTATTATTGGGACGAACCTCTTTTATTTAAGCAAAGTGCAGACCAGGTGATTCAGAGATGTGTAGCAGAGTAAGAACAACAAGAAGTCCTCCACCACTGCAACAACTCACCATATGGGGGAAATTATGGAGGAACCAGAACTGCTGCCAAGGCTCTCCAATCGAAACTCTACTGGCCGTCACTATATTGAGATGCCCAGACATACTACAAACAATGTGACAGATTCCAACAGACGGGCAACATCTCAAGGAGGAACGAGATGCCACTTCAGAATATTCTAGAAGCCGAACTGTTCGATGTATGGGGAATCGACTTCATGGGCCCGTTTCCATCATCTTGTGGGAACTTACACATACTAGTATTAGTGGATTATGTGTCCAAGTGGGTGGAAGCCATTACTACACCAAAGGTTGATTCCAAAACCATTCTGAAATTTCTTCAAAAGCATATCTTTACACGGTTTAGAATACCTAGAGCCATCATTAATGACGAGGGGAGACACTTTGACAACAAACTGATTGCCAAGACATTGAAGAAATATGGTGTCACACACAAAGTTGCCACGACATACCACCCTCAAACCAATGGCTGAAATATCAAACAAGGAAATGAAGAGCATTCTCAAAAAGGTGGTTAATCCATCTATGAAAGATTGGTCTCTTCGAATCCATGATGCATTATGGGCATATAGAACAACTTATAAGACCCCATTGGGCATGTCACCCTATCAGCTCGTATATGGAAAAACCTGCCACCTGCCTGTTGAGATTGAACATAAGGCTTATTGGGCCACCAAGGCAGTAAACCTAGACTGAGACAAAGTTGGAAAAAGAGACTCGTGGACTTGAATGAGATCGAAGAATTTAGAGTCTTGGAATATGACAATGCGAGAATATACAAGGGGAAAACCAAAAAATGGCATGACAAAAGTTGCTGCCAAGGCAGTTTATGCCCGGGCAACAAGTACTCCTCTTCAATTCTTAATTGAAACTATTCCCAGGGAAGTTGAAATCAAGATGGTCTGGCCTGTTCGAGGTAGTTAAAGCCTTCCCACATGGTGCAGTCACAATCAAGTCTACTAAGGATGAGCATGAATTTAAAAAGAATGGGCAGAGGTTAAAGCACTACACAGGAACTCATGTTGCAAGAGACAAGGAAGTGGTCATGTTAGGAGACGCATCCAAATGCACTCCTAATATACCCTAAAAATTTTCAGTTTTTAATTTTTTATTTTTTTAGGAATTAGATTTAAATTTCTTGCATTTATTTTATTTTTCAAACACATTATTTTTACTTTTCTTTTTTAGGCAATAGATTTAATTTTAGCATGCATTTTATTTTTCAAGCACTAATAATTTTATTTCAGTTTATTTGAGGAGAAACAAAACCCAGAGGAGAGAGAAGAATCAAGCCCAACCCATCAACCAATCAAGCCCGCCCGTGAAGACTGCCACAACATCACACAGCTATAGACGTTGCTTCCCGCCAAAACTAGTCATTGTAGATAAGGTCGTTCTGTTCCAACGACTCTCTACCCAGGCAACAGATGCCTCGGTAGACGAAACAGCAACAACTCTTCACCAGCCACTTTCGTTCCTATTTAACCCCTTCATTTTTTACTATTCACACTTCCTTACTTTCTCTTGCGTTTTATTTTACTAGATTTCCTTTTGCTTTCATATTACTCTCAAGGCTCTCCCAACTCTCTCAACTTCAAAACCCTACTCCCGAACAAAATATGGCAAGACACGGCCCGGTCAATTACAAAGAAGCTCGAGTCCCTATACTCCCCAACCATAAAGAGGAAAGTACCAGACACCGAGGAGATATGCCTAGACAGTGAATATGGAAGTGAACGGGAAGTCACAAAGCCAAACCAACCAACACCAGCATCCCACAAGCAGTCGTCGAGGGCGGCCAAAAGACTTAAAGTACCAACTCAACGGCAGATGATACTTAGCGATGACGAAGAAGACGACACCTCCTCCGATTCGCCAGCATTCTAAGATATCATTTTCCTTATTTATATAATCTATGTTTTATTTTAAGTATGTAGGCATGCATTGAAGATAATGCTCCTCTCGAGTTGGGGGCGAATTAGTCCTATTTTTTTATTCTCTGTTTTTATTTTCTGTTTTCATTATGCTACATGTAGTCACGTAGTTAGAAGCATATATGACATTGTGTAACTGCCTTTATTTAAAATTGAAAGAAAATGTTAGTTTGAAAAAAAAATTGAGTAGCCTTTACCTGTTGCGGCAGATTACCCGCCGTAACAGCAACCTTAGCATGACTTTGGAAGTATTCAGAATCCAACTTTGTTCTAAACTTAAAGAAACATCCCTTGTAACTGGTTTGATTTTAGGACTTCTAGGAAACTTTGGTAATTCACTTAGTAAACTTGGGGAGAGCTTGAATTAATAAGAAAAAAGGATATATTCTAGAGGTGCCCAAAACTGGCTCTAGAATAAGCTAGAGGTGCCCAAAATTGGCTCTAGTAAGATTCTTACATAAAATCATTAGAGGTTGCTATCACCGGCTCTAATGGTTTAAATTCTTTATTTTTCTGTTAAATTTGACTGTAAATTGACAAAAAACTAGAGATACCTAACATTGGCTCTAGTGAAGGTAACTTTGAAGAAACCTAAGGGAATTATTGTGTTTACTGGAGTTTACTTAGAAGCCGAATAATCATTCTTGTCACAAGACCCGTACACACTCACGAAAAACATAGTTCGGTTCCGGGTAAGTCCATTGTCATTCGAAGGGTCGTTGTCATATGTGTAGTTGCAAGGTATGTAAAGGTCGCTCAAGGTATTTTTATGCTAAGTTTTCGTAAGATTTTAAGTTTTGGCATGTTACTAATAGATTGCATTTCTTGAGGACAAGCAATAGATCGAATTTGGGGGCGTGTTAAGTGTGCAAAAGTACAAGTTTTTAGCACTGTGATAGCTCAATTATTGTTTGGCTTAAGCCCATTTTAGTTGCATAATTAGGTAAACATACACAAACTGCATAGATTAGATAATCTACTCTATTTGATGAATTTTACTATTTTCTATATAAAAGATATTGCTCATGCATGTGTTTTACTGTGCGCAGATACCCGCCCAGACAAGCCATGTCGAGGCAGCAAGAAGGGCAGAAGGAAGGAGCTGGACAATCGATGGAAGATGATTATTTACCTGCTGAAGTGATTATGATTTACTCTCTAATTTCCACACGCGCGTGAAGGACTCTTTGCCTTCCACGCGCCCATGACCATCGAAAATTGTGCTGGCAATCTCGGCTTTCTTCAACCACCGCCTGGAAACAACAAAAAAAGGAGAAAGTCATAGATCTTATTACGAAACCAAATTAGATCCAATAGTAAGGCTATGTAAAAAAAATTAAATCCCTAAGGGCTATGTAAGGAAATCGGGTTATAAACTGAAAAAATCTTTGTAATTAGTAGATCAAAAATAAATAAAAAAAGAGAAATTTTCTGAGGTTTCTTTGTCTCATATTTCTAGGTTTGAATAAAAAAGAAGGGGGAGAAAGGGAAGTTATACCTTCGGTTTTTTAGTAGTCTCCGACGACCGGAGGTCCCGACAGACGAACCCCACGATAAACGAAGAACCTAGGTCGTGGTGAGCATCATAGTTTGGATTCGGGCCGATCCGACGGTGGAATGTGTAGATCAGCGGTGGAGAACTTGACACGCTCAAACGCTTATCCCTTGTGGCCATGGTGATTTCCGACGATCGGGGTCTTTAACCGACGATCCCAACGGTAGAAACGTTCTACGGAGTGTGAGGAAGCACATACTGTGATCAAAGGACGATCCGATGGTTCTTTTCTCATATCGGTGGTGAAGAAGCTCGATGGACCTAAAGAGATATCGTGACGTTTAAGGCCTTTTCGGAAGAATCCAAGCCGGCAACAAGGAAGAAGGGTGCAAGGGCTTCATGAGGGTGACCTTGGTTCGCCGGAAAATTACCGGACGGTGAAGAAAAATGTGGACAGCTGTTAGGTTTTTGAGAGTACGTGAAACGCTTTTTTCCCTTTTTAAAAAAAGACGAATAAATTGAAAACATGTTAATGATATTCTTCTTTATGTCCTTTTCTTCTTTTCGTAGGATTAATCATAAATTAATCCCTGAATATTTGCTTCATCTTCCTTTTTGGTCCCTTATTTCCTTTTTGGTTGTTCCCTTCTTTATTTTAATTTTACTTGTGATTTAGTGTCCTTTTTAATTGTGTTTCAGTGATTAATTTTTCAACATATATACATTAATATGGTTTAGTTATTCGTTTGATTTTATACCTTTAACTTAGCTTTTCCACTCAACATGCCTTATGTTTACATATATGTATGTTAGTCTACTATGTGCACGTATATAGTTTTCTTCTAACTTCGTTTAAATATTTGTAATTCTTTTCTTCCATGCATTTATTTTGTCATGTACTTAATTGTTATTCACATGACTTTCCTATGTTTGATTGCATGTTAATTAGCCTAAACCTTAAAAGGAGGCATTTATTATTTCCAATATTTGAGTTGTAACAGTCCGGGCTTAAAGGATGTTGGCCAAATATTCAAATTAATTATTTTCGTCCCAATGGTAAACTATAATTAAAATCAACAATATCATGTCATCATGTTTGAATGGTTGCGTCATGCATAAATGGTGACATGTGAATATCGAACTATAAATTAACACGACAGTCGGGCTTATTCGATGTTGGTTTAATCTATGTCCGATGTATCGTCATCCTTATTAATTAAATGTCTAATTAATTCGAGTTCATTAATTTAATAAAGCACGTTCAATTAAAGTAAATCTCCAATTAAGTACACTAAACTAAAATTTATTTTAATTTTAATAAGTTTCATCGATTAAAAGCAACAAATATTTTGGTACCGATTTTTGAGCGTATTGTGGGTGTTAAACCTTCCCCACACGTAACCAGCTCCAGAACCCTTTTCAAAATGAATCTCTGGTTTTATGGTGTCCGACCTGCCTAAGTGGCCGGTGGCGAATCCAAAACCCTTTTTGTTAAAAAATCTAATTTTTATAAACTTTATTGTTTTCAATAAAAAACAAAACAAAGAAAGAAAATGAATTTTCAAAAAAAGCTAACATAAATAACTCGAAAGAGATTTCCAACACCTACTTGAAAAAAACGTTGTTACAGCATGGCAACTCTGTTGGGGACGTATTTTTGTTTTACAAAAATAGATATTTTTGTTTTACAAAATTAAAAGAGAGCTAGGCCGAAAAAAAATATTTGTGGTTTTTAATCGAAAGAAACAATTGAAATTTAAATGGAAGTTAATTTAGGGTACTTAAGGGGAATTTGATCCAAATTGAACGGGCTTTGATAATTGGTGGTCATCAGATTATTTTTTTCATTTAATTTCCAAGGAATCACCGGCATGTGCTGCATCATGATAATCAAGCTCTATACCCGAGCTCCGTCCCTTAAGTGGGAGTGAAATGCCCATACCCACATGAGTAGCCTTCCTCAGGTCGGTAAATCACTTATGGTATCCACACCTTTTGACACGTGAGCAGCCCTCCACGTCATTAGGTTGTGCTTACCCTCGAACAAAAACCAATTCACAAGCTTTTAATGGGCCAGAATTGGGGTTCTTGTCGCCTTAGTAGGTAACAAGATAGGTTCAGGTACCCTTTATCAGAACCAAACACATGTATGAGAATATAGGAAACCCACCCCATTAGAGCCATGCAGATAACCATAGCAAACTAGATTTTTTGTGGTTAGGGTTCTTTATGTGTCCGCCATTTGTTTAATCTATTTACATTCATCTTTTTCTGCATTTCCACATTTATTATTATTTCTTGACTAACGCTTCTTTGTGTTTTGTCCTTTTTCTTTTTACCTTTTTATTTATTTATTTATTTTGCATATTATGTCATATCATAAAGAGCGCATTGAGTCGGAAATAATCTAAAATTAAAACCAAATCAATGGGAGCTTTGGTTCGTAGCAATAGTGAAAAGAATCCCGATCTACAAATATGATCTGAAGGAAAGCAACTACATTACGAAGACAGTAGTTCTGCCAGGTTTAGGTCTGCGACATCAGCCAAGACTCTCATGAACACAAAATTTAGTGATGTGTCCGAACTAAAATTAACATGGAGCAATTGGGATTTTAAGACAAGAAATGCTTTCAAGAGCGAGTATGACGACATCACATATTTGTTAAATATTCCGATCCATCAATCACTACTTCAACTCTTGGTAGGTATTTAGAATTCGGCCAACAATTGTTTCACAATTGGCCACCAGGATTGGACCGCACCAATTAAAGAATAGTAAATTCTCATAAACCGCAAGAAGATCGATGAGAACCGTATCTGCTCTAAACCTAACAAAAGTAAATCTTTTCGAGGTGAGTTTTGTTGATTCTAGAACATGGTGTCATCTTGGATCGAAGATCAAGTCACAACTTAGAACTAGGGGGAGTATCTCAAGGGGAATGAACTCTAATCTCAGCTTCAGTACACCTCGAAAGTCGAGTTTAGCAGGACCCTTTCAGGGGGCAGTTCGATCGTACCAAATACCGACCTTAGAGCAATTACAATTTGCTGCTTGCAATGTGTGGAAGCCGTAGCAAGAATGGGTACATTTGATGACTCAGATGCAAGAGGCCGCCCGAAAGTGACAATTCCTAGCGGAAGGTGCCGTCGAGCGTTAGAGTCCAAGGAAGGAGAAGGGACCGCTTGAATCGTGAAAGAGATTATCAACCTAGATGCTATCTTAGGACCATATGTATTGGGTTTTCTATGATTATTGTAATGAAACAATGTTCCCATTAATGCAGGTCGTTTAATGATGATATTTGCCGAGTTCAGTGTTGCTTTTTGCATACATTCATGTTTTCATAATAGCATTACTCCATGACATAACATACTTATATATATATATATATATATATATATATATATATTCATATAATATGTTTGTAACGCCCTGGTTTTGGGCCTAGATGTTTTAGATATCATATCGGACCGATCAAGAACGGTTCGAATTGCGTAAGGTGATTTATGGAAATCAAGGATCGGGATAGGATAAAAATTTGATAAAAATTGATAAAATCCTCTAAAAATATGTTTAAAAGGTTGGTCAAGTCAATTTTACAAAATGGATTTCGAAAATGGGACATTTTGAGTAGTGACCAAATTGTAAAGTTTGGTAACTTTAAAATCTTGGAAGTCCATGTATTTCATGGAAATTACAGTTTAGTCCCTAAAAGTCAAATGTATGCAATTGAACCATTAATTGAACTCTGATCGCTGAGTCATTTTCTTCTGAGTGTCTTGCTGAACACATAGGATAGTAATGAACATCTATATAAGATAAAAAGAAAAAAAGGGTCGTAAATCAAGGTTGAATTTGGTTTTCCCCGTGTATTCTTTGGAGTTCAGGTTAAACGTCTAGACCGGGATAAGGGGGTTGCATTTGTTGGTATTAGAGCATGGTTACGAAAGAATTGGGAATGTTGGCATGTGAAATTGTCAAGTGTTGAAGTATGATGTTTGAAAAGCATGCGATTGGTTGAATTTTGAAGTTTATGATATGCTTGATCTATGTGAATTGCATGTGGAATGAATGTGATTGCGTGGCGATGATGCAATGCTGTTATGTGCTGATTTTCGATGATGAAAAGCATGTTGAGCATAATGTTCCATGTATGCTATGCTGTGTTGAGGGAAATTAGAGTACCCATTGCCTTATTACACTAATCAAATGTTTTGTAAACTTCGATTCTTGCTTGCAGCTGACCTAAATGGTTTGATTTGTTTTTGTTGTTGTGTTTTGTTTAAAATAGCACAATTGGACCTAGAAGGGAGTTGAGGTCCAATACGATTATACCTGCAATTGAGCAGGGTGACCAGGGTGAACAATAGGCTGATGTCCCTCCTGGTGGAAATCTACCTCCTCCGCCACCACCTGGAGGTGGGGAGCAGGTGCAGCAAGGACCTGTTGGTCTTGGTTTGGGTGATTTGGCGCCATTAGTTCAGGCGATCACCTGAGCGTTTCAGGCTGTTGTATCCAGAGTGCATGTTATGGCCCCTGCAGCTGGGCAAGCGAGCTTACCGTTAGAAAGGTTGAGGAGCATAGAAGCTGTAGAGTTCTTTGGTAATATCCTGAGGCGTCTGAGGACTGGTTAGCGAGTACGATCCGTATCATGGATCAGATGGGCTGTAATGATGTGCGCAAGCTGGGATGCACAATATCCTTGTTGCAAGGTGATGCCTACAGCTGGTGGACGACTACCACGACTGGTATTGAACCCAATGAGGTTGATTGGGAATTTTTCAGAGGTGCCTTCAGGAGGAAGTGTCTAGGGGTGAGATACATAGATTAAAAGAAATGGGAGTTTATGTCGCTTGTTCAGGGCAATTTATCTATGGCTGAGTTCGAGGTCCAGTTCGTACGCTTGAGCCAGAATGCTTCTGAGTTGGTACCTAGTGAGAGGCACCGATGTGATCGTTTTCGGTACGGGTTGGTACAACAAGTTAAGACGTATATGCTGGCTGCAGACTACACTGATTTTGATGTACTTGTTTGGCGAGCGAAGGATATTGAGCAGAACTTAGGATTGTCGTCTCGAGGTGTTGGTTCTAGATATGGTAAGAGAGCAGCTGAGTACAGTTCCAGAGGTGGACGAAACAAAAGAGGGCGTGATAGGAGACATCAGCCTGAGGGAAGGCGTGGTACTCCGGGTCGAGGTGGTCAGGCCTAAGGAGGTCATGTGAGATCTGAGTAGCATACATGCTGGACATGTGGTTCGAGGGATCATTTGAGGCGAGATTGTCCTCGGGCGGCTAGAGAGGTTCAGGCTCCAGTTGTTGTGACAGGGAATTCTTGTTGGAATTGTGGTTCGGCGAATCACATGAGGAGGGAGTGTCCTTTGTTGGCTGGTTGTGGCCAGGGTCGTGCTCTTGTGGTAGCTGCTCCTCAGCGAGGCCGTGAGCGCGGCTGTGGGAACTTTCAGAGGAGAGATGTGGGGTAGCGAGGTATTGCTCATGTTGTAGCTATTCGACCTGAGGGATGTGGACCAGCGAGGGTATATGCTCAGCGCGAGGAGCGCAATGATACCGATGTCATCGCAGGTACCTTTGCTCTCCAGTCTTTATCTTTTCTGGCTTTGATTGATTTTGGATCCACGCATTCTTATATCTTGAGTGAGCATGCACATTTGCTTGATATACCTGTTGAGATGCTTGAAGTAGGAATGCAAGTGACTAGTTCTTTTGGTGAGACTGTAGTCACTAGGAAGTTGTATAAGAGATTCCCTTTGTCTGTGCAAGGTCATGTTTTTCTCGTGGATCTGATGGAGTCACCTTTCTACGAATTTGATGTAATTTTTGGCATAGATTGGTTGTCGGAGCATAGGGTGGTTGTTGACTTTGAGATCAAGCGAGTCACCTTAAAGTTAGTCGATGATTATGAAGTAGTGGTAGTAGGCGAGAATGTGAAATTCTTGTCGAATGTGATTTCGGCTTTGGAAGCAAGCCGTATAATGAGGTTGGGTTGCAATGCTTACCTTTCCTATGTGATGAATCTTGGCGCCAAGGATGTGCGTATACAGGCTTACATAGCTGAAATTGTGATGTTGCACGGTGTGGCAAAGTCCATTGTGTCTGATAGAGATTCGTGCTTTACAGCATGATTTTGGGAATGTTTGCACCAAGCTCTAGGTACACGGTTGAATTTCAATACTTCTAATCATCCTCAGACGGGTGGACAGTCAGAACGTGTGATCCAAGTGCTTGAGGACATGTTGAGGTGTTGTGTGATAGATTTTCAGTGTTCTTGGGAGAAGCACTTGCCGCTAGTTGAGTTTGCGTATAATAACAGTTACCATGCAAGTATTTAAATGGCTCCATACGAGGCTTTGTATGGGAGAAGATGTAGGACCCCTCTCTGTTGGGCAGAAGCTGGGAAAAAGTTGATTTCAATGCCAGCTATGCTTAAGAGAACCACTGAGAAGGTGAAGCTCATTTGTGAGCGTTTAAAGGCAGCATCAGATAGGCAAAAGTCTTACGCGGACTTGAAGCGTAAGGAAATTGAGTTCGCGGTTGGCGAAGGTGTGTTTTTGAAGTTGTCACCTTGGAAGAAGGTGATGAGGTTTGGGCGTAAGGGTAAGCTTAGCCCAAGGTTCATTGGACCTTACGAGATTGTGGAGCGTATTGGTCTTGTGGCATATCGGTTGAGATTGCCTGCATAGTTGGATAAGATATATGATGTGTTTGATGTCTCCATGTTACGGAAATACAGATCGGATCCTCCGCATGTGATGCCTGTTGAGGAGATAGAGTTGAATCCTGATTTGTCATATGATGAGGAACCAATGAAGGTTCGAGATGTGAGTAGCAAAGTTCTTCGTGGCAAGACGATAGAACTTGTGAAGGTGTTGTGGCGACACCGAGGAGTTGAGAAGGCCACATGGGAAAGCAAGGCGGACATGCTGAGGCAGTTTCCGCATCTCTTTCCATCAGGTAAGAATTTCGAGGACGAAATTTCCTAAGTGGGGGAGAGTTGTAATGCCCTGGTTTTGGGCCTAGATGTTTTAGATATCGGATCGAACCAGTCGAGAACGATTTGAATCGCGTAAGGTGATTTAAGGAAATCAATGATCGGGATAAGATAAAATTGTGATAAAAATTGCTAAAATCCTCTAAAAATATGATTAAGAGGTTGGTCAAGTCAATTTTACAAAACTGATTTCGGAAATGGGACATTTTGAGTAGTGACCAAATTGTAAAGTTTCAAAACTGGGAAAAATGTGATTTTTAATGTAGAAGCAAAAATCTTAGAATCTTTAGGGGGCTTTAAGTCAATTTGACCTTTTCTCAATATGACATGTGTTTTAAAAGGCTTTTAATTAAATGGATTTAATTAGATATATATTAATTAATTAATATAGTTAGTTAAAGTGAGATTTCTAATTACGTAACTACCAACTCTTTCTCATTTTCAGCCAAACTCTATTTCTCTCATCTTTTCTCAGATTTCTTTCTTCCAAAAACTCTCTCAACATTTTCTAAACCATTTTCAAGAGATCTTTTGTAATTCTTCAAGATTTTGCTAAGGAAAACATGTCATTCATTGAGAGAAGCGAGGATTGGAGGTAAATCTCATTCTCAACCTCTAATCTAAGTTCTTTATTGAAATTCCCAAGATATTTGGCTTCTAAATACTATTTTTGGTTGAGTTTTCATTATAGTTTTGGTTGGAGATCAAAATCTTGTAAAAACATGATTGAAATCTTGATTTTCGGACTTGTTGAATTAGGCTATGTTTTGTGTTGATTTTAATTGAGTTTTAAGTTGATTTATATGTTAAAAGGAGGTGTTGATAACATAGACCCCGAAATCCTTGAGATACTTAAGTTTATTGGTAGTTTTAAGTGAGATTTTGGGGTGAAATGGTGGAATCTTGATTGCTGGAGGTATAAGGATGAGTTAGGTTGTTTATTAGATGTGTTTTGATGTTGATAATTGTTAGGAGGTGATGTATGATGGTTGGGCTTGGTTTAGAAAGCAATCGATTGAGTTTTCGTTTGTTTTGAGAGGGTATTTTGGTGTAGTTTGGGTGAGCAACGAGTTTGTGAATTGTTGCTGGTGTTGGAATGCATTTTAATGCATTTAGATCTCTGTTTTGATGATGTGAAAATAGGGGATCTTGATCCAGAAGCAAACGAGGTGATTTTGGAGGCTCCAGAGGGGTAATTTTCGTGTCAGCGAGCAAGGCTTCGCGTATCGATGAGCAAAAATGCAATTTTCTACTTTGTAACGATTTGGGCATGGTCTTGGGAGCTTAGTGTAAGTTTGAAACACTTAGCTAAGCTCAAGTGTAAGTGATTCGGAAATTCCTCTCTTGGAAATGTGCTATGTTTGATGAAATTGCACTTGAATTAAGTGTGGATTTGTTTACTATTTTTAAGCATGTTTAAGCATGGTTTAATGCTGGAATTTTGATGACATTATGTTAAGGATACACTAGGTAAGTGATCCTTGGTTTGCATGTGTTGAATGCATATGATCTTAAGCATGTGATGTGTAACCCCCTTAACCCGGGCTAGACGGTTGACCCGAATTAAGAAGTTTACACGGGGAAAACCAAAGTCAACCCGAAAGTCAACCTTGATTAACGACCCTTTCTTTTTTTTCTTTTTAATCTTGTCTAGATGCATATTAACCCTAATCATACCCTCGAGGAAAACATACTCGAAAACCACAGCAATCGGACAACGAACAGGGACTCGATTGCACAACATACGGATTTAGGGACCAAAATGAAAATTCTGGAAATTATAAGGACTTAACCCACTTTTGTGTTTCCATTATGAAATTAATCATGTTTCATGCTTCTCTGCCAAATTTCAACTCAAACGGACGTCTTAAACTCATTCAATTGCATAAACAAAGTTCAGGACCAAAACGCAAGGATTTCAAAACATATAACCGTCAATTTCAGTGCCCAACGGTTGAGTGTTCCGAAACAGGAATGATCCGTTCCGAAACGCGGGACCGTTCCGAAACAAGTTCCGGAACAGGGCTTGGCAGTGGCAAAACCTTTCCGGAACGGCTCTACCCGTTTCGAAACGCCAAGGCCATTTCAGACCCTCTGCTCCGAAACGGTAGCACCTGTTCCGAAACAGGCTGCCCAGATTGCAGATTTTTTTCTGGTTTATCATGCTTTCAACCAATCAAACATGTTCCAAAAACCCTCAAATCATACCAGCAAGTCATTGTATACTTAAGGAACATAAAAGCATCAACCATTCTCAAACATGGCATCAATTAAAGGAAAAAACCAATTCTATAGGCATGCATCCTATATTGAAAACCATTCAAACACCATAACACCAAACCAACCACATAAAGGCCATTTACATGTTCCCGCATCAACAAAAGCATACAACCAACTTAGGGAGTCCAAAACATCTCCCAAAACAACAACATAGGTTCCCATTGCCAAATGCCCAAAAGCTAATAGTGTTAGGAAAACATTCACCATACATGAGCTTAGTTCTTCACTTGGATTCTTGACCTCCTTGCTGCCCTTTATGCACTTCAATGCTCTGCATTATTGGTTTAAGAAAAGAGAGAGCGTAAGCACATAGCTTAGTGAGGAATGCTCATTTAAAACATCTCAATAATGCATTAACAAAACTCCTTTTTAAAACCTTAGTTCAAACATCGTTTGATCATGCACATATGTATATAAACCAAGCATTTCATGCTTCAAATCATTAACTTGTCATATTGGCTCTCAAGTGATAATTATAACCATTTCCAAAACACAATCGACAATCGGATACGCGGATTACAAGCGTTGTCCCACACGCTTCATACACACTACCAATATCAAGGTGGAGCATGGTACAATCACAACCCCTCAACACCCGTTATGGAGACTATGGTACAATCACAACCCCTCCACATCACTCATTGGTAGTTGTATAACATCACTAACGAGATCACGGGACATACAACACAAGACTCACACATGGACTTTAAACCACCATTGTGATCTTACCAAACACAAGGTCCACACATGGAATTTTAACCACCATTATGACCGTAACACAAGACCCACCCATGGACTTTTAACCACCATTATGACCGTAACACAAGACCCACCCATGGACTTTTAACCACCATGGTGTCTTTAACCATCTCGTTAGTGTACTTGGATGGAGCATGGTACAATGACAACCCCTCAACATCCAATGCGACTTTATTCACGATGCACCCAATCCTATAGCTGGCTAACTATATCCGATTCAAGTACTTTTAAACCACCCACATCACTTGCCAATATACATCATTAAACAACATTAATCCGCTGTTTTAAAGCATTTAACAAAGCCACAAATAATCATGCATTACTATGCATCAAAACCACATTTAACAATGTTCAAATCAATGATCTCTTACCTTGAGCATCCTTCAACACATGACTTATAAAACCAGCATTAACATGCTAAAAATATGCTTTCAAAACAGAATTTAAACATACAATTAAAACACATTGGATTCAACCAACTCATGGTTCATCAACAAGAGAGTTTTTCCGAAAACTTACTCTTGAGCTTATCTAAGTTGTTTAGACTTAAACTAAGCCCCCAAAACCTTCAAACATTGGTTTCAAAGCTGAAAACCAAACTTCACTCACCGATTCCGTTTCGCAAGCTTGCCGAAACACCAATCAAGCTTCCGGATCAACACCACAAGGATCCGAAGATGTCTCCCCTGTTTTAAACACATCAAAGCAGAGGATTAATGCATCATCATGAATTAATATCTTCAACCAAGACACCTAAACTCGCTGCTCTCATCAACACTCACATTTCGGCTACCAAACACAACCGAAATCACATCCAAACACCTCTACAACATTACCCAACCAAGATCCATCAACTCCAAACATTCTTAGACATCAATTAACATCCAAAAAGGATCTAACCACGTCCTTATACCTCCAGCTATAGCAGAACATCAAGATCACCCCAAAAACCACCAAAAACTCAAGCAAAACTTAGGAAAATCAACCTATTCGGGATTGCATTGATTAAACCTCAATTTCTCATCAATTATACATCTAATTTTACTTCAAAAACACATCTCAAAACAGTGCCCAACCATTTCATACGAATTTCATCAAAAATTAACCAAATCTTGCATTTTAAAGCCAAGATCAAGAACACAATTGCAAAACCTTTAATAAAACACAAATAGAGGATTGAGAACTTGGGAATTTCAGTAAAGAACTGAGTATTTAGAGGAGAAGGACGTTCATACCTCTAAATGTGAGTTTCTCCCTTTTTGGAACCAATATTCTTGAAAATCCAATAAGGAAATGCTAAGGTTTTGATGTTGAAATGATTAGAGATCAAATGAAGGTTGAAATCTCATCTTTAGATGTCAAAATCAGAGGGAAATTTGCTGGAGAAAAGTGTTTGGGCTGAGAGAAAAGTTGAGAGAAAAGAAATGGAAAATTTTAGAGAAAAGTTAGTTATGACAAAATATCTTTTTCCCTCCTTTTACATTTAATTAAAAACCATTAATAAATTGATTAATATTAAGAAAAATCTGGAGAAAACTCTTCTTGGGTAAATAGCTCCTTAAAGATTCAAAGTTTCAATCATTTTTAAAACAGTCACCAAGTTTTTGAAAATTACATTTTGGTCACTAACCCAAAATGTCACACTTCCAAACCTCATTTTGCAAAATTGATTTCACCACACTCTTATATATAATAAAAGAGGATTTTAAGATATTTTTCCATATTTTTAATGCATCCCGAACTAGGCTTTCCTAAAATTACCCTTTTATGTTCGAACCGCAATCCGACCGACCCAGTCCAAACCCAAAACTTCTAAGCCCAAAATTGGGGCATTACAACTCTCCCCCTTAAGAAAATTCATCCTCGAAATTTACCTGAAGAAAAGAGGTACGGAAACTGCTTCAACATGTCATCCTTCCGTTCCCACGTGGCTTCTTCAACACCACGATGCTTCCACAACACCTTTACCAACTCAGTGGTCTTGCCTCGAAGAACCTTACTATCCGAATCCAAAATCTTCACCGGTTCCTCATCATAGGTCAAATCCGGATTCAATTCCACTTCTTCCACAGGCATCACATGTGAAGGATCCGATCTATACTTCCGAAGCATAGAAACATGAAACACATCATGAATCTTTTCCAACTCCTGCGGTAACCTCAACTTGTACGCAACAGGACCCACACGCTCAATCACCTCGTATGGTCCAATATACCTAGGGCTCAACTTACCCTTTCGGCCAAACCTCATCACCTTTTTCCAAGGCGAAAATTTCAAGAACACACGACCACCCACCGCATACTCAATCTCCTTACGCTTCAAATCCGCGTAAGACTTTTGCCGATCAGAAGCCGCCTTCAACCGCTCACAAATGAGCTTCACCTTCTCGGTAGTTCCTTTCAACAAAGCTGGCATCGAAACCAACTTCTGACCCGTTTCAGCCCAACAAAGAGGAGTCCTACACTTCCTCCCGTACAAAGCTTCATAAGGTGCCATTTGAATACTTGCCTGATAACTATTATTATAGGCAAACTCCACCAAAGGCAAATGTTTCTCCCAAGAGCCTTGAAACTCAATCACGCAGCACCTCAACATATCCTCCAAAACCTGGATAACACGCTCGGACTGTCCATCCGACTGCGGATGATAAGACGTACTGAAATTCAACCGTGTACCCAAAGCCTGATGCAAACACTACCAGAAATGCGATGTAAACCTCGGATCCCTATCCAACACAATCGACTTAGGCACACCATGCAGCCGCACAATCTCAGCAATGTACAGCTCCGCAAGCTTATCCAAAGTGTACGTAGTATGCACAGGCAAGAAATGCGCACACTTCGTCAGGCGATCCACAATCACCCACACCAAATTCTTCTTCGATGGCGACAAAGGCAAACCAGACACAAAATCCATGGTAATCCTTTCCCACTTCCACTCAGGAATTCTCAACGGTTGCAACAACCCTGAAGGAAACTGATGCTCAGCCTTAACTCGCTGACACACCATGCACTTGCTTACAAACTCAACAACATCTTTCTTCAAACCCACCCAATAGTACTCATCACGAAGATCACGATACATCTTAGTACTACCAGGGTGCATAGCAAAAGGACTACTATGACCTTCAGTCAGAATAGTATGCCTCAACTCAGCATCATTGGGCACTACCATCCGACTCCCAAAGCACAAAACTCCATCATCATTAAAAATGAAATCCGAAGGCCTATCCTCCGCAATATCCTGAACATGCGGTACCAAAGAATCATCCAACAACTGCTTTTCCTTAATCAACTGAACCAAAGATGGTTTCACTTGCAATTCAGCCACAAGACCACCATCACGCGAAATACTCAAACTGGCAAACATAACCCTCAACTCAACAGCTACCTTCCTACTCAAGGCATCCGCTACAACATTAGCTTTACCCGGGTGGTACTCGATCGTCAAATCATAATCCTTGAGCAACTCCACCCAACGTCGCTGCCTAAGATTCAACTCTTTCTGAGACATCAGATACTTCAAACTCTTGTGATCCGTGTACACAGTACACTTCTCACCATACAGGTAATGTCTCCAGATCTTAAAAGCAAAAACCACTGCAGCCAACTCAATGTCATGCGTAGGATAATTGCGCCCATGCACCTTCAACTGTCGTGATGCATAAGCCACCACCTTACCCTCTTGCATCAGCACACATCCCAAACCAACGTAGGACGCATCACTATACACCACAAACCCTTTCCCTGATTCAGGTTGAACCAAGATTGGAGCTTGCGTCAAAGCTGCCTTTAACTTCTCAAAAGCCAACTGTCTCACTTCCGTCCACTCAAACTTAACATCCTTCTGCAACAACTTCGTCAAAGGTGCAGCAATCTTTGAAAACCCATCCATGAATCTCCGATAGTATCCCGCCAAACCAAGGAAACTACGGACTTCATGAACAGACTTAGGAGGCTTCCAATTCATCACCACCTCAACCTTCTGAGGATCAACACGAATCCCTTCAGCAGAAACCACATGACCAAGAAACACCACTTCTCTAAGCCAAAACTCGCACTTGCTCAGCTTAGCATAAAGCTGATTCTCCAACAGAGCTTGCAACACAATACTCAGATGCCCTTCATGGTCCTCCTCAGTACGAAAGTACACGAGGATATCATCAATGAACACCACCACAAACTTATCCAAGTATTCGTGGAACACTCTATTCATCATGTCCATAAAAGCTTCAAGAGCATTCGTCAAACCAAACGGCATCCCAAGGAACTCATAATGCCCATACCTCGTCCTGAAAGTTGTCTTTGGCACATCCACATCCTTCACCTTCAACTGGTAATACCCTGACCTTAAGTCAATCTTAGAGAACACAGCTGCTCCCCAAAATTGATCAAAAAGATCATCAATTCTCGGCAATGGATACCGATTCTTGATAGTCAACTTGTTAAGCTGACGATAATCAATGCACATTCTCATAGTGCCATCCTTCTTCTTCACAAACAAGACCGGTGCACCCCAAGGTGATACACTCGGCCGAATGAAACCACGATCAAGCAACTGTTGCAATTGCGTCTTCAGCTCCTTCAACTCCTTAGGTGCCATTCGATAAGGGGTAATGGACACTGGAGTTGTGTTTTCATACAACTCAATCCCAAACTCCACTTCGCGATTAGGAGGCAATCCAGGCAACTCCTCAGGAAACACACCAGGAAACTCTCGTACAGTCCTGATATCTTGCACACGCAACTCCTTAGAGCTAGGATTCATCACAAAAGCGAGATAAGCTTCACAACCTTGTCTCAGCATCCGACTCGCCTCCAAAGTAGACACCACATTGGCAAGAAACTTCACATTCTCACCAACCACCACTACCTCATAATCATCCGCAAGCTTCAACGAAACTCGCTTATTCTCACAATCCACTACAGCTCGATGCTCAACAAACCAATCCATACCAAGGATTACATCAAAACCATAGAAAGGCAATTCCATAAGATCAACATGAAAAACATGATCTTGCACAACCACAAGACATCTTCTATAAAGCTTCCGAGTCACAACAGTCTCGCCAAAAGAACTAGTGACACGCATACCAACATCCAAAGACTCAACAGGCAAACCAAGCAATTCAGCATGCTCACGCAATATGTATGAGTGTGTAGATCCAGAATCAATCAAGGAAAGTAATGACAAGGATTGCAAAGTAAAAGTACCTGCGATCACATTCGTGTCATTCCTCCCCTCCCTCTGAGCATACACCCTGGCCTGGCCGCCACCCTCATGCTGAACAGCTACAACATGAGCCACATTCCGTCCACCTTCCTCTCTCCGCTGGAAGTTACAACAGTCGCGCCCACGACCCCTCTATGGTGCAACAACTCCAGGAGCACGTCCCTGGCCACCACCGGCCAATAGAGGACACTCCCTCCTAATGTGATCCGCTGACCCACATTTCCAGCACGAGTTAGCAGCCACCCCAACAGGAGCCTGCACCTCCCTCCCCGCTCGAGGACAATCACGCCTCAAATGGCCACGCGATCCACATGTCCAACATGAGTTCGGATCAGCTCTCGCCTTGTCTCCCTGAGCAGGCGCACCACCACCTCGCTTAGCTGAAGACTGATACTTCTGATCACGTCCTCTCTTGTTCCGACCACCACCGGAACTATACTCAGCAACTCGCTTACCAGCACTAGAAACAACACTTCTAGAAGATAAACTCAAATTCATCTCAATGTCCTTAGCTCTTCCCACCAGCACATCGAAATCATTATACTCAGCAGCCAGCATATAAGTCTTCACTTCCGTCACTAAACCATAACGGAACCGTTCACACCTCTCCCGCTCATCAGGGATAAGCTCAGGTGTGTACTGACTGAGTCGGACAAACTGAACCTCGTACTCAGCCACTGACATGCTCCCTTGAGTAAGAGACATGAATTCCCTCTTCTTCTCATCCAAGTACCTCACACCCAGATACCTTCTCTTGAAAATGTTCTGAAAGAACGTCCATGTCACATCAGCATCCGCCATCCCAAAGATAGCGGTTGTCCACCAAGTGTATGCATCGTCTTGCAACAATGATACCACACAGCCCAGCTTCTGCACATCAGAACAATTCATTTGTCCCAAGATTCTCTTGGTACTTTCCAGCCAAAACTCGGAACCTTCAGCAGACAAACCCCTGAACTCAGTCCCTCCCAGACTGCGCAAGCGTTCCAAGGGTAGTCTCACATTAGCATCTCCCTAATGCCCAGCTCCTTGAGCTCCGGCTACCGCTGCTCGAAAAGCTCCAGCAATAGCTTGAATCAACACTGTCATGTCAGGAACAACTTGCCCCTGACCAGCTTCAGGTCCAGCGACCCCAGCACCAGCTGCAACACCAGCTCCTTCACCCCCAGCACCACCACCACCAGGCGGAGGAGGTAAATCCACAACATTCTCAGTGTTCTCATCGCCCTCATTTTGAGCCATAGCTCGCGTATTAATCCTCGTCTCTCTACGAGGTGCCATTCACTAAACAATGCAATTACAATGCAACAAACAAAGTCAGGCTCAACAAGGTAAGCAATCCAAGTACTCAAGCTCATTTCCAATTAAAAACAAATCATTTCATTAGCTTTGATTTGGCAATGGGTCCCTCTAACATGCTTCTCCACAGCATACATCATAGTTGTAACATACTCACAATTCATACAACATACTTTCATTTAACATGCATACATAGCATCCGTACACTCATCACCCACATAACCATTCCCAAAGTACTAGAGAACTCAGCTCTGATACCACCAAATGTAACCCCCTTAACCCGGGCTAGACGGTTGACCCAAATTAAGAAGTTTACACGGGGAAAACCAAAGTTAACCCGAAAGTCAACCTTGATTAACGACCCTTTTTTTTTCTTTTTAATCTTGTCTAGATGCATATTAACCCTAATCATACCCTCGAGGAAAACATACTCGAAAACCACAGCAATCGGACAACGAACAGGGACTCTATTGCACAACATACGGATTTAGGGACCAAAATGCAAATTCTGGAAATTATAAGGACTTAACCCACTTTTGTGTTACCATTATGAAAGTAATCATGTTTCATGCTTCTCTGCCAAATTTCAACTCAAACGGACGTCTCAAACTCATTCAATTGCATAAACAAAGTTCAGGACCAAAACGCAAGGATTTCAAAACATATAACCGTCAATTTCAGTGCCCAACGGTCGAGTGTTCCGAAACGGGAATGATCCGTTCCGAAACGCGGGACCGTTCCGAAACAAGTTCCGGAACAGGGCTTGGCAGTGGCAAAACTGTTCCGGAACGGCTCTACCCGTTTCGAAACGCTAAGGCCATTTCAGGCTCTCTGTTCCGAAACGGTAGCACCTGTTCCGAAATAGGCTGCCCAGATTGCAGATTTTTTTCTGGTTTATCATGCTTTCAACCAATCAAACATGTTCCAAAAACCCTCAAATCATACCAGCAAGTCATTGTATACTTAAGGAACATAAAAGCATCAACCATTCCCAAACATGGCATCAATTAAGGAAAAAATCAATTCTATAGGCATGCATCCTATATTGAAAACCATTCAAACACCATAACACCAAACCAACCACATAAAGGCCATTTACATGTTCCATCATCAACAAAAGCATAAAACCAACTTAGGGAGTCCAAAACATCTCCCAAAACAACAACATAGTTTCCCATTGCCAAATGCCCAAAAGCTAATAGTGTTAGGAAAACATTCACCATACATGAGCTTAGTTCTTCACTTGGATTCTTGACCTCCTTGCTGCCCTTTATGCACTTCAATGCTCTGCATTATTGGTTTAAGAAAAGAGAGAGCGTAAGCACATAGCTTAGTGAGGAATGCTCATTTAAAACATCTCAATAATGCATTAACAAAACTCCTTTTTAAAACCTTAGTTCAAACATCGTTTGATCATGCACATATGTATATAAACCAAGCATTTCATGCTTCAAATCATTAACTTGTCATATTGGCTCTCAAGTGATAATCATAACCATTTCCAAAACACAATCGACAATCGGATACGCGGATTACAAGCGTTGTCCCACACGCTTCATACACACTACCAATATCAAGGTGGAGCATGGTACAATCACAACCCCTCAACACCCGTTATGGAGACTATGGTACAATCACAACCCCTCCACATCACTCATTGGTAGTTGTATAACATCACTAACGAGATCACGAGACATACAACACAAGACTCACACATGGACTTTAAACCACCATTGTGATCTTACCAAACACAAGGTCCACACATGGAATTTTAACCACCATTATGACCTTAACACAAGACCTACCCATGGACTTTTAACCACCATGGTGTCTTTAACCATCTCGTTAGTGTACTTGGATGGAGCATGGTACAATCACAACCCCTCAACATCCAAGGCGACTTTATTCACGGTGCACCCAATTCTATAGCCGGCTAACTATATCCGATTCAAGTACTTTTAAACCACCCACATCACTTGCCAATATACATCATTAAACAACATTAATCCACTGCTTTAAAGCATTTAACAAAACCACAAATAATCATGCATTACTATGCATCAAAACCACATTTAACAATGTTCAAATCAAGGATCTCTTACCTTGAGCATCCTTCAACACATGACTTATAAAACCAGCATTAACATGCTAAAAATATGCTTTCAAAACAGAATTTATACATACAATTAAAACACATTGCTTTCAACCAACTCATGGTTCATCAACAAGAGAGTTTTTCCGAAAACTTACTCTTGAGCTTAGCTAAGTTGTTTAGACTTAAACTAAGCTCCCAAAACCTTCAAACATTGGTTTCAAAGCTGAAAACCAAACTTCACTCACTGATTCCGTTTCGTAAGCTTGCCGAAACACCAATCAAGCTTCCGGATCAACACCACAAGGATCCGAAGATGTCTCCCCTGTTTTAAACACATCAAAGCAGAGGATTAATGCATCATCATGCATTAATATCTTCAACCAAGACACCTAAACTCGCTGCTCTCATCAACACTCACATTTCGGCTACCAAACACAACCGAAATCACATCCAAACACCTCTACAACATTACCCAACCAAGATCCATCAACTCCAAACATTCTTAGACATCAATTAACATCCAAAAAGGATCTAACCACGTCCTTATACCTCCAGCTATAGCAGAACATCAAGATCACCCCAAAAACCACCAAAAACTCAAGAAAAACTTAGGAAAATCAACCTATTCGGGATTGCATTGATTAAACCTCAATTTCTCATCAATTATACATCCAATTTACTTCAAAAGCACATCTCAAAACAGTGCCCAACCATTTCATACGAATTTCATCAAAAATTAACCAAATCTTGCATTTTAAAGCGAAGATCAAGAACACAATTGCAAAACCTTTAATAAAACACAAATCAAGGATTGAGAACTTGGGAATTTCAGTAAAGAACTGAGTATTTAGAGGAGAAGGACGTTTATACCTCTAAATGTTAGTTTCTCCCTTTTTGAAACCAAGATTCTTGAAAATCCAATAAGCAAATGCTAAGGTTTTGATGTTGAAATGATTAAAGATCAAATGAAGGTTGAAATATCATCTTTAGATGTCAAAATCAGAGGGGAATTTGCTGGAGAAAAGTGTTTGGGCTGAGAGAAAAGTTGAGAGAAAAGAAATGGAAAATTTTAGAGAAAAGTTAGTTTTGACAAAATATCTTTTTTCCTCCTTTTACATTTAATTAAAAACCATTAATAAATTGATTAATATTAAGAAAAATCTGGAGAAAACTCTTCTTGGGTAAATAGCTCCTTAAAGATTCAAAGTTTCAATCCTTTTTAAAACAGTCACCAAGTTTTCGAAAATTACATTTTGGTCACTAACCCAAAATGTCACACTTCCAAACCTCATTTTGCAAAATTGATTTCACCACACTCTTATATATAATAAAAGAGGATTTTAAGATATTTTTCCATATTTTTAATGCATCCCGAACTAGGCTTTCCTAAAATTACCCTTTTATGTTCGAACCGCAATCCGACCGACCCGGTCCAAACCCAAAACTTCTAAGCCCAAAATTGGGGCGTTACATGATTCTTGTGGAAATGGCATTGTAGTTATGCTTGTAAAACAATGTGTTAATGTGGTTAAATGATTATATTGGCAAGTGATGAAAAATGGTTTTTGGTTACTTTAATCGGATATAGTTAGCCAGCTATAGGATTGGGTGTACCGTGAATAAAGTCACCTTGGATGTCGAGGGGTTGTGATTGTGCTGTAATCTCCATCCAAGTACCCTAACGATTGAGGTTAAGATCAGCACGGTGAATGGTTAGTCCCGTGTGTGAGTCTTGTGTATATGTCCCATACTCTCGTTAGTGGAATTATACAACTACCGGTGAGTGATGTTGAGGGGTTGTGATTGTGCCATTAATCTCCACCTTGTGTAGTCCGGTAGTGTGCATGAAGCGTGTGGGACAACGCTTGTAATCCGTGTATCCGATTGTGTCTTGTGTTGAAATGGTATATGGATTATCACTTGCGAGCCAATATAATGTAAATGAATAATGTGAAGCATGAGTTGCTTGTAAATGATGCACGGATGCATGAGATGCTTCGTAAAGCATGAGCAATGGTTTATTTGTTGTTTTAGAGTGATGCATATGCACATGTGTTTATAAAGTGCTTTGATGTCTTGTGGAGGCATGTTTTATGAAAAGGCATGAGTTGTAAAATGGTGATTTTGCCAATAATGTGAAATGTATTGATGAATGATGCATAGCGGTCCTCACTAAGCTTTGTTCTTACGCTCTTTTGTTTCATCAATGCAGAAAACTAGGCTTTCAAGGCAGCAAGTAAGCAAGAAGAATCCAAGCTCTTGATCTTGCAAAGTATGTGGCTTTACTCCGGTGTAATAAAAGGCAATGGGTGGGAATTATACTTTGGAATGGTTGAAGATGTTTCCCTTTACTTTAAGCATGTTAGATTGCTTATACTTGAGTTGTAAATGGCCTTTGATGTTTTGATTTTGGTTTGATTGTTGTTATAGCTTGTTGTGGTTTTGGTGGACTAGGAAGCATGCCTTTAGTACCTATGATTGCATGAGTGATGCTATGTTCTAGTTTATGATTCATAGATATGGTCCTTGATGCATATGTGAGTTGTGTGTATGTTGTGGCATGTCTCGGAAATGTTTCTGATACGAAAAGACATGAAAAAACAACAAAATCTATTGTTGCAGGGCAAGGCGTATCGGAACGCCCTTCCCTATTTCGGAATAGAGGCCTGAAATGGCTAAGAGGTTTCAGAACGGGTGGGGTTGTATCGAATAGTTTTGCTACTGGAGGAGGGTGTTTCGATACTGGTCTTGGAACATACTCGAGCATCGAAACGGATAACCCTATTTCAAAACGACCGTTTCGGTACAAGGCCATCCGTATAGAAACGCCTGACCGTTGAGTTTGAATTTTAAACTGTTTCAAGTTTCTGTTTCTTACGTTTTGGTCCCTAAATTTAGAGTGCTTAATTGAATGAGTTCGGATGGTCCGTTTGAGTTGAAATTTGGCTGGTTAGCATGTTACCTGACTAATTAAAGTTTAGTAACTTTAAAATCTTGGAAGTCCATGTATTTCATGGAAATGACAGTTTAGTCCCTAAAAGTCAAATGTATGCAATTGAACAATTAATTGAACTCCGATCGCTGAGACATTTTCTTCTGAGTGTCTTGCTAAACACATAGGATAATAATGAGCATCTAGATAAGATAAAAAGAAAAAAGGTCGTAAATCAAGGTTGACTTTTGGTTTGACTTTGGTGTTCCCCGTGTAATCTTCGTAGTTCGGGTTAAACGTCTAGACCGGGCTAAGGGGGTTACAATGTTTTTGTACACTCACTACTTCATATGCATTACTAATTGGGGAAAACTTTTGTCAGAGAAAGAAGAAGTGAAAAGAGAATAGCTTTTAACCAGTTCAACTCCGAAAATATGAATAACCTAGCATCTAGGGTGGTTAGGCTGAGAATCAAAAGGAACTGATTGCGTATGTGGAAAAGTTCCAGGAAGAGACTAGGTGGTAGGTCAACGAGTTGATGGGCATGGTAGCCACCATGACCAAAGGATAGGGTGTGAAGGAAAAATCATTTATGCCAAAAGAGAGCGAACGTTTGGATCACGACTTCATGATGGAAAAGGTCCTATCTGATGAGGATCAAGCCGTCATCAACCAGTACAAGGTAGCTTGTACCGCTTCTGAATGTCCTATCGAATTAGTGCTAGACAAGATTGAAGACTCTCTCTGGAAAATCATGTCTCCTCCAATGGGTACAAAACTAGATCGAGGGAAATCTAAGGAAGGGGATCTTGAGGAGGCACCGAAGAACCTCACTGCCCCTCATTTTCAAGCTATAATCGGGGACGCCCAAAGTTCAAAACGGAAAGAAACAATGAGGCTGACGAGGAAAAACGAGGGATTCACCTTGTTGCCTATTTCGTATAAGGAGTTGTATTCACGGCTATATAAGGTATACTTGGTTTGACCTTTTCACGTGACTCTCTTTAACCCACCCTACCCTTCTTGGTACGATGCCAATGCTCGTTGTGTAATGCCCTGATTTTGGGCCTAGAAGTTTTAGAGTTTGAATCATGCCGGTTGAGAACGGTTCAAATCTTTGAGGGAGATTTAGGGAACACCTAGTTCGGCATGCTTTAAAAATATGGAAAAAATATCTAAAAATCCTCATTTATTATATGAATGATTATGGTGAAAACAATTTTACAAAATATGGTTTGGAAATGCTACATTTTAGTGTAGTGACCAAATCGCATTTTTTGCAAAAGTTGACTAGTGACTGTTTTGTAAAGGATTGAAAATTTGAATCTTTAAGGAGCTAATATTACCAAAATGTTTTTATCAGATTTCTCTCTAATTTTGGGTGTTTTAATAATGATTTAATATAGGGAATTAAAAGAGAAAATCCTACTTTGACTTTCTTAACTACTTTACGATCTTTTTCCCTCTTTTCATTTTCTCTCAACTTCCACTCAGCCAAACACATTTCCTTCATCAATTAGCCTCTGGTTTTCATTCCTTTTGAAAAGATTTCAATCTCCTATGGATTCCTAAACTTTTCCTCATCAAATCCTCTTGTTTTCACTTTGGATTTTCAAGAAAACTTGCCCAAATTAAGGAGAAATCAGCCATTAGAAGTAAGCTTCGTCCTTCTCCTCTAATGATCAGTTCTTTACTGAAATTCTCAAGTTATCAATCCTTTGTTAATGACTTTTGAGTTGCTTTAATGTTAGAAACATGAAATTGTGTTAAAACTCAAGATTCTTGGAGAGATCTTGATGATTTTCGTAACTATTGGTTAGGCTCTATTTTGAGGTTGATTTCTAATGTATTTTGGATGGTAATTGATGTTATAAATGAAGTTTTATCAAACAAACCCCGAATAGGTTTGGATTCCTAAGTTTTACATGCTAGATTGGTGGTTTCGGGGTGGTTTGGTGTTTTATTGTTGCTGGAGGTTTAAGGTCGAGTTTAGGGTGATTGTTGGTGTTGATTGAGGTTTAGAAATGATTAGAAGTGATAGATCTTGGCTGGGCTTTGTTTTGGAAGAGTTTGGAGATGATTTTGGTTGTTTTGGGTAGCAGAAATGGTGCTTTTCAGTAGAGGAGGGTGTTTGCTTAGTTGGCTGATGATTTCAATGCATGATGATGCATTAATCCTCTGCTCTTATGTGTAATAAACATGGGAGACATTTTCGGACGCTTTTGGTGTTGATCCGAAAGTGCCGGGAGCTTAGATATCGTTTCGGCGAGCAAGCGAAACGTAATTGGTAAGTGCGAATGGTTTTAGAAGTCCTTAAGAGACAAAGAAACAAGGTTTGGGGATTTAGGATTGGTTTGAAACATCATCCTAAGTCCAGAAGTAAGTATGGCTAGATTTGCACTCAAATATGTGGCTGTTGCCCCTAAAATGCCTTTACATGCTCTTGTTTTGAGATAGACAAATTCCTACTGTTTTATGCATGATTTGTAGCACGAGATGATGCTTTGAAGTGATTTCATGAGATAGCATGTTGCATTGAAGAGTTTTGAGATTTTGATTTAATGCAAAGCATGTGTTATGATTTTGAAATGAGATGAGAAAGATTTGAGAAATGATGCATTAAAAACAGTAGGTGAGATGATGTTTTGGCATAATATATTGGCATAGAAGATGAGATACTTACCAGATATAATTGATTGATCAATAGGATGAGAGTGCACTATAAACTAAAATTCGTACGTGCTCTTTGGAGTCGGGCAATGGGGGTAGTGCCATCCCGATCCAAAGTGAGAATCCGATGATGAGAGATACCATTGTGGTAGGACTTCGTGAAATACCCAAGCTTTGTGGCGATGAGAGATACCGCCATGAGAGTCCGGTGATGAGAGATTCCATCGGGGTAAAACTTGACTTTGAGTCAAGCTAATCCGAATATCCGAGTAAAGATGAAATGTGAAATGCCAATATAATATATAAAAATGTATTTGATTCCCATGTACCAAATGAAGAGGTGTTTTTATGCTTTATTTTCATTTATCATATGTATGGTTTTTCCATAAGATTTGCATTGGTTTAATGCATGAGATAGAACAAGGGTACATGTGTTTTCAAATGGAGATTTGCTTTGAAATGATTTTCAAGCATGAGATAAAATGAGCATGTTGTTGAAAATGGCTTTTGAGAAAGTGGTTTGAATAATGCATTGTTGTGTTGGTTTTCTTTAAAGCTTGCCTCACTGAGCAAATGTGCTTACGCTCTCTTTTACCAACAATGCAGATAGTTCAGACGATTTGGGCAGCGAGAAGGTTAAGAACATCCAAGGAACTGAAAAGCTCATGTTTGATGATGTTTTTACATACTCTAGTATTGATATTTGGCAATGGGGCTTCAAGGTTGTTTTTGGGAGATGTATTTGGGACTCCCTATGTTTGTAGCAAGTTTGATATGGCTTTTGAAGTTTGTAAATGGCCTTATATGGTTGGTTTGATGTTTGAGGTACATATTTGGTTCATGTGGTTAGGAAGCATGCCTATAGACTAAATGTTCATGTGTTTAATGCCATGTTTTAGCTTAAGCTTCTTAAATATGTTCTTTTATGTCTAATCATGTTGCTGGTATGTTATGGTATGATTTGGGTTATATTTGAGTGTGGAAAGGTGTGAAAAAACAGAAAATTATGTTGTTGCAGGGCAGGGTTTATCGAAACACCCCTATCTTTTTCGAAACAAGGGCCTGAAATGGTCATAGTGTTTCAGAACGGATGAAGGTGTTTCGGAACACTTTTGCTACTGGAGAGGCTTGTTTCGATACTGGTCTCGGAACGCACCCGAGTACCGAAACGGTCAACTCCGTTTTGATACCAGGGTCAGCGTTTCGAAACAGTTGACCGTTGAGCCGTGTTTTTGAATTGTTTCAAGTTCTCATGTTTTACATTTTAGTCCTGTATGTTGTGCACGCAATTGATTGAGCTTGGAATGTCCTCTTAAGCTGAAATTTGACAGAGATGCATGTAAAATGACTAATTACATATTGATAATCTTAAAATCTACAAAGTCCTTATATTTTATAAAATTTACATTTTGGTCCCTAAAAGTGTAATTCTTACAATTGAATCCCTAATTGCTTTCCGATCGTTATGTGTTTCTCTCCTATGAATCTTGTGTACTCACATAGGCTTAATGTCCATCTAGAAAAGATAAAAAGGAAAAAAAGGTCGTTAATCAAGGTTGACTTTCGGGTTGACTTTGGTTTTCCCTGTGTAATCTTCGTAGTTCGGGTAAGACGTCTAGGTCGGGCTAAGGGGGTTACATTTGTTGGTATCAGAGCTAGATTAGCGAATGTTTGGGGCTTGGTAAGTGGTTAATTTTGTGATTATGAATGTTTTGACTTCGCGGTGAAAGTATGATGTATGATTGTTGATGATTGGTTCTATTGAGATGAATTTGTGATGCTACGCTGTGTTTGGGGTATAGTTGGGGATCCCATTGTCATATCATTACTATTGAGAAGAATTGTTTTCAACAATGAGCTTGAGTACTTGGCTTACTTGCCTTATTGTGCCTAATTGAATTTACTGTGTTGTATTGTAACGCCCCGGTTTTGGGCTCAGAAGTTTTGGCGTTGACCGGTTCAGTCAAAGTGTTGATCGAATATATAAGAGGGAATTTAGGAAAACCTAGTTCGGGTTGCATTAAAAATATGGAAAAATATTCTAAAATCATCTTTTAATATATAAAAGTGAACTGTGAAATCAATTTTGGAAAATGAGGTTCGGAAGGTTGACATTTTGGCTAGTGACCAAAATGTAATTTTTGAAAGTTGCGGGACAGTTTTATAAAGGATTGAAACTTTGAATCTTTAAGGAGCTATTATTCCAAAAAGGATTTCTCCAGATTTTTCTAAGATATTTTAAGTCTAAAATCTGATTTTAAAGATTAAGAAAAGAGAGGGAAATCATTTTAACCAATTCTTAACTAATTTTTCTATTTTCTCTCAAATTCTCTTTTCTCTCATTTTCTCTCTACCCAAACAAGATTTCCTCAGATTTCTTTCTCTGATTTTGACTTCTTAATCTCTCATTTCAACTCTCATTTGATTTCTAATCATCTCATCATCAAAACCTCACAATTTACAAGTTGATTCATCAAGCATTTTGGCTCTAAAATGGAGAAATTCAAGTTTGGAGGTAAGAACGTCCTTCTCCTCTAAACTATCAGTTCTTTACTGAAATTCCTAAGTTCTCAATCCTTGATTCATGTTTTATTAAAGGCTTTTCAATTGAGATCTTGATTTTTGGCTAAAATGCAAGATTTGGTGATTTTGGTGAAAATTTCGTGTGATCTGTTTAAGCAGGGTTTTGAGGTGTTAAATTGATGTTAAATGAATGCTAAAATGATTAGAAGTTGAGGTTTAATCAATGCAATCCCGGATAGGTTGAATTTCCTAAGTTTGGCTTGAGTTTTTGGTTGTTTTTGGAGTGTAATTGGTGATCTGTTATACCTGGAGGTATAAGGACGTGGTTGTGATCTTTTTGCATGTTATGTGATGTATAAAAATGGTTAGAAGTGATGGATCTTGGCTGGGTTAAGTTTTGGAAGTGTTTGGAGATGATTTTCGGTTGTGTTTGGTGGCCGAAAATAGAGGTTTAGTGAGAGCAGCGAGTTTTGATGCTTTCATTGAAGCAATTAATGCATGATGATGCATTAATCCTCTGCTTTAATGTGTTGAAACAGGGGAGGCATCCTAGGATCCAAGATTTGTTGATCCGGAGGCTTGTTTTGGTGCTTTGGTTTGAAGCGAAGTGGTAATCGGTGAGTGAAAATGGATTTTCAGCTTTTAAACCAAAGGTTGAAGGTTTTGGGAGCTTAGTATAAGTCTAAACAACTTTGCTAAGTTCAAGTGTAAGTTTTCGGATTACTCTCTTAAAGTGGTGGCCATGTTTTGATGAAATGTGAAATGATGATTTTGCATGATTTGCTACTATTTTGTAAAGCATGTTTTAGCATGTTAATTGCTGATGTTTTAGCATGATTTATGCTGATGTTTTAAGCCATGTGTTGAAGGTGTCTCTAGGTAAGAGTACCTTGTTTTATGCATTGTTAAATGATGATTTAATGCTTTGAAATGCAAGAAGAAATGGCTTGGTTTAAATGCTTTAAAACAGTGGATTACATGTTGTATAAAGTGTGTATTGGCAAGTGATGGTTTGTAAAAGTGAAGGTCACTAAGGTGGTTAAAAGTCCTTGAGTGAGCCTTGTTATCTAAGATCATCAAGGTGGTTAAAAGTCCTTGGATGAATCTTGTTGCGGACACTAAGGTGGTTAAAAGTCCTTAGGTGCTCCTTTCCATGGTGGTTAAAAGTCCATGGGGCCAAGGTGTTTAAAAGTCCTTGGGGTATTTCAAGCTACGGACACAAAGGTGGTTAAAAGTCCTTGTGTGGTCCATTCATGGTGTTTAAAAGTCCATGGCCAAGGTGTTTAAAAGTCCTTGGGGTCCAAGGTGTTTAAAAGTCCTTGGGGAAAGTTGTTGAACTTGATTTCTAAATGAAATGTATCACTTGAGCCAATATGACATGTATTGTACATGAGATGCATGAGATGCATGATTTAATGTTTATGTTGAAGCATGAGATGCTAGTTTAAATGAAATGTGGAAGCATGTTATTGCTTGATTTAAAGTATGCTTTGAGCATGTGTAAAGGTTGTTTACAAGCATGATTTACAAATGGTTTTAAATGCATTATTGAATGGTTTTTAAAGAGCACTCCTCACTAAGCTTTGGCTTACGCTCTCTCGTTTTCTTGATTCAATAATGCAGAGCATTAGAGTGCATTGAGGGCAGCAAGAGGAGGCAAGCAAACAAGTACAAGTAAAGCTCAATGTATGAAGGTTTTATAAGTGTTTTAGCTTTTGTATGTTTTTGGCAATGGGGAACCAATGTATTTGTTTGGGAGGTGTTTATGACTCCCTAAGTATGTTGTATGTGGTTGATGTTGCTGGTTTTTGGATTGAATTTCTATTGCTTGCTTTTGAAGGTTTAAGGCTTGAATGTTAGCTTGTGTAGGAAGCATGACCTTGAATTTGGGGCTTTTTGCATGTGATGTTGTTTTGTTGAATTGATGATGCTTGGATGTCTTAAATATATTTAATTGCATGCTGGCAAAGTTTGGTGATGTTTGGAGCATGTTTGAGTGTCCAATTGCATGATCTAGTATGCTTGTTTGCTGGTTTTTGTGCAGGCGTTTCGGAACAGGGGTGTACCGTTTCGGAACGGGTGCCTTGCATGAACCCAGGCGTCCGAAACGGTATGCACCGTTTCGAAACGGTTTAGCCTCTACCGAGGCCAGGTTCCGAAACCCGTTTCGGAACGGCCCGTGTTTCGGAACAGGGCTAGCCTGTTTCGGAACGGTCGACCGTTAGGGGGCTGACAGGGTAGTTACATGTTTTGAAATGTTTGCGTTTTGGTCCTAAATCTTGTGTGATCAATTGCATGAGCTGTGGATGTCCTTTTAAGCTGAAATTTCACAGAGATGCATGAAACCTGACTAATTTCAAGATGGTAACTTTAATTTGGGCTGAGTCCCTTAATTTATCAGAATTTACAATTTGGTCCCTAAAGTTGTAATTTGTTCAATTGGGTCCCTGTTTGATCTCTGGTGTTTGTGATCTTTTGATATGTTGTTTGTATGATCACACTTAAGGTTAATGTGCATCTAGACAAGATTAAAAAGAAAAAAAAAGGGTCGTTAATCAAGGTTGACTTTCGGGTTGACTTTGGTTTTCCCCGTGTAATCTTCGTAGTTCGGGTCAACCGTCTAGACCGGGCTACGGGGGTTACATTTGGTGGTATCAGAGCTGAGTTCTCGAGTAATTGGGAATGTGTGAATGCATGATTGAAGCATGGTTTGGTTGGTATGCTTGTTGAGTGAAAGCATGTTCAATGAAATGATATGATGATGTGTATGTGATGCATGTTGTGATGATGCATGATGAGGGTACTCATTTCCAAACAAAAGCTAAAGGGATGATGTTGTTTTTGAAAGAAATTGAGCTTGAATACTTGGAATTTGCTTACCTTGCTGGTCCTGACTTGTTTTATTTTGTATTGTTATGCATGGTAAAGTATGGCACCACGTAGAGAGTTAAGGAGTAGCGCGAGAGCTACGACCCCGGAGGGGAATGTGAATGATGAGCACACTGGTAGTGCTGTGTTACCTCCTCCTCCACCTGGTGGTGGTGGTGCGGAGAGGGAAAGAGCTGGAGCTGAGGCAGCTGGTGCTGGAGCTGCAGGACCTGAAGCTGGTCAGGGGCAAGCGATACCTGACATGTCTGTGCTTGTACAAGCTATTGCGGGTGCGTTTCGAGCAGCAGTAGCTGGAGCTCAAGGAGCTGGGCATCAGGGAGATGCTGGTGCTAGACTACCCTTGGAACGTTTGCGCAGTCTTGGTGGGACTGAGTTTAGGGGTATGTCAGCTGAGAGGTCTGAAGCATGGTTGGAGAGTACCAAGCGTGTCTTGGGACAAATGAGTTGCACTGATGTGCAGAAGCTGGGATGTGTGGTGTCACTGCTGCAAGGTGATGCTTATACGTGGTGGACGACCACAATCTCTGGGATGGCTGATGCTGATGTTACATGGACGTTCTTTCAGCATGCGTTCAAGAGGAGATATCTGGGAGTTAGATATCTGGATGAAAAGAAGCGTGAATTCATGTCTCTGACCCAAGGGAACATGAGTGTGGCTGAGTATGAGGTACAGTTTGTACGTCTTAGCCAGTATGCACCTGAGTTGGTACCTGATGAGCGCGAAAGGTGCGAAAGGTTCCGTTATGGTTTGGTGACGGAGGTTAAGACCTATATGTTAGCTGCTGAGTACAATGATTTCGATGTGTTGGTTAGTCGATCGAAGGACATTGAGATGAACCTGGGTTTGTCTGCTAAGGGTACTGGAGCTAGTTCTGGGAAAAGAACTGCTGAGTATAGTTCCGGTGGACGGAACAAGAGAGGCCGTGATCAGAGGTTTCAGTTCTCGTCTAAGAGAGGTGGAGGTGCACCTGCTAGGGGCGGCAATGCTAGAGCTGACCCTAGTGCTTGTTGGATTTGTGGTTCCCGTGGTCACTTGAGGCGTGACTGTCCTCGTACTGGGAGGGAGGTGCAAGCTCCTGTGATAGCAGCTGGTTATGAGTGCTGGAATTGTGGTTCAGCTGATCATCTGAGACGTGATTGTCCGAGGATGGCTGGTGGTCAAGAGCGTGCTCCTGTTGTTGCAGCACCGCAGAGAGGTCGTGGGCGCGGCCGTGGTAATTTTCAGAGGCGAGAGGAAGGTGGGCGCGGTGTAGCTCATGTTGTGGCTATTCAACCTGAGGGTGGAGGCCAAGCGAGGGTGTATGCTCAGCGCGAAGGAAGGAATGATGCAGATGTGATTGCAGGTACCTTTACTTTGCAATCCTTGTCATTGCTTTCTTTGATTGATTCTGGATCTACGCATTCATACATTCTTCGTGAGCATGCTGAGTTGCTTGGTTTGCCTGTCGAGTCTTTGGATGTTGGTGTTAGAGTCACTAGTTCTTTTGGTGAAACTGTTGTGACTCGTAAGCTTTATAAAAGGTGTCCTTTGGTTGTTCAAGAGCATGTCTTTCTTGTTGATCTTATGGAGTTGCCCTTTTATGGTTTTGATGTGATCCTTGGTATGGATTGGCTTGCTGAGCATCGTGCTGTTGTGGATTGTGAGAATAAGCGGGTTTCGCTTAGGCTTGCGGATGATTATGAAGTGGTGGTGGTTGGTGAGAATGTGAAGTTTCTTGCCAATGTTGTTTCTACCTTGGAGGCGAGCAGGATGCTGAGGCAAGGTTGTGAAGCTTTTATGGCTTTTGTGATGAATCCTAGTTCGAAGGAGCTGAAGGTGCAGGATATCAGGGTTGTGAAGGAGTTTCCTGATGTTTTTCCTGAGGAGTTGCCTGGTTTACCTCCTAATCGCGAGGTGGAGTTTGGTATTGAGCTGTATGAGAATACCACTCCTGTGTCCATTACTCCCTATAGAATGGCACCTAAGGAGCTGAAGGAGCTGAAGACGCAGTTGCAAGAGTTGCTTGATCGTGGTTTCATCCGGCCGAGTGTTTCGCCTTGGGGTGCTCCTGTCTTGTTTGTGAAGAAGAAAGATGGCACGATGAGGATGTGCATTGATTACCGTCAGCTGAACAAGTTGACTATCAAGAATCGGTATCCTTTGCCGAGGATTGATGATCTCTTTGATCAATTTCGGGGAGCTGCTGTGTTCTCTAAGATTGACTTGAGGTCAGGGTATTATCAATTGAAGGTGAAGGATGTGGATGTGCCTAAGACAGCTTTCAGGACAAGGTATGGGCATTATGAGTTCCTTGTGATGCCGTTTGGTTTGACAAATGCTCCTGCTGCTTTCATGGACATGATGAATCGTGTTTTTCATGAATACCTGGACAAGTTTGTTGTGGTGTTCATTGATGATATCCTTGTGTACTCGCGTACTGAGGAAGAGCACGAAGAGCATTTGAGGGTTGTGTTGCAAGCTTTGTTGGAGAATCAGCTTTATGCTAAGTTGAGCAAGTGTGAGTTTTGGCTTAGAGAGGTTGTTTTTCTTGGGCATGTGGTCTCAGCTGAGGGGATTCGTGTTGATCCTCAGAAGATTGAAGCGGTGATGAACTGGAAAGTTCCTAAGTCTGTTCAGGAGGTTCGTAGTTTCCTTGGTTTGGCAGGATACTACCGAAGGTTTGTGGATGGTTTTTCCAAGATTGCTGCTCCTTTGACGAAGTTGCTGCAGAAAGATGTTAAGTATGAGTGGACAGAAGCGAGACAGCAAGCTTTTGAGAAGCTGAAGTTGGCTTTGACGCAAGCTCCTATCTTGATTCAGCCTGAATCAGGGAAAGAGTTTGTAGTCTACAGTGATGCATCCTATGTTGGTTTGGGGTGTGTGCTGATGCAAGAGGGTAAGGTTGTGGCTTATGCGTCGCGGCAGTTGAAGGTGCATGAGCGCAATTATCCTACGCATGATATTGAGCTGGCTGCAGTGGTTTTTGCTCTGAAGATCTGGAGGCATTATCTGTATGGTGAGAAGTGTACGGTGTACACGGATCACAAGAGTTTGAGGTATCTGATGTCTCAGAAGGAGTTGAATCTCAGGCAGCGACGTTGGTTGGAGTTGCTCAAGGATTATGATCTGACGATAGAGTATCATCCTGGAAAGGCCAATGTTGTTGCGGATGCCTTGAGTAGAAAGGTAGCTGTTGAGCTGAGAGCTATGTTTGCTAGCTTGAGTATATCGCAGGATGGTGGTCTTGTTGCTGAGTTGCAAGTGAAACCTTCGTTGGTTCAGTTGATCAAGGATAAGCAGTTGTTGGATGATTCCTTGGTGTCTCATGTTCAGGATATCGCGGAGGGTAGACCTTCGGATTTCTGTTTTAATGAGGATGGGGTGTTGTGTTTTGGTAATCGGATAGTAGTGCCTGCAGATGCTGAGTTGAGGCATGCTATTCTAGCTGAAGGTCATAGTAGTCCTTTTGCTATGCATCCTGGTAGTACAAAGATGTATCGCGATCTTCGTGATGAGTACTATTGGGTGGGCTTGAAGAAGGATGTGGCAGAGTTCGTGAGCAAGTGTTTGGTGTGTCAGCGCGTTAAGGCTGAACATCAGGTTCCTTCTGGTTTGTTGCAACCGTTGAAAATCCCTAAATGGAAGTGGGAGAGGGTTACCATGGATTTTGTATATGGTTTGCCTTTGTCTCCGTCGAAGAAGAATTCTGTTTGGGTGATTGTGGATCGCCTGACGAAGTGTGCACATTTCTTGCCTGTGCATACTACGTTTTCCTTGGATAAGCTGGCAGAGCTGTACGTTGCTGAGGTTGTGAGGTTGCATGGTGTGCCTAAGTCGATCGTGTCGGATAGGGATCCGAGGTTCACGTCGCGTTTTTGGCAGTGTTTGCATCAAGCTCTGGGTACAAGGTTGCATTTCAGTACATCCTATCATCCCCAGTCGGATGGCCAGTCTGAGCGAGTTATTCAGATTTTGGAGGATATGTTGAGATGTTGCGTGATAGAGTTCCAAGGTTCTTGGGAGAAGCATCTGCCTTTGGTTGAGTTCGCTTACAACAACAGTTTTCAGGCAAGTATACAGATGGCACCTTATGAGGCTCTGTATGGGAGGAAGTGTAGGACTCCTCTGTGTTGGGCTGAAACTGGTCAAAAGTTGGTTTCGATGCCTGCTTTGTTGAAAGGTACCACCGAGAAAGTGAAGCTCATTTGTGAGCGGTTGAAGGCTGCTTCTGATCGGCAGAAGTCTTACGCGGATTTGAAGCGTAGGGAGATAGAGTTTGCGGTGGGTGATCGCGTGTTCTTGAAGGTTTCGCCTTGGAAGAAGGTGATGAGGTTTGGGCGGAAGGGTAAGCTGAGCCCTAGATACATTGGACCGTATGAGGTTGTTGAGCGTGTTGGTCCTGTTGCGTATCGGTTGAGGTTACCTCAGGAGCTGGAGAAGATTCATGATGTGTTCCATGTTTCTATGCTCCGGAGGTATCGATCTGATCCTTCGCATGTGTTGCCTGTGGAGGAGGTGGAATTGAATCCGGATTTGACCTATGATGAGGAACCGGTGAAGATTCTGGATTCAGATAGCAAGGTTCTTCGTGGCAAGACCATTGAGTTGGTGAAGGTGCTGTGGAAGCATCGCGGTGTTGAGGAAGCCACGTGGGAGCGGAAGGAGGATATGCTGAAGCAGTTTCCTTATCTCTTTCCTTCAGGTAAATTTCGAGGACGAAATTTCTTAAGGGGGGGAGAGTTGTAACGCCCCGGTTTTGGGCTCAGAAGTTTTGGCGTTGACCGGTTCAGTCAAAGTGCTGATCGAATATATAAGAGGGAATTTAGGAAAACCTAGTTCGGGTTGCATTAAAAATATGGAAAAATATTCTAAAATCATCTTTTAATATATAAAAGTGAACTGTGAAATCAATTTTGGAAAATGAGGTTCGGAAGGTTGACATTTTGGCTAGTGACCAAAATGTAATTTTTGAAAGTTGCGGGACAGTTTTATAAAGGATTGAAACTTTGAATCTTTAAGGAGCTATTATTCCAAAAAGGATTTCTCCAGATTTTTCTAAGATATTTTAAGTCTAAAATCTGATTTTAAAGATTAAGAAAAGAGAGGGAAATCATTTTAACCAATTCTTAACTAATTTTTCTATTTTCTCTCAAATTCTCTTTTCTCTCATTTTCTCTCTACCCAAACAAGATTTCCTCAGATTTCTTTCTCTGATTTTGACTTCTTAATCTCTCATTTCAACTCTCATTTGATTTCTAATCATCTCATCATCAAAACCTCACAATTTACAAGTTGATTCATCAAGCATTTTGGCTCTAAAATGGAGAAATTCAAGTTTGGAGGTAAGAACGTCCTTCTCCTCTAAACTATCAGTTCTTTACTGAAATTCCTAAGTTCTCAATCCTTGATTCATGTTTTATTAAAGGCTTTTCAATTGAGATCTTGATTTTTGGCTAAAATGCAAGATTTGGTGATTTTGGTGAAAATTTCGTGTGATCTGTTTAAGCAGGGTTTTGAGGTGTTAAATTGATGTTAAATGAATGCTAAAATGATTAGAAGTTGAGGTTTAATCAATGCAATCCCGGATAGGTTGAATTTCCTAAGTTTGGCTTGAGTTTTTGGTTGTTTTTGGAGTGTAATTGGTGATCTGTTATACCTGGAGGTATAAGGACGTGGTTGTGATCTTTTTGCATGTTATGTGATGTATAAAAATGGTTAGAAGTGATGGATCTTGGCTGGGTTAAGTTTTGGAAGTGTTTGGAGATGATTTTCGGTTGTGTTTGGTGGCCGAAAATAGAGGTTTAGTGAGAGCAGCGAGTTTTGATGCTTTCATTGAAGCAATTAATGCATGATGATGCATTAATCCTCTGCTTTAATGTGTTGAAACAGGGGAGGCATCCTAGGATCCAAGATTTGTTGATCCGGAGGCTTGTTTTGGTGCTTTGGTTTGAAGCGAAGTGGTAATCGGTGAGTGAAAATGGATTTTCAGCTTTTAAACCAAAGGTTGAAGGTTTTGGGAGCTTAGTATAAGTCTAAACAACTTTGCTAAGTTCAAGTGTAAGTTTTCGGATTACTCTCTTAAAGTGGTGGCCATGTTTTGATGAAATGTGAAATGATGATTTTGCATGATTTGCTACTATTTTGTAAAGCATGTTTTAGCATGTTAATTGCTGATGTTTTAGCATGATTTATGCTGATGTTTTAAGCCATGTGTTGAAGGTGTCTCTAGGTAAGAGTACCTTGTTTTATGCATTGTTAAATGATGATTTAATGCTTTGAAATGCAAGAAGAAATGGCTTGGTTTAAATGCTTTAAAACAGTGGATTACATGTTGTATAAAGTGTGTATTGGCAAGTGATGGTTTGTAAAAGTGAAGGTCACTAAGGTGGTTAAAAGTCCTTGAGTGAGCCTTGTTATCTAAGATCATCAAGGTGGTTAAAAGTCCTTGGATGAATCTTGTTGCGGACACTAAGGTGGTTAAAAGTCCTTAGGTGCTCCTTTCCATGGTGGTTAAAAGTCCATGGGGCCAAGGTGTTTAAAAGTCCTTGGGGTATTTCAAGCTACGGACACAAAGGTGGTTAAAAGTCCTTGTGTGGTCCATTCATGGTGTTTAAAAGTCCATGGCCAAGGTGTTTAAAAGTCCTTGGGGTCCAAGGTGTTTAAAAGTCCTTGGGGAAAGTTGTTGAACTTGATTTCTAAATGAAATGTATCACTTGAGCCAATATGACATGTATTGTACATGAGATGCATGAGATGCATGATTTAATGTTTATGTTGAAGCATGAGATGCTAGTTTAAATGAAATGTGGAAGCATGTTATTGCTTGATTTAAAGTATGCTTTGAGCATGTGTAAAGGTTGTTTACAAGCATGATTTACAAATGGTTTTAAATGCATTATTGAATGGTTTTTAAAGAGCACTCCTCACTAAGCTTTGGCTTACGCTCTCTCGTTTTCTTGATTCAATAATGCAGAGCATTAGAGTGCATTGAGGGCAGCAAGAGGAGGCAAGCAAACAAGTACAAGTAAAGCTCAATGTATGAAGGTTTTATAAGTGTTTTAGCTTTTGTATGTTTTTGGCAATGGGGGACCAATGTATTTGTTTGGGAGGTGTTTATGACTCCCTAAGTATGTTGTATGTGGTTGATGTTGCTGGTTTTTGGATTGAATTTCTATTGCTTGCTTTTGAAGGTTTAAGGCTTGAATGTTAGCTTGTGTAGGAAGCATGACCTTGAATTTGGGGCTTTTTGCATGTGATGTTGTTTTGTTGAATTGATGATGCTTGGATGTCTTAAATATATTTAATTGCATGCTGGCAAAGTTTGGTGATGTTTGGAGCATGTTTGAGTGTCCAATTGCATGATCTAGTATGCTTGTTTGCTGGTTTTTGTGCAGGCGTTTCGGAACAGGGGTGTACCGTTTCGGAACGGGTGCCTTGCATGAACCCAGGCGTCCGAAACGGTATGCACCGTTTCGAAACGGTTTAGCCTCTACCGAGGCCAGGTTCCGAAACCCGTTTCGGAACGGCCCGTGTTTCGGAACAGGGCTAGCCTGTTTCGGAACGGTCGACCGTTAGGGGGCTGACAGGGTAGTTACATGTTTTGAAATGTTTGCGTTTTGGTCCTAAATCTTGTGTGATCAATTGCATGAGCTGTGGATGTCCTTTTAAGCTGAAATTTCACAGAGATGCATGAAACCTGACTAATTTCAAGATGGTAACTTTAATTTGGGCTGAGTCCCTTAATTTATCAGAATTTACAATTTGGTCCCTAAAGTTGTAATTTGTTCAATTGGGTCCCTGTTTGATCTCTGGTGTTTGTGATCTTTTGATATGTTGTTTGTATGATCACACTTAAGGTTAATGTGCATCTAGACAAGATTAAAAAGAAAAAAAAAGGGTCGTTAATCAAGGTTGACTTTCGGGTTGACTTTGGTTTTCCCCGTGTAATCTTCGTAGTTCGGGTCAACCGTCTAGACCGGGCTACGGGGGTTACATGTATTTTATCAGTTGCATTGTTTTATTATGGGGCCACGTAGAGAGCTTAGAATTAACACTCGTGCTACGGCTGAGAATGAGAATCTTGAGAATGCCGAGGATCTACCTCCTCCTCCCCCTGGTGGACCACACGGTGGTGGTGGAGCTGGGGTTGGTGGTGCTGGAGTTGGTGCTGGGGTTGCTAGACCCGAGGGAGTTCAGGGGCAAGCTGCTCCTGACACGGCTGTGTTGATACAAGCTATTGCTGGAGCTTTTCAGGAAGCAGTAGCTGGAGCTCCTGGAGCTGCACCTCAGGATGGTGCTAATGTGAGGTTACCGTTGGAGCGACTCCGCAGTCTGAAAGGGACTGAGTTCAGAGGGTTGACCCCAGAAGGTTCCGAGTCATGGCTAGAGAGTACCAAGAGGATTCTCGGACAACTGAACTGTAATAATGTTCAGAAGTTGGGATGTATTGTGTCCCTGTTGCATGGTGATGCATACACGTGGTGGACGACCACAATTGCGGGAATGGAAGATGATGATGTGACTTGGACATTCTTCTTGAATGCATTCAAGCGGAAGTACTTGGGAGTTCGCTACCTTGATGAGAAAAGGAGAGAATTCATGTCCCTTGTGCAAGGGAGTATGACGGTGGCAGAATATGAGGTTCAATTTGTACGCCTTAGCCAATATGCACCTGAGCTGATTCCTAGCGAGCGGGAAAGATGTGAACGATTCTGTTATGGGCTAGTGTCAAATGTGAAAACCTATATGCTTGCGGCAGACTATACCGATTTTGATGTCTTGGTCACCAGAGCCAAGGACATTGAGCTGAATCTTGGTCTGGAAAGTCGAGCAGGAGGATTTAGCTCAGGGAAGCGAGCTGCAGAGCGTGATCTTGGTAGAGATCGCTATAAGAGGCATAAGGATAGAAGGTCACATGTTGATGCTAGACGTGGGGGTGGTAACCCTAGGAGAGGTCATCAAGGACCAAATGCTTTCATGAGGACTCATGAGTGCAATCGGTGTGGTAGGAGGCACACTGGTGAGTGTTGGGGTAATCTTGGTACATGCTAGAACTGTGGTAATCGAGGGTACATGAAGAAAGATTGTCCTCAACCGTTAAGAGAGGGTCAGGCTCCGGTGAGAGCAGCTGAGCCGCAGAGAGGTCGTGGGCGTGGCCGTGGTAACTTCCAGCGCATAGAGGAAGGTGGAAGAAATGTAGCACATGTGGTGGCTGTTCAGCCTGAAGGTTGTGGCTAGACTCAAGTGTATGCCCATCAAGAGGGGAGGAATGACACGGACGTGATCGCATGTACCTTTACTTTGCAATCCTTGTCATTACTTTCTTTGATTGATTCTGGATCTACACACTCGTACATATTGCGTGAACATGCTCAAATGCTTGGTTTGCTTGTTGAGTCTTTGGATGTTTGTAACCCCCTTAGATCGGCCTAGACGGTTGACCCGAACTACGAAGATTACACGGGGAAAACCAAAGTCAACCTGAAAGTCAACCTTGATTAACGACCTTTTTTCTTTTTAATCTTGTCTAGATACACGTTAACCCAAAGTGAGTACTCATAAAACATATTTGAGAAAGGCACAACGACCGAACAACAAAGAGGGACTCAATTGCACTTATTACAAGTTTAGGGACCAAAATGTAATTTCTGTAAATTAGAAGGTCATTACCGATTTTAAGGCTCTCAATATGAAATTAGTCTTATTTCATGCTTCTCTGCGAAATTTCATCTTAATTGGACATCTCAAACTCAAGCAATTGCAACATCAACATTTGGGGCTAAAATGTAAAGCTTGAAAACTACAACAGCAATCAAATTAGTGCCCAACGGTCACATGTTCCGAAACACCCACCTGCCGTATCGAAACGCAGGATCGGAACAGAGTTGACCGTTTCGATACGCGGGTTGGTTCCGAGACCAGTTCTGAAACGAGGAACTCCAGTAGCCAAAACGTTTCGAAACATCCCCTGGCGTTTCGAAACACGAAAGCCATTTCAGGCCCCCGTTTCGAAACACTAGAGGGTGTTTCAATACCGTTTGCCCAGATTCTACAATTAAATCTGGTCTTTAATGCATAACTCATTCAAACACATTCATATGACTTCCCTAGCATATCAATAAATCACCAAACATATAAGAAACATAATTATGACTCCTAAACACCATCATAACATCAAGCGTGAAAACTCACAAGTCTAGAGGCATGCTTCCTATTATCAAAACCAAATAGGCAAACAAACTTCAAATCAAGCATTTAAAGGTCATTTACAATTCAAAACAACCAAGGCAAACATGCCACAACCTCAGGTAGTTTAACACATCTCCCGAAACAAATCTTAGGTTCCCATTGCCAATATATCAAAACTAATAGTGTTTGAAAACTTCACCATACATGAGCTTGGATTTCCTCGGATGAACTTAGCTTCCTTGATGCCCTTAAACACCTCAATTATCTGCATTATTCGTAAATGAGAGTGTAAGCACAAATTTTTAGTGAGGCATGCTCTAAAGAAAACCAACACCATAATGCATTTTTAGAAAAACACTTTCATCAAAGCTTTTAAATCACATGCTCATCTCTTTCTCATGCTTGGAAAACTTTAAAGCAAACTCATTGAAACCACATGTACCTTCATTCTATCTCATGCATTTAAACCAATGCAAATCTCATGGCAAGACCATTCACATGCTTGTATTGTCAAAGCATTTCTAAACAAAACACATATGCATATTTCATAGCATAAATCATTTCACCAAAGGTACATATGTAACAAAACCATTTAATCATTTATATTGGCATTTAGAATCTCATCAATACTCGGATATGCGGACACATTTCTACACTAGACGCTTACGGTGGAATCTCACATCACCGTACTCACTTGTCTAGCAACAACTTCCGGTGGAATCTCTCATCACCGTACTCACATGGCGGAATCTCTCATCGCCACAAAGCTTGGGTATTTCCCCAAGTCCTACCCGATGGAATGCCCATCATCTGAAAATCTCCCTTTGGCTTAACCAAAGAGCACGTACGAATTTTTAGTTTATAGTGCACTCTCATCTTATTGATCGATCAATTATATCCGGTAAATTTCTCAACCTCTATGCCAGTATAATATGTTAAATTATCATCACACCTACTGTTTTAATGAAATATATCTCAAATGTTTTCTCAACACATTTCAAATCATAAGTCAAACTTTGCTTTAAACCAAAAGTTCAAATCTAGTCAATGCAACATGCCATCTCATGACATCTCTACAAGCATAATCTCATGCTCCAAAACATGTATAAAAACAGTAGGAATTTAACCATCACAAACCATGAGCATGTAAAAGCATTTTAGGGGCAATCACCACTTTAGAGAGACCAAATAAAATCCTACTTACTTCTGGATTTAGGAAGGTGTTTCAAACCTCTCCTAAATCCCCAAACCTTGTGTTTTTTTCCTCATGGACTTCTAAACTAAACGCACTCACCGATTTCGTTTCGCTTGCTTGCGGAAACGCCAATTAAGCTTCTGGATCAACTCCAAAAGTGTCCGAAGGTGTCTCCCCTGTTTTAGACACATCAAAGCATATGATTAACGCATCATCATGCATTGAAACCTTCAGCCAACACTCCTAAACTCGTTGCTCTACCTAAAACCAACATTTCAACTACCAAACACAACCGAAATCACCTCCAAACTCTTCCAAAACTGTACCCAGCCAAGATCCATCACTTCTAATCATTTCTAAACATCAATCACCACCAAAAACAATCCTAAACTCGACCTTATACCTCCAACTATAACAGAACACCAAGAACACCTCAAAAACCATCATTTTCTTAAGCAAAAACTTAAAAAACACAACCTATTCGGGATTGGATTGGTAAAACTTCATTTCTAACATCATTTAACATCCAAAATACATTAAAGAACTATCTCAAAATAGAGCTCAACCAATCACAACGAAATTCTTCAAAATCTCTTCCAAAATCTTGAGTTTCAAGCCAAAATCATGTTTCTAACATTAAAACAATTTATAAAACTTTAATAAAGGATTGACAACTTGAGAATTTCAGTAAAGAACTGAGTATTTAGAGGAGAAGAACATTCTTACCTCTAAATGATGATTTCTCCTTGATTTGGGCAAAATTCCATGAAAATGCAATGTGAAAATCAAAAGGATTTGTTGCAAGATTGATTAGAAACCAATAGATGATGGGAACCTCATCAATTGAAGTGAAGATCAATGTGAATTTTGTTGGAGAAAATTTGTTTGGATGATGGGATTTTGAGAGAAAAAGAAATGAGAGAAAATTAGGAAAAGGTAGTAATAAAAGTCAAAATTTAGTTTCCACCTTTCTTTTCTTTAATTAAAACATTAATTAAATCACCCAAATTAAGGAAAAATCTGGAGAAAAACATTTTGGGTAAATTAGCTCCTTAAAGATTCAAAGTTTCAATCCTTTACAAAATAGTCACTACTAAACTTTGCAAAAATCGCATTTTGGTCACTACACCGAAATGTAGTATTTCCAAACCTTATTTTGTAAAATTGATTTCAACACTCTCTTATATATATTAAATGAGGATTTTTAGATATTTTTCTATATTTTTAAAGCATCCCGAACTAGGTGTTCCTTAAAACCTCATTTTATATTCGAACCGTTTCTCAGACCGGTCCGGTTAAGACCCTAAACTTCTAAGCCCAAAATTTGGGTGTTACAACTCTCCCCCTCTTAAGAAATTTCGTCCTCGAAATTTACCTGGAGGAAAAAGGTAAGGAAACTGCTTCTTCATGTCATCTTTTCTTTCCCACGTGGCTTCCTCAACGCCACGATGCCTCCACAACACCTTAACCAACTCAATGGTCTTACGTTGAAGAACTTTACTTTCTGAATCCAGAATCTCAACCGGCTCCTCATCATAGGTCAAATCTGGATTCAACTCCACTCCCTCCACAGGCATAACATGCGAAGGATTCGATCTATACCTCCGAAGCATAGAGACATGAAACACATCATGTATCTTTTCCAACTCTTGTGTTAATCTCAGCTTATAAGCAACAGGACCCACACGTTCAATCACCTCGTATGGTCCAATATACCTAGGGCTCAACTTACCCTTTCGGCCAAACCTCATCACCTTTTCCAAGGCGAAACCTTTAAAACCACACGGTCGCCCACCGCAAACTCAATCTCCTTACGCTTCAAATCCACGTAAGACTTCTGTCGATCAGAAGCTGCCTTCAACCGCTTACATATGAGCTTCACCTTCTCGGTGGTTCCTTTCAACAAAGCCGACATTGAGACCAACTTCTGCCCTATTTTAGCCCAGCAAAGAGGAGTTCTGCACTTCCTCCCATTCAAGTCTTCATAAGGTGTCATTTGAATACTTGCCTGGTAGCTATTGTTATAAGCAAACTCCACCAAAGGTAAATGCTTTTCCCAAGAGCCTTGAAACTCAATCACACAGCACCTCAACATATCCTCAAGCACTTGGATAACACGCTAAGACTGACCATCCGACTGTGGATGATAAGAAGTACTGAAATTCAGCCGCGTACCCAAAGCTTGATGCAAACATTCCCAAAAACGCGATGTAAACCTCAGATCTCTATTCGACACTATAGACTTTGGCACACCATGCAGACGCACAATCTCAGTTATGTACAGCTCTGCAAGCTTATCTAAAGTATACGTGGTATGCACAGGTAAGAAATGTGCACACTTCCTAAGGCGATCCACAATCACCCACACCAAATTCTTCTTCGATGTCGACAAAGGCAAACCAGACACAAAGTCCATGGTAATTCTTTCCCACTCACATTCAGGAATCCTCAACGGTTGCAACAACCCTGAAGGAAACTGATGCTCAGCTTTAACCCGCTGACAAACCATACACCTACTCACATATTCTGCAACATCTTTCTTCAAACCCACCCAATAATATTCATCCTTCAGATCACGATACATCTTTGTACTACCAGGGTGCATAGCAAAAGGACTACTATGAGCTTCAGTCAGAATGTTGCGCCTCAACTCCGCATCATTTGGCACTACTATTCGACTCCTGAAACATAGAACTCCATCTTCATTAAAACAAAAATCCAATGGTCAATCCTCAGCAATATCCTGAACATGTGGCACCAGCGAATCATCCAACAATTGTTTATCTTTTATCAACTGAACCAAAGATGGTTTCACTTGCAATTCAACCACAAGACCTCCATCTTGCGAAATACTCAAGCTGGCAAACATAGCCCTTAACTCCACCGCCACCTTCCAGCTCAAGGCATCCGCCACAACATTAGCTTTTCCCGAATGGTACTCAATCGTCAAATTCTAATATTTAAGCAACTCCACCCAATGTCATTGCCTAAGATTCAACTCCTTCTGAGACATCAGATACTTCAAACTCTTATGATCCGTGTACATAGTACACTTCTCACCATACATATAATGTCTCCAAATCTTCAAAGCAAAAACCACCACAGCTAACTCAAAATCATGCGTAGGATAATTGCGCTCATGCACCTTCAACTGGAGCGATGCATAAGCCACCACCTTACCCTCTTGCATTAACACACACCCCAAACCAACATAGGATGCGTCACTGTACACCACAAACTCTTTTCCTGATTCAGGTTGAACCAAGATAGGAGCTTGCGTCAAAGCTGCCTTAAGCTTCTCAAAAGCTTGTTGTCTTGCTTCTGTCCACTCATACCTGACATCTTTTTGCAACAACTTCGTCAAAGGGGCAGCAATCTTCGAAAATCCATCCACAAACCTCCGGTAATATCCCGCCAACCCAAGGAAACTACGGACTTCATGAACGAACTTAGGAGGCTTCCAATTCATCACCGCCTCAATCTTCTGAGGATAAACACGAATCCCCTCAGTCGAGACCACATGACCAAGGAACACAACCTCCTTTAGCCAAAATTCATACTTGCTCAGCTTAGCATAAAGCTGATTTTCCAGAAGCGCTTGCAAGACAACCCTCAAATGACCTTCATGCTCCTCCTTGGTACGAGAGTACACAAGGATATCATCATTGAACACCACAACAAAACTTGTCCAAGTATTTGTGGAACACTCTATTCATCATGTCTATAAAAGCAGCATGAGCATTCGTCAAGCCAAACAACATTACAAGGAATTCATAATGCCCATACCTCGTTCTAAAGGTTGTTTTTGGCACATCCACATCTTTCACCTTAAGCTGGTAGTATCCTGACCTTAAGTCAATCTTGGAGAACATAGCCGCTCCCCGAAATTGATCAAAAAGATCATCAATCCTCGGCAAAGGATACTGATTCTTGATAGTCAACTTGTGTAGCTGACGATAATCAATGCACATCCTCATAGTGCCATCCTTCTTCTTCACGAACAAGACAAGTGCACCCCATGGTGACACACTAGGCCGAATGAAACCACGGTCAAGCAACTCCTGAAGCTGCGTCTTCAACTCCTTCAACTCCTTAGGTGCCATGCGATAAGGAGCAATGGACACTGGAGTTGTGTTTTCATACAGCTCAATTCCAAACTCCACCTCTCGACTAGGCGGCAATCCAGGTAACTCCTCCGGAAACACTTCAGGGAACTCCCGTAAAGTTCTGATATCTTGAACGTGCAACTCTTTTGAACTAGGATTCATCACAAAGGCTAGGTAAGCCTCACAACCTTGCCTCATCATGCGACTCGCTTCCAATGTAGACACCACATTGGCAAGAAACTTCACATTCTCACCAACCACTACCACTTCGTAATCATCCGCAAGTTTCAAAGAAACCCGCTTGCTCTCAAAATCCACTACAGCTTGATGCTCAACAAGCCAATTCATACCAAGGATTACATCAAAACCATAGAATGGCAATTCCATGAGATCAACAAGAAAAACATGGTTTTGCACTTTCAAGGGACATCTTCTATACAACTTTCGCGTTACAACTGTCTCACCAAAGGAACTAGTCACACGCATACCAACATCCAAAGACTCAACAGGTAAACCAAGCATTTGAGCATGTTCACGCAATATGTACGAGTGTGTAGATCCAGAATCAATCAAAGAAACTAATAATAATAATTGCAAAGTAAAGGTACCTGCGATCACATCCGTATCATTCCTTCCCTCACGCTGAGCATACACTCGAGCCTGGCCACCACCCTCGGGTTGAACGGCCACAATATGCGCTACATTTCTCCCACCATCATCTCTGCGCTGAAAGTTACCACGGCCGCGCCCACGACCTCTATGTGGCTCAACTGCTCTCACCGGAGCTTGTCCTTCCTTCAAAGGCTGAGGACAATCCTTCTTCAAATGTCCACGGTTCCCACAGTTCCAGCATGTGCCAAGGTTACCCCAACACTCGCAACCATGCCGTCAACCACAACGGTTACACTCAGGAGTCTTAAAAACAGCATTAGGTCCTTGTTGACCTCTACCAGGGTTACCACCTCCACGCCTAGCATCATAATGCGGCCTCCGATCCTTATGCCTCTTGTTGCGATCTCTATCATAATCGCGCTCAGCCGCTCTCTTCCCAAAGCTAGATCCACCCGCTCGACAAGACAAACCAAGATTTGACTCAATGTCCTTGGCTGTAGTGACCAAGACATCGAAATCTGTATAGTCAGCCGCAAGCATAAACGTCTTCACATCCGTTACCAATCCATAACGAAATCGTTCGCACCTCTCCCGCTCATTAGGGATCAGCTTAGGTGCATACTGACTAAGGCTGACAAACTGGATCTCATACTCAACTACCGTCATGCTTCCTTGCACAAGAGACATAAATTCTCTTTTCTTCTCATCTAGGTATCGCACACCTAGATACTTCCGCTTGAACGCATTCAGGAAGAACGTCCAAGTCGCACCATTGTCCACCATTCCAGAGATAGTGGTCGTCCATCACGTATAAGCATCACCATGCAGCAGTGACACCACACAACCCAGCTTCTACACATTATTGCAGTTCATTTACCCCAAAATCCTCTTGGTGCTCTCCAACCAAGACTCAGATCCTTCCGGAGATAAACCTCTGAACTCAGTCCCTCCCAGACTGCGAAGACGTTCCAAAGGCTATCTCACATTAGCATCATCCTGATGCGCAGCTTCATGAGCTCCAGCTACTGCTGCCTGAAAGGCTCCAGCAATAGCCTGAATTAACACAGTCATATCAGGAGCAGCTTGCCCCTGCACACCTTCAGGTCCAGCGATCCCAGCACCAGCATTTCCCACTCCAGCACCACCATCACCACCAGGTGGCCCACCACCAGGAGGAGGAGGTAGATCCACAACATTCTCGACATTCTCATTCTGACTCTGAGCCATGGCTCTTGTATTTACTCTCATCTCTCTATGTGGCCCCATTTAAAAAGAAAGTAATGCACTGACAAAAATGCAATAAACACAATTAGGCACAATAAAGTAAGTAATGCAAGTACTAAAGCTCATTTTTGAAAACAAATTTCTTTCATTAGTTTTGATATGGCAATGGGATCCTCTAACACACTCCAACATAGCATAACATCACAAGCACATCACAATTGAAACCATGCATCACTTTTCACACAACACTCTTTCACCCAACGTGCTCATCATGCAATTACACTTACATCATCCACATAACAAATCTCAAAGATATGAGAACTAAGCTCTGATACCACCAAATGTAACCCCCTTAGCCCGACCTAGACGGTTGACCCGAACTACGGAGATTACACGGGGAAAACCAAAGTCAACCCGAAAGTCAACCTTGATTAACGACCCTTTTTTTCTTTTTAATCTTGTCTAGATACACGTTAACCCTAAGTGAGTACTCATAAAACATATTTGAGAAAAGGCACAACGATCAAACAACAAAGAGGGACTCAATTGCACTTATTACAATTTTAGGGACTAAAATGTAATTTCTGTAAATTAGAAGGTCATTACTGATTTTAAGGCTATCAGTAAGAAATTAGTCTTATTGTATGCTTCTCTGCCAGATTTTGTCTTAATTGGACATCTCAAACTCAAGCAATTGCAACATCAACATTTGGGGCTAAAATGTAAAGCTTGCAAACTACAACACCATTCAAATTAGTGCCCAGCGGTCGCATGTTCCGAAACACCCACCTGCCGTATCGAAACGCAGGATCGGAACGGAGTTGACCATTTTGATACGTGGGTTGGTTCCGAGACCAGTTCCGAAATGAGGCACTCTAGTAGCCAAAACGTTTGGAAACATCCCTTGTCGTTTCGAAACACTAGAGGGTGTTTCGATACAGTTTGCCCAGATTCTGAAATTAGAGCTGGTCTTTCATGCATAACTCATTCAAACACATTCATATGACTTCCCTAGCATATCAACAAATCACCAAACATATAAGAAACATAATTAGGACTCATAAACACCGTCATAGCATCAAGCGTGAAAACTCACAAGTCTAGAGGCGTGCTTCCTATTATCAAAACCAAATAGGCAAACAAACTTCAAATCAAGCATTTAAAGGCCATTTACAATTCAAAACAACCAAGGCAAACATGCCACAACCTCAGGGAGTTTAACACATCTCCCAAAACAAATCTTAGGTTCCCATTGCCAATATATCAAAACTAATAATGTTTGAAAACTTCACCATACATGAGCTTGGATTTCCTCGGATGAACTTATCTTCCTTGATGCCCTTAAACACCTCAATTATCTGCATTATTGGTAAATGAGAGCGTAAGCACAAATGCTTAGTGAGGCATGCTCTAAAGAAAACCAACACCATAATGCATTTTTAGAAAAACACTTTCATCAAAGCTTTTAAATCACATGCTCATCTCTTTCTCACGCTTGGAAAACTTTAAAGCAAACTCATTGAAACCACATGTACCTTCATTCTATCTCATGCATTTAAACCAATGCAAATCTCATGGCAATACCATTCACATGCTTGTATTGTCAAAGCATTTCTAAACAAAACACATATGCATATTTCATAGCATAAATCATTTCACCAAAGGTACATATGTAACAAAACCATTTAATCATTTATATTGGCATTTAGCATCTCATCAATACTCAGATATGCGGACACATTTCTACACTAGACACTTACGGTGGAATCTCACATCACCGTACTCACTTGTCTAGCAACAACTTCCGGTGGAATCTCTCATCACCGTACTCACATGGCGGAATCTCTCATCGCCACAAAGCTTGGGTATTTCCCCAAGTCCTACCCGATGAAATGCCCATCATCAGAAAATCTCCCTTTGGCTTAACCAAAGAGCACGTACGAATTTTTAGTTTATAGTGCACTCTAATCTTATTGATCTTTCAATTATATCCGGTAAATTTCTCAACCTCTATGCCAATATAATATGTTAAATTATCATCACACCTACTGTTTTTCATGCAATATATCTCAAATGTTTTCTCAACACATTTCAAATCATAAGTCATACTTTGCTTTAAACCAAAAGCTCAATTCTAGTCAATGCAACATGCCATCTCATGACATCTCTACAAGCATAATCTCATGCTCCAAAACATGCATCAAAACAGTAGGAATTTAACCAGCACAAACCATGAGCATGTAAAAGTATTTTAGGGGCAATCTAAACTGTAGAGAGACCAAATCAAATCATACTTACTTCTGGATTTAGGAAGGTGTTTCAAACCTCTCCTAAATCCCCAAACCTTGTCTTTTTGTCCTCATGGACTTCTAAACCAAACGAACTCACCGATTTCGTTTCGCTTGCTTGCCGAAACGCCAATTAAGCTTCCGGATCAACTCCAAAAGTGTCCGAGGTGTCTCCCCTGTTTTAGACGCATCAAAGTAGAGGATTAATGCATCATCATGCATTGAAATCTTCAGCCAACACTCCTAAACTCGCTGCTCTACCTAAAACCAACATTTCGGCTACCAAACACAACCAAAATGACCTCCAAACTCTTCCAAAACTGTACCCAGCCAAGATCCATCACTTCTAATCATTTCTAAACATCAATCACCATCAAAAACAATCCTAAACTCGATCTTATACCTCCAGCTATAACAGAACACCAAGAATACCTCAAAAACCACCATTTTCTTAAGCAAAAACTTAGGAAACACAACCTATTCGGGATTGGATTTGTAAAAACTCATTTCTAACATCATTTAACATCCAAAATACATTAAAGAACTATCTCAAAACAGATCCCGATCAATCACAACGAAATTCTTCAAAATCTCTTCCAAAATCTTGAGTTTCAAGCCAAAATCATGTCTCTAACATTAAAACCATTTATAAAACTTTAATAAAGGATTGACAACATGGGATTTTCAATAAAGAACTGAGTATTTAGAGGAGAAGAACATTTTTACCTCTAAATGATGATTTCTCCTTGATTTGGGAAAAATTCCATGAAAATGCAATGTGGAAATCAAAAGGATTTGTTGCAAGATTGATTAGAAACCAATAGATGATGGAAACCTCATCAATTGAAGTGAAGATCAATGTGAATTTTGCTGGAGAAAATGTGTTTGGATGATGGGATTTTGAGAGAAAAAGGAATGAGAGAAAATTAGGAAAAGGTAGTTATGGAAGTCAAAATTTAGTTTCCACCTTTCTTTTCTTTAATTAAAACATTAATTAAGTCACCCAAATTAAGGAAAAATCTGGAGAAAAACATTTTGGGTAAATTAGCTCCTTAAAGATTCAAAGTTTCAATCCTTTACAAAACAGTCACTACTAAACTTTGCAAAAATCGCATTTTGGTCACTACACCGAAATGTAGTATTTCCAAACCTTATTTTGTAAAATTTATTTCACCACTCTCTTATATTTATTAAATGAGGATTTTTAGATATTTTTCTATATTTTTAAAGCATCCAGAACTAGGTGTTCCTTAAAACCTCATTTTATATTCGAACCGTTTCTCAGGCCGATCCGGTTCAGAACCTAAACTTCTAAGCCCAAAATTGGGATGTACAATGTTGGTATGCGTGTGACTAGTTCCTTTGGTGAGACGGTTGTAACAAGAAGATTGTATAGGAGATGTCCCTTAATGGTGCAAGATCATGTATTTCTTGTTGATATTATGGAGTTACCATTTTATGGTTTTGACGTAATTCTCGGCATGGATTGGCTTGTTGAGCATAGAGCTGTTGTGGATTTTGAAAGCAAGCGAGTTTTGCTAAAACTTGCGGATGATTATGAGGTTGTGGTGGTGGGAGAAAATGTGAAGTTTCTAGCTAATGTGGTGTCTACGCTTGAAGCTAGCCAGATGTTGCGTCAAGAATGTGAGGCATATCTAGCTTTTTGTTATGAATCCTAGTACAAAGGAGGTTCGCGTACAGGATATAAGGACTGTGTGTGAGTTACCTGGACTGTTTCCGGAGGAATTATCTTGTTTGCCGTCTAATCGAGAGGTTGAATTCGAAATTGAGTTGTATGAGAACACAACTCCGGTGTCCACTGCTCCCTATCGCATTGCACCCAAAGAGTTGAAGGAGTTGAAAACGCAACTTGAAGAGTTGCTTGACCGAGGCTTTATTCGGCCTAGTGTATCACCTTGGGGTGCATCGGTCTTGTTTGTTAAAAAGAAAGATGGCACGATGAGGATGTGCATTGATTATCGTCAGCTGAATAAGTTGACCATCAAGAACAAGTATCCTTTGTCGAGGATTGATGATCTTTTTGATCAGTTTCTAGGAACGGCTGTGTTTTCAAAGATCGATTTGAGGTTAGGGCACTATCAGTTAAAGGTGAAGGATGTGGATGTACCGAAAGCAGCCTTTCGAACGAGATATGGGCATTATGAATTTCTGGTGATGCCATTCGGATTGACGAATGCTCCTGATGCTTTCATGGACATGATGAACAGGGTGTTCCATGAATTCTTAGATAAGTTCGTTGTGGTGTTCATCGATGATATCCTTGTGTACTCTCGTACTGAGGAGGAGCATGAGGGTCATTTGAGGATCGTTTTGCAAGCGCTGTTAGAGAATCAGCTTTATTCTAAGCTGAGCAAATGTGAGTTCTGGCTAAAGGAAGTTGTTTTTCTTGGCCATGTGGTTTCGGCTGAAGGGATTCGTGTTGATCCTCAGAAGATTGAGGCGGTGGTGAATTGGAAGCCTCCTAGATCTGTTCATGAAGTCCGTAGTTTCCTTGGGTTGGCAGGTTACTATCGGAGGTTCGTGGATGGATTTTCTAAGATTGCTGCCCCTTTGACGAAGTTGTTGCAGAAGGATGTTAAGTATGAATGGACGGAAGTGAGACAACAAGCTTTTGAGAAGTTAAAGGCAGCTTTGACGCAAGCTCCTATCTTGGTTCAACCTGAATCAGGAAACGAGTTTGTGGTGTATAGTGACACATCCTATGTTGGTTTGGGGTGTGTGTTCATGCAAGAGGGTAAGGTAGTGGCTTATGCATCGCGACAGGTTAAAGTGGATGAGCGCAATTACCCTATGCATGACATTGAGTTGGCTGCAGTGGTTTTTTCCCTAAAGATCTGGAGACATTATTTCTATGGTGAGAAGTGTACTGTGTACACGGATCATAAAAGTTTGAAGTACATGATGTCTCAGAAGGAGTTAAATCTTAGGCAACGACGTTGGGTGGTGTTGCTTTAGGATTATGATCTAACAATCGAGTATCATCCGGGGAAGCACAATGTTGTGGCTGATGCTTTGTGCAGGAAAGCGACGGTGGAGTTAAGGGCAATGTTTGCTAGCTTGAGCATATCGCGGGATTCTTGTTGATCCTCAGAAGATTGAGGCGGTGGTGAATTGGAAGCCTCCTAGACCTGTTCATGAAGTTCGTGGTTTCCTTGGGTTGGCAGGTTACTACCGGAGGTTCGTGGATGGATTTTCTAAGATTGCTGCCCCTTTGACGAAGTTGTTGTAGAATGATGTTAAGTATGAATGGACGGAAGTGAGAAAACAATCTTTTGAGAAGTTAAAGGCAGCTTTGACGCAAGCTCCTATCTTGGTTCAACATGAATCAGGAAAAGAGTTTGTGGTGTATAGTGACGCATCTTATGTTGGTTTGGGGTGTGTGTTAATGCAAGAGGGTAAGGTAGTGGCTTATGCATCGCGACAGTTGAAAGTGCATGAGCGCAATTACCCTACGCATGACATTGAGTTGGCTGCAATATTTTTGCCCTAAAGATCTGGAGACATTATCTCTATGGTGAGAAGTGTACTATGTACACGGATCATAAACGTTTGGAGTACATGATGTCTCAGTAGGAGTTAAATCTTAGGCAACGACGTTGGGTGGAGTTGCTTAAGGATTATGGTCTAACAATCGAGTATCATCTGAGGAAGGCCAGTGTTGTGACCGATTCTTTGAGCAGGAAAGTGGCGGTGGAGTTCAGGGCGATGTTTGCTAGCTTGAGCATATCGCGGGATGGTGATCTTGTTGCTGAATTGCAAGTGAAACCATCTCTAGTTCAGTTGATAAAGGACAAACAATTGTTGGGTGATTCTTTGGTGCCACAAGTTCAGAATATTGTAGAAGGTAGGCCATTGGATTTCTGTTTCAATGATGATGGTGTTTTATGTTTTGGGAGTCAGATAGTGGTGTCGAATGATGTTCAATTGAGGCGCACTATTCTGACTAAAGCTCATAGTAGTCCTTTTGCTATGCACCCTGGTAGTACAAAGATGTACTATGATCCGAAGGATGAGTACTATTTGGTGGGATTGAAGAAAGATGTCGCTGAGTATGTTAGTAAATGCATGGTTTGTCAGCAGGTTAAGGCTGAAACATCAATTTCCTTCAGGGTTGTTGCAGCCGTTAAGGATTCCTGAATGGAAGTGGGAGAGGATCAATATGGACCTTGTGTCTGGGTTGCCTTTATCGCCATCAAAGAAGAATTTTGTTTGGGTGATTGTGGATCGGCTTACGAAGTGTGCGCATTTCTTGCCTGTGCATACTACGTACACTTTGGATAAGCATGCAGAGTTGTACATTGCTGAGATTGTACAATTGCATGTTGTGCCAAAATCTATAGTGTCGGATAGAGATCCGAGGTTCACCGCAAGGTTTTGGGAGTGTTTGCATCAAGCATTGGGTACGCGGCTGAATTTTAGTACTTCTTATCATCCGCAGACGGATGGACAGTCGAAGCGTGCTATCCATGTGCTTGAGGATATGTTAAGGTGTTGTGGTATTGAGTTTCAAGGCTCTTGGGAGAAGCACTTGCCTTTGGTGGAGTTTGCTTATAATAACAGTTACCAGGCAAGTACTCAAATGGCACCCTATGAAGCTTTATACGGGAGGAAGTGCAGAACACCTCTTTGTTGGGCAGAGACGGGACAAAAGTTGGTCTAGATGCCGGCTTTGTTAAAAGGAACCACCGAGAAGGTGAAGCTCATTTGTGAGCGGTTGAAGGCAGCATCAGATCGGCAAAAGCCTTACGCGAATTTAAGCGTAAGGAGATAGAATTTGCTTTGGGCGAGCGTGTGTTTTTGAAAGTATCACCTTGGAAGAAGGTGATGAGATTTGGCCGGAAAGGAAAGTTGAGCCCAAGGTTCATTGGACCATACAAGGTGATAGAACATGTGGGTCATGTTGCCTACAAGGTGAGACTACCTTAAGAGTTAGAAAAGATACATAATGTGTTTCATGTATCCATGCTTCAGAGGTATAGATCGGATATATCGCATGTTATGCCTGTGAAAGAGGTTGAGTTGAATCCAGACTTGACGTATGATGAGGAACCTGCTGAGATTCTAGATTCGGATAGTAAGGTTCTTCGAGGTAAGACCATCGAGTTGGTTAAAGTCTTGTTGAGACATCGCGGTGTTGATGAAGCCACGTCGGAAAGGAAGGAAGACATGAAGAAGCAATTTCCTTACCCTTTTACTCCAGGTAAATTTCGAGGATGAAATTTCTTAAGAGGGGGAGAGTTGTAACGCCCTGATTTTGGGCCTAGAAGTTTTAGAGTTTGAATCAGGCCGGTCGAGAACGGTTCGAATCTTTAAGGGAGATTTAGGGAACACCTAGTTTGGGATGGTTTAAAAATATGGAAAAATATCTAAAAATCCTCATTTATTATATGAATGATTATGGTGAAAACAATTTTACAAAATATGGTTTGGAAATGCTACATTTTGGTGTAGTGACCAAATCGTAGTTTTTGCAAATGTTGACTTCTGATTGTTTTGTAAAGGATTGAAACTTTGAATCTTTAGGGAGCTAATATTACCGAAATGTTTTTATCAGTTTTCTCTCTAATTTTGGGTGTTTTAATAATGATTTAATAAAGGGAATTAAAAGAGAAAATCCTATTTTGACTTTCTTAACTACTTTACGATCTTTTTCCCTCTTTTCATTTTCTCTCAACTTCCACTCAGCCAAACACATTTCCTTCATCAATTAGCCTATGATTTTCATTCCTTTTGATAAGATTTCAATCTCCTATGGATTCCTAAACTTTTCCTCATCAAATCTTCTTGTTTTCACTTTGGATTTTCAAGAAATCTTGCCCAAATTAAGGAGAAATCAACCATTAGAGGTAAGCTTCGTCCTTCTCCTTTAATGATCAGTTATTTACTGAAATTCCTAAGTTATCAGTCCTTTGTTAATGATTTTTTAGTTACTTTAATGTTAAAAACATGAAATTGTGTTAAAACTCAAGATTCTTGGAGAGATCTTGATTATTTTCGTAACTATTTGTTACGCTCTATTTTGAGGTTGATTTCTAATGTATTTTGGATGATAATTGATGTTATAAATGAGGTTTTATGAAACAAATCCCGAATAGGTTTGGATTCCTAAGTTTTACATGCTAGATTGGTGGTTTTTTGGTGGTTTTGGTGTTCTGTTGTTGCTGGAGGTTTAAGGTCAAGTTTAGGGTGATTTTTGGTGTTGATTGAGGTTTAGAAAATGATTAGAAGTGATAAATCTTGGCTGGGCTTTGTTTTGGAAGAGTTTTGAGATGATTTCGGTTGTTTTGGGTAGCCGAAATGGTGCTTTTGAGTAAAGCAGCGAGTTTGTTTAGTTGGTTGCTGATTTCAATGCATGATGATGCATTAATCCTCTGCTCTTATGTGTAATAAACATGAGAGACATCTTCGGACGCTTTTAGTGTTGATTCGGAAGTGCCGAGAGCTTAGATATCGTTTCGGTGAGCAAGCGAAACGTAATTGGTGAGTGCAAATGGTTTTAGAAGTCCTTGAGATACAAAGAAACATGGTTTGGGGATTTAGGATTGGTTTGAAACACCATCCTAAGTCCGGAAGTAAGTATGGCTAGATTTGCTCTCAAATATGTGGTTGTTGCCCCTAAAATGCTTTTACGTGCTCTTGTTTTGAGATAGACAAATTCCTACTATTTTATGCATGATTTGAAGCAAGAGATAATGCTTTGAAGAGATTTCATGAGATAGCATGTTGCATTAAAGGGTTTTGAGATTTTGATTTAATGCAAAACATGTGTTATGATTTTGAAATGAGAAGAGAAAGATTTGAGAAATGATGCATTAAAAACAATAGGTGAGATGATGTTTTGACATAATATATTGGCATAGAAGATGAGATACTTACTGGATATTATTGATCGATCAATAGGATGAGAGTGCACTATAAACTAAAATTCGTACGTGCTCTTTGGAGTCGGGCAATGGGGTAGTGCCATCCTGATCCAAAGTGAGAATCCGATGATGAGAGATACCATCGTGGTAGGACTTCGTGAAATACCCAAGCTTTGTGGCGATGAGAGATACCGCCATGAGAGTCCGGTGATGAGAGATTCCATCGAGGTAAAACTTGACTTTGAGTCAAGCTAATCCGCATATCCGAGTAAATATGAAATGTGAAATGCCAATATAATATATAAAAATGTATTTGATTCCCTTGTACCAATTGAAGAGATGTTTTTATGCTATGAGAAATGCATATGAGAGTATGATATGAAATGCTTTATTTTCATTTATCATGTGTATGGCTTTGCCATGAGATTTTCATTGATTTAATGCATGTGATAGAACAAGGGTACATGTGTTATCAAATGGAGATTTTCTTTGAAATGGTTTTCAAGCATGAGATAGAATGAGCATGTTGTTGAAAATGGCTTTTGAGAAAGTGTTTTGAATAATGCATTGTTGTGTTGGTTTTCTTTAGAGCTTTTCTCACTAAGCAAATGTGCTTACGCTCTCTTTTACCAACAATGCAGATAATTGAGACGATTTGGGCAGCGAGAAGGTTAAGAACATCCAAGGAAGTGAAAAGCTCATGTATGGTGATGTTTTTACATACTCTAGTATTGATATTTGGCAATGGGCTTCAAGGATGTTTTGGGGAGATGTATTTGGGACTCCCTATGTTTGTAGCAAGTTTGATATGGCTTTTGAAGTTTGTAAATGGTCTTATATGGTTGGTTTGAGGTTTGAGGTCCATATTTGGTTCATGTGGTTAGGAAGCATGCCTATAGACTAAATGTTCATGTGTTTGATGCCATGTTTTTGCTTAAGCTTCTTAAATATGTTCTTTTTATGTCTAGTCATGTTGCTGGTATGTTATGGTATGATTTGGGTTATGTTTGAGTGTGGAAAGATGTGAAAAACCAGAAAATTATGTTGTTTCAGGGCTGGGTGTATCGAAACACCCCTATCTGTTTCGATACAAGGGCCCGAAATAGCCATAGTGTTTCGGAATGGATGAAGGTGTTTCAGAACATTTTGGCTACTGGAGAGGCTTGTTTCGATACTGGTCTCGGAACACACCCGAGTACCGAAACAGTCAACTCCGTTTCGATACGACCGTTTCGATACCAAGGTTAGCGTTTCGAAACGGTTGACTGTTGAGCCGTGTTTTTGAATTATTTCAAGTTCTCATGTTTTACATTTTAGTCTTGGATGTTGTGCACGCAATTGATTGAGCTTGGAATGTCCTCTTAAGCTGAAATTTGACAGAGATGCATGTAAAATAACTAATTACATATTGATAATCTTAAAATCTGCAAAGTCCTTATATTTTACAAAATTTACATTTTGGTCCCTAAAAGTGTAATTCTTACAATTGAATCCCTAATTGCTTTCTGATCGTTGTGCCTTTCTCTCATATGATTCTTGTGTAATCACATAGGCTTAATGTGCATCTAGAAAAGATAAAAAGGAAAAAAAGGTCATTAATCAAGGTTGACTTGTGGGTTGACTTTGGTTTTCCCCGTGTAATCTTCGTAGTTCGGGTCAATCGTCCAGGCTGGGCAAAGGGGTTTACACGTTGTGAGTAACACACTAATGTTCAAGGTCATTATGTTGAAAATTGTGTGGCATTTAAGAAGCTAGTCTAGAATTTGTTGGGGTCCGGGGTAGTGCAGTTGGGTGAGTCTAGTGCAACCGCTCCGAGGGGACGTAACTCCCCAGTTGATATGAAGAGTTCTCACTCAAGCACTCAGTCTCTTGGTTGCTCCCATAGTCAGTCATTCTTGTATGCAAAGCCTCTGAAGGTTCTTCATCCTATTTGGATGTCTTACACGGAACTGCTCCCACTACTTGTGGAAGCGAAGCTTTTAACTCCAGTTCAGTCCGTACCGAAATATCCTCTATATCCTTATGGCTGTGATGCTAATGCTGTTTGTGACTACCACGTTGGAGGTACGAGACACACCATGGAGAATTGTGGAGCTTTAAGGAACAAGGTTCAAAGTCTGATTGAGAGCGGCATTCTGAAGCTTTGAGAAGAAAGGTGGTGAACATGACTGTTGGAGGTGCTAATTCCTGGTTTAGTTTTAGAAGTTCATGTCGCATGTGGCATTTCCTATTGTTGCACTTTGTTATTGTTGTCTGAAGATAGCGAAGATCTTTTGTAAGGGCTTACATCATGTTCGCTTGTTGTAATTTCAATGAAAAGGACCTTCACATGCATTTCATTTGTCAAGCATTTTATATTCTTTAGTCTCTTTTAAACATTTTTCTACTCTTTATTATTTTGAGCTTACTTTTGTTTTCCAATTACACATGTATATACCTTTTGTAAGATTAACTTCAATTCAAAAAAAATGTTGCGAGGACATTACAAATGTAAAAAACCTTCTGTTCTACTTAGGCCAATGGAGGAAACACAGAGTGTTCAGGATTAATGGGCACACCCATTGAGTGAATTTGCCACTCAAGCATTGTTGTTCAAGATCTTTGAATGAAGTGATAACCCTAAAGCATCTACCACCTGAAGACTATTTTTGATATACATGTATGGGATGACAGTTGGCATTCCTTCATTTCCCTTCACAAAGAAAGAAAATAAGAAAAACATCCATTGTTGTCCCCTTTTGAGCCTGAATATGTTTTTTCCTGACTCAACCCAAACCAAGGATCACCCCTACTTTGGGGGCAAAGAAGATAAAAGTTAGCGAATAAATGAATAACACTGAGTTCTGCTTATGCAATGAAGATGATGCTTCGTGAATTAGAGGGGGTAATAAAGGAGGATGAATGCCTTGAATACAATTTTCAATTGGAACGATAGAAACATCAAAAGAAATGGCAAAGGAAAAGTTTACGCTCAAAGTGCCGACCCAAATCAAGTTAAAAGTTATCTGTTGCGTGTCAAAAGTCCTATCGCAATGTAGTGCAAGTGTACACGACGCAAGTAGTAAAGTGATACTTGGAGTATCAGATATCGTCTCCACAGGGACTGGAAATAGCTTTATCCTTGAATTGCTGCACGAGAGAGAAAAAAGAGTTTAAGTAGTTTTGAAGGTAATATTGGAGAATAATGAATATAAAAGATAAAAGATTCAGGGCTAAGAGATAGGCCGGTATTGATTTGTTCGGTAGTGCATGTGTTGTACTGAAGAGAAATTCATGTTCTGTCGTCGCCCCTGTCGCGACATCACCTGTTGCGGCAGAAGTCTGTTGTTGTCGCGGCAGCGTTCTCACAACTCTGCACTTCAAGCTTGGCAAGAATCCCTGCTATGACTTGTTCTATCCCTAGGCCCAAGTGATGTTGATGAACACTTATTGGATGATACCTCCCGGCGTGAATCGAAGGGTGAACACCAATGTTGTTGAAATCTTTCTTAGCCACTTAACCTCGTACTTATCCCTAAGTCGAGATGGTTTAACCATAAACTCGAAAACTCGTATTTATTTTGTTCATATGCTTGACTCTCCCGATATCAAACAAATAAGTAAGTTCACAATGCTCTCCTGATACTCTTGCGAGATGTGAAAACCATAATAAGTAAACTTAAAGTTTTATTGCTTTGAACAGAAAATTCCTAAAACAGTACAATCCTTGCAACTACTTTACATAATCAACCCTTAGCCCTAGGGGAAGTTTAGAACATGATGAGAAGGGGGTAAACGACAAAGGTTTTGAGGAAGACGGTTAGAGATGAGATATCCTTCCCTATGTCAAATTACATGCCTTTATATAGGTCTTGGGTCCAAGTTTTCTAATATGGCAAGATTACAAGTTTAAACTAAAGTACAATTCTATTGGAGATTAGATCTTATGAGTATATGCCTTTAATTCGTCCTCTTTTCTTGCTTTGGGTTTCTTTCTTGGACTTTGGGCTTGGCCTTCATTCTGCTCCAGGGCTCAGAAAAATATAACAATGGTCCACGACAGACCGACTTGAATTCCTCTATCTATCGAGCTCCACTTCACTTTTCCCTTTCACCAATGTTGTCGTCATAGCTGCCACGACAGTGGCCACAATAGCATCTTGCTTCTCAACTCCAGTCCTTTGTTCCAGCTCTGCTTCTTCGCTGTCCTGAGTCTACCACAACATATACCTGCAAAAGTAGCCAAAATCAGTAGAAACTGTGCTATTTTATCTAATTGTCATGTATATGCGAAACTTTACCTAAATGCAATGAATTATGCTTGAATGCAGCAGAAATATGGGTTAATTAAAGGGTAAAATATAGAACTTTTACACACTCAACTCACCCCCAAACTCAAGTTCTTGCTTGCCCTCAAGAAAATATGACCTAACTAAAATAAAAATTTATTTTTTTTGTTTGGCTTAATTCAGCGAACTTTTCATTACTTACCACACATGCCCTATCACGAGCAATACATTGTCGAATGTTTCTGGATTTATTCGGAATCATGCTATAGGTCTTGTGTAGTGTGTGCATGTTTTGTGGGAAAATATGTGCCTAGACTCCTTTAGTTTACTAGAATAGTTAAGCTACTCACTTGAATTTTTATGCCAAATTTCCTTTTCTTGGAGGCAATTCTTAGGCTCCTTTAGTTTTTTTTCTTCTGAATTAGACTCGGTGTTTTTCTTATTTTGAGTTAACTAGAGCCTTTTTTGGGCACCTCTAGCTAACTTCCTAAAGCCGGTATTGGGCACCTCTAGGGGTATTGAGTCTAAGTTTTCCTTTTCTTATTTTCTTTTCCTAGAGCCAGTGTTAGGCAACTCAAGTGGTTAAGGTTTCCTACTCTAGTTTACAAATAGAAGTCTAGACAGCATATAAGATTCACAAAGGGTGTTTAAAGATCATAACTATAGCAAGGCTCTAAACCGTTCATAAAAACATCCTAAGGCAATGCCACGACAGAGTATGTCGCGACAGGTAAGTTCAGTTCAAAAGACTTAAGCCAAATTTTTGTTTTTTTTCACACAAAAATAAACTAAATAATAACTAATACTTAGACACAGATTTAAGACACAACTAACACTTCATTACTGGAGGGATGCCACCCCCAAACTCGAGGGTTGCATTGCCCTCAATGCATGACAAGATGAGAATAAAAACAGAAAAAACAAAATACATCACAAAATAAACAAAACAGCAAGACAACAAATATAACATAGAAACTTAAGTTGAGGAGCAGTCATCTCTACTGCTGCTAATCTGGAGCTGCCGGTGGGCAGTGACTTTCATGGTAGGGGCCGACAGTGTGCCGGGGGAGGCAGAAGCTATCTCCTTCTTTGCTTCTCGAGGTGGTTGAACACATGTTGGTGAGATATGTGGGGGCTTGTCTAAAACCTCGACCTCATCGTCAGAGTTGCCACTGTTGCTGCTGCTGCTGGCAGTTCTACCTTCGCCGGAGGGACCTTCACCCGTCTTATTGGCTTCTTCCTCTTCATTGGCGTGAAATCCTTGGAGAGGTTTCGGGCAACTGAGGGCTCCCCGTCAGAATCATGCCAGACGAAAGAGGAGGAGAACCCTTCAAACTATTCTTCGTTGAGTTCCGGCAAGGGCTCTTTTCTTTTCTCGCCTCTGGCAGTGGCAGGTCGGCTGCCGCCTTTAGCTTTCGTGGCCGGTGTAGGTGTAGATGCAACAGACGGAGTTTTAGGGCTTGCAGCATGGGTAGGTGTAGGTGTAGGGGCAGCAAAGAACTGTTCTGGGAAGGAGGGGAACGGCACATGTGTAAAATGTAAATCATTATGAATAAAATTACCGTTGCTACCATGAAATACCTTATATAGTTCATCAGTCCAAGCTGCCTTTCCTCTATTCTTTTAAGCGTCGATAGAATCTGGGCAGAAGTGTCTGGTGGAGGAGTTGTTCTCGTTGGCTGTTGTTCTGCTGCGGCAGGTTCGGTGGAGCTAGGGCATGTTGTCTGCTCTGTCGTGGCAGAGGGGTTGAAGTAGGACAGTGGGGTGGCAGCTTTCAACTCTATGAGGCTGAAAATGTTCCGCTCCGTCCACCCTTTCCCTCGGACTTTTACGTCTTCAGCAATTTCCGGTACATTTTTTGCCCCGGCATATGGTGGTGATGATGTATGGGAAGACTATGGGTCCCGATGGTCGGAGGGCACATTCAAGAATTCCCTCCCGTATGTAGCGACCGACATTTATTGATCTTTCATTTAAAATTGAATGTACAAGGGCTAACCTTGGTCTGTCGACGGTATTGTTGTGGGAGGATGGCATGATGCGCTTCTTCACAAAGTGATTCCATAATTTGGCTTCTGTAGGTCAACTGAATTCTCTTCACCGTCCATCGTTGTTTTGGGTCGGTGTTCCACTCCGTCCCTTTCTTGGTGAGTTCTGCCATGATCGCGTCGTAGTCTGCCGCCGACATACTATTAACGAATCTCTTGTGGGAGTCCTCCTTCTTACTCACATATAAGCCGTAGAGGGTGTTGATGTAGGAAGGCTCGAAGGAGAGTTGTTTACCTCGAACTGTTACCGCCATGGTGTCTTTGCTGTCGGCGGCAGCGTAGAATTCCCTGACTAGTGTAATGTTCATCTCCTCCGGTTGCGCAGCAAACTGATTCCATTTGAGGGCATGGATTTTTCTTTCTATGAAGCTTTCAAGCCCTAGGTCTCCCGCGGATTCTGTGTAGAGAAACCCTCTTTCCTCCCACATGTCCCTCTTCTTGAAGAAGCTGTGGCATCTTGTGGTTGAGTCGGTGGAGGCGAAACGGCCTGGAATGGCGTTATGGCTTTGGGTGGAGACTACTGTGGCAGAACTGGAGGCAGCACTACGGCAGGTTTGTCTGCTAGTCATTTTTGCAAGGAATGTGGAAAATGTAAGAAAATATTAAAGATCTTAAACAGAGGAAACAAGTGTAGAAAATGAGACTGAGGTGAGAAATGAATAGTGAATGGGGGTTTATATAGAAGGGTGGTTTTCTGCCCGTTGGAGCTGTAACGACAGGCATGAATAACGGAGCTCTTACGCGGTTTCTGACGCGTCTGTCATGCGTTTTTGTGTCCGCTGTGCATTTGTTACGCGTTTACGTGTCTGTCGCGATAGCTTGGTGACAGGTTGTTTTTTCCGCGTTTGTCGCGGTAGCTGATGACAGGCTGTGATGACAGATTCGTCCGTTGGGCTTTTTGGGCTGCTATGGGTATGGTGGGCTTGTTCATTCCTTCTCTTCGGCATGTTTCCTTTGTTTCCTAAAAATTGATAAATAAAATAAAATATTAATTCCTAATATAAAATAAATCTTCATTCCTAATAAATAAATAAAATAAAATAAAACTAAATTAAATTAGGGATGCCTTGAAGGGAATCTCCTAAAGTAACTACTTCATGCATCCTTGGGGCTTCAGTCCCCTGATAATGCTTTAGTCTCTGTCCGTTGACTTTGAACTGGTGCCCCTTCCTTTAGGGATTTGATTGTGATGGCACCATGAGGGAAAACCTGGACAACTTGAAGAGGACCGGACCATCTAGATTTAAGCTTTCCCGGGAAAAGTTTTAACTTAGAGTTAAACAACAACACCTGCTGCCCTGGGCAGAACTGTCGTGGCAGCAGTTCCTGTCGTGCCACCTTTTGATTTTATCTTTGTATATCCTGGCATTGTCGTAGGCCATTGCTCGAATTTCTTCAATTTCATTCAAGTCCAGTAGCCTCTTTTGTCATGCCTTATCCAAGTCCATATTTACTGCCTTGATGGCCCAGTAAGCTCTGTGGCTTGTTTTCCCAGAGATAAGCCTGTAGGGTGACATTCCCAATGGTGTTTTGAATGCTGTTCTATAGGCCCAGAGTGCATCATTGAGGTGTAAATACCAATCTTTTCGATTAGGTTTTACCATCTTCTCAAGTATGTTCTTTACTTTTAGGTTGGATATTTCGGCCTGTCCATTGGTTTGAGGGTGGTATGTTGTTGCAATCTGGTGCTTTACTCCGTATTTTCTCAAGGCAGCAGCAATTACCCTATTAGCAAAATGTCTCCCTTTGTCACTGATGATCGCCTTAGGAATGCCAAATCTGGAGAAAATATTCTTGTGCAGAAATCTCTGAACATTTTTGGCGTCATTTTCGCCTTCTCGAGATGTTATCAGTCCTTTGGCATTTGTCACAGCCCTTGTAAAAGGCTTGTGCATCTTTGAACAATGTGGACCAATAGAGATCGGATTGCAGAACCTTGGCAGTAGTTTTATTTCCACCTAGGTGTCCTCCATATGGTGAAGCGTGGCAGTGGTGAAGCACAACTTTCTATTCATCATGTAGTACGCATCTCTTGATAATTTGATTTACACAATGTTTGAAACGAAGAGGTTCATCCCAATAATAATGTTTTGCATCATTTTGAAACGTCTTCTTTCCATGGTAATTTAAGTTCAGGGGGTAGTACCCTGCTAACAATGTAATTAACAAAATCAGCGTACCAAAGTGTTTCAGAAAACTTACCTGCCGCCAAGGCTGTAGCGGCAGTGCTTGTGGCAGCAAATAGTTGCTCATCTGGGAAGGTCTCCAGTATGTTGGTTCTATCATTCAGTAGACTTCTTCCCATCTCTAATCTCGATAAGTGGTCTGTTACTTGGTTTTCAGTCCCCTTTTTATCCTTGATGTCAATGTCGAACTCTTGCAGCAGCAAAATCCAACGTATTAGTCCCGGTTTTGCATCATTTTTTGTGAACAGATACTTCAATGTTGAATGGTCTGTATGGACCATCACCTTCGTTCCAAGTATGTATGGATGGAACTTGTCGATTGAGAACACCACTGCTAATAATTCCTTTTTCGTTGTGGTGTGGTTTACTTGGGCATCATTCAATGTTTTGCTGGCATAGTAAATCACATGGAAGATCTTATCCTTCCTCTGCCCTAGTGCTGCCCCAACGGTGTAGTCACTGGCATCACACATTATTTCGAATGGCAAACTCCAGTCTAGTGGTTGTACGATCGAGGCTGTTACCAGCTTCTCCTTCAGAATTTTGAATGCCTCAGTACATTCAGTATTAAAGTCAAGGGACGATTCTGCTCCAATAAGTGGCATAAGGGCTTGGTAATCTTCGAGAAATTCGCAATAAATCATCGATAAAACCTAGCATGACCTAAGAAACTCTGAATTCCCTTGACTGTGGTGGGTGGCGGCAGCTTTTCAATGACTTCTATTTTTGCTCTGTCCACCTCTATGCCGCGGCAGCTTACCTTGTGGCCTAGGACTATCCCTTCATCCACCATGAAGTGGCATTTTTCCCAGTTTAAGACCAAGTTTGCTTTTTCGCATCTTTCAAGCACCTTCTGTAGGTTGCCTAAACAACCTTCAAAATTGTCTCCAAAGACGGAAAAGCATAAGTCTTCCACCATATCAGAGAATATTGCCATCATGCATCTTTGGAAGGTTGTTGGTGCATTGCAAAGTCCAAATGGCATTCTCCGAAAAGCATAAGGGTCGTATGAGCATGTGAAGGTAGTTTTCTCTTGGTCCTCCAGTGCAATAGCTATCTGGTTGTAACCTGAGTAACCATTAAGAAAACAATAGTAAGGTTTTCCCGCTAATCTATCAAGCATTTGATCAATAAAAGGTAAGGGGAAATGGTCCTTCCGAGTAGCTTTGTTAAGCTTCCGGTAATCCATACAAACCCTCCAACCGGTCATAGTCCTGGTTGAGATTAGTTTGTTCTCTTCGTTGGTCACCACGGTTATTCCTCCGTTTTTAGGTGCACACTACACCAGGCTCACCCACTTACTATCCGAGATGGCGTAAATGATTCCGTCGTCAATCCATTTGATAATCTCTTTTCTCACCACTTCTCGCATAGCGTTGTTTAAACGTCTCTAAGCATCAATAGTCGACTTATGATCATCCTCCAAGAGAATCTTGTGCATGCATAATGCCATACTGATGCCTTGGATATCAACTGTTGTCCATCCAATAGCCTTCTTATGCTGCTGCAGCATTCCAATTAACTGTTGTTCCTATTTCTGCATTAACTTGGAAGAGATGATTACGGGCAATGTATCATTTAAACCAAGAAAAACATATTTATCCTGCCCTGGCAGGGGCTTAAGATCTAAAACAGGTGGTTCATCAATTGAGGGCTTTTGGATTATATGTTCATTCGAGGTATAATTTAGGGGCTTAAAGAACTTACCTGGATGATTGCCTATCCAATTTACCTCCTCATGACCTTCAGTGTCAGATGTCTCTAAGTCGGAGGAGTCACTGTTTTCGTTGCTGTCGTGATAGTCTTCCAGATGACTGTTGTGGCAGTGACCAAATTTTATGTCATGGCAGCTCGACAGGATGCAAGGTTTGTCAAGGATTACTTCAATGATGGCCTTGCATTCTTCTTTTGTATCAATGTGTTTAATTGCTTGGAGAACATTGAGTTTGATTTCTTGATCGTTTACTTTCATTGTCAGATCTCCTTTCTCCACATCAATCATAGATCTGTCTGTGGCTAGGAATGGTCGCCCCAGGATGATTGGTGTGTTTTCGTCTGCTTCACAGTCTAAAACAAGAAAGTCGGTAGGAAAAATAAACTTATCCACTCTTACCAGAATATCTTCGATCTTCCCTTCTGGTTGTACGTAAGAGCGGTCTGCCAACTGTAGCATGACTGTCGTGGGTCGTGCTCGTCCAATACCTAATTTCTAAAACACATATTTTGGCATTAAATTTATGCTAACACCTAGATCACAAAGTACCTTACCCACAAATTTGTCACCAATTATGCACTGTATGATGAAGCTCCCAGGATCCTTCTTCTTCTGGGGTGGATGCCTGTGTAAGATAGTCATGCATCCTTCTGTCATTTTTATCGTTTCGAATTCCCCAAGTCTGGATCTTTTTGACATGGCATCCTTGAGAAATTTCGCATAACCCGACATCTGCTTGATGGCCTCTAACAGCGATATATTAATATATACCTGCTTAAAAATATCATAAATCTTTTTAAGTTGGTACTCATGTTTCTGTTTTTGTAACCGCTGTGGAAAAGGAGGTAGAGGATGGTAATCCTCAAGGCGTCCTTCACATGGTATTCAAATCTAAGGAATCTTGGGTTCTTCAGCATCCTTTTCTTGCTCCTCTGTCCCTTCTACTGTCGTGACAGGTGTGTCGGCAGCATGTTGCTCTTCCTCTACCGGGGCAGTGTTCACGGTAGGTGTATCTAGGGTCGGTTCCTCAATTGGTATGGTTCTCATCTCTGACTCTTGCAATTGTTTCTCACTCCTAGTTGTAATTGCTTTACACTGCTCATGTGTGGGTTTTCTAGTGACCTCAGTATCACTAGGGAATCCTCCATTTTGCCTTGGCTTGATATTCTGGGAAACCTGGCCCATCTGTGTCTCTAGTGATTTCAGGGTGGCCTCATGGTTAGTCATCCTCATCTTTGTCTTGTACATGAATGATTTAGTTTTCTTGAAAAAAGTGATCCATGTTTGCCATGTAACCTCTTATCTGTGACATGAATGTGGCCAATGTCTTCTCTAGTATACTAGGTTCGGCTACCGGCTGCTATTGCGGCTGCTGTTGTGGTTGCTGCCGTGACAGGATTCTGGGTGCCCCTTGGTTTTGGATGTTCTGCACCTGAGGATTTAGTGCGTTGTTTGGATTGCTCCAGAAGAACTTGGGATCTTTACTCCAGTTGGGTTTGTAATTGTTGGAATCGTAATTTCTTGACTTATTGTAATTTCCAACGTACATCCCTTCTTCCAACTGTAATGGACAGTCTTCCGAACTATGGTTCCCACTGCAAGTTCCACATACCTCTTCCGTAGAATAAACATGTTTCGAATCTTTCTGTAACAGATTTTCCACCGCCTTTGTGGGGTAAGCAACCTGTGATTTCAGGGAATTGTCAGCTTCATAATCCTTTACAGTTATCCCTCGTTTACCTCTCCTTGCTGTAGGGAATTGCTCGTCATTCTTTGCTAAGTTTTTCAACACCACCATTGCTTCGTATGAATCTTTATCCAACAATAGTCCATTTGCTGCTGAATCTATTCTCATACGAGTGTGTGTGTTAGCAGCATTGTAGAATTTAATGACTTGATTCCACACGGGGAATCCATGCATCGGACAATTCCTTAGAAGAGTTGTAAACTTGTCCCATGCCTCATGCATTGGTTCGTCATCTTCATGTTGAAAGGTAGCAATTTTATTACGCAATCGCTCAGATAAGTGAGAAGGATTACAACGAGACAAAAATTCACAAGAGAAATCTACCCAAGTTCGTATTGAACCCGATGTTAGTTTATTCCACCAAGTTTTAGCTCTATCTCTCAGTGAATGAGGAAATAACTGGATCCTCAGTATTTCCAGATTTATTCCTGGTAATCTAAACGATCCACAGATTTCTTGGAACGTTTTCAGGTCTTCTCAGGCATCCTATGTTGCAGCATCACTAAACTGGCCAGCGGAATTTATCATGCTGAACATAGCATGTTTCAGCCCGAAGTTCTCACCTTCCACGTCTGGCAAGGTGGTCTCCAGTTCAACATGATCATTGATCATGTAGTCACGACAGGACTGTCGTGCGGCAACGGCAGCGACAGGTCGTCCATTCTGGTCATCTAGGGGAGGATCTTCAGCATTCCTCTGTTCATTATTTACCCCGTTGTGCATTGCTTCTAACTGTTCCTCAAGATAGTCGTTTCTTGATATCAAGAGGTGGACTCGGTTCCTGAGGTTGCACATACGTTCGATTTTAGGGTCTAGTTTGTACTCAGGTTCTTTGCCTCGTCTAGATCTGCGCATAAGCAAATAGCAGACCTTGTGAAAAGCACAGGGTAAACAATGCCAATAAAAAAAGTGCAATAAAATAGGGGTAAAGATATGTTGCCAGTCCCCGGCAACGACACCAAAAACATGTTGTGTGTCAAAAGTCCTATCGCAATGTAGTGCAAGTGTACATGACGCAAGTAGTAAAGTGATACTTGGAGTATCGGATATCGTCTCCACAGGGACTAGAAATAGCTTTATCCTTGAATTGTTGCACGAGAGAGAAAAAAGAGTTTAAATTGTTTTGAAGGTAATATTGGAGAATAATGAATATAAAAGATAAAAGATTCAGGGTTAAGAGATAGGTTGGTATTGATTTGTTCAGTAGTGCAGGTGTTGTACTGAAGAGAAATTCATGTTCTGTCGTCGTCCCTGTCGCGACAGAAGTCTGTTGTTGTCGCGGCAGCGATCTCACAACTTTGTACTTTAAGCTTGGCAAGAATCCCCGCTATGACTTGTCATATCCCTAGGCCCAAGTGCTATTGATGAACACTTCTTGGATGAAACCTGTAACCCCCTTAACCCGGCCTAGACGGTTGACCCGAATTAAGAAGATTACACGGGGAAAACCAAAGTCAACCTGAAAGTCAACCTTGATTAACGACCCTTTTTTTTCTTTTTAAAACTTATCTAGATGCACATTAACCCTAAACATGTTCACAAGAACAACATGCTCAAAGATCATAACAATCAAAGATCATTCAGGGACTCAATTGCACAAATTACAACTTTAGGGACCAAATTGTAAATTCTGAAAATTACAAGGGCTTAATCCAAATTAAAGTTACCAATATGAAATTAATCATCTTTCATGCTTCCCTGCCAAATTTCAGCTCAAACGGACATCTCAAACTCATACAATTGCAATAACAAGATTCAGGACCAAAACGCAAACATTTCAAAACATATAACCATCAAATTCAGAGCCCAACGGTCGAGTGTTCCGAAACAGGGAGGACTTGTTCCGAAACGCGGGACCGTTCCGAAACTGGTTCCGAAACGAGACTTGGAAGTGGCATTTTCGTTCCGGAACGGTTCCTCCCGTTTTGGAACGCCTAGGCCATTTTAGGCCCCTGTTCCGAAACGATAGCACCCGTTCCGATACGGCCTGCCCAGATTGCAGAAAATTTGCTGGTTTATCACATAATTGACCTATCAAACATGCTCCAAAAGCCACCAAAATATACCAGCAAGTCATTCAACATACAAGGAACATAATTGCATCAACCAAACATCAACATGGCATCAATTATGAAAATCCCCAAATCTATAGGCATGCATCCTACTTAGAAAACCATTCAAGCATCAATATACCAAAACCACATCACAAAGGCCAATTACAAGTACCAACATCATCAACAACATTAATCCAACTTAGGGAGTCCAAAACATCTCCCAAAACAACAACATAGGTCCCCCATTGCCAAATACCCAAAAGCTAATGGTTTTAGGAAAATGTTCACCATACATGAGCTTAAACCTTCACTTGGATGCTTGACTTCCTTGCTGCCCCAAAATGCACTTCAATGCTCTGCATTATTGGTTTAAGAAAATAGAGAGCGTAAGCAAAAGCTTAGTGGGGAATGCTCATTTAAAACCACACAATAATGCATTTATAAAAACACCTTTATAAACCTTAAATCAATCATCTTTTGCACATGCACTTAAGCATTTAAAACAGGCAATTCATGCTTCAAGTTCATAACATGTCATATTGGTCACAGGAGATACATTCAACATAAGATCCACACATGGACTTTTAAACACCATTGTGATCTTACAATTTCCAAGGACCACACATGGACTTTTAAACACCATTGTGTCCTTAACAAGAATCATCCATGGACTTTTAAACACCATGACAAGGACCACACAAGGACTTTTAAACACCTTTGTGTCCTTAACAAGAATCACCCAAGGACTTTTAAACACCTTGGTGTTCTTAATTAACAAGGCTTACACAAGGAATTTTAACCACCTTTGTAACCTTAACCAAGAACCAACCATGGACTTTTAAACACCATGTTGTTCTTAAATACACAAGACTCACCCAAGGAATTTTAACCACCTTGGTGATCTTAACCAAGAAACAACCATGGACTTTTAACCACCATGTTGTTCTTAAATAAACAAGGCTCACACAAGGACTTTTAACCACCTTTGTGACCTATGCCATCACTTGCCAATATGCATCATTAACAACAATATTCCACTGTTTTAAAGCATTTACCAAAGCCATAATCATCATGCATCATTATGCATCAAAACCGCATTTAACAATGTTCAAAAACAAGAATCTCTTACCTTGAGCATTCTTCAATACATGGCTTATAAAATCAGCAACTAACATGCTAAAATATGCTTTCAAAACAGAATTTAAAACATGCAAACAACCACATTGCAAACAACCAATCCATGGTTCATCATCAAGAGAGTTTTTCCGAAAACTTACTCTTGAGCTTAGCTAAGTTGCTTAGACTTAAACTAAGCTCCCAAACCTTCAAAACATTGGTTTCAAAGCTGAAAACCAAAATCCACTCACCGATTCCGTTTCGCCACTTGCCGAAACACCAATCAAGCTTCCGGATCACCACCACTTGGATCCAAAGATGACTCCCCTGTTTTAAACACATCAAAGCAGAGGATTAATGCATCATCATGCATTAATATCTTCAATGAAAGTACCTAAACCCGCTGCTCTCATCCACACTCCATTTTCGGCTACCAAACACAACCGAAAATGCATCCAAACAACTCCACAACACTACCAGCCAAGATCCATCAAATCTAATCATCCTTAAACATCAATTAACATCCAAAAAGGATCTAATCAAGCCCTTATACCTCCAGCTACAACAGATCATCAAGATCACTCCAAAAACAACCAAGAACTCAAGCAAAACTTAGGAAAATCACCCTATTCGGGATTGCATTGATTAAACCTCAATTTCTCATCAATTTAACATTCATTTAACATCAAAAAGACACCTCAAATCACTGCTCCAACAGATCATACGAATTTTACCAAAAATCAACCAAATCTTGCATTTTAAAGCCAAGATCAAGAACACATCTATAAAACCTTTTATAAAACATAAATTAAGGATTGAGAACTTGGGAATTTCAGTAAAGAACTGAGAATTTAGAGGAGAAGGACGTTCATACCTCTAAACTTGAGTTTCTCCCTTTTTAGAATCAAAATGCTTGAAGATCCAATTAGCGAATGCAAAGGTTTTGTTGAAGAGATGACTAGAGATCAAAAGAGGATTAAAATCTCATATTTGGATGTCAAAATCAGAGGGAAAAGTTCTGGAGAAATGTGTTTGGTTTGAGAGAAAAGATGAGAGAAAATGAAAATGGAAAATGTAGAAAAGTTAGTTGGAATTAGGAAAATATCTTCCCTCCCTTTTTCCTTTATTTTAAAACCATTAATAAATCATTTAATATTTAGGAAAAATCTGGAGAAACTCCCATTGGGTAAATAGCTCCTTAAAGATTCAAAGTTTCAATCCTTTTTAAAACAGTCACACAGTTTTCAAAAATTACATTTTGGTCACTAACCAAAATGTCACCCTTCCAAACCTCATTTTGTAAAATTGATTTCACCATTCTCTTATATATATTAAAAGAGGATTTTAAGACATTTTCCCATATTTTTAATGCAACCCGAACTAGGCTTTCCTAATTTCACCTTCTTATATTCAAACCGCACTTCGTCCGAACCGGTCCAAACCCAAAACTTCTAAGCCCAAAACCGGGGCGTTACAACTCTCCCCCCTTAAGAAATTTCGTCCTCGAAATTTACCTGAAGGAAAGAGGTACGGAAACTGCTTCAGCATGTCATCCTTCCGTTCCCACGTGGCTTCCTCAACACCACGATGCTCCCACAACACCTTTACCAACTCAATGGTCTTGCCTCGAAGAACCTTGCTATCCGAATCCAGAACCTTCACCGGTTCCTCATCATAGGTCAAATCCGGATTCAATTCCACTTCTTCCACAGGCATCACATGAGAAGGATCTGACCTATACTTCCGAAGCCTAGAAACATGGAACACATCATAAATCTTTTCCAACTCTTGAGGTAACCTCAACTTGTACGCAACAGGACCCACACGCTCAATCACCTCGTATGGTCCAATGTACCTAGGGCTCAACTTACCCTTCTGGTCAAACCTCATTACCTTTTTCCAAGGCGAAACCTTCAAAAACACACGGTCACCCACCGCATACTCAATCTCCTTACGCTTCAAATCCGCGTAAGACTTTTGCCGATCAGAAGCTGCCTTCAAACGCTCACAAATGAGCTTCACCTTCTCGGTGGTTCCTTTCAACAAAGCTGGCATCGAAACCAACTTTTAACCCGCTTCAGCCCAACAAAGAGGAGTCCTACACTTCCTCCCGTACAAAGCTTCATAAGGTGCCATTTGAATACTTGCTTGATAACTATTGTTATAAGCAAACTCCACCAAAGGCAAATGTTTCTCCCAAGAGCCCTGGAACTCAATTACGCAGCACCTCAACATATCCTCCAAAATCTGGATAACACGCTCGGACTGACCATCCGACTAAGGATGATAAGATGTACTGAAATTCAACCGTGTACCCAAAGCTTGATGCAAACACTGCCAGAAACGCGATGTAAACCTCGGATCCCTATCCGACACAATCGACTTAGGCACACCATGCAGCCGCACAATCTCGGCAATGTACAACTCCGCAAGCTTATCCAAAGAATACGTAGTATGCACAGGCAAGAAATGCGCACACTTCGTTAGGCGATCCACAATCACCCACACCGAATTCTTCTTCGATGGTGAAAAAGGTAAACCAGATACGAAATCCATGGTAATCCTTTCCCACTTCCATTCAGGGATTCTCAACGGTTGCAACAACCCTGAAGGAACCTGATGCTCAGCCTTAACTCGCTGACACACCATACACTTGCTCACAAACTCTGCAACATCTTTTTTCAAACCCACCCAATAGTACTCATCACAAAGATCACGATACATCTTAGTACTACCAGGGTGCATAGCAAAAGGACTACTATGACCTTCAGTCAGAATAGCACGCCTCAACTCAGCGTCATTGGGCACCACTATCCGACTCCCAAAACACAACACTCCATCATCATTAAAGCAGAAATCCGAAGGCCTACCCTCCGCAATATCCTGAACATGCGGTACCAAGGAATCATCCAACAACTGCTTTTCCTTAATCAACTGAACCAAAGATGGTTTCACTTGCAACTCAGCCACAAGACCACCATCACGCGAAATACTCAAACTGGCAAACATAGCCCTCAGCTCAACAGCTACCTTCCTACTCAAGGCATCCGCTACCACATTAGCCTTTCAAGGGTGATACTCAATCGTCAAATCATAATCTTTGAGCAACTCCACCCAACGTCGCTGCCTAAGATTCAACTCCTTCTGAGACATCAGATACCTCAAACTCTTATGATCCGTGTACACAGTACACTTCTCACCATACAGGTAATGTCTCCAGATCTTCAAAGCAAAAACCACCGCAGCCAACTCAATGTCATGCGTAGGATAATTGCGCTCATGCACCTTCAACTGTCGCGATGCATAAGCCACCACCTTACCCTCTTGCATCAACACACATCCCAAACCAACATAGGACGCATCACTGTAGACCACAAACTCTTTCCCTGATTCAGGTTGAACCAAGATAGGAGCTTGCGTCAAAGCCGCCTTAAGCTTCTCAAAAGCCTCCTGTCTCGCTTCCGTCCACTCATATTTAACATCCTTCTGCAACAACTTCGTCAAAGGTGCAGCAATCTTCGAAAACCCATCTACAAACCTCCGATAGTATCCCGCCAAACCAAGGAAACTACGAACCTCATGAACAGACTTAGGAACCTTCCAATTCATCACCGCCTCAATCTTCTGAGGATCAACACGAATCCCCTTAGCAGAAACCACATGCCCAAGAAACACCACTTAACTTAACCAGAACTCACACTTGCTCAGCTTGGCATAAAGCTGATTCTCCAACAAGGCTTGCAGCACAATCCTCAAATGCTCTTCATGTTCCTCCTCAGTACGCGAGTACACGAGGATATCATCAATGAACACCACAACAAATTTGTCCAGGTATTCATGAAACACACGATTCATCATGTCCATGAAAGCTGCAGGAGCATTTGTCAAACCAAACGGCATCACAAGGAACTCATAATGCCCATACCTTGTCCTTAAAGCTTTCTTTGGCACATCCACATCCTTCACCTTCAACTGGTAATACCCTGACCCCAAGTCAATCTTAGAGAACACAGCCGCTCCCCGAAATTGATCAAAGAGATCATCAATTCTCGGCAAAGGATACCGATTCTTGATAGTTAACTTGTTCAGCTGGCGATAATCAATGCACATTCTCATAGTGCCATCCTTCTTCTTCACAAACAAGACCGGTGCACCCCAAGGTGACACACTCAGCCGAATTAAACCACGATCAAGCAATTCTTGCAATTGCGTCTTCAGCTCCTTCAACTCTTTAGGTGCCATTCTATAAGGGGTAATAGACACAGGAGTTGTATTCTCATACAGCTCAATCCCAAACTCCACCTCGCGATTAGGAGGTAACCCAGGCAACTCCTCAGGAAACACACCAGGAAACTCCTTCAAAATCCTGATATCTTGCACACACAACTCCTTAGAGCTAGGATTCATCACAAAAGCTAGGTAAGCTTCACAACCTTGCCTCAGCATCCGGCTCACCTCCAATGTAGACACCAGATTAGCAAGAAACTTCACATTCTCACCAACCACAACTACCTCATAATCATCCGCAAGCTTCAACGAAACTCGCTTATTTTCACAATCCACTACAGCTCGATGCTCAGCAAGCCAATCCATACCAAGGATTACATCAAAACCATAGAAAGGTAACTCCATAAGGTCAACATGAAAAACATGATCTTGAACAACCAAAGGACATCTTCTATATAGCTTTCGAGTCACAACAGTCTCACCAAAAGAACTAGTGACACGCACACCAACATCCAAAGACTCAACAGGCAAACCAAGCAATTCAGCATGCTCACGCAATATGTATGAGTGCGTAGATCCAGAATCAATCAAGGAAAGTAATGACAAGGATTGCAAAGTAAAAGTACCTGTGATCACATCCGCGTCATTCCTTCCCTCCCGCTGAGCATACACCCTGGCTTGGCCGCCACCCTCAGGCTGAATAGCCACAACATGGGCCACTCCCCGACCACCTTCCTCTCTCCGCTGAAAGTTACCACGGTCGCGCCCATGACCTCTCTGTGGTTAAACAACAACAGGAGCACGCACTTGGCCACCAGCCAACATAGGACACTCTCTCCTCATGTGATCCGTAGATCCACAGTTCCAGCATGCATTACCAGCTGCCACAACAGGAGCCTGCACCTCCCTCATAGCTCGAGGACAATCACGCTTCATATGGCCACGCGAACCACATGTCCAACATGCACTCGGATCAACTCTAGCATTACCTCCCCGAGCAGGAGCACCACCACCTCGCTTAGCCGAGGACTGATACTTCTGATCACGTCCCCTCTTGTTCCGTCCACCACCGGAACTATATTCAGCAGCTCGCTTACCAGCACTGGACCCAACACTTCTAGTAGATAAACCCAAGTTCATCTCAATGTCCTTCGCTCGACCCACCAGCACATCAAAATCATCATACTCGGTAGCCAGCACATACATCTTTACATCCGTCACTAAACCATAACGAAACCTTTCACACCTCTCCCGCTCATCCGGGACAAGCTCAGGTGCGTATTGACTGAGTCGAACAAACTGGACCTCATACTCAGCCACAGACATGCTCCCCTGGGTAAGAGACATGAACTCCCTTTTCTTTTCATCTACGTACCTCACACCAAGATACCTTCTCTTGAACGCGTTCTGAAAGAACGTCCAAGTTACGTCAACTTCCGCCATTCAAGCGATAGTGGTTGTCCACCAAGTGTATGCATCATCTTGCAGCAATGATACTACACAACCCAGCTTCTGCACATCAGTGCAACTCATCTGACCCAAGATTCTCTTGGTACTCTCTAACCAAGACTCCGAACCTTTAGCTGACAAACCCCTGAACTCAGTCCCTCCCAGACTGCGCAGACGTTCCAAGGGTAGTCGGACTCCAGCATCTCCCTGATGCCCAGCTCCTTGAGCTCCAGCCACTGCCGCTCGAAAAGCACCAGCAATAGCTTGCACTAACATTGACATGTCAGGAATAGCTTGCCCCTGACCAGCTTCAGGTCCAGCGACCCCAGCACCAGCTGCAACATCAGCTCTTTCACCCTCAGCACCACCACCACCCGGCGGAGGAGGTAAATCCATAGCATTCTCAGCATTCTCTTCGTTTTCGTTTTGAGCCAAAGCTCGCGTATTCAATCTTAACTCTCTACGAGGTGCCATTCACTAACAATACAATCACAATGCAACAAAACAAGTCAGGCTCAGCAAGGTAAGAAATCCAAGTACTCAAGCTCATTTCCACTTAAAAACAGCATCATTACATTAGCTTTGATTTGGCAATGGGTACCCACAACATGCTTCACTACAACATACACCACAATTGCAACATATTTACAATTCACTCAACATGCTTTCACTCAACAAGCATACAAAGCATACATACTTAAATCATTCACATAATCATTCCCAATTACTCGAGAACTCAGCTCTGATACCACCAAATGTAACCCCCTTAACCCGGCCTAGACGGTTGACCCGAATTAAGAAGATTACACGGGGAAAACCAAAGTCAACCCGAAAGTCAACCTTGATTAACGACCCTTTTTTTTCTTTTTAAAACTTATCTAGATGCACATTAACCCTAAACATGTTCACAAGAACAATATACTCAAAGATCATAACAATCAAAGATCATTCAGGGACTCAATTGCACAAATTACAACTTTAGGGACCAAATTGTAAATTCTGAAAATTACAAGGGCTTAATCCAAACTAAAGTTACCAATATGAAATTAATCATCTTTCATGCTTCTCTGCCAAATTTCAGCTCAAACGGACATCTCAAACTCATACAATTGCAATAACAAGATTCAGGACCAAAACACAAACATTTCAAAACATATAACCATCAAATTCAGAGCCCAACGGTCGAGTGTTCCGAAACAGGGAGGACCTGTTCCGAAACGCGGGACCATTCCGAAACTGGTTCCGAAACGAGGCTTGGCAGTGGCATTTCCGTTCCGGAACGGTTCCTCCCGTTTCGGAACGCCTAGGCCATTTCAGGCCCCTGTTCCGAAACGGTAGCACCCGTTCCGATACGGCCTACCCAGATTGCAGAAAATTTGCTGGTTTATCACATAATTGACCTATCAAACATGCTCCAAAAGACACCGAAATATACCAGCAAGTCATTCAACATACAAGGAACATAATTGCATCAACCAAACATCAACATGGCATCAATTATGAAAATCCCCAAATCTATAGGCATGCATCCTACTTAGAAAACCATTCAAGCATCAATATACCAAAACCACATCACAAAGGCCAATTACAAGTACCAACATCATCAACAACATTAATCCAACTTAGGGAGTCCAAAACATCTCCCAAAACAACAACATAGGTCCCCCATTGCCAAATACCCAAAAGCTAATGGTTTTAGGAAAATGTTCACCATACATGAGCTTAAACCTTCACTTGGATGCTTGACTTCCTTGCTGCCCCAAAATGTACTTCAATGCTCTGCATTATTGGTTTAAGAAAATAGAGAGCGTAAGCAAAAGCTTAGTGGGGAATGCTCATTTAAAACCACACAATAATGCATTTATAAAAACACCTTTACAAACCTTAAATCAATCATCTTTTGCACATGCACTTAAGCATTTAAAACAAGCAATTCATGCTTCAAGTTCATAACATGTCATATTAGCCACAAGTGATACATTCAACATAAGATCCACACATGGACTTTTAAACACCATTGTGATCTTACAATTTCCAAGGACCACACATGGACTTTTAAACACCATTGTGTCCTTAACAAGAATCATCCATGGACTTTTAAACACCACGACAAGGACCACACAAGGACTTTTAAACACCTTTGTGTCCTTAACAAGAATCACCCAAGGACTTTTAAACACCTTGGTGTTCTTAATTAACAAGGCTTACACAAGGAATTTTAACCACCTTTGTAACCTTAACCAAGAACCAACCATGGACTTTTAAACACCATGTTGTTCTTAAATACACAAGACTCACCCAAGGAATTTTAACCACCTTGGTGATCTTAACCAAGAACCAACCATGGACTTTTAATCACCATGTTGTTCTTAAATAAACAAGGCTCACACAAGGACTTTTAACCACCTTTGTGACCTATGCCATCACTTGCCAATATGCATCATTAACAACAATATTCCACTGTTTTAAAGCATTTACCAAAGCCATAATCATCATGCATCATTATGCATCAAAACCACATTTAACAATGTTCAAAAACAAGAATCTCTTACCTTGAGCATTCTTCAATACATGGCTTATAAAATCAGCAACTAACATGCTAAAATATGCTTTCAAAACAGAATTTAAAACATGCAAACAACCACATTGCAAACAACCAATCCATGGTTCATCATCAAGAGAGTTTTTCCGAAAACTTACTCTTGAGCTTAGCTAAGTTGCTTAGACTTAAACTAAGCTCCCAAACCTTCAAAACATTGGTTTCAAAGCTGAAAACCAAAATCCACTCACCGATTCCGTTTCGCCACTTGCCGAAACACCAATCAAGCTTCCAGATCACCACCACTTGGATCCAAAGATGACTCCCCTGTTTTAAACACATCAAAGCAGAGGATTAATGCATCATCATGCATTAATATCTTCAATGAAAGCACCTAAACCCGCTGCTCTCATCCACACTCCATTTTCGGCTACCAAACACAACCGAAAATGCATCCAAACAACTCCACAACACTACCCAGCCAAGATCCATCAAATCTAATCATCCTTAAACATCAATTAACATCCAAAAAGGATCTAATCAAGCCCTTATACCTCCAGCTACAACAGATCATCAAGATCACTCCAAAAACAACCAAGAACTCTAGCAAAACTTAGGAAAATCAACCTATTCGGGATTGCATTGATTAAACCTCAATTTCTCATCAATTTAACATTCATTTAACATCAAAAAGACACCTCAAATCACTGCTCCAATAGATCATACGAATTTTACCAAAAATCAACCAAATCTTGCATTTTAAAGCCAAGATCAAGAACACATCTATAAAACCTTTTATAAAACATAAATTAAGGATTGAGAACTTGGAAATTTCAGTAAAGAACTGAGAATTTAGAGGAGAAGGACGTTCATACCTCTAAACTTGAGTTTCTCCCTTTTTAGAATCAAAATGCTTGAAGATCCAATTAGCAAATGCAAAGGTTTTGTTGAAGAGATGACTAGAGATCGAAAGAGGATTAAAATCTCATGTTTGGATGTTAAAATCAGAGGGAAAAGTTCTGGAGAAATGTGTTTGGTTTGAGAGAAAAGATGAGAGAAAATGAAAATGGAAAATGTAGAAAAGTTAGTTGGAATTAGGAAAATATCTTCCCTCCCTTTTTACTTTATTTTAAAACCATTAATAAATCATTTAATATTTAGGAAAAATCTGGAGAAACTCCCATTGGGTAAATAGCTCCTTAAAGATTCAAAGTTTCAATCCTTTTTAAAATAGTCACACAGTTTTCAAAAATTACATTTTGGTCACTAACCAAAATGTCACCCTTCCAAACCTCATTTTGTAAAATTGATTTCACCGTTCTCTTATATATATTAAAAGAGGATTTTAATACATTTTTCCATATTTTTAATGCAGCCCGAACTAGGCTTTCCTAATTTCACCTTTTTATATTCGAACCGCACTTCGACCGAACCGGTCCAAACCCAAAACTTCTAAGCCCAAAACTGGGGCGTTACAAAACCTCCCGGCGTGAATCGAAGGGTGAACACCAATGTTGTTGAATTTTTTCTTAGCCACTTAACCTCGTACTTATCCCTAAGTCGAGATGGTTTAACCATAAACTAGAAAACTCGTATTTATTCTGTTCGTATGCTTGACTCTCCCGATATCAAACAAATAAGTAACCTCACAATGCTCTCCCGATACTCTTGCGAGATGTGAAAACCAGAATAAATAAACTTGAAGTTTTATTGCTTTGAACAGAAAATTCCTAAAACAGTACAATCCTTGCAACTACTTTACAGAATCAACCCTTAGCCCTAGGGGAAGTTTAGAACATGATTTGAAGGGGGTAAACGACAAAGGTTTTGGGGAAGACGGCTAGAGATGAGATATCCTTCCCTAGGTCGAATTACATGCCTTTATATAGGCCTTGGGTCCAAGTTTTCTAATATGGCAAGAATAAAAGTTTAAACTAAAGTACAACTCTATTGGAGATTAGATCTTCTAAGTATATGCCTATAATTCGCCCTCTTTTCTTGCTTTGGGTTTTTTTCTTGGACTTTGGGCTTGGCCTTCAGTCTGCTCCAGGGCTTAGAAAAATATATGAGTGGTCCACGACAGACCGGCTTGAATTCCTCTATCTGTCGAGCTCCATTTCACTTTTCCCTTTCACCAATGTTGTCGCCATAGCTGCCACGACAGCATCTTGCTTCCTGACTCCAGTCCTATGTTCCAGCTCTGCTCCTTCGCTGTCCTGAGTCTGCCACAGCAGATACCTGCAAAAGTAGCCAAAATCAGTAGCAACTGTGCTATTTTATCTAATTGTGATGTATATGCGAAACTTTACCTAAATGCAATGAATTATGCTTGAATGCAGCAGAAATATGGGTTAAATAATGGGTAAAATATAAAACTTTTACACACTCAACATTATCGGCACAAGAAATTGAAAGTGAAAGCACTAGTCTGAAAAGTGCAGTTTTGCAAAAAAAGAGGAGAGAGAGAGAGAGAGATAAACAGAGAAGGGGTTGTAGGAAATCCTCATTTATAAGAGCTTTGAAATATTGATCACCTTTGAATGGAAGCACACATCAATACAGTAAAAAGATGCAAGTCGATCCAAAGCTACACCAAAAGAAAGAAAATGAACTCTAGGGTGAAAACCCAAAAAAGAGGGCAGTCTAGAGCGATCCAAAATAAAAGAGAAGATAGTATTTCATCTAAGCATATCCAGATCAGACAGTACGTAACCGAGATTTTCAGTCGAAAGAAATGATCATTGGTTTCATCACCCTTAAACACTTACTTAGGCCTCCATATCCTTCTTTCATAAACCTTGAGCCATAGCCTACATTCCAAGCCTTGAAAGACCATTTTGATCATACGTGGATAGATGAATTTGTCTTCAGATTACATCCTGCCTATTAGGGTTAACCTTTCTTCAAGGATTGTCATACTTCTAACGCCTTATTGAGATCAGAAAAGATGGAAAGGTGGGGCACGGTGAGTTAGTGAGTCAAAGAGAGCAACTTTAAATTGGGTAGAAATTACGTCTGGGGGTTGTTCCTCTAGAAATCTTAATAGTTCATAAAGGATTTCACATGTTTATGTAACCTCACAACATTCATGACCTTATAAACAAAAAGTTTCACTTGGGTTGATCTCTTTTTCCAAAACCTAAGCTTGATTTTCAAGAAACACTGCTTGCTTTATTTTGTAAAATATGTATAAATGTATGTATAATAAAGTTATTTTGTCTTTTGCATTGAAATGACAAGTGGATTGACTTTTTGTGCCCACAAGGGACCTATCTGGATGCCCACCATTGAGATTAGACGATGAATACCATTTATGGGGCAACAATAGTGTGTGATAGAAAAGTGCAAGGTTTTGGGGCCAACCTTCACCAAGGTGCCCAGCCAAAATGAAGATTGAACTTGAGGAAGAAAAGTTCAGGGACTTAAGGACGAGCTCACCCCAATGTTGAGATAGAAAAAAAGAAGAAAGAAAGACCTAGTGGACAAAAGACGGAAACTGACCTGGACATTTAGGATTCTAGGGAGAAGGTCTCAAGCATCGAGCTGTGAAACAACACCATCTTTTTATACCTCTTATAAACCAGAGGAGGTTATAGAAATGAATCTATTTGCTTTGGGGATTTACAACTTGATCATTTTCTGTGGAGTCTTTGGGGATAGTGCACCACCGTATTTGACTTGTTTGAGCACTTGGGAAATGAAGACTTTTCGGTAGAGCATCAGTTGAAGATTGGACCCCAAAGAAAGTTAGGGGCATGCGCGAAGAGCCAAGAAGAAGACGACAACTGAGCCCTAGTTAAATAGGGCAGTGTTTCACAGGTAGACCTCGGGAGTAGGACCGAGCTCTCAATTGGTATCTTTAGGACAAGTTGGAATTTCATAAAGCTTTTCTAATCATTGGGCAAAATAGGCTAGAAGAAGTAATCATTGCGGATGGAATTAGAAGCTACAAGAATTTTGCAATGGATAAGTTTAAAGAAACGGTCTGGGATTTTCTAGCTAGACAATATACTACAGGTGATCATTTTAAGTCACGCGAGTAGGAATTTGGCAAGACATATGAGTATCATTGTCATGTAAGCGAAAATGGAAGGTATAAGATCAAAGGCCCTTGCTTTGAAAAGATCAAAAGTCACTTACAAAGGGTTTTAGGAGAGGATAATGTTCTTGTTGTCAAGTTTAATAGATAACATAAAAGTTCAGTCAACAGAGGTTTTGATGAGTTCAAAAAAGTTGCAAAAGACGGAATTCTTGTTGATTTACGACCTCACCGATTTTGATAGAGGTAAAGCATCACAAAGATCCCGCGAAAGTTTTCCCTAGCATTTATAAAAAAAGATTTCATACATCATACTTAGTTAGGCGTCCCTAAGTAGGAAGCATGCTAACTCATTCTGTCATGGCATTTGATCTCTTTTGACAGAGATTTGAAAGATAAATCGGATGCCTTCGAGAAGATAAGTAAAAACCCGCAAAGATTTCCAAGCAAGGAATTTCAAACTTGCCGCTTCACAGCAGAAGAGGCGGGACAACCAAATCTTTTAAAAAAGAGAAGAAAATTAGCTTATATATCGAAACTCGTGAAGAAAGGTAACCCTCATTTTGGCTTATGGCTTATCCAAAAGGTTCCAAGATGAAGGGGACCTCCATTCGAAGAGTTGTTATTTGTTCACTACCACTTTGGGAAGAACGGAAAGCAAAGTCATTGGGACACATGGTTTGCTTTTTGACCACGAAGGGAAATCAAAGTTACCAGTGCCACTCACTTGTTTTTGAACGCTCCGGGAAAACATGACTTGTATTTGTTCGTACCAACTTGCTTTTTGACTATGAATGGAAAGCAAAGTCATTGGGACACCTGGTTTGCTTTTTGACCACAAAGGGAAAGCAAAGTTACCAATGCCACCCACTTGTTTTCGACCGCTCCGGGAAAATGTGACATGTATTTGTTCGAACCAACTTGCTTTTTGACCATGAAGGGAAAGCAAAGTCATTTGACACACCTGGTTTGCTTTTTGACAACGAAGGGAAAGCAAAGTTACAAGTGCCATCCAATTGTTTTCGACCGCTTCGGAAAAACATGACTTGTATTTGTTCGTACCAATTTGCTTTTTGACCACGGAGGAAAATCAAAGGTATTGAGACATCGAATTTGCTTTTTGAGCACGAAGGGAAAGCAAAGTTACCAGTGCCACCCAGTTGTTTTGGACCGCTCCGGGAAAACAAGACTTGGATTTGTTTGTAGCCATTTCGGAGGAACAAATCGTCGACGGGAAGGCCGGACAAAATAAGTGTTATTCGTCTTTGCTTTATCCTTGTTCCACAAGGACAAGCAAAAAGGGGCAGCTATAATCACTTATTTTCCGCGTATGTATATATATTGTAATTATATATGTTCTTTTTAGTATATTAATATACGTACGTGAATTGCGCCCACGGCCACCGAAAATTGCGCCGACAATCTCAGCTTTCTTCAACCACCGCCTGGCAACAATAAAAAAAGGAGAAAGTCATAGATTTTAGGGAAAACTACCTAAATCATCACTCAACTTTGGTCATTAGACCTATTTTAGTCACTCAACTTTAAAAACGCTCATTTTCATCACTCAACTTTCAACATTGTGATGTTTGCATCATTCCACTGTTAACTCAGTTAACACCACAATGACATGGCTTATTTTAATAATTTTTTATGCCATGTTGGATTAATAAAATAATTTCTTATGCCATGTTGGATTAATAAAATAAATAAATAAACATTTGGGGTACTTAAAGGAGAAAACACGTGAAATCCTCTGCAACCCTAAATTTACAAATAATACAAAATGACAGAAACTACCAAAATTTGCAAAAACTTTGCAGTCCAGTACATTATATAAACCTTAAGAATCACAAGCAAACACTTAAGAATCACAACATTGTATAAACAGACCACATGTTTCCTATATCCAAGCAAAACACTTAAGAATCACAACATTATATAAACAGACCACATGTTTCCTATATCCAAGCAAAACACTTAAGAATCAAACACTTACACAAATAATACAGAATGGCAGAAACTACCAAAATTTGCAAAAACTTTGCAGTCCAGTACATTATCTAAACCAAAACTATGCAAAATATACCTGTAAGGTCCCATTTTCTGCAACTGCATGTTTGAGCTTCTAAGTCTACAGCATGTTGGTCTTCAAATCCTGCAGAAACATCCCACCTTTGTCCACCTGCATTCCTAGGCCAACACCTGTCATCATTGAACAAAAGATCAATTAATTTTTGGACTGTTGAAATAATAATTATTTAAAGTAAATAAATAATCAAAACAAAAATAATTAATTAAAGTTCAAAATGCCTTATAGACTGTTCAATAATCTTCTCAAGCTTTTTTTGAATTTTTGGACAAAGTGTCCCAATTATTTTTTCAGCAGCTTCCTTCTTAGATGCAATTCTTGTCATGATTTTACATCTGATCATCTCCATCATAGTGAGTATTGGCTTGTCCCTTGATTCCAAAATCATCTGTCAATAAATAAGTTAGGTTAGTAAACTTATTTAATGCAAAATTCAATTTAAACAAGTTAGGTTAGTAAACTTATTTACCTTATTAAAGCTCTCACACAAGTTATTTAAGAGCATGTCAGACTTGCAGTTAGTTGAGAAATGAGCCTTTGACCAATTCTTAGGGTCTTTAGCCACCAACCAGTTGAATGCAGGTTCTGACATGGCCTTCAGTTCATTCATTGCATCAGTCCACTCTTTCATGTATGTTGCCCTTGCTGCCTTCCATAAAGCATCTTTTAATGCCTTGCCTTGATTTTGACTATGCAGCTTGAAATTGTTGTGCAAATGTCTCACACAAGTTCGACTGCTGGAATTAGGAAACAACTCTAAAATTGAATCTATTAGACCCTGTAAAAAACAATAAAATATCAATCAAACACTATAATACAATGAAGAAATATATCTAAAATAAAAAAGTAAATTATTTACCTTTTGCTTGTCTGACATGAATGTATAATGGAAAGAGTTTGTGAGCCCCAAGTCAGTCTCTAAAATCTGTAAAAACCAAGTCCAGGACTCTCTATTTTCACTCTCACCTACAGCATAAGCCAAAGGATAGATGTAGTCATTTGCATCTATTCCAATTGCTGCCAGAAGCCATCCTTGGTAATAGCCTTTTAAAAAACATCCATCTAAGCAAATCAGTGGCCTACATCCAGCCCTAAATCCATCTTTACAAGCTTGTAGACATACATACATTCTGACAAACAACCTATTATCTAAATGAAGTATGGTTGTTGTCCCAGGATTTGTTCCTCTCAATTCTCCAAGGTAATCATAGATTCTTGCATATTGTTCATCTTGATTCCCAAGAATCATCTCCAAGGCCAGTTTTTTTGCCCTAATACATTTAGACCTTTCAACTACAAGCATGTGGTCTTTCATCACATCATGTTTTAGGGACTTGGCAGAATAGTTTGGGTCAACTCTGAATTTCTCTAAGTACTCTGTAGCCAACCACCTAAAAGTACAGTTCCTATTCTTTGTATCTCTAACACATTTATGCTCTCCAATATATGTCTTAATCTGCCATGTACTGTTAGTCTTATCTTTAGGGTGCATTTTAGATGCCCAAACCATCCATGGGCACCCATCCTTGCACACAGCTTGCACTCTTGTAGTGTCATTAACCTTTAGCCTTAAATTAAACCTATTTTTCACTGCATATTGTTTTAAAGCTGCTTTGAAAATTCTCTGATCAGAAAACAATAAACCTTTTCTAAACTTGGGATTTTTCATGTCTAAAGTACTGTCAAACTCAGGGAACCTTTTCTTTTCAGTTTCTGTTTCAGAATCAGATGGACTGTGCAGTGATTCAGTTTCATCCTCACTATCTACACTCTCATCACTATCTTCAGTTGAACCTGCCCTAAATCCAGGTATATCCCTCCCAACACCAACATTTACCTCACAAACTAAATCATCATCAACTAAATCATTTTCACTATCTTCAAAGGGGCTGTCAGATTGCTCACTCTCAGAACCAACATAGTCAGTATCTTCATCATCCTCACTATCAGAAAAATCAAGTCTCCTAACAGTATTTTTAACAGTTTCAGCATCAGTAGGTATATTTGTTTCTACATTCCTAACAGTGTCCACATGTTCAAAACTTCCAGCATCATTAACAGTGTCCACATGTTCAGAAATTCCAGCATCATTAACATTGTTCACATGTTCAAAAATTCCAGCATCATTAATAGTGTCCACATGTTCAGAAATTCCAGCATCATTAACATTGTTCACATGTTCAAAAATTCCAGCATCATTAACAGTTTCAGAATCAGGCAAGTGTTCCTCCACTATTTCTTATAAGTAAACATGTGCATACTTGTTCCTAGGCATACTAGCAAGCATAGATAACATATCAGAATGAGTTTTCAATGCATTGACACTTAAAACACCATCTGGTGATTGCCAAAAAATTTCCAGTGGCCTATCATATCCTAACTCCTTAACCATGTCATAAACCTCAAGCATAGACATAGAGTCAATGTGACACATATCAAAGAAAGATATCTTTTTACCAGTATATGTCACAGTAGGATGATTTACAATAAATCCCTCATGATGAAAAGCTATAGTACAATGCTCTGATGTTTGACCTGTAAAAAATAAACAAATATATATTAGGATGATTTAATTTTGAAAAGTGTAAAGAAATAGGGACTGCACTAATAGCTTTGTACTTTAACAATTTGGGGATCATTATTGTAATAGTTAATGGTCCCCAACTAACACATTAACTGATAAAAAACACTTATCCCCACTGGTCCCCCACCAACATATAAAAACCCCACTGGTCCCCCACCAACATATAAAAAACACATGAACCTATTTAGTATACATATATCCACTAACATGTGCACAATTTGGGATAAAAAAACACATACATTTTTGTCATATTCTACTGGTCCCCCACCAACATATAAAAACATAAAAAAAAAAACACATTCCCATATCCCCACATGTTTCCTATATCCCCACAGTACACATTCACAGAATAGGAATATGATATATATATATATATATATATATATATATATATATATATATATATATGTATACAAGCAGCCATATTATTCAAAGACCAACAATTTTATAACTCAATTTATTCATACTAAAACATTGTTTTCATTACAAAATCAAACTGTTTTCAAGGCATTACCCAACTATTTTAATTCATTTGACACACTACATTACAACATTATCAAGAATACATTTATGCATTACAACATTATCACAACTGCATTTTTGCATTACCCAAACAGCATTTCAGCATTATCAAGACTGCAATTCAACATTGCCAAAACTGCATTACTGCATTATCGAGACTGCAGTTCTACATTACCAAAACTGCATTACTGCATTATCAAGGCTTAGTTCATTATTCTCATTTCTATCTTTAGAAGACACTCCTGCCAATCAATACAAAAACACCTAATATACCATGCTTTTAGACAACTAATCTTATGGTCATTCATTTCACTCAATAATTAATCAAGGATTATCACCCCTGTTTCGAACTGCCTGAAATCAAAACAAATTTGCCAAACCCTAAACTCATCAGTGCCCACTAAACAATTTTACTTTATTCAATAAACCCTAAAAAACTTACTATATGACATGGTTTTCATACCCCTTGCACGCAATACACGACAATCCATTACTCTGATTTGCAGCCACGTTGTTGAATCAGTAGTTCCCTCAACTTCGATTTTCAAATTATCACTCGCACCCAAATGTTCCCCAAATCTCTAACACAATATCAAGCCCTAATTTTCTTAACTTTCAGAAAAAAAATCGCAAAGAACAACTTTGATTTTCAAAAGTTCTGTCTAATGGGGGAATAGGAACGGTTTAATTTTGGTTAATCGGTAAAATTAACCCTACTCTCAAAACACTGTCGTTTTGTTAACTGACGTGTAATTTTATAAGCCATGTCATAACGGTGTTAACTGAGTTAACGGTGGAATGATGCAAACATGACAATGTTGAAAGTTGAGTGATGAAAATGAGCGTTTTTAAAGTTGAGTGACTAAAATAGGTCTAATGACCAAAGTTGAGTGATGATTTAGGTAGTTTTCCCTAGATTTTATTACCAAACCAAATCAGATCCAACAGTAAGGCTATGTAAAAAACATAAATTCCTAAGAGCTATGTAAGGAAATCCGGTTATAAACCGAAAAAACTCTTTGTAATTGGTAGATCAAGGATAAATAAAAAAGACAAAATTTCTGAGGTTTTTTTTGTCTCTTATTTCTGGGTTTGAATAAAAAAAATGAAGAAAAGGGAAGTTATACCTTTGATTTTCTTAGCAGTCTCCGATTACCGGAGGTCCCGACGGACGAACCCCACGATAAACGAAGAGCCTAGGTCATGGTGAGCATCATAGTTTGGATTCGAGCCAATCCGACGGTGGAATGCGTAGATTGGCGGTGGAGAAGTTGACACGCTTAAACGCTTATCCCTTGCGGCCACGGTGATTTCCGACGATTGGGGTCTCTGACCGACGATCCCAATGGTAGAAACGTTCTACGAAGTGTGGGGAAGCACATACCGTGAAAAGAGGCCGATCCGACGATTGTTTTCTCAGATCGACGATGAAGAAGCTCGATGGACCTGAGGAGATATCGTGACATTTAGGGCCTTTTCGGAAGAAATCAAGCCGACATGAAGGAAGAAGGGTGCAAGGGCTTCACAACGGTGACCTTGGTTTGCCGGAAAATTACCGGACGACGACGACAAATGTGGACAGCTGTTAGGTTTTTTGGGAGATTTTGAAAAGCTTTTTTTCCTTTTTCTAAAAAAACTGATAAAATGAAAATGTGTTAAATATATTCTTCTTTATGTCTTTTTCTTATTTTCGTAGGATTAATCATCGTTTAATCCCTGAATATTTGCTTCATCTTCCTTTTTCGCCCCTTATTTCCTTTTTGGTTGTTCCCTTCTTTATTTTAATTTTTGTTGTGATTTAGTTTCCTTTTTAATTGTGTTTCAGTGATTACTTTTTTCAATATATCGGCATTAATATGGTTTAGTTATTCGTTTGATTTTATCCCTTTAACTTAGCTTTTCCACTTAACCACGCCTTATGTTTACATATATGTATGTTAGTCAACTATGTGCACGTATATAGTTTTCTTCTAACTTCGTTTTAATATTTTTAATTCTTTTGTTCCATGCATTTATTTTGTCATGTACTTAACTGTTATTCACATGACTTCCCAATATTTGATTGCATGTTATTTACCCTAAACCTTAAAAGGAGGTATTTATTAATTTCAATATTTGAATCGTAACAGTCCAGGCTTAAAGGATGTTGGCCAAATATTCAAATCAATTCTTGTTGTCCCAAGGTAAAGTATAATTAAAATCGACAATATCATGTCATCATGTTTGAATGGTCTCATCATGCTTGAAGTTGACATGCGAATATCGAACCATAAATTAACACGGCAGTCGGGCTTATTCAATGTCGGTTTAATATATGGCCCGATGTATCGTCTTCCTTATTAATTAAATGTCTAATTAATTCGAGTCCATTAATTTAATAAGGCTCGTTCAGTTAAAGTCAATGCCCAATTAAGTACACTAAATTAAAATTGATTTAAATTTCAATAAGTTTACTCGATTAAAAGCAACAAATATTTTGGTACCGATTTCCTGGCGTGTTGGGGGTGTTAATCTTTCCCCACACGTAACCAGCTCTCGAACCCTTTTCGAAACAAGTCTCTGATTTTATGGTGTCCGCCCTACCTAAGTGGCCGGTGGCGACTCCAAAACCTTTTTTTGTTAAAAAAAGATCTGATGTTTTAAACTTTATTATTTTCATAACAAAGAAGCATAAATGAATTTTTAAAAACAAAATAAATTAAATGACTCGTGAACGATTTTCGATTTCGACTTGAAAAAAAAGTAACTGCACAAGGAAATAAAACTATGAAACCAAAATTGATTTTGATATAAAAATTTAACTTAAGGACTAAATTGTAAAACTATAAATTTTTAAGTGTTTTAAAAGACTCACAATTTGACAAGCCATTTTGAACCAAACACTATTTCAAGTCAAAACATATTTAAAGGTTCGATTTTCACTAAGTCTTTTCATGAGTTTTCAAGCCAAACTTCAACAAAACGCCTTGGCGTATCGATATCCTTATGCGTATTGATACAGTCTAACCTCGTACTGATACGATATTCATCTGGGCAAGACTTTAAGCTATAGCGTATCGATACGCATCGGGACCGTATCAATACAGTTTTCATATAAAAATATTCTTTTGCTATAGCGTACCGATACGGTATGTAGTCGTATTGATACGATATGCTGACTTTTGCAAAAATCTTTACATTTAATTTTCAATCGTTGGCTTGTTAGTTATTGGAATCTAAAATTTTAAATGACCGTTGAACGATATCGATACGATAAGGTAGTGTACTGATACACTTTTCAGCAAAAATTAATTTAGGATTCCAGTGAGCAAAATCTGTATCGATACGTCTAACTGTATCAATACACCCCCTTAATATCGTACCGGTACACCCTTTAACCGTATCGATATGCCATTTTTTTAGTCACAATGACTCTTTCTTCTTTGAGACAAGTATCGATACGCCCACGAGCCGTACCGATACGGTAGGTTGTTGAGGAGCATTTTTTTGCAGGAAATTGTAGCTCAACGACTCTATTAATGATCTCAACCACCCAAACGGCTAGAAATCAATGTAAGGTTATAAAAACAAGTCTCAAATGCTACAACAACAACTATTGAGTCTTAAAGCAAAAACAAAGCATTCAAAATCAAACTTTGTTCATTTTAGAGTCAAATCTTTGTACCCAGCTCAAGTATGTTTTCATTGTAATTTTTATTGAGAGTTTGGGGAGTGTTTGATTGTATTTGGGTAAACATCAACCTTTGAGAGGTACTTGTAAGGTTTACCAAAATTCCTTCATTGTAAAGAGAGTGTTGGATTAAGCTTTGGGTAGAAAGCTTAATCGGTATTGCAAGGTTTCCTCCTCATCCAAGAAAATGGGAAGAATCAATAGTGGATTAGTTGAAAATTCTTAGTGGGAGCTAAGGTAGTGGAAGTAGAGTTCATTTAGGAACTTGAACCATTATAATTGCCTTGTGTCAAATTTTCATTCATCCAATTTCCATCCTCAAATTTTTAATTGCCAATTCACCCCCCTCTTGGTCATTTGCAATCGTTTAATCAACTCAACAATTGGTATCAGAGCTACACTCATCGAAAGGATTACAACCCTCTTGAGTTGATTCTAGGAGAGTTTGATCAACAACAACTTCAAGCAATATCATCCACCTCGGACCCCAACCTCTATGAGTCTCAATCCGCCGCCAAACCACCATTCTTCAATGAGGATAACTACCCATATTGGAAGAATCAGATTGCGTCTCTTCATCAAATCCAACGACTACATGATATGGGACGTTGTAGAAGATGGACCGAGCATTCCTATGAAGAGAGATGGTGAAGAAAGATTATTCCCAAAGGTCAAAGCCAAGATAACTGATGAAGATAGAAGTCGGTTGTAAGTCAATGACTAAGCCTTGCATATGATTTTTTGTGCTCTCGGTCCCGATATTTTACTCAAATGTGTCTTCCATTGAAAGCACCAAGGAAGTTTGGGATGCCCTCGAGACAACATATGAGGAAACTAGCGATGTTAAAGAGACAAAGATCGGGCAGCTCAATTTAAGCTATGAGAATTTCAAGATGGATCCTGATGAACGCATCTCCAAGATGTTTGATCGATTCTCAATCATCGTCAACGATTTAAAGGGCTTCAGTGAAGTCATCCTCTAAGACAAGCTACTTAGGAAACTCCTATATTTTCTTCCGGAATCTTGGGATGGAAAAAGAACGGTCATCATCGAAGCTAGAGATTTGAAGACTCTCAAGCTTGATGCCCTTATTGGATCTCTACGCACTTAAAGCTTCATACAACAATAGCAATTCAAGTTTAGAGGAAGACGAGGAGATGGTCATGTTGGCCAAAAGATTCACACGATTCATGAAGTTCAATCGGGGAGGAAAATTTAATAGAAAGGGGAATTCAAGAATAGAAGTAAAGAAGAAGAGAAGGACCAAATCACTTTCTATGAGTGCAAGAAGACCGACCATATTCGATCTGAGTGCCCTCAATTGATAAAGAAAAGCTTTAAGAAGAAGAACAAACTCAAAGCTTAAGTGGCAACTTGGAGTGACGAGGAGTCATCCGAAGAGGAGGAGGAAGTGACCAACCTTTGTCTCATGGCATTTGAGGAGGAACCAATGGTAAACCCTAATTCATCATCTTTTACTTAACATGAATTATATGATGCTTATGATGAGTTACAAGATATTTATGATGAGTTAGTTGAAAAGTACAAAGAGTTTATTTTGAAAAATAAGAAAAACATTTCCGATTTGAAAAATCGAAATGAGTCTCTTTCAAAAACCATTTCAGGATTGGAAAAGAAGGTTTTATATTTTATTAATCTTTCAAATGATCTCAAAAAGAAAAAAAATTGATTTAGAAAAACTTCTTTTCGATTTTCAAGATTATCATACCAAGAAGGTGGATAATCTTAAAACCTCTATTACTATTGGGAGAAATAATTTTGAGAAAGAAAATTCTTCTAAAACCCAATATGTAAAAAGAAAACCTTTTTATCCTAAACAAATAAATTTTTCAAAGCAATCTAAAAAAAATATGAGTGTTTGGGTTCCTAAGGAACTAGTAACTTCTAGGAATTATAATGCTATGTCTCTTTGGATTCCTAAGGGAACCAAGGTTTTGGAGGCTAATGGACCCAAAATGATTTGGGTACCAAAAACCAAAGCCTAATTTCTTTGTTTATAGGGGGAGCATTGCTACAAGGCCAAAGCTTCAAGTCAAAACACATGGTACCTTGATAGTGGATGCTCAAGACATATGACCGGAGACAAGAGTAGATTCAAGGAGCTCAAGCCAAAGCATGGTGGAGTAGTGATATTTGATGACAGCTCCAAAGGCCATATTGAGGGTATTGGCTCCATTGGTAACCACTCTTTCATATTCATTGAAAATGACTTATATGTCAATGGTCTTAAGCATAATTTATTGAGCATTAGTCAATTATGTGATAAAGGTTTTGATGTTCTCTTTGATAAAAATGGTTGCAAAATAATGAACATTAAAACAAATCAATTGATGCTCATAGGGAATAGGATAGGCAATATCTACATGGTGCATTTGTATGACATTCACACATCTCATGCATGTTTAGTTGCATATGATGAACATGACTCATGGCTTTGGCATATGAAATTAGGACATGCTAGCATGAGTGTTTTAGAGAAATTAGTTTCCCTGAATCTAGTTAGAGGTTTACCCAAACTCAAGTTCTCTAATGGTAAAATATGTGATGCATGCTCTAAGGGAAAACAACATAAAACCTCATTTAAATCCATTAATGATGTTTCTACTAGTAGAAGCTTACAATTGATTCATATGGATCTTTTTGGGACAATTGGGACTATGAGCTTGGGTGGTAAATCATATGCTTTTGTACTTGTTGATGAGTATTCTAGGTTTACTTGGGTTCTATTCTTAAGTACAAAAGATGAGGCTTTAGAAAAATTCATCACATTTCAAAAATAACTCAAAATGATCTTCAGCTTAAAATCACTCACATTAGAAGTAATCATGGAATTGAGTTTCAAAATTTGGATTTTGAAGAGTTTTTAAATGAAAATGGGATTAGCCACAATTTTTTCGCACCTCGCACTCCTCAACAATTTTTCCGCACCATGCTTTGTGAAAATAATTTACCTAAATATTTTTTTGTGGAAGCCACAAATACCGCTTGCTACATCATAAATCGAGTAATGATTAGGCCAATTTTGAAGAAAACATCATATGAGATTTTAAAATCTAAGAAGCCTGACATTAGCTATTTTCATCCATTTGGTTGCAAGTGTTTTGTTTTAAACAATGGAAAAGACAACTTAGGTAAATTTGATGATAAAAGTGATGAAGCTATTTCTTAGGATATTCTTTAAACTCTAAAGTCTATCGTGTATTTAATAAGAGAACTTTAGTAGTAGAAGAGTCTATACATGTTGTTTTCGATGATAACCTTTTTTCGAGGAAGGATTCTTGTGATGATGATGATGTAGGGATCATTGAAGCCATTGATGGAGGAAAAACATCAAAGGTGGATGAGATTCCAACCAAAGAAGAAGATGCACAAGATCCAACTCTTGAAGCCTTGAAGGACTTTGCTCTTGAGGAAAAGGAGGTGACATACCTAAGGGAGTTCAACTATGTCAAAGGTGATGAAATCTTGGGTGATCCATCCAAGGGGGTAACTACTAGATCATCTCTCAAATTAATGAACTATGTTGCATTTATTTCATGCATTAAGCCTAAAAATATCAAAGCGGCATTAAAAGATGATTTTTGGATTTTGGCCGTGCAAGAAGAACTTAATCAATTTGAGAGAAGTAAAGTATGGACATTAGTTGAAAGGCCTAGTAACCAATCTACTATAGGAACTAAATGGATTTTTAGGAATAAACTAGATGAGAGTGGTAACATAGTGAGAAACAAGGCTAGGCTTGTTTCTTAAGGTTACACTCAAGAATAGGGAATTGAGTTTGATGAAACATATGCACCTGTAGCTAGAATGTAAGATATTAGGATGCTTCTAGAATTTGCATGTTACCAAGATTTCAAGATTTTTCAAATGGATGTAAAAAGTGCTTTTCTAAATGGTTTTATAAATGAAGAAGTGTATGTTGAACAACCACCGAGTTTTGAGGATCCTAAATTTCCAAATCATGTTTTTAAATTAACCAAAGCTCTTTATCGTTTAAAACAAGCTCCTAGAGCTTGGTATGAAAGGCTTTCGAACTTTTTGATTTAAAAATGTTTTGAAAGAGGCAAGGTGGACAGTACACTCTTCATAAAAATATATTGTAATGACATCTTAGTAGTGCAAATTTATGTTGATGATATCATTTTTGGTTCTACTAATGAATGTTATTGCAAAGAATTTTCTAAGCTAATGCAAGGTGAGTTTGAGATAAGCATGATGGGGGAGCTCTCATTCTTTTTGGGGCTCCAAATCAAACAAAGGAAGGATGGCACCTTCATCAATCAAGCAAAGTAAGTGAACGAAATGCTCAAGAAGTTCGGCTTGGAGAATGTGAATCCTCAAGCCACTCATATGAGCTCTTCTATAAAGCTTGACAAAGATGGAGGTAAGTGTGTCGATTCTAAGCTTTATAGATTTATGATAGGTTCTTTGCTTTACCTTACCACAAGTAGACTGAATATTATGTTTAGTGTTTTCTTGTGTGCTAGGTTCCAAGCTAGTCCTAGAGAATCACACTTAGTAGCCACTAAGAGAATTTTTAGATACCTCAGAGACACACCTAACTTAGGTCTTTGGTATCCTAAGGATTCTTCCTTTAGCCTTCATGCTTATTCGGATGCGGATTAGGGGGGATGCAAGATAGATAGGAAAAGTACCTCCGGAACATGTCAATTCTTAGGTAGTATGCTCGTATCTTGGTTTTCTAAGAAACAAAATAGCGTAGCCTTATCTACCACCGAAGCGGAGTACATATCCTTAGGGAGTTGTTATGCTCAAGTCCTTTGGATGAAGCAACAACTCTTAGATTATGGTGTTCATGTAGATGCCATACCCCTTAGGTGTGACAACACTAGTGCCATTTGTCCCACTAAGAATCTCATCCAACACTCTAGAACCAAACATATAGAAATTATACATCATTTTATTATAGACTATGTGTTGAAAAATGATGTTGTTCTAGAATATATTGATACCTTGAACCAATTAGCGAATATATTTACCAAACCTTTAGATAAAGAGCGTTTTCGGACCCTTAGGAGAGAGTTAGGTTTAACTACCCTTTCTTGACCCATTTAGGTCCCAAATGGTCAAATTTTTGCTTGAAATTGGTTGATATTGATGCTTATGTTAATTTGCCTCATTTTGCTTCTATGCATGTTGCTAGGGGAGTATGCATTAATTTTAGCCATAAAATCTTGTTCATAGGTCATTCACATGCATTTAGGGACGTTTAAAGTTGGATTTTTGGACTTGAAACTGGAAAGATTGCACTATCTAGTAAAGGCGTATCGATATTGGTTCGTCAAGGGAAGTGATACAGGTCAAATTGTATCGATATGGTCATGCGTATCGATACGGTATTGAAATCAAATTTAAAATTAGGGCAAGATATACCGATACGCTCTACAAGCATACCGATACAGTTTCGACGGAAAGTTAAAAAAGGGCTTTTAAATGAGAAATCACTTTTACACAAAACTTCCCCTTTTTATTCTCTAAAAACCCTAGCCGCAAATACCTATAAAACCCCCCTCAATCTCTCAAAATTTTCACATCAAACTTCAAATTAATTGAAGGTTTTTCATCAACACATCAAAGTCAAGCTTTTCTAGCAATCTTGTGCATTCACATCACCCCATTCATCCATTCTCATAACTCAAGGTATAAACTTTTTTCCTTTTTCTTTTTAATTTTCGTTTATTTTTTAGTTTTTTTCACTTAATTTTTGTATAAAACATATATATGTGATATGGGTTTTCAAACTTTTACATAATCTTTTCAAAATCTGAATTTTTTTCATTTGAATATAATTTTATACTATATATTTTTATAAACTGTTTTTTCGAGAAAAAAAATCACCAAGCTTTTCTTTTATACTTGTATATATTTTAAACATTGAAATTGTTTTTCAATACCTTGAATTATTGGAATTTATTGTTGGATTGAATGAGATGATAATTGCATACATATTCGAATCGTTTTGATGTTTTAAGATTATGGCACCCAAAAAGAGAGTGAAACGATACTTAGCCTCTTCCTCTATCGATCCTATCGATGATGACGAGGGTAATCCTAAACCTAACCTCCCTTACATAATCCAAAATAGTTTTCCACGCTCTTCGAATATGTCACATTATATAATATTCCAAGGTTTTACTCTTAGGGAATAATGTGTCGTGTCAATCCCATTTTTGAACTCTAAATGTTTTAAATTTGAATATCTTCCTTTGAATCAAAGATGGAAAGTTATAAACTTTTTAAACCTTCCTCTATTTTATATCGAAATTTGGTCATAATTTTCTTTTCCAATGCCAAATGCATTCATGATGAAAAGAGAGAACACGTTGTTGCTAGAGAGTCTCATCTTATGGGCACAAATTTTCGTGTCCCTCGAGCTGCTCGCCAAGATGTTCAAGTCGATGCTCCACAAGCTCCTCAAGGCTCGCAAGGTGCTTCTATTGCTTCATCCTCCATGGACACTCTCATGACATTCCTTAATGAGAAATTCAAAAACATGGAAGTCGGGTTTACCGCTATTGACACTCAATTCACATTATTGGAAGATCGAGTCAAGGGCCTTGACACTCACTTCACATCTGTAACCCCCTCAACCCGGCCTAGCCGATAAACTAAACGGAACGGGTCACACAGGGAATATTGAAGTAAACTGGGAAGGTTTACCTCAATAAACAACCCTTTTTATTTTTATCTTGTCTAGATGCAAATTAGGTTCCTATCTTTTCAACAAAACATCAGATCAAACAACAACCCGAACACACATCGATTATTACCAAATTTAGTTTTAGGGACCATTTTGTAAACTTAACAAATTACAAGGGTTTATCCCATTTTCATTTTACCAACCTTTAATTAAACTCATTTCATGCATCTCTGTAAGAACTCGGCTCAAATTAACCATTAGAATTCATTTAATTGCATACATGACAAATAGGGACCAAAACGCAAAGAAACAGAACTTCAGAATATTCCAAAAAATGTCGTAACAGCCAGTCGTTTTAGAACGGCAAACCTCGTATCAGAACGGGTGTATCGAAATAGAGGCACATATTTTGAAATGTGGGCTCGTATCGAAACTACTCTTGACTTGTTCTGAAATAGGGTTTCACAGTAGCTAAACATACCAAAACGGACCTCCCCGTTTCGATACCCCAAGGCATTTTCAAACACTCGATTTGAAACGGACAAGGGTGTTTCGAAACACCTTGGCCTGCAAAGTATGATTTTGCTGGTTTAACACCACAAAAACCATCCCAAACCATTCCAACATACATACAAACATGCTTACAACCAAAATATACTTCAACTACCAAGTTCACATGGCAACAACATTGTCAAAGCAACACTAACATCAATGATGGATTCTAGATGTATGCTTCCTATGACATTCAAGCATCAAAAGCTAAATCTCAAATCCAAGCATAAACCAACATTTAAAATCCATTTACATATCCAAATATGCATATCAAACTTGCACCAAACCAGAAAATACCAAAACAACTAACATTCATAGCATCGAACACCCTCATTGCCTTTATCACACTAGTTCAAAACCGAGACATACATTCAATGAAATCTCTTGGAAATCCTTGGAAAGTTGCTGCCTCCAATCACTTAATTATCTGCATTGATGAACAAAAGAGAGCATAAGCATACAAGCTTAGTGAGGAATGCTCCAAACCAAAAACACCATTAATGCTCAAAACCATTTTCACTCTTTGAAAAACCATCATACCCTATTTAAAAATCCATGCACATCATCATTAAAATCAGCATACTAACCATCATGCAACAAGTTTCACATACTTCTCAGCAATTAAACCATTGCTAGCCAAAAATCAAGCCTATCAAGCATACTCACTATTATGCAAAGCTTAAAGTAAAACATGCATTTTCCACAACATGCATCATCAATGTTTCCATAACATTTAAATCCATTATATTGACTTACAAGTGATTAACAAAATTCTCATTTCTCAAAAAGCATATCGGATACACAGATTACCAAGTGTTGTCCCAAACACTTTTTACACTTTATCGACATCTCAAGGCCCACACACGAGAGAAACCCTCCATCGTTGTGATACCCATGGTGGAGTATTTGGTACAATTACAACCCCTCAACACCACTCATCAGTAGATGTATAGCCCACTAACTAGAGATGGGACACATACAAGGTTCGCACCCTAAGAGCTACCCTCTATCGTTGCAACCTTAAACATTCCTCTATCGTTAGGGTACTTGGATGGAGTTTTCGATACAATCACAACCCCTCAACATCCAAGGCGACTTGTTTATAGTGCACTCAATCCTATAGCCGACTAACTATATCTGATTTCATTTACAAAACACTTTATACAATATCACTTGCCATTATAATCCAGATTTCATGCATACCTCACTATTTTTCCAAAGAGTTCATAATAAGCCATATCTTAAGCATTAAACCATGCTTCAAAACTCATGCATCAACACATTCATAAAAGGATCACTTACCTAGTGCATCCTTAAACCATATGGCATCATCAATGATGTGATCTTGACCAGCACCAATTTTCTTCATGACGTGCTCACATCTTTGACAAACTATCAAGCTCAATCGAAGGGAGTTTTACCTTACTTCATCCTCTATTTGCTCATTTATGCATTATGTCTTATCATATGATATAATTTATTTGCATGAATTTGCATGAGCAATTCATAGTGGCATAACATCCATTTGCATTAATAAACATGCTGCCCATTAAAGGCATGCATTTCATTTAAAGCATTTAGTTCATTAATACATGTAGTTCATTCAGTAAAGCTAGTTCATTCAATAAAGCTAGTTCCTTTAATTTTTTTTGCATGACATATTTAATTATCTTTTCAATTTAGCATGAACATTTGCTTGTTTTGTGTCTAGGTGCATGAAGGGAGACGAACAGTCACAATAAATGCAAGAATTTCAGTCAGAATGTTTTCAACTTCTGGATGCGATAAAGACATGTTAAGGTCTTGAGATCACATGGAAATTATTCCTCTATCTCTTAGCTTTCCAACGCATTTTGAATCACCTCAATCCGATTTCGGGAGCTTGAGATATGATCGATTTACTGAAGACAATGCAGGCTGGAATTTTCATTACGGGAATTTTGTACAAGGATGATTTGGATGAGTTTGAGCCAAGGAAGAGTCCTTTCATCTTCATCCATGAGACATGCAATTGAAGGCTATCTTAATGCTCATATTCAAACCAAGTCAAGGCTGAATTCTTATCATCTTTTCAAGACTGTTCATATTCCACCCAGAACAATGCATTCAAATCTTATTAATTCACCTTTTTAAGGCTCAATTCATCACCTTTGGATGCTGTTCACGTTCTAGCAAGGTGACATGCATTGAAGGCTGAATTATTTCACTTAATACTACAATTTAGTGATATAAATCAGTATAGAATGGGAAGAGACACTCCAAAGTGGACAACAAGATCATTACAACCATTCAAGGCCTCCATTCAAGTCATTTTATCTCCTAATCAAGCAAAGCAAGGTAGCCCAAGAGTCACTCCTCCTTTTGGACGAAATTGAGGCCACATTCATCTTAAAAAATATCTAGATTCATCACCATTTAATCTAGAATATTCAGCCAAAGCTTGGAGATAAGAAAGACAAAGCATTCAAGAGCATTACAATGCATTCAAGTGCATGACAAAGCATTCAAGTGCATTTGTTTTCATCTTTTGTAAACCTTTTCATATGCTGCCCAAAATACTATAAATAGGTAGCTTAGGTTCATTGTAAAGGAGACTTGGATTTTATAAAAACTCCTTTGAAAGGTTGCTTTCATTTTAGTTCTTGCGAGAACTCTATCGGCTTCAAGTTGTGCTTGTAGTCTTCATCCATTCCACTTATTTATAACGTTGGTTCCTAGTTCCTTTATAGCTAGTGGGTCTCGTTCCATACTCCTACCACTTCGATTCCATACTTTTATATTGTTGGTTCATAGCTTTCTATAGCTAACGGGTTACAATCCGTCATCCTTACATATCTATATAGTCCACGCCACCTTCACCACCTTCACCATCTTCACCATCAATTTTCCTTTCTTTCATTTTACCCCAAATCCATCACTCTTCCATAACCATCAAACAACATCTACAATCCCTTATTCCACCCTTCATTTATCATTATTATCATATTTATCCTTCTTACATCTTTATTTTGCAATTTCAGAGTTCAAGCTTTCGGGAATTAAGTTCTTACTAGAATCACGATCGGGCAACTTCGTATATGACTCGGAATCCATAACCGAGATCATATCATTTGGTATCAGAGCGAGCCGATTCAGTAAGAGTATCATTTTCTCTCAACCGGGTTAGTGAAAAAAATAAAAAAATTCCAAAAAAAAATCGAAAAAAAATCAGTAAAGGAAAAAGTGTTAAAGAGGGAGGGAATATCTTATTTCTCTTTTCATCTTTACAAAAAAAGAAGGGAAAAGTCATCATTTCAATATTGTGACGTTTCATTTATTTCTTTACCTATTTACACTTTTTCTTCTTTGTAGCCACCCTTTTCTCTACCATATCTTCCTATCCAAACCAAGTTCTTTTCAGCCGAATTCTATGAGCCATTTGCAAGCCTTGAGAAAGTTCTTAAAAGGACTTGATTGAGAGCAAGATTGGAAAAAGGCACAAGAGTACACTAAGGGTAAAAGTCATCCCGAGAGAAACACGAGTGGGAGCGACTTTTCCTTGGAGTGTTGGTGAGGTTTTTTTTGAGGTTTTATTCTTTTATTACTAATCATGTCTCGCCGCCACTCGAGAGACAATTTTCCCATTGCAGGTGACGGTCAAAACAATGATGGCACACCAAACTTGCAAACGAAAGCAATGATTCGTGAGTTTTCAAGGCAATTTAGGGAAGAATTTAGAACCCTTTCAAGAAAAAGGAATGCTCCAAAGCACTATGTGGGTTCAATATCTAACTCGAGTCAAAGTCCAAGAAGGAATGACATAGTATCTCAATCAAGAGAGTACATGTCAAAAGAGAAGACTACTTCAATTAAAAGCAACTTACATCCAGATTTTAGATGCTATCGTTGCTTGGGAAAAGGACACCCACCAAGCCAATGTCCTAATCGGAGTGCCACACGATCTTATGGGAGTGAAACATCAAAATGGGGTCTAAGTTCATACAAGAAGAATTCCCCATTACCATTCCACGAAAGAGGAGGACCACCTAACGGAAGTAAGCCCATTGCCGAAACCAACAAGGGTAAGACTATCGTCAATCCAAATCCTTCCCGTGATATACAATGTTTTAATTGTTTGGGGCATGCTCACATTGCAAGCCAATGTCCGAACCGCAACAACATGCTTCTTCGAGATGATAGAGCAGTTGAATTAGAACAAGAGGAGGTTGAGAATGAAGATGCTGCCATTGAAGAAGACGAATCCGAGCATGCCATGGAAGGAGATGGTCTTGTTGTTAAAAGGAGCCTAAGGGTGCAAACCATTGAAGAAGAACATTTTGAGGTGATAAAAACACTTGGAGATGCAACCGTTGGAGTTGAAAAAGAGATTTTATGTGAGAAAATCATTGAAGTGAATGAAATTGAGGGCATTGAAAAGATTGAGAGAAATGATGAAAATGAGTGCGAGAGTGAAAGAAGCTTTCAAACAAAACAAGAGAGTGAAGAGAGCATTCAAGAAGAATATGATATTGAAGAGAGAATTCAAAACAAACATGAGCATGAGAGAAAAGAATGTGAGGAGAAGGAAGTTTTGATTTCTGCTAATCAATTATTTTCTTCTATTCGTTCTTTGAATTTGCAGGTTATTCCGAGAGACATAAAAGACGATTCAAGCATCATATCTTTTGAAATTCCAAAAGAAGTGTCACTTGAAATTTCAAGGAACGTATTCATTGACATTCCAAGAACACTCCATCCATTCGATGAACCTCGTGAAAGGGAAGTTTCAATGAATCTGATTCTTGAGAATGTCAAGGGTCAAATTCCATTCATGAACTTTTGCGAATCCTCTATGTTCATTCATTTTATTAATGGTGTTTCATGTTCTAACTTAGATTTATTTAGCAGAACATTGATTCATGGAATTGTTCTTGCTTGTGATCATCGATTCAAGGAAAGGAAACGAGCATTATCCAACTATTCAAGATTCCTAATGTGGAAGGGTACAAGGACTAAAGTTGGTGATATCTACCTAATTGAAAGAGTTCAAAAGGCACCACTTTTCACCAGCCAACATGACGAGTTAAGGAGTGAAAGTGGAGTTATCTTTCTTAAGCATGGTGTTGATCCAAAGGAGAAACACAAAAGGACAAGTCCTTTCATCTATGGTCATGACGTTTCAAGCAAAGGAGGAGTCCAAAAGATGATTCCTTTAACTGAAAGACATGATGAACCAATGGAGTTTTCCAAGAAGAACATCAAGCGTCAACCATTATCCATGAACATTGTTGGGTTTGTTTTCTTTATCTCTTTAAATTTGATTTTCTTTTCTACTAAACCAATTGTGATTGTAGAAAATGAAAGGAGACATCAGTTTGAGAAGGAACTCCACCGGAAGATGAGAGGAGACAAAGAAGATGTTCAATTGCTTGACGTCTTGAATAGTTCCCAAGTGATTTTTCAATTCAAAGACATGAAGCGAGGACTATCCACCTACTCGAAGGACATCATTCAGAAGGGAACAAGAGGAGATGGCGCTCCACAAGACGTTATATTTGTGAAAGGTTTCAGACGTTGTGAGCACAACATCCTTAAATGTTGCAAGAGAATCAACTTCAAATCAAGGGAGCAACATGGAAGCAAAGTTCACAAACGAGAAGATCTTGACCCTAGAGAATGGATACGGTGCAAGACGCAAGTGAAGAAGTTCCCTTCCCAAAGGAAATCAAAATTGTTCCCGCTCGTAGCAAGCATCGATTTGGGGACAAATCGCTTTAAAGAGGGAGGGGATGATGTGATCTTGACCAGCACCAATTTTCTTCATGACGTGCTCACATCTTTGACAAACTATCAAGCTCAATCGAAGGGAGTTTTACCTTACTTCATCCTCTATTTGCTCATTTATGCATTATGTCTTATCATATGATATAATTTATTTGCATGAATTTGCATGAGCAATTCATAGTGGCATAACATCCATTTGCATTAATAAACATGCTGCCCATTAAAGGCATGCATTTCATTTAAAGCATTTAGTTCATTAATACATGTAGTTCATTCAGTAAAGCTAGTTCATTCAATAAAGCTAGTTCCTTTAATTTTTTTTGCATGACATATTTAATTATCTTTTCAATTTAGCATGAACATTTGCTTGTTTTGTGTCTAGGTGCATGAAGGGAGACGAACAGTCACAATAAATGCAAGAATTTCAGTCAGAATGTTTTCAACTTCTGGATGCGATAAAGACATGTTAGGGTCTTGAGATCACTTGGAAATTATTCCTCTATCTCTTAGCTTTCCAACGCATTTTGAATCACCTCAATCCGATATCGGGAGCTTGAGATATGATCGATTTACTCAAGACAATGCAGGCTGGAATTTTCATTACGGGAATTTTGTACAAGGATGATTTGGATGAGTTTGAGCCAAGGAAGAGTCCTTTCATCTTCATCCATGAGACATGCAATTGAAGGCTATCTTAATGCTCATATTCAAACCAAGTCAAGGCTGAATTCTTATCATCTTTTCAAGGCTGTTCATATTCCACCCAGAACAATGCATTCAAATCTTATTAATTCACCAATTTAAGGCTGAATTCATCACCTTTGGATGCTGTTCACGTTCTAGCAAGGTGACATGCATTGAAGGCTGAATTATTTCAATTAATACTACAATTTAGTGATATAAATCAGTATAGAATGGGAAGAGACACTCCAAAGTGGACAGCAAGATCATTACAACCATTCAAGGCCTCAATTCAAGTCATTTTATCTCCTAATCAAGCAAAGCAAGGTAGCCCAAGAGTCACTCCTCCTTTTGGACGAAATTGAAGCCACATTCATCTTAAAAAATATCTAGATTCATCACCATTTAATCTAGAATATTCAGCCAAAGCTTGGAGATAAGAAAGACAAAGCATTCAAGAGCATTACAATGCATTCAAGTGCATGACAAAGCATTCAAGTGCATTTGTTTTCATCTTTTGTAAACCTTTTCATATGCTGCCCAAAATACTATAAATAGGTAGCTTAGGTTCATTGTAAAGGAGACTTGGATTTTATAAAAACTCCTTTGAAAGGTTGCTTTCATTTTAGTTCTTGCGAGAACTCTATCGGCTTCAAGTTGTGCTTGTAGTCTTCATCCATTCCACTTGTTTATAACGTTGGTTCCTAGTTCCTTTATAGCTAGTGGGTCTCGTTCCATACTCCTACCACTTCGATTCCATACTTTTATATTGTTGGTTCCTAGCTTTCTATAGCTAACGGGTCACAATCCGTCATCCTTACATATCTATATAGTCCACGCCACCTTCACCATCTTCACCATCAATTTTCCTTTCTTTCATTTTACCCCAAATCCATCACTCTTCCATAACCATCAAACAACATCTACAATCCCTTATTCCACCCTTCATTTATCATTATTGTCATATTTATCCTTCTTACATCTTTATTTTGCAATTTCAGAATTCAAGCTTTCGGGAATTAAGTTCTTACTAGAATCACGATCGGGCAACTTCGTATATGACTCGGAATCCATAACCGAGATCATATCAATCAACCACATTTTATAAACTCAAAACATGCATTAAAACAGTCAGTAAACACAATAAAACTAAGTGCATCCAAGGGCTCGCAATAGCACAAACCGAGGGACAAATTCACTTTACTTACTTCCGAACTTAGTAAAGCATTTCAAGCTCTTACTAAGTTCCTAAAACCTATTATAAAACGTTTCCACGCTGGAAAATTCGTTTCCACTCACCGAATTGTGAAACTACACTTGCCGATGCAATAATCAATTGTTCGAAGCCTCTAAAACCACTTTGATCGATTCTGAAACATTATCCCATGTTTTCAACAACAGCACTAAAAAGGAAACTCGTTGCCCTGCTCTAAAGCATCAAATTACCCATCCAAAACAACCGAAAACTCAATCGATTGATCTCCAAACACAACCAGGCCACAATTCAACACTTCCAACACATTTTTAGCATAAATCAAAATCCAAAAACAACCTAAACCCTTCCTTATATCTCCAGCATCTCAGATCTCACATAACACCCCAAAAACACATTTAAAAACAAAGATTACATGGATTTCGAGATTAATATGGTTAAGACTCTATTTCAATATAATTAACCTTCCAAAACCTGATTAGAAACCATCTCAAACAAATCAAATCAAAAAAACTCCAAAAAACACCTCAAATCATCCTTTCTAACAAGATTTCATCATTTTATCAAAACCACAATGAAACTTCAATCAAAAACATAAATAAAGAGCCAAATATCTTTGGAATTTCATTAAACAACCTTAATTAAAGGGTTAGCACGAAAATCACCTCCAATCCTTGCTTCTCCTTTAATTTGGCAAGTTTTGCTTTCAAGAATCTTGAAGAGATTTGAGAGAAATCACAAGAAAGATGTTGAAAATCAAAAGAGAAAATAAATGTGAAAGAAATCTGGAAAATGAGAGAATGGGAGAGTGTTTGGCTGATGTGAAAATGAAGAAAATGAAATGATCATCAATTTTGCAAACCAAAATAACTACCTTTTTAATTAAATCAATAAAAGCCACTTTTAATATTTAATAAACCATTTAAAAACACATGCCAAAATAGGGAAAAGGCTTAATTACCATTAATCTCCCTAAAGATTATAAGATTTTGACTCTTTTTGAAAAACATCCTTTTCCATAATTTTAAAACCTTACATTTTGGTTACTACCCAAAATGTTGTAACGCCCTGGTTTTGTGCCTAGATGTTTTAGACATCGGATCAGACCGATCGGAAACAATTCGAATCGTATTAGGAGGTTTAGGGAAATCAAGGATCGGGAAATGATAAAAATATGGTAAAAATTGCTCAAATCCTCTAAAATCATGTTTAAGATATTGGTCAAATCAATTTCACAAAAAGAGCTTCCGAAGTGGTACATTTTGGGTAGTGACAAAAATGAAAAGTTTCAAAATTGTGGAAATTTCAAAATTTCAAAAAGGAGTCAAAATCTTAGAATCTTTAGGGAGCTATGGTGCAATTATACCTTCCTTAAATTTACATGTGTTTTAAAAGGATTTTTAGATAATTAAAATAGAAATGATTTTATTTAAATAAAATTGGTTAATTGGGGAAATTGAGATTTCATTTCACGTAATCAACTTCCATTTTAGCAAAACCATTTTCCCAACTCTTTTCTCTAGATTTCTTTTCTCCCAAACACTCTCTTTAATTTCTGAACCAATTTCAACAGTTCTCTTCAAATTCTTCAAGCTTTGTGAAGAAAAAAACTTGTCAATCACTAAGGCAAGCAAGGATTGAAGGTAAATTCCGTTCTCAACCTTCAATATAGGTTGTTTATTGAAATTCCCAAGATCTTTTGCTTATAAATGTTGTTTTTGGCTGAGTTTTTATTATAGTTTTGATTTGAGATCAAAATCTTGCAAAATTATGTTGTAAATCTTGATTTTCGGATAGGTATTGATGAGCTCTGCTTTGGATTGTTTTTAATTGAGTTTTGAGTTGATTATTATGTTGAAAAAGGGTTTTCATAATATAGATCTCAAAGTCCTTGAGATCCTTGAGTTTCTTGATGGTTTTAGTTGGGTTTTTGAGGTAAAATGATGAAGTTATGCTTGCTGGAGGTATAAGGTTGGGTTTAGGTTGTTTTTAGATGTGTTTTGATGTTTATAAATGGTTGAAAGTGATGTATGTTGGCTGGGCTTGGTTTTGGAAGCAATCGATTGAGTTTTCGGTTGTTTCGGATGGGTAAATTGGTATAGTTTTGGTGAGCAACGAGTTTGTGTTTAGTTGCTGGTGTTGAAATGCATTTTAATGCATTTGGATCTCTGTTTTGATGCTCTAAAATACGGGATCTTGGTCCGGAAGCAAATGAAGAATTTTTTTAGGCTTCATAAGGGTGATTTTCGCATCGGTGAGCAAGGTTTCGCGTATCGGTGAGTAGAAATGAATTTTCCAGCTTTGTAACGCTTTGAGCGTGGTGTTGGGAGCTTAGTATAAGTTTGAAAAGCTTAGCTAAGCTCAAGAGTAAGTGATTCGAAAGTCTCTCTTGGAATTGTCTAAGTTTTGTTGGAAATGCACTTGAATTAAATGTGGTTTTAATTACTATTTTTAAGCATGTCTTGAACATTAATGATGCTAGTTTTAATGCCATTTTGTTAAGGATGCACATTGTAAGTGATCATTGGATTTATGTGGTTAATGCATTTGGTTTAAGCATGTTTATGCTTGTGAATATGGCATTGTGTTTAATGCTTGTAAAACAGTGGAATATTGATGTTAAATAATTACATTGGCAAGGGATGGAAATGGTTTTTTGTTATCTTAATTGGATATAGTTAGTCGGCTATAGGATTGTGTACACCGTGAATAAAGTCACCTTGGATGTCGAGGGGTTGTGATTGTGCCGTGAACACCATCCAAGTACCCTAGTGATTGAGGAATTGGCGTCGCCATGATGGAGGACGACTCTCGTGAGTCGACTTGGTTAAGCGTCACAATGGTGGAGGATTTCTCCCGTGTGTGAGCTTGGTTAAGGTGGTTACAATGGTTGAGGTAACTCCCATGTGTAAGCCTTGTTTGTGTTCCTGGCTCTCACTAGTGGATTATACACCTACCGATGAGTGATGTTAAGGGGTTGTGATTGTGTCGTTAAACTCCACCGATGAGTGATGTTGAGGGGTTGAGATTGTGCCACTAATCTCCATCATGGGTGTTGAGGGGTTGTGATTGTGCCATTAATCTCCATCATAGGTGTTGAGGGGTTGTGATTGTGTCATTTAACTCCACCTTTGTGTAATCCGGTAGTGTGTATGAAGCGTGTGGGACAACGCTTGTAATCCATGTATCCGATTGTGTCATTTGTGTTGGTTTTGATATGGTTTGAGATTGATCACTTGCGAACCAATATAATGTTGATGAATAATGATTAAGCATGAAATGCTTGGAAATTATGCTAGAATGCATGTAATGCTTGGTTTAAGCATGAGCAAAGGATTTTGTTGTGGTTTTAACGATGCTATGAGCATGTAGTTTAAAAGTGCATTGATGCTTTAGAGAGCATGTTTTAAAGGAAGGCATGAGTTTGCAAATGATGTTATCTTGATTTTATAAAATGCATTGATGAATGTTTGGTTTTAGCGATCCTCACTAAGCTTTATACTTACGCTCATTTGTTTCATTAATGCAGAGAATTAAGCATTTGAGGCAGCAAGAAAGCAAGTGGAATCCAAGCATTTTTTATTAAGCAATGTTTGTGGTTTTACCTTAGTGTAATAAGAGGCAATGTGAGAGATTTCTACTCTTGGTCTTTTGGTGATGTTAAACACCTTGAGCATGTTTAGTTTGCTTTTTCGGTTTTGAAAATGGCCATTGAGTGATTGTTTGAGCTTGAATATGTTTTTTAGCCTTTTTTTTGTTTTGACAACTAGGAAGCATGCCTATAATCCTATAGCTTGCAAGAATGGTGCTATGTTATAGCTTGTGCTTCGTATGTGTGGTCCTTGATGTTTATTCATGTTGTATGTGTGTTGGAACAAGTGTCGAAATGGTTCCGGAGTTTAAAACTTGATAAAAACCAGCAATTTGGAAAGTTGCAGGCCCAAGAATTTCGGAACGCCCTTGTCCGTTTCGGAACGGAGGCCTGTAATGACCATGGTGTCTCGTAACAGGAAGGCAAGTTCCGGAACATTTCGCCACTGTGATCCAACGTTTCGAAACGGGTTCCTTAAGGTTTCAGAACGCCCCCGCGTATCGAAACAGTCACTCTGGTTTTGAAACGGCCATTACGATACAGGGTTTGACAGTTCCAAAACACTTGACCGTTGGATGCTGGATTTGAATTGTTCTAAGTATATGTTTCTTACGTTTTGGTCCATGTGAATTGATTGTTCAATTGGTTGAGTTTGGATGGTCCATTTGAGATGAGGTTTGATGTGTTGGCATGTTATATGACTAATTTTGGATTGGTAACTTTAAAATCTTGATAGACCTTGTAATTCCTGAAATTTACGATTCAGTCCCTAAAAGACAAATGAATGCAATTGAACCCCTAATCGTACTCCGATCGTTATGTTGTTTTCGCCTAATCGATTTGCTAATCATATAAGATAATAATGTGCATCTAGAAAAGATAAATTAAAAAGGGTCATTAATCGTAGTTGACTTTTACGAGTTGACTTCGCTTTTCCCCGTGTAACCTTCTTAGTTCGGGTCGGGTGTCTAGAACGAGCTAAAGGGGTTACAAATGTACATTTCCCAAAACTTGTTTTGCAAAATTGATTTAACCAACCTCTTAAACATCATTTTAGAGGATTTTAGAAAATTTGACCACATTTTTATTCCCTCCCGAACCTGTAACCCCCTTAGCCCGGCATAGACGCTTGACCCGAACTACGAAGATTACACGGGGAAAATCAAAGTCAACCTTGATTAACGACCCTTTTTTATTTTAATCTTGTCTAGATGCACATTAAGCCTATATGATTACTGACGAATCATGGAAGAGAAAGGCACAGCGATCCGAAAACATTTAGGGACTTAGTTCCACAAATTACGCGTTTAGGGACCAAAATGTAATTTTTGGAAATTATAAGGACTTAGCTGATTTTAGGTTCACCAATTTGAAATTACTCATGTTACATGCTTCTCTGTCAAGTTTCAGCTTAAAAAGACATCCCAAGCTCAAGCAATTGCATCCACAACATTCGAGACTAAAATGTAAAGCATGGAAACTTAAAATAATTCAAAACAACATCCAACAATCAACTGTATCGGAACGCCCACCCTTCATACCAAACGCCCGTATCGAAATGGTGTTGACTGTTTCGGTACTCGGGTATGTTCCGAGACCAGTATCGAAACAAGGTTCACCAGTAGCCAAACTGTTTCGAAACAGCTTCATCTGTTCCAAACCACCATGGCCATTACAGGCCCCCGTTTCGGAATATGTGAGGGTGTTTCGATACAACAACAATTGCTGGTTTTTGACATTTCAAGCCATTCAAACACACTTCAATGAGCATCAAAACATACCAGCAACTCATTTAGCCACTCAGGAACATAATTAAGACCCCTAAACTAGAGCATTGCATCAAACACAAAAGCACACAATCTAAAGGCATGCTTCCTAGTCTCAAAACCAATATAAGCAACCAAAACTCAAACCAAACATTTAGGACCATTTACAACCCTTAAATGCCATCATAAACATGCCACAAACTTAGGGAGTTCGAAACATATCTCCCAAATACAACCTTGGTTTCCCATTGACATATATCAAAACTAAAGTGTATAAAAACATCACCATACATGAGCTTCGCACTTACTTGGATGTTCTTAACCTTCTTGCTGCCTGTAAACACCTCAATTATCTGCATTATTGGTAAAAGAGAGCGTAAGCACAATTGCTTAGTGAGACATGCTCTAAAGAAAACCAACACAATAATGCATTATTCAAAACACTTTCTCAAAAGCCTTTTTCTACAACATGCTCATTCTATCTCATGCTTGAAAACCTTTCAAAGCAACTTCTCATTGAAAACACATGTACCACAATTCTATCTCATGCATTTAAACCAATGCAAATCTCAAGGCAAAGCCATACTCATGCTTGTAAAACCAAAGCATTTCATATACAAATCTCATATGCATTTCTCATAGCATAAATCATCTCATCAAAGGTACATGTGAATCAAAAGGATTTTCATATTTTATATTGGCATTTCACATCTCATTATTACTCGGATATGCGGACAACATTCTCTAACCACTAGACGCTTCCGGTGGAATCTCACATCACCGTACTCACTTGTCTAATAACATAATTTCCGGTGGAATCTCACATCACCATACTCATATGGCGGAATCTCTCATCGCCACAAAGCTTGGGTATTTCACCAAGTCCTACCCGATGGAATGCCCATCATTGGTTCTCTCCCTTTGGATTAAACCAAAGAGCATGTACGAATTTTTAGTTTATAGTGCACTCTCATCCTATTGATCGATCAATTATATCTGGTAAGTATCTCAACATCTATGCCAATATATTATGTCAAAACATCATCTCACCTACTGTTTTTCATGCAACATTTCCAAATCATTCTCATCTCATGTCAAAACCATAACATTTGTCATGCTTTAAAACAAAAGCTCAAATCTCAACTATGCAACATGTTATTTCATGATATCATTTCAAGCATCATCTCATGCTACAAATCATGCATAAAAACAATAGGAATTTATCTATCTCAAACCATGAGCATGTAAAAGCATTTTCGGGGCAACCACCGCATTTAAGAGAGAAATCTAGCCAATACTTACTTCTGGACTTAGGAAGGTGTTTTAAACCTTTCCTAAATCCCTAAATCTTGTTTCATGTCCCTCAAGGACTTCTAAACCATTCGCACTAACCGATTATGTTTCGCTTGCTCGCCGAAACACTATCTAGGCTCCCGGATCAACACCAAAGGCGTCCGAAGATGTCTCCCATGTTTATAACACATAAGAACAGATGATTAATGCATCAGCATGCATTGAAATCATCAGCCACACTCCTAAACTCGCTGCTCTACTCACAAACCACATTTCGGCTACCAAACACAACTGAAATCATCTCCAAACTCTTCAAAAACAAAGCCCAGCCAAGATCTACCACTTCTAATCATTTCTAAGCATCAATCAACATCAAGAATCACCATAAACTCGTCCTTATACCTCCATCTATGACAGAACACCAAAACCACCCCAAAAACCATCATTCTAGCATGCAAAACTTAGGAACCCAAGCCTATTCGGTATGTGTTTGATAAAACCTCATTAATAACATCAATTAACATCCAAAATACATTAGAAAACAACCTCAAAACAGAGCCTAACCATCAACCACGAAAATCATCAAGATCTCTCCAAAAACCTTGAGTTTTAAGACAATTTCTTGTTTCTAACATTAAAGCAACTCAAAAATCATTAACAAAGTATTGATAACTTGGGAATTTCAGTAAAGAACTGATCACTAGAGGAGAAGAACGAAGCTTACCTCTAATGCTTGATTTCTCCTTGAATTGGGCAAGTTTTCTTAAAATTCCAATGTAAAAACAAGTGGTTTTGATGAGGAAAAGATTAGGAATCAAAAGGAGATTGAAATCTTATCAAAAGGAATGAAAATCAAAGGTTAATTGCTGGAGGAAATGTGTTTGGCTGAAAAGAAATTGAGAGAAAATGAAATGAGAGAAAATTGATGAAAGGTAGTTATGAAAAGTCAAAGGTAGTTTCCTTTTAATTAATATTTATTTTCCTTTAATTAAAACATTAATAAAATCACTCAAATTAAGAAGAAATTTGGTTAAAAACATTTTGGTAAAATTAGCTCCTTAAAGATTCAAAGTTTCAACCCTTTACAAAACAGTCACTATTTAACTTTGTAAAATTTGCGATTTGGTCACTACACTGAAATGTAGTATTTCCAAACCTTATTTTTTAAAATTGATTTCACCATAATCATTCATATATTAAATGATGATTTTTAGATATTTTTCCATATTTTTAAAGCATCTCGAACTATGTGTTCCCTAAATCTCCCTTTAAGATTCGAACCGTTTATGACCGGTCCGATTCGGACTCAAAAACATCTAGGCCCAAAGTTGGGGTGTTACAACTCTCCCCCTCTTAAGAAATTTCATCCTCGAAATTTACCTGGAGGAAAAAGGTATGGAAACTACTTCTTCATACCTTCCTTTCTTTCCCACGTGGCTTCCTCAACACCACGATGTCTCCACAACACCTTAACCAACTCAATGGTCTTACCACGGAGAACCTTACTGTCCGAATCCAAAATCTTAATTGGTTCCTCATCATATGTCAAATCTGGATTCAACTCAACTTCCTCCACAAGCATAACATGCAAAGGATCCGATCTATACCTCTGAAGCATGGATACATGAAACACATTATGTATCTTTTCTAACTCTTGTGGTAGCCTCAGCTTATAAGCAACAGGACCCACACGTTCTATCACCTCGTATGGTCCAATGTATCTCGGGCTCAGCTTGCCCTTCCGTCCAAATCTCATCACCTTCTTCCAAGGTGAAACTTTCAAGAACGCACGGTCACCCACCGCAAATTCTATCTCCTTACGCTTCAAATCCGCGTAAGACTTTTGTCGATGTGATGCTTCCTTCAACCGCTCACAAATGAGCTTCACCTTCTCCGTGGTTCCTTTCAACAAAACCGGCATCGAGACAAACTTTTGTCTCGTTTCAGCCCAGCAAAGAGGAGTTCTGCACTTCCTCCCGTACAAAGCTTCATAAGGTGCCATTTGAATACTTGCCTGGTAACTATTATTATAAGAAAACTCCACCAAAGGAAAGTGCTTCTCCCAAGAGCCTTGAAACTCAATAACACAACACCTCAACATATCCTCAAGCACTTGGATAACACGCTCCGACTTTCCATCCGTCTGTGGACGATAAGAAGTTCTGAAATTCAGCCGCGTACCCAATGCTTGATGCAAACACTCCAAAAACCTTGCAGTGAACCTCAGATCTCTATTCGACAGTATAGATTTTGGTACGCCATACAAACGTACAATCTCAGCAATGTACAACTCTGCAAGCTTATCCAAGGTGTACGTAGTATGCACAACTAAGGAATGCGCACACTTCGTAAGGTGATCCACAATCACCCAAACAAAATTCTTCTTTGATGGCGTTAGAGGTAAACCAGACAAAAAGTCCATGGTAATCCTCTCCCATTTCAATTTCGGGATCCTCAACGGCTGCAACAACCCTGAGGGAAACTGATGCTCAGCCTTAACCCGCTGACAAACCATATACTTGCTCACATACTCAGCGACATCTTTCTTCAAACCCACCCAATAGTACTCATCATTCATATCACGGTACATCTTTGTACTACCAGGGTGCATAGCAAATGGACTACTATGAGCTTCGGTCAGAATAGTGCGCCTCAACTCAACATCATTCAGCACCAATATCCGACTCCCAAAACATGGAACACCATCATCATTAAAAAAGAAGTCCGATGGTCTATCCTCAGCAATATCTTGAACATGTGGCACCAAGGAATCATCCAACAGCTGCTTGTCCTTTATCAACTGGACCAGAGATGGTTTCACTTGCAATTCAGCAAAAAGACCACCATCTCGCGATATGCTCAAGCGAGCAAACATCGCCCTTAACTCCACCGCCTCTTTCCTGCTCAAAGCATCGGCCACAACATTAGCCTTTCTCGGGTGATACTCGATCGTTAGATCGTAATCCTTAAGTAACTACACCCATCGCCGTTGCCTAAGATTCAACTCTTTCTGAGACATCAAATACTTCAAACTCTTGTGATCCGTGTACACAGTACACTTCTCACCATAAAGATAATGTCTCCAAATCTTTAGAGCAAAAACCACCGCAACCAACTTAATGTCATGCGTAGGATAATTCCGCTCATGCACTTTCAATTGACGCGATGCATAAGCCACCGCCTTACCCTCTTGCATTAACACACACCCCAAACCAACGTAGGATGCGTCACTATACACCACAAACTCTTTCCTTGATTCAGGTTGAACCAAGATAGGAGCTTGCGTCAAAGCTGCTTTAAGCTTCTCAAAAGCTTGTTGTCTCGCTTCTTTCCACTCATACTTAACATCCTTTTGCAACAACTTCGTTAAAGGGGCATCAATCTTAGAAAATCCATCCACAAACCTCCGGTAGTGTCCTACTAACCCAAGAAAACTACGGACTTCATGAACAGACTTATGAGGCTTCTAATTCATCATCGCCTCAACTTTCTGGGGATCAACTCGAATCCCTTCGGCCGAAACCACATGACCAAGGAAAACAACTTCCTTTAACTGAAACTCACATTTGCTCAGCTTAGCATAAAGCTAATTTTCCAACAGTGCTTGCAAAACAATCCTCAAATGACCTTCATGCTCCTCCTCTGTACGAGAGTACACAAGGATATCGTCGATAAACACCACAACAAACTTGTCCAAGAATTCATGGAACACCCTATTCATCATGTCCATGAAAGCGGCAGGAGCATTTGTCAACCCAAACAGCATCGCAAGGAACTCATAATGCCCGTACCTCATTCTAAAGGTTGTTTTCGACACATCCACATCTTTCACCTTTAACTGATAGGACCCTGACCTCATATCAATCTTTGAAAATAAACCCGCTCCCCGAAACTGATAAAAAAGATCATCAATCCTCGGCAAAGGATACTTGTTCTTGATGGTCAACTTATTCAGCTGACGATAATCGATGCCCATTCTCATCATGCCATCCTTCTTTTTCACAAACAAGACCGGTGCACCCCAAGGTGACACACTAGGCCGAATGAAGCCACAGTCAAGCAACTCTTGAAGTTGGTCTTCAACTCCTTCAACTCTTTGGGTGCCATGCGATAGGGAGCAATGGACACCGGAGTTGTGTTCTCATACAACTCAATTCCAAACTCAACCTCTCGACTAGGCGGCAAACTAGGTAATTCCTCCGGAAACACTCCAGGGAACTCACACACGGTCCTTATATCCTGAACGCGCACCTTCTTTAAACTAGGATTCATAACAAAGGCTAGGTAAGCTTCACATCCTTGCCGCAACATCCGGCTTGCTTCCAACGTTGACACAATATTGGCAAGAAACTTCACATTTTATCCCACTACCACCACCTCATAATCATCCGCAAGTTTCAACGAAACTCGCTTGCTTTCGAAATCCATAACGACTCTATGCTCAACAAGCCAATCCATGCCAAGGATTACATCAAAACTATAGAATGGCAATTCCATAAGATCAACAAGAAAAACATGATCTTGCACCTTTAAGGGACATCTTCTATACAACTTCCTTGTTACAACCGTCTCACCAAAGGAACTAGTCACACGCATACCAACATCCAAAGACTCAACAGGCAAACCAAGCATTTGAGCATGTTCACGCAATATGTACGAGTGTGTAGATCCAGTATCAATCAAAGAAAGTAATGACAAGGATTGCAAAGTAAAGGTACCTGCGATCACGTCCGTGTCATTCCTTCCCTCACGGTGGGCATACACTCGAGCCTGACCACCACCCTCAGGTTGGACAGCCACAACATGCGCCACGTTCCTTCCTCCATCATCCCTACACTGAAAATTACCACGGCCGCGCCCACGACCTCTCTGAGGCTTAGCTGCTCTCACCGGGGCATGTCCCTCTCTCAGCGGCTGAGGACAATCTTTCTTCATATGCCCTCGGTTTCCACAATTCTAGCATGTCCCAAGGTTACCCCAACACTCACCACCGTGTCTCCTACCACAACGGTTACACTCAGGAGTCCTCAAGAAAACATTAGGTCCTTGCTGACCTCTACTAGGGTTACCACCCCCACGTCTAGCATCATAGTGCGGCTTTCTACCCTTATGCCTCTTGTTGCGATCTCTACCATAATCGCGTTCTGCAGCTCACTTTCTCGAGCTAGATCCACCTGCTCGGCTCGCCAAACCAAGATTCAATTCAATGTCCTTGGCTCTAGTGACCAAGACATCGAAATCAGTGTAAACAGCTGCAAGCATATAGGTCTTGACATCCGCTACCAGCCCATAACGGAACTGTTCGCACCTTTCCCTCTCGCTAGGAATTATCTCAGGTGCATACTGGCTAAGGCGAACAAATTGAATCTCATATTCAGCTACAAACATGTTCCTTGCATAAGAGACATAAACTCCCTCTTCTTCTCGTCGAGGTAGCGAACTCCCACATATTTCTGCTTGAACGCATTCAAGAAGAATGTCCAAGTCACCTCATCATCCTCCAATCCGGAGATAGTGGTCGTCCACCACGTGTAAGCATCACCACCCAGTAGTGACACAATGCATCCCAGCTTCTGCACATTGTTGCAGTTCAACTGACCAAGAATCCTCTTGGTGCTCTCCAACCAAGATTTAGAGCCTTCAAGTGTAACACCCCAATTTCGGGCTTGGAAGTTTAGGGTCTGAACCAGACCGGTCTGATTTTCGGTTCGAATATAAAAGGTGGTTTTAGGGAAAGCCTAGTTCGGGTTGCATTAAAAATACGGAAAAATATCTAAAACTCCTCTCTTAATATATATAAGAGAGTGGTGAAATCAATTTTACAAAATAAGGTTTGGAAGTGTGACATTTCGAAATAGTGACTAAAGTGTAATTTTTGAAAAGTTCAGTGGTGACTGTTTTGTAAGGATTGAAACTTTGAATCTTTAAGGGGCTAATTTACCCAAGATTGATTTCTCCAGATTTTTCTTAGATTTTAATGATTCATTTAATGTTTAATTAATTAAAGGAAAATGGGAAAAACCAATTTTGAGATTTCATAACTAACTTTCTTAAAAACTTTCTCATCTCATTTTCTCTCAAAATTCTCTCAGCCAAACACATTTCTACAGAAACATTTCTTTTTATTTTCACACTAAATGATGAGGTTTCAATCATCAAAAGATTCTTAATCCTTTCTACATCAAATCCTCTTCATTTGCTTATTGAATTTTCAAGGATTTTGGCTCTAATCAAGTAGAAATCTACATTTAGAGGTAAGGATGTTCTTCTCCTCTAAATACTCAGTTCTTTACTGAAATTCCCAAGTTCTCAATCCTTAAATTAGTTTTATAAAAGGTTTTAATGTTGTGATCTTGATTTTGGCTTAAAACTCAAGATTTGGAACAAATCTTGAAGAAATTCGTGGTGATTGTTTGGGCTCTGTTTTGAGATGGCTTTTTAATGTATTTTGGATGTTTAATAATGTGTAATTGAGGTTTAATCAATGCAATCCCGAATAGGTTGATTTTCCTAAGTTTTTGCTTATGAAAATGGTGGTTTTGGGGTGATTTTGGTGTTCTGTTATAGCTGGAGGTATAAGGATGAGTTTAGGTCCTCTGTGGATGTTAATTGATGTTTAAGAATGTTTAGAAGTGATGGATCTTGGCTGGGTAATGTTGAGGGAGAGTTTGGAAGTGATTTCGGTTGTGTTTGGTAGCCGAAATGTTAGATTTGGTGAGAGCAACGAGTTTGGGTGTAATGGATGAAGATTTTAATGCATGATGATGCATTAATCCTCTGTTTTGATGTGTTTAAAACAGGGGAGACATCTTCGGATCCTTGTGGTGTTGATCCGAAGGCTTGATCGGCGTTTCGGCAAGCTTGCGAAACGGAATTGGTGAGTGGAGTTGGATTTCCAGCTTTGTATCGAATGCTTGAAGGTTTGGGAGCTTAGTTTAAGTCTAATCTACTTAAATAAGCTCAAGAGTAAGTTTTCGGAAAAGCTCTCTTGGATGAGCCATGGATTGGTTTGATGCATTTGTTGATAATTGCATGTTTAAGTTCTATTTTTGAAACCATGTTTAGCATGGTTAATGCTGGTTATGTAAGCCATTTGTTGAAGGATGCTCAAGGTAAGAGATCCTTGGTTTGATTTGATAAAAATGTGGATTGATGCATAGTTATGCATGTTGTTAAATGGCTTTGTTTTAGATGCTTTAAAACAGTGGATTATTGATGATAATTGATGTATATTGGCAAGTGATGTGTTGGTTTAAAAGTACTTGAATCGGATATAGTTAGCCGGCTATAGGATTAGGTGCACCGTGAATTAAGTCGCCTTGGATGTTGAGGGGTTGTAATCGTACCGTAAACTCCATCCAAGTACACTAACGAGATGGTTAAGATCACAATGGTGGTTAAAAGTCCATGTGTGGATCTTGTATTGTGTGTCCCGTGTTCTCGTTAGTGATGTTATACAACTACCGATGAGTGATGTGGAGGGGTTGTGATTGTACCGTTAAACTCCATCACGAGTGTTGAGGGGTTGTGATTGTACCGGTAAACTCCACCTTGTGTGTTTGGTAGTGTGTATGAAGCGTATGGGACACCGCTTGTAATCCGCGTATCTGATTGTTTTTATGTTGTAAAAGGTTATGGTTTATCACTTGGAAGCCAATATGACATGTTAATGATATTGAAGCATGAGATGCTTGATGTGAATGCAATGTTGCATGAATAATGATGTTTAAGTGTTTAAGGCTTTATGGAAAGAGTTTTTATAAAATGCATTATTGTGTTGTTTCTTTAGAGCATGCCTCACTAAGCATTTGTGCTTATGCTCTCTCTCTTGAACCAATAATGCAGATAATTGAGGTGTTTGTGGACAACAAGGAGGCTAAGAATCCAAGGGAAAGCTAAGCTCATGTATGGTGACTATTTCACAACATTATTAGATTTTGATATCTGGCAATGGGAACCTAGGATGTGTTTTTTGGAGATGTTTTGGACTCCCTAGTTGTGACGTAATGCCTTAAATGCTTTGGATATGTAAACAGCCATTTTGGTGCTTGCTTTGATGATTTGATGGTTATTTGCTTTGGATATTAGGAAGCATGCCTATAGACTTGTGAATTTTTCCAATTGATGCCATGAATGTGTTTTGATGTTGCAAACATGTGTATTATATGTGTGATGACTTGTGGGATGATTAGGAGGTCATTAGGATGTGTTGGAGTGGTTAATTGTATGTTAAACCAGCAAATTCTGCACTTTCTGGGCAGTCCGTATCAGAACGGGCACTAGCGTTTCGAAATGGGGGCCTATAATGACCTTTGTGTATCGAAACGGATAGGGTCGTTCCGAAACGTTTTGGCCACTGCCAGGCCCTGTTTTGATACATGTTTTGAAACGAACCCGTGTTTCGGAACGGTCAACCCCCCGTTCCGAAACACTAGACCGTTGGGCACTGATTTGAAAGGTTTAAGGTTTGCAAGCTTTACGTTTTAGTCCTGAATTTTGTATTTGCAGTTGCTTGAGTATGAGATGTCCGTTTGAGTTGAATTTGACAGGGAAGCATGAAACGTAATTTGATATTGGTAATTTAAAAATCAGCTAAGTCCTTTATCTTTCTAGAATTTACATTTTGGTCCCTAATATTTGTATGTTGTGCAATTGAGTCCCTTATTGCTTTCCGATCGCTGTGCTTTTAAAGTATGATTTTATCAAGGGTACGCTTAAGGTTAATGTGCATCTAGATAAGTTTAAAAAGAAAAAAGGGGGTCGTTAATCAAGGTTGACTTTTGGGTTGACTTTGGTTTTCCCCGTGTAATCTTCGTAGTTCGGGTCAACCGTCTAGGCCGGGCTAAGGGGGTTACATTTGGTGGTATCAGAGCTGATTTCTCGAGTAAATGGGAATGGTTATGTGGGTGATGTATGCATGATTGCATGATGTGCCTTTTTGAATGAAAGTGTGATGTGTGAATTGTAAAGTATGTTGCATTTGTGATGTATGCTGTGATGAAGCATGTTAGAGGAACCCATTGCCATATCAAAACTAATGAAATGAATTGTTTTGTTTGGAAATGAGCTTGAGTACTTGGATTTCTTACCCTGCTGAGCCTGATTGTGTTTATTGCATTTGTGTTAGTGCATTGTTTTAGTGAATGGGACCTCGTAGAGAGACGAGAATTAATACACGAGCTATGGCTCAGAACGAGAATGAGAACAATGCTGAGAATGTTGTGGATATACCTCCTCCTCCTGGTGGTGGACCTCCCGGTGATGGTGGTGCTGGACGTGATGGAGCTGGTGTTGGTGCTTGTGCTGGGGTCGCTGGACCTGAAGCTGGGCAGGGGCAAGCTGCTCCTGACATGACAGTTTTGATTCAGGCTATTGCTGGAGCCTTTCAAGCGGCAGTAGCTGGAGCTCATGGAGCGGGGCATCAGGGTGATGCTAATGCGAGATTACCTTTGGAACGTTTGCGCAGTCTAGGAGGGACTGAGTTCAGAGGTTTGTCTGCTGAGGGTTCCGAATCTTGGTTGGAAAGTACCAAGAGGATATTGGGACAAATGAATTGCAATGATGTGCAGAAGTTAGGATGTGTGGTATCGCTGTTGCATGATGATGCGTATACTTGGTGGAGGACCACTGTCTCCGGAATGGAGGAAGCTGATGTGACTTGGACGTTCTTTCTGAACGTGTTCAAGCAAAAGTATATGGGTGTGTGGTACCTGGATGAAAAGAAAAGAGAGTTCATGTCTCTTACTCAAGGGAGCATGACGGTGGCTGAGTACGAGATCCAGTTTGTCCGTCTCAGTCAATACACACCTGAGCTTATTCCTGATGAGCGGGAAAGGTGTGAACGTTTCCGGTATGGTTTGGTGACGGAAGTAAAGACCTTTATGCTTGCAGCTGAGTACACGGATTTTGATGTGCTGGTTAGTAGGGCGAAAGACATTGAGCAGAATTTGGGTTTGTCTTCTAAGAGTGCTGGTTCTGGCTCGGGCAAGAGAGTTGATGAGTATAGTTTCGGTGGTGGATGGAACAAGAGAGGACGAGATAGGAGGTATCAGTCTTCTGCTAGGCGTGGTAGTGGAGGGCATGGTGCGCTTGTTCAGGGAGACAGGGCGAGAGCTGATCAGAACATGTGTTGGGCATGTGGATCGCGTGGTCATTTGAGACGTGATTGTCCTCGGGCAGCGAGAGAGGTGCAAGCTCCTGTTGTAGTGATCGGTAACTCGTGCTTGAATTGTGGTTCGGTAGACCACATGAGGAGGGAGTGTCCTTTGTTGGCCGGTGGTGGTCAGGGACGTGCTCCTGCAGTTTTTGCACCACAGAGAGGTCATGGGTGCGGGCGTGGTAACTTCCAGCGCAGAGATGATGGTGGAAGGAATGTGGCTCATGTGGTGGCTGTCCAACCTGAGGGTGGTGGCCAGGCTCGAGTGTATGCTCAGCAAGAGGGGAGGAATGACACGGATGTGATCGCATGTACTGTAACGCCCCAATTTTGGGCTTAGAAGTTTTGGGTTTGGACCGGGCCGGTTGGGTTGCGGTTCGAATATAAAAGGGTGAATTTAGGAAATCCTAGTTCGGGTTGCATTAAAAATATGGAAAAATGTCTTAAAATCCTCTTTTATTATATATAAGAGAATGGTGAAATCAATTTTACAAAATGAGGTTTGGAAGAGTGACATTTTGGGTTAGTGACTAAAATGTAATTTTTGAAAACTGGGTGACTGTTTTAAAAAGGATTGAAACTTTGAATCTTTAAGGAGCTATTCACCCAATAGGAGTTTCTCCAGATTTTTCTTAAATATTAAAGGATTAATTAATGATTTTAATAAAAGGTAAAAAGGAGGGAAAAGATATTTTGGCATTTTTAACTAAGTTTTCCCAAATTTTCATTTTCCTTTTCTCTCAACTTTTCACTCAACCCAAACACATTTCTCCAGCACATTTTTCCCTCTGATTTTGACATCCAAATATGAGATTTCAATCCTCTTTTGATCTCTAATCATCTCTTCAACAAAACCTTAGCATTTGCTTATTGGATTTTCAAGAATCTTGGTTCCAAAAAGGGAGAAACTCAAGTTTAGAGGTATGAACGTCCTTCTCCTCTAAATTCTCAGTTCTTTACTGAAATTCCCAAGTTCTCAATCCTTGATTTGTGTTTTATAAAAGGTTTTACAATTGTGTTCTTGATCTTGGCTTTAAAATGCAAGATTTGCTTTAATTTTGATGAAATTTGTATGATCTGTTTGGGCATTGTTTTGAGATGTCTTTTTGATGAAAAATGAATGTATAATTGATGAGAAATTGAGGTTTAATCAATTCAATCCCGAATAGGTTGATTTTCCTAAGTTTTTGCTTGAGTTTTTTATGGTTTTTGGAGTGATCTTGATGATCTGCTATAGCTGGAGGTATAAGGATGTGATTAGATCCTTTTTGGATGTTAATTGATGTTTAAGGATGTTTAGAATTGATGGATCTTGGCTGGGTAGTGTTGTGGAGTTGTTTGGAAGTGATTTCGGTTGTGTTTGGTAGCCGAAATGGGAGTGTTGATGAGAGCAGCGAGTTTAGGTGCTTTCATTGAAGATATTAATGCATGATGATGGATTAATCCTCTGCTTTGATGTGTTTAAAACAGGGGAGTCATCTTTGGATCCTTGTGGTGGTGATCCGGAAGCTTGATTGGTGTTTCGGCAAGTAGCGAAACGGAATCGGTGAGTGGATTTTTGTTTTCAGCTTTGAAACCAATGTTTTGAAGGTTTGGGAGCTTAGTTTAAGTCTAAGCAACTTAGCTAAGCTCAAGAGTAAGTTTTCGGAAAAACTCTCTTGATGATGAACCATGAGTTGGTTGAATGCAATGAGATTTGTTTGCATGTTTTAAATTCTGTTTTGAAAGCATATTTTAGCATGATTATTTGCTGATTTTATAAGCCATGTGTTGAAGGATGCTCAAGGTAAGAGATCCTTGTTTTTTGAACATTGTTTAATGTGGTTTTGATGCTTAATGATGCATGATGATTATGGCTTTGTTAAATGCTTTAAAACAGTGGAATATTGTTGTTAATGATGCATATTGGCAAGTGATGTTTTGAGAAGAACACTATGGTGGTTAAAAGTCCATGGTTGGTTCTTGGTTAAGATCACAAAGGTGGTTAAAAGTCCTTGTGTGAATCTTGTGTATTTTAAGGACAACATGGTGGTTAAAAGTCCATGGTTGGTTCTTGGTTAAGGTCACAAAGGTGGTTAAAAGTCCTTGTGTGAGCCTTGTGTATTTAAGAACACCATGGTGGTTAAAAGTCCATGGGTGATTCTTGTTAAGGACACAAAGGTGGTTAAAAGTCCTTGTGTGGTCCTTGTGAATTGTAAGAACATCATGGTGGTTAAAAGTCCATGGATGATTCTTGTGCTAAGGACACAATGGTGGTTAAAAGTCCATGTGTGGTCCTTGTGAATTGTAAGATCACAATGGTGGTTAAAAGTCCATGTGTGGATCTTGTATTGATTGTATCACTTGTGGCCAATATGACATGATATAAACTTGAAGCATGAAATGCTTGTTTTAAATGCTTATGTGCATGTACAAATGATGATTTGAACTAAGGTTTATAAAGGTGTTTATAAATGCATTATTGAGTTGTTTTTAAATGAGCATTCCTCACTAAGCTATTCGCTTACGCTCTCTCTTTTCTTAAACCAATAATGCAGAGCATTGAAGTGCTTATAAGGGCAGCAAGAGGTCAAGAATCCAAGTGAAGAACTAAGCTCATGTATGGTGAAAGTTTCTTAACACTATTAGCTTTTGGCATTTGGCAATGGGGGACCTATGTTGTTGTTTTGGGATATGTTTTGGACTCCCTAAGTTGGTTTATGTTGTTGATGATGTTGGTACATGTAATTGGCCTCTTGGTATTTGTTTTGGTGATTTGAGGATTGCATGGTTTGCTATATAGGATACTTGCCTATAGAATTGGGTTTTTCTTATATTGATGCCATGTTTGTGTATGGTTGATGCAATTATGTTCCTTATGCATGTAATGACTTGCTGGTATAATTTGGTTGCATTTGGAGCATGTTTGATGGGTCAATTGTGTGTTTAACCAGCTAATTTTCTACAATCTGGGCAGGCCGTATCGGAACGGGTGCTACCGTTTCAGAACGGGGGCCTGAAATGGCCTAGGCGTTCCGGAACGGGAGGAACCGTTCCGGAACGGAAATGCTACTGCCAAGCCCTGTTTCGGAACTCGTTTCGGAACGGTCCCGCGTTTCGGAACGGATTATCCCCGTTTTGGAACACTCGACCGTTGGGCACTGAAATTGACGGTTACATGTTTTGAAATCTTTGCGTTTTAGTCCTGAACCTTGTTTATGCAATTTAATGAGTTTGAGATGTCCGTTTGAGCTGAAATTTGGCAGAGAAGCATGAAAGATGATTAATTTCATATTGGTAACTTTTAATTGGGTTAAGTCCTTATAATTTTCAGAATTTATAATTTGGTCCCTAAAGTCATAATTTGTGCAATTGAGTCCCTGAACGATCTTTGATTATTATGATCTTTGAGTATGCTGGTCTTGTGAACATGTCTAGGGTTAATGTGCATTTAGATAAGATTAAAAAGAAAAAAAAGGTCGTTAATCAAGGTTGACTTCCGGGTTGACTTTGGTTTTCCCCGCGTAAACTTCATAATTCGGTTCAACCGTCTGAGTCGGATTAAGGGGGTTACATTTGGTGGTATCAGAGCTGAGTTCTCGAGTAATTGGGAATGATTATGTGGATGATTAAAGTATGTATGCTTTGTATGCTTGTTGAATGAAAGCATGTTGAGTGAATTGTAAATATGTTACAATTGTGGTGTATGCTGTGGTGAAGCATGTTGTGGGTACCCATTGCCAAATCAAAGCTAATGTAATGATTTGTTTTTAAGTGGAAATGAGCTTGAGTACTTGGATTGCTTACCTTGCTGAGCCTGACTTTGTTTTATTGCATTGTGATTGCATTGTTAGTGTATGGCACCTCGTAGAGAGTTGAGAGTTAATACGCGAGCTATGGCTCAGAATGAAAATGAAGAGAATGCTGAGAATATGGTAGATTTGCCTCCTCCGCCTGGTGGTGGTGGTGCTGACGGTGAAGGAGCTGGTGTTGCAGCTGGTGCTGGGGTCGCTGGACCTGAAGCTGGTCAGGGGCAAGCTGTTCCTGACATGACAATGTTGGTTCAAGCTATTGCTGGTGCTTTTCGAGCAGCGGCAGCTGGAGCTCAAGGAGCTGGGCATCAGGGAGATGCTGGAGTTAGACTACCCTTGGAACGTTTGTGCAGTCTGGGAGGGACTGAGTTCAGGGGTTTGTCTGCTGAAGGTTCGGAATCTTGGTTAGAAAGTACCAAGAGAATCTTGGGGCAAATGAGTTGCACTGATGTGCAGAAGCTGGGGTGTGTGGTATCATTGTTACAAGATGATGCATACACTTGGTGGACAACCACTATCTCTGGGATGGCGGAAGCTGATGTAACTTGGACGTTCTTCCAGAACGCGTTCAAGAGAAGGTATCTGGGTGTGAGGTACCTATATGAAAAGAAGAGGGAATTCATGTCTCTTACCCAAGGGAGCATGTCTGTAGCTGAGTACGATGTTCAGTTTGTCCGACTCAGTCAGTACGCACCTGAGCTTGTCCCGGATGAGCGGGAGAGGTGTGAAAGGTTCCATTATGGTTTGGTGACGGATGTAAAGATGTATGTGCTGGCTGCTGAGTATAATGATTTTGATGTGCTAGTTGGCCGAGCAAAGGATATTGAGATGAACTTGGGTTTATCTTCTAGAAGTGCTGGGTCAAGTGCTGGTAAGCGGGCTGCTGAGTATAGTTCCGGTGGTGGACGGAACAAGAGGGGACGTGATCTGAAGTATCAGTCTTCAGTTAAGCGAGGTGGTGGTGCACCTGCTCAGGGAGGCAAGGCAAGAGCCGATCCGAGCGCATGTTGGACATGTGGATCGCGTGACCATATGTAACGTGATTGTCCTCGAGCTGTGAGGGAGGTGCAAGCTCCTGTTGTGGCGGCTGGTAATTCATGCTGAAACTGTGGATCTATGGATCACATGAGGAGAGAGTGTCCTATGTTGGCTGGTGGCCAAGGGCGTGCTCCTGTAGTTGTTGCACCACAGAGAGGTCGTGGGCGCGGCCGTGGTAACTTCCAGTGTAGAGAGGAAGGTGGTCGGAATGTAGCCCATGTTGTAGCTGTTCAGCCTGAGGGTGGCGGCCAAGCCAGGGTGTATGCTCAGAGGGAGGGAAGGAATGACACGGATGTGATCGCAGGTACTTTTACTTTGCAATCCTTGTCAATACTTTCCTTGATTAATTCGGGATCTACGCACTCATACATATTGCGTGAGCATGCTGAATTGCTTGGTTTGCCTGTTGAGTCTTTGGATGTTGGTATGTGTGTCACTAGTTCTTTTGGTGAGACTGTTGTGACTCGAAAGCTTTATAGAAGATGTCCTTTGGTTGTTCAAGATCATGTTTTTCCTGTTGATCTTATGGAGTTGCCTTTCTATGGTTTTGATGTAATCCTTGGTATGGATTGGCTTGTTGAGCATCGAGCTGTAGTGGATTGTGAGAATAAGCGAGTTTCGTTGAAGCTTGCGGATGATTATGAGGTTGTTGTGGTTGGTGAGAATGTGAAGTTTCTTGCCAATGTGGTGTCTACATTGGAGGCGAGCCGGATGTTGAGGCAAGGTTGTGAAGCTTACCTAGCTTTTGTGATGAATCCTAGCTCTAAGGAGTTGTGTGTGCAAGATATCAGGACTGTGCGAGAGTTTCCTGGTGTGTTTCCTGATGAGTTGCGTGGATTACCTCCTAATCGCGAGGTGGAGTTTGGGATTGAGCTGTATGAGAACACAACTCTAGTGTCCATTACCCCTTATACAATGGCACCTAAAGAGTTGATGGAGCTGAAGACGCAATTGCAAGAGTTTCTTGATCGTGGGTTCATTCGGCCGAGTGTGTCGCCTTGGGGTGCACCGATCTTGTTTGTGAAGAAGAAGGATTGCACTATGAGAATGTGCATTGATTATCGTCAGCTTAACAAGTTGACTATCAAGAATCGGTATCCATTGCCGAGAATTGATGATCTCTTTGATCAATTTCGGGGAGCAGGTGTGTTCTCTAAGATTGACTTGAGGTCAGGGTATTACCAATTGAAGGTAAAGGATGTGGATGTGCCTAAGACAGCTTTCAGGACGAGGTATGGGCATTATGAGTTCCTTGTGATGCCGTTTGGTTTGACAAATGCTTCTGCAGCTTTCATGGACATGATGAATCGAGTATTTCATGAATACTTGGATAAATTTGTTGTGGTGTTCATTGATGATATCCTCGTGTACTCGCGTACTGAGGAGGAGCATGAAGAGCATTTGAGAATTGTGTTGCAAGCTTTGTTGGAAAATCAGCTTTATGCCAAGCTGAGCAAGTGTGAGTTCTGGTTAAGAGAAGTGGTGTTTCTTGGTCATGTAATTTCTGCTGAGGGGATTCGTGTTGATCCTCAGAAGATTGAGGTGGTGATGAATTGGAAGGTTCCTAAGAATGTTCATGAAGTCCGTAGTTTCCTTGGTTTGGCGGGTTACTACCGGAGGTTTGTGGATGGGTTTTCAAAGATTGCTGCACCTTTGACGAAGTTGTTGCTGAAGGATGTTAAGTATGAGTGGACGGAAGCGAGACAGCAGGCTTTTGAGAAGCTTAAGGCAGCCTTGACGCAAGCTCCTATCTTGGTTTAACCTAAATCATGGAAAGAGTTTGTGGTGTACAGTGATGCGTCCTATGTGGGTTTGGGATGTGTGTTGATGCAAGAGGGTAAGGTGGTGGCTTATGCATCGCGGCGGTTGAAAGTGCATTAGCGCAATTATCCTACGCATGACATCGAGTTGGCTGCGGTGGTTTTTGCTTTGAAGATCTGGATTAATCCTCTGCTTTGATGTGTTTAAAACAGGGGAGTCATCTTTGCTTTGATGTGTTTAAAACAGGGGAGTCATCTTTGGATCCTTGTGGTGGTGATCCGGAAGCTTGATTGGTGTTTCGGCAAGTAGCGAAACGGAATCGGTGAGTGGATTTTTGTTTTCAGCTTTGAAACCAATGTTTTGAAGGTTTGGGAGCTTAGTTTAAGTCTAAGCAACTTAGCTAAGCTCAAGAGTAAGTTTTCGGAAAAACTCTCTTGATGATGAACCATGAGTTGGTTGAATGCAATGAGATTTGTTTGCATGTTTTAAATTCTGTTTTGAAAGCATATTTTAGCATGATTATTTGCTGATTTTATAAGCCATGTGTTGAAGGATGCTCAAGGTAAGAGATCCTTGTTTTTTGAACATTGTTTAATGTGGTTTTGATGCTTAATGATGCATGATGATTATGGCTTTGTTAAATGCTTTAAAACAGTGGAATATTGTTGTTAATGATGCATATTGGCAAGTGATGTTTTGAGAAGAACACTATGGTGGTTAAAAGTCCATGGTTGGTTCTTGGTTAAGATCACAAAGGTGGTTAAAAGTCCTTGTGTGAATCTTGTGTATTTTAAGGACAACATGGTGGTTAAAAGTCCATGGTTGGTTCTTGGTTAAGGTCACAAAGGTGGTTAAAAGTCCTTGTGTGAGCCTTGTGTATTTAAGAACACCATGGTGGTTAAAAGTCCATGGGTGATTCTTGTTAAGGACACAAAGGTGGTTAAAAGTCCTTGTGTGGTCCTTGTGAATTGTAAGAACATCATGGTGGTTAAAAGTCCATGGATGATTCTTGTGCTAAGGACACAATGGTGGTTAAAAGTCCATGTGTGGTCCTTGTGAATTGTAAGATCACAATGGTGGTTAAAAGTCCATGTGTGGATCTTGTATTGATTGTATCACTTGTGGCCAATATGACATGATATAAACTTGAAGCATGAAATGCTTGTTTTAAATGCTTATGTGCATGTACAAATGATGATTTGAACTAAGGTTTATAAAGGTGTTTATAAATGCATTATTGAGTTGTTTTTAAATGAGCATTCCTCACTAAGTTATTCGCTTACGCTCTCTCTTTTCTTAAACCAATAATGCAGAGCATTGAAGTGCTTATAAGGGCAGCAAGAGGTCAAGAATCCAAGTGAAGAACTAAGCTCATGTATGGTGAAAGTTTCTTAACACTATTAGCTTTTGGCATTTGGCAATGGGGGGCCTATGTTGTTGTTTTGGGAGATGTTTTGGACTCCCTAAGTTGGTTTATGTTGTTGATGATGTTGGTACATGTAATTGGCCTCTTGGTATTTGTTTTGGTGATTTGAGGATTGCATGGTTTGCTATATAGGATACTTGCCTATAGAATTGGGTTTTTCTTATATTGATGCCATGTTTGTGTATGGTTGATGCAATTATGTTCCTTATGCATGTAATGACTTGCTGGTATAATTTGGTTGCATTTGGAGCATGTTTGATGGGTCAATTGTGTGTTTAACCAGCTATTTTTCTACAATCTGGGCAGGCCATATCAGAACAGGTGCTACCGTTTCGGAACGGGGGCCTGAAATGGCCTAGGCATTTCGAAACGGGAGGAACCGTTCTGGAACAGAAATGCTACTGCCAAGCCCTATTTCGGAACTCGTTTCGGAACGGTCCCGCGTTTCGGAACGGATTATCCCCGTTTCGGAACATTCGACCGTTGGGCACTGAAATTGACGGTTTCATGTTTTGAAATCTTTGCGTTTTAGTCCTGAACCTTGTTTATGCAATTGAATGAGTTTGAGATGTCCGTTTGAGCTTAAATTTGGCAGAGAAGCATGAAAGATGATTAATTTCATATTGGTAACTTTTAATTGGGTTAAGTCCTTATAATTTTCAGAATTTACAATTTGGTCCCTAAAGTCATAATTTGTGCAATTGAGTCCCTGAATGATCTTTGATTATTATGATCTTTGAGTATGCTGGTCTTGTGAACATGTCTAGGGTTAATGTGCATTTAGATAAGATTAAAAAGAAAAAAAAGGGTCGTTAATCAAGGTTGACTTCCGGGTTGACTTTGGTTTTCCCCGTGTAAATTTCTTAATTCGGTTCAACCGTCTGGGTCGGGTTAAGGGGGTTACATGTACCTTCACTTTGCAATCCTTGTCATTACTTTCCTTGATTGATTCTGGATCTACACACTCATACATATTGCGTGAACATGCTCAATTGCTTGGTTTGCCATTGAGTCTTTGGATGTTGGTATGCGTGTAACTAGTTCCTTTGGTGAGACCGTTGTGACACGAAAGTTATGTAGAAGATGTCCCTTGGTTGCTCAAAATCATGTTTTTCATGTTGATCTCATGGAATTACCTTTCTATGGTTTTGATGTAATCCTTGGTATGGATTGGCTTGTTGAACATCGAGTTGTGGTGGATTTTGAGAACAAGCGAGTTTCGTTGAAGCTTGCGGATGATTATGAGGTAGTGGTGGTTGGTGAGAATGTGAAGTTTCTTGCCAATGTGGTGTCTACATTGGAAGCAAGCTGAATGCTGAGGCAAGGATGTGAAGCCTACTTAGCCTTTGTGATGAATCCTAGCTCTAAGGAGTTGCGAGTGCAAGATATCAGGACGGTGCGAGAGTTTCCTGGTGTGTTTCCGGAGGAGTTGCCTGGATTGCCTCCTAATCGAGAAGTGGAGTTTGGGATTGAGCAATATGAAAACACAACTCCAGTGTCTATTACTCCTTATCGAATGACACCTAAAGAGTTGAAGGAGCTGAAGACGCAACTTCAGGAGTTTCTTGATCGTGGTTTCATCCGGCCGAGTGGGTCACCTTGGGGTGCACCGTTCTTGTTTGTGAAGAAAAAGGATGGCACTATGAGAATGTGCATCGATTACTGTCAGCTGAACAAGTTGACTATCAAGAATCGGTATCCATTGCCGAAGATTGATGATCTTTTTTATTAGTTTAGGGGAGCGACTGTGTTCTCTAAGATTGACTTAAGGTCAGGGTATTACCAGCTCAAGGAGAAGGATGTGGATGTGCCAAAGACAGCCTTCAGAACGAGGTATGTGCATTATGAGTTCCTTGTGATGCCATTTGGTTTGACGAATACTCCTACAGCTTTTATGGACATGATGAATAGAGTGTTCCATGAATACTTGGACAAATTTGTTGTGGTGTTCATTGATGATATCCTCGTGTACTCTCGTACTGAGGAGGAGCATGAGGGGCATTTGAGGATTGTGTTGCAAGCTTTGTTGGAGAATCAACTTTATGCTAAGTTAAGCAAGTGTGAGTTTTGGCTCAGGGAAGTTGTGTTCCTTGGTCATGTGGTTTCTGCTGAGGGGATTCGTGTTGATCCTCAGAAGATTGAGGCAGTGATGAATTGGAAGCCTCCTAAGTCTGTTCATGAAGTCCGTAGTTTCCTTGGTTTGGCAAGATACTACCGGAGGTTCGTGGATGGGTTTTCAAAGATTGTTGCACCTTTGACAAAGTTGTTTCAGAAGGATGTCAAGTATGAGCGGACGGAAGCGAGACATCAGGTTTTGAGAAGCTTAAGGCATCTTTGACGCAAGCTCCTATCTTGGTTCAACCTGAATCAGGGAAAGAGTTTGTGGTGTATAGTGATGCGTCCTATGTTGGTTTGGGTTGTGTGTTGATGCAAGAGGGTAAGGTAGTGGCTTATGCATCGCGCCAGTTGAAGGTGCATGAGTGCAATTATCCTACGCATGACATTGAGTTAGCTGCGGTGGTTTTTGCTTTGAAAATTTGGAGACATTACCTATATGGTGAGAAGTGTACGGTATACACGGATCACAAGAGTTTGAAGTATCTGATGTCTCAGAAAGAGTTGAATCTTAGGCAACAACGTTGGGTGGAGTTGCTTAAAGATTACGATCTGACGATCAAGTACCATCCGGGTAAAGCTAATGTTGTAGCGGATGCCTTGAGTAGGAAAGTAGCAGTGGAGTTGAGGGCTATGTTTGCCAGCTTGAGCATTTCGGGAGATGGCGGTCTTGTGGCTGAATTGCAAGTGAAGCCATCCTTGGTTCATTTGATAAAGGATAAGCAGTTGTTGGATGATTCCTTGGTGCCGCATGTTCAAGATATTGCTGAGGATAGGCCATCAGATTTATGCTTTAATAATGATGGATTTTTATGTTTTGGGAGTCGGATAGTAGTGCCCAATGATGCTGAGTTGAGGCGTGCTATTCTGACTGAAGCTTATAGTAGTCCTTTTACTATGCACCCTGGTAGTACTAAGATGTATCGTGATCTTAGAGAGGAGTACTATTGGGTGGGTTTAAAGAAAGATGTTGCTAAGTATGTGAGCAAGTGCATGGTTTGCCAGCGAGTTAAGGCCGAGCATCAGTTTCCTTCTGGGTTGTTGCAACCGTTGAGGATTCCTGAGTGGAAGTGGGAAAGGATTACCATGGACTTTGTGTCTGGTTTGCCTTTGTCGCCATCGAAGAAGAATTCGGTGTGGGTGATTGTGGATCACCTTACGATGTGTGCGCATTTCTTACCTGTGCATACTACGTATACATTGGATAAGCTTGCGGAGCTGTACATTGCTGAGATTGTGCGGCTGCATGGTGTGCCAAAGTCGATCGTGTCGGATAGAGATCTGAGGTTTACATCGCGTTTCTGGGAGTGTTTACATCAGGCTTTGGGTACACGGCTGAATTTCAATACTTCTTATCATCCACAGTCAGATGGACAGTCTGAGCGTGTTATCCAAGTGCTGGAGGATATGTTGAGGTGCTGTGTGATTGAGTTTCAAGGCTCTTGGGAGAAGCATTTGCCTTTGGTGGAGTTTGCTTATAAGAATAGCTACCAGGAAAGTATTCAAATGGAACCTTATGAAGCCATGTACGGGAGGAAGTGCAGAACTCCTCTTTGTTGGGCTGAAACGGGTCAGAAGTTGGTATCGATGCCAGCTTTGTTGAAAGGAACCACCGAGAAGGTGAAGCTCATTTGTGAGCGATTGAAGGCAGCTTCTGATCGACAGAAGTCTTACGCAGATTCGAAGCGTAAAGAGATTGAGTATGTGGTAGGTGACCGTGTGTTCTTGAAAGTTTCGCCTTGGAAAAAGGTGATGAGGTTTGGCCGAAAGGGTAAGTTGAGCCCTAGGTACATCGGACCATATGAGGTGATTGAGCGTGTGGGTCCTGTTGCGTACAAGTTGAGGTTGCTGCAAGAATTGGAAAAGATTCATGATGTGTTTCATGTCTATATGCTTCGGAGGTATAGATCGGATCATTCGCATGTTATGCCTGTGGAAGAAGTGGAGTTGAATCCAGACATGACCTATGATGAGGAACCGGTGGAAATTCTGGATTCAGACAGTAAAGTTCTTCGGGGCAAGACCATTGATTTGGTAAAGGTGTTGTGGAAGCGCCGTGGTGCTGAGGAAGCCACGTGGGAACGAAAGGATGACATGAAAAAGCAGTTTTCGTACCTCTTTCCTCCAGGTAAATTTCAAGGACGAAATTTCTTAAGGGGGGAGAGTTGTAACACCCAAATTTTGGGCTTGGAAGTTTAGGGTCTGAATCGGACCGGTCTGATTTTCGGTTCGAATATAAAAGGTGGTTTTAGGGAAAGCCTAGTTCGGGTTGCATTAAAAATTTGGAAAAATATCTAAAAATATTCTTTTAATATATATAAGATAGTGGCGAAATCAATTTTACAAAATAAGGTTTGGAAGTGTGACATTTCGAAATAGTGACTAAAATGTAATTTTTGAAAAGTTCAGTGGTGACTGTTTTGTTAGGATTGAAACTTTGAATCTTTAAGGGGCTAATTTACCCAAGATTGATTCTCCAGATTTTTCTTAGATTTTAATGATTCATTTAATGTTTAATTAATTAAAGGAAAATGGGAAAACCAATTTTGAGATTTCATAACTTTCTTAAAAACTTTCTCATCTCATTTTCTCTCAAAATTCTCTCAGCCAAACACATTTCTATAGCAACGTTTCTTTTGATTTTCACACTAAATGATGAGGTTTCAATCATCAAAAGATTCCTAATCCTTTCTACATCAAATCCTCTTCATTTGCTTATTGAATTTTCAAGGATTTTGGCTCTAATAAAGGAGAAATCTACATTTAGAGGTAAGGATGTTCTTCTCCTCTAAATACTCAGTTCTTTACTGAAATTCCCAAGTTCTCAATCCTTAAACTAAGTTTTATAAAAGGTTTTAATGTTGTGATCTTGATTTTGGCTTAAAACTCAAGATTTGGAACAAATCTTGAAGAAATTCGTGGTGATTGTTTGGGCTCTATTTTGAGATGGCTTTTTAATGTATTTTGGATGTTTAATGATGTGTAATTGAGGTTTAATCAATGCAATCCCGAATAGGTTGATTTTCCTAAGTTTTTGCTTATGAAAATGGTGGTTTTTGGGGTGATTTTGGTGTTCTGTTATAGCTGGAGGTATAGGGATGAGTTTAGGTCCTCTGTGGATGTTAATTGATGTTTAAGAATGTTTAGAAGTGATGGATCTTGGGTGGGTAATGTTGAGGAAGAGTTTGGAAGTGATTTCGGTTGTGTTTTGTAGCCGAAATGTTAGATTTGGTGAGAGCAACGAGTTTAGGTGTAATGGCTGAAGATTTTAATGCATGATGATGCATTAATCCTCTGTTTTGATGTGTTTAAAACAGGGGAGACATCTTCGAATCCTTGTGGTGTTGATCCGGAGGCTTGATCGGCGTTTCGGCAAGCTTGCGAAACGGAATTGGTGAGTGGAGTTGGATTTCCAGCTTTGTATCGAATGTTTGAAGGTTTGGGAGCTTAGTTTAAGTCTAATCAACTTAACTAAGCTCAAGAGTAAGTTTTCAGAAAAACTCTCTTGGATGAGCCATGGATTGGTTCGATGCATTTGTTGATAATTGCATGTTTAAGTTCTGTTTTTGAAAGCATGTTTAGCATGGTTAATGCTGGTTATGTAAGCCATTTGTTGAAGGATGCTCAAGGTAAGAGATGCTTGGTTTGATTTGATAAAAATGTGGATTGATGCATAGTGATGCATGTTGTTAAATGGCTTTGTTTTAGATGCTTTAAAACAGTGGATTATTGATGATAATTGATGTATATTGGCAAGTGATGTGTTGGTTTAAAAGTACTTGAATCGGATATAGTTAGCCGGCTATAGGATTGGGTGCACCGTGAATTAAGTTGCCTTGGATGTTGAGGGGTTGTAATCTTACCGTAAACTCCATCCAAGTACACTAACGAGATGGTTAAGATCACAATGGTCGTTAAAAGTCCATGTGTGGATCTTGTGTTGTGTCTCCCGTGGTCTCGTTAGTGATGTTATACAACTACCGATGAGTGATGTGGAGGGGTTGTGATTGTACCGTTAAACTCCATCACGGGTGTTGAGGGGTTGTGATTGTACCGGTAAACTCCACCTTGTGTGTTCGGTAGTGTGTATGAAGCGTATGGGACAACGCTTGTAATCCACGTATTCGATTGTGTTTTATGGTGTAAAAGGTTATGGTTTATCACTTGCAAGCCAATATGACATGTTAATGATATTGAAGCATGAGATGCTTGATGTGAATGCAATGTTGCATGAATAATGATGTTTAAGTGTTAAAGGCTTTATGGAAAGTGTTTTTATAAAATGCATTATTGTGTTGTTTCTTTAGAGCATGCCTAATTAAGCATTTGTGCTTACGCTCTCTCTCTTGAACCAATAATGCAGATAATTGAGGTGTTTGTGGGCAGCAAGGAGGCTAAGAATCCAAGGGAAAGCTAAGCTCATGTATGGTGACTATTTCACAACATTATTAGATTTTGATATTTGGCAATGGGAACCTAGGATGTGTTTTTGGGAGATGTTTTGGACTCCCTAGTTGTGGCATAATGCCTTAAATGCTTGGGATATGTAAACGGCCATTTTGGTGCTTGCTTTGATGATTTGATGGTTATTTACTTTGGATATTAGGAAGCATGCCTATAGACTTGTGAATTTTCCCAATTGATGCTATGAATGTGTTTTGATGTTGCAAACATGTGTATTATATGTGTGATGACTTGTGGGCATGATTAGGAGGTCATTAGGATGTGTTGGAGTGGTTAATTGTATGTTAAACCAGCAAATTCTGCACTTTTTGGGCAGTTCGTATCGGAACGAGCACTAGCGTTTCGAAACGGAGGCCTGTAATGGCCTTCGTGTATCAAAACGGATAGGGTCGTTCCGAAATGTTTTGGCCACTGCCAGGCCCTGTTTCGATACAGGTTTCGAAACGAACCCGCGTTTCAGAACGGTCAACCCCCGTTCCGGAACACTAGACCGTTGGGCACTGATTTGAATGGTTTAAGGTTTGCAAGCTTTACGTTTTAGTCCTGAATTTTGTATTTGCAATTGCTTGAGTATGAGATGTCCGTTTGAGTTGAAATTTGATAGGGAAGCATGAAATGTGATTAATTTGATATTGGTAATTTAATAATCAGCTAAGTCCTTTATCTTTCCAAAATTTACATTTTGGTCCCTAATATTTGTATGTTGTGCAATTGAGTCCCTTATTGCTTTCCGATCGCTGTGCTTTTCAAGTATGCTTTTCTCAAGGGTACGCTTAAGTTTAATGTGCATCTAGATAAGTTTTAAAAAAAGTTCGTTAATCAAGGTTGACTTTCGGGTTGACTTTGGTTTTCCCCGTGTAATCTTCGTAGTTCGGGTCAACCGTTTAGGCCGGGCTAAGGGGGTTACATCAAGTGTCAAATCTCTAAACTCAGTCCCACCCAGACTTCGGAGACGCTCCAACGGCAATCTCACACTAGCACCATCCTGAGGTGCAGCTCCATGAGCTCCAGCTACTGCTTCTTGGAAAGCTCCATCAATAGCCTGTATCAACATGGTCATGTTAGGAGCAGCTTGCCCCTGAACACCCTCGGGTCCAGCAACCTCAGCATCAACTTCAGCAGCACCAGCCCCAGCTCCACCACCACCAGGTGGTCCACTAGGGGGAGGATAAGTTAAATCCTCAGCATTCTCTACGTTCTCATTCTCAGCCGTAGATCTAGTATTGATTCTCAACTCTCTACGTGGCCCCATAATAAAAACAATGCACTGACAAAAATGCAATAAATACAATTAGGCATAATAAGGTAAGTAATCCAAGTACTCAAGCTCATTTTTGAAACCATTACTTCTCATTAGTAATGATTTGGCAATAAGATCCCCAACCACAATCCAAACATAAGATAGCATCACAATTTCATCTCAATTGAATCATATATCACTATTCATACATCATACTTTCACCGAAAAGTCACAATCATGCATAATCACATACAACAACCACATACCAAACCCTAATTATTCGATAACTTGGCTCTCATACCAACAAATGTAACCCCCTTAGCCCGGCCTAGACGCTTGACCCGAACTATGAAGATTACACGGGGAAAACTAAAGTCAACCCAAAAGTCAACCTTGATTAACGACCCTTTTTATTTTAATCTTGTCTAGATGCACATTAAGCCTATGTGAATACTCACGAATCATGGAAGAGAAAGGCACAACGATCGAAAAACATTTAGGGACTCAATTGCACAAATTACGTGTTTAGGGACCAAAATGTAATTTTTGGAAATTAGAAGGACTTAGCTAATTTTAGGTTTACCAATTTGAAATTAATCATGTTACATGCTTCTCTGTCAAGTTTCATCTTAAAAAGACATCCCAAGCTCAAGCAATTGCATCCACAACATTCGGGACTAAAATGTAAAGCATGGAAACTTAAAACAATTCAAAACAGCATCCAACGGTCAACTGTATTGGAACGCCCACCCTTCGTACCGAAACGCCCATATCAAAACGGTGTTGATTGTTTCGGTACTCGGGTATGTTCCGAGACCAGTATCGAAACAGGCTTCACCAATAGCCAAACTGTTTCGAAACAGCTTCACCCGTTCCGAACCACCATGGCCATTACAGGCCCCCGTTTCGGAACATGTGAGGGTGTTTCCATACACCTTGCCCAGTGACAGCAGCAATTGCTGGTTTTTGACATTTCAAGCCATTCAAACACACTTCAGTGAGCATCAAAACATGCCAGCAACTCATTTAGCCACTCAGGAACATAATTAAGACCCCTAAACTAGAGCATGGTATCAAACACAAAAGCACAGAATCTAAAGGCGTGCTTCCTAGTCTCAAAACCAATATAAGCAACCAAACCTTAAACCAAACATTTAGGACCATTTACAACCCTTAAATGCCATCATAAACACACCACAAACTTAGGGAGTTCGAAACATATCTCCCAAATAAAACCTTTGTTTCCCATTGCCATATATCAAAACTAAAGTGTATAAAAACATCACCATACATGAGCTTCGCACTTCCTTGGATGTTCTTAACCTCCTTGCTGCCCGTAAACACCTCAATTATATGCATTGTTGGTAAAAGAGAGCGTAAGCACAATTTCTTAGTGAGGCATGCTCTAAAGAAAACCAACACTATAATGCATCATTCAAAACACTTTCTCAAAAGCCTTTTTCTACAACATGCTCTTTCTATCTCATGCTTGAAAACCATTCAAAGAGACTTCTCATTGAAAACACATGTATCACAATTCTAACTCATGCATTTAAACCAATGCAAATCTCATGGCAAAGCCACACTCATGCTTGTAAAACCAAAGCATTTCGTATACAAATCTCATATGCATTTCTCATAGCATAAATCATCTCATCAAAGGTAAATGTGAATCAAAAGGATTTTCATATTTTATATTGGCATTTCACATCTCATTATTACTCGGATATGCAGACAACATTCTCTAACCACTAGACGCTTCCGGTGGAATCTCACATCACCGTACTCACTTGTCTAGTAATATAATTTCTGGTGGAATCTCACATCACCGTACTCACATGGTGGAATCTCTCATCGCCACAAAGCTTGGATATTTCACCAAGTCCTACCCGATAGAATGCCCATCATCGGTTCTCTCCCTTTGGATGAAACCAAAGAGCACGTACGAACTTTTAGTTTATAGTGCACTCTCATCCTATTGATCGATCAATTATATCCGGTAAGTATCTCAACATCTATGCCAATATATTATGTCAAAACATCATCTCACCTACTGTTTTTCATGCAACATTTCCAAATCATTCTCATCTCATGTCAAAACCATAACATTTGTCATGCTTTAAAACAAAAGCTCAAATCTCAACTATGCAACATGTTATTTCATGAAATCATTTCAAGCATCATCTCATGCTACAAATCATGCATAAAAACAATAGGAATTTATCTATCTCAAACCATGAGCATGTAAAAGCATTTTCGGGGCAACCACCGCATTTAAGAGAGCAATCTAGCCAATACTTACTTCTGGACTTAGGAAGGTGTTTCAAACCTTTCCTAAATCCCCAAACCTTGTTTCATGTCCCTCAAGGACTTCTAAACCATTTGCACTCACCGATTACGTTTCGCTTGCTCGCCGAAACACTATCTAGGCTCTCGGATCAACACCAAAGGCGTCCAAAGATGTCTCCCCTGTTTATAACACATAAGAGCAGAGAATTAATGCATCATCATGCATTGAAATCATCAGCCACACTCCTAAACTCGGTGCTCTACTCACAAACCACATTTCGGCTACCAAACACAACCGAAATCATCTTCAAACTCTTCCAAAACAAATCCCAGCCAAGATCTACCACTTCTAATCATTTCTAAACATCAATCAACATCAAAAATCACCACAAACTCGTCCTTATACCTCCAGCTATGACAGAACACCAAAACCACCCCAAAAACCATCATTCTAGCATGCAAAACTTAGGAACCCAGGCCTATTCGGGATGTTCTTGATAAAACCTCATTTGTAACATCAATTAACATCTAAAATACATTGGAAAACAACCTCAAAACAGAGCCTAACCATCAACCACGAAAATCTCAAGATCTCTCCAAAAACCTTGAGTTTTAAGATATTTCTTGTTTCTAACATTAAAGCAACTCAAAAATCATTAACAAAGGATTGATAACTTGGTAATTTCAGTAAAGAACTGATCACTAGAGGAGAAGGATGAAGCTTACCTCTAATGGCTGATTTCTCCTTGAATTGGCCAAGTTTTCTTGAAATTCCAATGTAAAAACAAGAGGTTTTGATGAGGAAAAGATTAGGAATCAAAAGGAGATTGAAATCTCATCAAAAGGAATGAAAATCAAAGGTTAATTGCTGGAGGAAATGTGTTTGGCTAAAAAGAAATTGTGAGAAAATAAAATGAGAAAAAATTGATGAAAGGTAGTTATGAAAAGTCAAAGGTAGTTTCCTTTTAATTAATCTTTATTTTCCTTTAATTAAAAAATTAATAAAATCACCCAAATTAAGAAGAAATTTGATTAAAAACATTTTGGTAAAATTAGCTCCTTAAAGATTCAAAGTTTCAACCCTTTACAAAACAGTCACTATTTAACTTTGTAAAAACTATAATTTGGTCACTACACCGAAATGTAGCATTTCCAAACCTTATTTTGTAAAATTAATTTCACCATAATCATTCATATATTAAATGAGGATTTTTAGATATTTTTCCATATTTTTAAAGCATCCCGAACTAGGTGTTCCCTAAATCTCCCTTTAAGATTAGAACCGTTTATGACCGGTCCGATTCAGACTCTAAAACATCTAGGCCCAGAGTTGGTGTGTTACAGAACCTTGATTTCCCTGAACCACCTCTTAACGACTCGAACAACCGATTACCGATTCCATTAGCCTAACCCGACAAGCAAAACACCTAGGCCCAAAATCAGGGCGTTACAACTCTCCCCCACTTAGGAAATTTCATCCTCGAAATTTTACCTGAAGGAAAAAAATGCAGAAATTGCTTCAACATGTCCGCCTTGCTCTCCCACGTGGCCTCCTCAACTCCTCGACGTCGCCACAAAACCTTCACAAGTTCAATGGTCTTACCACGAAGAAATTTGCTACTCGAGTAAAGAATCCCCACTAGTTTCTCATCATAGAATAAATCCAGATTCAACTCAATCTCCTCAACTAGCATCACATGAGATGGATCCGGTCTATACCTCTGCAACATAGAACATGAAACACATCATGAATCTTCTCCAACTCGGGAGGCAACCTCAACCGATAAGCCACAAGACCAACTCGCTCCACAACCTCATAAGGCCCAATAAACCTCAGACTAAGCTTACCCTTACGTCCGAACCTCATCACCTTATTCCAAGGTGATATCTTTAGGAACACGCGATCTCCAACCGAAAATTCAATCGCCATACGCTTTAAATACGCGTAAGACTTTTGACGATCCGATGCAGCCTTCAACCGTTCACAAATGAGTTTCACTTTCTCAGTTGTTCCCTTAAGCATATCCGGTAAGGAAACCAAATTTTGCCCTGCCTCAGCCCAACAAAGAGGCTTTCTACACTTTCTCCCATACAAGGCCTCATACGGAGCCATTTGTATTCTCATCTGAAAACTATTATTATAGGCAAACTCAACCAAAGGCAACTGTTTTTCCCAAGAACCTTGGAAATCTATCACACAACATCTCAACATGTCTGTAACCCCCTTATCCCGGCCTAGACGCCCGACCCGAACTAAGAAGATTACACGGGGAAAACTAAAGTCAACTCGATGAAGTCAAACTCAATTAACAACCCTTTTTATCTTTTCTAGATGCACATTATTATCTTATATGTTCAGCGAAGCGATTAGGCGAAAACGGCACATCGATCAGAGTTTGATTAGAGGTTCAATTGCATACATTTGACTTTTAGGGACTAAATTGTAATTTCCAGAAAATACAGAGACTTTTCATTTTTAAAGTTACCAATCCTTAATAGTCACGTAACATGACAACATGCCAAATTTCATCTCAAACGGGTCACCCAAACTCATCCAATTGAACATGGAACATTAAGGGATCAAAAAGCAACATTTCAGAAGTTGAAAAGATTCTTTTAACTAAAATTAACGAAACCGTATCGGTACGCCTTAGCCTGTAGCGATACGCAAAATGGCAGTAGCCGAAATTGACAAAATGGTGCATATTGGCTTATACGTACGAACTGGACCTCGTACACAGCCACAAAAAGATTTCCCTGAACAAGCGACATGAATTCGCGCTTCTTCTCATCCAAGTATCTCACACCAAGATACTTCCTCTTAAAGCCACTTCTGAAGAACTCCCAATGTACCTCATTGGGTTCCATTCCAGTAGTAATTGTCGTCCACAAACTATAAGCGTCACCCTAGAGCAAAGAAATTGTGCATCCTAGCTTGCACACATCGTTACATCCCATTTGATCCATAATACGGATCATACTACTTAACCAGGCTTCCGACGCCTCATGAGACATTCCATAGAACTCAACAGCTCCCAAACTCCTCAGCCTTTCCTAGGGCAAACTCGTCTGCCCAGCTGCAGGGACCTGAGCATGCGCTCCGGCTACCACAGCCTGAAACGCTCCGATGATCACCTCAACTAGTGGCGCTAGATCACCCAATCCTGGACTAGCCTGTCCATATTGCTTCGGCTCCCCACCTCCAGGTGGTGGCGGTGGAGGTAAAGTCTCATCAGCTGGGTTCTCAACCCCCTGATTGCCTTGGTTACCCTGCTTAGGCGCAAGCACGATCGTATTCAACCTAAGCTCTCTCCTCGGACCCATTGTGCTATTTTTAACAAGGCATAACAACAAAAACAAATCAAACTGTAACCCCTTAGCCCGGCCTAGACGGTTGACGCGAACTATTTTTTTCCTTGATTAACGACCCTATTTTTTCCTTTTTAATCTTATCTAGATGCTCATTAACCTTATATGAACCCTAGAGAACAACATACTTTAAAAGCACAGCGATCGGATAGCAATAAGGGACTTAATTGCACAACATACAAAATTTAGGGACCAATTTGTAAATTCTGGAAAGATGCAGGACTTAACTAATTTTTAAATTACCAATATCAAATTAGTCATATTACATCGGACATCTCAAACTCAAGCGATTGCAAATACAAAATTCAGGACTAAAACATAAAGCTTGCAAACCTTAAATCATTCAAATCAGTGCCCAACGGTCAAGTGTTTCGGAACGGGGGTTGACCGTTCCGAAACGTGGGTTCGTTTCGAGACTTGTATCGAAACAGGGCTTGGCAGTGGCAAAAGCGTTTCGGAACGACCCTATCCGTTTCGATACACGAAGGTCATTTCAGGCCCCCGTTTCGAAACGTTAGTGCCCGTTCCGATACGGACTGCCTAGAAAGTGCAGATTTTGCTGGTTTAACATACAATTAAACACTCCAACACATCCTAATGACCAACTAATCAAGCCAACAAGTCATTATACATATTAGGTACATGTTTGCATCATCAAAACACGATCATGGCATCAATTAGGAGAAATCACAAGACTATAGGCATGCATCCTAATGTCCAAAGCAAACAACCATCAAAACATGAAAGCAAGCACCAAAATGGCCATTTACATATCGAAAACATTTAAGGCATCATGCCACAACTAGGGAGTCCAAACTTCTCCCAAAAACACATCCTAGGTTCCCATTGCCAAATATCAAAATCTAATAATGTTGTGAAATAGTCACCATACATGAGCTTAGCTTTCCCTTGGATTCTTAGCCTCCTTGCTGCCCACAAACACCTCAATTATCTGCATTATTGGTTCAAGAGAAAGAGCTTAAGCACAAATGTTTAGTTAGGCATGCTCTAATAAAACAACACAAATAATGCACTTTATAAAAACACTTTCCAAAAAGCCTTTTAACACACATCATCATCATTCATGCAACATTGCATTCACAACAAGCATCTCATGCTTCAATATCATTAACATGTCATATTGGCTTCCAAGTGATAAACCATAACCTTTTACAACATAAAACACAATCGGATTCGCGGATTACAAGCGTTGTCCCATACGCTTCATACATACTACCGAACATACAAGGTGGAGTTTACCGGTACAATCACAACCCCTCAACACCCGTGATGGAGTTTAACGGTGCTATCACAACCCCTCCACATCACTCACCGGTAGTTGTATAACATCACTAATGAGAACACGGGACACTCAACACAAGATCCACACATGGACTTTTAACCACCATTGTGATCTTAACCATCTCGTTAGTGTACTTGGATGGAGTTTACGGTACAATTACAACCCATCAACATCCAAGGCGACTTTATTCACGGTGCGCCCAATCCTATAGCCAGCTAACTATATCTGATTCAAGTACTTTAAAACCAACACATCACTTGCCAATATACATCATTTATCATCAATAATCCACTGTTTTAAAGCATTAACCAAAGCCATTAAACCATCATGCATCACTATGCATCAAAACCACATTTACTAACATCAAACCAAGGATCTCTTACCTTGAGCATCCTTCAACACATGGCTTTCAAAACCAGCATTAATCATGCTAAAACATGCTTTCAAAATAGAATTTAAACATGCAAATCAAATACATTGCATCCAACCATCTCATGGTTCATCCAAGAGAAAGAGTTTTCCCGAAAACTTACTCTTGAGCTTAGTTAAGTTGTTTAGACTTAAACTAAGCTCCCACACCCTCAAACATCCATTACCAAGCTGGAAATCCCAACTTCACTCACCAATTCCGTTTCGCAAGTTTGCCGAAACGCCGATCAAGCCTCCGGATCAACACCCCAAGTATCCGAAGATGCCTCCCCTGTTTTAAACACATCAAAGCAGAGGACTAATGCATCATCATGCATTAAAATCTTCAGCCAATACACCTAAACTCGCTGCTCTCACCAAAACTAACATTTCGGCTACCAAACACAACTGAAATCACTTCCAAACTCTTCCACAACATTACCCAGCCAAGATCCATCACTTCTAAACATTCCTAAACATAAATTAACATCCATAAAGAACCTAAACTTGTCCTTATACCTCCAGCTATAACAGAACACCAAGATCACCCCAAAAACCACCATTTTCATAAGCAAAAACTTAGGAAAATCAACCTATTCGGGATTGCATTGATTAAACCTTAATTACACATCATTAAACATCCAAAATACATTAAAAAGACATCTCCAAACAGAGCCCAAACAATCACCACGGATTTCTTTAAGATTTAATCCAAATCTTGAGTTTTAAGCCAAAATCAAGATCACAACATTAAAACCTTTAATAAAACTTAATTTAAGGATTGAGAACTTGGGAATTTCAGTAAAGAACTGAGTATTTTGAGGAGAAGAACATCCTTACCTCTAAATGTAGATTTCTCCTTGATTAGAGCCAAAATCCTTGAAAATTCAATAAGCAAATGAAGAGGATTTGATGTAGAAAGGATTAGAAATCATTTGATGATTGAAACCTCATCATTTAGTGTGAAAATCTAAAGAAACGTTGCTGTAGAAATGTGTTTGGCTGAGAGAATTTTGAGAGAAAATGAGATGAGAAAGTTTTCAAGAAAGTTAGTTATGAAATCTAAAAATTGGTTTTCCCATTTCCCTTTAATTAATTAAACATTAAATGTATCATTAAAAACTAAGAAAAATCTGGAGAAATCAATCTTGGGTAAATTAGCTCCTTAAAGATTCAAAGTTTCAATCCTTACAAAACAGTCACCACTGAACTTTTCAAAAATTACATTTTAGTCACTAATTCGAAATGTCACACTTCCAAACCTTATTTTGTAAAATTGATTTCACCACTCTCTTATATATATTAAAAGAGGATTTTTAGATATTTTTACATATTTTTAATGCAACTCGAACTAGGCTTTACCTAAAACCGCCTTTTATATTCGAACCGAAAATCAGACCGGTCCGGTTCAGACCCTAAACTTCCAAGCCCAAAATTGGGGTGTTACAACTCTCCCCCCTTAAGAAATTTCGCCCTCAAAATTTACCTGGAGGAAAGAGGTACGGAAACTGCTTCTTCATGTCATCCTTTCTTTCCCACGTGGCTTCCTCAGCACCACGATGCTTCCACAACACCTTTACCAACTCAATGGTTTTACCTCGAAGAACTTTACTGTCTGAATCCAGAATTTCCACCAGCTCCTCATCATAGGTCAAGTCTGGATTCAATTCCACTTCCTCTACAGACATAACATGCGAAAGATCCGATCTATACCTCCGAAGCATAGAGACATGAAACACATCATGAATCTTTTCCAACTCTTGTGGCAATCTCAACTTGTACGCAACAGGACCCACACGCTCAATCACCTCGTATGGTCCAATGTACCTAGGGCTCAACTTACCCTTTAGACCAAACCTCATCACCTTTTTCCAAGGCGAAACTTTCAAAAACACACGGTCACCTACCGCATACTCAATCTCCTTACGCTTCAAATCCGCGTAAGACTTCTGTCGATCAGAAGCTACCTTCAATCGCTCACAAATGAGCTTCACCTTCCCGGTGGTCCCTTTCAACAAAGCTGGCATCGAAACCAACTTCTGACCTGTTTCAGCCCAACAAAGAGGGGTTCTACACTTCCTCCCGTACAAGGCTTCATAAGGTGCCATTTGAATACTTGCCTGGTAGCTATTGTTATAAGAAAACTTCACCAAAGGCAAATGCTTCTCCCAAGAGCCTTGAAACTCGATCACACAGCACCTCAACATATCCTCCAGCACTTGGATAACACGCTCAGATTGTCCATCCGACTGTGGATGATAAGAAGTACTAAAATTCAGCCGTGTACCCAAAGCCTGATGCAAACATTCCCAGAAACACGATGTAAACCTCGGATCTCTATCTGACACGATCGACTTTGGTACACCATGCAACGACACAATCTCAGCAATGTACAGCTCTGCAAGCTTATCCAATGTATACGTAGTATGCACAGGTAAGAAATGCGCACATTTTGTAAGGCGATCCACAATCACCCACATCGAATTCTTCTTCGATGGCGACAAAGGAAAACCAGACACAAAGTCCATGGTAATCCTTTCCCACTTCCACTCAGGAATCCTCAACGGTTGCAACAACCCAGAAGGAAACTAATGCTCAGCCTTAACTCGCTGACATACCATGCACTTGCTCACATACTCAGCAACATCTTTCTTTAAACCCACCCAATAGTACTCATCTCTAAGATCACGATACATCTTAGTACTACCAGGGTGCATAGCAAAAGGACTACTATGAGCTTCAGTCAGAATAGCACGCCTCAACTCAGCATCATTGGGCACTACTATCCGACTCCCAAAACATAAAACTCCATCATCATTAAAGCAAAAAACCGATGGTCTACCCTCAGCAATATCTTGAACATGTGGCACCAAGGAATCATCCAATAGCTGCTTATCCTTTATCAACTAAACCAAGGATGGTTTCACTTGCAATTCAGCCACAAGACCGCCATCTCGCGAAATGCTCAAGCAGGCAAACATAGCCCTCAACTCCACTGCCACCTTCCTACTCAAGGCATCTGCTACAACATTAGCTTTTCCCGGATGGTACTCAATCGTTAGATCGTAATCTTTAAGCAACTCCACCCAACGTCGTTGCCTAAGATTCAACTCTTTCTGAGACATCAGATACTTCAAACTCTTATGATCCATGTACACCGTACACTTCTCACCATAGAGGTAATGTCTCCAAATTTTCAAAGCGAAAACCACCGCAGCTAACTCAATGTCATGCGTAGGATAATTGCACTCATGCACCTTCAGCTGGCGCGGTGCATAAGCCACCACCTTACCCTCTTGCATCAACACACACCCCAAACCAACGTAGGATGCGTCACTATACACCACAAACTCTTTCCCTAATTCATGTTGAACCAAGATAGGAGCTTGCGTCAAAGCTGCCTTAAGCTTCTTAAATGCCTGTTGTCTCGCTTCCGTCCACTCAAACTTGACATCCTTCTGCAACAACTTCGTCAAAGGTGTAGCAATCTTCGAAAATCCATCCACGAACCTCCGGTAGTATCCTGCCAAACTAAGGAAACTACGAACTTCATGAACAGACTTAGGAGGCTTCCAATTCATCACTGCCTCGATCTTCTGAGGATCAACATGAATCCCCTCAGCAGAAACCACATGACCAAGGAACACAACTTCCCTGAGCCAGAACTCACACTTGCTTAACTTAGCATAAAGTTGATTCTCCAACAAAGCCTGCAACACAATCCTCAAATGCCCTTCATGCTCCTCCTCAGTACGAGAGTACACAAGGATATCATCAATGAACACCACAAAAAATTTGTCCAAGTATTCATGGAACACTCTATTCATCATGTCCATAAAAGCTGCAGGAGCATTCGTCAAACTAAACGACATCGCAAGGAACTCATAATGCCCATACCTCGTTCTAAAGGTTGTCTTGGGCACATCCACATCCTTCACCTTCAACTGGTAATACCCTGAACTTAAGTCAATTTTAGAGAACACAGCCGCTCCCTGAAATTGATCAAAAAGATCATCAATCCTCGACAATGGATATCGATTCTTGATATTCAACTTGTTCAGCTGACGGTAATCAATGCACATTCTCATAGTGCCATCCTTTTATTTCACAAACAAGACTGGTGCACCCCAAGGTGACACACTCGACCGAATGAAACCACGATCAAGCAACTACTAAAGTTGCGTCTTCAGCTCCTTCAACTCCTTAGGTGCCATACGATAAGGAGTAAAGGACATTGGAGTTGTGTTTTCATACAACTCAATTCCAAACTCCACTTCACGATTAGGAGGCAATTCAGGTAACTCCTCCGGAAACACACCAGGAAACTCTTGCACAGTCTTGATATCCTGAACTCGCAACTCCTTAGAGATAGGATTCATCACAAAGGCTAGGTAGGCTTCACAACCTTGCCTCAGCATTCGGCTCGCCTCCAATGTAGACACCACATTGGCAAGAAACTTCACATTCTCACCAACCACCACTACCTCATAATCATCCGCAAGCTTCAACGAAACTCGCTTGTTCTCAAAATCCACCACAGCTCGATGTTCAACAAGCCAATCCATACCAAGGATTACGTCGAAACCATAGAAAGGCAATTCCATGAGATCAACATGAAAAACATGGTTTTGCACAACCAAGGGACATCTTCTATACAACTTCCGTGTCACAACGGTCTCACCAAAGGAACTAGTTACACGCATACCAACATCCAAAGACTCAACAGGCAAACCAAGCAATTGAGCATGTTCACGTAATATGTATGGGTGTGTAGATCCAGAATCAATCAAGGAAAGTAATGACAAGGATTGCAAAGTGAAGGTACCTATGATCACGTCCGTGTCATTCCTCTCCTCTCGCTGAGCATACACTCGAGCCTGGCCACCACCCTCAGGTTGGACAGCCACCACATGAGCCACAATCCTCCCACCATCATCTCTGCGCTGGAAGTTACCACGGTCGCGCCCACGACCTCTCTGTGGTGCAACAACACCAGGAGCACGTACCTGACCACCACCGGCCAACAAAGGACACTCCCTCCTCATGTGGTCTGCCGAACCACAATTCCAGCACGAATTACAGGTTACTGCAACAGGAGCCTGCACCTCTCTCTCTTCCCGAGGACAATCACGCCTCAAATGACCACGCGATCCACACGCCCAACATGTGTTCTGATCAGCTCTCTCCATGTCTCCTTAAACAGGCGCACCATGCCCTCCACCACTACGCCTAGCAGAAGACTGATACCTCCTATCTCGTCCTCTCTTGTTCCATCCACCACCGAAACTATACTCAGCAACTCTCTTGCCCGAGCTAGAACCAGCACTCGTAGAAGACAAACCCAGATTCTGCTCAATGTCTTTCGCCCTACTAACCAGCACATCAAAATCAGTGTACTCAGCGGCAATCATAAAGGTCTTTACATCCGTCACCAAACCATACCGGAAATGTTCACACCTTTCCCGCTCATCAGGAATAAGCTCAGGTGCGTATTGACTGAGACGAACAAACTGGATCTCGTACTCAGCCACCGTCATGCTCCCTTGAGTAAGAGACATGAACTCTCTTTTCTTTTCATCCAGGTATCGCACACCTAGATACTTCCGCTTGAACGCGTTCAGAAAGAACGTCCAAGTCACATCAACTTCCTTCATTCCGGAGATAGTGGTCGTCCACCAGGTATACGCATCATCATGTAACAGCGATACCACACACCCTAACTTCTACACATCATTGCAGTTCATTTGTCCCAATATCCTCTTGGTACTTTCCAACCAAGATTCGGAACCCTCATCTGACAAACCTTTGAACTGAGTCCCTCCCAGACTGCGCAAACGTTCCAAAGGTAATCTCGCATTAGTATCACCCTGATGCCCAGCTCCATGAGCTCCAGCTACTGCTGCCTGAAAGGCTCCAGCAATAACTTGAATCAAGACTGTCATGTCAGGAGCAGCTTGCCCCTGCCCAGCTTCAAGTCCAGTGACCCCAGCACCAGCACCAACACCAGCTCCATCACCTCCAGCACCACCACCACCGGGCGGTCCACCACCAGGAGGAGGAGGTATATCCATAACATTTTCAGCATTTTTCTCATTCTCGTTCTGAGCCATAGCTCGCATATTAATTCTCGTCTCTCTACGAGGTCACATTCACTAAAACAATGCACTAACACAAATGCAATAAACATAATCAGGCTCAGCAAGGTAAGAAATCCAAGTACTCAAGCTCATTTCCAAACAAAACAATTCATTTCATTAGTTTTGATATGGCAATGGGTCCCTCTAACATGCTTCATCACAGCATACATCACAATTGTAACATACTTTACAATTCACACATCACACTTTCATTAAAAAAGGCACATCATGAAATCATACATACATCACCCTCATAATCATTCCCGTTTACTCGAGAAATCAGCTCTGATACCACCAAATGTAACCCCCTTAGCCTAGCCTAGACGGTTGACCTGAACTACGAAGATTACACGGGGAAAACCAAAGTCAACCCGAAATTCAACCTTGATTAACGACCCTTTTTTTACTTTTTAATCTTATCTAGATGCTCATTAACCTTATATGAACCCTATAGAACAACATCAAATTAGTCATATTACCAATATCAAATTAGTCATATTACATGCTTCCCTGTCAAATTTTACCTGAAACAGACATCTCAAACTCAAGCAATTGCAAATACAAAATTCAGGACTAAAACGTAAAGCTTGCAAACCTTAAACCATTCAAATCAGTGCCCAACGGTCAAGTGTTTCGGAACGGGGGTTAACCGTTCCGAAATGCGGGTTCGTTTCGAGACCTATATCGAAACAAGGCTTGGCAGTGGCAAAAGCGTTTCGGAACGGCCCTATCCGTTTTGATACACGAAGGCCATTTCAGGCCCCCGTTTCTAAACGTTAGTGCCCGTTCCGATATGGACTGCCCAGAAAGTGCAGATTTTGCTGGTTTAACATACAATTCAACACTCCAACACATCCTAATGACCACCTAATCAAGCCAACAAGTCATCATACATATTAGGTACATGTTTGCATAATCAAAACACGATCATGGCATCAATTAGGAGAAATCACAAGACTATAGGCATGTATCCTAATGTCCAAAGCAAACAACCATCAAAACATCAAAGCAAGCACCAAAATAGCCATTTACATATCCAAAACATTTAAGGCATCATGCCACAACTAGGGAGTCCAAACTTCTCCCAAAAACACATCCTAGGTTCCCATTGCCAAATATCAAAATCTAATAATGTTGTGAAATAGTCACCATACATGAGCTTAGCTTTCCCTTAGATTCTTAGCCTCCATGTTGCCCACAAACACCTCAATTATCTGCATTATTGGTTCAAGAGAAAGAGCGTTAGCACAAATGTTTAGTGATGCATGCTCTAATAAAACAACACAAATAATGCACTTTATAAAAACACTTTCCATAAAGCCTTTTAACACACATCATCATCATTCATGCAACATTGCATTCACAACAAGCATCTCATGCTTCAATATCATTAACATGTCATATTGGCTTCCAAGTGATAAACCATAACCTATTACAACATAAGACACAATCGAATACGCGGATTACAAGCGTTGTCCCATACGCTTCATACACACTACCGAACACACAAGGTGGAGTTTACCGGTAAAATCACAACCCCTCAACACTCGTGATGGAGTTTAACGGTACAATCACAACCCCTCCACATCACTCATTGGTAGTTGTATAACATCACTAACGAGAACACGGGACACTCAACACAAGATCCACACATGGACTTTTAACCACCATTGTGATCTTAACCATCTCGTTAGTGTACTTTGATGGAGTTTACGGTACAATTACAACCCCTCAACATCCAAGGCGACGTTATTCACGGTGCACCCAATCCTATAGCCAGCTAACTATATCCGATTCAAGTACTTTAAAACAAAAGCCATTAAACCATCATGCATCACTATGAATCAAAACCACATTTACTAACATCAAACCAAGGATCTCTTACCTTGAGCATCCTTCAACACATGGCTTTCAAAACCAGCATTAATCATGCTAAAACATGCTTTCAAAACAGAATTTAAACATGCAAATCAAATACATTGCATCCAACCATCTCATGGTTCATCCAAGAGAAAGAGTTTTCCCGAAAACTTACTCTTGAGCTTAGTTAAGTTGTTTAGACTTAAACTAAGCTCCCAAACCTCAAACATTCATTACCAAGCTGGAAATCCCAACTCCACTCACCAATTCTGTTTCGCAAGCTTGCCGAAACGCCGATCAAGCCTCCGGATCAACACCACAAGTATCCGAAGATGCCTCCCCTATTTTAAACACATCAAAGCAGAGGATTACTGCATCATCATGCATTAAAATCTTTAGCCAATACACCTAAACTCGCTGCTCTCACCAAAACTAACATTTCGGCTACCAAACACAACCGAAATCACTTCCAAACTCTTCCACAACATTACCCAGCCAAGATCCATCACTTCTAAACATTCCTAAACATCAATTAACATCCAAAAAGAACCTAAACTCGTCCTTATACCTCCAGTTATAACAGAACACCAAGATCACCCCAAAAACCACCATTTTCATAAGCAAAAACTTAGGAAAATCAACCTATTCGGGATTGCATTGATTAAACCTCAATTACACATCATTAAACATCCAAAATACATTAAAAAGCCATCTCAAAACAGAGCCCAAACAATCACCACAAATTTCTTTAAGATTTAATCCAAATCTTTAGTTTTAAGCCAAAATCAAGATCACAACACTAAAACCTTTGATAAAACTTAATTTTAGGATTGAGAACTTGGGAATTTCAGTAAAGAATTGAGTATTTTTAGGAGAAGAACATCCTTACCTCTAAATGTAGATTTCTCCTTGATTAGAGCCAAAATCCTTGAAAATTCAATAAGCAAATGAAGAGGATTTGATGTAGAAAGGATTATGAATCATTTAATGATTGAAACCTCATCATTTAGTGTGGAAATCAAAAGAAAAGTTGTTGTAGAAATGTGTTTGGCTGAGAGAATTTGAGAGAAAATGAGCTGAGAAAGTTTTCAAGAAAGTTAGTTATGAAATCTAAAAATTGGTTTTCCCATTTCCCTTTAATTAAATAAACATTAAATGTATCATTAAAAACTAAGAAAAATCTAGAGAAATCAATCTTTGATAAATTAGCTCCTTAAAGATTCAAAGTTTCAATCCTTACAAAACAGTCACCACTGAACTTTTCAAAATTTACATTTTAGTCACTAATTCGAAATGTCACACTTCCAAACCTTATTTTGTAAAATTGATTTCACCACTCTCTTATATATATTAAAAGAGGATTTTTAGATATTTTCCCACATTTTTAATGCAACCCGAACTAGGCTTTCCCTAAAACCACCTTTTATATTCGAACCGAAAATCAGATCGGTCCGGTTCAGACCCTAAACTTCCAAGCCCAAAATTGGGGTGTTACACAAACCATGATTTAAGCCAGCCTCAAGCGAGGATCCAAGTTCACTAAAACATTTAACTAGTGCAATATGGCAAAGGGCACCCCGATTTCCCTCAAACATAACATAGCATACAATAGCATAACATATTCAACATGCTTCACATCATCCACATCATCAACATACAATCATATTTAACTTCTATATGATTCACAACAACCAAGCATGGCATAAACTCCAACATTCGACCCAAAAACATGTTTTTTTTTTCAAACAACATGCTATTCAACTTTGAATCAAATATCAAAACATAAAAATTTCACTGACCATCATCCCTAATTCTTTCGAAACCTAGCTCTAATACCAACAAATGTAACCCCCTTAGCCCGTCTTAGACGCCCGACCCGAACTAAGAAGATTACACGAGGAAAATCGAAGTCAACCTCGATTAATGACCCTTTTTTTATCTTCTCTAGATGCAAATTATTATCCTATATGTTCAGCGAAGCGATTAGGCGAAAATGGCACAACGATCGGAGTTCGATTAAGGGTTCAATTGCAAACATTTGACTTTTAGGGATTAAATTGTAATTTCAAGAATATACAGAGACTTTCAGATTTTAAAGTTACCAATCCTTAATTAGTCACGTAACATGCCATCATGCCAAATTTCAGCTCAAATGGATCACCCAAACTCATCCAGTTGAACATACAACATTTAGGGGTCAGAAAGTAACATTTCAGTAGTTGAAAAGATTCTTTTAAATGAAATTAATGAACCCGTATTGGTACGCCTTAGTCTGTATCGATACGCAAAATGGCAATAGCCGGAATTGACAAAAGGGTATCGATACACTCAACCCGTATCGATACAGACTTCAACCTTTTGCCTAGGCGTAACGATACGCTGGCAATTCGTATCGGTACACCCAAGCCAAAAAGCCTGAATTTAGCCTTAGTGTATCTAGACTCTTCCCCGAGTATCGATACGCATACCAGATTTTCACATTCAACAGCCTTGAAATCACACTTAACCTCAACTAAACATGCTTAGAACATCCATACATGTTATAGACAACTTACCAAACACATAAGCATCAACAAACAACATAACATAATCATCAAGCATATCAAATCATGGTGAAAATATTAGCTACTCTGGCATGCTTTAGAGTATAAGCCATAGCATAGGCAAAACACTATAAGCAAGCCCACAAACCAATTAGACACCACTTACAAGTCCAAAAACATAAACCAATCATGCCTAAGGTGTTTAACATCGCCCACAAAACCATGAGTGGAAATCCCTCACATTGCCTCTTATTACACTAAAATAAAACCACATACATTGCTTAGCCAAAATACTTGGAATCCCCTTGCTCTCTTATTGCCTCAAATGCTCAATTCTCTGCATTGATGAAACAAATGAGCGTAAGCATATAGCTTAGTGAGAACCGCTATAAATCAAACATTCATCAATGCATTTTGGAAACCATATCATCATCATTTTGAAAACATATGTCTTCCTTAAAACCATGCACTTTGGACACCAATCCGCTTTCAAACCACATGCTCATAGCATCACTAATATAACAGCAAAAACCTTTGTTCATGCTTAAACCAAGCATCACATGCATTCTAGCATAAGTCCCAAGCATCACATGCTTAAATCATTATTCAACAACATTATATTGGATCACAAGTGATCATTAACAAACTATTTCAATACCAAGCACACTTGACACAATCGGATATACGGATTACAATTGTTGTCCCACACGCTTCATACACACTACCGGACCCTTAAGGCTCACACACGGGATTAGACCATCAATGGTTGTGAAACCCGTGGTGGAGTTTAACGGTACAATCACAACCCCTCAACACCACTCATCGATAGTTGTATAATTCCACTAACGAGAGCACAAGACACAAACCACAAGATCCACACACGGGATTAGACCATCCACCGTTGTGATCTTAGTCTCAATCGTTAGGGTACTTGGATGGAGTGTATGGCACAATTACAACCCCTCGACATCCAAGAAGACTTTATTCACGGTGCACCCAATCCTATAGCTGGCTAACTATATCCGATTAAAGTAACCAAAATCCATTTCCATCACTTGCCAACATAATCATTTAACATCATTATTCCACAGTTTTACAAGCATAAAACACAATGCCATTTTCACAAGCATAAACATGCTTAAACCAAATGCATTAATCACATAAATCCAAGGATCACTTACCATGTGCATCCTTAACAAAATGGCATTACATACCAGCATCATCAATGCTCAAAACATGCTTTAAAACAATAATAAATCCACATTCAATTCAAGTGCATTTTAAACCAAAACATAGCACCTTCCGAGAGAGACTTTCATGTTACTTACTCTTGAGCTTAGCTAAGTGTTTCAAACTTACACTAAGCTCCCAACACCATGCTCAAAGCGTTACAAAGCTGGAAAATCCTTTTCCACTCACCAATACGCGAAACTTCGCTTGCCGACGCGAAGATCACCCTTCTGAAGCCTCCAAAAATGCTTCGCTTGCTTCCGGATCAAGATCCCCTGTTTTTAGAGCATCAAAACAAAGATCCAAATACATTAAAATGCATTTCAACACCAGCAACTAAACACAACTCGTTGCTCACCAAAACTACACCAATTTACCCGTCCGAAACAACCGAAAACCTAATTGATTGCTTTCTAAACCAAGCCCAGCCAACATACATCACTTCCAACCATTATTAAACATCAAAACATATCAAAAAAACAACCTAAACCCTTTCTTATACCTCCAGCAAGCATAACACCATCAAACCACCTTAAAAACCCAACTAAAACCATCAAGAAACTCAAGGATCTCAAGGATTTAAAGATCTATATATCAAAACTCTTTTTCAACATAATAATCAACTCAAAACTCAATTAAAATCAATCCAAAATAGAGCTCATCAACAACACTCCAAAAATCAAGATTTAAACCACTAATTTGCAAGATTTTGATATTAATCAAAACTATAATCAAAACTAAGCCAAAAACAACAATTAGGAGCCAAAGATCTTGGGAATTTCAATAAAGAACCTAGATTGAAGGTTGAGAACGGGATTTACCTCCAATCCTTTCCTTCCTTAAGGTTTAACAAGTTTTTGCTTCACAAACCTTGAAAATATTGAAGAGAACTCTTGGAAATGATTTTGAAATCAAAGAGAGAGTGTTTGGGAGAAAAGAAATCTGGAGAAAGAGTTGAGAAAAATGGGCTTGCTGAAATGAGAGTTAGTTACGTAAAATAAAATCACAAATAACCATTTAAATAATTAAAATAATTAAAAATAAATTTTAATCAATTAGAATAACTCATTTAAAACACATGTCAATTTAAGGAAGGTGTAATTGCACCATAGATCCCTAAAGATTCTAAGATTTTTTACTCCTCTTTGAAATTTACAATTTTCCACAGTTTTAAAACTTTACATTTTGGTCACTACCCAAAATGTACAACTTCCAAAACTCATTTTGTAAAATTGATTTGACCAACATCTTAAACATGATTTTAGAGGATTTTATAAAATTTTAGCATATTTTTATCTTTCCCAGTCCTTGATTTCCCTAAACCACCTAATATGATTCGAACCATTCCTGGCCGGTCTGATCCGATGTCTAAAACATCTAGGCCCAAAACTAGGGCGTTACAACTCTCCCCTAATTAGGAAATTTCATCCTCAAAATTTTACCTAAAGGAAAAAGGTGTGGAAACTACTTCAGCATGTCCGCCTTGCTTTCCCAAGTGGCCTCCTCAACTCCTCGGTGCCGCCACAAAACCTTCACAAGCTCTATCGTCTTGCCATGAAGAACTTTGCTGCTCACATCCAGGATCCTCATGGGTTCCTCGTCATAAGACAAATCCGGATTCAACTATATTTCCTCAACATGCATCACATGCGAAGGATCCGATTTGTACCTTCGCAACATCGAGACATGAAACACATCATGAATCTTTTCCAACTCGGGAGGCAACCTCAACCGATAAGCCACAGGACCAATACGCTCCACAACCTTATATGGTCCAATAAACCTCGGGCTAAGAATACCCTTACACCCAAATCTCATCACCTTCTTCCAAGGCGACACCTTCAAGAACACACGTTCGCCAACAGCGAACTCAATCTCCTTACACTTTAGATCTGCATAAGACTTTTGTCGATCTGATGTTGCCTTCAAACGCTCACAAATGAGCTTCACCTTCTCGGTGGTTCCTTTCAACATAGCCGGCATCGAAATCGACTTCTGCCCCATCTCTGCCTAACAAAGAGGAGTTCTACACTTCCTCTCATACAAAGCCTCGTACGGAGCCATTTGAATGCTTGCCTGATAACTATTGTTATAAGCAAACTCAACCAACGGCAGATGCTTCTCTCAAGAACCCTGAAAATCTATAACGCAACACGTCAACATATCCTCAAGCACCTAGATAACACGTTCTGACTATCCATCTGTCTGAGGATGATAAGAAGTACTGAAATTTAACCGTGTACCTAAGGCTTGATGCAAACATTCCCAAAACCTTGATGTGAACCTCGGATCTCTATCCGACACTATAGACTTCGGCACACCGTGCAACCGCACAATCTCAGCAATATACAGCTCTACCAGCTTATCCAGGGTATACATGGTATGCACAGATAAGAAATGTGCACACTTCGTAAGGCGATCCACAATCACCCACACAAAATTCTTCTTTGATGGTGACAAAGGCTATCCAGACACAAAATCCATGATAATCCTTTCCTATATCCATTCTGGGATTCTCAAAGGTTGCAACAACCCAGAAGGAACCTGATGTTCAGCCTTCACTCGTTGACACACCATGCACTTGCTAATGAATTCGGCAACATCCTTTTTCAACCCCACCCAATAGTACTCATCCTTCAAGTCATGATACATCTTTGTTCTACCAGGGTGCATAGCGAAAGGACTACTATGAGCTTCAGTCAGAATAGTGTGCCTCAACTCAAGATCATCTGCCACCACTATTTGACTCCCAAAACACAGAACACCATCATTATTAAAACTGAAATCCGAAGGCTTACCATCCGCGATATCCTGAACGTGAGGAACAAGAGAATTATCAAGCAACTGCTTATCCTTGATCAACTGGACCAGAGATGGTTTCACTTGCAATTGGGCAACAAGACTACCTTCTTGCAATATGCTCAAGCGAGCAAACATCACCCTCAACTCCACATCCACCATCATGCTCAAAGCATCAGCCACAACATTGGCCTTTCCAGGATGGTACTCGATCTACAGATCATAATCCTTAAGTAACTCCACCCAACTACGTTGCCTAAGATTCAACTCCTTCTAAGACATAAGATACTTCAAGCTATTATGATCCGTGAACACCACACACTTTTGACCATACATATAATGCCTCCAAATCTTCAAGGCAAACACAACAACCTCAAGCTCAAGTTCGTGAGTAGGGTAGTTACGCTCATGCACCTTCAACTGCCTAGATGAATATGCCACTAGCTTACCCTCCTGCATCAACACACAACCTAAACCGACAATGGACGCATCAATATAGACTACAAACTCCTTACCAAACTCAGGTTGAATCAGGACAGGAGCTTGCATCAAAGCTTCCTTCAGCTTCTCAAAAGCTTGTTGCCTCGCATCTGTCCACTTAAAGCGAACATTTTTCTGCAACAACTTAGTCAAAGGTGCAACAATCTTCGAGAAACCTTCGACAAACCTACGGTAATATCCAACCAAGCCAAGAAAACTTCGCACCTCCGACACTGACTTAGGCACCTTCCAACTCATTACCGCCTCTACCTTATGCGGATCAACATGGATACCCTCGGCCGATACAACATGTCCAAGGAAGACCACCTCCCTAAGCCAAAACTCACACTGGCTCAGCTTAGCATACAACCAGTTCTTCAATAACACATGCAAAACTATCCTTAAGTGTCTATCATGATCCTCCTCTGTACGAGAGTACACAAGGATATCATCGATGAACACCACCACAAACTGATCCAAGAACTCATGGAATACACGATTCATTATGTCCATGAAAGCAGCATGCACGTTGCTCAAACAAAACGGCATCACTAGGAACTCGTAATGCTCGTACCTTGTCTGAAAAGCTGTCTTAGGTATGTCCACATCCTTTACCTTCAATTGTTAATACCCTAACCTCAAGTCAATCTTAGAAAACACCGAGGCTCCTCGAAACTGATCAAAGAGATCATCAATCCTAGGGAAGGGAAACTTGTTCTTGATCGTCAACTTGTTCTGTTGCTGATAATCTATACACATCTGCATTGTCCCATCTTTCTTCTTTACAAACAACACCGACGCACCCCAATGTGACACACACGGTCGAATAAAACCTCGATCAAGAAACTCCTGAAGTTGTGTCTTCAGCTCCTTCAACTCTTTCGGTGCCATTTGATAAGGAGAAATGGACACCAGAGTCGTATTATCATACAACTCGATACCAAACTCAACTTCTATGCTTGGTGGTAACCCAGGCAATTCTTCCGGAAAGACACCCGGAAAATCGCAAACGGTTCTGATGTCCTGCACATGTACATCCTTTGTACCAGGATTCATCACATGTGCAAGATAAGCATCACAACCCATCCTTAGTATACGGCTTGCTTCCATAGCCGAAAACCACATTTGACAAGAATTTCACATTCTCCCCTACTATCACCACTTCATAATCATCAACAAGCTTTAAGGTGACTCGCTTAACTTCAAAGTCAACCACTGCTTTATTCTCAGACAACCAATCCATACCAAGGATCACATCAAATCCATAAAAGGGTAACTCCATCAAATCAACAAGAAAGACATGACCCTGAACAGATAAGGGACACCTTCGATACAATTTCCTAGTGACTACAGTCTCACCAAAAGAACTAGTCACTTACATTCCTACCTCAAGCAACTAAACAGGTATATCAAGCAAATGCGCATGCTCACTCAAGGTATAAGAATGTGTGGATCCAGAATCAATCAAAGCCAACAATGATAAAAGACTGTAGAGCAAAGGTACATGCGATAACATCAGTGTCGTTGCGCTCCTCGCGCTAAGCATAGATCCTCATAGGACCGCCTCCCTCAGGTCGAATTGCCACCACATGAGCGATACCACGCTGACCATCATCTCTCCTCTAAAAATTCCCTCAGCTGCGCCCACGGCCTCTCTGAGGTACAGCCACGGCAGGTGCACGTCCCTGGCCTCCTCCAGCCAACAGATGACACTCACGCCTCATATGATCCGCTGAACCACAGTTCCAGTAAGAATTCTTTGTCATCACAAGCATTAAGGTTCAGCCCAATCTAACATCACATACAATAGTTCACATTCATATTACAATCACCATACATAGCATCACCATCATATACTAAACATTATCATGCTTAAGGCATTCACCGAACAAAACATACATCACCGAAAACACACATTCACGTCACAATTACTTACCAACAACTTACCATCATCCCAACCTTTCGTAACCTGGCTCTAATACCACCAAATGTAATCCTCTCGACCCAGCCTAGCTGATAGACCGAACCGAACGGGTCACACGGGGAATACTGAAGTAAATCGGGAAGGTTTACCTCTATAAATGACCTTTTTTTTTTTCTTTTTATCTTGTCTAGATGCAAATTAGGTTCCTATGTGTTCAATAGAACAACGGATCAAACGACAACTCGAACACACATCGATTATTACCAAATTCAGTTTAGGGACCATTTTGTAAACTTAACAAATTACAAGGGTTTATCCCATTTTCATTTTACCTACCTTTAATTAAACTCATTTCATGCATCTCTGTAAGAACTCGACTCAAATTAACTATTAGAACTCATTTAATTGCACATGACAAATATGGACCAAATGCAAAGAAACAAAACTTCAAAATATTCAAAAACTATCGTAACAACCAGTCATTTCGGAACAGCAAGTCTCGTATCGAAATGGGTGTATCGAAACAGAGGCACTTGTTTCAAAATGCGGGCTCGTATCAAAAATACTCTTGACTCATTCTGAAATAGGGTTTCATAGTAGCTAAACGTACCAAAACAGACCTCCTCGTTTCGATACCCCAAGGCATTTTCAAACACGCATTTCGAAACGGACAAGTGTGTTTCGAAACACCTGGGCCTGTAAATCATCATTAAAATCAGCATGCTAACCATCGTGCAACAAGTTTCACATACTTCTCAGCAATTAAACCATTGCTAGCCAAAAACCAAGCCTTTCAAGCATACTCACTATTATTCAAAGCTTAAAGTAAAACATGCATCATCAACGTTTCCATAACATTTCAATCCATTATATTGGCTTACAAGTGATTAACAACATTCTCATTTCTCAAAAAGCATATCGGATACACAGATTACCAAGTGTTGTCCCAAACACTTCATACACTCTACCGGTATCTCAAGGCTCACACACGGGACCAACCCTTCACCGTTGTGACACCCGTGGTGGAGTATTCAGTACAATTACAACCCCTCAACACCACTCATCGGTAGATGTATATCCCACTAACGAGATACGGGACACATACATGGTTCGCACTCGGGAGCTACCTTATATCGTTGCAACCTTAAACATTCCTCAATCGTTAGGATACTTGGATGGAGTTTTCGGTACAATCACAACCCCTCAACATCCAAGACGACTTTTTTATTGTGCACTCAATCCTATAGCCGGCTAACTCTATCCGGTTTCATTTACAAAACACTTTATTCAACATCACTTGCCAATATAATCCACATTTCATGCATACCTCACTATTTTTCCAAAGCATTCAGAATAAGCCATATCTCAAGCATTAAACCATGCTTAAGAACTCATGTATCAACACATGAATACAAGGATCACTTACCTAGTGCATCCTTAAACCATATGGCATCATCAACCACATTTTATAAACTCAAAACATGTTTTAAAATAGTAGGTAAACGCAATAAAAACAAGTGCATCCAAAGGCTGACAATAGCACAAACCGAGGTAGAAATTCATTTTACTTACTTCCAAACTTAGTAAAGTGTTTCAAGCTCTTATTAAGTTCCCAAAACCTTTTCTAAAACGTTTCCAAGCTGGAAAATCAGTTTCCACTCATCGACTTGTGAAACTACACTTGTCGACGCAATAATCAATCGTTCGAAGCCTCCAAAACTACTTCGATCGATTCCGAAACACTATCCCCTATTTTCAACATATTAAAAACAGAGATTCAATTCATCATAATGCATCCAAACACCAGCACTCAAAATAAAACCCGATGCCTTGCTCTAAAGTATCAAATTACCCTTCCAAAACAACTGAAAACTCAATCGATTGATCTCCAAACTCAGCCTGGCCACAATTCAACACTTCCAACACGTTTTTAGCATAAATCAACATCCAAAAAACCATAAAACCTTCTTTATAACTCCAGCAACTCAGATCTCACATAACACCCCAAAACCCAACCAAAAACACATTTAAAAACAAAGATCTTAAGGATTTCGGGATTAATATGGTTAAGACTCTATTTCAACATCATTAACCTTCCAACACTTGATTAGAAACCATCTCAAACAAATCAAATCAAAACAACTCTGAAAAACACATTAAATCATCCTTTCTAACAAGATTTCATCATTTTATCAAAACCACAATGAAACTTCAATCAAAAACATAATTAAAGAGCCAAATATCTTTGGAATTTCATTAAAGAACCTTGATTAGAGGGTTAGCACAAAAATTACCTCCAATCCTTGCTTCTCCTCTAATTTGGCTAGTTTTGCTTTCAAGAATCTTGAAGAGATTTGAGAGAGGTCACAAGAAAGATGTTGAAAATCAAAAGAGAAAATAAAAGTGAAAGAAAATGGAAAATGAGAGAATGGGAGAGCGTTTGGCTGATGTGAAAATGAAATGATCATCAATATTATTAAGCAAAATAACTACCTTTTTAGTTAAATCAATAAAATCCACATTTAATATTTAATAAATAATTTAAAATACATGCCAAAATAGGAAAAAAAGATTAATTGCCATTAAGCTCCCTAAAGATTCTAAGATTTTGACTCTTTTTGAAAAACATCATTTTTCCACAATTTTAAAACCTTACATTTTGGTTACTACCCAAAATGTACACTTCCCAAAACTTTTTTGCAAAATTGATTTAACCAACCTCTTAAACATCATTTTAGAGGATTTTAGAAAATTTTACCACATTTTTATTCCCTCTTGAACCTTGATTTTATTGAACCACATCTTAATGTCTCGAACAACCGATTACTGGATCCATTAGCTTAACCCGACACGCAAAACACCTAGGCCCAAAACTAGGACGTTACAACATCTTGGAGGATCAAGTCAAAGTTGTTGCTCTTCAACAAAATTCTATGGATGTCTCTCTGGCCGCTTTCCATGGTGCTTGACTCAACCAAACTAGGAGGCCTCAACCGAATCAAGACGATGAGGATGAAGAGGACGAGAATGACGATAATGGTGGGAACGAGTAGTTATGCATATCATAACATATCATTTAGTTTTATTGTTTATGCCCCTATCTATTAGAACACTATGCTTTTATTTATATTGTTAGGATTTGAGTTTGGATTTATGTTTTTTGAACTATTAGTTGCTTTAAATTCTTAAGTTTGCAATTGAATTTAATGATATTATGTTGCTATTATCCTACCTTGTGCTTTTATGTTTGATCTAAAAAGGGGAAGAAGTATTATATAGAGCCAATTTTGAAAACTTGAAACTTAATTATGAAAACCTATATTAAATTAAGGGGGAGTAAGCTTTTAAAATGTTTCAAAACTTAAAAATTTATATTTGGTTTTGTTATATCAAAAAGGGAGAGATTGTGAAACCAAAATTGATTTTGATATAACAATTTAACTTAAGGACAAAATTGTAAAAAAATAAATTTTTAAGTGTTTTCAAAGACTCACAATTTGACAAACCATTTTGAACCAAACACTATTTCAAGTTAAAACATATTTAAAGGTTTGATTTTCACTAAGTCTTTCATGAGTTTTCAAGCTAAACTTCAACAAAACGCCCAGGCGTATCGATACCCTTATGCGTATCGATACGGTTTTTCAATACTGGAATTTTAATCATTCATAGCGTACCGATACGGTCTAACCTCGTATCGATACGATATTCATATGGGCACGACTTTAGGCTGTAGCGTATCGATATGCATCGGGTCCGTATCGATACAGTTTCATATATAAATATTCTTTTCATATAACGTACCGATACGGTATGTCACCGTATTAATACGATATGCTGACCTTTGCAAAAAAAACTTTGCATTTAATATTCGAACGTTGGCTTGTCAGTTATTGGAATACAAAATTTTAAATGACCGTTGAACGGTATCGATACCCTAAGGTAACATATCGATACGTTTTTTAGCAAAACTTAATTAAGGATTTCAGTGAGCAAAATTTGTATCGATACGGCTAACCGTATCGATACACCCCTTAATATCGTATCGATACGCCTTTTAAGCGTATTGATACGCCCTGTTTTTCAGTCATAATGGCTCTTTCTTCTTTAAGACATGTACTGATAAGCCCACGAGCCATACTGATACATTAGGTTGTTGAGGAGCATTTATTGCGGCAAAATTCAGCCCATTGGCACTATTGATGATCTCAACCACCCAAACGGCTAGAAATTAATGTAAGGGTATAAAAACAAGTCTCAAATGCTACAACAACAACTATTGAGCCTTAAAGCAACAACAAAGCATTCAAATTCAAACTTTGTTTATTTTAGAGTCAAATCTTTGTACCCAACTCAAGTGTGTTTTCATTGTAATTTTTTATTGAGAGTTTGGGAAGTGTTTGATTGTATTTGGGTAAACATCAACCTTTGAGAGGTACTTGTAAAGTTTTCAAAAATTCCTTCACTGTAAATAGTGTGTTGGATTAAGCTTTAGGTAGAAAGCTTAATCGGTATTGTAAGGTTTCCTCCTCATCCAAGAAAAGGGGAAGAATCAATAGTGGATTGGTTGAAAATCCTTAGTGGGAGCTAAGGTAGTGGAGGTAGATTTCATTTAGGAACTTGAACCACTATAATTGCCTTGTGTCAAATTTTTATTCATCCAATTTCCACCCTCAAATTTTTAATCGCCAATTCACCGTCCTCTTCGCCATTTGCAATCGTTTGATCAACTCAACAAAAACCTTCATACAACTACATAAAAATGTATGGGTGTCTTAAAAAGGTAATATTTTCATTACCGAAGTAAATGAAAATAAGTGGACTATATTTTCATTAACCATGTATAACATAGTAATGTCAATTTCTTCTATACAAATAGATTCACAAGAATGTGATAATAAAAACAAAGAATGACTCATTCTTTGAAAATATATTTCCTATATATTTAGGGAAATTGATCCAAGTTCAAAGAAACGAACTTTGGAAACTATCAATGGAAAATAGTTTATATGTTCAACAAAAGGTTGAAACTAATACATTATCAAATAAGAGTGTGACAAATGTGTGTATGTTATACGTAACAATGAAATGGTAAAACATACCAAAAACATGTTAAATTCAAAATTTGACATGGAAAATATGAGAATGACATAATTGATTTTGGGCATCAAAATCAAACGGTCATCTGAAGGTTGAATATTGACTCAGTCACACTATGTGGACAAGGTCCTTGAAAATTTGGCAATAATGATTTTGGTATAGCCAAAACTCCAATAGACACATGCCAATATTTGTCTAAAAACAAAGGTCAGAGTGTTGACCAAGTGGAATATGCAAGGGTCATAGGCAGTCTAATGTACCTTATGAACTGCACTAGACTGGATATTGCTTTTACTGTGAGCAGTTTAATCAGATTTACAAGCAATCCAAGTGAAAACCACTGGAAAGCAATTGTAAGGATACTGAGATATCTTAGATATACTCGAGACTACGAATTGCATTATTCCAAAGATCATGATGTGTTAAAAGGATACTCTAATTCCAGTTGGACATCTAATATTCAAGATACCAAGAGCACAAGTGGATAAGTCTTCACTTTGGGAGGAGGAGTCGTGTCGTGGAAATCCTCAAGACAAACGATCATAACCAGATCCACAATGGAATCTAAGTTTGTTGCTCTGGATAAATTCGGAGAAGAAGTAGAATGGCTAAGGCAATTTCTTGAGGATATTCCTAAATGGCCAAAACATGTGCCCATAGTATGAATATATTGCGATAACCAAGCAATGATTGTTAGGGCACAGAATTGTATGTACAACGGTAAGTCGAGACATATGTGTCGTCGACAAAATACCGTTAGACAGCTGATCTCAAATGGAGTTATCTTTGTTGATTATGTAAAATTAAAGGATGACGTTACGGATCCGCTAACCAAAGGGTTAAATCGAGATCAAGTTGAGAAAACATCAAAAGGAGTGTGACTAAAGCCCAGGAAAATCCAAGGCGCTATGTGAAGAAAACCCCTACCTAGTTGACTGGAGATCCCAAGATCTAGGTTAAAAGGGAGAACCTACATGCATAGACCTTGTGCGGTCACTGTGGAACAGGCTAAGCAATGCTTTTAATGACCATTGTGTGTTTCGGTGAGCCGAACAAAATAAGTCACCTATGTAAGAGTGAAGTGGGGCCATTTCGAGGAGACTATTGGGCATAGTTCTCTCAAACTCTCGCAGAACAAGGCGATGTCCATGGCTATACGGACATACCCATGAGAACTAGAATTTTTACCAGAGGAGTAGTTGTGTGAAGTATATCATCGTTTACACAAACGAAAGAACAGTTCAAGGACATCACGTCTACTGGTCAGCCAGTAAAGTAAATATACTTTCACAGGGGAAGGTTCAAGGGTGGACACCTACATATCCTATGCAACTATCGATCGTAAAATCTATCACCACATCGAGTCAAAATGATTTTAAAACATCAATTTCATTCATGTGAGGGATTATTGGAAAATTGTGATAATATGGGAACTTTAAGGCATAATTTCAATGGGTAAAGATGGAGAATCTGTAACACCCCGAAAACCGGTCTAGTCAGAATTGGATTCCAATGATTGGAGTTTTGATATTAAAATATTGAAATATCGAATCCTTGCTATAGATTATGTTGTTAAAGTACTCTAATTGAACCAAGTCCTTAATTAAGATTGCTTTGAGGATGCTCAAATTAATGTTTTTGAGCTAGGCATTTCGATACACTCAGACCCGTATCAAAACGGCCTAGGTGAGGCGTTTCGAAATGAGTATAGGGCGTTTTGATACGATCATAATCGTATTAACTAACTTTTGGACTTTTGTATGACCGTTTCGATACGGTTTCACTCGTTTCGAAATGGGTCCCTTGTTTCGAATATGTTTGAAGGTTAAAATTAAAAGAAAATGATGATATAATGTTTCACCTATTTATTTGCCACCCTCCACGTGATTTTGGTCAGAAAACATGACTAGAGGTCATCTATATATCTAGTTTAAAAAGGGATAAAGAAAATATAGAAAATATTATTAAATAGCTTACCTTAGGTTGAGGAAAAACTTTCTATTGGCTAAAGGTGAGGTGGGAAATGATTAAGGTTTTAGTTCTCTTAAAATGAACAAAAAGAAAGCTCTCACATTTGTTTTGCTCCACCGAGACTCAATTCCACCTTTTATCTTAGACTTATTAAGCACACACCTCCTTTGTCTTCAACCTTGAGCTCCTAAGCATACACCTCCCCATTTGAGAACCTTGAGTTTAAGCTTTTCTTGATTTAAGAACACCAAGTCATAGCTATCGATTAGGTAAGTGAAAGCCCTAAGTTAATCATCGATTCTCTTGATTATTGGATGATCAATTTCAAGCTTTAAGATAAGCTTTTTCTAATAGCTAATGGCTATTCAAGCATCGATATTATCATATTGATTCTAATAATCCCTTATTGCTCTTTCTAGTTCAAGAAGTGGAAAACATTAATCTATCGCCTCCATAGAAAGCTAGGGATAAGGGTATCACCATCTGAGAGCCTTAGAAGCTTCAGATTTTCGAGGTGTGTAACCCCCTTAGCCCGGCCTAAACGCTTGACCCGAACTACGAAGATTACACGAGGAAAACAAAAGTCAACCCGAAAGTCAACCTTGATTAACGACCCTTTTTTATTTTTATCATTTCAAAATGCAACATTAGGCCTATGTGATTACTCAAGAATTATAGGAAGAGAAAGCACCGCGATCGAAATACATGTAGGGATTCAAATGTAGGAATTACACTTTTAGGGACCAAAACGTAAACTTTGCAAATTGAGAAAACTTTGCAGATTTTAAACTTACCAATATGTAATTAGTCATTTTTCATGCATCTCTGACAAATTTCAGTTTAATTGGACATTCCCAACTCAACCAATTGCATCCACAAACATCTAGGACTAAAATGTAATAAACAGGAACTTGAAACCATTCAAAATGCAGACCAACGATCAACCGTTTCGAAACGCTGACCCTGGTATCGAAACGGTCATATCGAAACGGAGTTGACCGTTTCGGTACTCCGGTGCGTTCCAAGACCAGTATCGAAACATGCCTCTCCAGTAGCTAAAGTGTTCCGAAACACCATTACACGTTCCGAAACACTATGGCCATTTCAGGCCCCTATTTCAAAACAGATGAGGGTGTTTCGATACACCTTGCCTGCAACCATACAATTTTCTGGTTTTCACATCTTTTCACATTCAAACATATCCCAAATCATACCATAACATATCAACAACATGATTAGACATTATAGAACATATTTAAGAAACTTAAGCTAAAGCATGGCATCAAACAGATGAATATTTAGTCTATAGGCATGCTTCCTAACCACAAAACCAAATAAAGACCTCAATCCTCAAGCCAAACCAATTAGGACCATTTACAAACTTCAAAAACCATAACAACCTTGCCACAACATACGAAGTTCAAAATACATCTCCCAAAAACATTATTAGATCCTCATTGCCAAATATCAATACTAGAGTATGTAACCCCCTTAACCCAGCCTAGACAGTTGACCCGAATTAAGAAAGTCACACGAGGAAAACCAAAGTCAACCCGAAAGTCAACCTTGATTAACGACCCTTTTTTTTTCTTTTTAATCTCATCTAGATGCACATTAACCCTAATTGTGATCACACAAACAACATACTCAAAGATCACAAACATCAGAGATCAAACAGGGACCCAATTGAACAAATTACAACTTTAGGGACCAAATTGTAATTTCTGATAAATTAAAGGACTTAACCCAAATTAATCTTACCAACTTGAAATTAGTCAGGTTTCATGCTTCTCTGTGAAATTTCAGCTCAAAAGGACTTCTCAAACTCATACAATTGCACAAATAAGATTCAGGACCAAAACGCAAACATTTCAAAACATATAACTGCCCATGTCAGCCCCCAACGGTCGACCGTTCCGAAACAGGTTGACCCTGTTCCGAAACACGGGCCGTTCCGATACCAGTTCCGCAACGGGGGTCTGGCAGAGGCCAAACCGTTTCGAAACGGTGCACCCCGTTTCGGACCCCTGGGTTCATTCCAGGCACCCGTTCCGAAACGGTGCTCACTGTTCCGAAACGCCTGCACAAAATTCAGCAAACTAGCATACCAAAACATGCAATTGATCACTCAAACATGCTCCAAATGCTACCAAACTTTACCAGCATGCAATTCAACATATATAGGACATATAGGCATCATCAATTCATCAAAACAACATCACAAGCAAAAAGCCCCAATTCTATAGGCATGCTTCCTACACAAGCTAACTACTCAAGCATTAACTTTAAAAACAAGCATATAAGGATCCAATCCAAAAACCAGCATTCAAAACATCATTCAACATACTTAGGGAGTTCCAAACACCTCCCAAAACATACACATTGGTCCCCCATTGCCAAACCATCCAAAAGCTAAAATGTTTAACAAAAACCTTCCATACATTGAGCTCTACTTGTACTTGAACTCTTGCCCTTCTTGCTGCCCTTTAAGATACTCTAGTGCTCTGCATTATTGAATTAAGAAAACGAGAGAGCGTAAGCAAAAGCTTAGTGAGGAGTGCTCTTTAAAAACCATTCAATAATGCAATTAAAAACATTTACAAAATCATGCTTACAATCAACCTTTGCACATGCTCAAAAGCATATTTAAAACAAGCAATCTCATGCTTCAACATAATCATTAAAACAAGCATCTCATGCTTCACAATATCATTAAAACAAGCATCTCATGCTTCACAATATTCTCAACATGTCATATTGGCTCAAGTGATACATTTCATTTATTAAAACAAGTTCAACAACTTTCCCAAGGACTTTTAAACACCTTGGCCCCAAGGACTTTTAAACACCTTGGCCATGTACTTTTAAACACCTTGGCCCCATGGACTTTTAAACACCATGGAAAGGAGCACCTAAGGACTTTTAACCACCTTAGTGTCCGCAACAAGAACCATCCAAGGACTTTTAACCACCTTGATGTTCTTAAGTAACAAGGCTCACTCAAGGACTTTTAACCACCTTAGTGACCTTCACTTTTTCAAAACATCACTTGCCAATATACATCTTTTTCAACACATAATCCACTGTTTTAAAGCATTAAACCAAGCCATTTACAACATGCATTTCAAAGCATCAAACCACATTATTTCAATGTATAAAATCAAGGAACTCCTATCTAGAGTTACCTTCAACATATGGCTTAAAACATCAGCAAATACCATGCTAAAACATGCTTTCAAAACAGTAATTAAAACATGCAAATCATCATTTTGCATCACATCAAAATCATGGCCACCACTAGAGAGTAAATCCGAAAACTTACGCTTGAGCTTAGCAAAGTTGTTTAGACTTAGACTAAGCCCCCAAAACCTTGGTTCCAAAGCCAAAAACCATTTTCACTCACCGATTTCCACTTTGCTTCAAGCCAAAGCACCAAATCAAGCCTCCGGATCAACAACTCTTGGATCCAAGGATGCCTCCCCTGTTTCAACACATCAAAGCAGAGGATTAATGCATCATCATGCATTAATTGCTTCAATGAAAGCACCTAAACTCGCTGCTCTCATCCAACCTCCATTTTCGGCCACCAAACACAACCGAAAATGCATCCAAAACACTTCTAAACAAAGCCCAGCCATAAACCAGCAAAACCTCACTTCCATAAACATCATAAAACATCTAAAAACAACTTATAAACAACCTTATACCTCCAGCAACATCAGATCCACAAGATCACCACAAAAACTACCTTGAAACACAAGCTAAACTTAGGAAACTCAACCTATCCGGGATTGCATCAATCAAAACTCATTTCCTTATCAATTTAGAGATCATTTAACATCAAAAACACCTCTCAAATCACAGGTTAATCAGATCTAACGAAAATCATCAAAAATCATCAAGATCTTGCATAATAAGCCAAGATCCATAAATCAACTTAAAAGCCTTTAATTAAACATCAATTTAGGATTGAAAACTTAGGAATTTCAGTAAAGAACTTGAAGTTCAGAGGAGAAGGACGTTCTTACCTCCAAACTTGAGTTTCTCCTCTTTTTGGAATGAAAAACCTTGATGAAACTTGTAGCAATTGGAGAGGATTTGAAGATACAATGATTAGAAATCAAATGAGAGTTGAAAGGAGGAATTTAGGTGAGAAAATCAGAATCAAATCTCTGGAAATGGAGTGTTTGGGTTGAGAGAAAAAGAGAGAAAGAAAATAGTGAGTTAGTTATGAAAATGGCTAAAATGAGATTTCCCTCCTTTTTGATATCTTTAAAATCAGAATTATAACTCAAAATATCTTAGAAAAATCTGGAGAAACTCCCTTTGGGTAAATAGCTCCTTAAAGATTCAAAGTTTCAACCCTTTATAAAACAGCCACCAAACTTGCGAAAATTACATTTTGGTCACTAGCCAAAATGTCACCCTTCCAAAACTCATTTTTCCAAAATTGATTTCACAGTTCACTTAATTATATTAAAAGATGATTTTAGAACATTTTTCCATATTTTTAATGCAACCCGAACTAGGCTTTCCTAATTTAACCTCTTACGATTCGAACAGCACTTTGACCGACCGGTCAACGCCCAAGACTTCTAAGCCCAAAACCGAGGCGTTACAGAGTATGTGAAATCATCACCATACATGAGCTTTTCACTTCCTTGGATGTTCTTAGCCTTCTAGCTGCCCAAATTCATCTCAATTATCTGCATTGTTGGTAAAAGAGAGCGTACGTATATTTGCTTAGTGAGGCAAGCTCTGAGGAAAACCAACACAACAATGCATCTATAAAACTCTTTCTCAAAAACCATTTTCAACAACATGCTTTTTCTATCTCATGCTTGAAAACCATTTCAAAGCAAATCTCCATTTGAAAACACATGTACCACCATTCTATCTCATGCATTTAAACCAATGCAAAGCTCATGGCAAAGCCATACACATGCTTGTGAAAACTAAAGCATTTCAAATACAAATCTCATATGCATTTCTCATAGCATAAATTATCTCAACATTTGGTACATGTGAATCAAATACATTTTCATATATTATATTGGCATTTCACATTTCATCTTTACTCGGATATGCGGATTAGCTTGACTCAAGGTCAAGTCCTACCCCGGTGGAATCTCTCATCACCGGACTCTCATAGCGGTATCTCTCATCGCCACAAAACTTGGGTACTTAACCAAGTCCTACCCCGATGGTATCTCTCATCATCGAATTCTCACTTTAGATCGGGATGGCACTACCCCCATTTCCCGACTCCAAAGAGCACGTACAAATTTTTAGTTTATAGTGCACTCTCATTCTATTGATCGATAAATTAAATCCGGTAATTATCTCATCTTCTATGTCAATATATTATGTTAAAAACATCATCTCACCTACTGTTTTATGCAACATTTCTCAAATCTTTCTCATCTCATTTCAAAATCATATCACATGCTTTGCATTAAGTCAAAATCTCAAAACTCTTCAATGCAACATGCTATCCCATGAAATCTCTACAAAGCATCTTCTCATGCTACAAATCATGCATAAAACAGTAGAAATTTGTCTATCTCAAAACAAGAGCATGCAAAAGCATTTAGGGGCATCAACCACATATTTGAGAGCAAATCTAGCCATACTTACTTCTGGACTTAGAATGGTGTTTCAAACCAATCCTAAATCCCCAAACCTTGTATCTTAGTCCCTCAAGGACTTCTAAAACCATTCGCACTTACCGATTACGTTTTGCTTGCTCGCCGAAAATATATCTAAACTCCTGGCACTTCCGGATCAACACCAAAAGCGTCCAAATATGTCTCCCCTGTTCATTACACATAAGAGCAGAGGATTAATGAATCATCATGCATTAAAATCATCAGCCACTCAAACAAACTCGCTGCTCTACTCAAAAACACCATTTCGTCTACCAAAAACAACCAAAATCATCTCCAAACTCTTCCAAAACAAAGCTCAACCAAGATCTATCTATTCTAATCATTTCATCACCAAAAATCACCATAAACTCGTCCTTTTACCTCCAGCAAAACCAGAACACCAAAACCATCCCAAAAACCACCAATCTAGCATGTAAAACTTAGGAATCCAAACCTATTCGGGATTTGTTTGATAAAACCTCATTTATAACATCAATTACCATCCAAAATACATTAGAAATCAACCTTAAAACAGAGCCTAACCAATAGTTACGAAAATCATCAATATCTCTCCAAGAATCTTCAGTTTTACCTCAATTTCATGTTTCTAACATTAAAGCAACTCAAAAATCATTAACAGAGGATTGATAACTTGGGAATTTCAGTAAAGAACTGATCATTAGAGGAGAAGGACGAAGATTACCTCTAATGGCTGATTTCTCCTCAATTTGGGCAAGATTTCTTGAAAATCCAAAGTAAAAACAAGAGGTTTTGATAAGGTAAAGATTAGGAATCCTTAGGAGAATGAAATCTTAACAAAAGGAATGAAAATCAGAGGTTAATTGATGAAGGAAATGTGTTTGGCTGAGTGGAAGTTGAGAGAAAATGAAATGAGAGAAAAACCAACGTAAGGTAGTTATGAAAAGTAAAATAGATTTTTCCTTTTAATTCTCATTTATTCCCTTAATTAAAAAATTAATAAAAACTCCCAAATTAAAGAGAAATCTGATGATAAACATTTTGGTAAAATTAGCTCCTTAAAGATTCAAAGTTCCAATCCTTTACAAAACAGTCACTATTCAACTTTTGCAAAAACTGCGATTTGGTCACTACACCGAAATGTAGTATTTCCAAATCATATTTTGTAAAAGTGTTTCCACCATAATCATTTATATAATAGATGATGATTTTTAGATATTTTTCCATATTTTTAAAATATCTCAAACTAGACGTTCCCTAAATCTCCCTTATAGTTTCGAACCGTTCTCGACCGGCCCGATTCAAACTCTAAAACATCTAGACCCAAAATCAGGACGTTACAACTCTCCCCCTCTTAAGAAATTTCGTCCTCGAAATTTCCTCGAGGAAAAAGGTAAGGAAATTGCTTCTTCATGTCTTTCTTCCTTTCCCACGTGGCTTCCTTAACACCACGACGTCTCCACAAGACTTTGACCAGCTCGATGGTCTTACCTCGGAAAACCTTACTATCCGAATCCATAATCTTAATAGGTTCCTCATCATACGTTAAGTCTGGGTTCAACTCAACCTCTTCCACAGGCATAACATGCGACTGATCCGATCTATACCTCCGAAGCATGGATACATGAAACACATTATGCATCTTCTCTAACTCTTGAGGTAGTCTCAACTTGTAAGCAACAGGACACACACGTTCTATCACCTCGTATGGTCCAATGAATCTTGGACTTAATTTGCCCTTCCGGCCAAATCTCATCATCTTCTTCCAAGGTGAAACGTTCAAAAACACACGCTCACCCACAGCAAATTCTATCTCCTTACGCTTCAAATCCGCGTAAGACTTTTGCCGATCTGATGCCGCCTTCAACCGCTCACAAATGAGCTTCACCTTCTCGGTAGTTCCTTTTCATAAAGTCGGCATCGAGACCAACTTTTGTCCCGTTTCAGCCCAACAAAGAGGAGTTCTGCACTTCCTCCCGTATAAAGCTTCATAAGGTGCCATTTGAATACTTTCCTGGTAACTGTTATTATAAGCAAACTCCACCAGAGGCAAGTGCTTCTCCCAAGAGCCTTGAAATTCAATAACACAACACCTCAACATAACCTCGAGCACTTGGATAACACGCTCCGACTGTCCATCGGTTTGCGGATGATAAGAAGTACTGAAATTCAGCCGCGTACCCAATGCTTGTTGCAAACACTCCCAAAACCTTGCGGTGAACCTCGGATCTCTATCCGACACTATAGATTTTGGCACTCCATGCAATCGTACAATCTCAGTAATGTACAACTCCGCAAGCTTAACCAAGGTATACGTAGTATGTACAGGCAAGAAATACGCACACTTCGTAAGGCGATCCACAATCACCCAAACATAATTCTTCTTTGATGGCGATAAAGGCAACCTAGACATAAAGTCCATAGTGATCCTCTCCCACTTCCATTCAGGAATCCTTAACGGCTGCAACAACCCTGAAGGAAATTGATGTTCAGCCTTAAGCCGCTGAAAAACCATGCATTTGCTAACATACTTAGCGACATCTTTCTTCAATCCCACCCAATAGTACTCATCCCTCAAATCATGGTACATCTTTGTACTACCAGGGTGCATAGCAAATAGGCTACTATGAGCTTCAGACAGAATAGTGCACCTCAACTCAACATCATTCAGCACCACTATCCGATTCCCAAAACATAAAACACCATCAACATTGAAACATAAATCTGATGGCCTACCTTCTGTAATATCCTGAACATGTGGCACCAAAGAATCATCTAATAGTTGTTTGTCCTTAATCAACTAAACTAGAGATGGTTTCACTTGCAATTCAGAAACAATACCACCATCTCGTGATATGCTCAAGCTAGCAAACATCGCCCTTAATTCCACCGCCAATTTTCTTGCTCAAAGCATCAGCCACAACATTGGCCTTCCCCGGATGATACTCGATCGTTAGATCGTAATCCTTAAGCAACTCCACTCAACGTCGCTACCTAAGATTTCACACCTTCTAAGACATCAGATACTTTAAACTCTTATGATCCGTGTACACAGTACACTTCTCACTATAGAGATAATGTCTCCAAATCTTTAAAGAAAAAACTACCGCTGCCAGCTCAATGTCATGCGTAGGGTAATTGCGCTCATGCACTTTAAACTGTCGCGATGCATAAGCCACTACCCTACCCTCTTGCATTAACACACACCCCAAACCAACATAGGATGCGTCACTATACACCACAAACTCTTTTCCTGATTCAGGTTGAACCATGATAAGAGCTTGTGTCAAAGCTACTTTTAGCTTCTCAAAAGCTTGTTGTCTCGCTTCCGTCTAGTCATACTTAACATCCTTTTGCAACAACTTCGTCCAAGGGGCAGCAATCTTAGAAAATCCCTCCACGAACCTCCGGTAGTAACCTGCCAACCCAAGGATACTACGAACTTCATGAACAGACCTAGGAGGCTTCCAATTCACCACCGCCTCAATCTTCTGAGGATCAACACGAATCCCTTCAGCCGAAACCACATGGCCAAGAAAAACTACTTCCTTAAGCCAAAACTCACATTTGCTCAGCTTAGCAAAAAGTTGATTCTCTAACAGCGCTTGCAAAACAATCCTCAAATGTTCCTCATGTTCCTCCTCGGTACGAGAGTACACAAGGATATCATCGATGAACACCACAATGATCTTATCTAAGAATTCATGGAACACCATGTTCATCATATCCATAAAAGCAGTATGAGCATTCGTCAATCCGAATGGCATCACCAGAAATTCATAATGCCCATATCTCGTTCAAAAGGTTGTTTTCGACACATCCACATCTTTCACCTTTAACTGATAATATCCTAACCTCAAATCTATCTTTGGAAACACAGCCGCTCCTCGTAACTGATCAAAAAGATCATCATTCCTCGGCAGAGGATACTTGTTCTTGATGGTCAACTTATTCAGCCGACGATAATCAATGCACATCCTCATCGTGCCATCTTTCTTTTTAACAAACAAGACTGGTGCACCCCAAGGTGACACACTAGGCCGAATAAAGCCTCAGTCAAGCAACTCTTAAAGTTGTGTCTTCAACTCCTTCAACTACTTGGGTGCCATGCGATAGGGAGCAATGGACACCGGAGTTGTTTTCTCACACAACTCAATTCCGAATTCAACCTCCCGACTAGGCGGCAAACCAGGTAAATCCTCCGAAAACACTCCAGGGAATCCACACACAGTCCTTATATCATGTACACGAACCTCCTTTGTACTAGGATTCATAACAAAGGCTATATAAGCCTCACATCCTTGACGCAACATTCGGCTTGTTTCAAGCGTCGACACCACATTAGATAGAAACTTCACAATTTCTCCCACCACCACAACCTCGTAATCGTCCACAAGTTTCAGCGAAACTCGCTTGCTTTCAAAATTCACAATGGCTCTATGCTCAACAAGCCAATCCATGCCAAGAATTACATCGAATCCATAGAATGGCAATTCCATAAGATCAACTAGAAACACATGCTCTTGTACCTTCAAGGGGCATCTCATATACAATCTTCTTGTTACAACCGTCTCACCAAAAGAACTAGTCACACGTTGTAACGCCCCGGTTTTGGGCTTAGAAGTTTTGGGCGTTGACCGGTTCGGTCAAAGTGTTGTTCGAATCTAAAAGGTGAAATTAGGAAAGCCTAGTTCGGGTTGCATTAAAAATATGGAAAAATGTTCTAAAATCATCTTTTAATATATATAAGTGAACTGTGAAATCAATTTTACAAAATGAGTTTTGGAAGGGTGACATTTTGGCTAGTGACCAAAATGTAATTTTTGAAAGTTGCGTGACTGTTTTAGAAAGGATTGAAACTTTGAATCTTTAAGGAGCTATTTACCCAAAGGGAGTTTCTCGAGATTTTTCTAAGATATTTTAATGTTTAATTCTGATTTTAAAGCAAAAGAAAAGTGGAGGGAAATCATTTTGGCTATTTTGTAACTAACTTTCCATATTTTCCAATTTTCCTTTTCTCTCATTTTCTCTCAACCCAAACACTTTCTCTCCAGAGATTTCCTTCTGATTTTGTCACTCAAATCTCTCTTTCCAATCCTCTTTGGTTTCCTAATCATCACATCAACAAAACCTCACCATTTGCTAGTTGATTCATCAAGGTTTTTGGTTCTAAAAGAGGAGAAACTCAAGTTTGGAGGTAAGAACGTCCTTCTCCTCTAAACTCTCAGTTCTTTACTGAAATTCCTAAGTTCTCAATCCTTAATTGATGTTTTATAAATGGCTTTTAGAGTTGTGAAATGGATCTTGGCTTTAAATGCAAGATTTGGTGATTTTTGATAGATTTTCGTTTGATCTGTTAAAGCTGTGATTTGAGATGTGTTTTTGATGATTAATGAATGTTAATTTGATGAGGAATTGAGTTTTGATTAATGCAATCCCGGATAGGTTGAATTTCCTAAGTTTAGCTTGTGATTCTTGGTTGTTTTTGAGGTGATCTTGTGGATCTGATGTTGCTGGAGGTATAAGGATGTTATTAGGTTCTTTTTAGATGTTAAATGATGCTAAAGGATGTTTAGTTTTGATGGTTTATGGCTGGGCTTTGTTGAGGAGTGGTTTGGATGCATTTTCGGTTGTGTTTGGTGGCCGAAAATGGAGTGTGGATGAGAGCAGCGAGTTTAGGTGCTTTCATTGAAGCTATTAATGCATGATGATGCATTAATCCTCTGCTTTAATGTGTTTAAAACACGGGGATCTTCTTTGGATCCAAGTGGTGGTGATCCGGAAGCTTGATTTGTGCTTCGGCAAGAGGCGAAGTGGAATCGGTGAGTGAAATTGGGTTTTCAGCTTTGAAACCAATGTCTTGGGAGCTTAGTTTAAGTCTAAACAACTTTGCTAAGCTCAAGTGTAAGTTTTCGGAAAAACTCTCTAGTGGTGGCCATGGTTTGGTTGTTATGCAATGTGGTTTGTTGCATGTTTTAAATTCTGTTTTGAAAGCATGATTTAGCATGGTTATTGCTGATTTTGTAAGCCATATGTTGAAGGAAGCTCAAGGTAAGAGTTCCTTGTTTCTGAGCATTGTTAAAATGTGGTTTGATGCTTATAAATGCATGATGTTTATGGCTTGGTTTAATGCTTTAAAACAGTGGATTATTTGATGATAATGATGTATATTGGCAAGTGATGTTTTGAAAAAGGTTAAGGTCACTAAGGTGGTTAAAAGTCCTTGAGTGAGCCTTGTGGATTCTAAGAACTTCATGGTGGTTAAAAGTCCATGATGATTCTTGTTAAGGTCACTAAGGTGGTTAAAAGTCCTTGAGTGAGCCTTGTTACTTAAGAACATCAAGGTGGTTAAAAGTCCTTGGATGGTTCTTGTTAAGGACACAAAGGTGGTTAAAATTCCTTGTGTGGTCCTTGCCATGGTGTTTAAAAGTCCATGGGCCAAGGTGTTTAAAAGTCCTTGGGGCCAAGGTGTTTAAAAGTCCTTGGGGTGAAACTTGTAAGAACACAAAGGTGGTTAAAAGTCCTTGTGTGGTTCTTGAGAATTATAAGATCACAATGGTGTTTAAAAGTCCATGTGTGAGTCTTATGTTGATCTTGTTTAAAAAGATGAAACTTATCACTTGTGGCCACTATGACATGAATTGTTATGGAAGCATGTTTTGCTTGTTTAAGAATGCTTGTAAGCATGTATAAATGATGTTTTGAAGTATGATTTATAAAGTGTTTTTATAAATGCATTATTGAATGGTTTTAATGAGCATTCCTCACTAAGCTTTTGCTTACGCTCTCTTTCGTTTTCTTAAACCAATAATGCAGATCATTAAGGTACTTTGAGGGCAACAAGGAAGGCAAGCAATCAAGTGGGATTAAGCTCAAGTATGGGAAGGTTTTCTTAAACACTTTTCAGCTTTTGGCATTTGGCAATGGGGGACCATTATGGATGTTTTTGTAACCCCCTTAACCCGGCCCAGACGATTGACCCGAATTAAGAAAGTCACACGGGGAAAACCAAAGTCAACCCGAAAGTCAACCTTGATTAACGACCCTTTTTTTTCTTTTTAATCTTGTCTAGATGCACATTAGCCCTAATTGTGATCACACAAACATCATGCTAAAAGATCACAAGCATCAGAGACCAAACAGGGACCCAATTGAACAAATTACAACTTTAGGGACCAAATTGTAAATTCTGAAAACTTTAAGGACTTAACCAGATTTTAAGTTACCAACTTAAAATTAATCATGTTTCATGCTTCCCTGCCAAATTACAGCTCAAACGGACATCCCAAACTCATACAATTGCACAAACAGGATTCAGGACCAAAATGCAAACATTTCAAAACATTTAACCGCCAATGTCAGCCCCCAACGGTCACCCGTTCCGAAACAGGCAGAGCCCGTTTCGAAACACGGGGCCGTTCCGCAACGCGTACCGCAACGGGGGTCTGGCAGTAGCCATTCCGTTTCGGAACGGTGTCACCCGTTTCGGACGCCTGGGTTGGTTCAGGGCACCCGTTCCGAAACGGTGTCAACTGTTCCGAAACACCCTACACAGATTGCAGCATAAAGCATACTTAAACATGCAATTGATCAACCAAACATGCTCCAAAAGCCACCAAACTTTACCAACATGCAATTCAACATATATGAGACATTCTTGCATCAGCAATTCAACAAAATATCAACATATACGAAAAGCCCCAAATCTATAGGCATGCTTCCTACACAAGCAACCATTCAAGCTTAAACTTCCAAATCAATCTCATATAAGCCAATAACATGTTCCAACAACATCAACAACATAAAACCATTCTTGTTCAAACATATTCGAACACATAAACACGTCCCAAGAGATTCTACCCCCATTGCCTTTATTAACTATAGCTATTCACCGAGACATACATCTCAAATGGAGTCCTCCTTGAATCCCTTGCCTCTCGCTGTCCAAACTTCAAGAATCTGCATTGATGGACAAAAAGGAGCGTAAGCACATAATGCTTAGTGAGGAATGCTCAAAACCAAAACACCATCAATGCAGCGGGTCATAAAAACACTTTTAAAACAAACCCGATTTGTTAACCAAGCAAGGCTTGAAAACCCTTTTCCAACATCATGCTTAAAACCATGCATTGCACATACATGAAAACCAACCCTTAGCTTAGCAAGCTAAGAAAACCTTTTCAAAGCACAACTTGCAAAGTCATCCATTTAACCATTCCATGCATAAACACCATATGCAAGGTTAAATTCAAAACCTTGGAAAACACTTCCATTTCATGCTATACTTTTCATATACTTGAACATCATTTCAAGCAAGAAACCCTTTAAAACCATTACTCAAACAATCCAACACATGCATTAAACCAAGGCAATATATGAACCACAACATTATCATCACATGCCTTTTAAAACAAGTCTTAACAAGACTCCAATGCATTTAAGAGATTCCATGCACACATGCATCATTTACCAAATGATAATCAACACTTGTTCAACTTAACAAGTAAACATGCATTCACAAGCATTATACACTTTCCATGCAACCATGCATCTTTTCAAGCATCTCATGCTTCTTTATAATCAAGAACATTACATTGGCTTCCAAGTGATCATCACATCCACTTTTCAACTCAACACCCGATCGGATACGCGGATCACAAGCTTTGTCCCCCACGCTTCATACACACTACCAATCCAAGGTCTTTAAATGGACTTTTAAACACCATTTGACCTCACCATCCTAAGGTTCCCATGTATGGACTTTTAAACACCATACAACCTTAGCTTTTCCCGAGGTTCCCATGTATGGACTTTTAAACACCATACAACCTCAACTTTTCCCAAGGTTCCCATGTATGGACTTTCAAACACCATACAACCTTGACTTTTCCCAAGGTTCCCATGTATGGACTTTTAAACACCATACAACCTCAACTTTTCCCAAGGTTCCCATGTATGGACTTTCAAACACCATACAACCTTGACTTTTCCCAAGGTTCCCATGTATGGACTTTTAAACACCATACAACCTTGACATGCACAAGGTTCCCATGTATGGACTTTCAAACACCATACAACCTTTGCATCACCGATTGGTAGTTGTATAACATCACTAACGAGATCCGGGACACCCTACACAAGATCCACACATGGGCATTACACCTCCATTGTGATCTTAACAAGCACAAGGTTCTCATATATGGACTTTTAACCACCATATAACCTTTGCTTAACCAAGGTACTCGAATGGGCATTCCACCTCCATTATGACCTTAACCATCTCGTTAGGATACTTGAAGGGAGTTTACCGGTTCACACTTAACCACTCCACCTCCAAGGCGACTTAATTCACGGTGCACCCAATCCTATAGCCGGCTAACTATATCCGATCAATGAACCAAGAACCACTTACATCACTTGCCAATATAACCAACTTACCATCATTAGTCCAATGATTCACATGCATAACCACAATGCAAAAACCATCATTTATTCACTGTTTTAAAGCATTATACAAAGCCATTAAACATCATGCAACATCATGCATCAAAACCACAATTTCCATGTACAAAACCAAGGATCTCTTACCTTGAGCATCCTTCACATATGGCTTTCAAAACCAGCATTAAACCATGCTTACAATATGCTTTCAAAACAGAATTTAAATCATGCAAAACACATGCATATCAATCATCAACCACAATTGCTTTAAAAGCCATTTCACAACACAATTCAAGAGCGAAAACCATTTACTTACTCTTGAGCTTAGCAAAGTTGTTTAGACTTAAACTAAGCTCCCAAAACCTTCAAACCTTGGTTTAAAAGCTGAAAACCCAACTTCACTCACCGATACACAAAACAAGGCTAGCCAACAAGCCTTCCAAGCATCCGAAACCTTCCGCAACACCTCTAAAGCTCACGGATCAAACTCCCCTATTTCAAGCACACAAAAACAGAACATTAATGCATCTTTATGCATTAAAAACACCAGCAACACAACACAACTCGCTGCTCATCACAAATCCAACATTTCGGCTACCAAACACAACCGAAATCACCTCCAAACACTTCTAAAACTTAACCCAGCCAAGATCCATCACTTCTAATCATCTTTAAACATCAATTAACATCCAAAAAGATCACAAACACATCCTTATACCTCCAGGTATAGCAGATCACCAAAAACACTCCAAAAACAACCAAAAACTCAAGCCAAACTTAGGAAATTCAACCTATCCGGGATTGCATTGATTAAACCTCAACTTCTAATCAATTTAGCATTCATTTAACATCAATTTGACACCTCAAAACACTGCCCAAACAGATCACACGAAAATTTCACCAAAATCACCAAATCTTGCATTTTAAGCCAAAATCAAGATTTCAATTGAAAAGCCTTTAACAAATCACAATTCAAGGATTGAGAACTTAGGAATTTCAGTAAAGAACTGATAGTTTAGAGGAGAAGGACGTTCTTACCTCCAAACTTGAATTTCTCCTTTTTAGAACCAAAAAGCTTGATGAAACCACTTGCAAATGGTGAGGTTTTGTTGTAGAGATGATTAGGAATCCAAAGAGAATTGAAAAGGAAGATTTGAGTGACAAAATCAGAGAAGAAAATCTGGAGAGATGTGTTTGGGTTGAGAGAAAATGAGAGAAAAGGAGAATTGGAAGAAAAATGGAAAGTTAGTTATAAAATAGCCAAAATGGCTTTCCCTCCTTTTTCATATGCTTTAAAATCAGAATTAAGCCTTAAAATATCTTAGAAAAATCTGGAGAAACTCTTTTTGGAATAATAGCTCCTTAAAGATTCAAAGTTTCAATCCTTTATAAAACAGTCACCAAACTTTCAAAAATTACATTTTGGTCACTAGCCAAAATGTCAACATTCCAAACCTCATTTTCTAAAATTGATTTCACAGTTCACTTTTATATATTAAAAGATGATTTTAGAACATTTTTCCATATTTTTAATGCAACCCGAACTAGGCTTTCCTAATTTCACCTTTAAATATTCGATCAGCACTTTGACCGAACCGGTCAACGCCCAAAACTTCTGAGCCCAAAACCGGGGCGTTACAACTCTCCCCCCTTAGGAAATTTCGTCCTCGAAATTTCAACTGGTGAAAAGAGAACCACAACCTTCTCAAAGCAACACACAAGGCAACACAAAAGCCTCAACCAACACTGAACACATTCCACACAAAAAAACTCCACCAAACTCAACACCACCACATACTGTTCGCAAATTCCAAAACACCCAAAGATAGCCACAACTTAACCTTTCACATATCCGAACTGTACACAGCCCCAACATCAACCTGAAGAACTTCAACTTTTACAGCACACATCACTGTAACACACAACCCCCAAGACTTGTTTACACAAGAACATCAACCAAACCAATTCAACCACTATGCAAACTTCTCTGCTTCTAAAACTCTTGCAAACTCTCAAACCTCTTCCAAGAATTTTCCCAACAAGCAAAAATTCTTAAGCATCAACTGCTTACCCAAACTCCTCAACGAATGCTAACAATCCTTCACATCCGCCACTATTATTACCATAACAACTCACAAGGACTACTCACCCAGATTCCAACATTTACATCACAACCCCAACTCAACTCCGCCAGCCGTCCCACACACCACCAGCTGACTTTAAAAGAGATTCACATACTCACAACCAACCAACCACTTCTCACAAGAATCCTTTCAAACAACAATGGCCTTCGATCTTTCATTGCCTATCCCCCACAAGCTTTGACCACAACACCTGCCTTACCAGAACATCGCCCAACTTAAACATACAAATCATCTTCTCAACTCTTCGAAGGTTACTAAGAACCAACACTTACAAACACAACCCTTCCACAACAACTTAAATGCTAAGCTGCTTCAGCACTTGAAAACACAACCACTAAACTGCAACATCCTTTAGCACCAAGGAACTACCCCTTCCACTTAGCCATTCAACCACTTGACTGATTCTAACTTCAACCGGTACTCTCCACCACCAAACCACTAAACTCTTTAAGCAACAAACACTATCCTTCTACCAACAGGCTATACTACTCTCACTATCTCCAGCACTAGCTTAATATTCTCCACTACTTCTAACTCTCTCCCAGCACCAAAACAACCTCTGAAAACCCATCATCCAACCTAACCCAACCACCACACTAACAGATTCGATTAGTTATTAGCGAGTGTGAACATTGTATGCATGATCACCTACATGCCCTATCAATGCCTGGTGTACATGTATGCAAAACCTCTAATGTCATGCCACATGTATGCATGGACCAGCACATATATAATATAGCATATAACAATGATTTTAACTGTGCATGAATGCCAGTTCACACCCTCCAATAACATCCTCAAAATCCGTCTAAGAACCACCTCCTACCTCACTTCTAACTTACCTAACTCCATCATTCCAACAACCATTAACCACAAGATACTCACTAAAGCCTTCTTCACACCAAAGATATTTCCAAACTACAACTATTACCCCCAAACATGCTAGCAACAAGACTAGACTTACCACGCAAGGAAAAACCAACAGAAACCAAACCAGGGTAACTAGAGCAAAGATTACTTAACAAGGTTACCTGAAAACACAACACCACCCTGAAGATTCATCAGACGAGCTCTCTTTCTCGCGGAACCATCATCCTCCTGCCACACTGCTGTAGCACCAGCTAACACACTAGGGTCACCACCGACCTCTTGCGGTAAGGAACCTTGGCTGTTCCGAGCCAACATTAAACAATCACGTCTCATATGTCCAGCAGACCCACATTTCCAGAAAAACTCATTTCCCAGACTCTTCACAACCTTCTTCTCTTTCTGCCACCTCTGAACCTTGCCTCTGTCGTGCCCACGACCTTTTAGAGACCCTTTGGCTAACACCAAAGCTGACTTCACCCCAAGAGGACAATCACGCTTCACATGCACTTTAGAACCACAGTTCCAGCAAGCACCCGCGCCCCAACAACCTCCAACATGGCGCCTTTCACAACGGTCACATACCGGTGGTTGAACTTCCACTCCTTGCTCAAGCAACACTTGCTCCACAACAGCACTACCTTCACATTGCTTAACCCTTGGAAACTTATCTCCAAGATACCTTTCATAAAAGGCAGATACAAAGAAATCCCAGTCAATATCATAGATATGTGACGCTACCGCCACAGATGTCCACCAGGCACATGCATCCTCCAACATCAGAGAAACAACACTTCCCAGCTTACAAGCATAATCACAGCCTTCCTGATCCAGAATCAGAACCACACTGGCCAACAAGGCCTCAAACATCTCCGGTGAAGAACCATGATACTCCACAGCACCCAGATCAAGCAAACGCTGCTTTGGCAAACCCACACATCCCACAGCCAGCACATCTACTGACTTTACCCTAACCACAGCCTGAGATGTTCCCAACACCTCCTGAACAACAGATAATGAACTCTTCATCATAGAACCAGCTTCTTCCTCCTGCCTTACCACCTCAACTCCAGGCACAGAAGACTGAGACAAAACACCTCTACAGAAGGGTGAATTCCATGCCTTAACAACCTGCCCTAAGGCAGCAACCATCTCACCCAACTGCCATTCTTTCATCGACTTCGCCATACTACTAACAACAACAAACATTCACAACAAACAAACAAACAAACCAGTTAGACCAGCTTTAAGCAAGGATTCAAACTCCAACTCCAAAATAACACAATAGTTATATTAATAAGGCAATGGGTATCCCGAATCCTCCCCTTTTACATGACATAACAGTCAACACAACATGGATATCACAACATCAAGCATATCAAACAACATACTTTGATCATGCTTACACCAAACAGCATCCACTTGCAACAGCACATTAGCAACATAACATACTCATTACATGTTCACCATGCATATCACCAGCTCACAACATCAGCACAAATCCACACAAGCTCAACCAAGATTCATAACCATAAAACATGCTTGAAAACATCAACAACTTGCTCAGAAACACGTGTTTCATCCAACTTTCAACCACACAACAAGGTAAACATCAAACACACATCACAACAACTTACCGTTTTCCCCAAGCATTCGCAACTCAGCTCTGATACCACCAAATGTAACCCCCTTAACCCGGCCCAGACGATTGACCCGAATTAAGAAAGTCACACGGGGAAAACCAAAGTCAACCCGAAAGTCAACCTTGATTAACGACCCTTTTTTTTCTTTTTAATCTTGTCTAGATGCACATTAGCCCTAATTGTGATCACACAAACATCATGCTAAAAGATCACAAACATCAGATACCAAACAGGGACCCAATTGAACAAATTACAACTTTAGGGACCAAATTGTAAATTCTGAAAACTTTAAGGACTTAACCAGATTTTAAGTTACCAACTTAAAATTAATCATGTTTCATGCTTCCCTGCCAAATTACAGCTCAAACGGACATCCCAAACTCATACAATTGCACAAACAGGATTCAGGACCAAAATGCAAACATTTCAAAACATTTAACCGCCAATGTCAGCCCCCAACGGTCACCCGTTCCGAAACAGGCAGAGCCCGTTTCGAAACACGGGGCCGTTCCGCAACGCGTACCGCAACGGGGGTCTGGCAGTAGCCATTCCGTTTCGGAACGGTGTCACCCGTTTCGGACGCCTGGGTTGGTTCAGGGCACCCGTTCCGAAACGGTGTCAACTGTTCCGAAACACCCTGCACAGATTGCAGCATAAAGCATACTTAAACATGCAATTGATCAACCAAACATGCTCCAAAAGCCACCAAACTTTACCAACATGCAATTCAACATATATGAGACATTCTTGCATCAGCAATTCAACAAAATATCAACATATACGAAAAGCCCCAAATCTATAGGCATGCTTCCTACACAAGCAACCATTCAAGCTTAAACTTCCAAATCAATCTCATATAAGCCAATAACATGTTCCAACAACATCAACAACATAAAACCATTCTTGTTCAAACATATTCGAACACATAAACACGTCCCAAGAGATTCTACCCCCATTGCCTTTATTAACTATAGCTATTCACCGAGACATACATCTCAAATGGAGTCCTCCTTGAATCCCTTGCCTCTCGCTGTCCAAACTTCAAGAATCTGCATTGATGGACAAAAAGGAGCGTAAGCACATAATGCTTAGTGAGGAATGCTCAAAACCAAAACACCATCAATGCAGCGGGTCATAAAAACACTTTTAAAACAAACCCGATTTGTTAACCAAGCAAGGCTTGAAAACCCTTTTCCAACATCATGCTTAAAACCATGCATTGCACATACATGAAAACCAACCCTTAGCTTAGCAAGCTAAGAAAACCTTTTCAAAGCACAACTTGCAAAGTCATCCATTTAACCATTCCATGCATAAACACCATATGCAAGGTTAAATTCAAAACCTTGGAAAACACTTCCATTTCATGCTATACTTTTCATATACTTGAACATCATTTCAAGCAAGAAACCCTTTAAAACCATTACTCAAACAATCCAACACATGCATTAAACCAAGGCAATATATGAACCACAACATTATCATCACATGCCTTTTAAAACAAGTCTTAACAAGACTCCAATGCATTTAAGAGATTCCATGCACACATGCATCATTTACCAAATGATAATCAACACTTGTTCAACTTAACAAGTAAACATGCATTCACAAGCATTATACACTTTCCATGCAACCATGCATCTTTTCAAGCATCTCATGCTTCTTTATAATCAAGAACATTACATTGGCTTCCAAGTGATCATCACATCCACTTTTCAACTCAACACCCGATCGGATACGCGGATCACAAGCGTTGTCCCCCACGCTTCATACACACTACCAATCCAAGGTCTTTAAATGGACTTTTAAACACCATTTGACCTCACCATCCTAAGGTTCCCATGTATGGACTTTTAAACACCATACAACCTTAGCTTTTCCCGAGGTTCCCATGTATGGACTTTTAAACACCATACAACCTCAACTTTTCCCAAGGTTCCCATGTATGGACTTTCAAACACCATACAACCTTGACTTTTCCCAAGGTTCCCATGTATGGACTTTTAAACACCATACAACCTCAACTTTTCCCAAGGTTCCCATGTATGGACTTTCAAACACCATACAACCTTGACTTTTCCCAAGGTTCCCATGTATGGACTTTTAAACACCATACAACCTTGACATGCACAAGGTTCCCATGTATGGACTTTCAAACACCATACAACCTTTGCATCACCGATTGGTAGTTGTATAACATCACTAACGAGATCCGGGACACCCTACACAAGATCCACACATGGGCATTACACCTCCATTGTGATCTTAACAAGCACAAGGTTCTCATATATGGACTTTTAACCACCATATAACCTTTGCTTAACCAAGGTACTCGAATGGGCATTCCACCTCCATTATGACCTTAACCATCTCGTTAGGATACTTGAAGGGAGTTTACCGGTTCACACTTAACCACTCCACCTCCAAGGCGACTTAATTCACGGTGCACCCAATCCTATAGCCGGCTAACTATATCCGATCAATGAACCAAGAACCACTTACATCACTTGCCAATATAACCAACTTACCATCATTAGTCCAATGATTCACATGCATAACCACAATGCAAAAACCATCATTTATTCACTGTTTTAAAGCATTATACAAAGCCATTAAACATCATGCAACATCATGCATCAAAACCACAATTTCCATGTACAAAACCAAGGATCTCTTACCTTGAGCATCCTTCACATATGGCTTTCAAAACCAGCATTAAACCATGCTTACAATATGCTTTCAAAACAGAATTTAAATCATGCAAAACACATGCATATCGATCATCAACCACAATTGCTTTAAAAGCCATTTCACAACACAATTCAAGAGCGAAAACCATTTACTTACTCTTGAGCTTAGCAAAGTTGTTTAGACTTAAACTAAGCTCCCAAAACCTTCAAACCTTGGTTTAAAAGCTGAAAACCCAACTTCACTCACCGATACACAAAACAAGGCTAGCCAACAAGCCTTCCAAGCATCCGAAACCTTCCGCAACACCTCTAAAGCTCACGGATCAAACTCCCCTGTTTCAAGCACACAAAAACAGAACATTAATGCATCTTTATGCATTAAAAACACCAGCAACACAACTCGCTGCTCATCACAAATCCAACATTTCGGCTACCAAACACAACCGAAATCACCTCCAAACACTTCTAAAACTTAACCCAGCCAAGATCCATCACTTCTAATCATCTTTAAACATCAATTAACATCCAAAAAGATCACAAACACATCCTTATACCTCCAGCTATAGCAGATCACCAAAAACACTCCAAAAACAACCAAAAACTCAAGCCAAACTTAGGAAATTCAACCTATCCGGGATTGCATTGATTAAACCTCAACTTCTAATCAATTTAGCATTCATTTAACATCAATTTGACACCTCAAAACACTGCCCAAACAGATCACACGAAAATTTCACCAAAATCACCAAATCTTGCATTTTAAGCCAAAATCAAGATTTCAATTGAAAAGCCTTTAACAAATCACAATTCAAGGATTGAGAACTTAGGAATTTCAGTAAAGAACTGATAGTTTAGAGGAGAAGGACGTTCTTACCTCCAAACTTGAATTTCTCCTTTTTAGAACCAAAAAGCTTGATGAAACCACTTGCAAATGGTGAGGTTTTGTTGTAGAGATGATTAGGAATCCACAGAGAATTGAAAAGGAAGATTTGAGTGACAAAATCAGAGAAGAAAATCTGGAGAGATATGTTTGGGTTGAGAGAAAATGAGAGAAAAGGAGAATTGGAAGAAAAATGGAAAGTTAGTTATAAAATAGCCAAAATGGCTTTCCCTCCTTTTTCATATGCTTTAAAATCAGAATTAAGCCTTAAAATATCTTAGAAAAATCTGGAGAAACTCTTTTTAGAATAATAGCTCCATAAAGATTCAAAGTTTCAATCCTTTATAAAACAGTCACCAAACTTTCAAAAATTACATTTTGGTCACTAGCCAAAATGTCAACCTTCCAAACCTCATTTTCCAAAATTGATTTCACAGTTCACTTTTATATATTAAAAGATGATTTTAGAACATTTTTCCATATTTTTAATGCAACCCGAACTAGGCTTTCCTAATTTCACCTTTAAATATTCGATCAGCACTTTGACCGAACCGGTCAACGCCCAAAACTTTTGAGCCCAAAACCGGGGCGTTACAGTTTTGGGAGATGTTTTGGACTCCCTAAGTATGTTTAATGTTGTTGGAAATGCTGGATTTGTATTTGATCATTATATGCTTGGTCTTGGAGGTTTTAAGCTTGAATGGTTTGCTTGTGTAGGAAGCATGCCTTAGATTTGGGGCTTTTCATATATGATGTTATAATGTTGAATTGTTGATGCAAATATGTTCTTTGTATGTTGAATTTGTTGCTGGTAAAGTTTGGTAGCATTTGGAGCATGTATGGTTGATCAATTGCATGTTTATGAAAGCAATTTACTGCATTTAGTGCAGGGTGTTTCGGAACAGTGGTTACCGTTTCGAAACGGGTGCCTTCAATCAACCCAGGCGTCCGAAACGGTAGGCACCGTTTCGAAACGGGAAGCCCTCTGCCAGCCACCGTTTCGGTACGTGTTGCGGAACGGCCTCGCGTTTCGAAACAGGCTCTTCCTGTTTCGGAACGTCTGACTGTTGGGGGCTGACATAGGCGGTTAAATGTTTTGGAATGTTTGCATTTTGGTCCTGAATCTTGTTTGTGCAATTGTATGAGTTTGGTAAGTCCTTTTGAGCTGAAAATTTACAAAGAAGCATGAAACCTGACTAATTTCAAGTTGGTAACTTTAATTTGGGTTAAGACCTCATAATTTGCAGAATTTACAATTTGGTCCCTAAAGTTGTAAATTGTTCAATTGGGTCCCTGTTTGATCTCTGATGTTTATGATCCTTGAGTATGTTGTTTGAGTGATCATAACTAGGGTTAATGTGCATCTAGACAAGAGTAAAAAGAAAAAAAAAGGGTCGTTAATCAAGGTTGACTTTCGGGTTGACTTTGGTTTTCCCCGTGTGACTTTCTTAATTCGGGTCGACCATCTAGGCCGGGTTAAGGGGGTTACATTTGGTGGTATCAGAGCTGAGTTCTCGAGTAATTGGGAATGAATGTGTGCATGATTGAAGTATGAATACCTTGTATGCTTGTTGAGTGAAAGCATGATGAGTGGTTTGTGATTTTGATGTAATTGAGTTATATGCTGTGATGAAGCATGTTGTGGGTACCCATTGCCAAATCAAAGCTAATGAAATGATGTTGATTTTAAGTGAAATTGAGCTTGAATACTTGGATTGCTTACCTTGCTGGGCCTGACTTTGTTTATTTGCATTGTGATTGCATGGTTAAAGTATGGCACCACGTAGAGAGTTGAGAAGTAATGTGCGAGCTACGGCTCCGAATGAGAATGAAAATGAAGAAAACGCGGGTAGTGCGGTGTTACCTCCTCCTCCACCTGGTGGTAGTTGTGCTGAGGGTGAAAGAGCTGAAGCTGCAGCTGGTGCTGGAGCTGCTGGTCCTGAGGTTGGTCAGGGGCAAGCTATGCCTGACATGTCTATGTTGGTACAAGCTATTGCGGGTGCAAGATATCAGAGTTGTGAAGGAGTTTCCTGGAGTGTTTCCTGAGGAGTTGCCTGGTTTACCTCCTAATCGCGAGGTGGAGTTTGGAATTGAGCTGTATGAGAATACGACTCCTGTGTCCATTACCCCTTATAGAATGGCACCTAAGGAGCTGAAGGAGCTGAAGATGCAGTTGCAAGACTTGCTTGATCGTGGTTTCATCCGGCCGAGTGTGTCGCCTTGGGGAGCACCGGTCTTGTTTGTGAAGAAGAAGGATGGCACTATGAGAATGTGCATTGATTACCGTCAGCTGAACAAGTTGACTATCAAGAATCGGTATCCTTTGCCGAGGATTGATGATCTCTTTGATCAATTTCGGGGAGCAGCTGTGTTCTCTAAGATTGACTTGAGGTCAGGGTATTACCAGTTGAAGGTGAAGGATGTGGATGTGCCTAAGACAGCTTTCAGGACAAGGTATGGGCATTATGAGTTTCTTGTGATGCCGTTTGGTTTGACAAATGCTCCTGCTGCTTTCATGGACATGATGAATCGTGTGTTTCATGAATACCTGGACAAGTTTGTTGTGGTGTTCATTGATGATATCCTCGTGTACTCGCGTACTGAGGAGGAGCATGAAGAGCATTTGAGGATTGTTTTGCAAGCTTTGTTGGAGAATCAGCTTTATGCTAAGCTGAGCAAGTGCGAGTTCTGGCTTAAGGAGGTGGTGTTTCTTGGGCATGTAGTTTCTGCTGAGGGGATTCGTGTTGATCCTCAGAAGATTGAGGCGGTGATGAACTGGAAGGTTCCTAAGTCTGTTCATGAGGTTCGTAGTTTCCTTGGTTTGGCAGGATACTACCGGAGGTTTGTAGATGGGTTTTCTAAGATTGCTGCACCTTTGACGAAGCTGTTGCAGAAGGATGTTAAGTATGAGTGGACAGAAGCAAGACAGCAGGCTTTTGAGAAGCTTAAGGCGGCTTTGACGCAAGCTCCTATCTTGGTTCAGCCTGAATCAGGGAAAGAGTTTGTGGTCTACAGTGATGCGTCCTATGTTGGTTTAGGATGTGTGCTGATGCAAGAGGGTAAGGTGGTTGCTTATGCATCGCGGCAGTTGAAGGTGCATGAGCGCAATTATCCTACGCATGATATTGAGTTGGCTGCAGTGGTTTTTGCTCTGAAGATTTGGAGGCATTATCTGTATGGTGAGAAGTGTACTGTGTACACGGATCACAAGAGTTTGAGGTATCTGATGTCTCAGAAGGAGTTGAATCTTAGGCAGCGGCGTTGGTTGGAGTTGCTCAAGGATTATGATCTGACGATTGGGTACCATCCTGGAAAAGCTAATGTTGTTGCGGATGCCTTGAGCAGGAAGGTAGCTGTTGAGCTGAGGGCTATGTTTGCCAGTTTGAGTATTTCGCGTGATGGTGGTCTTATAGCTGAGTTGCAAGTGAAGCCATCTTTGGTACAGCTGATCAAAGAAAAGCAGTTGCTGGATGATTCTTTGGTACCGCATGTTCAGGATATCGCGGAGGGTAGGCCTTCAGATTTCTGCTTTAATGATGATGGAGTGTTGTGTTTTGGGAGTCGAATAGTAGTGCCCAATGATGCTGAGTTGAGGCGTGCTATTCTGACTGAAGGTCATAGTAGTCCTTTTGCTATGCACCCTGGTAGTACCAAGATGTATCGTGATCTTCGTGATGAGTACTATTGGGTGGGTTTGAAAAAGGATGTTGCGGAGTTTGTGAGCAAGTGTTTGGTGTGTCAGCGAGTTAAGGCTGAGCATCAGGTTCCTTCAGGGTTGTTGCAACCGTTGAGAATCCCTGAATGGAAGTGGGAAAGGGTTACCATGGATTTTGTATCTGGTTTTCCTTTGTCACCATCGAAGAAGAATTCGGTTTGGGTGATTGTGGATCGCCTGACGAAGTGTGCGCATTTCTTGCCTGTGCATACTACGTTCTCTTTGGATAAGCTGGCAGAGCTGTACATTGCTGAGATTGTGCGGCTGGATGGTGTGCCTAAGTCGATTGTGTCGGATAGGGATCCGAGGTTCACATCGCGTTTCTGGCAGTGTTTGCATCAAGCTTTGGGTACAAGGTTGAATTTCAGTACATCCTATCATCCTCAGTCGGATGGTCAATCTGAGTGTTTTATTCAGATTTTGGAGGATATGTTGAGGTGCTGCGTGATTGAGTTTCAGGGCTCTTGGGATAAGCATTTGCCTTTGGTGGAGTTTGCTTATAACAATAGTTATCAGGCGAGTATACAGATGGCACCTTATGAGGCTTTGTACGGGAGGAAGTGTAGGACTCCTCTTTGTTGGGCTGAAACGGGTCAGAAGTTGGTTTCGATGCCGACTTTGTTGAAAGGAACCACCGAGAAGGTGAAGCTCATCTGTGAGCGTTTGAAGGCAGCTTCTGATCGGCAAAAGTCTTACGCAGATTTGAAGCGTAAGATGGTTGAGTATGCGGTGGGTGACCGTGTGTTCTTGAAGGTTTCGCCTTGGAAGAAGGTGATGAGGTTTGGCCGGAAGGGTAAGTTGAGCCCTAGGTACATTGGACCATACGAGGTGGTTGAGCGTGTGGGTCCTGTTGCGTACAAGTTGAGGCTACCTCAAGAGTTGGAGAAGATTCATGATGTGTTCCATGTTTCTATGCTCCGGAAGTATAGATCTGATCCTTCGCATGTGATGCCTGTGGAGGAAGTGGAATTGAATCCGGATTTGACCTATGATGAGGAACCGGTGGAGGTTCTGGATTCGGATAACAAGGTTCTTCGTGGCAAGACCATCGAGTTGGTGAAAGTGCTGTGGAAGCATCGAGGTGTTGAGGAAGCCACGTGGGAGCGGAAGGAAGACATGTTGAAGCAGTTTCCTTATCTCTTTCCTTCAGGTAAATTTCGAGGACGAAATTTCTTAAGGGGGGGAGAGTTGTAACGCCCCGGTTTTGGGCTTAGAAGTTTTGGGCGTTGACCGGTTCGGTCAAAGTGTTGTTCGAATCTAAAAGGTGAAATTAGGAAAGCCTAGTTCGGGTTGCATTAGAAATATGGAAAAATGTTCTAAAATCATCTTTTAATATATATAAGTGAACTGTGAAATCAATTTTACAAAATGAGTTTTGGAAGGGTGACATTTTGGCTAGTGACCAAAATGTAATTTTTGAAAGTTGCGTGACTGTTTTAGAAAGGATTGAAACTTTGAATCTTTAAGGAGCTATTTACCCAAAGGGAGTTTCTCCAGATTTTTCTAAGATATTTTAATGTTTAATTCTGATTTTAAAGCAAAAGAAAAGTGGAGGGAAATCATTTTGGCTATTTTGTAACTAACTTTCCATATTTTCCAATTTTCCTTTTCTCTCATTTTCTCTCAACCCAAACACTTTCTCTCCAGAGATTTCCTTCTGATTTTGTCACTCAAATCTCTCTTTTCAATCCTCTTTGGTTTCCTAATCATCACATCAACAAAACCTCACAATTTGCTAGTTGATTCATCAAGGTTTTTGGTTCTAAAAGAGGAGAAACTCAAGTTTGGAGGTAAGAACGTCCTTCTCCTCTAAACTCTCAGTTCTTTACTGAAATTCCTAAGTTCTCAATCCTTAATTGATGTTTTATAAATGGCTTTTAGAGTTGTGAAATGGATCTTGGCTTTAAATGCAAGATTTGGTGATTTTTGATAGATTTTCGTTTGATCTGTTAAAGCTGTGATTTGAGATGTGTTTTTGATGATTAATGAATGTTAATTTGATGAGGAATTGAGTTTTGATTAATGCAATCCCGGATAGGTTGAATTTCCTAAGTTTAGCTTGTGATTCTTGGTTGTTTTTGAGGTGATCTTGTGGATCTGATGTTGCTGGAGGTATAAGGATGTTATTAGGTTCTTTTTAGATGTTAAATGATGCTAAAGGATGTTTAGTTTTGATGGTTTATGGCTGGGCTTTGTTGAGGAGTGGTTTGGATGCATTTTCGGTTGTGTTTGGTGGCCGAAAATGGAGTGTGGATGAGAGCAGCGAGTTTAGGTGCTTTCATTGAAGCTATTAATGCATGATGATGCATTAATCCTCTGCTTTAATGTGTTTAAAATAGGGGAGTCATCTTTGGATCCAAGTGGTGGTGATCCGGAAGCTTGATTGTGCTTCGGCAAGAGGCGAAGTGGAATCGGTGAGTGAAATTGGGTTTTCAGCTTTGAAACCAATGTCTTGGGAGCCTAGTTTAAGTCTAAACAACTTTGCTAAGCTCAAGTGTAAGTTTTCGGAAAAACTCTCTAGTGGTGGCCATGGTTTGGTTGTTATGCAATGTGGTTTGTTGCATGTTTTAAATTCTGTTTTGAAAGCATGATTTAGCATGGTTATTGCTGATTTTGTAAGCCATATGTTGAAGGAAGCTCAAGGTAAGAGTTCCTTGTTTTTGAGCATTGTTAAAATGTGGTTTGATGCTTATAAATGCATGATGTTTATGGCTTGGTTTAATGCTTTAAAACAGTGGATTATTTGATGATAATGATGTATATTGGCAAGTGATGTTTTGAAAAAGGTTAAGGTCACTAAGGTGGTTAAAAGTCCTTGAGTGAGCCTTGTGGATTCTAAGAACTTCATGGTGGTTAAAAGTCCATGATGATTCTTGTTAAGGTCACTAAGGTGGTTAAAAGTCCTTGAGTGAGCCTTGTTACTTAAGAACATCAAGGTGGTTAAAAGTCCTTGGATGGTTCTTGTTAAGGACACAAAGGTGGTTAAAATTCCTTGTGTGGTCCTTGCCATGGTGTTTAAAAGTCCATGGGCCAAGGTGTTTAAAAGTCCTTGGGGCCAAGGTGTTTAAAAGTCCTTGGGGTGAAACTTGTAAGAACACAAAGGTGGTTAAAAGTCCTTGTGTGGTTCTTGAGAATTATAAGATCACAATGGTGTTTAAAAGTCCATGTGTGAGTCTTATGTTGATCTTGTTTAAAAAGATGAAACTTATCACTTGTGGCCAATATGACATGAATTGTTATGGAAGCATGTTTTGCTTGTTTAAGAATGCTTGTAAGCATGTATAAATGATGTTTTGAAGTATGATTTATAAAGTCTTTTTATAAATGCATTATTGAATGGTTTTAATGAGCATTCCTCACTAAGCTTTTGCTTACGCTCTCTTTCGTTTTCTTAAACCAATAATGCAGATCATTAAGGTACTTTGAGGGCAGCAAGGAAGGCAAGCAATCAAGTGGGATTAAGCTCAAGTATGGGAAGGTTTTCTTAAACACTTTTCAGCAATGGGGGACCATTATGGATGTTTTGGGAGATGTTTTGGACTCCCTAAGTATGTTTAATGTTGTTGGAAATGCTGGATTTGTATTTGATCATTATATGCTTGGTCTTGGAGGTTTTAAGCTTGAATGGTTTGCTTGTGTAGGAAGCATGCCTTAGATTTGGGGCTTTTCATATATGATGTTATAATGTTGAATTGTTGATGCAAATATGTTCTTTGTATGTTGAATTTGTTGCTGGTAAAGTTTGGTAGCATTTGGAGCATGTATGGTTGATCAATTGCATGTTTATGAAAGCAATTTACTGCATTTAGTGCAGGGTGTTTCGGAACAGTGGTTACCGTTTCGGAACGGGTGCCTTCAATCAACCCAGGCGTCCGAAACGGTAGGCACCGTTTCGAAACGGGAAGCCCTCTGCCAGCCACCATTTTGGTACGTGTTGCGGAACGGCCTCGCGTTTCGAAACAGGCTCTTCCTGTTTCGGAACGTCTGACTGTTGGGGGCTGACATAGGCGGTTAAATGTTTTGGAATGTTTGCATTTTGGTCCTGAATCTTGTTTGTGCAATTGTATGAGTTTGGTAAGTCCTTTTGAGCTGAAAATTTACAGAGAAGCATGAAACCTGACTAATTTCAAGTTGGTAACTTTAATTTGGGTTAAGACCTCATAATTTGCAGAATTTACAATTTGGTCCCTAAAGTTGTAAATTGTTCAATTGGGTCCCTGTTTGATCTCTGATGTTTATGATCCTTGAGTATGTTGTTTGAGTGATCATAACTAGGGTTAATGTGCATCTAGACAAGAGTAAAAAGAAAAAAAAAGGGTCGTTAATCAAGGTTGACTTTCGGGTTGACTTTGGTTTTCCCCGTGTGACTTTCTTAATTCGGGTCGACCATCTAGGCCGGGTTAAGGGGGTTACACACATATACCCACATCAAAAGACTCAACAGGCAAACCAAGAATTTGAGCATGTTCACGCAATATGTACGAGTGTGTAGATCCAGAATCAATCAAAGAAAGTAATGACAAGGATTTCAATGTAAAGGTACATGCGATCACGTCTGTGTCATTCCTCCCTTCTCAATGAGCATACACTCGAGCCTGGCCACCACCTTCAGGCTGAACAGCCACCACATGTGCTACATTCCTTCCACCTTCATCTCTGCGCTGGAAGTTACCAATGCCGCGCCCACGACCTCTCTGTGGCTCAGCTGCTCTCACTGGAGCCTGACCTTCTCTCAACGGCTGCGGACAATCCTTCTTCATAGGCCCACGATTGCCACAGTTCCAGCATGTACCAAGATTGCCCCAACACTCACCAGTGTGCCTCCTACCACACCGGTTGCACTCAAGAGTCCGCATGAAAACATTCGGTCCTTGTTGACCTCTCCAGGGTTACCACCCCCACGTCTAGCATCGACATGAGACCTTCTATGCTTATGTCTCTTGTACCGATCACTTCTAAGATCATGCTTCGCAGCTCGTTTCCCTGAGCTAGATCCTCCCGCTCGACTTGCCAGACCAAGATTCAGCTCAATGTCTTTGGCTCCAGTGACCAAGATATCAAAATCAGTATAGTCTGCTACGAGCATATAGGTTTTCACATCAGCCACCAGCCCATAATGGAATCGTTCACACCTTTCCCGCTCGCTAGGAATCAGCTCGGGTGTATATTGGCTAAGGCGTACAAATTGCACCTCATATTCTGCCACCGTCATACTCCCTTGCACAAGGGACATGAATTACCTCTTTTTCTCATCGAGGTAACGAACTCCCAAGTACTTTCGCTTGAACGCATTCAAGAAGAACATCTAAGTCACCTCATCATCATCCATCCCCGCTATTGTGGTTGTCCACCACGTATATGCATCACCATACAACAGGGACACAATACATCCCAACTTCTGAACATTATTATAGTTCAACTGCCCGAGAAATCCTCTTGGTACTCTCTAGCCAACACTCGGAACCTTCCAAGGTCAACCCCCTGAACTCAGTCCCTCCCAGATTGCGGAGTCGCTCCATCGGCAACCTCACATTAGCACCATCCTGAGGTGCAGCCCCATGAGCTCCAGCTACCGCTGCCTGAAAAGCTCTAGCAATAGCTTGTATCAACACAGACATATTATGAGCAGCTTGCCCCTGAACTCCTTTGGGTCCAACAACCCCTGCACCAGCTCCCACAACACCAACCCCTGCTCCACCACCACCGGGTGGTCCACCAGGAGGAGGAGACGGTAAATCCTCAACATTCTCAGCATTCTCGTTCTCAGTCGTAGCACGAGTATTAATTCTAAGCTCTCTACGCGGCCCCATAAGAAAACAATGCAATTGACAAAATACAATAAAATCAATTAGGCAAAATAAGGCAAGTAATCCAAGTACTCAAGCTCAATTTTGAAAACAATTCTTCTCAATAGTAATGATATGGCAATGGGATCCCCAAGTATACCCCAAACACAGCATAACATCACAAATTCATCTCAATATAACCAAACATCAACAATCTTACATCATACTTTCACCGAAAAGTCATAATCATTCATAATCACACACATTAACCACATACCAAGCCCCAAATATTCGTAAATCTGGCTCTGATAACAACAAATGTAACCCCCTTAGCCCGGCCTAGATGCTTGACCCAAACTACAAAGATTACACGGGGAAAACCAAAGTCAACATGAAAGTAAACCATGATTAACGACCCTTTTTTTCTTTTTATCTTTTCTAAATGCAACATTAGGCCTATGTGATTACTCAAGAATTATAGGAAGAGAAAGCACCACGATCGAAATACATTTAGGGATTCAAATGTAAGAATTACACTTTTAGGGACCAAAATGTAAACTTTGCAAATTGAGAGGACTTTGAAGATTTTAAACTGACCAATATGTAATTAGTCATTTTTCATGCATCTTTGTCAAATTTTAGCTTAATTGGACATTCCCAACTCAACCAATTGCATCCAGAAACATCTAGGACTAAAATGTAATAAACAAGAACTTGAAACCATTCAAAATGCAAACCAACGGTCAACTGTTTCGAAATGCTGACCTTGTTATCAAAACGATCGTATCGAAACGGAGTTGACCGTTTTGGTATTCGAGTGCGTTCCGAAATCAATATCGAAACAGGCCTCTCCAGTAGCTAAAGTGTTCTGAAACACCATTACTCGTTCCGAAACATTGTGGCCATTTCAAGCCCCTATTTTGAAACAGATAAGGGTGTTTCGATACACCCTGCCCTGCAACCATACAATTTTCTGGTTTTTCACATCTTTTCACATCCAAACATATCCCAAATCATACCATAACATACCAACAACATGATTAGACATTATAGAACATATTTAAGAAGCTTAAGCTAAAGCATGGCATCAAACACATGAACATTTAGTCGATAGGCATGCTTCCTAACCACAAAACCAAATAAAGACCTCAATCCTCAAACCAAACCAATTAGGACCATTTACAAACTTCAAAAACCATAACAACCTTGCCAAAACATAGGGAGTTCAAAATACATCTCCCAAAAACATCCTTAGATCTCCATTGCCAAATATCAGAACTAGAGTATGTGGAAACATCACCATACATGAGCTTTTCACTTCCTTGGATGTTCTTAGCCTTCTCGCTGCCCAAATTCGTCTCAATTATCTGCATTGTTGGTAAAAAAGAGCGTAAGCATATTTTCTTAGTGAGGCAAGCTCTAAGGAAAACCAACACAAAAATGCATCTATAAAACTCTTTCTCAAAAACCATTTTCAACAACATGCTCTTTCTATCTCATGCCTGAAAACCATTTCAAAGCAAATCTCCATTTGAAAACACATGTACCACCATTCTATCTCATGCATTTAAACCAATGCAAATCTCATGGCAAAGCCATAGACATGCTTGTGAAAATTAAAGCATTTCAAATACAAATCTCATATGCATTTCTCATAGCTTAAATTATCTCAACATTTGGTACATGTGAATCAAATACATTTTCATATATTATATTGGCATCTCACATTTCATCTTTACTTAGATATGCGGATAAGCTTGACTCAAGGTCAAGTCCTACCCCAGTGGAATCTCTCATCACCGGACTCTCATGGTTGTATCTCTCATTGCCACAAAGCTTGGGTATTTCACCAAGTCCTACCCCGATGGTATCTCTCATCATCGAATTCTCACTTTGGATCGGGATGGCACTACCCCCATTTCCCGACTCCAAAGAGCACGTACGAATTTTTAGTTTATAGTGCACTCTCATCCTATTGATCGATCAATTATATCCGGTAATTATCTCATCTTCTATACCAATATATTATATTAAAATATCATCTCACCTACTATTTTATGCAACATTTCTCAAATCTTTCTTATCTCATTTCAAAATCATATCTCATGCTTTGCATTAAGTCAAAATCTCAAAACTCTTCAATGCAACATGATATCCCATGAAATCTCTACAAAGCATCATCTCATGCTACAAGTCATGCATAAAACAGTAGGAATTTGTCCATCTCAAAACAAGAGCATGAAAAAGCATTTAAGGGCATCAACCACATATTTGAGAGCAAATTTAGCCATACTTACTTCCGGACTTAGGATGGTATTTCAAACCAATCCTAAATCCCCAAACCTTGTATCTTTGTCCCTCAAGGACTTCTAAAACCATTCACACTTACCGATTACGTTTCGCTTGCTCGCCGAAACGATATCTAAGCTCTCAACACTTCCGGATCAACACCAAAAGCGTCCAAAGATGTCTCCCCTATTCATTATGCATAAGAGCAGAGGATTAATGAATCATCATGCATTGAAATTACCAGCCACTCAAACAAACTCGATGCCCTACTCAAAAACACCATTTCGGCTACAAAAAACAACCTAAATTATATCCAAACTCTTCCAAAACAAAACCCAGCCAAGATCTATCAATTCTAATCATTTGTAAACCTCAATAAGCACCAAAAATAACCATAAACTCATCTTTATACCTCCAGCAACAGTAGAACAACAAAACCACCCCAAAAAACCACCAATCTAGCATGTAAAACTTAGGAATCCAAACCTATTCGGGATTTGTTTGATAAAACCTCATTTATAACATCAATTACCATCCAAAATACATTAGAAATCAACCTCAAAACCGAGCCTAACCAATAGTTACCTCTAATGGATTGATAACTTGGGAATTTCAGTAAAGAACTGATCATTAGAGGAGAAGGACGAAGCTTACCTCTAATGGCTGATTTCTCCTCAATTTGGGCAAGATTTCTTGAATATCCAAAGTGAAAACAAGAGGGTTTGATGAGGTAAAGATTAGGAATCCTTAGGAGAATGAAATCTTAAAAAAGGAATGAAAATCAGAGGTTAATTGATGAAGGAAATGTGTTTGGCTGAGTGGAAGTTGAGAGAAAATGAAATGAGAGAAAAACCAACGTAAGGTAGTTATGAAAAGTCAAAATAGATTTTTCCTTTTAATTCTCCTTTATTCCCTTAATTAAAACATTAATAAAAACTCCCAAATTAAAGAGAAATCTAATGAAAAAAATTTAGGTAAAATTAGCTCATTAAAGATTCAAAGTTTCAATCCTTTACAAAACAGTCACTATTCAACTTTGCAAAAATTGTGATTTGGTCACTACACCAAAATGTAGTATTTCCAAATCATATTTTGTAAAATTGTTTCCACCATAATCATTTATATAATAAATGAGGATTTTTAGATATTTTCCATATTTTTAAAATATCCCGAACTAGGCGTTCCCTAAATCTCCCTTAAAGATTCGAACCGTTCTCGATCGGCCCGATTCAAACTGTAAAACATCTAGGCCCAAAATCAGGGCGTTACAAGGTGAGTGTAGTTGGAGTCTCGAGAGTGGCTAGGTGCCATCTTGAATCATTGTTTATTTATTTACTAACCATTTATTTTAAGCGATTTGCATTAAGCATTATTGTAAGCCATGTTGGTAAGTTTTGGTGAGTATATCATCGAATTATCATTTGGAACATTGTTATTGTAGTCATTGAAATCATTGAAGCATGTTCATATAGAATCATTGTAACGCCCCAATTTTGGGCTTAGAAGTTTTGGGTTTGGACCGGTTCGGTCAGAGTGCGGTTCGAATATATAAGGTGATTTTTAGGAAAGCCTAGTTCGGGTTGCATTAAAAATATGGGAAAATGTCTTAAAATTATGTTTTATTATATATAAGAGAGAGATGAAATCAATTTTACAAAATGAGGCTTGGAAGGGTGACATTTTGGGTTAGTGACCAAAATGTAATTTTTGAAAACTGGGTGACTGTTTTAAAAAGGATTGAAACTTTGAATCTTTAAGGAGCTATTTACCCAAAAGGAGTTTCTCCAGATTTTTCCTAAATATTAAAGGTTTAATTAATGGTTTTTAAATAAAAGAAAAAGGGAGGGAAGATATTTTGGCATTTTCCAACTAACTTTTCCACATTTTCCATTTTCCTTTTCTCTCATCTTTTTCTCTCAAACCAAACACTTTCTCCAGCACATTTTCCCTCTGATTTTGTCATCTAAATAACACATTTCAATCCTCTTTTGATCTCTAATCATCTCTTCAACAAAACCTTGGCTTTAGCTTATTGAATTTTCAAGAATCTTGGTTCCAAAAAGGGAGAAACTCAAGTTTAGAGGTATGAACGTCCTTCTCCTCTAAATTCTCAGTTCTTTACTGAAATTCCCAAGTTTTCAATCCTTGAATTGTGTTTTGTTAAAGGTTTTGCAAATGTATTCTTAATCTTGGCTTTAAAATGCAAGATTTGGTTAATTTTGATGAATTTTCGTATGATATGATTGGGCATGGTTTTGAGATGTCTTTTTGATGTTAAATGAATGTATAATTGATGAGAAGTTGAGGTTTAATCAATGCAATCCCGAATAGGTTGATTTTCCTAAGTTTTGCTTGAGTTTTTGGTTGTTTTTGGAGTGTTTTTTATGATCTGTTGTTGCTGGAGGTATAAGGATGTGGTTGGGATCATTTTGGATGTTAATTGATGTTTATAAATGGTTAGAAGTGATGGATCTTGGCTGGGTTAAGTTTTGGAAGTGTTTGGAGGTGATTTCGGTTGTGTTTGGTAGCCGAAATGTTGGATTTGCAAAGGTCATAATGGTGGTTAAAATTCCATTTGAGGACCTTGGGTAAGCAAAGGTTATAATGGTGGTTAAAATTCCATTTAGGGACCTTGTGCTTGTTAAGATCACAATGGTGGTGTAAAGTCCATGTGTGGATCTTGTGTTGTATGTCCCGGATCTCGTTAGTGATGTTATACAACTACCAATGGTGATGTTAAGGTCATATGGTGGTTAAAATTCCATATGGGGACTTTGTGAATGTTAAGGCCATATGGTGGTTAAAATTCCATATGAGGGCCTTGTGTATGGTATGGTCAAATGGTGGTTAAAATTCCATTTGGGGACCTTGAGATTGGTAGTGTGTATGAAGCGTGGGGACAACGCTTGTGATCCGCGTATCCGATTGGACGTTGAGTTGAAAAGTGGATATGGTTTATCACTTGGAAGCCAATATAAAGTTCTTGAAAATAATGAAGCATGAGGTGCTTGAAATGATGCAAGGTTGCATGGAAAGTGTGTAATGTACCAAGAATGCATGTATTACTTGTTAGCTTGAACAAGTGTTTATCTTCTATTGAGAATGTTGCATTGTGTGCATGGAATCTCTTTAATGCATTGAAGTCTTGTGAAGGCTTGTTTTAAAGGCATGTAATGCAAATGTTGAGTTTGTGGTTCATGTGTTGCATTTGTTTAATGCATGTGGTTAATTGAATGAGTAAGTGGTTTTTAGAGGTTTCTTGTTTTGAAATGATTTTCAATGTATGAGGAAAGTATGTTGTGAAGTGGAAGGGTTTTCCAAGGATTTTGTATTTAACCTTGCATATGATATTCATGCATGGAATGGTTAAATTGATGGTTTTGCAAGTTGTGCTTTGAAGTGAATTACTTAGTTTTTCTAAGCTAAGGATTGGTTTTCATGTTTGAGCAATGTATGATTTTTAAGCATGTTGTTGAAAAGGGTTTTCAAACATTGCTATGGTTTATCGAATTGTGTTCACTTTTAAAAGTGGTTTTATGACTCGCTGCATTGATGGTGTTTTGGTTTTGAGCATTCCTCACTAAGCATTATGTGCTTACGCTCCTTTTTGTCCATCAATGCAGATAATTGAAGTTGAAACAGCGAGAAGCAAGGGATTCAAGGAGAGCTTCACTTGAGATGTATGTCTCGGTAAATAGCTATAGATAATAAAGGCAATGGGGGGAGAATCTCTTATGTTGATGTTTAAGGAGATTGTGTATGTTGGACAAGTATGGTTTAAGTTTTTGAACTATGTGGTTAATGTTTGCAACGTTTGAATCTTCTTATCCTTAAATCATTATGCTATGCTTCTTGTTTTAAAAGCATGAATGAGTGTTGGATGTGTTGAATGAGTTGGTGCACCTAGGGGTGGTCTTGTATCTAGTTTTTGATGCAATTATATGCCTTGAGTGTTGAATGACTTGCTGGTATGTTTTGGTTGCCTTTGGAGCATGTTTGATGGGTCGATTGTGTGATAAACCAGCAAAAATTCTGCAATCTGGGCAGGTCGTATCGGAACGGGTGCTACCGTTTCGGAACAGGGGCTTGAAATGGTCTAGGCGTTCCGAAACGGGAGGAATTGTTCCGGAACGGAATGGCTACTGCCGAGCCATGTTCCGATACTCGTTTCGGAACGGTCCCGCGTTTTGGAACAGGTCCTCCTTGTTTCGGAACACTCGACCGTTGGGCTCTGAATTTGATGGTTATATGTTTTGGAATGTTTGCGTTTTAGTCCCGAACCTTGTTATTGCAATTGAGTGAGTTTGAGGAGCCCGTTTGAGCTGAAATTTGGCAGAGAAGCATGAAAGATGATTAATTTCATATTGGTAACTTTATTTTGGGTTAAGTCCTTATAATTTTCAGAATTTACGATTTGGTCCCTAAAGTTGTAATTTGTGCAATTGAGTCCCTGAATGATCTTCGATGGTTATGATCTTCGAGTATGCTGTTCTTGTGAACATGTCTAGGGTTAATGTGCATCTAGATAAGTTTAAAAAAAAGGTCGTTAATCAAGGTTGACTTTCGGGTTGACTTTGGTTTTCCCCGTGTAACTTCTTAATTCGGTTCAACCGTCTGGGCCGGGTTAAGGGGGTTACATTTGGTGGTATCAGAGCTGAGTTGCGAATACTTGGGGGAAATGGTAAGTTGTTGTAATATGTGTCTGATGTTATTCTGATGTGTGGTTGAAAGTCGATTGAAATGCGTGTTTTTGAGCGGATTGTTGATGTTTTTAAGCATGCTTTTTGGTTATGAATCTTCATTGAGCTAATGTAGATTTGTGCTGATGTTATGTTGGTGTTGTGAGCTGATTTTATGAATGATGAAAGTGTAATGGGTATGACATGTTGATATTATGTTATTACAAGTGAATGTTGTTTGGTGAAAGCATGATCGAAGTATGTTGATTGATATGCTTGATGTTGTGATATACATGCTTTATTGACTGTTATGTCATGTAAAAGGGGGGATTCGGGATACCCATTGCCTTATTATTATAGCTATTGTGTTATTTTGGAGTTGGAGTTTGAATCCTTGCTTAAAGCTGGCCTGATCGTTTTGTTTGTTTTGTTATGATTGTTTGTTGTTAATAGCATGGTGAAATCGATGAAAGAATGGCAGTTAGGTGAGATGGTTGCTGCTTTAGAGCAGGTTGTTAAGGCATGGAATTCACCTTTTAGAGGAGGTGTTCCGTCTCAGTCTTCTGTGCCTGGAGTTGAGGGAGTGAGGCAGGAGGAAGAAGCTGGTTCTGTGATGAAGAGTTCATCACCTATAGTTCAAGAGGTGTTGGGAACATCTCAGGCTGTGGCAAAAGTAAGGTCTGTAGATGTGCTGACCATGGGATGCACGGGTTTGTCGAAACAGCGTTTACTTGATTTGGGAGCTGTGGAGTATCATGGTTCAACACCTGAGACGTTCGAGGCCTGGTTGGCCAGTGTGATTCTGATTTTGGATCAGGAAGGTTGTGATTATGCCTGTAAGCTGGGAAGTGTTGTTTTATTAATGTTGGAGGACGCTTGTGCCTGGTGGACATCTGTGGCGGTGGCATCGCACATCCACGATATTGATTGGGACTTCTTTGTATCTGCTTTTTATGAAAGGTACCTTGGAGAGAAATTCCCAAGGGGTAAGCAATGTGAGGGTGTGGTTTCTGTTTATGAAGGTGGGAAAAGTTTAAGCAAGAGAGTTGTGGGTACTGACCTCGGGAGCGGTCAGCGTAAGAGGCTACGTGATGGAAGGTTTTTCTTGAATCAAAGTTTGAGTGGTAGTGCAGATCTGGGGCAAGTGCTGCTTGATCAAGGAGTGGAAGCTCAGTTACCGGTGTGTGACCGTTGTGGAAGGCGCCATGTTGGAGGTTGTTGGGGCGCAGGTGCTTGTTGGAACTGTGGTTCTAAGGAGCATGTGAAGCGAGATTGTCCTCAAGTGGTGAGATCAGCTTCAGTGGTAGCAGAAGGGTCTCTGAAGGGTCGTGGGCACGGCCGAGACAAAGTTCGAAGGTGGCAGGAAGAACAGAAAGTTGTGAAGAGTTTGGGAAATGAAATCTGTTGGAATTGTGGGTCTGTTGGACATATGAGACGTAATTGTTTGAAGTTAGCTCGGGGAAGTCAGGGTTCTTTACAGCAGGGAGATAGTGATGACCTTAATGTGATAGCTGATGCTGCAGCGGTGCGGTTGGAAGATGATGGTTCTGCAAGGAAGAGAGCTCGTCTGTTGAAGCACCGGGGCAGTGAGGTGTTTTCAGGTAACCTTGCTAAGTAACCTTTGCTCTGGTATCTCAGTTTGGTTTCAGTTGGTATTTCCTTGCGTAGTGGGTATGGTCTCGTTGCTAGCATGTTGGGGTAGTAGTTGTTGTTGTTTTGAAAACAACTTTAGGGTGAAGAGGGCATTAGTGAGTATCTTGTGGATATTGGGTTGCTAGGATGGTGGAGTTAGACAAGTTGGAAGTGAGATAGGAGGTTGTTCTTAGACGGATCCTGAGGATGTTATTGGTGGGTGTGAACCTACATACATGCACAGTTAAAATCATTTGTTATATGCTATATTACATATGTACTGGTCCATGCATACATGTGACATGACATTAGAGGTTTTGCATACATGTACATCAGGCATTGGTAGGGCATATTGGTGATCATGCATACGAACGTTCACACTCGCTAATAGTTAGTCGGGTCCGTTAGTGTTGTAATAGTGTTAGAAGTAATGGAGGGTATTAAGCGAGCTGTTAGTATTAGTGAGTGCAGAATAGCCTGTTGGTAGAAGGAAAGCGTTTGGCGCTTAAAGAGTTTAGTAGTGTGGTGTTGAGGAGATTACCGGTTGAAGTTAGAACTGGTCAGGTGGCTTTGAATAGCTGGTAGAAGTGGAAGTTCCTTGGAGTTTAGTGATGTTGCAGGTTAGTGGATGTGTTCCAAAGTGTTGGGGTAACTTGGCATTGGTGTTGTAGTAGAAGGGTTGTTTTTGTAGGTGAGGGTTCGTAGCAACCTTCGAAGAGTTGAGAAGAGGTTTTTTTGTGGGTTGTAGAAAAGGGGTTAGCCCGGGAGAATAGAAGTCTCGTAACCTAGAAATGTGTGTATAGAATGGGCGGTGTCCTGGTAAGGCTAGTGTTGTAGTTAAAGTTTGAAGTGGAAAGGCAATGTAGGATCGAAGGCCATTGTTGGTTGGACGGGTTCTTGTGAGAAGTGGTTGGCTGGTTGTGATTAAGTAAATTATGTCTGAAGACATCTGGTGATGTATGGAACGACTGGCGGAGTCAAGGTTGGGGCTTGTGATGTGATTTTCGGATATTGGGAGAGTGGTCATGGTGAGTCGTTATGGTAATGTTAGCGGCGGATGTGAAGGAATGTCAGCAATACGTTGAGAAGTTGGGTAAGCAGTTGATGCTTAAGAATTCTTGCTTGATGTGGTAACCTTTGGAAAAGGTTGAGCAGTTGTGCAAGGGGTTTTGGAAGCAGTGGAGGTTGTGGGTTACATGGTGGCTGAACTGGATTGGTTGGTGTCACCGTGTGTACGATTCTTGGGAGTTTTGAGTTAAGGTGGTGTATGCTGTAAAAGTTGGAGGTTCTTCAGGTTGTTGTTGGGGCTATGTGCATTCCGGAAGCGTGAAAGGTTAAAAGGTGGTTAACATTTAAGTGTTCAGGAATTCGTGAACAGTATGTGGTGGTGTTGGGTTTGGTGGAGTTTGTCTGGAAAGTGTTCAGTGGTGGTTAAGTCTCCTGTGTTGTCTTGTGGGTTGTTTTGAGAAGTTTGGTTGTGCTCTTTTCGCCGGTTGAAATTTCGAGGACGAAATTTCCTAAGAGGGGGAGAGTTGTAACGCCCCAATTTTGGGCTTAGAAGTTTTGGGTTTGGACCGGTTCGGTCAGAGTGCGGTTCGAATATATAAGGTGATTTTTAGGAAAGCCTAGTTCGGGTTGCATTAAAAATATGGGAAAATGTCTTAAAATTCTCTTTTATTATATATAAGAGAGAGATGAAATCAATTTTACAAAATGAGGCTTGGAAGGGTGACATTTTGGGTTAGTGACCAAAATGTAATTTTTGAAAACTGGGTGACTGTTTTAAAAAGGATTGAAACTTTGAATCTTTAAGGAGCTATTTACCCAAAAGGAGTTTCTCCAGATTTTTCCTAAATATTAAAGGTTTAATTAATGGTTTTTAAATAAAAGAAAAAGGGAGGGAAGATATTTTGGCATTTTCCAACTAACTTTTCCATATTTTCCATTTTCCTTTTCTCTCATCTTTTTCTCTCAAACCAAACACTTTCTCCAGCACATTTTCCCTCTGATTTTGTCATCTAAATAACACATTTCAATCCTCTTTTGATCTCTAATCATCTCTTCAACAAAACCTTGGCTTTAGCTTATTGAATTTCAAGAATCTTGGTTCCAAAAAGGGAGAAACTCAAGTTTAGAGGTATGAACGTCCTTCTCCTCTAAATTCTCAGTTCTTTACTGAAATTCCCAAGTTCTCAATCCTTGAATTGTGTTTTGTTAAAGGTTTTGCAAATGTATTCTTAATCTTGGCTTTAAAATGCAAGATTTGGTTAATTTTGATGAATTTTCGTATGATCTGATTGGGCATGGTTTTGAGATGTCTTTTTGATGTTAAATGAATGTATAATTGATGAGAAGTTGATGTTTAATCAATGCAATCCCGAATAGGTTGATTTTCCTAAGTTTTGCTTGAGTTTTTGGTTGTTTTTGGAGTGTTTTTGATGATCTGTTGTTGCTGGAGGTATAAGGATGTGGTTGGGATCATTTTGGATGTTAATTGATGTTTATAAATGGTTAGAAGTGATGGATCTTGGCTGGGTTAAGTTTTGGAAGTGTTTGGAGGTGATTTCGGTTGTGTTTGGTAGCCGAAATGTTGGATTTGCTAAGAGCAGCGAGTGTAGGTGTGTTGCTGGTGTTTCTAATGCATGATGATGCATTAATCCTCTGTTGTTATGTGCTTGAAACAGGGAAGAATGATCCGTAAGCAATAGAGGTGGCGTTGAAGGTTTCGGATGCTTGGAAGGCTTGTTGGCTAGCCTAGTTTTGTGTATCGGTGAGTGAAGTTGGGTTTTCAGCTTTAAAACCAAGGTTTGAAGGTTTTGGGAGTTTAGTTTAAGTCTAAACAACTTAGCTAAGCTCAAGAGTAAGTAATTGGAATTTCTCTCTTGATTGTGTTATGAAATGGTTTTTAAAAGCACTTGTGATTGTTGGATGCAATGCATGTGATTTGCATGTTTTAAATTCTGTTTTGAAAGCATTTTATAGCATGGTTTAATGCTGGTTTTGAAAGCCATGAGTGAAGGATGCTCGAGGTAAGAGTTCCTTGGTTTTGTACATTGAAATTGTGGAATTGATGCATAGTGTTGCATGTTGTTTAATGGCTTTGTTTAATGCTTCAAAAACAGTGGATTGATGATGGTAAATGGTGGTTTTGGCATTTTGGTTATGCTTGTAAAACATTGGATTAATGTGGTAAGAAGGTTATATTGGCAAGTGATGTAAGTGGTTCTTGGTTACTTTAATCGGATATAGTTAGCCGGCTATAGGATTGGGTGCACCGTGAATAAAGTCGCCTTGGATGTGGAGTGGTTGTGAGTGAACCGGTAACTCCATCCAAGTACACTAACGAGATGGTTAAGAACACCATGGTGGTTAAAATTCCATGGGTGGGTCTTGTGTTAAGGTCATAATGGTGGTTAGAATTCCATTTGAGGACCTTGGGTAAGCAAAGGTTATAATGGTGGTTAAAATTCCATTTAGGGACCTTGTGCTTGTTAAGATCACAATGGTGGTGTAAAGTCCATGTGTAGATCTTGTGTTGTATGTCCCGGATCTCGTTAGTGATGTTATACAACTACCAATGGTGATGTTAAGGTCATATGGTGGTTAAAATTCCATATGGGGACTTTGTGAATGTTAAGGCCATATGGTGGTTAAAATTCCATATGAGGGCCTTGTGTATGGTAAGGTCAAATGGTGGTTAAAATTCCATTTGGGGACCTTGAGATTTGTAGTGTGTATGAAGCGTGGGGACAACGCTTGTGATCCGCGTATTCGATTGGACGTTGAGTTGAAAAGTGGATATGGTTTATCACTTGGAAGCCAATATAAAGTTCTTGAAAATAATGAAGCATGAGGTGCTTGAAATGATGCAAGGTTGCATGGAAAGTGTGTAATGTACCAAGAATGCATGTATTACTTGTTAGCTTGAACAAGTGTTTATCTTCTATTGAGAATGTTGCATTGTGTGCATGGAATCTCTTTAATGCATTGAAGTCTTGTGAAGGCTTGTTTTAAAGGCATGTAATGCAAATGTTGAGTTTGTGGTTCATGTGTTGCATTTGTTTAATGCATGTGGTTAATTGAATGAGTAAGTGGTTTTTAGAGGTTTCTTGTTTTGAAATGATTTTCAATGTATGAGGAAAGTATGTTGTGAAGTGGAAGGGTTTTCCAAGAATTTTGTATTTAACCTTACATATGATATTCATGCATGGAATGGTTAAATTGATGGTTTTGCAAGTTGTGCTTTGAAGTGAATTACTTAGTTTTTCTAAGCTAAGGATTGGTTTTCATGTTTGAGCAATGTATGATTTTTAAGCATGTTGTTGAAAAGGGTTTTCAAACATTGCTATGGTTTATCGAATTGTGTTCACTTTTAAAAGTGGTTTTATGACTCGCTGCATTGATGGTGTTTTGGTTTTGAGCATTCCTCAGTAAGCATTATGTGCTTACGCTCCTTTTTGACCATCAATGCAGATAATTGAAGTTGGAACAGCGAGAAGCAAGGGATTCAAGGAGAGCTTCACTTGAGATGTATGTCTCGGTAAATAGTTATAGATAATAAAGGCAATGGGGGGAGAATCTCTTATGTTGATGTTTAAGGAGATTGTGTATGTTGGACAAGTATGGTTTAAGTTTTTGAACTATGTGGTTAATGTTTGCAACGTTTGAATCTTCTTATCCTTAAATCATTATGCTATGCTTCTTGTTTTAAAAGCATGAATGAGTGTTGGATGTGTTGAATGAGTTGGTGCACCTAGGGGTGGTCTTGTATCTAGTTTTTGATGCAATTATATGCCTGGAGTGTTGAATGACTTGCTGGTATGTTTTGGTTGCCTTTGGAGCATGTTTGATGGGTCGATTGTGTGATAAACCAGCAAAAATTCTGCAATCTGGGCAGGTCGTATCGGAACGGGTGCTACCGTTTCGGAACAGGGGCCTGAAATGGTCTAGGCGTTCCGAAACGGGAGGAACCGTTCCGGAACGGAATGGCTACTGCCGAGCCATGTTCCGATACTCATTTCGGAACGGTCCCGCGTTTTGGAACAGGTCCTCCCTGTTTCGGAACACTCGACCGTTGGGCTCTGAATTTGATGGTTATATGTTTTGGAATGTTTGCGTTTTAGTCCCGAACCTTGTTATTGCAATTGAGTGAGTTTGAGGAGCCCGTTTAAGCTTAAATTTGGCAGAGAGGCATGAAAGATGATTAATTTCATATTGGTAACTTTATTTTGGGTTAAGTCCTTATAATTTTCAGAATTTAGGATTTGGTCCCTAAAGTTGTAATTTGTGCAATTGAGTCCCTGAATGATCTTCGATGGTTATGATCTTCGAGTATGTTGTTCTTGTGAACATGTCTAGGGTTAATGTGCATCTAGATAAGTTTAAAAAAAAGGGTCGTTAATCAAGGTTGACTTTCGGGTTGACTTTGGTTTTCCCCGTGTAACTTCTTAATTCGGTTCAACCGTCTGGGCCGGGTTAAGGGGGTTACAATCATTTATTATTGAGTATTAAATGAAGCATTGGAATATCGATTTATGAAATATTGTCATTGGATATCGTGTTGAATTATTGTTATTGTTACTGATATTGTACTATTGAACTATGGATTATTGGACCTTGGATCAAAGTATTAGATAAAATTGGCATGCCATAGAATTCATGAGCTCAGTGTATGGGTGGACTACGGTCCTAGGGCTACGACCTATATTGATTTGGCGAGGCGGGGGGATGTATTGTGTATTGATCTTATTGGCGATGTCGGCGGGTTGACCATTTATTGAAGCATGTTATATGGAATACCATTTTCCTCCATTTTAATTGTGACTACCTCACTAGGCAAAGTATGTCTAATGCATTCCATTGCATCCATTTCAGGTTAGTCAAGTTTTAGGATCGAGATCGGAGGAGTTGAAGCGTTGCACAAGTCACAATCAAGCTCTAAGTAATGTATATTGACCCTTTGAAACTCCTAGTTGGTGGCAAGGTCTATGTATAAGTATATTAAGTCTCTTTTGATATTCCTATGTTATGGTTAAGTGGTATAAGAGTGATACGTATAGGACAAGTTTTTTATCTAATGAGAAATGGCCTTAAATGCATGTTTTGGCACGAAAAAAGGTAAAAACTAGGTAAACGGATTCATATGGCTCCAAAATTTGATGTACAAGTAGAATTTATGGTCATAATGTTATGTGTACAGTTTCACTACATTTGGACACTATTTGATAAGTTAAAATGAATAAAAACCAGAAAGAATATGTCATTACAAGTCAGGTCGTATCGAAACGGGTGATGGCGTTTCGATACAAGTAAGCATAAGAAAACAGGGCGTACCAGAACGGATTAGGGTCGTATCGAAACATTTTGCCTCTTGAATCCTTTGTTTCAATATGGGTTCATAGCGTATCGAAACGGCTCAAAGTCAAAGTCAAAAGAAGTCAACACGTACCGATTCAGGGCTTACCTGTATTAATACGGTATGAAGAGAAAATTCAACAAGGTTGACCATCGTCCACCCGTATTGAAACAACCTTGAGCGTTTCGATACAGGGTTAGCTAAAGTGGTTATAAAGCTTAAACTGAAGGTCTGCATTGTTTACAGTTTAGTCATTGAGTTTAGGATGATTAATTGGATGAGTAAACGACCACCGTTTTGCATGAAAATTTACATACCTGTTAATGTTGTATTGAATTTCACTGTGGTGTAGTCTATTGCTTTAAAGGACCTATAATTTATCAGAACTACGAAATAGTCATAAATGGTTAATTATTGTTTTCTATTGAGTGAATTGGACTAAGATGTATATCCAATAATGTTTTGTTGGTATAATATTGTTAAGACTTGAAATTGGAATGAAATTTTATTGTACCGGTCACCGCATCGCTCACTGGTAACACGCTCTGACCCAGTTCTCGACAAGGCCGGGAAGGAGGGGTGTTACATTTGTGGTATCAGAGCTAGAGTTTAGTCGATTCTGGACTAAACCTATGCATGTTTGTATTGTTTGTTGTGTTACTTTGCCACCTAGGAGTTATTCTATTGAGTATTGTGACTTGTCAACTAATTCGATCTCTTTATAATATAGATATGTCTCAAACTAACGAAGCTCGTGATAATGAGCTTGCTACTGGCTCTTCGACTTATGGCGAGGAAAAACGAGGAGGAAATACTCCGAATCTTCTGAATCCACAAAACCCTCTTGTTCAGGGTATGGATCCTGATGCACCTACGGCTCAAGCAGAGTGTTACCGTAACATGGTTGACATGTTGCAGCAATTTATGAATGTGATGAGAACTAATCAGGTTATGCAACCTGCGCCACCTGTTGTTCAACCTCCTCGAGCCCTTATTGATAAGTTATCACAATATCAAGCCTACACCTTCGCTGGGATATTTATGTCAATGACGACAAGAAGAGCAATGTCGTAAGAAATCTGGTGCTTGTTCCTTTTGCGGATAGTTGGGTCACCTTATTTGAGAATGCCCGGAGAACCCTAACAAGCCTGCTTCTGTATCGACTTATCCATCCCCTGCTCAATCTTTTCGAGGTAAGAGAGCAAGGCAAGGATCCTTTGGAAAATCTAGAGGTTCATCTAAAGCATCGTGCCGACCTGAATCTAAAGTTTCTGCACAGATGTATCATGTAAATGGCAATGAGCAAGTGGATGATCACGACATAATTCCAGGTAAAAATTTGAGGACGGATTTTTCTTAAGGGGGAGAGTTGTAACACCCCGAAAACCGGTCTAGCCGAAATTGGATTCCGATGATCGGAGTATTGATATTAAAATATTGAAATATCGAATCATTGCTATATATTATGTTGTTAAAGTACTCTAATTGAACCAAGTCCTTAATTAAGATTGCTTTGAGAATCCTCAAATTAATATTTTTGAGCTAGGCATTTCGATACACTCAGACCCGTATCGAAACGGCCTAGGTGAGGCGTTTCGAAATGAGTATAGGGCGTTCTGGTACAGTCATAATCGTATAAACTAACTTTTGGACTTTTGTATGACCGTTTCGATACGGTTTCACTCGTTTCAAAACAGGCCCCATATTTCGAATATGTTTGAAGGTTAAAGTTAAAAGAAAATGATGAGATAATGTTTCACCTATTTCTTTGTCACCCTCCACGTGATTTTGGTCAAAAAAGATGACTAGAGGTCATCTATATGTCTAGTTTGAAAATGGATAAAGAAAAGATAGAAAATATTATTAAATAGCTTACCTTAGGTTGAGAGAAACCTTTCTATTGGCTAAAGGTGAGGTGGGAAATGATTAAGGTTTTAGTTCTCTTAAAATGAGCAAAAAGAAAGCTTTCACATTTGTTTTGCTCCACCGAGACTCATTTCCACCTTTTATCTTTGAGTTATTAAGCACACACCTCCATTGTCTTCAACCTTGAGCTCCTAAGCATACACCTCTCCAGTTGAGAACCTTGAGCTTAAGCTTTCCTTGATTTAAGAACACCAAGTCATAGCTATCGATCGGGCAAATGAAAGCCCTAAGTTAATCATCGATTCTCTTGATTATTAGATGATCAATTTCAAGCTTTAAGATAAGCTTTGTCTAATAGCTAATGGTTATTCAAGCATCGATATTATCATATTGATTCTAATAATCTCTTATTGCTCTTCCTAGTTCAAAAAGTGGAAAAGATTATTCCATCACTTCCATCGAAAGCTAGGGATAAGGGTATCGCCATCTGAGAGCCTTAGAAGCTTCAGATTATCGATGTGAGTGTAGTCGGAGTCTCGAGAGTGGCAAGGTGCCATCTCAAATCATTGTTTATTGATTTACTAACCATTGATTTTAAGGGATTTGCATGAAGCGTTATTGTAAGTCATGTTGGTAAGTTTTGCTGAGTATAACATCGATTTATCATCCGTAACATTGTTATTGTAGTCATTGAAATCATCGAAGCATGTTCATATAGAATCATTGATTATTGAGTATTAAAGGAAGCATTGGAATACCCATTTATGAATTATTGTCATTGGATATCATGTTGAATCATTGTTATTGTTATTGATATTGTACTATTGAACTATTGATTATTGGACCTTAGTTTCGAAGTATTGGATACAATTGGCATGCCATAGAATTCATGAGCTCAGTGTACGGGTGGACTACGGTCCTAGGGCTACGACCTATATTGATTTGGCAAGGCGAAGGGATGTATTGTGTATTGGTCTTATTGGCGATGTCGGCGGGTTGACCATTCATTGATTTGGCGAGGAGGTGGAATTCGTGTATCCATATACCATGAATCGATCCAAGGGGACTATTGGTTATTGATATTGTATTGCTATGAAATCATGATATTGTTATTGATGACATGATACTATGTTTTTATTATGAATAAGGAGCATGAAATGTTTATTGCATAATTAATATTATTATTATAATTGAAGCGTATTATATGGCATACCATGTTCATCCATTGTAATTGTGACTACCTCACTAGGCAAAGTATGCATAATGCATTCCATTGCATCCATTTCAGGTTAGTCAAGTTTTGGGATTGAGATCAGAGGAGTTGAAGTGTTGCACAAGTCACAATCAAGCTCTAAGTAATGTATATTGACCCTTTGAAACTCCTAGTTGGTGGCAAGGTCTATGTATAAGTCTATTAAGTCTTTTTTGATATGCCTATGTTATGGTTAAGTGGTATAAGAGTGATACATATAAGACAAGTCTTTTATCTAGTGAGAAATGGCCTTAAATGCATGACTCTTAAATGCACGAAAAGGTAAAAACTGGGTAAACGAATTCATATGGCTCTAAAATTTGACGTACAAGTAGAATTTATGGTCATAATGTTGTGTGTAAAGTTTCATTGCATTTGGGCATTGTTTGATAAGTTAAAATGAATAAAAACCAGAAAGAATCTGTCATTACATGGCAGGCCGTATCGGGTGATGGCGTTTCGATACGGGTAAGCATAATTTAACCTGAGAAAATAGTGCGTACCGGAACGAATTAGGGTCGTACCGAAACATTTTGTCTCTACAATCCTTCGTTTCGATACGGGTTCATAGCGTATCAAAACGGGTCAAAGTGAAAGTCAAAGGAAGTCAACATGTACCGATACGAGGCTTACTTGTATCGATACGGTATGAAGAGAAAAGTCAACAAGGTTGACCATCGTCCACCCGTATTGAAACAGCCTTGAGCGTTTCGATACAGGGTTAGTTAAAGTGGTTATAAAGCTTAAACTGAATGTCTGCATTGTATACAGTTTAGTCACTGAGTTTAGGATGATTAATTGGATGAATAAACGATCACCGTTTTGCATGAAAATTTACAGACCTGCTAATGTTGTATTGAATTTCACTGTGGTGTAGTATATTGCATTAAATGACCTATAATTTATCAGATCTACGAAATAGTCCTCAATGGTTAATTATTGCTTTCTATTGAGTGAATTGGACTAAGATGTATATCCGGTAATGTTTTGTTTGTATAATATTGTTAAGACTTGAAATTGGAATGAAATTTTATTGTATCGATCACTGCATCGCTCACCGGTAACACGCTCCGACATGATTCTTGACCAGGCCAGGAAAAGGGTGTTACAGAATCGAATCATGAATTTACGTCTTCATATTCTACTCCATGAGATTTTTACAACGATATCTCATATGCTCAAATTGGTTGAGTGGCGAATGAGAAATTGATGCTGAAAGTAGGCAACTTGCAAAGATTGGAGAGGAAATAGTAAGCTTGAATCCCACACTGGTTAGAGATCAAATGTGGAAGGTGTATATGTAACGGAAACAACCAAGAGGTTGTTGAATAAGCTTACCAAAGATAGATATTATCAAATAATATTTTTTAATTTTAAATTATGAATTTGTGTTCAATTGTGATTAGAACACTATCATTGCTCGCCTATAAAAAAGGCTTCAGCAAGAAGTGAAATCACAACAACTCACAATGAGTATTGCAAGTGAAGAACATTTTCTCTCAACTCTTCCATTTTTCTAAAAAACCATTCTACATTTGGTTTTTTATTGTTTTCCACGGTGGTAGAAGAAAGCAAGTTTCCAATTCGTGATCTCTGCATATATGCTAATACAGTTGATCAGTTTGTTGTTGTATCCTGGAGATAGACGTCCAACGTTTCTCAAGTACTATAGGAGTCGACGAATCTGTTTTAAGGAAACTGTGTTTCACAAGCCTCAACAAATCGATTCATCTGAAATGTTGCACGGATACAAGTAAATTGTTCTAATTTACTGGTTTAACATTTGATTTATATTTCAAATATTATTTTATAATTGTTTTGTTATGTCCGTTATAATAATAATTTTATCATATTTATTTTATACTAATTATTATTATTTCCTTGGGTTATTAACGCCCGTTTTCTAACATAAACTAAATAAACGAGTATGAACAAAAATTTTATGTTCGTTTAATAAACGAACGAACATGAAAAGAGGTATGCTCGGTTCGTTTATGTTCAAGAACAAGCTCGTTTATAGGTTCGTTTATAAGCTCGTTTAAAGGAAGAAAATGTTTGTGGGTGTATCTAAATACTAATTTTTGTTGTTGCTGATGTATTATATAAGTACATTTTGAAATGCAAGTTTTATTTTGTTGCTTTTGCTTTATTTATTTATTTATTGTTAATTTAGTTAACATTTCTGAACATATAAACAAGCATGTCAGTGAACACTTAAATGAACACGTTCGCGAACACTTAAACGAACATGTTCATAACACTAAACAAACGAACACGAACACCTTCAAAAATCAATAAACGAACACGAACACAACATTAAAAATTTAAACCAACACGAACCGAACATAAACACCTTTAAAAATAAACAAACAAACACAAATATAGTCTTATTCGTTCAAGCTCGATTCATTTACACCCCTATATATGGCTCAGCTCACATCATTTTCCTTATAACTCTTTATTACTCAATTCTTTTCTCATTTCATCGTTTAGTTAATTTGTGCCATTATTTCCATTTTTTCATTTCATTTCTTCTCTTCATATTTTTTATTGAAAGTTAAAAATATTTGTCTTCATTAATTATTTTCACCGTCAAGTCGTCATGTAAAGTTGTTTGTGAAGAAGTTAAAGAGTAAGAAGAGGAACAAGACGAAAACTGAATTCTTAAATCGATTTGACAATTTAGGTATTGGGTTTCGATTTGTTTATGCAAAATTTTGAGTAATATTTTTACGTTCTGTTCTGCTTTGAACGATTGAAACCCTAGGCTTGTATCAAATATGTCAATAAATTGATTTTAGGATTATGTACAATTTTAGTTTTTTTTTAACTCTGGAGATTTACAACTCTTTTAGTATTGGACCGTTTTTAGATTAGTTGATAAATTTGTTTGCTTCCTAGACAGATAAACATGCTTTTTGACCAGAAATGGACAAAAATTGATTAATGTCGGAACGGGTCGATTTGTGATGGGTATTTACATAAAAATACCAGGGTGGGTTCGGTGCGGGTTAAAACCTTTTAAATATCGGGTCAAGTTCGGTTGGATTTTTGTTTGAATTATTTTATTGAGGTCGAGTCGTTCAAAAACCTACCATGTTCCGTTGTCATTCGTAAAATATCATAAAAAAATAGTAAAAAATAATGAGTTGTTTGCGAACTTATTGAGTCGGGTTGAGCTTTATTTGACTCAACCCGCTAAGATTTTGAGTCGAACGTTGACCAAACTGAACTCGAGTTGTTTGCGAGCTGTTCAACTCGATCAGCACCGTAGTCAATCTCATTTTATTTTGTGTTAGTAACTTAGTTTATCTTAAATATATTTTTCATTAAAAATTTTGTAATAATCAAGCTTAGTGTCACAGACATGCCACCTATGGCTCGGTTCCTGATCATCCATTATGTGAGGCACTCGAAAGGGGTGTTACCCAGATAAGTCAACTTTTATCGCGTCCTTTATTTAAGGACTTATCTCGACAGTGTCGTCTCATGATCCTTCAGGCGACATGCACATTGATATCATATTTCGCGAGGCGTAGCGAATGCTAGCTACCAATTCTTGACTTTCGTTTGAGCGTGATATGGAGCCTTCTGGCCCCAAACCGTCCCTAGGAGGTCCTCCTAGAGAGACATTGTGTCATCCGCTTAGTACCAATGTTCGCACACCTAGGCCCCACATGAGCCTAAGAGAAGGTCACTTACACCCAAAAAAAACTCGGTCACTAGCTCAGACGAGGGGATGGTGGAGACCCAACACGAGATCACTTCTCCGTAAACAGCTAAATAAACTTATTAGGAATAACGTCAGTAGATGTTACAATGTCCCAAACGAGGACACTTTCTAGATATAGTCTTCATGAAGCATCTTGACTTGTGTCTCTTACCCAGAACATCATCGAAAATTGCTTATCCTTTGCTCAAGTTTGTATCTACTCGTCTACAACGGAGTTGTCGAGGCGAGATAATAGACTAACGCGAGATGGTCTTGAAACTTAGCTTTATTAATGCTAGATGTCCAAATTTAAATTTTCACCAAGCTATTTTACCTTTATTATGTTTCTTTGTTTTTCTTTGTTAAAAAGATGGTGATACATGTTAGTGGTCGATTAAATTTAAAGAAAAATAATGTGAATGAGAGAGAAAAATACAAATAAAAAAATAAAAAAATATCATTGTCGTTAATTTTTTAACGGCCGGTGACTAAAGTAGAAAAAAATATAAAATTAGTGACAATTTTCCAAAAAATAGATCGATAACCAAAACAAAAAAAAAAGCAATAATTCAGTGACTACTGGTATAATTTATCCTTAAAATAACTAAAGTCAAATTTCAAAAATGCCCTATAAATCAACAGTGGTGTTTTATTTAGGGTAAACTACACTGGTAGTCACCGAACTTTTAGGGTACTTTCAATAAGGTCACCGAACTTTTAAAACTTGCATTACGGTCACCCAACTTTTAATTCGCTTTCAATAAGGTCACTGCCGTCAACCACCGTTAAAAAAGTTGACGTGGCATGTTAAATTTAAGGGTAAAATACACTGTTAGTCACTGAACTTTTAAGAGGCTTTCAATATAGTCACCGAACTTTTAAAACTTTCACTACCATCACTCAACTTTTAATTCGCTTTCATTACCATTAAAAAAGTTGATGTGACACGCTAAGTTTAAAAATAAATTTTTTCCCACCCTATTTTATCTCCATGTCTTATTTTCTTCCATCCAAACATGTCTATCTTTTAGATACATTAATATTTTCCTTTGAACTCCTCATTATCCAGTGCATGACTCAGTAAATGTCGTGCCTAAAGCATAAAGAGGATTTTTATGAGCAAAATTTTAGTTATTTCTTTATGATTCCATCATCGGATGTCTCCCAATATTTTTCTTGTTCTCACACATGTCGCATGCATGTCTAGATACATTAATATTTTCCTTGATGTGTTACTAGAGAAGTAACGACCTTCACCAAAAATTACAATTTGATTCATATGGAAGAAAGAGACATGTTTGGATGGAAGAAAATAAGAGGGGAGAGAAAATATGGTGGGAAAACGTTTATTTTTAAACTTAACGTGTCACATTAGCTTTTTTAACGGTAATGAAAGCGAATTAAAAGTTGAGTGATAGTAATAAAAGTTCTAAAAGTTCGGTGACCATATTGAAAGCCTCTTAAAAGTTCAGTGACTAACATTGTATTTTACCCTTAAATTTAACATGCCACGTCAGCTTTTTAACGGTGGTTGACGGCAGTGACCTTATTGAAAGCAAATTAAAAGTTGGGTGACTGTAATGAAAGTTTTAAAAGTTCGGTGACCTTATTGAAAGTACCCTAAAAGTTTAGTGACTACCAGAGTAGTTTACCCATTTATTTAATAGGGATATCGGGAGTAATAAATAATCAAAGTTCAAAATTTTAAATTGCAAAGGTCAAATTGTAAATAATTTATTAAGATGGAGTGCATTTACAATTTTTTTGGCTTAAAGCCCTATTTGCCCCTTAAACTATACATTTTTTTCAAACAAGTCCTTAAAGTATTTTTTGAAACGTTGTACCCCTTAACTAAAAATCGTTATTTTATTTGGACTCCTTCGTTAGACGCTGTTAAATAAATTTTCACGGGCCAATCAGAACGTGTCACGTGTCATTTTATTAAAAAAATTAAACTAACTTAAATAAAAGGGGTGAATTGCACATTAGGTATGCCAAATTTTATTTTTTTGTTCATCTTAGACCCGTTCATTTCTTCCTCAGCAAACTCCCAGACTTTCCTCAGCATGCCCATTTTGAACGTAAATTGCAACCATTGAATTCCAAGACACTAAATTCTGCCATGGTATGTTTCTGTTTTCTGGTGGATCAGACAAAGGAAGTGAGCAAAAGTAAGCCGGCGGCAGGGTTTTGCTCTTGGAAGGCCATTGTCTGCACTTTTTTGTGGAGCCATTCTTCAATCTTACCGTTGAATATTCATTGTAACATGTTTGATCTTCATTCTTTAATAATTAGTTCAAGGACTGATTTTCATCCACGTGTAACAAAGCTTTCTCTTTATACATATACATAGAAGAAATTATAATTTGGGGTTTAGAAAGGTTGCAGTTGTAGATCAATGGAAAACATCGATTTGGTTCATCTGTGAATTACCGTCATGGATTCATCAGTGATCAGTTGGTTACAAATTATGCAAAATTAGGATATCCAGAAGATGGACAGAATCTGTTTGATGAAATGCCTGAAAAAGATTTGATGTTCTGGAATTCTTTAATTTCAGGGTTATCACGAAGTGGGTTTACAGCTAGATGCATGAGTGCCTTTTGTAGAATGAGATTTGAACTAGATACGCAACCAACTTTTGTCAGTTCTCTATCTATGATCTCAGCTTGTAGTGATAAGGGAGCTTTAAGTGAAGGCAAGTGCATTCATGGCTTTGCGGTGAAATTGGGTATGCTAAATATAGTGAAAATTGTGAATGCTCTTTTGAATATGTATGGAAAGTCTGGATATTTGCTTGAAGCTTGTTCGTTATTTGAAGCAACTACATGGCAGAATTTAGTGTCTTGGAATTCAATGGTTGCAATTTACATTCAAAATGGGCTTGTTGAGGAAAGTCTGGGAGTTTGCTGAGGAAGAAGATGAACGAGACCAAATTGAACAAAAAAATAAGATTTGGCACACTTAATGTGCAATTCACCCCTTTTATTTAAGTTAGTTTATTTTTTTGTTAGTAAAATGACACGTGGTGAGTTCTTATTGGCCCATAAAAAAATTTAACGGCGTCTAACGGAGGGGCCAAACGAGATAACGGTTTTTAGTTAAGGGAGCACGTCTCAAAAAATACTTTAGGGGTCTGTTCGGAAAAAGTGTATAATTTAGGGGGCAAATGAGTCTTTAAGACATTTATAAGCACCAAATTTTGACCTGATCAAACACTTAGCCCGAATCAAATTAAATCCAAGTAAGTCCAAACATATCTGAACCCAATACATCTTCCTAAAATATCCCTCAGTCAAATTCGATTCCCCTGCATCTCCATTCTCACGAAAATCTCTCAAGATCTCATAGTAAAACTAAACCAACCACCCTTGAATATCTCAATCCACATTCCCACAATATCTGGGATTTTATTTTGGTGAAGCACTTATAAATAGATGAATTAAAAGATGAAAAATGGGGGGAGAGAACTCGAACGAAAAAAGCTCCCTGCCATGGCTCCCATCGAGCCTCATCACCACACCGAGCTGCTGTTTTGCCTGAGCATTGCCTTCTATCAACACACCACACTCGATAACCCCTATTCTCGAGGCTTTCACCCCTTAAACCTCACCATCAATTCCTACGTGACCACCTCCATTACATCTAAATATCCAACGCCTAACGTACACCATTGAGCCTTACGCGCACACTGCCCAGTGCCCACCACCAATCTGAAACCCAAACTTAGAACAAAAGGGAAGAAGTCAGACAATGCAAAATCGAAAATGAAGAAGGTAAAGGAAATAATATTTACCCATTCGGTCAGAGTTCGTCACCGGTGATCGAAATCTCGTTTCACAAAACTGAACGGTGAGGAGGAAGCCCAGACAACAAAGAGTGACACAATCTGAAATCAAGTCGATCCGACGGTGGAGGATGGAGATCGACGAGGAAGAAGTCGAAGAGTTCAATGTCGAATTCGAGGAGTTTGAAGCGTTTTCCGACGAAACCGGGCCCAGATTCGAACTTGGGGCATTGTGACAAGTTTCCTAGTAAAATTTGAAGTTGACTGGCTGCCTTCGACGGCCAGCGGCGGCGTAAATAGTGGCCGGAGATGGCAGAGTACAATCGTCGAAGAGAGCTCTCTATTTAATTTGAAATGAAAGAATAAAATTAATTAAAAAGGTTAAAAACTCTTTTAATGAGAATTGGGAAATGGTGCAGTGTTGGGGAAGAGGTTCACGCAAATCAACACGGCTGCATTAAGGTTAGGGTTTATTTACACCTTAAGTCCTTCTTCTTTTAGGTGCTTTGCATTTATATTTTTTTATCCTTTAGGTTTTGGTTTAATTAATATTAGTCTCAATTTTAGATTTAATTTAATTATTTTTTGGCCTTTAGGTTTAGGTTCTTTCTTTGATTAGATCGTCTTTCATAAAATTAATTAATAATTAAACCTTTTAATTCAATTTAAATTTGCTTTGGTTATTGATTGACTTTAATAATTTGGTTAATTTGTGAATTGGTTTCTAATTAAGTTTAGTTAGGTCTAGTTAGTTGAATAATTTTGAACTTGATTAATAATTAAATTTTAATTTTTGATTAAGTTCAATTTTATTCTTTTCTGATTTAATTTATTTTGTTTGTGTAATTCTTTTCTCCCATGCATTGCATTTTTGATCATACCACGTTATTTTTCATATTTTTAGCAACATAATATTTTTTTAGTAGTACTATTAACCCCTTTGCTTGAGATCCTATTTTTGACAACCAATACCTTTAGGTACCAAATTTGGGCGTAGTGGGGGTGATATAACCTTCTTCACTCGTAACCGACTCCCGAACCCGACGACGATCTCGGTGTTGACGCGGACTAGTCTTATAGGTTTTTTGGTCGTACCCAACCCAAAACCACCGATGGCGACTCCAACAGTTTGACGAGCTTTTAAAGGCCAAAATTATCTTGGCCTGGATGAAAAACGGTGTCTATAGCTTGGCGACTCCGCTGGGGACGTTAGAGAGTCAAGCCACAAAGGGTAAATGTTGTCTAAAAAAAGGAAAAAGGAATTTGAAATATTGGTGAATGCAAAAATGGAAGGTTTTTGTATTTTTACGAATATTGTTCAATAATGGTCACCTCGTGTTCAATGTTCCTTTGCGCACGAGCATATCATAAGCTCTCAATCCGAGTTTCGTCATGCTTAAGTGGATGCAATCGCTACCATTCGAGAGGTTAATCCTTCGTACAAGAATGTGTGCTGCTTTTGGGGTTTACATACTTTTTGTCTTCGAGAAGTCAATCCTCCGTACAAGCTTAAAGAAGTAAGCCCCCTAAACTGAACTTGGTCCATAGGAGCCTATAATGGGTGAAGATCGAGGTCTTTGTTGACCTTTATAGGTCAGTAAAGACAGTTTGGGTACCCATCTTTTAGAACCTTGAACCACATGTAGTGAGCCGTAGGAGCCCACCCTATTAGACCCACGACGAACCTGAATTATTAGTGGTCACCTACATATGTACACGCACACACTTTTACCATGCATTAAATTTATGTTTGCACATATACATTTGTTTATGATGTACTAACCATGTTTTTGTGTTTTTTTTTTGCACATATGCATCAAGTTTATAATGTCTAATAAAGGGATGTTAGCATACGATTAACCGTTTAAAATAGAAGGTTTTCGTAATTGAAGTTATGAAAATTGTTCTATGAATGGTCAATTCTAAATCAGCACCTTTTATGCATTTATGTATTTAAATATTAGCGTTGCCTTTGCATGCATTCATAATTCATATGGGTAGATGATCGAGCAGTGATGTGTGATTAAGAATAAAAAAATTTAAAGAGGAAGATTTTTCGATGCCCACACGAGGGAGACACTTGTCATTTTTTTATTAAAATTTGTTTTGAGAAATTATTTTTGTAAATAAATTTTGCGCAGTGAATAAATGATGATATTTTCAAAAATGAGCTTTCAAGCAATAGGCTACAAACAATGAACCAGGTTTATAAATTTTGAATTTCTTTAAAAATCGAATGAATGAAATGCTTTTTTAAGAATTGAGATTATAGAGCTTTGACATATGATAATATTAACCTTTCATATTCCACTTGAAACCAAAAACAAGATTCCTTGGTCTTTTATCCCAAATTCCTCATGATCAATACTGGAAAAGTCAAACCTTCTAAGGAAGACGGTCATCGAGTAACATCATTGTTTTCTGAAAGTTCGACCTAACGTCAACTTTTTTACAAGATTAGCTTTCTGAGGAAGACGACATCCAAGTCACGCCTTTGTTTTTGAAAGTTCAACCTACTGTCATCTTTTTTTTTGGCCAATACCTCAAAGACATAAAAATCAAAATGTTCACTGGTGTACGAATCTTCCAACAAGAAGACAAGGTGGGGCATCTTGTGTTGATTCTGTGAATGAGCTCAAATAGTTGGGGCATGTATGAAGAAAAAGAAAAAAGGAGAAGAAAGATTAACTTTATCATTCATTATTTGTTTTTAGATGATTCTGTAAATACATGAGTTAATTTGAATACCTATTATTCTAAGGGTAATTCTTTTGCAAAAATATCTATGTATGAAATGACATTTGGCATTCCTTCATCATCCCTTCACAAAAAGAGAAAATTATCATTTGTTGTCCCCGTTTGAGCCTTATAATTTTCTTTGATTTGAACCCTAACCAAGGATCACCCTCCACACTAGGGGGAAAAGGTGAAGAAATATCTGCTTATATGAATAAATTGTCGATTCTAATCATACTACGAGGATGAAGCCTTATAGATCAGGGGTCAAGAACAAAAAAACGTGTTTCAGCCACAAGAGGTTATTTGTGCTCAAATCAAAATAAAATTCCGAATTCATGAAAAAGAGAACGAAAAAGAAAAAAGAGAAAAGAGAAGAAAAGAAAAAATATGAAATGAATAGAACAGAACGAGGAGCACACATGTGGAGTCCCTCTTCAAAAATGATTATCTTGAGTCCAGCTATCTTCAAGATAAAGCGTACGACACAATATTGTTCAAAGTTCTGGTTCCAACATTCATGGAAATATCATGAATTCTTGAAGATAAAAAAGAAATAAAGGAAATGGACTCTAGGGTGAAAACCCAAAAATAGGCAGTCTAGAGTGATCCGAAAAAGAAAATATGTGGAAGCAAATTAGAGTCGAGTAAAGTGAGATTCTAACGAAAACAACCGATCCTTGGTTATTGACCCTTAAACACTTGTTTGAGCCTATGTATCCTTTCTTTCATAACCCTGAACTATAACCTACGTTACATGCCTATAAAGTCCATTTTGATCGTACATAGATATTTGAGTTAAAGAGTCTATTTTAGAATTGATACCTCCTCTTGGAGTTAACTCGTTTGTTTGAAGAAGATTTCTAAACCTTATAATGAATGGTGAATAATCAAAAGAAAAAGTAAAAGGATGGTTCCAAATGAAAACCCGCAAAGGGCATTTTGAACCAATGGTGAATTCGGGTTGAAAACCTGAAAAGGCGGCTCGAATATGAAGTCAAATATACATGAATGGCATGCGGGAGATGATCCCCTAGAAGTTCAATGAAGTTTCGCACACTCTAAAATCATAAGAAAGGGTTTGAAGTTAGTGAACAGTTCCAAAAGTCGCACACGAAGCTTCCAAGATCATTCAATCATTTCTGAACAAATCAATGAACATTTAAAGAATCATGTATCATTCAAAACAACCGATCCCAAAATACATTGTACTCCAAACCGACTCATACCTTGAAATCACCAATAGCTTTGACACATGTCAAAGAGCTATAGTTTTGAAAGATTGAAAGAGTAATTGATTTGTTTGATCTTCAATGAACTTAAATTTTTATAAAATGTTTCAGTTGTGAGCCTTGAGTGTGGGGCACATTTCCTTTAGCAAAAATATTTTTGAATACTCTTTATGATTTGAAAAATATTTTAAAATAAAATCTCTTGAGAGTGAAAAAGATTCTTTTGACAAGGTTCACTCAGATTTGAATAGCCCAGAATCAAGAATGAGGCAAGTAAAAGAAAAGACGAAAGTTTGGAGATAAATTTTTTGGGGGGAAAATGAATTGTCACAATCTGGAAGTGATGAATTTAGGCGCAATTAGAGGAAAAAAGAAGTCGAGGTGATCAAGCTTGGTTCGAGAAGAAAGACTTCCCAATTATCTTTGCATCACCATTAACCATGAAAGCATGCATTTACATCATTGATATACATGTTTCCGTATGCATTCTTTGCACATTGATTATCAAATAGGTACAAACAGAACCTTGACTCAAGCACGAATCAGTGGTTCTACATCCAATCCAGACTCAAGAACGAATGAGTGCATCTTCATTTATCAAACCTTGCCCTAATCACGAGTAAGCGATTCCACATCAAATCCCGCTTCAAACACGAATGATCAGATCTTTGCCTCCAAGATGGAGTGCCACCATTACCTCCAAGAGGGAGTATCACCATTTGCCTTCAAGATGAAGTGCTACCCTAAAGCCTCCAAGATGAAGTGCCAACATTAAGCTTCCAAGATGTAATGCCACCATTTGCCTCCAAGATGGAGTGCCCCCCATTTGCCTTCAAGATGAAGTGCCACCAATGACCTCTGAGATTAAATGTCATCATGTTTCCAAGATGGAGTGTCACCATTTGCCTTCAAGATCAAATGCTACTAATACCTCCAAGATAGAGTGTCATCATTACCCCCAAAATGGAGTCTCGTCAAGCATCCATGATAGAGTGTCATCAAATTACCTTTTGAGGTGAAATGTCAAGAATTACTTCAAAGATGAGTGTTATCATATCTAATTACTTCGAAGATGAGTAAATGAAGTTTTCAAGCTATCGCCCCCAAAGATGAGGGAGTGGAGTCTTACAACCAAATTAGAATTTGACCCAACATCCTCGGGTTTGAAGGAGTGGAGTCAGATTTGGCATCCTCGGGTTTGAAGGAGCTAATCAAATTTTCAACTCAGTATCCTTGGTTTTGAAGTATAAAACCTATGTTTGATTTTGATATAATTAAATCTTTAAGGATCAATTTGAAAAACTTAAAATTGTTTTACAAGTCCCTTAATAAGTTTTAAATCACCAACACTTTAAAACTGATTTGAAAAACTCAAACTCAAAATATTTTCTAAGTGTTCCAAAGCCAAACTATTGAAAAACGTCCAGGTGTATCGATACACTTCCATTCGTATCGATACCTTTTTACCAAAGTTGGCTACTGGAGGAACACGTATCGATACGCTCTTTACCTGTATTGATACGCCCCTTTGTAAAAGTCTAAAGAGTTTGAATGGCGTACCGATACGACAAACCCTCGTATCGATACGGACTTAATGAATTTTAAATTCAAGTCGGTTTAAATATTTTGACCGTTGGTGTCAGTTGGTTGGTAACCAAATTTTAAATTGGTCATTGACCCGTATCGATACGCTAAACCCTCGTACCGATACGGAAATCGACAGTGAGCTAAGTTGAGAAAAAAGTATCGATACGGTCTTTGCCGTTTCGATACCCCTACCGATACGCTTACGTGCGTATCGATACCCCTTATTTATTACACACAACGGCTCTTTCTTTTCTGAGACAGGTATCGATATGGCTCCCCGTGTACCGATACGGATAGCTACAGAAGTGTATTTATGGTGGTAAGAGAGGGTTCCAACGGCTCCATTTATGTTCCCAACCACCCAAATGGCTAGAATTAATGGAGGAGGTATAAAATGAAGCCCTTTGAAGGTCAGCAACAACTATTCAACATTCAAGCATCATCAAAGCAAAAATCCAAACCCTTGAGCTATTCAAAGTCAAATTTTTGTACCCAACTCTAGTGTGTTTCAAATTGTCAATTTGTATTGTGAGTTTGGGGTTGTTGAAATTGTAATTGGGTAGACAATTATCCTTTGAGAGGAAACATTTGAGTTTACCACATTCTTTCTTTGTATTTGAGTGGATTAAGCTTTGGGTAGAAAGCTTAATCGAAATTGTAAGGTTTCCTCCTCATCCAATAAAAGGGGACGAATTCAAGTAGTGAATTGTTTGAAAATCCTTAGTGGGAACTAAGGTAGTGGATGTAGAGTTCATTTGGAGAACTTGAACCACTATAACTACTTGTGTCAATTTTCTTTTTACTCATTTCTTCCCACCAAAATTTTAATTGCCAATTCACCCCCCTCTTGGCCATTTGCAAGTGTTCGATCAACTCAACAATTGGTATCAGAGCTACACTCATTGGAAGGATTACAACCCTCTTGAGTCGATTCTAGGAGAGTTTGATCAACAACAAGTCAAGCAATGGCATCCACCTCCAACTATGAGTCCCAATCCACCACCAAGCCACCATTCTTCAATGGGGACAACTACCCATATTGGAAGAATAGGATGAGACTTTTCATCAAGTCTACCGACTACATGGTGTGGGATGTGGTTGAAGAAGGTCCATACATTCCCATGAAGAGAGATGGAGAAAGACTTGTCCCAAAAGTCAAAGCCGAAATGACGGATGATGAAAGAAGAAGGATGCAAGTGAATGACAAAGCTCTACATGTGATATTTTGTGCACTTGGTCCGGATATCTACTCCAAGGTGTCTTCAATCGAAAATGCCAAGGAGGTTTGGGACACCCTCGAGACAACATATGAGGGAACTAGTGATGTCAAGGAGACAAAGATTGGGCTACTCAATCTAAGCTATGAGAACTTCAAGATGGATCCCGAAGAAAGTGTCTCCAAGATGTTTGATCGATTCTCGGTCATTGTCAACGGTTTGAAGGGTTTCGGTGAGATCATTCCCGAAGACAAGCTAGTGAGAAAATTGTTGTACTCTCTTCCGGAGTCATGGGATGGCAAGAGAACGGCCATTATTGAAGCTAGAGATTTGAAGACTCTCAAGCTTGATGCTCTTGTTGGATCTCTACTCACACATGAGATCATGAGGAAGGGAAGAGAACAAGAGAAGAAAATAGTTGAGAAGAAGGAAGTTGAGAAGAAGAAAGTGGGAATCGCACTAAAAGCTTCACATCAAGAAAGCGATTCTAGTGAGGATGAAGATGAGGAGATGGCTATGTTGGCCAAACATTTTACTCGGTTCATGAAGTCAAATCGTGGAAGAAAATTCATTAGAAATGAAGACTTCAAGAGTAAAAGCAAGGAAGAGGAGAAGGACCAAATTACTTGTTATGAATGCAAGAAATCGGGTCACATTCGTTCCGAGTGTCCTCAATTGAAAAAGAAAAGCTTTGGGAAGAAGAACAAGCTCAAAGCACAAATAGCTACTTGGAGTGACGATGAGTCATCCGAGGAAGAGGAGGAAGTAGCCAGTCTATGTCTCATGGCCATCGATGATGAACCTAAGGTAAACTCTCACTTATCCAATTTCGATTTTACTATTGATGAACTTCAAGATGCTTATGATGAATTGCAAGAAGTGTATGATGAGTTAGTAGGAAAATACAAAGAGTCCATTTTGAAAAACAAGAAAATCATTTCCGATTTGAAAAATCAAAATGAGACATTTTCTAAAGCTAACTCCGAATTGGAAAAGAAGGTTTTGTTTTTAGTAAATCTTTCAAATGATCTTAAAACAAAAAATCTTGAACTTGAAAAACTTCTTTCCGATTTTCAAGATTATCACACAAAGGAAGTAGATAATCTTAAAACATCTATTTCTATTGGGAAAAATAATTTTGAAAAAGGAAATCATTCTAAATCCCAATATGTAAAAAGAAAACCTTTTATACCTAAACAAAGAAATTTTAATAAGCAATCTAGAGGTCAAAGAGTTAGGAGTGTTTGGGTTCCTAAGGAACTCATTATTTCTAATGATATGAATGCTATTGCTTCTTGGATTCCTAAGGGAACCAAAATGTTGAAGGCTAACACTCATGGACCCAAAATGATTTGGGTACCAAAAATCAAGGCCTAATTTCTTTGTTTGTAGGGGGAGCATTGCTACAAGGCTAAAGCTTCAAGCAAAAATTCTTGGTACCTTGATAGTGGATGCTCAAGATACATGACTGGTGACAAGAGTCGATTTGTGGAACTAAAGCTAAAAGGTGGTGGAGTGGTAACTTTCGGTGACAACTCCAAAGGCCACATTGAAGGAATAGGCTCCATTGGTAATCACTCTTCTATTTTCGTTGAAAATGTTTTGTATGTCATCGGTCTTAATCATAACTTGTTGAGTATTAGTCAATTGTGTGACAAGGGTTTTAATTTTATATTTGATAAAAGTGGTTGCAAAATTGTAAACATTAAAACAAATCAACTAATGCTCATTGGTCATCGCATAGGAAACATTTACATGGTGCATCTAGATGACATTCATTCATCTCATACATGCTTAGTTGCACATGATGAACATGACTCATGGCTTTGGCATAGAAAATTAGGACATGCTAGCATGAGTGTCTTAGAGAAATTAATTTCCCTTAATCTAGTTAGAGGTTTACCCAAACGTAAATTTTCTAATGATAAAATTTGTGATGCATGTTCAAAGGGTAAACAACATAGAACTTCTTTTAAATCCATAAATGATGTCTCTACTAGTAGATGTTTACAATTGATTCATATGGATCTTTTTGGGCCTATTAGAACAATGAACTTGGGTGGAAAATCATATGCTTTTGTGCTTGTAGAAGACTATTCTAGGTATACATGGGTTCTATTCTTAAGTACAAAGGATGAGGCTTTAGAAAAATTCATCACATTTTCTAAAATAACTCAAAATGATCTTGAACTTAAAATTTCTCACATTAGAAGTGATCATGGAACCGAATTTCAAAATCTAGGTTTCGATGAGTTTTTAAATGAAAATGGGATTAGCCATAATTTTTCCGCACCTCGCACTCCTCAACAAAATGGGGTAGTTGAGAGGAAAAATCGAACTTTAGAAGAAATGGCTAGAACCATGCTTTGCGAAAATAATTTACCTAAATATTTTTGGGCGGAAGCCACAAATACCGCTTGCTATATTATTAATCGAGTAATGATTAGGCCAATTTTGAAGAAAACACCTTATGAGATTTTAAAATCTAAGAAGCCTAACATTAGCTATTTTCATCCTTTTGGTTGCAAGTGTTTTATTTTGAATAATGGTAAAGAAAACTTAGGTAAATTTGATGCTAAAAGTGATGAAGCTATTTTCTTAGGGTACTCTTTAAACTCTAAAGCCTATCGTGTATTTAATAAAAGAACTCTAGTTGTTGAAGAGTTAATACATGTTGTTTTCAATGATAACCTCCTTCCGAGGAAGGAATCTTGTGATGATGATGATGTAGGAATCATTGATGCCATTGATGGAGGACAAACATCAAAGGTGGATGAGATTCCAACTAAAGATGAGGATTCACAAGATCCACCTCTTGAAGCCTTGAAGGACTTGGCTCTTGAGGAAAGGGAGGTGTCTTACCCAAGGGAGTTAAACTATGTCAAAGGTGGTGAAATCTTGGGTGATCCATCCAAGGGGATAACTACTAGATCCTCTCTCAAATTAATGAATCATGTTGCACTTCTTTCATGCATTGAGCCTAAAAATATTAAAGAAGCTTTAAAAGATGATTTTTGGATTTTGGCCATGCAAGAGGAATTAAATCAATTTGAGAGGAGTAAAGTTTGGACATTAGTTGAAAGGCCTAATGATCAATCTACTATAGGAACAAAATGGGTTTTTAGGAATAAATTAGATGAAAGTGGTAATATAGTGAGAAACAAGGCTAGACTTGTTGCTCAAGGCTATACACAAGAAGAGGGAATTGATTTTGATGAGACTTATGCACCCGTAGCTAGGATGGAAGCCATTAGGATGTTGCTTGCATTTGCATGTTATCATAATTTCAAGCTTTTTCAAATGGATGTGAAAAGTGCCTTTTTAAATGGTTTTATAAATGAAGAGGTGTATGTTGAACAACCACCGGGTTTTGAGGATTCAAAATTTCCAAACCATGTGTTTAAACTAACAAAAGCTCTCTATGGTTTAAAACAAGCTCCTAGAGCTTTGTATGAGAGACTTTCAAATTTCTTAATTGAAAAGGGTTTTGAAAAGGGAAAGGTGGATACAACACTCTTCATAAAAAGATATAACAATGACATCTTAGTAGTTTAAATTTATGTTGATGATATCACTTTTGGTTCTACTAATGAGTGTTATTGTAAAGAATTTTCTAAGCTAATGCAAGGTGAGTTCGAGATGAGCATGATGGGGGAGCTCTCATTCTTTTTGGGACTCCAAATCAAACAAAGGAAAGATGGCACCTTCATAAATCAAGCTAAGTACGTGAATGATATGCTCAAAAAGTTTGGCTTGGAGAATGCAAAGCCTCAAGCCACTCCTATGAGTTCTTCCATAAAGCTTGACAAAGATGAATGAGGTAAGTGTGTTGATTCTAAGCTTTATAGATCCATGATAGGTTCTTTGCTTTACCTTACCGCAAGTAGACCGGATATCATGTTTAGTGTTTGCTTGTGTGCTAGGTTTCAAGCTAGTCCTAGAGAATCACACTTAGTTGCCATTAAGAGAATTTTTAGATACCTTAGAGACACACCTACTTTAGGCCTTTGGTATCCTAATGATTCTTCCTTTAGCCTTCATGCTTATTCGGATGCAGATTATGGGGGATGTAAGATAGATAGGAAAAGTACTTTCGGGACATGTCAATTCTTAGGTAGTATGCTCGTATCTTGGTTCTTTAAGAAACAAAATAGCGTAGCCTTATCTACCACCGAAGCGGAGTACATATCCTTAGGGAGTTGTTGTGCTCAAGTCCTTTGGATGAAGCAACAACTCTTAGATTATGGTGTTGAAGTAGAAACCATACCCCTTAGGTGTGACAACACTAGTCCCATTTTTCTTACTAAGAATCCCATCCAACACTCTAGAACTAAACATATAGAAATTCGACATCATTTCATTAGAGATCATGTTTTGAAAAATGATGTTGTTATAGAATATGTTGATACCTTGAACCAATTAGCGGATATATCTACAAAACCTTTAGATAAAGAGCGTTTTTGGTCCCTTAGGAGAGAGTTAGGTTTAGCTAGCCTATCTTGACCTTTTAGGACCTCTTTGTGCTTAAAAATGCTTGATTTTGTGAAATTGCATGTTTATGTGTTGTAACTCTTGAAAATATCCATGTCTATAGTTAGGGGGAGTATGCTTCTATTAAAATATGCTTAGAACTGTTCATTCATCATTTGCATACTCTTAGGAGATGTTAAAATCGAGCATATGGTTGTTCTTTAGGACTAAAGATGCATTTCTGGGCATAGGGTATCGATACGGTTCTACGCGTATCGATACGTGTTCTTCATTCAGATTCCCAGAATTCATTTTGCTTAAACGGGTATCGATACGATTAAACCCGTATCGATACGAGCTTCAAATCGTTTCGATACGGATCTCTTCTGTTTCGATACGATTCTCCAACGAGCATTTTTAAGGAAATGACGTTTCTACCCCTGTATCGATACACCCTCAGGCGTATCGATACTCGATTGCGCAGACAGCTTTTAATTTGGCATTTAATGTATTCAACTTTTACCAAAACTAAAATTCTTCAAACCCTAAAAACCCTAGCCGTTTTTGCCTATAAAAGGGCTCTTCCTCCCTTATATTTTCACAGCACAACTCAAAATCTACAAGAGTTTTTCTATCAAGCCAAGCTTTAAGCTCCTTCTCATCTCAATTGTGCTAGAATTTTCTTCAATCTCTCAAGTTTCTATCAAGGTAAAATTTCTTTCTTTTTCCTTTTTCAATTTTTTTCTTTTTGTTTTGTTTTTGTTTTTATGATTCTTTCTTTTTAATCAAACTTTTGTTCTTCAAAATTTCTTTTTCCTTCAAATTTTTATTTTCAATTTTTTTACCTTGGTTCTTAACTAAATTGAAGAAATCTATATGCATGATTTCTCTTTTAGATCATGGCACCAAAGGAATCGAGGAAGAGATCAAGGGTTTCTCAAACCGGTGAATCATCCAATCTTGGAGTGGTTGCACGTCCGAACTACACTTCCATCTATGAACAATCCTTTGAAAATCCCACGGGTCTCGCATACTTTCGTCAATTCGAGAATTACAAGATTCGTGCGGAAAGGGTAATATCCATCCCTTTTCTTAACTCGGAGCGTTTCCAATTTGAATATCTTCCTTTGCTTCGATGTTGGAATTTCATGGATTTTCTATCTATTCTCAGTTTTTATTACCGTCTTTTAGTTTTGATTTTCTACACTAATGCCAAATGTGTTTCTCGCAAAGGGGAAGTTGTCGCCATTAGTTCTTATCTCATGGGAAAGAAATTCATCCTTGATGTCAAATCTACTTGTGAAGTTTTTAAATTAGAGGATGAAGGCCTTGATGATGAGGATGCTTTGGGGCATGTTCTTAGTGGCTCCGTAACCGCCCTAAATGCTCAAGATCGGATCCTCCATTTGATGGTGTCTTGGTGGTTTAGGCCCTCCGGAGGAAAATATTCTACCATCCGTCAAGTAGATGATTTTTGGATTCGTTGCTTCCGTGAGCGAAAGCGCCCAAATCTTGCTCGAATCATGTTCGGGGAAATCATCTATCTTGTGCAACATCGTCAAACCAATCTCGTCACCTCCTTTACATATGGTACGGCCTTAAGTTATTTCTTTATGAAAAAGGATATTGATTGCTCTTTTGACTTCCCAACTCCCCTTACCGATCCCATTGATGAGCGATCTCTTGCACGGGGAAAGTTCCATTATTTTAATGGTAATTGGGTTCGTCTTGTCGAGCTACCACCCGAGGCCGCGGCCGTATTTGAAAAACCTCAAGGAGATCAAGCTCCTCAAGCTCCACAACCCTTCATGGATGCTCTCATGACATACCTCAATGAGCAATTTACCGGGTTGCGCACGGACATAGGAAATCGTCTTACCGCCCTTGAAACAACTTTTGATACAAGGATGACGAGCATGGAGAATCGCCTCACATCTCTTGAAAGCGGTCATAATTCTTTGAATATTTCCATCTCTGCTTTCCATGATGAGTGGCGCAATAGCATGAGGGACAATGATCCAATGGGAGTTGATGATGAAGATGATGCCTAGACGTTTCTTCTTGCATCTCATGCATATCATTTAGGATTTTCTATTTTATGCATCTTTGATTTATGTTCTTAGGACTAAGTTTGCTTTATGTTTAAACCTATGCTTTGATTTCATGTTTTTGTTTGGATTTTTAAGTTTGATGCTATGATTAATAATATTAATGTTGCTTATTTATACATTTGCCTATGTTTATGCACTTATCTATTGTCTCAATATTTTTGATCTAACAAAAAGGGGGAGAGAAACTAGCTCACAACACTTTAAAAATTTTGATTTCAACTCAAAAGTTACCAAGCTTATATTAAGGAGGAGTTAACTTTGTAAAGTTTTTCAAAGTGTCAAAAATTTTAAGTTTTAGTTTTGTTATATCAAAAAGGGGATATTGTAAAACCTATGTTTGATTTTGATATAATTAAATCTTTAAGGATCAATTTGAAAAACTTAAAATTGTTTTATAAGTCCTTTAATAAGTTTTAAATCACCAACACTTTAAAACTGATTTGAAAAACTCAAACTCAAAATATTTTCTAAGTGTTCCAAAGCCAAACTATTGAAAAACGTCCAGGTGTATCGATACGCTTCCATCCGTATCGATACCTTTTTACCAAAGTTGGCTACTGGAGGAACACGTATCGATACGCTCTTTACCTGTATCGATACGTCCTTTGTAAAAGTCTAAAGAGTTTGAATGGCGTACCGATACGACAAACCCTCGTATCGATACGGACTTAATGAATTTTAAATTCAAGTCGGTTTAAATATTTTGACCGTTGGTGTCATTTGGTTGGTAACCAAATTTTAAATTGGTCGTTGACCCGTATCGATACGCTAAACCCTTGTACCGATACGGAAATCGACAGTGAGCTAAGTTGAGAAAAAAGTATCGATACGGTCTTTGCCGCTTTGATACCCCGTACCGATACGCTTACGTGTGTATCGATACCCCTTATTTATTGCACACAACGGCTCTTTCTTTTTTGAGACAGGTATCGATACGGCTCCCCGTGTACCGATACGGATAGCTGCGGAAGTGCATTTATGGTGGTAAGAGAGGGTTCCAACGGCTCCATTTATGTTCCCAACCACCCAAACGGCTAGAATTAATGGAAGAGGTATAAAATGAATCCCTTTGAAGGTCAGCAACAACTATTCAACATTCAAGCATCATCAAAGCAAAAATCCAAACCCTTTAGCTATTCAAAGTCAAATTTTTATACCCAACTCTAGTGTGTTTCAAATTGTCAATTTGTATTGTGAGTTTGGGGTTGTTGAAATTGTAATTGGGTAGACAATTATCCTTTGAGAGGAAACATTTGAGTTTATCACATTCTTTCTTTGTATTTGAGTGGATTAAGCTTTGGGTAGAAAGCTTAATCGAAATTGTAAGGTTTCCTCCTCATCCAAGAAAAGGGGACGAATTCAAGTAGTGAATTGTTTGAAAATCCTTAGCGGGAACTAAGGTAGTGGATGTAGAGTTCATTTGGAGAACTTGAACCACTATAACTACTTGTGTCAATTTTCTTTTTACTCATTTCTTCCCACCAAAATTTTAATTGCCAATTCACCCCCCTCTTGGCCATTTGCAAGTGTTCGATCAACTCAACATGAAGGATCAGAGTTTCCGACATAGCGTCCTCGAGTTAAGGAATGAAGTTTTACATCAAGAAATGAATTATCAAATTCTAGTGCCCTTGAGACGAGCTGGGTACATATTACAGCACCTTTGAGACGAGTGGGGTGCATATTATATTAGGAAATGAGTTCTTGAATTCCAGTACCCTTGAGACGAGCGGGGTACATCTTACAGTGCCCTTGAGACGAGAGGGGTGCATTCTACATTGAGAAATGAATTCTCAAATTCAAGTGCCCTTGAGACGAGCATGGTGCATCTTACATCAATAAATGAGTTCTTGAATTCCAATGCCCTTGAGACGAGCGGCGTATATTGAGTTCCAGAATTAAAATGCCCTTGAGACGAGCGGGTATATTGAGTTCCAGAATTTCAGTGCCCTTGAGACGAGCGGGGTACATCTTACAACGCCCTTGAGACGAGCAGGGTGCATCTTACATCGAGAAATGAATTCTCGAGTTCCAGTGCCCTTGAGTCAAGCGGGGTGCATTCTATATCGAGAAATGAATCCTTGAATCCCTGTGCCCTTGAGACGAGTGGGTTACATCTTACATCAAACAATGAGTTATCGAATCTAACGCCCTTGAGACCTTGAGACGAGTGGGGTGCATATTTTATCAGAAAGTGAGTTCTTGATCTTCAACACCTTTAAGACGGGAGGGGTGACATCTTTGCTGGTTCAATTCATTAAACAAAATTTGTTGCTTTTTTTTCTTTTTCCTATTCCCCTCTTTCGAGCAATGGACAAAGAGGGGCAGCTGTAAGCACCAAATTTTGACCGGATCAAACACTTAGCCCGAATCAAAATAAACCCAAGTAAGCCCAAACATATCTGAACCCAATACATCTTCCCAAAATATCCCTCAGTCAAATTCGATTCCCCTGCATCTCCATTCTCACGAAAAACTCTCAAGATCTCATAGTCAAACTAAACCAACCACCCTTGAATATCTCAATCCACAATCCCCCAATATCTGGGATTTTATTTTGGCGAAGCACTTATAAATGGATGAATTAAAAGATGAAAAATAGGGGGAGAGAACTCGAATGAAAAAAGCTCCCGACCATGGCTCCCATCGAGCCTCATCACCATACTGAGTTGCTGCTTTGCCTGAGCATTGCCTTCTATCAACACACCACACTCGATCACCCCTATTCTCGAGGCTAACTCACCCCCTAAACCTCACCATCAATTCCTACGTGATCACCTCCATTACATCTAAATACCCAACGCCTAACGTACACCATTGAGCCTTACACGCACATTGACCAGTGCCCACCACCAATCTGAAACCCAAACTGAGAACAAAAGGGAAGAAGTTAGACAATGCAAAATCGAAAATGAAGAAGGCAAAGGAAATAGTATTTACCCATTCGGTCGGAGTTCGTCGCCGGTGATCGGAATCTCGTTTCGCAAAACTGAACGGTGAGGAGGAAGCCCAAACGACAAAGAGTGACATACTCTGAAATCAAGTCGATCCGACGATGGAGGATGGAGATCGACGAGAAAGAAGTCGGAGAGTTCAATGTCGAATTCGAGGAGTTTGAAGCGTTTTTCGGCAAAACCGGCCCCAGATTCGAACTTGGGGCGTTGTGACAAGTTTCATAGTAAAATTTAAAGTTGGCTGGCTACCTTCGACGGCCAGCGGCGGCGCGAACAATGGTCGGAGATGGCAGTGTACAATCGTCGAAGAGAACACTCTATTTAATTTGAAATGAAAGAATACAATTAATTAAAAAACTTTAAAAACTCTTTTAATGAGAATTGGGAAATGATGCAGTGTTGGGGAAGGGATTCACGCAAATCAACACGCCTGTATTAAATTTAGGGTTTATTTACACCTTAAGTTCTTCTTTTAGGTGCTTTGCATTTATATTTTTTTGTCTTTAGGTTTTGGTTTAATTAATATTAGTCTCAATTTTAGATTTAATTTATATATTTTTTGCCTTTAGGTTTAGGTTCTTTCTTTGATTAGATCGTCTTTCATAAAATTAATTAATAATTAAACCTTTTAATTCACTTTAAATTTGCTTTGGTGATTGATTGACTTTAATAATTTGGTTAATTTGTGAATTGGTTTCTAATTAAGTTTGGTTAGGTCTAGTTAGTTGAATAATTTTGAACTTGATTAATAATTTAATTTTAATTTTTGATTAAGTTCAATTTTGTTCTTTTCTGATTTAATTTATTTTGCTTGTGTAACTCTTTTCTCCCATGCATTTGTATTTTTTATCATACCACGTCATTTTTCATATTTTTATCAGCATAATATTTTTTTAGTAGTACTATTAACCCCTTTGCTTGAGATTCTGTTTTAGACAACCAATACCTTTAGGTACCAATTTTGGGCGTAGTGGGGTGCTATAACCTTCTTCACTCGTAACTGGCTCCCGAACCCAACAACGATCTCAGTGTTGACACGAACCAGTCTTACAGGTTTTTCGGTCATACCCAACCCAAAACGACCGATGGCGACTCCAACAGTTTGACGGGCTTTTGAATGCCCAAATTATCTTTGCCCGGACGAAAAACGGTGTCTACAACATTTTTGGGGATTAATTTTTTTACTAAAAGTTTTTCATTACCGTTAATTTTTTTCAACGGTCGGTGACCAAAGTAGGAAAAAAACATAAGATTAGTGACAATTTTGCCAAAAAGAATAGCTCGATGACCAAAACAAAAAAGAAGCAATAATTTGGTGACTACCGGTGTAGTTTACCCTTAAAAATAACTAAAGTCAAATTTTAAAAATTGCCTAAAAATCAACATTGACGTTTTATTTTATAGAGATAGTGGGAGTAATAAATAATCAAAGTTCAAAATTTTAAGTAGCAAAGGTCAAATTGTAAATAATTTATTAAGAGGGGGGACTAAACATAAAATGTGTTATTTACTAATTTAATCTGATTTTTTTTACCAATTGAATAGAGGTTTCCTCAGAACTGGATAGAATACTTATTCAATTGGCCATTCAAGTCTGCTTATTATTCCACGGAATCAGTTGTGAATAATCCTTTATGTATTCCCTCATGTTTAATGGAAAAACAAACGCAAAAGGCATACACAAATACTTATAAACTGATTTTGCTGAAATACAAGAGCACAATACTAATGCATATGTATACATTATTAATTATGTTGTTCCGACTTCATTTTTCTTAAAATACTTATGTCCAAGACATATGGACATGGATATGAGGGCATGACCCTTCCAAACATGATTTAAAAATAAGTTGAATATACTCATCAAATAGATTACAGAACAGTAAAGTTAGATGCATTTACTTGCCAGAAAATGCAGATCGTAATTGTTCTCTTTGTCCAAATAGAAACTTATGCTTTGGAGATGATGTCTTCCGCAGGATCTCTGCAATAGAAATTTTGCTTGTTATGTATCTGAAGAGGACTAAACTTTATCTAATTGCATATTAGCTTTTAACTAAACATAGAACAAGCACAATTGTGATAAAAAGATGAAAATAATAACATGCCTCGCTTCCGTTCAAGCTCTTGGTCAAGCTCTTCCTTCCACCTCCTTTGTCTCTCCGAAAAGCTCATGCTACAACGCCATTTGCAAGATTAGAGAATAGGACATGAAATTTTTTCACACACAAACATAAGCTAAAGCAGATCACAAAAGAGTATTAGCAAACCTAGGACTAATTGTCTCCTGCTGGGCATTGAGCCCTTTCCATTCCCCGACAGTCGGCTGAATTTCTTGTAAAGTCCGATCATCAGCAACTGCCGAGAGTCTTCTGCTAGGCAGCCTCTTCGGTGACCTGCTTTTAGGAGGTAAGCTCAAAATATTTTCACCATTTGCAGTTCCAACAGAAGTTGGAAGACTACCATTCAACGTGTTGTAAAACTCTTCGTACAGAGGAGATTGCAGCTTCTTCAGTTCTAGAGCCTGGTCAAATGATATTACATAATTAGCTTCTCTCAAACAACACAACATATCAAGGGAAACAATAAATAAAAAAGAACCTATCAATCAATCCACAAAAGAAAGATCATTGCATTTATAAGCAACTCATACCTTTTCATCCAGAAAGGCTCTAATTTTTATCTCAGTAACTTCATCATCATCATCAGCTGCTGGCAGTCCACGCAGAAAAGTGAACCCGTTCTCCTTAGCAGACATTCCAAGAGTGCCAGTAGCTTCTATTGTTTCATCCAAGGGCAAGTCTTCGGTAGGTTCACTCATGGGATTAAAACTCTGATACAAATAAATAATTAAACTATTTAATTCGACCTAATTATAAAAATCTGACAAGAATGGGAGACTCCCAAGAATAGTTGATTACTTTATTCAAGTCGGCAGATGCTAAAACAGAGCTGAACTTCACTGAAGTGCCAAATTCAAGATCATCATTGTCATCTATCCGACACATGCTATTGTCACAGCTGTTGTCCCTCCAATAGGCTCCTGGTTCTGAGAATTTCCCAAGATATGATGTAGAGCAATTCACATTACCCATTTCACAAACATCCTTTAAACCTATACTTGTTGATCTGATCCCAAAATTTATTCTGTGATATCGATATTTGTTACTAATGTTAAGTTCAACCCACGTACATAAGAAATAAATAATCATTGCTCATGAAATTTGGACACATACGAGCTCCTCAGGTTAACCCCAGATGCCATCTCCAGATTTTCAGGTTCCTGATAGATTGATTGATCAAGGAAGGTCAATAGAATAGAAACATCAAATAATAAAGCTTAATGCAATCAGACTTACCATAATTGAGCTACGAACTGCATGTTCCTGATAGTTCCCAGTCACAAATGGGTGCTGCATTTATATTCATGAAGACATTAAATTACACGTGAGCAGAATACTATATATGTGGTCATATCCACGGCTAAATGCATGCATTACAACCGGCATATGACTATTTTATGAAGAATTCAGGCAAAACGGGTCAATGATTTCAAATTACCTGAAGCAAATCTGATGCACTAGATCTCAGTTCTGGTTCTCTAGCACCAAAAATAAGGATTGGTTAAAAAATTGAAATTATTAGGAAAAAGGTTCTTGCAATTTATGCATGATTCAACTATTTCATTGACCTTTTTAAGAAACAGAATGGATGGAGAAAATATGAAAGTCTATCAACACAACAAAATAGATATCAAGAATGTACTTTTGTAGGCATTTTAACAAGAAGTCTTTAGCCTCAAAGGAGAGATGCTCAGGGATCGGTGGATGAGATTTAGTTGTCCCAATATGGAAGAGAGCAGCAACCTGAAAAAAAACACCAGATCAGCATTTAAAATAAGGAAAAATCAAGCCTAACCTAATCTATAATTGGATTATTCTTATATATCATTCATATGATGGTTTTCAAACAGCTTCTAATACACACCTCCTGATATTGCTGGCTCCATGGTGGCTTTCCAGTAGCCATCTCAATTATGGTACAACCGACACTCCATATATCAGCAGAGCTAAGAAAAAGAAGACAGAAGCAAAAAAGCTCCCAATATCAGATAGCAAGTACTACAAGCAATATACTTTAGTTCAATCCAAGCAAGTATTTTTTGTACATGTATGCATCTTAAGAGGTTCTTGTAATGATTTATTATAAGCTGTTTCTATCATTTACAAGCATGAAGTTGCGTGAATTTCTTACAAGCTATGCCCTGTTTGAAGAATAACTTCAGGAGCCATCCAATATGGAGTTCCCTTCATTGATTTGGCTCCGTTTATTGTAGCCTGAAGAAGCAGAAAACATCACTCCAAATGAAGACCTTTAAGGCATGGGTGGAAAAGAAAGGAAAATAGCTTTCTTACCAACTCGACAACTTTTTTGGATGCACCAAAGTCCGCAAGTTTGATACACCCCTTGTTATCCACAAGAATGTTTGCTCCCTGAATAAAAGCACAACATTATATCAAACAGATGCATGTAAACAAGCAACGGTTTTTCAATGAGAAACAAATGAAGTACCTTGATGTCTCTATGCACGATTCTATTCTTATGAAGATATTCCAATCCCAACAAAAGTTGTTTTGTATACATTCTTATAACCTGTTTTTGAGCAAATTAATGAGTAAAATAAGAAAACCACCGGATAGGGGAAAGGGGGAAACGCCAGATTTTCTAAAATTTAAACACAAAACAATAACTTACAGGTTCAGGGAAAGATCCAAACTTCCCCAAAAGTGAGGAAATGGATCCACCCGGTACAAACTCTAATAAAATATTCAACGATTCGTCCTCCCTTGCAGTGCCCAAATATCTCTAACAAACACAAAAATAGTAAATGATGGTTTATGAATTACCCACATTAAATTTTAAATAGAGTTCCAGAAATCACACTTACAACTATGTTTGGATGTGATAGATTCTGTAGTAGCTTCACTTCTTCTTCGAGCTCTTTAATTTGAGCCTACCCATGATCAATTCAATTAAAGAAACAAAAATTAAGGACTGTTTTATGATTCAATTTATAATGTTAAAACACTTTCAAAAAACATTAAAAAATCCTTTTGTACCTGTGTTTTCTCCTTCGAAGCATTTGCGGCTATCAAAACCTTCACCAACAAAAACATAATAAAAATAATATATATATAAAAAAAACAAAACAAAACAAAAAAGAAGTTGGGCACTCAATTGAGAGTAACTCACCTGTTTAACTGCTAATAACTCGCCCGAGTCAAGATTCATCCCCATGTAAACACGACCAAAGGCGCCACAACCAATCAACTCTCCCTTCCGCCACCGGATCGACGAAGCGTCCGTTTTTTTAACAGGAGGAAGAGCGGGAAGCGCAGGTGGCTTAACGAACAAGCCGACTCGCGATCTGCGAATGCTGGCGCCGATCTTCTCAACAAAGCATCCAAGTCGTCCACCGCCATCTTCGCCGGACGTCGAAGACCTAAAGACAAAGGATCGGCGAACGGATCCAACAAAGTCCTGCATTTAGAGTAGAACAATCTTTGTCGCTTTCTTCACCTCTTCAGATCCGTTTGCTCAAAGATTTGGATGCTTTAGGGTTTGAGAAAGAATGAGAGACTGAGGAAAATTTGAATAGAGAGGGAAAACTTTTCTGTTTTCTTTTTGAAAAAAATAAAGAAATGGGCAAAATGATGGGTCTCGGGTTGCATATCAAAATTTCAATTATTTTGGAATTTTTAAATTTATTTTTCTGTTTTTAAAAATGTTTTCGACCGTTATGCTTATATTCGGTGGTGGTTGTGCTGGGAAAGTCAAAAGAGACGGACTTCTATTTTTTTAAGAATTTTCGGTCCATTTTGATTTTGGTTCAGTTTAGCATTTAACGATGGGGATTAAGGGCCACTTTTACCTTTCCGATAGTCGTAATTTATCAAGTTTCTCTATACGATATTTTCGCATTAATTTAGTTCATGTAATAGTCGAAGGATTAATATCCTATACACCGGCGGTGGAAAATAAAGTTTCCACAAGCGGGTTTATTTAGGGGTTTAGGGGTTTAGTTTAGGGTTTAGAGGTTAGGGGTTTAGGTTGTATGATTTAGAATTTAAGAATTATGGTTAGAATTTAGGGTTTGGGGTTTGGGGCTTGGGGTTAGATTTTTAGGGTTTTAAGGTTAGAATTTTAGGTTTTAAATTTAAGCTTGAAAATAGGCATGCTTGTGTAAACTTTTTTTACACTGGCAGTGTATCAAATATTAATTCATAGTCGAATTGTATCACCATTTATCTTTTGACTAACGGAAGTCAACATTGATCGTTACAGTGCTGATGTGGAGGTTAATGGTTCATGTGTAAAGATAACGTGGAAGAGGAAAAAATTAATTTTCTAGTTGAGTACGAGGGCAAAATTAATTTTTAGGTAAAAATAGAATTTAAGAAAATATTAAAAAATACTAAAATTATGTAAAAATAGTAAAATATTTAAAAATATTTTATTAATATATGGCTAAAAATAACAAAAATTAAAAAAATCTAAAAACAAGTAAAAATTATAAAATTAAAATATCAAAAATTATTAAATTATAAATTATTCAAAAATCAAAATTTAAAAATAAATTCTACATTCTAATCTTAATTTCTAAATTTGAAACCCTAAAAATCTCAAACACTACATTGCAAACCTTAAATCCTAAATCTTAATTGAAAATTTTATCAATATAAAGTGGCTATGATTAATAAAAGTATGTGTATAAATTTAATCAAGTAAAGGGCTTAAATTTTAGAGTTTTAAGGTTTGTGATTTAGAACTTAGACTTAGAATGTGGAGTTTAATTGTTTAGTATTGAGAGATAGAGACACCAAAAAAGATAAAAGATTTTTGTTCGGTTGAGAGAATCACATTCACCCTAATTTAAAATTTTTCCTTACCTTCTTTGAAGAGAAAGAAAACTAAAATCGCCCAAATTTTTTATAATGAAAGTTTTTATATTTTTTTAATACTTTATAAATATTTCAAAATTTAATTATTGAATAATTTATAATTTATTAGCTTATAATATTTTAATTTTATAATTTTTACTTATTTTTTGATATTTTTAATTATTTTTATTTTATTTTTTATTCATATATTAATAAAATATCTTAAAATTTTTTATTAATTTTTATGTTATTTTAGTATTTTTACTCATATTTTTTGTTGCATAAACATCAATTTTGCCCTTGAACTCGCTTGAAAAATTAATTTTGGCCCTCTGTCAGGTCATCTTCACACGTGGAGTATCATATTAACATCGTAAACTGCCACGTTAGTACCGTAACGGTCAACATTGACTTTCGTCAGTCAAGGGGCAAACAGTTATACAATTTGACTACTTCAAGGGCTAAATTGATGCGAAAATACCATAAGGCGAAATTGATAAATTGAGACTACTACATGGCAAAAGTGACCCTTAAACCTAATTATGGTATTAATATTTGGGTAAACTACATTCTTTAGCCATGTAACTATGATTGTGTTCCTGTTTGGGTTATTAAACTATTTTATTGACAAAATCGTCACTATTAGTTAGGGTGTTCAAATCTGGGTACCCGAATCGTCGAAGAGTCCTATGGTCGGTTCGTGTCTCGACCCAGGTGTTGCGGGTACCCGAAAAATCAGGTGCTTGGGTACTCGAATATAAAAAATATGTATTTTAAAATAAAAATAGTTTATTAGTTTGATATAAAAATATAAAAATATGCATTTATTAGTTTAATAAAAAAAATGCATTTATTAATATAAAAACATAAAAAGATTAAGATTTTTATTAGTTTAATATAAAAATATTTATTGAATAAAAAATATTAATTAAATATATTCTGAAAATTTCGAATTTTGTGACCCGGGTACCCGACCCAAGTAAAAAATTATGGGTAAATACCTAGTTATTTATGTTTGGGTAGTCGGGTCGGTCGGTCATGTATTTTTTAACACCCCTACTACTAGTATGTTTTAATTCTATTTTAATATCCGCCGTTAAAAAATTAACGAAGATAATGACGTGTCCTGATATAATAATAATTGTAGTCTCTAAAACTTGTAGATTCTATCAATTAGATTCTAATTTAAACAAGTCATCAAATATTCGGATAAAACCCTAAGTATCACATCCCCTCTCATCCTCCTCTGCAACTTCTTTTGTTCCTTCAAATATCGTATGTTTTAAAAACATTGCAATAACTCGTACTAATAAATAAATAGATAAAGAATGATGGTAACAAAAAGAGTGAAATTATAAACAAAAGCTAACGTCTCGAGTCACAACGCAGTTTTAAGTTATGATAGCGGACTGCTTAAGCTTTGCTTTTCCATCAACAATCCTTAATGGAAAAATTAATGGCGTCCTTCGTTTCCTTGGCAAAATATAGAGAAACTGATGAGTTTTCATGCTTTTCTTTCTCTATCAATGTCCCACGGTCCTGCCTCTCTCTTTGAGGAATATTTCTTTTTCTTTCATATTTGTAATTTAAATTTTAAATTTACAATCCGTAAACAACATATTATTTCTTCTAACATTTTAGTAAAGTATTGAATTGGGTGTAATGACAAGACATAATCTTTATTAGAGAGTCTAATTAAGGTTATTTTGGCTCTTGTTTTCTACTCGATTTCTTTTGCGTTATGAAATTGAGTAGTTGTCATGTCAGGCCAAGTGTATAAAAATTGAAGATCCTCCAATAGTTTCCTTAGTTCTATTCATTGCATATTTCTGATGTTCAAAGATTTTTTTTGTAATGTTTTTCTTTAAGCTTTGAAGGAACAAAAAAAAAAGTCGTAGGGGAAAAAATGGGTGGCTTTTTTAAATTAGAACCTATAAAATTTATAAATTTTAAGGACTACAATTGTTATTAGGGTAAACTTCATCGGAAGTCCCTTATGTTTAGGGTTTGTTCTATTTTGGTCGTTTAATTTGAAAAATATTATTTTAGTCACTTATGTTTTCGTTCGTTAATGTTTTGGTCACCAGACCGTTAACGTCTGTAAACACCCATTAATATGATGACGTGGCACGTTAATAACAAAGTTAATTTCTAATTTAACCCTAAACTTTTAAAACTATATATTTTCACCATCTCCATCTTCAAGACCATCCTCTTCATCTTCCCTTATTTTACTTCTTCTTCATCATCATCTTTTCATTTTCTGACTTCTTTTTCTAACTATTGTTTCTTGACTAAGCATTAAGTAATAGAGGTGCAACATTCTGCATGGATAATGAACTCCCCACTCTTCTAGACTCGGAAAGGACATCAGCTTTCTTCTCACAGACCCAAAAGTTAGAATAACTGTAAATTGTAGAAACCAATACCTTCAATCGATTTGCTTGCCAAGTGGTGGAGAAGTGGTTTTTTGGGTGATGGTGTTGGAAGCAAAAAAGAAAAAAAATAAACACAAGAATTTAGAGTGGTTCAACTTTATAAGCAAAGCCTACATCCACTACCTTAGCTTCCCCACTAAGAATTTCAACCAAATTCACTAAGAATTTCTTCCCCTTTTTTAGGCTTAGGAGACAACCCTTTACAACCCTCAAAGATTTTTACCCAAAGCTTGAGCAAACCCTCTTATACAAAGAGAAAGACATCACAAATTGAAATCCCTCACAAAGGTATGTGTTTTCACTCTAAATATAACACCCCCTTCCTGGTCTGGTCGATAACCGGGCCGGAAGGTGTAACCGACGTTCGAAACAGGAATCATCACAATAAAATTTCATTTCTATTATTAACATTTTAAATTATGTCATACAGAAAATCATCACACCAGATAACTTAGACCAGATTACCCAATTAAGCAACAATTAATCATCCATGGGCCAATTCGCAATTATTACAAGTTTTAGGGACCAGTTTATAATTTTGGAAAACTAGAAGTCTTACGATGTAATTGACTTTACCATATTGAATTTAACTACTCAATAGTCAGGTCTATAAAATTTCATTCAATTTGGAGGTCATTAACCCATTCAAATTAGCCTTACAATATTCAGTGACTAAATCGTGAATCAAGCAATTTGTTCAATAAGCCTTTAAGTAACTTACCTAATCTTGTATCGAAACACCCTTAAGTTTTTTTCGAAACAGGTGGGCGTAGATCATCCTCTGTTGAGTTTACCCTCTGACCATATCGATACAAGCTTGACCTGTATCGAAACGGATTGGCCACTTTGACTCGTTTCGATACGCTATGAACCCGTATCGAAATGTTGGTCTCTAGAGACAAAATGTTTTGAAATGGCTCAACTCCGTTTCGATACATCCTTACCCTTAGGTTCAATATTGTACACCTGTATCGAATTGCCATCACCCGTTTCGATACGGCCTGGCCTGTAATGGTAGATTTTTGCTGGTTTTTATTCGATTTAACCTATCGAACGATGTCCAAATGCAACGAAACTTTACACGCAATATTTCAATGGTATAAACTACCAGCATGCCAAATTTCATGACCACGTTTACTATGTTTTTACCTTTTTGAGCTATGTATGCAATTTCCATCCATTTTAAACTTCACCAAAAGGCCATCTTAAGCTATATAACTTATTACAACTTAGGCAATACAACAACATATCAAAATAGGAACAAATAACTAGTTCGACTACTTTGCCACCTTCCTAGGAGTTTATAAGACAAAAACACATTACTTGGGGCTGGTAGTGACTTGTCTTGCTTGCCAATCCGATCCTCCGGCACACAAACCTTCTTAACCTGAAAAATGTGTGAGATGAGACACATTAGGCTTACTTTGCCTAGTGAGGTAGTCATAAACAACATGAATAACAACAATGCCATGAATATACTTAATCATAATCTCATGCCAAACAATATCAATGTTGTTCATTAATATACAATGTATAAACATGTTCATTTCAATCTTAATCCTTAGATTGAATAAAGATCATGGATACGCGAATTCCTACGCCTCGCCAAGTCAATGAATGGTCTAGTCCCTCCGCCTCACCAATATGACCAATATTCATACACATCCCTCTGCCTCGCCAAATCAATATAGGCCGCAGCCTTAGGACCGTAGTCCACTCGTACACTAAACTCATGAATTCTATGGCATGTCAATTGTATCCAATGTCCATTCCAATCAAAGGTTGCAATGTTCATATCCATTTCAATAACCAATTGTATTCCGATGTCCGATTATTTCAATATTACCAATGACAAATATATGTATCTCATCATCAATATTTCATAATTCAATGTCAATAACAATGTCCAATGATCTCAATACAATAACTCGATGACAATGACTATATCAATTACAATGCATCATGACAATAACAATGCATGTGTCCAATGCTCAATAACAACTTACCGACACTTACCAAAGTGTCCGATTTTCCATCCAATGCAATTTCTCCAACAACAATGTTAGCGATGCAATCTAAAATATCAAATAATGATTCGGGAAGGCCTTTCGCCTGAACTTGAGACTCCGACTACACTCACCTTGATAATCTGAAGCTTTCAAGGCTCTCGGATAATAATCCCCTTGTTCCTAGCTTGGGATCGAGACGATGGATGCCCTTTATCAACTTCTTGAGCTAGGAAATCAATAATGTAACGCCCCGGTTTTGGGCCTAGATGTTTTAGACATCGGATCGAACCAGTCGAGAACGGTTCGAATCGCGTAAGGTGATTTAGGGAAATTAAGGATCATGGTAGGGTTAAAATGTGGTAAAAATTGCTAAAATCCTCTAAAAATATGTTTAAGAGGTTGGTCAAGTCAATTTTACAAAAAGAATTTCAGAAATGGGACATTTGGTGTAGTGATCAAATTGTAAAGTTTCAAAACTGTGGAAAATATGATTTTTAAAGGAGAAGCCAAATTCTTAGAATCCTTAGGGGTATTTATTGCAATTTAATCTTTCCTTAATATGTCATGTCTTTTAAATGGCTTTTAATTAAGTGGCTTTAATTGGTTTTTATTTTAATTAATTAAAATGGGTAGTTAATGTGAGATTCCATCACGTAACTACCACTTTCTCATCATTTTCAACCAAACACTATTGTCAATCACTTCTCTCCAGAATTCTTTTCTCCCAAACACTCTCCTAATATTTTCTAATCAATTTTCAAGAAATCCTTTCAAGTTCTTCAAGATTTTGCTAAGGAAAACTTGTCATTTATTGAGGAAAGCAAGGATTGTAGGTAAATCTCGTCCTCAACCTCTACTCAAAGTTATTTATTAAAATTCTCAAGATCTTTGGCTTCTAATTAATGTTTTTGGTTGAGTTTTCATTTTAGTTTTGATTGGAGATCAAAATATTGTAAAAATATGGTTGAAATCTTAATTTTTGGACTTGTTTTGTTAAGCTCTGTTATGGAATGATTTTAATTGAGTTTTAAGTGGGTTAATATGTTGAAATGAAGTTTTGATAACATGGATCCCGAAATCCTTGCGATCCTTGAGTTTCTTGTTAGTTTTAAGTGAGTTTTTGAGGTGAAATGGTGGAATCTTGCTTTCTGGAGGTATAAGGTTGGGTTAGGTTGTTTATTAGATGTGTTTTGATGTTTATAATGGTTTGGAAGTGATGTATGTTGGCTGGGTTTGGTTTAGGAAGCAATTGATTGAGTTTTCGGTTGTTTCGGTTGGGTTAATTGGTGTAGTTTGGGTGAGCAACGAGTTTGTGAATGGTTGCTGGTGTTGAAATGCATTTTAATGCATTTAGATCTCTGTTTTGATGATGTGAAAACATGGGATCTTGATCCGGGAGCAAACGAGGCGTTGTTGGAGGCTCCGGAGGAGTAATTTTCTTATCGGCGAGCAAGGCTTCGCGTATCGGTGAGTGGAAATGAATTTTCCAGCTTTGTAACACTTTGAGCGTGGTCTTGGGAGCTTAGTGTAAGTTTGAAACACTTAGCTAAGCTCAAGAGTAAGTGATTCGAAAGTCTCTCTCGGAAATGTGCTATGTTTTGATGAAAATGCACTTGAGTTTTATGTGGTTTTGGTTAATGTTTTGAAGCATGTTTTAAGAATGATTAATGCTAGATCTTAATGCCATTGTGTTAAGGATGCACTAGGTAAGTGATCCTTGGTTTTATATGATAGATGCATATAATGTTAAGCATGTTATGCTTGTGGAAATGGCATTGTTTTTATGCTTGTAAAACAATGGCTTATTGATGTTAAATGGTTATATTGACAAGTGATGAAAGTGGTTTTTGGTTACTTGTAATCAGACATAGTTAGCCGGCTATAGGATTGGGTGCACCGTGAATAAAGTCGCCTTGGATGTCGAGGGGTTGAGATTGTGCCGTAATCTACATCCAAGTACCCCTAAGATCACAACGGTGGATGGTTTAGTCCCGTGAGTGAATCTTGTGGTTGTGTCCCTTACTTTCGTTAGTGGAACTATACAACTACCGATGAGTGATGTTAAGGGGTTGTGATTGTGCCATGTATCTCCACCTTGTGTAGTCTGGTAGTATGTATGAAGCGTGTGGGACAACGCTTGTAATCCACGTATCCGATTGTGTCTTGAGTTTGTTTTGTTATGGTTTGAGAAATGATCACTTGTAAGCCAATATAATGTTGTGAATAATGGATTAAGCATGGGATGCTTGTGATTTATGCTAGAATGCATGTGATGCTTGGTAAAGCATGAGCAAAGGTTTATTTGCTATTTTTAAGTGATGCATATGAGCATGTATTTAAAAAAAGTGCATTGATGCCATGTGAGGGCATGTTTTATGTAAAGGCATGTGTTGATAAACGATGATTTGCCAATTGTGTAGAATGCATTGATCAATGTTGTTTAGCGATCCTCACTAAGCTTTGTGCTTACGCTCATTTGTTTCATCAATACAGAGAACTAGGCATTCGAGGCAGCGAGTAAGCAAGGGGAATCCAAGCACTTTGGTCTAGCAAAGTATGTGGTTTTTCTTTGGTGTAATAAGAGGCAATGGGTGGGATTTCTACTCTCGGATGACTGTGGATGTTGATTATTACTTTGGTCATTTTCGGTTTGGTATTATTGAGTTGTAGTTGGCCTTTGAAGTTTAATTGATGCATGATTGTGGTTTTTAGCTTTTGTTTGGTTTTAAAGTCTAGGAAGCATGCCTATAGAACCAATGCTTGCTCGAATGATGTTATGTCCTAGCTCTTACTTTACAATGTTGATCTTTGATGCCTGAACATGATGTATGTATGATGTGGCATGAATTGGAATGTTTTCGGGGGTGTTTAGGGGTGAAAACCCAGCAAAATCTGCTGTAAGGTTCTCCAAAAACGAGATGCGAATTGAGGATCTCGATCGGAGATAATAGACTTAGGTACTCCGTGGAGTCGGATTACTTTCTTGATATACAAATCAGCTAGTTTAGGAAGACCGTAGTCCATTCTAACCGATACAAAATGAGCTGACTTTGTGAAATGATCTATAATGACCCATATAACATCATGCTTTGCAGGGGTCAACGGTAAACCACTAACAAAGTCCATAGTTATCTTTTCCCACTTCCATTTTGGTGGATCGATAGGTTGTAATAGTCTAGTAGGAGCACAATGTTCTGCCTTAACACGTTGACACATGAGACACTTGGAAATGTAATCAACTATGGCCTGCTTCATGCCTGGCCACCAATAGAGTTCACGTAAATCTTTATACATCTTTACAGATCCAGGGTGAATAGAAAAAGAACTCGAATGGGCTTCTAAAAGGATATCAATGTGAAGGGATTCATCATTAGGTACATAAACTCGATCATGGAAACATAAGAGTCCTTCATAATTAATTTTGAAGTCAGGGTTGTCCAATAACTTAGAGACAATAGATTGAAGCTCAGGATCTTGCTCTTGCAAATACTTGATTCGTGAAATGATGGTAGACTGAACTTGGAGTTTAGCTACAAGACAACGATGCTTCCGAAGTCGGAAGTGAGCGTTAATTGCTCGAAGGGCTACAATATAACAACATTACGATGAGTTAATGTACTTCACAATACACAAAACTTCAAGTCTATTATCAATGCTTACCAGGCGAAGGTTTGCAGCTGAGTGCATCAGCTACAACATTGGCCTTGCCCGGATGGTAATCAATGATCAAGTTGTAATCTTTAAGGAGTTCCATCCACCTATGTTGCCGAAGGTTTAACTCCTTCTGGGTCAACAAATATTTGAGACTTTTATGGTTGGTGAAAAGATAGCATTTCTTGCCGTAGAGATAATGCCTCCAGATTTTCAATACAAAGACAACCACAACCAATTCAAGGTCGTGTGTGGGATAATTCATTTCGTGTGGCTTAAGTTGTCTCGAACCATAAGCAATAACTTTGCCTTCTTGCATCAAAACACATCCTAACCCAAGATGCGATGCATCACTGTGTACTATATAGTCCTTTCCAGACTCGGGCTGGGTCAAGACAGGTGCATGAGTCAGAACTTGTTTCAACTGATCAAAACTTCGTTGTTGGGCCTCGATCCAAACAAAAGGAGTTTCTTTCCTCAACAATTTGGTTAAAGGAGCGGCTATCATAGAAAATCCTTTCACAAATCTGCGGTAATAGCCAGCAAGCCCGAAGAAGCTTCTGACTTCACCAATGTTCTTTGGAGGATGCCCTTCTACAATGGCTTGAATTTTCTTTGAGTCTACTTGAATGCCCAAAGCCGACACAATATGCCCCAGAAAGGCAACTTCAGTGAGCCAAAACTCACACTTAGAGAGCTTCGCGTACAACTATTTCTCTCTTAGAGTCTGAAGTACAATGCGAAGATGATCTCGATACTCTAGTTCATTTGGAATAGATCAAGATGTCATCTATAAAAATCACTACGAATTTATCAAGATAGGGTCTAAATACCCGATTCATGAAATCCATAAAAGCCGTCGGTGCATTAGTTAGCCCAAAAGGCATCACTAAGAATTCGTAGTGTCAATATCTTGTACAGAAAGTAGTCTTTGGCACATTGCACTCTTTAACTTTCATTTGATAGTAGACCGACCTTAATTCGATCTTGGAAAAAATAGAGGCATCCTTTAATTGATCTAACATGTCTTTTATTCTACGCAATGGATATTTATTCTTGATGGTTACTTTAGTTAATTGTCTGTAGTCGATGCACAAACTCATGTAACCATCCTTCTTCTTAACAAAGAGAACCGGAGCTCTCTAAGGTGAAGAGCTCGGTTGAATGAAACCCTTGCTAAACAAGTCTTGAATCCGAGCCTTTAATTCTTTCAACTCCACAGCTGCCATTCGATATGGTGCAATGGAAACTAGAGCAGTCCCAGGTTGCACCTAAATGCCAAATTCCAATTCACAGGTTGGGGGCAATCCCGGAAGTTCATCAAGAAAAACATCAGGAAATTCACGTACGATGTCAATGTCTTGTAGTTGCGGCTCACTTTTGGTTTCCAATGACAAAGCATACAATGATGGATTCCTCGCATTCATCAGTACAACACTTTCTTTATCGAAACCCCTAAGATACAATTTTCTTTTACAACAATCTACCCAGGCTTGATGTTCACTAAGCCAATCCAAACCTAGGATAGCATCAAGTTCAGGATCGGTAAAGCCAACAAATTGGTCGGAAAAGGAATCCCTTGAATCATTAAGGGACAATTATTGCATACTATTCTCACGGTGACACAATCTCCTAGGGGATTGGTTACAGAAATTCTCGATGCTATTAGTTTAGAAGACATGTTATACTTTTTAACTACATTGGTGCCTATGAAAGAATGATTAGAGCCAGGGTCAATTAATGCATATAAAGGATGCGAATATAACTCAATGGTACCTGCAATACCATTAGGTTCATCCTCTTCTTCCCTGCTCTTCACATGGTACATTTGAGCAGGAGCCTTCGAATCTTGTTTGTTGAAGGGCTTCCCTGGACCACTCGATCGTCCAAAAGTCCCCGATGATCCCTGCTTCGATCCCTTACCCCAAAGGATTGAGCAGGAGAAGCAGCAGCAGTTGGTGTGACCACAAATTTGGTTGCATTCATAGAACAGTCACGAATAAAGTGACCTTGCTCACCACAGTAATAACAAGCTCCAGTCTGCTTACGACATTGTCCCACCGGATGCTTGTTTTGACAATAATTACACAATGGATGTTGGTTGCCACGGTTTGAACCTCCAATACTATCAACGGACGCTGCTTTGGCAAAAGACTGCATCACAGACTAAGGTCTCTCAATATTCCCGAAACGGGAAGGCTTTGGGTAGACATTCTACTTGAGGTCTTGATATCTCCCCTTCTTGTTCCATCTCGAAGGTCGCGTATCATCCCTAAACCTCTTCTCAAATTTTCCAGACCCACCAGCTCGTTGAGCTCTCTGCAGCTTCAGTGGCCTTGACTCGGTTCACCAAATCCTAAAAGTTGGTGATACCAAGGGCTGTAAATATAGGTCATAATTCATCACTAAGGCCAACTATGAACATTTTGCACTTATCTTCCTCTTTCTTTATAAACTCTGCTCCGTATCGGCAATATTTACAGAAATCATGGATATATTGCTCGATAGGTCGCCCTCCTTGCCTCAAGTGAAGGAAGGTGTTTTGCCTTTCCGCGAGATAATACTCACTGATGTATTTATTTCAGAATTCTCGAAGAAAGAACTCCCATGTAACTGATTCTTCAGGAGCTGTGAGAATAGTAGTTTCCCACCACGTAAGAGCTTCATCGGTCAACAATGCAATAGCACATTCCAACTTGTGTTCATCCGAACACCACATCTATTTATTCAAGATACATAGCATGTTTTCCAGCCAATATTCGGCAACCTCAGGATTATCATCATCCTGTCCGGTGAAAGAGTAGGCTCGGAGTGAAGCTAGCTTGTCCACAGGGGCTCGGACATACTAGACAACAGGAGGGGTAGACTGAACTGATGGTGTTGCTTGCATCGCAACCATAAACTATTTGAACATGTTAGTTATGTTCTAATAGCATTTAGCCTGAGCGGTAGGTGCTGGAGGCTCAGTACCCTAAACTGGAGGGTCATGTGGTTGCGGCGGATTTAGAGGATTTCCTCCTCTTATCTCCTCGCCATGTGTCGAGGAGCCAATAATGAGCTCGTCAATATGAGCTTCGTTGGTCTTAGACATATCTATATGAAAGATCGGATTAGTCGACAAGTCACAATATACACAATATAAAACTCCTAGGTGGAAAAGTAACACAATAGCAATGCAATAAACTTCGGTTTAGTCCTAGAATCGACTAAACTCTAGCTCTGATACCACAAATGTAACACCCCATTCCCGGTCTGGTTAGAAACCGGGCCGGAAGGTGTAACCGACGTTCGAAACATGAATCAGTACAATAAAATTTCATTTCTATTATTAACATTTTAAACCATGTCATACAACTAATCATCACAACAGATAACTCAGACCAGATTACCCAATTAAGCAACAATTAATCATACATGGGCCAATTTGCAACTATTACAAGTTTTAGGGACCAATTTGTAATTTTGGAAAACTAGAGGTTCTACGATGTAATTTACTTTACCATATTGAATTTCACTACTCAAAAGTCAGGTCTACAAAATTTCATTCAATTTGGAGGACATTAACCCATTCAAATTAGCCTTACAATATTTAGTGACTAAATCGTGAATCAAGCAATATGTTCAATAAGCCTTTAACTAACTTACCTAATCCCGTATCAAAACACGCTTAAGTTATTCCAAAATGGGTGGACGTAGATCATCCTATGTTGACTTTACCCTTTGACCGTATCGATACAGGTTTGACATGTATCAAAACGAATTGACTCGCTTCGATACGCTATGAACTCGTATCAAAACGTTGGTCTCCAGAAACAAAATGTTTCGAAACGGCTCAATTCCGTTTCGATACATCCTTACCCTTAGGTTCAATATTGTACACCTGTATCAAAACGCCATCACCCGTTTCGATACGGCCTGGCCTGTAATGATAAATTTTTGCTGGTTTTTATTCGATTTAACCTATCGAACGATGTTCAAATGCAACGAAACTTTACACGCAATATTTCAATGGTATAAACTACTAGCATGCCAAATTTCATGACCATATGAATACATTTACTACGGTTTTTCCTTTTTTAGCTATGTATGCAATTTCCATCAATTTTAAACTTCACCAAAAGGCCATATTAAGCTATATAACTTACTACAACTTAGGCAATACACCAACATATCAAAACAGACACAAATGACAAGTTTGACTACTTTGCCACCTTCCTAAGAGTTTATAAGACAAAAACACATTACTTGGGACTGGTAGTGACTTGTCTTGCTTGCCAATCTGATCCCCTGACACACAAACCTTCTTAACCTGAAAAATGCCTGAGATGAGACACATTAGGCTTACTTTTCCTAGTGAGGTAGTTATAAAAACAACATGAATAACAAAAATGCCATGAATATACTTAATCATAATCTTATGTCAACAATATCAATGTTGTTCATTAATATACAATGTATAAACATGTTCATTTCATTCTTAATCCTTGGATTGAATAAAGACCGTGAATACGCGAATTCGTACACCTTGCCAAGTCAATGAATGGTCTAGTCCCTCTGCCTCGCCAATATGACCAATATTAATAAACATTCATCCGCCTTAGGACCGTAGTCCACCCGTACACTGAGCTCGTGAATTCTATGGCATGCCAATTGTATCTAATGTCCATTCCAATCAAAGGTTGCAATGTTCATATCCATTTCAATAACCAATAGTATTCCGATGTCCAATGATTTCAATATTATCAATGACAAATATATGTATCTCATCATCAATATTTCATAATTCAATGTCAATAACAATGCCCAATGATCTCAATACAATAACTCAATGACAATGACTATATCAATGACAATGCACCATGGCTATAACAATGACTATGTCCAATGCTCAATAACAACTTACCGGCACTTACCAAAGTGTCTGATTTACCATCCAATGCAATTTCTCCAACAAAAATGTTAGCGATGCAATCTAAAATATCAAATAATGATCTGGGAAGGCCTTTCGCCTGAATCCGAGACTTCAAATACACTCACCTTGATAATTCGAAGCTTTCAAGGCTCTCGGATAACAATCCTCTTGTTTCTAGCTTGGGATGGAGATGATGGATGCCCTCTATTAACTTCTTGAGCTAGGAAATCAATAAGGAGATTGTTAGGGTCGATATTTCGATATCAAAATCAATATAACAATATCAAAATCGATAACCGATCTCAATAGAGACGACACTGATGAGATATCCATGGATAGTCAAAACCCTAGCTTAAAATTAATCATGTTTTATCCATGGAATTCAATAATCGATTGAGGATTATAGCTTACCCGGTCGATAGCAGCGATTCGATATCAATAAAATAAAGAAATAGCAAAGCTTAAAATTCCTCCAATGGAGGTGTGTGCTTGAGGATGAAGATGAAGAAGATGAAGGTGCTAGCTTAAGGATTTCTCGAGTAAGTTTTCTATCCTTTACTTCTTTTGTTTTACAAAATCAATTTTAAGCTTTTTAGCTTTCCTTCTCTTGAAGGAAAGCTCTCAAAAAAATCCATGTAGGAGATTTTTAATTGAGGAGGGGATAATCGCAAGATTAGTCCCTTAACTCTCACTATATTATGGTTTTATTTCCCAACTTGCACTTTCTCCAATTTAGTCACTATATAGGTTCAATATTATTCAAAAGAGTCCGATAACGATTTTTTTACCTCAATTAGGGTTCGATATCAATAATTTACTAGTCGGTACAATATTTGGACTATCAATGTAGAATTTCCGATCACCGGAACTAAATTTCGACTAGACTGGATTTTGGGGTGTTACACTAAAGCTCTCACCCAAACCTATTTCGACTAGACCGGATTTTGGGGTCTATACAAAAATATGCAATTTGAGTACTAAGACACTTTTTCAGTCATAATGATTGTAACCCCCTTAGCCCGGCCTAGACGCTTGACCCGAACTACGAAGATTACAGGGGGAAAACCAAAGTCAACCCGAAAGTCAACCTTGATTAACGACCTTTTTTTTCTTTTTATCTTTTCTAAATGCAAGATTAAGCCTATGTGATCACACAAGATCATAGGAAGGGAAGGCACGTCGATCGGAATTGATTTAGGGGTTTAATTGAAAGAATTAGACTTTTAGAGACCAAAATGTAAACTTTGCAGATTGCGAGGACTTTGCAGATTTTAAGCCTACCAATATGTAATTAGTCTTTTTTCATGCATCTCTGTCAAATATCAGCTTAATTGGACATTCCAAACTCAACCAATTGCATCCACAATCAACAAGGACTAAAATGTAAGAAAAGAGAACTTGAAACAATTCAAAATGCAGACCAACGGTCAACCGTTTCGAAACGCTGACCCTGGTATCGAAACGACCGTATCAAAATGGAGTTGACCGTTTTGGTACTCGGGTGCGTTCCGATACCAGTATCGAAACAAGCCTCTCCAGTAGCTAAAGTGTTCCTAAACACTATTACCCATTTCGAAACACTATGGCCATTTCAGGCCCCTGTTTCGAAACACACAAGGGTGTTTCGATACACCCTACCATGCAACCATACAATTTTCTGGTTTTTCACCTCTTTACACCTTCAAACATATCCCAACTCATACCATAACACACTAACAACATGATTGAACATCAAAGATCACTATTTTGTAGTTTGATCTAAAGCATGACATCAATCACATGAACATGGAGTCTATAGGCATGCTTCCTAACCATAAAACCATATAAAGGCCTCAAACCTCAAACCAAACCAAATAGGACCATTACAACCTCCAATTACAATAATAAACTTGCAACAAGCATAGGGAGTTCAAAACACATCTCCCAAAACCAACTATGGATCCCCATTGCCAAATATCAATACTAAAGAATATGAAAACTTCACCATACATGAGCTTCTCACTTCCTTGGATGTCCTTAGCCTTCTCGCTGCCCAAACTCGTCTCAATTATCTGCATTGTTGGTAAAAGAGAGCGTAAGCATATTTGCTTAGTGAGGCAAGTTCTATGGAAAACCAACACAACAATGCATCTATAAAACTCTTTCTCAAAAACCATTTTCAACAACATGCTCTTTCTATCTCATGCTTGAAACCATTTCAAAGCAAATCTCCATTTGAAAACACATGTACCTCCATTCTATCTCATGCATTTAAACCAATGCAAATCTCATGGCAAAACCATACACATGCTTGTGAAAACTAAAACATTTCATACACAAATCTCATATGCATCTCTCATAGCATAAATCATCTCAACATTTGGTACATGTGAATCAAATACAATTTCATAAACTATATTGGCATGTCATATTACATCTTTACTCGGATATGCGTATTAGCTTGACTCGAGGTCAAGTCCTACCTCGGTGGAATCTCACATCACCTGATTCTCATGGCGGTATCTCTCTTCACCATTAAGCTTGGGTATTTCACCAAGTCCTGCCCTGATGGTATCTCTCATCAACGGATTCTCACTTTGGAACGGGATGACACTACTCCCATTGCCTGACTCCAAAGAGCACATACGAATTTTTAGTTTATAGTGGACTCTCATCCTATTGATCTATCAATTATATCCGGTAATTATCTCATCTTCTATGCCAATATATTATGTCAAAAACATCATCTCACCTACTGTTTTGATGCAACATTTCTCAAATCGTTCTCATCTCATTTCAAAACCAAAACTCATGCTTTGCATTAAATGAACATCTCAAAACTCTTTAATTCAACATGCTATCTCATGAAAACTCTACAAAGCATCATCTCATGCTACAAATCATGCATAAAACAATAGGAATTTGTCTATCTCAAAACAAGAGCATGTAAAAGCATTTAGGGGCATCAACAAAATATTTGAGAGCAAATCTAGCCATACTTACTTCCGGACTTAGGATGGTGTTTCAAACCAATCCTAAATCCCCAAACCTTGTATCTTTGTCCCTCAAGGACTTCTAAAACCATTCGCACTCACCGATTACGTTTCGCTTTCTTGCCGAAACGATATCTAAGCTTCCAACACTTTCGGATCAACACCAAAAGCGCCTGAAGATGTCTCTCCTGTTTATTACACAAAAGAGCAGAGGATTAATGCATCATCATGCATTGAAATCATTAGCTACACAAACAAACTCGCAGCTCTACTCAAAAGCACCATTTCAGCTACCCAAAACAACCGAAATCACCTCCAAACTTCCCCAAAACAAAGCCCAACCAAGATCTATCAATTCTAATCATTTCTAAACCTCAATCAACACCAAAAATCATCATAAACTCGTCTTTATATCACTAGCAACAACAGAACACAAAAACCACCCCAAAAACTACAAATCTAGCATGAAAAACTTAGGAATCCAAACATATTCGGGATTTGTTTGATAAAACCTCATTTATAACATCAATTACCATCCAAAATACATTAGAAATCAACCTCAAAACAGAGCCTAACCAAGAATTACGAAAATTATCAAGATCTCTCAAAGAATCTTGAGTTTTACCACAATTTCATGTTTCTAACATTAAAGCAACTCAAAAATCATTAACAAAGGATTGATAACTTGGGAATTTCAGTAAAGAACTGATCATTAGAGGAGAAGGACGAAGCTTACCTCTAATGGCTGATTTCTCCTCAATTTGGGCAAGATTTCTTGAAAATCCAAGGTAAAAACAAGAGGTTTTGATGAGCTAAAGATTAGGAATCCTTAGGAGAATGAAATCTCAGCAAATGAGATGAAAATAAATGATTAATTGATGAAGGAAATGTGTTTGGCTGAGTGGAAGTTGAGAGAAAATGAAATGAGAGAAAACTAACGTAAGGTAGTTATGAAAAGTCAAAATAGATTTTTTTTCTTTTTAATTCTCCTTTATTCCCTTAATTAAAACATTATTAAAACTCCCAAATTAAATACAAATCTGATGAAAAACATTTAAGTAAAATTAGCTCCTTAAAGATTCAAAGTTTCAATCCTCTACAAAACAGTCACTAGTTAACTTTTGTAAAAACTGCGATTTGGTCACTACACCGAAATGTAGTATCTCCAAATCATATTTTGTAAAATTGTTTTCACCATAATCATTTATATAATAAATGAGAATTTTTAGATATTTTTCTATATTTTTAAAATATCCCGAACTAGGTGTTCCCTAAATCTCCCTTAAAGATTCGAACCGTTCTCGACCGGCCCGGTTCAAACTCTAAAACATCTAGGCCCAAAATCAGGGCATTACAACTCTCCCCCTCTTAAGAAATTTCGTCCTCAAAATTTACCTAGAGGAAAAAGGTAAGGAAATTGATTCTTTATGTCATCCTTCCTTTCCCATGTGGCTTCCTCAACACCACGATGTCTCCACAAGACTTTGACTAGCTCAATGGTGTTACCTCGGAGGACCTTACTATCCGAATCCAGAATCTTAATGGGCTCCTAATCATACGTTAGGTCTGGGTTCAGCTCAACCTCTTCCACATGCATAACATGCGACAGATCCGATCTATACCTCCGAAGCATGGATACATGAAACACATTATGTATCTTTTCTAACTCTTGAGGTAGTCTCAACTTATAGGCAACTGGACCCACACGTTCTATCATCTCATATGGTCCAATGAACCTTGGACCCAATTTTCCCTTCCGGCCAAATCTCATCACCTTCTTCCAAGGTGAAACTTTCAAAAACACACGCTCGCCCACTGCAAATTCTATCTCCTTACGCTTCAAATCCGCGTAAGACTTTTGCCGGTCTGACGCTGCCTTCAAACGCTCACATATGAGCTTCACCTTCTCGGTGGTTCCTTTTAATAAAGCCGGAAACGAGACCAACTTTTGTCCCGTTTCAGCCCAACAAAGAGGAGTTCTGCACTTCCTCCCGTATAAAGCTTTATAAGGTGCCATTTGAATACTTGCCTGGTAACTGTTATTATAAGCAAACCCCACCAAAGGCAAGTGCTTCTCCCAAGAGCCTTGAAAATCAATAACACATCACCTCAACATATCCCCAAGCACTTGGATAACACGCTCCGAATGTCCATCCGTTTGCGGATGATAAGAAGTACTGAAATTTAGCCGCGTACCCAAAGCTTGATGTAAACATTCCCAAAACCTTACGGTGAACCTCGGATCTCTATCCGCCACTATAGATTTTGGCACTCCATGCAATCGTACAATCTCAACAATGTACAACTCTGCAAGCTTATCCATGGTATACGTAGTATGCACTGGCAAGAAATGCGCACACTTCGTAAGGCGATCCACAATCACCCAAATATAATTCTTCTTTGATGGCGATAACGACAAACCAGACACAAAGTCCATAGTGATCCTCTCCCATTTCCATTATGGGATCCTCAACGGCTGCAAAAACCCTGAAAGAAATTGATGTTCAGCCTTAACCCGCTGACAAACCATGCATTTGCTAACAAACTCAGCAACATCTTTCTTTAATCCCACCCAATAGTACCCATCCCTCAAATCACGGTACATCTTTGTACTACCAGGGTGCATAGAAAAAGGACTACTATGAGCTTCAGTCAGAATAATGCGCTTTAACTCAATATCATTTGGCACCACTATCCAACTCCCAAAACATAAAACACCATCATCATTGAAAAAGAAATCCGAAGGCCTACCTTTTGCTATGTCCTGAACATGTGGCACCAAAGAATCATCCAACAATTGTTTGTCCTTTATCAACTGAACTAGAGATGGTTTCACTTGCAATTCAAAACAAGACCACCATCTCGCGATATGCTCAAGCTAGCAAACATCGCCCTTAATTCCCCCGCCACTTTCCTACTCAAAGCATCGACCACAACATTGGCCTTCCGCGGATGATACTCGACCGTTAGATCGTAATCTTTAAGCAACTCCACCCAACGTTGTTGCCTAAGATTTAACTCCTTCTGAGACATAAGGTACTTCAAACTTTTATGATCCGTGTACACAATACACTTCTCACCATAGAAATAATGTCTCCAGATCTTTAAAGCAAAAACCACCGCTGCTAGCTCAATGTCATGCGTAGGGTAATTGCGTTCATGCACTTTCAATTTTCGCGATGCATAAGCCACTACCCTACCCTCTTGCATCAACACACACCTCAAACCAACATAGGATGCGTCACTATACACCACAAACTCTTTTCCTGATTCAGGTTGAACCAAGATAGAAGCTTGCGTCAAAGCTGCCTTCAGCTTCTCAAAGGCTTGTTGTCTCGCTTCCGTCCACTCATACTTAACATCCTTCTGTAACAACTTCGTCAAAGGGGCATCAATCTTAGAAAATCCCTCCACGAACCTCCGGTAGTAACCTGTCAACCCAAGGAAACTACGAACTTCATGAACAGACCTAGGAGGCTTCCAATTCACTACCGCCTCAATCTTCTGAGGATCAACATGAATCCCTTCAGCCGAAACCACATGGCCAAGAAAAACAACTTCCTTTAGCCAAAACTCACATTTGCTCAGCTTAGCATAAAGCTGATTCTCTAACAGCGCTTACAAAATGATCCTCAAATGTTCCTCATGCTCCTCCTCAGTACGAGAGTATACAAGGATATCATCGATGAACACCACAACGAACTTATCTAGGAATTCATGAAACACCCTATTCATCGTATCCATGAAAGCAGCAGGAGCATTCGTCAATCCAAACGGCATTACTAGAAATTCATAATGCCCGTATCTCGTTCGAAAGGCTGTTTTCGGCAGATCCACATCCTTCACCTTTAACTGATTAAATCCTGACTGCAAATCTATCTTTGAAAACACAGCCGCTCCTCGAAACTGATCAAAAAAATCATCAATCCTCGGCAAATGATACTTGTTCTTGATAGTTAACTTATTCAGTTGACGATAATCAATGCACATCCTCATTGTGCCATATTTCTTTTTAACAAACAAGACCGGTGCACCCCAAGGTGACACACTAGGCCAAATAAAGCCTCCGTCAAGCAACTTTTGAAGTTGCGTCTTCAACTCCTTAAACTCCTTGGGTGCCATACGATTAGAGGTGGCAATCGGGTCATTCGGTTCGGGTTCGGTTCGGGTCGTTTCAGTTCGGGTCATTTCGGGTCTATCTAGAATCGGTTTAGATTCGGTTTGGGTCGGTTCGGTTCGGGTTCGGGTCTAATTCGGGTCTGTGATGAGTCGGATTCGGTTCGGGTATTGGATCGGGTCAAAATCGGATCGGTTGTTTTCGGGTCGGGTCAATATCGGATCGGTCGCTTTCGGTTCGGGTCAAAATCGGGTCGTTCGGGTCGCTTTCGGTTCGGGTTAAAATCGAGTCAATTTCGGGTCAATTTCGGGTCGGGTCAACATTTAAATTTTCGGGTCAATTCGATTTGAGTTGAGTTAAAGGTTTGAGGTTTAGTATTTATGGTTTAGTTTAGAGTTATTGGTGTATGAGATTAATTCTGATTCAACTTGTTAATCTATGCATTTGAATTTGATTAAATATTTAAATCAAAGCTTCATGTATCCATATAAATTTTTTCTGTATAATTATATTAAATCAAAGTTAATAATAATAATAATAATAATAATAATAATAATAATAATGTGAAATGAATTAATTTATTAAACTTATAATCTAATTGAAATAACTAAAATCTAAAAGCATAAATCACGGACATAATTAAAATAATTTTAAAACTAAATGTGAAATTTCAATTAAATTAATCTAAATTAAAATTCAATTAAATTAAGAAAAAGAGAAAGATAATTGGTAAAAATAGAGAGGGAAAAAACAAAATTTTGGAGGGAAATAAGCCACCAATTTTTTAAGCTAGATTGAAAAAAAAAAAGAAAACGACAATTGGAAAAAATAGAGAAAGAAAAGACAAAATTTTGGAGGGAAATAAGCCACCAATTTTTTAAGCTAGAGATTAATTACTTTTTAGGTCATGTTGCATTTAAAATGTTATATTTTAGTCAACTTTAAGTTTTATTTTAGTCACAAGTATTCCCACGGTTTAGACTTCAGATATAGAAATCCCCTCCTCGCAGTGATATTTAGTCTCTAAAAATTTACTTTTAGTTGAAATTAACTAATCTTTGTAATTTAGTCTATTAATTTAATATATTGATATTTTCGTTCATTTTAATTTCAAAGATTTAATTTTTAGTCAAAATTGACACCTATTTATTTATATGGTATAATTACAAAATTGGTCATTGGGCTCTCAAATTTTTCCACTTCCAAATTGTCAATTTAGTCTACAATTTCAATTTTATGCTATATTTTATGATGAAATTATAAAATTGGTCACCAAGATCTCAAATTTCTATACTTCATTTTATTATTTATTATATTGTTAAAAATAGATATTCGGGTTAAAATCGGGTCAAAATCGGGTTAAAATCGGGTCGATATTCGGTTCAGCTTTCGGTTCGGGTAGCATTCGGTTCGGGTCCATTCGGTTCGGGTCCATTCGGTTCGGGTCCATTTCAGTTCGGGTCCATTTCGGTTCAACAAAAAATTTCGGTTCGGTTCAGTTCGGTTCGGTTCGGGTCGGGTTTCGGGTCAACTTCGTTCATCATGTTCGGGTCAAAATCGGGTTTCGGTTCGGGTAATTCGGTTCGGGTTTCGGGTCTCGGGTCAAGTTTGCCAGGTCTACATACGATAGGGAGCAATAGACACCATAGTTGTGTTCTCATACAACTCAATTCTGAATTCGACCTCTCAACTAGGCGGAAAACCCGATAATTCCTCCGGAAACAGTCTAGGGAATTCACACACGGTCCTTATATCTTGTACACGAGCCTCTTTTGTACTAGGATTCATAACAAAGGCAAGATAAGCCTCGCATCCTTGACGCAACATCCGACTTGCTTCAAGCGTCGACACCACATTAGATAGGAACTTCACATTGTCTCCCAGCACCACAACCTCATAATCACCCACAAGTTTCAACGAAACTCGCTTATTTTCAAAATCCACTACGACCCTATGCTCGACAAGCCAATCTATACCAAGAATTACGTCAAATCCATAGAATGGTAATTCCATAAGATCAACAAGAAACACATGATCTTGAACCTTTAAGGGGCATCTCCTATACAATCTCCTTGTTACAACCGTCTCACCAATGGAACTAGTCACACACATACCCACATCCAAAAACTCAATAGGCAAACCAAGCATTTGAGCATGTTCACGCAATATGTACGAGTGTGTAGATCCAGAATCAATCAAAGAAAGTAATGACAATGATTGCAAAGTAAAGGTACCTGCGATCACGTCTGTGTCATTCCTCCCTTCTCGATGGGCATACACTCTAGGCTAGCTACCACCTTCAGGCTGAACAGCCACCACATGAGCTACATTCCTTCCACCTTCATCTCTGCGCTGGAAGTTGCCACGACCGTGCCCACGACCTCTATGTGGCTCAACTACTCTCACCGGAGCCTGACCTTCTCTCAACGGCTGCGGACAATCCTTCTTCATGTGCCCATGATTACCACAGTTCCAGCATGTACGAAGATTGCCCCAACACTTACCAATGTGCCTCCTACCACACCGATTGCACTCAGGAGTCCGCATGAAAGCATTTGATCCTTGCTGGCCTCTTCCAGGGTTACCACCCCCACGTCTAGCATCGACATGTGACCTTCTATCTTTATGTCTCTTTTACCTATCTCTACCAAGATCACGTTCCGCAGCTCGTTTCCCTAAGCTAGATCCTCCCGCTCGACTTGCCAGACCAAGATTCAGCTCAATGTCCTTGGCTCTAGTGACCAAGACATAAAAATCAGTATAGTCTGCTGCGAGCATATAGGTTTTCACATCAGCCACTAGCCCATAACGGAATTGTTCACATCTTTCCCGCTCACTAGGAATCAGCTCGGGTGCATATTGGCTGAGGCGTACAAATTGTGCCTCATATTCTGCCACTGTCATACTCCCTTGCACAAGGGACATGATTTCCCTCCTTTTCTCATCGAGGTAGCGAACTCCCAAATACATTCGCTTGAATGCATTCAAGAAGAATGTCCAAGTCACCTCATCATCATCCATCCCCGCTATTGTGGTTGTCCACAACGTATATGCATCACCATGCAACAGGGACACAATACATTCCAACTTTTGAACAATGTTACAGTTTAGCTGCCCGAGAATCCTCTTGGTACTCTTTAACCAAGACTCAGAACCTTCCTGAGTCAACCCCCTAAACTCAGTCCCTCCCAAACTGCAGAGTCGCTCCAACGGAAACCTCACATTAGCACCATCCTGAGGTGCAGCTCCATGAGCTCTAGCTACTCCTGCCTGAAAAGCTCCAGCAATAGCTTGTATCAACACTAACATATCATGAGCAGCTTGCCCCTGAACTCCCTCGGGTCCAACAACCCCTGCACCAGCTCCTGCAGCACCAACCCCTGTTCTACCACCACCGGGTGGTCCACTAGGAGGAGGAGGCGGTAATCCTCAACATTCTCAACATTCTCGTTCTCAGCCTTAGCACGAGTATTAATTCTAAGCTCTCTACGTGGCCCCATATGAAAACGATGCAACTGACAAAATACAATAAATTCAATTAGGCAAAATAAGGCAAGTAATCCAAGTATTCAAGCTCATTTTTTCCAAAACAATTTTTTCCAATAGTAATGATATGGCAATGGGATCCCCAACTATACCCCCAAACACAACATAACATCACAAATTCATCTCATTAGAACCAAACATCAACAATCATACATCATGCTTACACCAAAATGTCATAATCATTCATAATCACACACATTAACCACTTACCAAGCCCCAAATATTCGCTAACCTGGCTCTGATACCAACAAATGTAACCCCCTTAGCTTTGCCTAGACGCTTGACCCGAACTACAAAGATTACACGGGGAAAACCAAAGTCAACCCGAAAGTCAACCTTGATTAAGGACCTTTTTTTTCTTTTTATCTTTTCTAAATGCAAGATTAAACCTATGTGATCACACAAGATCATAGGAAGGGAAGGCACAACGATCAGAATTCATTTAGGGGTTTAATTGAAAGAATTAGACTTTTATGGACCAAAATGTAAACTTTGCATATTACGAGGACTTTGCAGGTTTTAAGCTTATCGATATGTAATTAGTCATTTTTCAGGCATCTCTGTCAAATATCAGCTTAATTGGACATTCCAAACTCAACCAATTGTATCCACAATCAACAAGGACGAAAATGTAAGAAATAAGAACTTGAAATAATTCAAAATGCAGACCAACGGTCAACCGTATCGAAACGGTCGTATCAAAAAGGAGTTGACTGTTTCGGTACTCGAGTGTGTTTCGAGACCAGTATCAAAACATGCCTCTCCAGTAGCTAAAGTGTTCTGAAACACTATTACTCGTTCCGAAACACTATGACCATTTCAGGCCCCTGTTTCGAAACACACAAGGGTGTTGCGATACACCCTGCCCTGCAACCATACAATTTTGTGATTTTTCACCTCTTTACACCTTCAAACTCATTCCAACTCACACCATAACACACTAACAACATGATTGAACATCAAAGATCACTATTTTGTAGTTTGAGCTAAAGCATGGCATCAATCACATGAACATGGAGTCTATAGGCATGCTTCCTAACCCTAAAACCATATAAAGGCCTCAAACCTCAAACCAAACCAAATAGGACCATTACAACCTCCAATTACCATAATAAACTTGCAAGAAGTATAGGGAGTTCAAAACACATCTCCCCAAACCAACTATGGATCCCCATTGCCAAATATCAATACTAAAGCATATGAAAACTTCACCATACTTGAGCTTCTCACTTCCTTGGATGTCCTTAGCCTTCTCGCTGCCCAAACTCGTCTCATTTATCTGCATTGTTGGTAAAAGAGAGCGTAAGTACATTTGCTTAGTGAGGCAAGCTCTAAGGAAAACCAACACAACAATGCATCTATAAAACTCTTTCTCAAAAACCATTTTCAACAACATGCTCTTTCTATCTCATGCTTGAAACCATTTCAAAGCAAATCTCCATTTGAAAACACATGTACCTCCATTATATCTCATGCATTTAAACCAATGCAAATCTCATGGAAAAGCCGTACACATGCTTGTGAAAACTAAAGCATTTCATACACAAATCTCATATGCATCTCTCATAGCATAAATCATCTCAACATTTAGTACATATGAATCAAATACAATTTCATAAACTATATTGGCAGTTCATATTACATCTTTACTCGGATATTCAGATTAGCTTGACTCGAGGTGAAGTCCTACCCCGGTGGAATCTCACATCACCGGATTCTCATGGCGGCATCTCTCGTCGCCATAAAGCTTTGGTATTTCACAAAGTCCTACCCCGATGGTATCTCTCATCATCGAATTCTCACTTTGGAACGGGATGGCACTACCCCCATTGCCCGACTCCAAAGAGCATATACAAATTTTTAGTTTATAGTGCACTCTCATCCTATTGATCGATCAATTATATCCGGTAATTATCTCATCTTCTATGCCAATATATTATGTCAAAAACATCATCTCACCTACTGTTTTGATGCAACATTTCTCAAATCTTTCTCATCTCATTTCAAAACCAAAACTCATGCTTTGCATTAAATCAACATCTCAAAACTCTTTAATTCAACATGCTATCTCATGAAAACTCTACAAAGCATCATCTCATGCTACAAATCATGCATAAAATAGTAGGAATTTGTCTCTCAAAACAAGAGCTTGTAAAAGCATTTAGGGGCATCAACCACATATTTGAGAGCAAATCTAGCCATACTTACTTCTGGACTTAAGATGGTGTTTCAAACCAATCCTAAATCCCCAAACCTTGTATCTTTGTCCCTCAAGGACTTCTAAAACAATTCGCACTCACCGATTACGTTTCGGTTGCTTGCCGAAACGATATCTAAGCTTTCGGCACTTCCGGATCAACACCAAAAGTGTCTGAAGATGTCTCTTCTGTTTATTACACGTAAGAGCAAAGGATTAATGCATCATCATGCATTGAAATCATCAGCTACACAAACAAACTCGTTGCTCTACTCAAAAGCACCATTTTGGCTACCCGAAACAACTAAAATCACCTCCAAACTTCCCCAAAACAAAGCCCATCCAAGATCTATAGATTCTAATCATTTCTAAACCTGAATCAACACCAAAAATCATCATAAATTCGTCCTTGTATATCCAGCAACAACAGAACACAAAAACCACCCCAAAAACCACAAATCTAGCATGAAAAACTTAGGAATTCAAACCTATTCGGGATTTGTTTGATAAAACCTCATTTATAACATCAATTACCATCCAAAATACATTAGAAATCAACCTCAAAACATAGCCTAACCAAGAATTACGAAAATCATCAAAATCTCTCCAAGAATCTCGAGTTTTACCACAATTTCATGTTTCTAACATTAAAGCAACTCAAAAATCATTAACAAAGGATTGATAACTTGGGAATTTTAGTAAAGAACTGATCATTAGAGGAGAAGGACGAAGCTTACCTCTAATGGCTGATTTCTCCTCAATTTGGGCAAGATTTCTTGGAAATCCAAGGTAAAAACAAGAGGTTTTGATGAGCTAAAGATTAGGAATCCTTAGGAGAATGAAATCTCAGCAAATGAGATGAAAATCAAAGATTAATTGATGAAGGAAATGTGTTTGGCTGAGTGGAAGTTGAGAGACAATGAAATGAGAGAAAACTAACGTAAGGTAGTTATGAAAAGTCAAAATAGATTTTTTTTCTTTTTAATTCTCCTTTATCCCCTTAATTGAAACATTATTAAAACTCCCAAATTAAAGAGAAATCTGATGAAAAACATTTTGGTAAAATTATCTCCTTAAAGATTCAAAGTTTCAATCCTTTACAAAATAGTCACTAGTCAACTTTTGTAAAAACTGCGATTTGGTCACTACACCGAAATGTAGTATCTCCAAATCATATTTTGTAAAATTGTTTTCACCATAATCATTTATATAATAAATGAGGATTTTTAGATATTTTCCATATTTTTAAAATATCCCGAACTAGGTGTTCCCTAAATCTCCCTTAAAGATTCAAACCGTTCTCGACCGGCCCGATTCAAACTCTAAAACATCTAGGCCCAAAATCAGGGCGTTACAATGATGTTGGCTATTGAGTCATTAGTTGTTCGAAGTGCTTGAAAGGTCGTTTTATCTTCCCAAATGTAATTCTAGTCATTGGTGACCGTTGAGGATGAGTTAGAGCCATTGGGGTTAATTCCATGATGTTTTTCCTCTTTTGGGCACTCTCGTATCAGTACGCGTGATGTTCGTATCGGTACGCCTACTTTAGGAAATAGTCATTGTGCTTTGATCAGCCTTTGCGTATCGATACGCCCAACGGTCGTATTAGTACGACCTGCCATGGAAATAGTTGTTGTGGGATGTTTTGAAATTAGGGATCGGTACGCGTATAAGCATATTGAAACATCCCTTTCCATATCGGTACAACTAAGCCTGTACCGGTACGAGTGTTTGCTACTAGAAAATTACTGTAGCTGAAACCCTAAAAGGTGTTGATACGATGTATACCATATCGGTACGGGCTTGAGAAAATCACTAGTTTGGCTAATTAAAATCGTTTTAAAACATGCCAAATAGCCTTGGAACATTTTCAGACTTAGGAAGGTGTTTCAAACCTTTCCTAAATCCCCAAACCTTGTTTCTTTGTCCCTCAAGGACTTCTAAAACCATACGCACTCACCGATTACGTTTCGCTTGCTCGCCGAAACGTTCTCTAAGCTTCCGGATCAACTCCAAATATGTCTGAAGATGTCTCCCCTATTTTAAACACATAAGAGCAGAGGATTAATGCATCATCATGCATTGAAATCATCAGCCACACTCCTAAACTCGCTGCTCTACACAAAAACCACATTTCGGCTACCAAACACTACCGAAATCACCTCCAAACTCTTCCAAAACCAAACCCAACCAAGATCTATCACTTCTAATCATTTCTAAACATCAATTAACATCAAAAACCAACACAACCACGTCCTTATACCTCCAGCTATAACAGAACACCAAAATCACCCCAAAACCATCATTCTAACAAGCAAAACTTAGAAAAAAACAAACCTATTTGGGATTAGATTGATAAAACCTCATTTACAACATCAATTAACATCCAAAATACATTAAAAAACCATCTCAAAACAGAGCTCAATCAATCACCACGAAAATCTTCAAGATCTCTTCCAAAATCTTGAGTTTTTCTTGTTTCTAACATTAAAACCACTTAAAATCATTAATAAAGGATTTTATAACTTGGGAATTTCAGTAAAGAACTGATCATTAGAGGAGAAGGACGAAGCTTACCTCTAATGGATGATTTCTCCTTGATTTGGGCAAGTTTCCTTGAAAATTCAATGTAGAAATCAAGTGAATTTGATGAGGAATTGATTAAGAATCAAAAAGACATTGAAATCTCATCAAATGAAGTGAAAATCAAAGTGTATTTGCTGGAGAAAATGTGTTTGGTTGAAAGGAGTTTGAGAGAAAATTGATTCCACCATCTCTTTTATATATTAAATGAGGATTTTTAGATATTTTTCTATATTTTTAAAGTATCCCGAACTAGGTGTTCCCTAAAACTCCCTTTTAGATTCGAACCATTTTCCAGACCGATCCGATTCAGACTCTAAACATCTAAGCCCAAATTTGGGGTGTTACAACTCTACCCCACTTAAGAAATTTCGTCCTCGAAATTTATCGGGAGGAAAAAGGTAAGGAAACCACTTCTTCATATCTTCCTTTCTTTCCCACGTGGCTTCCTCAAAACCACGATGCCTCCACAACACCTTAACCAGCTTAATGATCTTACCCCAGAGAACCTTACTGTCCGAATCCAAAGTCTCGACTGCCTCCTCATCATAGGTCAAATCTAGATTCAACTCAACTTCCTCCACAGGCATAATATCCGAAGGATCCGACCGATACCTTCGAAGCATGGATACATGAAACACATTATGTATCTTCTCTAGCTCTTGAGGAAGCCTTAGCTTATAAGCAACTGGACCCACATGTTCTATCACCTCGTATGGTCCAATATATCTAGGGCTCAACTTACCCTTCTGGCCAAATCTCATCACCTTCTTCCAAGGTGAAACCTTTAAAAACACACGGTCACCCACCGCAAACTCAATCTCCTTACGCTTCAAATTTACGTAAGACTTCTGCCGATCAGAGGCTGCCTTCAACCGCTCACAAACGAGCTTCACCTTCTCGGTGGTTCCTTTCAACAAAGTTAGCATCGAGACCAACTTATGTCCCGTTTCAGCCCAGCAAAGAGGAGTTCTGCACTTCCTCCCATACAAGGCTTCATAAGGTGCCATTTAAATACTTGCCTGATAGCTATTATTATAAGCAAACTCCATCAAAGGAAAGTTCTTCTCCCAAGAGCCTTGAAACTCAATCACACAACACCTCAACATATCCTCAAGCACTTGGATAACACGCTCAGACTGACCACCCGTTTGTGGATGATAAGAAGTACTGAAATTCAGCCGCGCACCCAATGCCTGATGTAAACACTCCCAAAACCATGCCGTGAACCTCAGATCCCTATCCGACACTATAGATTTTGGTACACCATGCAAACATAAAATCTCAGCAATGTACAGCTCTGCAAGCTTATCTAAGGTATATGTAGTATGCACATGTAAGAAATGCGCACACTTCGTAAGGCGGTCCACAATCACCCACACAGAATTCTTCTTTGATGGCGTCAAAGGCAAACCAGACACAAAGTCCATGGTGATCCTCTCCCATTTCCATTCAGGGATCCTCAACGGTTGCAACAACCCCGAAGGAAACTGATGCTCAGCCTTATCCCGTTGACAAACCATGTACTTGCTCACATACTCAACAACATCCTTCTTCAAACCCACCCAATAGTACTCATCCTTCAGATCACGGTACACCTTTGTACTACCAGGGTGCATAGAGAAAGGACTACTATGAGCTTCAGTCAAAATAGTACGCCTCAACTCCACATCATTCGACACTATTATCTTACTTCCAAAACATAGATCTCCATCATCATTAAAACAAAAATCTGATGGTCTATCCTCAGCAATATCCTGAACATGTGGCACCAAAGAATCATCCAACAACTGCTTATCCTTTATCAACTGAACCAAAGATGGTTTCACTTACAATTCAGCCACAAGACCTCCATCTCACGATATGCTCAAGCTAGTAAACAACGCCCTTAACTCCACCGCCACTTTTCTGCTCAAGGCGTCAACCACAACATTGGCCTTTCCCGGGTGATACTCGATCGCTAAATCGTAATCCTTAAGCAACTCCACCCATCGCTGTTGCCTAAGATTCAACTCTTTCTGAGACATCAAATACTTCAAACTCTTGTGATCCGTGTACACAGTACACTTCTCACCATAAAGATAATGTCTCTAGATTTTCAAAGAAAAATCCACCGCAACTAACTCAATATCATGCGTAGGATAATTGCGCTCATGCACCTTCAACTGTCGCGATGCGTAACCCACCACCTTACCCTCTTGCATTAGCACACACCCCAAACCAACGTAGGATGCATCACTATACACCACAAACTCCTTCCCTGATTCAGGTTGAACCAAGATAGGAGCTTGCGTCAAAGCTGGCTTAAGCTTCTCAAAAGCTTGTTGTCTCGCTTCCGTCCATTCTGTTAGACTTATTTTGATTTTGATATAACTTAAAATTAATTTTCAAGGACTAATTTGTAAAAATTTGTAAAGTAAATTTCAAGAAATAAATTTTTCAAAAACTCGATTTAATCTTGCTAAAATGTTTTGAAAAAGTTTGACTTTTTATCTATGTCAAACTATATTTTTAAAAGTCAATAAATGGCTAAAAATTAAATATTTAAAGAAAAGTTTTGAAACCTTCAATAAGGTTTCGAAACCTCTCTGGGCTTTAAAGAAAAGTTTCGAAACCTTCATTAAGGTTTCGAAACCTCTCTAGGTAGTAAGCTACTGTTTTTGAAACCCTAACAAAGGTTTCGAAACCTCTATGAAGGTTTCAAAACCTTGCCCCTGTAACGACTAGTTTTTACAAATCCCTTCTTAAGTTTTCGAAACCTCTGGTAAAGGTTTCGAAACCTCTGTGCAGGTGAGCATTTAATGCTTGGTTTTAATGGCTCCCAACGGCTCCAAACTCCCTCCAAAGTCTCCCAACGGTTAGAAAAGATCAAGAGCATATAAAAGGGGTCTCGAAACAGTAATGAAGTAATAAGAAAGTCAATCCAAACTTCCAAGCAATCAAATTCCAATTTGTACTCAATTTTCTCATCTTTCTTGTAAACACTAGAGAGTTCTTCATTGTATTTTATTTTCCTAGTGTTTCTTTGGGTGTGTGAGAGAGCTTAAACTTTGCAAACACATTCCTAGTGAGGATTTCCTAGTTTGCTTATTTGTATTCATTTTTGGGATAGGATTCAATAGACTTTGGGGTATAAGTCTATTGAATTGTGTAAGGTTACTCCTTATCCTTAAAGGAAAGACAAATTAGTGAATTTGTGGAAAATCCTTAGTGTGGTCACTAAGGTAATGGATGTAGACTCCAATTAGGGGAGTTGAACCACTCTAAATCTCTTTGCAATTTTTACCTTTGCAATTAGTGTCCACCATTCCTTCAAAAATCCAATTCACCCTACCCTCTTGGTTTTGTTCGATCGATTACCACTCTCATCAATTGGTATCAGAGCTTGGCTCATTGGAAGTTCTTACAACCTCTTGAGAAGATCCAAGAAGTGTGCAATCATCTACAAGGTCATCCATGGCTTCCACCTCCACCATTGAAGCTTGGGGCGATTCTCAACCCACCAACAAGCCTCCTTTCTTCAATGGAGTTAATTATGCTTATTGGAAGAACTGCATGAAGCTATTCATTCAAGCTTTTGATCTTGAAGCTTGGAAGATCATCATGAGTGGTTACACCGCACCGACTAGTAATATGGAGACATGGAGCAATGAAGAAAACAAGAGATTCTCCACAAATGCTAAGGCAATGCATCTCATATTTTGTGCCCTTGGCCCGGATGAGTATGGAAGGGTGTCATCTTGTTCCAATGCTAAATAGATTTGGGACAAACTTGAAGTTACTCATGAAGGAACAAATCAAGTGAAGGAGACCAAAATCGGGCTTCTAAATCTTAATTATGAAAAATTCAAGATAGACCCCGAGGAAAACATCAAAATCATGTCCGATCGATTCTCCGTGATTGTTAATGGTTTGAAGGGCTATGGTGAAGTGATCCCGGAAGATAAACTTGTGAGGAAGATGATCTACCCTCTTCCCGATTCATGGGATTCAAAGAAAACGGCGATTATAGAAGCAAAGGACCTCAAGACTCTCAAGTTGGATGAGCTCATTGGTTCCTTGCTTACACATGAGATGATGTCAAAGGGCAAGGAAGAAAAGAAAAAGGAAGTGGAAAAGAAGAAATTTGGCATTGCTCTCAAAGCATCTAAAGAAGATATTGATTCTAGTGGAGATGATGAAGATAAAGAGATGGCTATGTTTGCCAAGAGATTCAAAAGATTCATGAGGTCCAACAAAGGGAGAAGATTTCAAAGAGAAGAGGGCTTCAAGAATGACAACAAAGTGAAAGATCAAATTATTTGCTATGAGTGCAATAAACCGGGACATATCAAGTTCGATTATCCTCAATTGAAGAAAAAGAGCTATGAGAAAAAGAAGCACAAGGCTCATGTAGCTACTTGGAGTGATGATGAATCATCCGATGAGGACGAGAATGAAGTAGCCAACTTGTGTCTCATGGCTATCGATGATGACTCTATGGTAACCTCTAATTCATCTTTTTCAATTGATTATACTTTTGATGAATTGCAAGAGGCTTATGATGAATTAGCCTTGGAGATTGAAGAGTCAATTTTTAAAAATAGAAAAATCATTTTAAAATTGAAAAATGAAAATGACTCTCTCTCTAAGTCTAATAAGGAATTTGAAAGTAAAATTGAGGAAATGCAAGTTAAAATAAAAGAATTTGAAAAGAAAAATCAAGATTTGCACAACTTACTTTCAAAGGTCCATGATGATCATCAAAAGGAACTTGATGATCTTAAAGTTTCTTTCAATAAAGTTGGAACTAAAAATATTGAAAAAAGTGAAAATTCAAGACCCAACTATGTTAGGAAGAACTTTTATGGGTATAGATAAGGAGGTCATCAAAGATCATTTAATAGAAAGATAATTAGAAACATTTGGGTTCCAAAAGGACTCATTGCTAACAAAGAATATTGTAACCCCCTTAACCCGGCCTAGACGGTTGGCCCAAATTAAGAAAGTCACACGGGGAAAACCAAAGTCAACCTCAAAGTCAACCTTGATTAACGACCCTTTTTTTTCTTTATACTCTTGTCTAGATGCACATTAACCCTAGTTATGGTCATTCAAACAACATGCTCAAAGATCATAAACATCAGAGATCAACCAGGGACCCAATTGAACAATTTACAACTTAAGGGACCAAATTGTAAATTCTATAAATTATAAGGTCTTAACCCAAATTAGAGTTACCATCTTGAAATTAATCAGGTTTCATGCTTCACTGCCAAATTTCAACTCAAACGGACATTCCAAACTCATACAATTGCACAAACAAGATTCAGGACCAAAACGCAAAAATTCCAAAACATACAACTGCCAATGTCAGCCCCCAACGGTCAGGTGTTCCGAAACAGGGAGAACCTGTTTCGAAACGCGGGGCCGTTCCGCAACGCGTACCGAAACGAGGGCTGGCAGAGGGCTTTCCGTTTCGGAACGATGTCTTCCGTTTCGGACGCCTGGGCTGCTACAAGGCACCCGTTCCGAAACGGTAGCTACTGTTCCGATACGGCCTGCACAGAATGCAGCAAAATGCTTACTTAAACACACAATTGACCAACCAATCATGCTTCAAATGCTACCAAACTTTACCAGCAACTCATACAACATACAAAAGATATATTTGCATTAATCAATCAACATTTAAGCATCAAATATGAAAAGCCCCAATTCTAATGGCATGCTTCCTACTCAAGCAAACCATTCAAGCATAAAACCTCCAAATCAAACATTTAATGGCCAATTACAAAATCCAACATTATTAACAACATTAAACAAACTTAGGGAGTTCAAAACATCTCCCAAAACATCCACATAGGTCCCCCATTGCCAAATGCCAAAAGCTAAAAGTGTTTAAGAAAACCTTCCCATACTTGAGCTTAACTTCCACTTGATTGCTTGCCTTCCTTGCTGTCCTCAATGCACCTTAATGCTCTGCATTATTGGTTTAAGAAAACGAAAGAGAGCGTAAGCAAAAGCTTAGTGATGAATGCTCATTAAAACCATTCAATAATGCATTTATAAAACTCATTTATAAATCATGCTTCAAGCAACTTAAAACATGTTCTTAAACATTTAAAACAAGCAACTCATGCTTCAACTTCATTTCACATGCTCTTTAACAATTCAAACAAGCATCTCATGCTTCAATTCATAATAAGTCATATTGGCTACAAGTGATACAATTCTCATAAGATTCACACATGGACTTTTAAACACCATTGTAATCTTATCCCCATGGACTTTTAAACACCATGGACCCATGGACTTTTAAACACCATGGCAAGGACCACACAAGGACTTTTAACCACCTTTGTGTCCTTAACAAGAATCTCCCAAGGACTTTTAACCACCTTGGAGTTCTTAAGTAACCAAGGCTTTCCAAGGACTTTTAACCACCTTGAGCCTTAACCAAGAACCATCCAAGGACTTTTAACCACCTTGATGTTCTTAAACTTTCCAAGATCCACACAAGGACTTTTAACCACCTTTGTGATCTTAACCAAGAACCATCCAAAGACTTTTCACCACCTTGATGTTCTTAAATAAACAAGGCTCACACAAGGACTTTTAACCACCTTTGTGACCTTAACATCACTTGCCAATATGCATCATTATCATCAAATAATCCACTGTTTTAAAGCATTTAGCCAAGCCATAAACATCATGTATTTTTAAGCATCAAACCACATTTAAACAATGTTCAAAAACAAGGAACTCTTACCTTGAGCTTCCTTCAACATATGGCTTATAAAATCAGCAATAACCATGCTAAATCATGCTTTCAAAACAGAATTTTAAACATGCAATAAACCACATTGCATAACAACCAAACCATGGCCACCACTAGAGAGTTTTTTCGAAAACTTACACTTGAGCTTAGTAAAGTTGTTTAGACTTAGACTAAGCTCCCAAGACATTGGTTTCAAGCCGAAAACCCAATTTCACTCACCGATTCCACTTCGCCTCTTGCCGAAGCACAAATCAAGCTTCTGGATCACCACCACTTGGATCCAAAGATGACTCCCCTGTTTTAAACACATCAAAGCAGAGGATTAATGCATCATCATGCATTAATAGCTTTAATGAAAGCACCTAAACTCGCTGCTCTCATCCACACTCCATTTTCGGCCACCAAACACAACCGAAAATGCATCCAAACAACTCCTCAACAAAGCCCAGCCATAACCATCAAAACTAAACATCCTTTAACATCATTTAACATCTAAAAAGGACCTAACAACATCCTTATAGTTCCAGCAACAACAGATCCACAAGATCACTCCAAAACAACCAAGAATCACAAGCTAAACTTAGGAAATTCAACCTATCCGGGATTGCATTAATTAAAACTCAATTCCTTATCAAATTAACATTCATTTAACATCAAAAACACACCTCAAATCACTACTTTAACAGATCAAACGAAAATTCATCAAAAATCACCAAATCTTGCATTTAAAGCCAAGATCCACCACACAACTTTAAAACCACTTATAAATCATCAATTTAGGATTGAGAACTTAGGAATTTCAGTAAAGAACTGAGAGTTTAGAGGAGAAGGACGTTCTTACCTCCAAACTTGAGTTTCTCCCTTTTTAGAACCAAAAAGCTTGAAGAATCAACTAGCAAATGGTGAGGTTTTGTTGATGAGATGATTAGCAATCAAAAGAGAATTGAAAAGAGAGATTTAGGTGACAAAATCAGAAGAAAAACTCTGGAGAGAAGGTGTTTGGGTTGAGAGAAAATGAGAGAAAGGAAAATGAGATTTTAGGAAAATTAGTTAGAAATAACTTCCCTCCACTTTTTCTTTTGTTTAAAATCAGAATTAAATCACTAAATATCTTAGAAAAATCTGGAGAAACTCCCTTTGGGTAAATAGCTCCTTAAAGATTCAAAGTTTCAATCCTTTCTAAAACAGTCACGCAGTTTTCAAAAATTACATTTTGGTCACTAGCCAAAATGTCACCCTTCCAAACCTCATTTTGCAAAATTGATTTCACAGTTCACTTATATATATTAAAAGATAATTTTAGAACATTTTTCCATATTTTTAATGCAACCCGAACTAGGCTTTCCTAATTTCACCTTTTTAGATTGGAACAACATTTTGACCGAACCGATCAACGCCCAAAACTTCTAAGCCCAAAACCGGGGCGTTACAACTCTCCCCCCCTTAAGAAATTTCGTCCTCGAAATTTACCTGAAGGAAAGAGATAAGGAAACTGCTTCAGCATATCATCCTTCCGTTCCCATGTGGCCTCCTCAACACCACGGTGCTTCCACAACATCTTCACCAACTCAATGGTCTTGCCACGAAGAACCTTGCTATCCGAATCTAGGACCTTCACCGGTTCCTCATCATAGGTCAAATCCGGATTCAATTCCACTTCTTCCACAGGCATCACATGCGAAGGATCAGATCTATACTTCCGGAGCATAGAAACATGAAACACATCATGAATCTTCTCCAACTCTTGAGGTAGCCTCAGCTTGTACGCAACAGGACCCACACGCTCAATCACCTCGTATGGTCCAATGTACCTAGGGCTCAACTTACCCTTCCGGCCAAACCTCATCACCTTCTTCCAAGGCGAAACCTTCAAGAACACACGGTCACCCACCGCATACTCAACCTCCTTACGCTTCAAATCCGCGTAAGACTTTTGCCGATCAGAAGCTGCCTTCAAACGCTCACAAATGAGCTTCACCTTCTCGGTGGTCCCTTTCAACAAAGCCGGCATCGAAACCAACTTCTGACCTGTTTCAGCCCAACAAAGAGGAGTCCTACACTTCCTCCCATACAAAGCCTCATAAGGTGCCATTTGAATACTTGCCTGATAACTATTGTTATAAGCAAACTCTACCAAAGGCAAATGCTTCTCCCAAGAGCCCTGAAACTCAATTACACAGCACCTCAACATATCCTCCAAAATCTGGATAACACGCTCTGACTGACCATCCGACTGAGGATGATAGGATGTACTGAAATTCAACCTTGTACCCAAGGCTTGATGCAAACACTGCCAGAAACGCGATGTGAACCTCGGATCCCTATCCGACACAATCGACTTAGGCACACCATGCAGCCGCACAACCTCAGCAATGTACAGCTCTGCAAGCTTATCCAAAGAAAACGTAGTATGCACAGGCAAGAAATGCGCACACTTCGTCAGGCGATCCACAATCACCCACACAGAATTCTTCTTCGATGGTGACAAAGGCAAACTAGATACAAAATCCATGGTAACCCTTTCCCACTTCCACTCAGGGATTCTCAACGGTTGCAACAACCCTGAAGGAACCTGATGCTCAGCCTTAACTCGCTGACACACCAAACACTTGCTCACAAACTCCGCAACATCCTTTTTCAAACCCACCCAATAGTACTCATCACGAAGATCACGATACATCTTAGTACTACCAGGGTGCATAGCAAAAGGACTACTATGACCTTCAGTCAGAATAGCACGCCTTAACTCAGCATCATTGGGCACTACTATTCGACTCCCAAAACACAACACACCATCATCATTAAAACAGAAATCCGAAGGTCTACCCTCCGCGATATCCTGAACATGCGGCACCAAGGAATCATCCAGCAACTGCTTTTCCTTGATCAACTGAACCAAAGATGGTTTCTGTAACCCCCTAGACCCGCCTATACATTTCCACGAATCTTAAGGGGACACATTAGGGTCACAAGAGTGACCCACAATAACTCATATAAAGTTCATTTCTTTAAATACATAAAAGCTGTAAAACATATTTATGTTTAAACTATCATATATTTATGAACATCAAGCAAACACATAACAGGAACTCATAAACATTATACATACTCTGACGTAAAACAATACACGTCATACATGCATTGCCCACTAACTATGCTGATACTGTACTCCAAAAGCAATACTAAAGAAACTCAAAAAAATTGATGTCAATAACTTTACCATGATGGATTTCATCTAACCAACGATGACAAAACAACCTGAGTTTGGGAAAGTTCAGTAATACAGGACTACCAAATGATGTAGTAAGCACGTGCAAGTACATGGCAGACATTACGTTGACAGGGCGTTTCAGGCAACAACGAACTCCATTTACGATTTAACATTTCAGCATAATGTTATAATTGAAGATAACATAATTGTTCTTTATTCAATCGTTGTTTATCAGGTGTAAAGCCTACAATCTCGAAAATTTGAGAGTGAATGGTAAAATTGAACTAGGGAATTTAATGTGTCCCATCAGTGCTAAACTGTATCACTGTGGTAAACATTTTATTTCACGGGCACATAATTCAAGTAGCAATAATGTTCATTCTTTTTTTTTCTTGTTTACCCTCCAAATGTACACCGATATACAATTCTGAGATGTGTCTATAAGGACATTAAAGGGCATGAGTATCATCCCAAGGGAATACCTTAGCTGAAGCATATGAACCTGTAACTGTAACGATAAGGAATTACCCTAGCCGAAGCATAGGAACCTGTAACTGTAACGATAAGGAATTACCCTAGCCGAAGCATAGGAACCTGTAACTGTAACGATAAGGAATTACCCTAGCCGAAGCATAGGAACCTGTAACTGTAATGATAAGGAATTACCCTAGCCGAAGCATAGGAACCTGTAACTGTAACGATAAGGAATTACCCTAGCCGTAGCATAAGAACCTGTAACTGTAACGATAAGGAATTACCCTAGCCGAAGCATAGGAACCTGTAACTGTAACGATAAGGAATTACCCTAGCCGAAGCATAGGAACCTGTAACTGTAACGATAAGGAATTATCCTAGCCGAAGCATAGGAACCTGTAACTGTAAAGATAAGGAATTATCCTAGCCGAAGCATAGGAACCTATAACGGTAAGGAATTACCAGCAAGATCAGAGCTGAACCTGCGGTCATTTCATATTCTATCCCAAGTACCCCAGTAACAACCTATGTAGTAGTTCGATTATCAATAACAACTGTAATTTCGGTAAATGTAAAATAGGCATGTATTTTCCATAAAACGGTAATCAGAGACCATATTGTTCAATCAAAACTACGATGTATCATACATATAATATAATCATGCTTATTTTAGAAATCATATCATAATCATGCAAGATTTAAATAAATCAGTATTAATCCCATCATTAAGCCAAAGAGAGCATTTTAGTCATTTAACTTCCAGTGAAATTTTGAAATTAAACTTGTTAAGGTTAAAACAATGATTTGTAACATTTATGATTTTTAACGGTTCATCAAGCCTCCATGTCCCTTCTACTAACATATCTCATCATTGTGGTACTTATCAAATTTTCAGACAATTACACTTCACTAATATTTATTATCTTATTAATGACTGCATTGTATAAGTATGCAAATCACCTTCGAGATCAACATTGAACATACCTCGAGCAGTTGAATACGTATTCATGCGTTATTTTACTAGTATTTTAACAATACCGAGAATGATCGACATACTTGGGTCATGTTCCATAACCTTTAAGGTATTACAATCATATAAATTTAATCGATATTCTCAGATTTATCAAAGACAATATACTTATTTCGATCATGAGAGTACTTTAACAATTTTGGAGCTCAAGTGTATATGTCATTTCGGTCAAGTTAATCATTTAAAGGATTTCCAAGAAAATGAATTTTTTTATACATTAATTCAAAAATTTGGAAAATCTAAGACTTTTGCAATCTCGATGGTTAAAACCTGATATATATATATATATATATATTATAATTTCCCAAACGGATCGAGTATTGAATGGGATGAGTCAGAAGTTCTATCAAGTCCAATATGAATTCTTATGTCACTTCCACCCTAAAGGATATTTAGGTCCTTTTTTTTACACCTCAAGAGTATTTTCATTATTCCTCATTTAAACTTTCAGATATTAAATATTATAACCATTAATAATCACGATTGATAGTTTCAAGTTTAACTACTTTATCGATTATTCATTTACTTGGGTTTCTTACCGGTTATAAATTTCTTACTTGAGTCATTTGGTTTGAACCAATTTATTATCATTTTATCGTAAACAGTACAACTTAAAATAATTCATGACAATCATAGTACCAATCATGTTTATTCAGACATTAACAAAATATCAACAAGTTTTGAAAAGCATGCAGAAAGTAGCAAGATATTACCTCGACTCTGAGCTACATCGGGAAACCCTTGATACTTTTTTTTTTCAATTTCTCTTAAATTCGAGATTTGAACTCGACGTCCCCCACGTTACGTAGCAAACACAAATTACATCAGAAACATAATTTAAATGTAATTATCAGAGTAAATCAAAAGGTTAAACATAAAAAAAACAGCTTACCGTATTTGAATTTGGCGAAACAAGCCTCAAAAATAGGCCCGAGACGTCGAGAAACCCAAAATATAAATTTCTTTTCTTTTCGGAAAAAGTCAACAAGTTATCAGTCAACGGGTCGGGTCATAGTTGAACAGACTGGGTCGGGCTATGCCTGGACCGGTTTGGGTTGGGCTTAACCGGTTCTGAAATTTGGTTCTGGCTTCTTTCATTTATGGGCGGCAGACTTGGGCTCTCTAATGGGTTGCAACTGGTGGCCCAATTTCATATACCCAAGGAGATGAAAAGGGAATTGGGGTTCCCTACACCCCTGTCGGCGCCGGCGGCTTACCAACGATGGTTTCGCCGAAGTTTCCAGGCAATCTCCACGGCAAACAGTGATGCTTCTCTGCAAGTGGAGGCTGGGTTTTGATCGGGCAGATGAAGCGGTTCCAATGGTATCGGCGGTGACGGACACGAACCGGCGGTGGCTAAGATCGGCGATGAAGGCATACGAATGGTTTCTTTCTCCATTTTCTTACAAACGACGGACGGAAATGGAGATCGGTAGCCAAAGTTTTGACCACTAGGGTGAGGCGGTCACACATGTGGTGGTAGTGCACGCCGCGGACGCCGGTGAAGGCTCGTCGGAGCTCAAACGGAAAAAGAGGAAGGAGATGGGTCTGGCAATTTAAAAAATCGGATATTTACGATGAACGACGGTGGCTCGCCGCGTACGGAGGACGGATCTGGGCTCGGGGTGCGACCACGGTTCTAACATCAGAGGTGGTGGTGGCCGAAAATGGTGAATACAGAGGCGGTGGTTGGGCTCGCCGAACTTTAAACTTGTCATCCACAGCAAACGGTGGCCGAACCGCGCGAGTGGTTACCGCTGGGCGGTCGGGGCATGACGCCGAGCACAATGCTGGTGGTGGTGACGCTCACCGTCGAGCGGTGGGTGAGATCGGCACAAGGGCATGGTGGTTGGGAAAGAGTTCTCCAGAGACTCTTCATTTTCCTTTCCCATAATTTTTTTTCACGTTCTGACCCTTGGAATGTGAGGGGTCACTTTAGAGTTTTATTAAATTTTTTTACTAACATTCTAGAATTCCTCTTTTAATATCATATAATCTAATGTTTGATAGATATGAGCCTTTAGCTCAATGGTTAAACTTAAAAGTTGATTTGCAGGAGGTTATGCGTTCAAACCCCCACAATCACAAGTTTTTATTTTTACATCTTTCTTTCTCTATTATCATTATTTTTTTTCCTCACAAAAAGTAACTACAAATTGGGGTGTTACAACTCTCTCCCCCTTAAAAGAAATTTCGTCCTCGAAATTTTTCAAAATTAGAGAAATGCAGAATCTACTCTTTCATCCTTTCCTGTACTGAATCTTAATCTTCAGAGTATACTTGTTTCATAGGACTTCTAAGTCGAGCATAGATCAATCCAATAGTATTATCAGACTCTCGGACTTACCCTGGCCCAAACTATCCCATCATGCATCTCAGACTAACCGATCGAAATATGTTGCATGAATCTATACAGAACTTCATAGGTTGACATACGAACACTTGTCTCATTACTGATGCTATAAGTGGACTTAGTCAGGATTAAGAACATTCTCATCATCATAGTAGGTCGATCATACAACCCAAGAGTGTACCTTTTGAATCTGAATTTCTGTATTAGGTTAACCATCACTTTACGGATGGAAATCTACACCTAAAATTTAGACGAATAATCAAGTCCTCCAACAAGACCCTCAAGAATCATGATGTAACGTCATATTTTGGTCAATGATGATATACGACACATTATGTCACCCTTTTCATGTGATAGGTATTTCCTCAAGCCGACCGAATGTAACAAAGGTTTCGAACGAATGTCACTTACTTCTAGCACAACATTTCAATAATTGTTCCCTTCGTGTATAACAAAGTCATCACAGAATCTATATTATCACTAAACTCACATACACCTTTTTGTTTAAATTTATCAAATTCTCATCAGGATATTCTCAAACAAAATCACTATCACTGAATAGCTTTTTACATAATCTTATACTGGTTATCTCACAAAATCAAACATCTTTTTTTTTCAATCTGAATTAGATCTTCAATTTTCACATGCATGGGCCATCTCAGGTTTTCCTATTCAAACCCATCAATTTGATTCAAATATAAACGGACGATATGGACGTTTCTTGCCAGTGCAAATCGACCTATAGAAAGTAGAATATTCATATCCACTTATTTCAAAAAGAGATTCGACATTAGAGTTTTGGCTCGGAGGGGTACGACTATACTATGGGCATGCGCAGACCAAACACCCTATGACGAACAATCAGCCGATTTACCCAGAATAACGCAACTCTAAGCTCTGATACCACTAAATGTAACCCCTAGACCCGCCTATACATTTCCATGAATCTTAAAGGGCCACATTAGGGTCACAAGAGTGACCCACAATAACTCATATAAAGTTCATTTCTTTAAATACATAAAAGCTGTAAAACATATTTATGTTTAAACTATCATATATTTATGAACATCAAGCAAACACATAACAGGAACTCATAAACATTATACATACTCTGACGTAAAACAATACACGTCATACATGCATTGCCCACTAACTATGCTGATACTGTACTCCAAAAGCAATACTAAAGAAACTCAAAAAAATTGATGTCAATAACTTTACCATGACGGATTTCATCTAACCAACGATGACAAAACAACCTGAGTTTTGGAAAGTTCAGTAATACAGGACTACCAAATGATGTAGTAAGCACGTGCAAGTACATGGCAGACATTACGTTGACAGGGCGTTTCAGGCAACAACGAACTCCATTTACGATTTAACATTTCAGCATAATGTTATAATTGAAGATAACATAATTGTTCTTTATTCAATCGTTGTTTATCAGGTGTAAAGCCTACAATCTCGAAAATTTGAGAGTGAATGGTAAAATTGAACTAGGGAATTTAATGTGTCCCATCAGTGCTAAACTGTATCACTGTGGTAAACATTTTATTTCACGGGCACATAATTCAAGTAGCAATAATGTTCATTCTTTTTTTTTCTTGTTTACCCTCCAAATGTACACCAATATACAATTCTGAGATGTGTCTATAAGGACATTAAAGGGCATGAGTATCATCCCAAGGGAATACCTTAGCTGAAGCATATGAACCTGTAACTGTAACGATAAGGAATTACCCTAGCCGAAGCATAGGAACCTGTAACTGTAACGATAAGGAATTACCCTAGCCGTAGCATAGGAACCTGTAACTGTAACGATAAGGAATTACCCTAGCCGAAGCATAGGAACCTGTAACTGTAACGATAAGGAATTACCCTAGCCGAATCATAGGAACCTGTAACTGTAACGATAAGGAATTATCCTAGCCGAATCATAGGAACCTGTAACTGTAAAGATAAGGAATTATCCTAGCCGAAGCATAGGAACCTATAACGGTAAGGAATTACCAGCTAGATCAGAGCTGAACCTGCGGTCATTTCATATTCTATCCCAAGTACCCCAGTAACAACCTATGTAGTAGTTCGATTATCAATAACAACTGTAATTTCGGTAAATGTTAAATAGGCATGTATTTTCCATAAAACGGTAATCAGAGACCATATTGTTCAATCAAAACTACGATGTATCATACATATAATATAATCATGCTTATTTTAGAAATCATATCATAATCATGCAAGATTTAAATAAATCAGTATTAATCCCATCATTAAGCCAAATAGAGCATTTTAGTCATTTAACTTCCAGTGAAATTTTGAAATTAAACTTGTTAAGGTTAAAACAATGATTTGTAACATTTATGATTTTTAACGGTTCATCAAGCCTCCATGTCCCTTCTACTAACATATCTCATCATTGTGGTACTTATCAAATTTTCAGACAATTACACTTCACTAATATTTATTATCTTATTAATGACTGCATTGTATAAGTATGCAAATCACCTTCGAGATCAACATTGAACATACCTCGAGCAGTTGAATACGTATTCATGCGTTATTTTACTAGTATTTTAATAATACCGAGAATGATCGACATACTTGGGTCATGTTCCATAACCTTTAAGGTATTACAATCATATAAATTTAATCGATATTCTCAGATTTATCAAAGACAATATACTTATTTCGATCATGAGAGTACTTTAACAATTTTGGAGCTCAAGTGTATATGTCATTTCGGTCAAGTTAATCATTTAAAGGATTTCCAAGAAAATGAATTTTTTTATACATTAATTCAAAAATTTGGAAAATCTAAGACTTTTGCAATCTCGATGGTTAAAACCTGATATATATATATATTATAATTTCCCAAACGGATCGAGTATTGAATGGGATGAGTCAGAAGTTCTATCAAGTCCAATATGAATTCTTATGTCACTTCCACCCTAATGGATATTTAGGTCCTTTTTTTTACACCTCAAGAGTATTTTCATTATTTCTCATTTAAACTTTCAGATATTAAATATTATAACCATTAATAATCACGATTGATAGTTTCAAGTTTAACTACTTTATCGATTATTCATTTACTTGGGTTTCTTACCGGTTATAAATTTCTTACTTGAGTCATTTGGTTTGAACCAATTTATTATCATTTTATCGTAAACAGTACAACTTAAAATAATTCATGACAATCATAGTACCAATCATGTTTATTCAGACATTAACAAAATATCAACAAGTTTTGAAAAGCATGCAGAAAGTAGCAAGATATTACCTCGACTCCGAGCTACATCGGGAAACCCTTGATACTTTTTTTTTCAATTTCTCTTAAATTCGAGATTTGAACTCGACGTCCCCCACGTTACGTAGCAAACACAAATTACATCAGAAACATAATTTAAATGTAATTATCAGAGTAAATCAAAAGGTTAAACATAAAAAAAAACAGCTTACCGTATTTGAATTTGGCGAAACAAGCCTCAAAAATAGGCCCGAGACGTCGAGAAACCCAAAATATAAATTTCTTTTCTTTTCGGAAAAAGTCAACAGGTTATCAGTCAACGGGTCGGGTCATAGTTGAACAGACTGGGTCGGGCTGTGCCTGGACCGGTTTGGGTTGGGCTTAACCGGTTCTGAAATTTGGTTCTGGCTTCTTTCATTTATGGGCGGCAGACTTGGGCTCTCTAATGGGTTGCAACTGGTGGCCCAATTTCATATACCCAAGGAGATGAAAAGGGAATTGGGGTTCCCTACACCCCTGTCGGCGCCGACGGCTTACCAACGATGGTTTCGCCGAAGTTTCCAAGCAATCTCCACGGCAAACGGTGATGCTTCTCTGCAAGTGGAGGCTGGGTTTTGATCGGGCAGATGAAGCGGTTCCAATGGTATCGGCGGTGACGGACACGAACCGGCGGTAGCTAAGATCGGCGATGAAGGCATACGAATGGTTTCTTTCTCCATTTTCTTACAAACGACGGACGGAAATGGAGATCGGTAGCCAAAGTTTTGACCACTAGGGTGAGGCGGTCACACATGTGGTGATAGTGCACGCCGCGGACGCCGGTGAAGGCTCGCCGGAGCTCAAACGGAAAAAGAGGAAGGAGATGGGTCTGGCAATTTAAAAAACGGATCTTTACGATGAACGACGGTGGCTCGCCGCGTACGGAGGACGGATCTGGGCTCGGGGTGCGACCATGGTTCTAACATCAGAGGTGGTGGTGGCCGAAAATGGTGAATACAGAGGCGGTGGTTGGGCTCGCCGAACTTTAAACTTGTCATCCACAGCAAACGGCGGCCGAACTGCGCGAGTGGTTACCGCTGGGCGGTCGGGGCATGACGCCGAGCACAATGCTGGTGGCGGTGACGCTCACCGTCGAGCGGTGGGTGAGATCGGCACAAGGGCATGTTGGTCGGGAAAGAGTTCTCCAGAGACTCTTCATTTTCCTTTCCCATAATTTTTTTTTTCACGTTCTGACCCTTGGAATGTGAGGGGTCACTTTAGAGTTTTATTAAATTTTTTTACTAACATTCTAGAATTCCTCTTTTAATATCATATAATCTAATGTTTGATAGATATGAGCCTTTAGCTCAATGGTTAAACTTAAAAGTTGATTTGCAGGAGGTTATGCGTTCAAACCCCCACAATCACAAGTTTTTATTTTTACATCTTTCTTTCTCTATTATCATTATTTTTTTTCCTCACAAAAAGTAACTACAAATTGGGGTGTTACAGTTTCACTTGCAACTCAGCCACAAGACCACCATCACGCGATATACTCAAACTGGCAAACATAGCCCTCAGCTCAACAGCTACCTTCCTACTCAAGGCATCCGCAACAACATTAGCTTTTCCAGGGTGATACTCAATCGTCAAATCATAATCCTTGAGCAACTCCAACCAACGCTGCTGCCTGAGATTCAACTCCTTCTGAGACATCAGATACCTCAAACTCTTGTGATCCGTGTACACAGTACACTTCTCACCATACAGATAATGTCTCCAAATCTTCAGAGCAAAAACCACCGCAGCCAGCTCAATATCATGCGTAGGATAATTGCGCTCATGCACCTTCAACTGCCGCGATGCATAAGCCACAACCTTACCCTCTTGCATCAGCACACATCCCAAACCAACATAGGACGCATCACTGTAGACCACAAACTCTTTCCCTGATTCAGGTTGAAGCAAGATAGGAGCTTGCGTCAAAGCTGCCTTAAGCTTCTCAAAAGCCTGCTGTCTCGCTTCTATCCATTCATACTTAACATCCTTCTGCAACAGCTTCGTCAAAGGTGCAGCAATCTTAGAAAACCCATCCACAAACCTCCGATAGTATCCCGCCAAACCAAGGAAACTACGAACCTCATGAACAGACTTAGGGACCTTCCAATTCATCATCGCCTCAATCTTCTGAGGATCAACACGAATCCCCTCAGCAGAAACTACATGCCCAAGAAACACCACCTCCTTAAGCCAAAACTCACACTTGCTCAGCTTAGCATAAAGCTGATTCTCCAACAAAGCTTGCAACACAATCCTCAAATGCTCTTCCTCAGTACGCGAGTACACGAGGATATCATCAATGAATACCACAACAAACTTGTCCAAGTATTCATGAAACACACGATTCATCATGTCCATGAAAGCAGCAGGAGCATTTGTCAAACCAAACGGCATCACAAGGAACTCATAATGCCCATACCTTGTCCTGAAAGCTGTCTTAGGCACATCCACATCCTTCACCTTCAACTGATAATACCCTGACCTCAAGTCAATCTTAGAGAACACAGTAGCTCCCCGAAATTGATCAAAGAGATCATCAATCCTCGGTAAAGGATACCGATTCTTGATAGTCAACTTATTCAGCTGACGGTAATCAATGCACATTCTCATAGTGCCATCCTTCTTCTTCACAAACAAGACCGGTGCACCCCAAGGTGACACACTCGGCCGAATGAAACCACGATCAAGCAGCTCTTGCAACTGCGTCTTCAGCTCCTTCAGCTCTTTAGGTGCCATTCTATAAGGGGTAATGGACACAGGAGTTGTATTCTCATACAGCTCAATTCCAAACTCCACCTCACGATTAGGAGGTAAACCAGGCAACTCCTCAGGAAACACACCAGGAAACTCCTTCACAACTCTGATATCCTGCACCCGCAACTCCTTAGAGCTAGGATTCATTACAAAAGCTAGATAAGCTTCACAACCTTGCCTCAGCATCCTGCTTGCCTCCAAGGTAGACACCACATTAGTAAGAAACTTCACATTCTCACCAACCACAACAACTTCGTAATCATCCGCAAGCTTCAACGAAACTCGCTTATTTTCACAATCCACAACAGCACGATGCTCAGCAAGCCAATCCATACCAAGGATCGCATCAAAACCATAGAAAGGCAGCTCCATAAGATCAACATGAAAAACATGTTCTTGAACAACCAAAGGACACCTTCTATACAACTTTCGAGTCACAACAGTCTCACCAAAAGAACTAGTGACACGAACACCAACATCCAAAGACTCAACAGGCAAACCAAGCAATTCAGCATGCTCACGCAAAATGTATGAATGCGTAGATCCAGAATCTATCAAGGAAAGTAATGACAAGGATTGCAAAGTAAAAGTACCTGCAATCATATCCGCGTCATTCCTCCCCTCCCGCTGAGCATACACCCTAGCTTGACCTCCACCTTCAGGCTGAATAGCCACAACATGGGCCACTCCTCGGCCACCTTCCTCTCTCCGCTGGAAATTACCACGGCCGTGCCCACGACCTCTCTGTGGTGCAGCAACAACCGGAGCACGCACTTGGCCACCAGCCAACATAGGACACTTTCGCCTCAAATGATCCGCAGATCCACAATTCCAGCACCCATTACCAGCTGCCACAACAGGAGCTTGCACCTCCCTCACAGCACGAGGACAATCACGCTTCATATGCCCACGTGAACCACATGTCCAACATGCACTCGGATCAGCTCTAGCATTGCCTCCCCGTGCAGGTACACCACCACCTCGCTTAGCTGAGGACTGATACTTCTGATCACGTCCCCTCTTGTTCCGTCCACCACCGGAACTATATTCAGCTGCTCGCTTACCAGCACTTGCTCCAACACTTTTAGCAGATAAACCCAAGTTCATCTCAATATCCTTGGCTCGGCCCACCAACACATCAAAATCATCATACTCGATAGCCAGCACATACATCTTCACATCCGTCACTAAACCATAACGGAATCTTTCGCACCTCGCCCGCTCATCAGGGACAAACTCAGGTGCATACTGACTGAATCTAACAAACTGAACTTCATACTCAGCCACCGTCATGCTCCCTTGGGTAAGAGACATGAACTCTCGCTTCTTTTCATCCAGGTATCTCACACCAAGATACCTTCTCTTGAACACATTCTGGAAGAATGTCCAAGTTACATCAGCATCAGCCATCCCAGCAATTGTGGTCGTCCACCACGTATAAGCATCATCCTGTAGCAAAGATACTACACAACCCAGCTTTTGCACATCAGTGCAACTCATCTGTCCCAAGATCCTCTTGGTACTTTCCATCCAGGATTCAGAACCTTCCGCAGACATACCCCTGAACTCAGTCCCACCAAGACTGCGCAAATGCTCCAAAGGTAGTCTAACACCAGCATCTCCCTGATGCCCAGCTCCTTGAGCTCCAGCTACTGCCACTCGAAAAGCACCAGCAATAGCTTTCACCAACATCGTCATGTCAGGCATAGCTTGCCCTTGACCAGCCTCAGGTCCAGCAGCTCTAGCACCAGCTGCAGCTTCAGCTCTTTCACCCTTAGCACCACCACCACCAGGTGGAGGAGGAGGTAACACCGCACTTCTCGCATTCTCCTCATTCTCATTCTCATTCGGAGCCGTAGCTCGCACATTACTCCTCAACTCTCTACGAGGGGCCATATTCTAACCATGCAATCACAATGCAAATAAACAAAGTCAGGTCCAGCAAGGTAAGCAATCCAAGTACTCAAGCTCATTTTCATTTAAAATCAACAACATTTCATTAGCTTTGATTTGGCAATGGGTACCCACAACATGCTTCACCACAGCATACAACTCAATTGCATCAAATTCACAAACCACTCATCATGCTTTCACTCAACAAGCATACATAGCATACATACTTCAATCATGCACACATTCATTCCCAATTACTCGAAAACTCAGCTCTGATACCACCAAATGTAACCCCCTTAACCCGGCCTAGACGGTTGACCCAAATTAAGAAAGTCATACGGGGAAAACCAAAGTCAACCCGAAAGTCAACCTTGATTAACGACCCCTTTTTTCTTTATACTCTTGTCTAGATGCACATTAACCCTAGTTATGGTCATTCAAACAACATGCTCAAAGATCATAAACATTAGAGATCAACCAGGGACTCAATTGAACAATTTACAACTTAAGGGACCAAATTGTAAATTATGTAAATTATAAGGTCTTAACCCAAATTAGAGTTACCATCTTGAAATTAATCAGGTTTCATGCTTCACTGCCAAATTTCAACTCAAACGGACATTCCAAACTCATACAATTGCACAAACAAGATTCCGGACCAAAACGCAAACATTCCAAAACATACAACTGCCAATGTCAGCCCCCAACGGTCAGGTGTTCCGAAACAGGGAGAATCTGTTTCGAAACGCGGGGCCGTTCCGCAACGCGTACCGAAACGAGGGCTGGCAGAGGGCTTTCCGTTTTGGAACGGTGTCTTCCGTTTCGGACGCCTGGGCTGCTACAAGGCACCCGTTCCGAAACGGTAGCTACTGTTCCGATACGGCCTGCACAGAATGCAGCAAAATGCTTACTTAAACACACAATTGACCAACCAATCATGCTCCAAATGCTACCAAACTTTACCAGCAACTCATACAACATACAAAAGACATATTTGCATTAATCAATCAACATTTAAGCATCAAATATGAAAATCCCCAATTCTAATGGCATGCTTCCTACTCAAGCAAACCATTCAAGCATAAAACCTCCAAATCAAACATTTAATGGCCAATTACAAAATCCAGCATTATTAACAACATTAAACAAACTTAGGGAGTTCAAAACATCTCCCAAAACATCCACATAGGTCCCCCATTGCCAAATGCCAAAAGCTAAAAGTGTTTAAGAAAACCTTCCCATACTTGAGCTTAACTTCCACTTGATTGCTTGCCTTCCTTGCTGTCCTCAATGCACCTTAATGCTCTGCATTACTGGTTTAAGAAAACGAAAGAGAGCGTAAGCAAAAGCTTAGTGAGGAATGCTCATTAAAACCATTCAATAATGCATTTATAAAACTCATTTATAAATCATGCTTCAAGCAACTTAAAACATGTTCTTAAACATTTAAAACAAGCAACTCATGCTTCAACTTCATTTAACATGCTCTTTAACAATTCAAACAAGCATCTCATGCTTCAATTCATAATAAGTCATATTGGCTACAAGTGATACAATTCTCATAAGATTCACACATGGACTTTTAAACACCATTGTAATCTTATCCCCATGGACTTTTAAACACCATGGACCCATGGACTTTTAAACACCATGGCAAGGACCACACAAGGACTTTTAACCACCTTTGTGTCCTTAACAAGAATCTCCCAAGGACTTTTAACCACCTTGGAGTTCTTAAGTAACCAAGGCTTTCCAAGGACTTTTAACCACCTTGAGCCTTAACCAAGAACCATCCAAGGACTTTTAACCACCTTGATGTTCTTAAACTTTCCAAGATCCACACAAGGACTTTTAACCACCTTTGTGATCTTAACCAAGAACCATCCAAGGACTTTTAACCACCTTGATGTTCTTAAATAAACAAGGCTCACACAAGGACTTTTAACCACCTTTGTGACCTTAACATCACTTGCCAATATGCATCATTATCATCAAATAATCCACTGTTTTAAAGCATTTAGCCAAGCCATAAACATCATGCATTTTTAAGCATCAAACCACATTTAAACAATGTTCAAAAACAAGGAACTCTTACCTTGAGCTTCCTTCAACATATGGCTTACAAAATCAGCAATAACCATGCTAAATCATGCTTTCAAAACAGAATTTTAAACATGCAATAAACCACATTGCATAACAACCAAACCATGGCCACCACTAGAGAGTTTTTCCGAAAACTTACACTTGAGCTTAGTAAAGTTGTTTAGACTTAGACTAAGCTCCCAAGACATTGGTTTCAAGCCGAAAACCCAATTTCACTCACCGATTCCACTTCGCCTCTTGCTGAAGCACAAATCAAGCTTCCGGATCACCACCACTTGGATCCAAAGATGACTCCCCTGTTTTAAACACATCAAAGCAGAGGATTAATGCATCATCATGCATTAATAGCTTCCATGAAAGCACCTAAACTCGCTGCTCTCATCCACACTCCATTTTCGGCCACCAAACACAACCGAAAATGCATCCAAACAACTCCTCAACAAAGCCCAGCCATAACCATCAAAACTAAACATCCTTTAACATCATTTAACATCTAAAAAGGACCTAACAACATCCTTATAGTTCTAGCAACAACAGATCCACAAGATCACTCCAAAACAACCAAGAATCACAAGCTAAACTTAGGAAATTCAACCTATCCGGGATTGCATTAATTAAAACTCAATTCCTTATCAAATTAACATTCATTTAACATCAAAAACACACCTCAAATCACTACTTTAACAGATCAAACGAAAATTCATCAAAAATCACCAAATCTTGCATTTAAAGCCAAGATCCACCACACAACTTTAAAACCACTTATAAATCATCAATTTAGGATTGAGAACTTAGGAATTTCAGTAAAGAACTGAGAGTTTAGAGGAGAAGGACGTTCTTACCTCCAAACTTGAGTTTCTCCCTTTTTAGAACCAAAAAGCTTGAAGAATCAACTAGCAAATGGTGAGGTTTTGTTGATGAGATGATTAGCAATCAAAAGAGAATTGAAAAGAGAGATTTAGGTGACAAAATCAGAAGAAAAACTCTGGAGAGAAGGTGTTTGGGTTGAGAGAAAATGAGAGAAAGGAAAATGAGATTTTAGGAAAATTAGTTAGAAATAACTTCCCTCCACTTTTTTTTTTGTTTAAAATCAGAATTAAATCACTAAATATCTTAGAAAAATCTGGAGAAACTCCCTTTGGGTAAATAGCTCCTTAAAGATTCAAAGTTTCAATCCTTTCTAAAACAGTCACGCAGTTTTCAAAAATTACATTTTGGTCACTAGCCAAAATGTCACCCTTCCAAACCTCATTTTGCAAAATTGATTTCACAGTTCACTTATATATATATTAAAAGAGAATTTTAGAACATTTTTCCATATTTTTAATGCAACCCGAACTAGGCTTTCCTAATTTCACCTTTTTAGATTGGAACAGCACTTTGACCGAACCGGTCAACACCCAAAACTTCTAAGCCCAAAACCGGGGCGTTACAAATATGATCTATTGTCTAAGTGGATACCAAAAGGGACTAAAATTGTAGGAACTAACTCTTATGGACCCAAAAGAGTTTGGGTACCAAAACATGCATAATTCCCTTTTTGTAGGTGTGTTGGAGCCATGATAAGCAAATTGAAGAAACTTGAAAGCTCTAGACACACTAAATGGAAAGACACTTGAAGAGGATAAAGCCTAATAAATCTATCTTGGCTCAAGTGGTAACATTTTCCTTTACATGCAATATTTACTCTTTCATGTTGCTTTATATATGGTTATTTGTTTTAAAGCATGTTTGAGGTTCCCCATATGTTGTTTGAATGCTTTTAGTAAGGGGGTGTTATGTGTTGCATGTTTGCTTAATTTTTAGCCCTATGTGTTTTTGTATGTCTTTTGGCCTTAAAATTAGCAATTTTCTGTGCTTACATGTTTTTTTTAATCATTTGTTGGTTAAGTGACCTTAGTTAAGTTAGTCACTTTTGGCTCAATTTGAACCTTTTAGGATCCAACTCTTAGCATAAATTCTTTAGTTTTAAAATGTGTATCTTTAGCTTGTGATTTTTTTGTCATATATGTTTGATCTTAGTTCAAAAGGGTCTTTAATGCCAGTAATAATCATAAATTTATTAGAATGCTTTTTCGGACTTTTTTGAGGCAAAAATTTGACAAAATTTGTCAATTCTGAACCTATGTTTCGAAACCTTATCAAAGGTTTCGAAACCTTCTGGGTTTTCCAGATTTTAGGAGCTTACTGGAATGAGAAGTTTCGAAACCTTTCATACAAGTTTCGAAACCTTCATTAAACCTGGCCGTTGTCGCACGGGCTCTTAAGCTTAAAATCAAAATTTTTCAAACCCTAACCTATTTATTCAAACACTGTAACCCCCTTAACCCGGCCTAGACGGTTGACCCGAATTAAGAAAGTCACACGGGGAAAACCAAAGTCAACCCGAAAGTCAACCTTGATTAACGACCTTTTTTTTTCTTTTTAATCTTATCTAGATGCACATTAATCTTTATGGTGATCACACAAACATCATACTCAAAGATCACAACCATCAGAGATCAAACAGGGACCCAATTGAACAAATTACAACTTTAGGGACCAAATTGTAATTTCTGAAAATTAAAAGGACTTAACCCAAATTAATCTTACCAACTTGAAATTAGTCAGGTTTCATGCTTCTCTGTGAAATTTCAGCTCAAAAGGACTTCCCAAACTCATACAATTGCACAAACAAGTTTCAGGACCAAAATGCAAACAATTCAAAACATTTAACCGCTAATGTCAGCCCCCAACGGTCACCCGTTCCGAAACAGGCTGAACCCGTTCCGAAACACGGGCCGTTCCGCAACGCGTTCCGCAACGGGGGTCTGGCAGAGGCCAAACCGTTTCGGAACGGTGCATACCGTTTCGGACGCCTGGGTTCAATCAAGGCACCCGTTCCGGAACGGTGCACACTGTTCCGATACGCCCTGCACAAAATTGCCCGATTTGCATTCTAAAACATGCAATTGATCATTCAAACAATCTCCAAAAGCTACCAAACTTTACCAGCATGCAATTCAACATATATAGGACATTCTAGCATCAACAATTCATCAAAACAACATCATATGCAAAAAGCCCCAATTCTATAGGCATGCTTCCTACACAAGCTAGCTATTCAAGCACAAACTTCCACAACAAGCATATAATGGTCCAATCTAAAAAACCAACATTCAAGTCATCATTCAACATACTTAGGGAGTTCCAAACACCTCCCAAAACATACACATTGGTCCCCCATTGCCAAATTACACAAAAGCTAAAAAGTACTTATAAAACCTTCCATACATTGAGCTTTACTTGAACTTGTTTGCTTGCCCTCCTTGTTGCCCTTCAAGGTTCTTTAATGCTCTGCATTATTGAATTAAGAAAACGAGAGCGCGTAAGCAAAAGCTTAGTGAGGAATGCTCTTAAAAACCATTCAATAATGCAATTAAAACATTTACAAATCATGCTTATAATCAACCTTTGCACATGCTCAAAAGCATACTTAAAACAAGCAATCTCATGCTTCAACATAAACATAACATGTCATATTGGCTCAAGTGACAAATTCCATTTCTTAAAACAAGTTCATCAACTTCCCAAGGACTTTTAAACACCTTGGTCCCAAGGACTTTTAAACACCTTGGCCATGGACTTTTAAACACCATGAATGAGGACCACACAAGGACTTTTAACCACCTTTGTGTCCGTAGCTTGAATCACCCCAAGGACTTTTAAACACCTTGGCCCCAAGGACTTTTAAACACCTTGGCCCCATGGACTTTTAAACACCATGGAAAGGATCACCTAAGGACTTTTAACCACCTTAGTGTCCGCAACAAGAATCATCCAAGGACTTTTAACCACCTTGATGTTCTTAAGTAACAAGGCTCACTCAAGGACTTTTAACCACCTTAGTGACCTTAACATTTTCAAAACATCACTTGCCAATATACATCTTTTTCATCAATTAATCCACTGTTTTAAAGCATTAAACCAAGCCATTTACATCATGCATTTCAAAGCATCAAACCACATTATTTCAATGTATAAAATCAAGGAACTCCTACCTAGAGTTACCTTCAACATATGGCTTAAAACATCAGCATATACCATGCTAAAACATGCTTTCAAAACAATAATTAAAAACATGCAAATAACCATTTTGCATCACAACAAAAATCATGGCCACCACTAGAGAGAAATTCCGAAAACTTACACTTGAGCTTAGCAAAGTTGTTTAGACTTAGACTAAGCTCCCAAAACCTTCAAACCTTGGTTTTAAAATCTGAAAACCCAACTTCACTCACCGATTTCCACTTTGCTTCAAGCCAAAGCACCAAATCAAGCTTCCGGATCAACAACTCTTGGATCCAAAGATGCCTCCCCTGTTTCAACACATCAAAGCAGAGGATTAATGCATCATCATGCATTAATTGCTTCAATGAAAGCACCTAAACTCGCTGCTCTCATTCAACCTCCATTTTCGGCCACCAAACACAACCGAAAATGCATCCAAACCACTTCTAAACAAAGCCCAGCCATAAACCAGCAAAACCACACTTCCATAAACATCATAACACATCTAAAAACAACCTATTAACATCCTTATACCTCCAGCAACATCAGATCCACAAGATCACCTCAAAAACAACCTTGAAACACAAGCTAAACTTAGGAAACTCAACCTATCCGGGATTGCATCAATCAAAACTCAATTCCTTATCAATTTAGAGTTCATTTAACATCAAAAACACATCTCAAAACACATATTAATCAGATCTAACGAAAATCATCAAAAATCATCAAAATCTTGCATTATAAGCCAAGATCCATTTCACCACTTTAAAACCTTTAATTAAACATCAATTTAGGATTGAAAACTTAGGAATTTCAGTAAAGAACTGATAGTTTAGAGGAGAAGGACGTTCTTACCTCCAAACTTGAGTTTCTCCTCTTTTTGGAATCAAAATCCTTGTTGAAACAAGTAGCAATTGAAGAGGTTTTGAAGATATGTTGATTAGGAATCAAATGAGAGTTGAAAGGAGGGATTTAGGTGAAGAAATCAGAGTCAATTCTCTGGAAATGGAGTGTTTGGGTTGAGAGAAAATGAGAGAAGGAAAATTGAGAAGTTAGTTGAGAAAATTGCCAAATGAGCTATTCCCTCCTTTTTGATATCTTTAAAATCAGAAAATAGCTTATAATATCTTAGAAAAATCTGGAGAAACTCCCTTTGGGTAAATAGCTCCTTAAAGATTCAAAGTTTCAACCCTTTATAAAACAGTCACCAAACTTGCGAAAATTACATTTTGGTCACTAGCCAAAATGTCACCCTTCCAAAACTCATTTTCCAAAATTGATTTCACAGTTCACTTAATTATATTAAAAGATGATTTTAGAACATTTTTCCATATTTTTAATGCAACCCGAACTAGGCTTTCCTAAATTCACCTCTTAAGATTCGAACAGCACTTTGACCGACCGGTCAACGCCCAAGACTTCTAAGCCCAAAACCGGGGCGTTACAGACACCAAACAGCCATAACCCAAAATTCTCTCAAAATCCTCAAATCCTTGACCCTCAATTGCAAGTTTAAATCAAGCTTTTTGTGGTTTCATCATCATCTTCATCAAATCTTTTGAGGTAATCTCACTTTAAATCTTTTAATTCTTAAATATTCCGAATTTTTTTTGGGTAATCAAAATTTTCTTGTAAAATTCAATTTTTATGATAATTACATTTATTGTGGGTTGCTTAAATTGCTATATATATCATGATTTTGCAGGAGGTATCACCCAATCTATCTAGAACTCTTGTCTAAATTCTTTTAGGTTCTTGCCCACAAAGTGTTTGATAAAATTCCTCAACCAATTTTTTAAAGCCAATTTTTTTTAATCATGCCTCCTAGAACCAACCCTCCTAGAGCAAAACGTTCTCGTACTGAAATTGGTCAAAATTCCGGTTCTAATCCTAATCCTCAATTTGAGGATGTTTGTTTTAGAGATGCCGAAAACCGAGATAGATATCGTAATTTTTATGAACCTAAAAAGGTTAGAGAAGAGCGAACAATAGATTTCAATTTTCTTATGTCTCAAGAATATAATTTTGACCTCTTTGAACTCTTTGCCGAATGGGAATGGCTCGATTACTTGAATATCCCTCCTTATACCCATCGTAGGTTAGTTCGTGCATTTCATGCAAATGTCGAATTTATCCGGTCCCCCAGTGAGCAAAATTCTATTGTTGGTATCCGTTCCTATCTCATGGGTACCGAATTTGTTTTAACACCTCAAATAATTGCCGATCATTTAGGTGTTCCACTTGGTGGAAAATTCAATGAGATCGAGGCACATAATATTTTCGCCTTTCCGGATGATAGCCCCACCCAACTTCCTCTTGAGTAACGTCTTTTCTTACTCCTTACTACATTGTTCTTTCGTCCCTCCGGCGGAAAGGCCACTAGTATGCGAGTAATTGACTATTGGTGGCTACGCCAATATCGTGATAGGACTCGTCCCGATATATCTACCATCATTTTCCTCAACCTTATCAAAGTCATCACCAACCCCACTTTATTCTCCCTATCCTTTGGAAATGTTCTTAGCCACATTTTTAGGAAGCTCAACATTGACACTTCCCTTGATCCACAAGTTAAGAACAAAAGCTTCAATGATATAAAATCTTGTCATAAATCTCAATGGTATCATGGAGTTCATGGTTGGGTTCATCGAGGAGGAGTAGAGGAGATTGACATGGAGGATCATGAGGCTCCGGTAGAAGAGGATGCACCGGCACCTTTGACTTTGGAGACCATGTTTGCGACCATGGTCACACGCTTTGATAGCATTGATGCCTATCTTCGTGGCTTAGACGGTCGTGTGGCATCATTGGAGCATGATATGCATGATGTTCATAGTCACTTTTTCCCACCTACATTGCCTCATGACGCACCGGATACTTAGTCTTGTATGCATTCTAGTATAACTTTATGGTTTTATTATAGCACTTTTGGACTTATTTTGATTTAGGCTTCGGTCTTTGTTTTTAGACTTTTGTTATGTTCTTTGTTGGATATCTTTTGCCTATGGATCTTTTTGTTGGATTTTATATCTTGGATCCTTTTATTGGATGGATGTTATGCTTAATATGAATATTGTGGTTATTTTGCTATTGCTTTTTGGATTATACCTTATTGCTCTATTAACGTTTGTTCTTGTTGTAGCTATTTATCCTTTTTGCTATAACAAAAAGGGGGAGAAAATTCACTTTAAACAATTTGTTTTTCTCAAAATTTTTAATCATGTCTTTAAAACTTATGTTTTTCAAAAATTACACAAAGACATTTATTAAGGGGGAGCTTATGAAGGAGATTTGTAAGTTTGACAAATTATTCAAAAACAAATTTTTACAAAAGGTTTTGTTATATCAAAAAGGGGGAGATTGTTAGACTTATTTTGATTTTGATATAACTTAAAATTAATTTTCAAGGACTAATTTGTAAAAATTTGTAAAGTAAATTTCAAGAAATAAATTTGTCAAAAACTCGATTTAATCTTGCTAAAATGTTTTGAAAAAGTTTGACTTTGTATATATATCAAACTATATTTTTAAAAGTCAATAAATGGCTAAAAATTAAATATTTAAAGAAAAGTTTCGAAACCTTCATTAAGGTTTCGAAACCTCTCTGGGCTTTAAAGAAAAGTTTCGAAACCTTCATTAAGGTTTTGAAACCTCTCTGGGCAGTAAGCTAATGTTTTTGAAACCCTAACAAAGTTTTCGAAACCTCTATGAAGGTTTCGAAACCTTAGCCCTGTAACGGCTAGTTTTTACAAATCCCTTCTTAAGGTTTCGAAACCTCTGGTAAAAGTTTCGAAACCTCTTTGCAGGTGAGCATTTAATGCTTGGTTTTAATGGCTCCCAACGGCTCCAAACTCCCTCCAAAGTCTCCCAACGGTTAGAAAAGATCAAGAGCATGTAAAAGGGGTCTCCAAACAGTAATGAAGTAACAAGAAAGTCAATCCAAACTTCCAAGCAATCAAATTCCAATTTGTACTCAATTTTCTCATCTTTCTTGTAAACACTAGAGAGTTCTTCATTGTATTTTATTTTCCTAGTGTTTCTTTGGGTGTGTGAGAGAGCTTAAACTTTGCAAACACATTCCTAGTGAGGATTTCCTAGTTTGCTTATTTGTATTCATTTTTGGGATAGGATTCAATAGACTTTGGGGTATAAGTATATTGAATTGTGTAAGGTTACTCCTTATCCTTAAAGGAAAGAAAAATTAGTGAATTTGTGGAAAATCCATAGTGTGGTCACTAAGGTAGTGGATGTAGACTCCAATTAGGGGAGTTGAACCACTCTAAATCTCTTTGCAATTTTTACCTTTGTAATTAGTGTCCACCATTCCTTCAAAAATCCAATTCACCCCACCCTCTTGGTTTTGTTCGATCGATTGCCACTCTCATCACATTAATACTTAACATCTTTTTGCAACAACTTCGTTAAAGGAGCAGCAATCTTTGAAAATCCATCCACAAACCTTCGGTAGTATCTTGCCAACCAAAGGTAACTACGAACTTCATGAACAAACTTAGGAGGCTTCCAATTCATCACCGCCTCAACCTTCCGAGGATCAACTCGAATCTCTTCAGTCGAAACCATATGACCAAGGAACACAACTTCCTCAATCCAAAACTCACACGTGCTCAGCTTAGCATAAAGCTGATTTTCCAACAGCGCTTGCAAAACAACTCTCAAATGACCTTCATGCTCCTCCTCAGTACGAGAGTACACAAGGATATCGTCAATAAACACCACAACAAACTTATCCAAGTATTCATGGAACATTCTATTCATCATGTCCATGAAAGCAGCAGGAGCATTCGTCAAGCCAAACGGCATTACAAGGAACTCATAATGCCCATACCTCGTTCTAAAGGTTGTTTTTGGCACATCCACATCTTTCACCTTAAGCTGATAGTACCCTGACCTCAAGTCAATCTTTAAAAACACAGCCGCTCCCCGAAACTGATCTAAAAGGTCATCAATTCTCGGCAAAGGATACCTATTTTTGATGGTCAACTTGTTCAGCTGACGATAATCAATGCACATTCTCATCGTGTCATCCTTCTTTTTCACAAACAAGACCGGTGCACGCCAAGGTGACACACTAGGCCGAATAAAACCACGGTCAAGCAACTCCTAAAGTTGCGTCTTCAACTCCTTCAGCTCTTTGGGTGCCATGTGATTGGGAGAAATAGACACCGGAGTTGTTTTCTCATACAACTCAATCCCAAAATCTACCTCTCGACTAGGCGGCAATCTAGGTAACTCCTCCGAAAACACTCCAAGGAACTCATGTACTGTTCTTATATCCTGAACGCACAACTCCTTTGAACTAGGATTCATAACAAAGGTTAGATAAGCCTCGCAACCTTGCCGCAACATCCGACTTGCCTCCAATGAAGATACCATATTGGCAAGTTTCACCCACTACCACCACTTCATAATCATCCGCAAGTTTCAATGAAACTCGCTTGCTTTCGAAATCCACCACATCTCTATGTTCAACAAGCCAATCCATGCCAAGGATTACATCAAAGCCATAAAATGGCAATTCCATGAGATCAACAAGAAAAACATGATTTTGCACTTTCAAGGGACATCTCCTATACAACTTCCTCATTACAACCGTCTCACCAAAGGAACTAGTCACACGCATACCAACATGCAACGATTCAACAGGTAAACCAAGCACTTGATCATGTTCACGCAAAATGTACGAGTGTGTAGATCCAAAATCAATCAAAGAAAGTAATGACAAGGATTGCAAAGTAAAGGTACCTGCGATCACATATGTATCATTCCTTCCCTCACGATGGGCATACACTCGAGCTTGACCGCCACCCTCAGGTTGAACGGCCACCACATGTGCTACGTTCCTGCCACCATCGTCCCTACGCTGAAAATTACCACGGCCGCGCCCACGACCTCTTTGTGGCTCAACTACTCTCACCGGAGCCTGTCCCTCTCCCAGCGGCTGAGGACAATCCTTTTTCAAATGCCCTCGGTTACTACAATTCCAGCATGTCCCAAGGTTACCCCAACACTCGCCACCATACCGTCTACCACAACGGTTACATTCAGGAGTCCTCAGAATAGCATTAGGTCCTTGCTGACCTCTACCAGGGTTACCACCCCCACGCCTAACATCATAATGCGGCTTCCTATCCTTATGCCTCTTGTTGCGATCTCTACCATAATCGCGTTCTGCAGCTCGTTTCCCTGAGCTAGAGCCACCAACTCGACTTACCAAACCAAGTTTCGATTCAATGTCCTTGGCTCTAGTGACCAAGACATTGAAATCCGTGTAATTAGCCGCAAGCATATAAGTCTTGACATTCGCAACTAGCCCATAACGGAATCGTTCGCACCTCTCCCGCTCTCTAGGGATTAGCTCAGGCGCGTACTGACTGAGGCGAACAAACTGAATTTCATATTCAGCTACTGACATGCTGCCTTGCACAAGAGACATAAACTCTCTTTTCTTTTCATCGAGGTAACGTTCTCCCAGGTACTTCCGCTTGAACGCATTCAAGAAGAACGTTCAAGTCACCTCATCATCCTCCAACCGGGAGATAGTGGTCGTCCACCACGTATATGCATCACCATGCAGCAGTGACACAACACAACTCAGCTTTTGTACATTATTACAGTTCACCTGACCCAGAATCCTCTTGGTGCTCTCCAACCAATACTAAGATCCTTCCGGAGATAAGCCTCTGAACTCAGTCCCTCCTAGACTACGAAGACGTTCCAAAGGCAACCTCACAGCATCATACTGATGCGCAGCTCCATGAGCTCCAGCTACTGCTGCCTGGAAAGCTCCAGCAATAGCCTGAATCAACATGGTCATGTCAGGAGCAGCTTGCCCCTGCACACCCTCGGGTCCAGCAACCCCAGCACCAGCATTACCAGCTCCAGCATCACCACCACTGGGTGGTCCACCACCAGGGGGAGGAGGTAAATCCTCAACATTCTCAGCATTCTCATTATCATCCATCGATCTAGTATTGATTCTCAACTCTCTACGTTGCCCCATTATAAAGAAAACAATGCACTGACAAAAAATGCAATAAACACAATTAGGCACAATAAGGTAAGTAATCTAAGTACTCAAGCTCATTTTCGAAAACGATTCTTCTCATTAGTTTTGATATGGCAATGGGATCCCCAACCACACTCCAAACATAGCATAGCATCACAAAATCATCTAAATTGAATCATACACCACTAATCATACATCATTCTTTCACCAAGAAGATACATCATGCATAAACACATACATCACCCACATATCAAACCCCAATTATTCGATAATCAAGCTCTGATACCAACAAATGTAACCCCCTTAGCCCGGCCTAGACGCTTGACCCGAACTACGAAGATTACACGGGGAAAACCAAAGTCAACCCGAAGGTCAACCTTGATTAACGACCCTTTTTATCATTTTAATCTTGTCTAAATACATATTTAAACCTAGGTGAGTACTCACGAAACATAGATGAGAAAGACACATCGATCGGATAACATTTAGGGACTCAATTGCACTTTACACAAGATTAGGGACCAAATTGTAATTTTTGTAAATTAGAGGGAATTCATTGATTTTAGGATTACCATTATGAAATTAATCATGTTACATGCTTCTCTGCCAAATTTCATTTTAAAGGGACATCTCAAGCTCAAGCAATTGCAATCACAACATTTAGGACTAAAATGTAAAGCATACAGACTCAAACATTTCAAAACTGGGTCCAACAGTAACCCGTTTCAGAACGCCTACTCACCGTACCAATACGCTGTATAGGAATGGTGTTGACCATTTCGGTACACGAGTATGTTCCGAGACTAGTTCCGAAACATGGCATTCTAGTAGCCAAACTGTTTCGAAACAACCCTATATGTTTCGAAACGCCAAGACCATTCCAGGCCCCCGTTCCGAAACACTATAGGGTTTTTCGATACGACCTGCCCAGAAACAGCAGCAAATACTGGTTTTTCACTCATTAACATACTCAAACATGCCCCAAAGACTCCCAAATCATACCAGCAAGTCATCATACATATAAGGAACATATTTGAGACATCCTAACACAAACATAGCATCAAACTCAAATTCTCATTAGTCTAGAGGCATGCTTCCTAATCTCAAAACCAAACTAAGCAATCCAACGTCAAATCAAACAATTAAGGCCATTTACATCTCAAACAAGCTAAAGCAAACATGCCACAACCTTAGGGAGTTCAACATATCTCCCAAATACAATTCTTGGTTTCCCATTGCCAATATATCAAAACTAAAGTGTGTGAAAACTTCACCATACATGAGCTTGGACTTTCTTGGATGATCTTAACCTCTTTGATGCCCGAAAACACCTCAATTATCTGTATTATTGGTAAAAGAGAGAGCGTAAGCACAAATGCTTAGTGAGACATGCTCTAAAGAAAACCAACACAGTAATGCATATCTTAAAAACACTTTCTCAAAAGCTTTTGAACAACATGCTCAGTCTATCTCATGCTTGAAAACCATTCAAAGCAACTTCTCATTGAAAACACATGTACCTTCATTCTATCTCATGCATTTAAAACAATGCAAAACTCATGGCAAAGCCATACTCATGCTTGTACTCTAAAGCATTTCATAAACAAATCACATATGCGTTTCTCATAGCAAAAACCATTTCATAAAAGGTACATGTGAATAAAAAACCATTACTTATTTTATATTGGCATTTCACATCTCATTATTACTCGGATATGCGGACATCTCACTAGACACTTCCTGTGGCATCTCTCATCACCGTACTCACTCGTCTAGCAACATAGTTTCCGGTGGAATCTCTCATCACCGAACTCACTCGTCTAGCAACATAGTTTCCGGTGGAATCTCTCATCACTGTACTCACATGGCAGAATCTCAATCGCCACAAAGCTTGGGTATTTCACCAAGTCCTACCCGATGGAATGCCCATCATCGGTTCTCTCCCTTTGGCTTAACCAAAGAGCACGTACGAATTTTTAGCTTATAGTGCACTCTCATCCTATTGATCGATCAATTATATCTGGTAAGTATCTCAACATCTATGACAATATATTATGTTAAAACATCATCTCACTTACTGTTTTTCATGTAACAATTCTCAAATATTCTCATCTCATTTCAAAACCATAACATTTTCTATGTTTTAACATAAAAGCTCAAATCTCAACTATGCAACATGATACTTCAAGAAATCATTTCAAGCATCGTCTCATGCTATAAAATATGCATAAAATAGTAGGAATTTATCAATCTTAAACCATGAGCATGTAAAAGCATTTAAGGGAAATCACCACATTCAAGAGAGCAATCTAGCCAATACTTACATCAAGACTTATGAAGGTGTTTCAAACCTTTCCTAAATCCCCAAACCTTGTTTCTTTGTCCCTCAAGGACTTCTAAAACCATACGCACCCACCGATTACGTGTCACTTGCTCGCCGAAACGCTATCTAAGCTTCTGGATCAACTCCAAAGGTGTCCGAAGATGTCTCCCCTGTTTTAAACACATAAGAGTAGAGGATTAATACATCATCATGCATGGAAATCATCAGCCACACACCTAAACTCGCTGATCTACACAAAAACCACAATTCGGCTACCAAACACTACCGAAATCACCTTCAAACTCTTCCAAAACCAAACCCAGCCAAGATCCATCACTTTTAATCATTTCTAAACATCAACTAACATCAAAAACCAACACAACCACGTCTTTATACCTCCAGCTATAACAAAACACCAAAATCACCCCCAAAACCATCATTCTAACAAGCAAAACTTAGGAAAAACCAACCTTTTCGAGATTAGATTGATAAAATTTCATTTACAACATCAATTAACATCCAAAATACATTAGAAAACCATCTCAAAACAGAGCCCAATCAATCACCACAAAAATCTTCAAGATCTCTTCCAAAATCTTGAGTTTTAAACCAATTTCTTGTTTCTAACATTAAAACCACTTAAAAATCATTAATAAAGGATTGATAACTTGGGAATTTCAGTAAAGAACTGATCATTAGAGGAGAAGGACGAAGCTTACCTCTAATGGATGATTTCTCCTTTATTTGGGCAAGTTTCCTTGAAAATTCAATGTAGAAATCAAGTGAATTTGATGAGGAATTGATTAAGAATTAAAGAGAGATTGAAATCTCATTCAATGAAGTGAAAATCGAAGTGTATTTGCTGGAGAAAATGTGTTTGGTTGAAAGGAATTTGAGAGAAAATAAAATGAGAGAAAATTTGTGAAAAGTAGTTATGAAAAGTCAAAGGTGGTTTTCTAATTTAATCACCTTCATTTTCTTTAATTAAAACATCAATTAAATCACCCAAATTAAAGAAAAATCTGATGAAAACATTTTGGTAAAATTATCTCTTTAAAGATTCAAAGTTTCAATCCTTTACAAAACAATCACTACTTAACTTTGCAAAAACTGCGATTTGGTCACTACACTGAAATGTAGTATTTCCAATCCTTATTTTGTAAAATTGATTCCACCATTCTCTTTTATATATTAAATGAGGATTTTTAGATATTTTTTTTATATTTTTAAAGTATCCCGAACTAGGTTTTCCCTAAAACTCCCTTTTAGATTCGAACCGTTTTCCAGACTGATCCGGTTCAGACTCTAAAAATCTAAGCCCAAATTTGGGGTGTTACAAAAGTAAAGAATACTGTAAATATGAAATGTATGAACCTAAATATGCCTAAAATGTACTTAAGAACAACAATAATATGAGATGGAATGCATATAAAATATAGGACTAATGAGCACTTTACACGCCCCTAAACTCAAACTATTGTTTGTCCTCAAGCAATGCAAACCTAAACATACTTGCCCTTCAAACTAATCCGAAAGAAAAAAAACATGTTTGAAACTTGATTTAACACCTTAAGGTCATGGCACCAACATTACATTAGTGAAAGGAGAAGAGCATAAATTACCTCAGAATTAAACTACAATGCCAATGCAACGTGTGCAACAAGGATACTATCATGGTCTATAAGGTTGCTGTCGAGGCAACATAATTAAGCACATTTATTTAATCATGGCAGTAAGGGCTTCAGCTCATCACAATTACTCTCTAGGTCTGAAATTAAGATAGGAGCAAACTACAAAACCCCAAACCCTTTGTGTAGAGTCACCCCGTGAAGACTTTCATTCACTCATGCTAATTTGTCTGTCACTTTAAGGATTTTCAGATTCATGGACTTTGATAGTAGCGAAGTGTCCTTGCACATGATTCTTCCTAGAGACGGTTTTTGGCACCTCTAGGGAAAGACAACATAAAAATTTCTTTCCTGTCATGGCAGTGCTTTTCTTTTTGTGTTTGTTGCATTCCGCGGCAGCTTCCTGCAACCATGTTAGAATTTTACAAATAATACAAGCAGACAATGTTTATCAAAAATTCTAATAGATTCAGCAAGTATCAGTAGTGTTTTAAATTTTTGGCATTTATAGAAAAATTCTAAGTTTACTTCATTCTTTCCCCCAAAATTAAGTTCTTTTTAATTGGTGCAAAAAAATTTAAATTTGGCTATCCTATCATAAGCATAAGTTCTAACGAAATTTTTCTTTTTCAATTAATTTTTAAGGCAAGTACAATATGCAACCTAATATGCACTAGTTATGCCTAAACAACATGAGTGCTAACCCCCCAAACTCGAGATGAGCATTCCCCTCAATGCACAAAATAAATACAAAAGAAAACAGAAAAATTAAATACAAGAAAGATAATTAAAACATAAAATAATCAATAAAGTAAAGAAAAGAACAGAAATAACACTAGAAGTTGGCGGAGAGTTGAGAAGAAGCTGGGGTCTTCTCGGAAAAGGAGGAAGAGGATGAAGACTGGATGACAAGGCGGTGGCTGGTAGGTGTCTGGGCGGCAGGCTTGGAAGGTGAAATCTTTGTTGTCTGCGGCGGCTGAACTCTTTTAGGAGTGTGGCGAGGAGCTGTACTTTGGTCTGGCTCAGATTCACACTCCTCTTCATCTGGCTCGGCAGAGATGATGTGTCGCTTTCTCTTTATGGTTGCTTCTGCCGGTGGATCCTCTGTCGCCATGGGTGCCGATGTTGTTGTTGGCTGCTGCTCTACCTCGTTGAACTAGGAACTATTTGACATCGTTTTCGCTGTGTGGGCTAGAGAGTAATGTTGTTGGTGCCTCTCGGGAGTGTCTACTACCATGTTGGAGGCGGAGGTGGCAGAGTAGGATGGGTAATGTGTTGGAGAAGGCATCCGATGATGGAAGGCAGCATGGCGGGCAGCTTCTTCTGATGATGTTCCTTCTCTGGGCTCGGCTGCGACAGCTAGATCTGTAGGGAATGTGAGTAGGGTACGACCGTCATGTGGGAAATTTTTGAAGGAGATAGGCCACAAAAGCTTCTTGGACCTCTACCGTGTAATTCATGAATGCCAATTGCTGATGCTCTATGCGTTAGTTGTTGTCGATAAGAGTGCGGAGCAGAGTAATGACTTCATTGTTCTGGGCACCGTCAGTACTGCCTAGTGCTGCTGGTGTAGCTGGCTGGGCATCGGAGGGCTGGCTCAGAGTGATTGGGTTTGTCTCTTTGGAGTGCATCATCTACAGGCATACCTTTCTGGTACGGCCTCATTGTTTGGATCTGACGGGACGTTGAAATTGGCACATAGGTCTGTGATGAGTAATGAGAAGTACAACCGACCTTTTAACTTCCGGAAGCAGTTGTAAATCTCCTTGCAGATTATTTCTCCAATGTTTATTTGCATGTTCACCATGATGGAGTGGATGAGAGCAAGACGCGGCCGGTCTACGGTGGAGTTATGAGAGGTGGGCAGCTGACGCCTTTTGATGAAGGTGTTCCACAGCATCGGCTCGGGCAGCAGTTGGCGGCGTTGCACTGAGCCACCATGTTTTCCTGCCAACCAAGGGGTGTTGGGTTCGCACAGTCGGGCTTTGATTTTGTCATAGTCGGCAGCCGTCAGTGACTACCTCCATTCTTCGTGTGGGTTTCTGTCCATCTCGAGCCCATAGAAGTTATTGATGATGTCATCGTTTAACTTGACAGGCTCTCCTCGGACAAACACGAGTGGTATCTCTGGTCAGGGGTGGTAGGCATAGAATTCTCTGACCAACGTGATGTTTTCCACCTCCAGCTACCGTGCAAATATCTCCCAATCTTTGTTATGGATTTTCTCGAATAGGGCGGGCTCAAGGCCGAGGTCACCTGTTTACTGGGAGTAATGGAACCCTTGTTCCTCCCATATTGCTTGTTTTGAGAACTGGGTTTGGTACCATTTTGCATCTTCATGAGAGAAGAACCTTTGGAAGGTGGGTTTGGATTGTGATGCTGATGCCATGTGTGAGACAGGTTTTTGTTGTAATCTGAAATTAAAGAGAAGATAATGAGAAAAAGAGCAGTGGATTCAAGAATAGTATAACAAGGAGATGAAAGTTAAGAAAACGAATGGGAGTAGTGGGGTTTATATAGATGGTGTTGAGATATGACGTGGTGGCATTAAATGTCCTACGAGCAGATTGCTTCGCGCACATTACAGGATTTCTGCCCGTTATTTTTTAGCCGTTGGCAGCTAGCTGTTAGTGGTCAACTAGCCGTTATGTGATTTCTGCGCTGGGCCGCCCTCATCTGTCTTGGCGGGATGGTTGGCGGCCTCCTTATTGGGCCTTTTTCTTGATCCGACTCTTTTATTCCTAAAACCTGAAATAAAAAAATAAAAAAATTAAATACTAAAAATTAATTCTAAAAAATAAAAATGTGGATAATAAATTTAACTTATTTAAAATCTAATCTTAAAAGAATTGCAATAAATTAAACTCTATTCCTAAAACATAAAAATAAAGAAAATAAAATATGAAATTAATTAAGTTATGTTGGGAGTGCATCGAGGTGCATCTCCCAGACAAAACAACTTCCTGAGGTGATGTGTTGTTCTTCCTCTTGGGGGTCCTCTTGATCTTTGGGGCTCTTCTGCCTGTCTTGCTGCCTGCCCTGGCAGCTATTTTCTTGCCCTGTCTCAATGCTGACTTTAGAAACTTGTGCATCTAGGCGTCCTGCTTTTTCCTTTTCTAGGGGATGTAGAACATTTAGCTTGATGCTTTGATTGTCTACCCTCATTATCAGCTCCACATGCTCCACATCTATTAACGTTCTGCTCATGGCCAAGAATGGTTGCCCAAGGATGATAAGGGGCATTTTCATCGGCCTCACAGTCTAAGATGAGGAAGTATGCTGGAAAAATAAGGTTGCCCACTCGAGCTAAGATGTCTTCGATTTTACCCTCCGGTTGTATGAATGAGTGATCAACAAGTTTCAGTATAATGGAGGTAGGTTTGGCTAGCTTTTCGAAAACTGCCTTGGGCATCAGGTTGATGCTAGCTCCTAAGTCGCACAGGGCTCTCGTTGCATGGTTGTTGCCGATTCTGCGTGTTATAACAAAACTGCCCAAATCTGTCTTTCTGGCTGGAAGCTTGTTGTGCAACATAGCCATGCATTCTTCTGTCAAAGCTATGGTTTCGAACTCCCCAATTCTCTTCCTCTTAGAAACTATGTCCCTTAGGTATTTTGTATAAATGGGCATGTTTTGGATGGCTTCGATGAGAGAGATATTTATGTGCACCTATTTCATAATATCCAAGAATTTCCAGAATTGGTGCTCCTGCTTCTATTGCTTAAGCCTCTAGGGGGAAAGGTGGCTACATGTAGATGTCCTCTATACGCTCCTTGCATGGGAACTTGATCTGTGGAGGATCATCTACCTCAGGGGTGTTGTCCATCTCATCTGCCAGGGTAGCTGGTATTGGTGCTGCCGCGGCAGCCAGTTCTTTTTGTGCTGGCTTTGCTATTCTAGGTTCATCCAACTGTTTCCCACTTCTGGTGGATATGGCTTTGCACTGCTCATAGGTGGGTTTGGTTGTTGCCTCTGTTCTGGTGGATGTTGCACCCTTTGTCATGTTGCTTATGATCTCTGTGAAATGCCCAAACTAAGTCTCTAGGTTCTTTATCGCAGCTTCCTGGTTGTTCATCATCATCTCAGTCTTGTCCATAAACGACTCATTTTTATCAACAAATTTATTGGTACAAACAATAAAATCACTAGTTCTAGACATAAAGGTATGTAAAGTATGTTCGAGTGAGTTATTACTCGTATTCTGTTGCTGCCTTGGCAGGCTCTGTTGGTATCCTCCTAGTTGCTGAGTTGAGTTGGCACCTGTGTTTGGATTACTCCAGGAGAAGTTTGGATGCTTCTTCCAGCCAGGGTTGTAAGTGTTGGTGTTGGGCCTGTTATTCCTCTCATAGGTTCCCATGAAGTTGGCAGATTCACTACATTCAGAGGAATCGTGATTGCCCCCAGAATCATCACATAAAGGCTCCACAGCTTTGGTCTCAGATGTCTTTCCTTTGGCCATAGTCATCACCAGCTCAGTCAGCTTGTTTAGGCAGACATTAACAGATTCTGTGGCCTCTACCTTATTCACAACAGTTGGCTGCCTATGCTGCTGTCACGAGCTGTAGGGAACTTGTAGTCGTTTTTAGCAATTTTGTTCAGAAATTGCAGTGCCTCCTCAAGTGGTCTATCAAGGATTATCCCGTTGGCGGACGCGTCGAGCATCATTAGAGTTGGGTAGTTTACCCCATTGTAAAACATCGGCACCTGTGTCCAAGCCAGAAAACCTTGAAGCGGGCAGTTATTGAGCATCTATTGGTACCACTTCCATGCTTCATACATTGTCTCATCATCCCCTATTCGGAAAGTTGTTATCTCGTTTCGTAGCTTGTCTGTGACATTTGAAGGACTGAAACGATCTAAAAAATCCTTGCACAGCTTCGTCCAAGTATAGAATGATCCTGTCGGCTGGTTATTCAACCACTGTTTCGCCCTATCCCTCAGTGAATAGGGGAATAACCTCAGCTTTAGCACGTCTTGGTGGACTCCATGTATCTTGAAAGCTCTACATATGTCTAGGAATCCACTCAAGTGCTGTCAAGCATCTTCTGTGGCAGTTCCTCCAAATTGCCCCAATGTGTTGATCATGTTGAACATCACTAGCTTTAACTCAAAGTGATCCGCTTCGATTTCAAGCTCTGCAATAGTTGGGTCAAATCCCCTGAAGTCGTGCTCCAAGTAATCCTTGGTAGTGTGCACATACTTTTGCTGCCTGGGCATAATTGGGGGTTGCTGCTTAGGTGGAACTTACTGCTGCTGTCTGGGCAGTAGATCTTGTTGCCCATCCCTGCCGATACAGGCATCATTGGCAGGGTTGTCTTCTTGGTCATTCACCATTGTTTCTTTTGCTTTTCCCTCTTCATTGGCTTTCTCTAGGGCTTCTCTGACTTCTTTCTTGAGTTCTCTTGCTCTTTGTATGATGTTATCAAAGAAAACAATTTCAACCTTTGGATTTGCTCTGGTCATGCACTAGCAAAGAAAACTGTAAAATTCTTTTTTTTTCAAATATAATAGAAAAATAAAAACTAAACATTAAATGCAAATTAAAATAAAAGTGCAGAAGTACAAAAACGAATTTACCGTTGCCAATCCCCAGCAACGACGCCAAAAACTTGTAGAGCATTTGGATTTTCTCTAAGTAGGAGCGCAAGTGCACACTCTTGTCAAGTTATAGTATAAAAGATATCGTCTCCCACAGGGATTGGACAGCTTACTCGAATTGTAATTCTTGCACAAAGAAAATTAAATGCACAAGAAGATTTAGTTTATAAAAGAAATGAAAGTAAATAAAACACACGTAATTGATAGAAATGATCAGGGTGATAGAATGAGTTAGATTATGTTGTTCCCTAGTGTAAAACTGCGTTGAATAGGTTAAGTGGCTTTACGCTGCCTGACTTTGCTACCTCGGCGGATGATGGCAGATTGGCTGTTTTGATGCTTTCGCTACCTCGTTAGTGGAATGGAAGATTGGCTCGGCGGTAAACTCGGCAGACCTTCAAGGCTCGGCAAGACGCTTTGATATTGATCCCACTTATGTCTAAGTCAGAATATTGTTGTTGCCCACTGTAGATGATACATGTCATGGTGTGAATCTTGCAAAGACAACAACTTTGGCTCGTCCTCTTTTAGCCACTTTAAACTCGTACCTATGTCTAGGCCGAGTTGATCAACACCTGATTAAGATGAGGATCGTACTTATCCCTTTTGTGAGTTTGACTCTCTCGATATCGAACAAATAGATAGTAGACAACTAATATTTCGAACTTAATTGAAAACTATGAAGAGAATGGAATAAGCAAACCTTGAAGTTTTATTGAAAAAAAAACACTTAATTCCTAAACAACCATTCTCACACTAGTTTACAACATAACCCAAACCCAAGAAAGAATTTAGAACATAATGGCGACAAGAAAACCTAAACTATGCCCAAAGGAAACCCTAAGTTGTCTACAATTACAAAATATGTCAAGTATATATTGGCATTAGCTAGGTCAAGTCCTCCTTGGAGTAGAAGTCTTCAAAGTAGCTTTTGCATTAAATGTAACCTTTAATTCTGACTTCTTTGAGTTGAATGTGGACTCCCTGTTGCCTTGCACCGCAAGTTATCTTGATTTCCTACTTTGGTGGTTCTGTTCACTGCTCCAAGCGTAAAAAAATTGAGTGGTTGACATCGTTGGAATCAGGATTTTCTGCTCTACATATCGCACTCCAATTCTCCAATTCCTCAGCTTGCTGCCCTAGGCGGTAATTATGGCGGCAGCTGCTACTCGGCAAATGCTTTCTCTGCTTGGAATTGCATTAGTATAGCTCCTTGGTTTCCTGCCTCAGCATCAGCTCCTCAGCTCCTCTCTCCTTCTACCAGCGTCTAGTACCTGAAACTAAAACTAAACTAAAACAACATCTTTTCCTTAGTAGATAAAAGATAATCAATAAAATTATGGCAAAGTAAAAAATATTGTAAATATGCAATGCATGAACCTAAATATACCTAAAATGTACTTAAGAACAACAATAATATGAGATGGAATGCATATAAAATATAAGACTAATGAGCACTTTACATCATGCTTCATACATTGCCTCGTCGTCAGCCTGTCGGAAAGAGGTAATCGCACTGCGTATACGGTCAGTGACATTTGATGGATTGAAACGAGCCAAAAAATCTCAACACAAGTCTATCTAGGACTCGATAGAACCAGCTGTATGACTATTTAACCAGGTTTTCGCCCTATCCATCAGTGAATAGGGGAATAGCCGCAACTTCAGAATATTATGGGGTAATCCATGAATTCTATAAGACTTACAAATCTCAAAAATGACTTCATGTGCTGCCTAGCATCCTCATTCGATGTTCCCCCAAACTGTCCCAATTTATCGATCATATTGAACATAACTAGCTTGAGTTCAAAATGATTAGCAACGATGTTTGGTTCTATGACTACATAGTCAAGGTTGTTTATGTCCTCTTCCATGTAGTCTCGAGTGGTACGAATTTGTCTTTGCTGGCCAGGGGGAAGAGGTGGTGGTTGTTGATCCTGCCGCCTACCATCTGCCGCAGGGTCTGCCACAGCGGCATTATTGCCATCATTACCATTATACATTGTTTTTTCTGCAGTTCCTGCTGCTTTTACTGCTGCTAATGCCTCACGTGCCTCTCTTCTGAGTTTTCTTGCTTCTCGTTCGATTTCGTCAATAAACAGGAGTTTAGACGATAGATTTGCTCTGGTCATAAACTAAAACAAAGAAGTTGTGAGATTTTTTTAAGAAAATAAAGAAAAATAAACTAGAAATTAAATGTAATAAAGGAAAAGTGCAAGAAAGTAAAGACGAAGTTGTTGTTGCCAGTCCCCGGCAATGGTGCCAAAAACTTGTAAGCTGTGAAACAATACTGCTTTAAGTGCAAGCGTACACTGATGCCTAGTTGTAACATAAAAGATTATCGTCTCCTCAGGGACTAGATAGCTACTTCAAGATTAAATTCCTGCACAAGAAAAAGTAAAAACACAATTGACTTTGATTTGGTTCGAGAAAGTGCATAAAACTTAAAGTAAACGAATAATAAAAAGGTTGAGTAATCAGAATAAGAAGATGGGTCAGATTGAGTTGTGTCGTAGTGTGAAACTGCGTTGAACACATAAAAGTCTTGTAGTGCAAAGTCAATATCCCTGCCACGGCAGGTGACGAATAGAACACTACCGCGGCGGGGAACTCGGCGGGCCTTCAAGGTTCGGCAGAACGTCCTAATATGATTCCAACTTATCTCTATGTTTTGAATATTGTTGATGCACACTCTTTGACAATACCTCTCGGTGTAAACCTAGATTGAATTGCAACCTTCCCACATTCCTTCTTAGCCGCCTTAAACCTAGACTTATCTCTAAGCTAAGTTGATTCTCGCCTTAATTGGAGGGAATCATGTTTATCCCTTTCTTGAGTTTTAACTCTCTCAAATTGAAACAAATAGATGTGCTCACAAAGATCTCTCGATTCTATTGTAAACAAAGATGAAAAACATAGGATAAACAAACCTTGAAATGAATTGCATAAAAAACGTTAACTAATTACAACCGTACTCACAACTACTAAACAAAACAATCTTAACCCTAAGGAAAGTTTAGAACATAATGTGAATAAGAAAACTCAAAAATAAATTCTAAATCCTAATCTCTCTCATTGTTGTCTTCCAATCGCTCAAGCCCTCTTTTTATAGGCGGTTACATGTGAAAACCCTATTTGGGGAAGAAGTCTCTCATTGGTATGAAGTTAAGTTAGAATTAAATATTGTTAAATGTCAGTATAGTTCTTTTCTACAACGATGGTTGGTCCTGTGTGACTGGATGTGATCATTCTGCTTTCTCCTCCTCTCCCATCATTCTTCTTCTCTGCTACCGCGCGGGTGCCGGCGCCAGTCTCCTGTAACCTGTAATACAAATGCAACCAAAAATAGTGTCTTTTCTCTACATATAATCGTAAATACGGTAATAAGCTGGAAGAAGGAAAGATACTATAAAATATGTATGGAAACTTAAGTATGAACTAAAATGGGCTTAAGAACAATGACAATATGAGCTAAAATGGGCATAAAATATAGTCGTTCACGAACTGTAGCCGTTGGGGCGGGTTATAGCCGTTCGCGAACTATAGCCGTTGGGGCGGCTTGTTGGGTGGCTATATGGTTGGCTTAATGGGCTACTTCTTGAAACATCGTCTCTCTTTCTAAAAACGAAAAGAATTTATTAATCAAATAAAATAAACTGAAATTACTAAATGCTGAAATTGAAAATCTAACCCTAATAAAAATAGGAAAATATGGAAAAAGAAAAATAAATAAAACTCATGTCACAATAGGAGTGCATTGGATTGCATCTCCTAAGGTAACTACTTCCTTGTCTCTTCTGACTGATGCTCCATTGTAATGTTTGATCCGCTACCCATTGACTTTGAACCGCTGCCCATCTGTTTTAGATCTGATCGTAACAGCTCTATATGGGAATGTCTTGACAACGTCGAAGGGACTAGACCATTTGGACTTCAGTTTTCCAGGGAATAACTTCAGGCGGGAGTTGAACAGTAACACTAGCTGCCCTGGCAGGTACTGCCACCGCAGAATCTTGTTATCATGCAATTTTTTTATTTTTTTTCTTTGTAGAGCTTGGCATTCTCATATGCTTCCCTTCTGAATTCTTCCATCAGATTAAGATCTAGAAGTCTCTTTTCCCCAGCTTGATCCCAATCCATGTTGACAACTTTTATTGCCCAATAGGCCTTGTGTTCAATCTCGACTAGTAGGTGACAGACTTTTCCATACACAAGTCTGTAGGGTGACATACCTGGAGGGGTTTTGAACGTTGTCCGATGTGCCCATAATGCATCATCTAGTCTAAGGGACCGGTCTTTCCTAGTTGGTTTGACTACCTTTTCTAGGATGTTCTTCAGTTCCCTGTTTGAAATCTCGGCCTGCCCATTAGTCTGTGGATGGTACGCCGCGGCAACCTTGTGACAGACACCAAGTCTCTTTAAAACTTTAGTGATGAGCCTGTTATCAAAATGCTTACCTTCATCACTAATTATCGCCCTTGGGATTCCAAACCTGGTGAATATGTTCTTGTGAAGGAATCGATGGACGATTTTGGCATCATTCTTCGGGGGTGCCACAGCTTCAACCCATTTCACAAATTATCAACAACAAGGATGTTGTATAACTTACCACATGAATATGGGAAAGGTCCCATGAAATCTATCCCCCAAACATCAAATAGCTCAACCTCGAGAATAGGTTGTAGGGGAATCTCATTCCTCCTTGGTATATTCCCGGTTCTTTGGCAACTATCACATTGCTTGTAAAAAGCTTGGACATCCTTGTAAAGAGTGGGCCAATAGAAATCGGATTGGAGTACCTTTTCTGTTGTCCGTGTACCTCCAAAATGTCCTCCATAAGGGGTGGCATGGCATTGGTAGAGCGCTGCATGTTGTTCTTCTTCTGGAATACATCTCCTTATAACATGATCTGCACAGTGTTTGAACAAAAGAGGCTCGTCCCAAATATAATGCTTAGCATCATATTGGAACTGCTTCTTGCCTTGATAGTTAAGGTTACAAGGTAAAACACCAGTAACTAAATAATTTACAATATCAGTATACCAGGGTGTTGAGGGAATGGTTGCCGCCAATGTGTCTGCCGCGGTGGCGTGTGCATCAATCAATGCCATGGCAATGCTCTCCAAAATGGTGGATGCTAAAAGCATATGTTCATCTGGAAATGCATCTTGGATTTTTGTAATGGTGGAGGTGTTGCCGCCCTATTCAAGGCGTGACAGGGGGTCGGCAACTTGGTTCTCTGTACCTTTTCTGTCTCTAATATCAATGTCGAACTCTTATAGTAACAGAATCCAGCGAATCAATCGTGGCTTGGCATCTTTCTTCGTGAATAGGTACCTGAGAGCCGGGTGATCTGTGTGGAAAATTACCTTTGTTCCAATTAAGTATGGTCGAAATTTGTCAAAGGCAAAGACCACTGCTAACAGTTCTTTCTCGGTGGTGGTGTAGTTGACTTGGGTAAGATATAGGGTTTTACAGGCATAGTAAATATACACTGCTATCAGAATAAGAAGATGGGCCAGATTGAGTTACATCGTAGTGTGAAACTGCGTTGAACTCGTAAAAGTCTTGTAGTGCAAAGTCAATATCACTGCCACAGCGGGTGATGAATAGAACACTGCCACGACGAGGAACTAGGCGGGCCTTCAAGGTTCGGCAGAATGTCCTAATTTGATTCTAACTTATCTCTAAGTTTTGAATAATGTTGATGCCCACTCTTTGACAATAACTCTCGGCGTAAACCTAGGTTAAACAACAACCTTCCCACGTTCCTTCTTAGCCGCCTTAAACCTAGAATTATCTTTAAGCTAAGTTGATTCTCTCCTTAATTGGAGGGAATTGTGTTTATCCCTTTCTTGAGTTTTAACTCTCTCAGATTGAAACAAATAGATGTGCTCACAAATATCTCTCGATTCTATTGTAAACAAAGATAAAGAACATATGATAAACAAACCTTGAATTGAATTACATAAAAAAAACTTTAACTAATTACAACCGTACTCACAACTACTAAACAAAACAATATTAACCCTAAGGAAAGTTTAGAACATAATGTGAATAAGAAAACTCAAAAATAAATTCTAAATCCTAATCTCTCTCCTTGTTGTCTTCCAATCGGTCAAGCCCTCTTTTTATAGGCGGTTACATGTGAAACCCTATTTGGGGAGGAAGTTTCTCTTTAGAAGGAAGTTAAGTTGGAATTAAATGTTGTTAAACGTCTGATTGTTTTATTCCAAAATAACTCCTCTTTTGGGCTTTTCTTGTGCCACAAGCTTCTTCCTTGTTTGGGTCTTCTCACGTCATCTCTAGACGCTCCTGGGCTCCATTCGTCATGTGGTTTGGTTCTGCTGATTCAGGAAATTCTCCTCTTCCTATCGCACTCCCTTTTGGCCAATCTCCAATGTGCCGCCGCGACGATAGTGTTGGCGACAATCTGTCTCGGCGGCCCATTATTTGAACTACGTCAGTACAGTTCTTTTCTACAATGATGGTTGGTCCTGTGTGACTTGATGTGATCAATATTCTTTCTCCTCCTCTCCGATCATTCTTTTGCTCTGCTGCCGCGGCGAGTGCCGGCGACAGTCTCCTATAACCTGTAATGCAAATGCAACCAAAAATAGTGTCTTTTCTCCACATATAATCGTAAATGCTGTAACAAGCTGAGTGAAGGAAAGATGCTGTAAAATATGTGTTGAGTGTGTAAAAGTTCTATTATTTACACCCTTTTTAACCCATATTTCTGCTGCATTCAAGCATCATTGCATTGCATTTAGGTTAGTTTTCGATAAAACATCACAATTATATAAAAGGCACGGATTCTACTAAAAGATGGCGTATTTTGCAGGTAACTGCCATGGTTGACGATGAAGGCAGGCGCAAGGCAGATAAGCAGAAGAGCGGAACTGGACAAGCAGCCGAAGAAGACGAACCTGTCATGGACCTGTCGTGACAGCAAGGTGACAGCAACTTTATGAAGAGGAAAAGTAAAGTGGACCTCGATAGATAGAGAAAAATCTGCTCGTCTGTCGTGTGAAAGCCAAATATTTTTCCAAGCCCCGGATCAAAAGATATGTCAAGCCAAAGCTCAAGGAGAGGAATTCCCATGAAATAAGGATGCGGCTGGAAAGTAGGAGTCTTTAGAGATTTAGTCTTTATTAGAATCTTACTTTTAATTAAAGTTGTAATCCTTGTTACCTTAGATAACTTGAGCCCAAAGCTTATATAAGGGCATAGATTTAACCTAGGAGGCATAACCGATTACCCCATAACCAAAACCAAACCCCTGCCGTCCACCCGTCACCGACATGTTCTAAGTTCCCCCTAGGGCTACGGGTTGTTTTGTAAAGTAGTTGCAAGGGTTGCTTTGTTTTAGGATTTTTCAAGTTCAATAAAATAAACTTCAAGTTCTTTTATCTTGGTTTTAATATCTTGCAAGAGCATCGGGAGAGCATTGTGAGGTTATCCATTTACTTAGCATCGGGAGAGTTAAGTATACGAAAGAGATAAGAGCGCGTTCTCTAGTTTATAGTTGAACCATCTCGTGCCTAGGGATAGGGCGAGGTTAAGTGGCTAAAGAAGAATTCATACACATCGCTGTTCATCCTTCGATTCACGCCGGGAGGTATCATCAAAGACGTGGTCATCGACAGACTTGGACCTAGGGATAGGCCAAGGCAGATCTGGGATTCTTGCCAAGCTTGAAGTACTGAGTTGGTGTGTCTGCTGCCGCGACAGCTAACGGACAGCCGCCGCGACAGGTGCTATCGGCGACGGGAGCGACGACAGAACTGGAAATCCTAAGCAATTCAATACCTGCACTACTGAGCAATTCAATACCAGCCCATTCTCTCTATCTTGATTTCTCAATCCTTTTATTTACGTTTTTTACTTTATTATTCTCGTGACAACTCTTAATTATTTCTTTTACTTTCGTGCAGTAAACAAGGTGAAGTCATTAGCCCAATCCCTGTGGAGACGATATCCGATACTTCGTATCACTTTACTACTTGCGTCGTGTACACTTGCACTACAATTGCGATAGACTCTTTTACACGCAACAAGTTTTTGGCGCCGTTGCCGGGGATTGGCAACATAACTACATCTTTCTTTTATTGCACTTTTTGCTTTTATTTTTATTTTTGTTTTCGTTTTCGTTTTTATTTTTATTTTTCTTTAATTTTTCTTTTGTGCTTTCAACTCTCGCTTTTCACGAGGTTATCTTGTTTATGCGCAGATCCAAAAGAGGTGAAGATCCTGAGTATAAATTAGATCCGGAGATCGAACGTTCCTTCAATCTCAAGAAACAACTTCGCCGCCTTTTAGATCGGAACGAATACCTCGAGGAACAGCTAGAGCAGATGGCACGTAACCAGCCTGTTGGTGGCGGTGTACCGCCTGTCGATGACCCGCCCGTAGCAGGTGGACGACGGTCATGTCGTGACTACATGCTGAATGATCATGTAGAACTGGAGACCACGCTGCCGGATATTGATGTTGACAACTTCGAACTTAAACCTGTCATGTTTAGTATGATCAACAACGCCGGGCAGTTCAGCGGTTCTGCGACAGAAGATGCTAGAGAGCATCTCAAGACGTTCGAGGAGATCTGTGGTTCGTTTAGACTGCCAGGAGTTAGTCCGGAGATACTAAGGCTTCGGTTATTCCCCCATTCATTAAGGGACAAAGCTAAAACTTGGTGGAATAAACTTACACCGGGTTCTATTATGACTTGGGCAGATTTAACTCGTGAATTTTTGTCTCGTTTTAATCCTTCACATTTAGCTGAGCGATTACGTAATGAAATTGCTACTTTTCAACAGGAAGACGACGAGCTGATGCACGAGGCCTGGGACAGATTTACTACTCTTCTACAGAACTGCCCAATGCATGGATTCCCTGTCTGGAATCAGGTAACAAAGTTCTATAATGCTGCTAACTTACAAACTCGCATTCGGATTGATTCTGCAGCAAATGGACTATTATTGGATAAAGATCCGGACGAGGCACTACAAGTTTTGAAAAATCTAGCTAAGAATGAGGAGCAGTTTCCGACAGCTAGAAGAGGGGGTAAACGGGTACTTGCTGTCAAGGACTATAAAGCCGACAGCACTATGAAAACACAGGTAGCATTCCTTACTAAAGCAATGAAACGGTTATTAAACGAAGATGAATTACAAGGATTTGCTGTCGAGGAAGTTTGTGCCACTTGTGAGGGAAATCATAGTAGGGATGAGTGCCCAATAAATGTTGAAGAAGGAAAATATGTTGGAAATTACAAGCCGAATTATAATTCCAACAACTACAATCCTAATTGGAGGAAAGATCCCAAATTTTCCTGGAGTAACCCCAACAATGCCCTGAATCCGCAAGCATATAATCAGAATCAGGGAGGTCCTAGATTGCTGACGAGACAGCAACTGCCGCAGCAACTGCCGCCGCAACAGCCGCAGAACATGCCGCAGCACCTGCCGCCGCAGCAGCAACAGCAGCCACCACCTGCCACGAGTAGTATATTGGAGCAGACTCTGGCCACCTTTATGTCTCAGACTGGTACGTATATGGAGAATATTAATCAGTTTGTCAAGAAGACGGAGACCTTTATGGATAAAACCGAGATGAGAATGACAAATCATGAGGCTACCTTGAGATCTCTAGAGACACAAATGGGTCAGGTGTCGCAACATATTAAACCAAGGCAGAATGGAGGATTCCCTAGCAATACTGAAAATGCTAGACCGCTCCCACATGAGCAATGTAAGGCGATTACTACTAGGAGTGGGAAAAAGTTACCAGGGCCGGAAAAACAAGCTGATACAGAAAAGGAACCCGCCTTGGATAAACCTGCCGAGGGAGCTGCCCCGACAGGTGATAAACAGACTATTGCCGATGAACCTGTCACGACAGCAGAAGCGACAGAGGAGAAAAAAGATGATTACCGTCCTCAGATTCGCATGCAGTGGGAAGGACGCATTGCTGATTATCGTCCTCCACCACCCTTTCCTCAACGGATACAGCAAGCTAAGCATGAATCTCAACTTAAAAAGATTTATGATATTTTTAAACAGTTTCATATTAATATTCCATTGTTAGATGTTGTTAGAGAAATGCCTGGTTATGCTAAATTTCTCAAGGATGTTATGTCGAAAAAATCTAAACTTGGGGAATTTGAAACGGTAAGGATGCAAGAAGGTTGCATGAGTATTCTTCATAGGCAGCCGCCCCAGAAAAAGAAGGATCCGGGGAGCTTCATCATACCTTGTGTAATCGGCGATAAATTTGTGGGTAAGGCACTTTGTGATCTTGGTGCCGATGTTAATCTAATGCCCAAATCTGTTTTTCAGAAATTAGGTATTGGGAAGGCGCGGCCCACGACAGTTACCCTACAGCTAGCCGACCGCTCTTACGTTCACCCCGAAGGAAAAATTGAAGATATTTTGGTAAGAGTGGATAAGCTTATTTTTCCTGCTGACTTTCTTATTTTAGATTGTGAGGCAGATGAGAACGCACCAGTCATGCTTGGGCGACCCTTCTTAGCCACGGGAAGATCATTGATTGATGTGGAGAAAGGAGAACTCACCATGCGCGTCAACGATCAAGAAATTAAGTTGAATGTTCTCCAAGCAATGAAACATGCTGATGTGGACGAGGAATGCAAGGCCATCATTGAGGTGACCTTTGATTACCCCTGCACCAGGTCGGGCTGCCGTGATATAAAATTTGGTCACTGCTGCGACAGCCACCTACAGGCCTGTCACGACAACGACGACGACAGCAACGATGACAGCACCGACGACAGTGACTCCTCTGAATCTGATACATCCAATACTGAAGGTCAAGAGGAGGTAGACTGGGTAGACCATCGTCCAGGTAAGTTATTCGAACCCTTGAATTACACTTCGGATAACCATTTAATCCGAAAGCCATCTACTGTTGAACCACCTGTCTTAGAACTTAAGCCCCTGCCAGGGCAGCTTAAATATGCTTATCTTGGTTGTGATGACACACTGCCCGTAATCATCTCTGCTAAGCTGCCGCAGGAACAGGAACGACAGCTGATCGACATGTTAAGGCAGCACAAAAAGGCGATTGGATGGACGATAACAGATATACAGGGCATTAGTCCGGCAATATGCATGCACAAAATCCTCCTAGAGGAAGATCATAAGCCGACTATTGATGCCCAAAGGCGGTTAAACCTTGCGATGAAGGAGGTAGTGCGTAAAGAGATCATTAAATGGTTAGATGCTGGTATTATTTACGCCATCTCCGACAGCAAATGGGTAAGCCCGGTGCAATGTGTTCCCAAGAAAGGAGGAATGACCGTGATAACCAACGAGAACAATGAGTTAATCCTAACCAGGACTGTGACCGGTTGAAGGGTTTGTATGGACTATCGGAAGCTTAACAAAGCTACCCGAAAGGACCACTTTCCTTTACCCTTTATTGATCAAATGCTTGATAGATTAGCGGGTAAACCTTACTATTGTTTTCTTGATGGTTACTCAGGTTACAACCAAATTGCTATTGCACCAGAGGATCAAGAGAAAACGACTTTTACATGCCCCTACGGAACATACGCGTTTAGGAGGATGCCATTTGGACTTTGTAATGCACCTGCCACCTTCCAAAGGTGCATGATGGCTATATTCTCCGACATGGTAGAGGACTTCCTTGAGATTTTCATGGATGATTTTTCCGTCTTTGGAGACGATTTTGAGAGCTGCCTCGGCAATCTTCAAAAGGTACTTGAAAGATGTGAAAAAGCTAATCTTGTTTTAAATTGGGAAAAATGCCACTTTATGGTGGATGAAGGGATAGTCCTTGGCCATAAGATTAGCTGCCGTGGAATAGAAGTCGACAGGGCAAAAATAGAAGTAATCGAGAAGCTGCCGCCACCAACAACAGTCAAGGGCATTAGGAGTTTTTTAGGGCATGCTGGGTTTTATCGGAGATTTATTGCGAATTTCTCGAAAATCACGAAGCCCCTATGTCATCTCTTAGAGCAGAACCGACCCTTTGACTTCAATGATGAATGTACTGAAGCATTCAAGGTTTTGAAGGAAAAACTAGTGACAGCCCCCATAGTACAGCCACCAGATTGGACACAGCCATTCGAGATTATGTGTGATACTAGTGACTATGCTGTCGGGGCAGCACTTGGGCAGCGCAGAGATAAGCTGTTTCATGTCATATACTATGCCAGCAAGACGTTAAATGATGCCTGTTGCATGTAAAATAGTCTATCGCAATTATAGTGCAAGTATACACGACGCAAGTAGTAAAGTGATACGAAGTATCGGATATCGTCTCCACAGGGATTGGGCTAATGACTTCACCTTATTTCACTGCACGAAGTAAAAGAAATATTTATGAGATTTGTCACGAATAATAAAGTAAAAACGTAAATAAAGGATTGGAATATCAAGATAGAGATAATGGGCTGGTATTGAATTGCTCAGTAGTGCAGGTATTGAATTGCTTAGGATCTCCAGTTCTGTCGTCGCACCCGTCGCCGACAGCACCTGTCGCGGCGTCTGTCCGTTAGCTGTCGTGGTAGCGAATACTAACTCCGTACTTCAAGCTTGGCAAGAATCCCTGATCTGCCTTGCCCTATCCCTAGGCACAAGTCTGTCGATGATCAAGTCTTTGATGATACCTCCCGGCGTGAATCGAAGGATGAACACCGATGTGTATGAATTCTTCCTTAGCCACTTAACCTCGCCCTATCCCTAGGCACGAGATGGTTCAACTATAAACTAGAGAACGCGCTCTTATCTCTTTCGTATACTTAACTCTCCCGATGCTAAGTAAATGGATAACCTCACAATGCTCTCCCGATGCTCTTGCAAGATATTAAAACCAAGATAAAAGAACTTGAAGTTTATTTTATTGAACTTGAAAAATCCTAAAACAAAGCAACCCTTGCAATCTACTTTACAAAACAACCCGTAGCCCTAGGGGGAATTTAGAACATATTGGTGACAGGTAAACGGCAGGGTTTAGGTTTCGGTTATGGGGTAGTCGGCTTTGGGGTAGAATGAGGGATTATGCCTCCTAGGTTAAATCTATGCCCTTATATAAGCTTTGGGCTCAAGTATTCTAAGTTAACAAGGATTACAACTTTAATGAAAAGTAAGATTCTAATAAATGCTAAATCTCTAAGGATTCCTACTTTTCAGCCGCCTCCTTGTTTCATGGAAATTCTTCTCCTTGAGCTTTGGCTTGAAATATCTTTTGATCCGGGGCTTGGAAAAATATTTGGCTTTCACACGACAGACGAGCAGATTTTTCTCTATCTATCGAGGTCCACTTTACTTTTCCTCTTCATGAAGTTGCTGTCGCCTTGCTGTCACGACAGGTCCATGACAGGTTCGCCTTCTTCGTCTGCTTATCCAGTTCAGTTTTCCTGCTTATCTGCCCTGCGCCTGCCTTCTTTGTCTACTATGGCAGCAACTTGCTGTCGTCCTCTGTTGTCACGGCAGCTCTATGGCAGCATTGTCCTCTTCGTCTGCTTGTCCAGTTCAGCTCTTCTGCTTATCTGCCCTGCGCCTGCCTTCACCGTCTACGACGGCGGAAACCTGCCAAAAACAGCCATTTTTAGTAGAATCTGTGCCTTTTATATATTTGTGATGTTTTGCTGTAAACTGGCCTAAATACAATGAAATGGTGCTTGAATGCTACAGAAATATGGGTTAAAAAGGGTGTAAATAATAGAACTTTTACACACTCAACACACCCCCAAACTCAAGTTTTTGCTTGCCCTCAAGCAACTAAGAACTAAAAGAAAACGAAATTTTTGTTTTGGCTTTCAAACAGTGAGTTTTCCCTTACCCGTCGTTCGTTCCCTGTGGCGGCAGCAACCTGTCGGATAATTTAGGATCTGTCCGGAATCTCCCTATAGTCCTCGTGCAGTGTGTGCATGCTTGTGAACAGTTATATGCTAAGACTCTCTTAGTTTCACTAGAATATTCAACTCTTTAACTCGAATTTTTATGCCAAAGTTTATTTTCTTGAAGACACATTTTCATGCTTCTTTTTCTTCTATTTTCAAGCTAAGTTTTTACTAGAGCCAGTTTCGGGCACCTCTAGTTACTAGAGCCGGTTTCGGGCACCTCTAGTTAGCTTCTTAGAGCCGGTTTCGGGCACCTCTAGGTTTTTGAGTTTCTTTTGCTAAACTTCTTTCCTAGAGCCAGTGTTAGGCACCTCTAGGGGCTATCCAAGTTCTAAGCATCCTATTCTAGTTTGGCTAAAAGAAATCTAAGCAATATAACAGTCACAATGGTGTTTAAGTTTTTCAGAACTATATAAAGGCTCTAAACTTCTCCTTAAACTGTCCTAAAGATGCTGCCACGACAGGGTTGTCATGACAGGCAAGTTCAATTCACAATTTTAAGCCAAAATTTTCAAGATTTTTTTTTAAAAGTACTAAGTAAAAGACACAAAATTTAACTAAGATGTACTCCATGAATATGGAGGGTTGCCACCCCCAAACTCGAGAGTTGCATTGCCCTCAATGCAAAAAATAAAAATGAAAACATATGAAGGCAGTACATCACAAAATATATATGGCAGGCAGCAATAAGAAGATAAGAAACTTAAATTTTCATCATTGTCTTCACTGCTGCTGCTGAGGCGGATCTGGCGGCAGGTTCTGGTTCGCGGGGCAGGTTGGGGAGGTTGCTGTAAAACCTGAATATCAGAGCTGTTGCCGCTGCTATCACTGCTGCTGTTGGCCCTCGGTAGAGTTTTCTTATCTGCCATTCTTTTCTGCCTCTTTACCGGTGTAAATTCTTTCGACAGGTTCCTCTTAATAGAGGGTTCAATGTCACTGTCTGCCCAGACAGAGGAGGAAGAGAATCCAACAACAAAGGCAGCAAGGTCATCCGAGGGCACTTGTCGCTTTGTTCCTTGAGCAGATGTTTCGACATGGGTGCTGCCGGCTGCCGTCGGGGCAGGTGATGGTATGGAGGCGGCAGGTGATGAAAGGCTTGAGGCCCAGATTCTTTTACCTTTGGAGTATAAATGAGGCCTCGTTCTTCCCACAGATCTCTGGTTGCAAAGGACTGTGGGGGAGTTGCTGCCGGTGAGGAAGTAGAGGCAGCATTGCGGCGGGTTTTTTCTGGAAGACATGTTAGTGCAAGGGTTGTGAAAAGTAATTGAAAGCAAATGAAAACTAAAGATGGAGAGCAAGTAAGAAAAGCAGAAGTGAGTGAAAATGAAAATGAAACGGGGTTTTATAGAAAAGGAATTTCTGCCCGTTGAAGCTGTAACGACAGGCGCGAATAACGGGGCGGCTGTCGAGCTTTAGCGTGTCTGATGCGTCTGACAAACGTTTCCGCGTCTGTCATGCGTCTGTCACACATTTCTGCGTCTGTCGTGACAGCATGGTGACAGCCTGTCTTTTCCGCATCTGTCATGACAGGCTGGCGACAGGCTTCAATATTGGGCTTTGTTGGGCTGATGGATGGGTGTTGGGTTTAGTTCACTTCTCCTGTTCTTCTTGGCTCCTTTATTTCCTAAAAGCATTATTTGAATAAAATAAACCTAATTTCCTAATAATAAATAAATAAAATAAAATAATTAAAAATAAAAATTAGGTTAAATTAGGGATGCCTTGTGGGGCATCACCTAAAGTAACCACTTCCTGTATTCCTGGGGCTTCAGTCCCCTGATAATGCTTGAGGCGTTGTCCATTGACTTTGATTTGGTGCCCGTCCTTTAGTGATTGAATTGTAATGGCACCATGGGGAAAAACTTGAACCACTTGGAACGGGCCAGACCATCTAGATTTAAGCTTCCCTGGGAAGAGTTTCAACCTAGAATTAAACAACAACACAAGCTGCCCTGGGCAGAATTGTCGTGGCAGCAACTTCTTGTCATGCCACTTCTTAGTCTTTTCCTTGTAAATCCTTGCATTGTCGTAGGCCATTGTTCGTATTTCATCGATCTCATTCAAATCTAACAACCTTTTCTGGCCTGCCTTGTCCAAGTCCATGTTTACTGCCTTGATTGCCCAATATGCCTTGTGCTCTATCTCGACAGGCAGGTGGCAGGTTTTCCCATAGATCAATCGGAATGGAGACATGCCCAATGGAGTCTTAAAAGCTGTCCTGTATGCCCATAATGCATCATTCAGAAGTAAAGACCAATCTTTCCTATTTGGTTTAACCATCTTTTCAAGAATGTTCTTCACTTCCCTGTTGGAAATCTCAGCCTGTCCATTGGTCTGTGGGTGGTATGCTGTCGCAATTCTGTGCTTGACACCATATTTCTTCAAGGCGGCAGCAATTACCCTATTGTCAAAATGTCTCCCTTCATCACTGATAATCGCCCTAGGGATGCCAAATCTAGAAAATATGTTTTTGTGCAAAAACTTTTGGACCGTTTTGGCATCATTCTTTTGAGTTGCGATTGCTTCTACCCATTTGGAGACATAATCCACTGCTAGGAGGATGTAAAGATTTCCACATGAAGATGGAAAAGGTCCCATAAAATCAATCCCCCAAACGTCGAAAATCTCGACTTCTAGGATATTCTGCAGTGGCATCTCGTTTCTCCTCGAGATGTTACCTGTCCGCTGGCACCTGTCACAGTTTTTGTAAAATTCCTGTGCGTCCTTGTACAGTGTCGGCCAGTAGAACCCTGACTGCAGAACCTTGGCAGCAGTTTTATTGCCTCCTAAGTGTCCTCCATATTGTGAAGCATGACAGTGATGGAGAATGTCTTCTTGCTCTTCCTGTGGTACACACCTCCTTATAACCTGATCTGCGCATATTTTGAAAAGAAGAGGTTCGTCCCAATAATAATGTTTAACATCATTTTGAAACCTCTTCCTGGCTTGATAAGTAAGATCAGAAGGTAATATTCCGCTAACTATAAAATTAACGAAATCAGCATACCAGGGAATGTTAGAAGACTTACCTGCCGCCATGGCTGTCGCGACAGCTATTGCGGCAGCAAAGAGCTGCTCATCTGGGAAGGTCTCTAGTATGTGTGTCTCATCTACAGGTAGACTCTGTCCCATCTCCAACCTCGACAAGTGATCTGCCACCTGATTTTCTGTCCCCTTTTTGTCTTTGATTTCAAGGTCGAATTCTTGTAATAGCAAGATCCACCGTATCAATCTAGGCTTGGCATCCTTCTTTGCGAACAAGTACTTAAGGGCAGAATGGTCGGTGTGCACTATTACTTTCGTCCCCAAGTATGTAAGAACGAAACTTGTCGATGGAGAACACCACAGCTAACAGCTCCTTTTCTGTGGTGGTATAATTCACTTGGGCATCATTCAATGTTTTGCTTGCATAATATATGACATGAAACAGCCTGTCCTTGCGCTGCCCAAGTGCTGCCCCGACAGCATAGTCACTAGCATCATACATAATTTCAAACGGTTGCGTCCAGTCTGGTGGCTGTACTATGGGAGCTGTCACTAGTTTTTCCTTCAGAACCTTGAATGCTTCAGTACATTCTTCATTAAAGTCAAAGGGTCGATTCTGCTCTAAGAGATGACATAGGGGCTTCGTGATTTTTGAGAAATTTGCAATAAATCTCCTATAAAAACCATCATGCCCTAGAAAACTCCTAATGCCCTTGACTGTGGTTGGCGGCGGCAACTTTTCTATGACTTCAATCTTTGCCCTGCCGACTTCTATACCACGGCAGCTAATCTTATGGCCTAGGACTATCCCTTCATCCACCATAAAGTGGCATTTCTCCCAATTTAAAACCAAGTTTGCTTTTTCGCATCTTTCGAGCACCTTATGTAAATTGCCTAAGCAACTCTCAAAATCGTCACCAAAAACAGAAAAATCATCCATAAAAATTTCCAGGAAGTCCTCTACCATGTCCGAAAATATAGCCATCATGCATCTTTGGAAGGTGGCAGGTGCGTTACAGAGTCCAAACGGCATCCTCCTAAATGCGTACGTACCGTAGGGGCATGTGAAAGTCGTTTTCTCTTGATCTTCTGGTGCAATGGCAATTTGGTTATAACCTGAATAACCATCAAGAAAACAATAGTAAGGTTTACCCGCTAATCTATCAAGCATTTGATCAATAAAGGGTAAAGGAAAGTGGTCCTTTCGAGTAGCTTTGTTAAGCTTCCGATAGTCCATACAAACCCTCCAACCGGTCACAGTCCTGGTTGGGATTAACTCATTGTTTTCGTTGGTTATCACAGTCATGCCTCCTTTCTTGGGAACACATTGCACCGGGCTTACCCATTTGCTATCGGAGATGGCGTAGATAATACCAGCATATAACCATTTAATTATCTCTTTACGCACGACCTCCTTCATCGCTAGGTTTAACCGCCTTTGGGCATCAATAGTCGGCTTATGATCGTCCTCTAGGAGGATTTTGTGCATACAGATTGCCGGACTAATGCCCTGAATGTCTGCTATCGTCCATCCTATCGCCCTCTTGTGCTGTCGTAACATGTCAATTAGCTGTCGTTCCTGCTCCTGCGGCAGCTTAGCATAAATGATTACAGGCAGTGTGTTATCGCAACCAAGATAAGCATATTTAAGCTGCCCCAGCAGGGGCTTAAGTTCTAAGACAGGGGGTACAACAGTAGATGGTTTTTGGATTAAATGGTTATCCGAAGTGTAATTCAAGGGTTCGGATAACTTACCTGGACGATGGTCTAACCAATTTACCTCCTCTTGACCTTCAGTGTCAGATGTATCGGAGTTAGAGGAGTAGCTGTCGTCGGTGCTGTCGTCGTCACTGTCGTGACAGGTCTGTAAGTGGCTGTCACAGCAGTGTCCAAATTGTATATCACGGCAGCCCGACCTGATGCAGGGTTGATCAAAGGTCACCTCAATGATGGCCTTACATTCCTCGTCCACATCAGCATGTTTCATTGCTTGGAGAACATTCAGCTTGATTTCTTGATCGTTCACGCGCATGGTGAGTTCTCCTTTCTCCACATCAATCAATGATCTTCTCGTGGCTAAGAAGGGTCGCCCAAGGATGACTGGTGCGTTCTCATCTGCCTCACAATCTAAAATAAGAAAGTCAGCAGGAAAAATAAGCTTATCCACTCTTACCAAAATATCTTCAATTTTTCCCTCGGGATGAACGTAAGAGCGGTCAGCTAGCTGTAGGGTAACTGTCGTGGGCCGCGCCTTGCCAATACCTAGTTTCTGAAAAACAGATTTGGGCATTAGATTAACACTAGCACCAAGATCACATAATGCCTTACCCACAAATCTGTCGCCGATTACGCAAGGTATGAGGAAGCTCCCCGGATCCTTCTTTTTCTGGGGTGGTTGCCGATGAAGAATACTCATGCAACCTTCTTGCATCCTTACCGTTTCAAATTCCCCAAGTTTAGATTTTTTAGACATGACATCCTTGAGAAATTTAGCATAACTGGGCATCTCCCTAACAACATCTAACAACGGAATGTTAATATGAACCTGTTTAAAAATATCATAAATCTTTTTAAGTTGAGATTCATGCTTAGCTTGCTGTATCCGTTGCGGAAAAGGTGGTGGAGGACGGTAATCAGCAATGCGTCCTTCCCACTGCATGCGAATCTGAGGACGATACTCATCTTTCTTCTCCTCTGTCGCTTCTGCTGTCGTGACAGGCTCATCGGCAGCAGTCTGTTTATCACCTGTCGGGGCAGTTTCCTCGGCAGGTTTATCCAAGGCAGGTTCCTTTTCTTTTTCAGCTTCTTTTTCCGGCCCTGGTAACTTTTTCCCACTCCTAGTAGTAATTGCCTTACATTGCTCATGTGGGGGTGGTCTAGCATTTTCAGTATTGCTAGGAAATCCTCCATTCTGCCTTGGCTTAATGTGCTGCGACACCTGACCCATTTGTGTCTCTAGAGATTTCAATGTAGCCTCATGATTTGTCATTCTCATCTTGGTTTCATCCATAAAGTCTTCCGTTTTCTTGACAAACTTATTAATGTTCTCCATATACGTACCAGTCTGAGACATAAAGGTGGCCAGAGTCTGCTCCAATACACTACTCGTGGCAGGTGGTGGCTGTTGTTGTTGCTGAGGCGGCAGGTTCTGCGGCAGGTTCTGCGGCAGATGCTGTCGCGTTAACAATCTAGGACCCCCTTGATTCTGATTATTTGCTTGCGGATTTAGGGCATTGTTAGGGTTACTCTAGGAAAATTTGGGATCCTTCCTCCAATTAGGGTTGTAGTTGTTGGAATTGTAACTTAGTTACCTGATTCCAGACGGGGAATCCATGCATTGGGCAGTTTCGTAGAAGAGTTGTGAATCTGTCCCAGGCCTCGTGCATTGGCTCGTCATCTTCCTGTTGAAAAGTAGCAATTTCATTACGTAATCGCTCAGCTAAATGTGAAGGATTAAAGCGAGACAAAAATTCACGAGTTAAATCTGCCCAAGTCATAATAGAACCCGGTGTAAGTTTATTCCACCAAGTTTTAGCTCTGTCCCTCAATGAATGGGGAAATAACCGAAGCCTCAGTATCTCCGGACTAACTCCTGGCAGTCTAAACGAACCACAGATCTCCTGGAACGTTTTGAGATGCTCCCTAGCATCTTCTGTCGCAGAACCACTAAACTGCCCGGCGTTGTTGATCATACTAAACATGACAGGTTTAAGTTCGAAGTTGTCAACGTCAATATCCGGCAGCGTGGTCTCCAGCTCTACATGATCGTTCAGCATATAGTCACGACATGACCGTCGTCCACCTGCCACGGGCGGGTCACCGACAGGCGGGATTTCTTCACCGGCAGGCTGATTACGTGCCATCTGCTCTAGCTGTTCTTCAAGATATTCGTTTCGGTCTAAAAGGTGGCGAATCTGTTTCTTGAGATTGAAAGAACGTTCGATCTCCGGATCTAATTTATACTCAGGATCTTCACCTCTTTTCGATTTGCGCATAAAAAGACAAACCTTGTGAAAAGCAAGAGTTTAAAACACAAAAGAAAAATTAAAGAAAATAGAAAAACAAAAACAAAAGCGAAAATAAAAACAAAAAGTGCAAGGAAAGAAAGGTGTAGTTATGTTGCCAATCCCCGACAACGGCGCCAAAAACTTGTTGCGTGTAAAATAGTCTATCGCAATTATAGTGCAAGTATACACGATGCAAGTAGTAAAGTGATACGAAGTATCGGATATCGTCTCCACAGGGATTGGGCTAATGACTTCACCTTATTTCACTGCACGAAGTAAAAGAAATATTTATGAGATTTGTCACGAATAATAAAGTAAAAACGTAAATAAAGGATTGGAATATCAAGATAGAGATAATGGGCTGGTATTGAATTGCTCAGTAGTGCAGGTATTGAATTGCTTAGGATCTCCAGTTCTGTCGTCGGACCCGTCGCCGACAGCACCTGTCGCGGCGTCTGTTCGTTAGCTGTCGCGGTAGCGAATACTAACTCCGTACTTCAAGCTTGGCAAGAATCCCTGATCTGCCTTGCCCTATCCCTAGGCACAAGTCTGTCGATGATCAAGTCTTTGATGATACCTCCCGGCGTGAATCGAAGGATGAACACCGATGTGTATGAATTCTTCCTTAGCCACATAACCTCGCCCTATCCCTAGGCACGAGATGGTTCAACTATGAACTAGAGAACGCGCTCTTATCTCTTTCGTATACTTAACTCTCCCGATGCTAAGTAAATGGATAACCTCACAATGCTCTCCCGATGCTCTTGCAAGATATTAAAACCAAGATAAAAGAACTTGAAGTTTATTTTATTGAACTTGAAAAATCCTAAAACAAAGCAACCCTTGCAATCTACTTTACAAAACAACCCGTAGCCCTAGGGGGAATTTAGAACATATTGGTGACAGGTAAACGGCAGGGTTTAGGTTTCGGTTATGGGGTAGTCGGCTTTGGGGTAGAATGAGGGATTATGCCTCCTAGGTTAAATCTATGCCCTTATATAAGCTTTGGGCTCAAGTATTCTAAGTTAACAAGGATTACAACTTTAATGAAAAGTAAGATTCTAATAAATGCTAAATCTCTAAGGATTCCTACTTTTCAGCCGCCTCCTTGTTTCATGGAAATTCTTCTCCTTGAGCTTTGGCTTGACATATCTTTTGATCCGGGGCTTGGAAAAATATTTGGCTTTCACACGACAGACGAGCAGATTTTTCTCTATCTATCGAGGTCCACTTTACTTTTCCTCTTCATGAAGTTGCTGTCGCCTTGCTGTCACGACAGGTCCATGACAGGTTCGCCTTCTTCGTCTGCTTATCCAGTTCAGTTTTCCTGCTTATCTGCCCTGCGCCTGCCTTCTTTGTCTACTATGGCAGCAACTTGTTGTCGTCCTCTGTTGTCACGGCAGCTCTATGGCAGCATTGTCCTCTTCGTCTGCTTGTCCAGTTCAGCTCTTCTGCTTATCTGCCCTGCGCCTGCCTTCACCGTCTACGACGGCGGAAACCTGCCAAAAACAGCCATTTTTAGTAGAATCTGTGCCTTTTATATATTTGTGATGTTTTGCTGTAAACTGGCCTAAATACAATGAAATGGTGCTTGAATGCTACAGAAATATGGGTTAAAAAGGGTGTAAATAATAGAACTTTTACACACTCAACAATGCCCAAGTAAACTACACCACCACAGAAAAGGAGCTGTTAGCTGTGGTGTTCTCCATCGACAAGTTTCGTTCTTACATACTTGGAACGAAGGTAATAATACACACCGACGATTCTGCCCTCAAGTATTTGTTCGCAAAGAAGGATGCAAAGCCTAGGTTGATACGATGGATCTTGCTATTACAAGAGTTCGACCTGGAGATCAAAGACAAAAAGGGGACAGAAAATCAGGTGGCAGACCACTTGTCGAGGTTGGAAACGGGACAGAGTCTACCGTTAGATGAGACACACATACTGGAGACCTTCCCAGATGAGCAGCTCTTTGCTGCCGCAATCGCTGTCGCGACAGCCATGGCGGCAGGTAAGTCTTCTAACCTTCCCTGGTATGCTGATTTCGTTAATTTTATAGTTAGCGGAATATTACCTTCTGATCTTAATTATCAAGCCAGGAAGAGGTTCCAAAATGATGTTAAGCATTATTATTGGGACGAACCTCTTCTTTTCAAAATGTGCGCAGATCAGGTTATAAGGAGGTGTGTACCACAAGAAGAGCAAGACGACATTCTCCATCACTGTCATGCTTCACAATATGGAGGTCACTTAGGAGGCAATAAGACTGCTGCCAAGGTGCTGCAGTCAGGGTTCTACTGGCCGACACTATATAAAGATGCACAGGATTTTTATAAGAACTGTGACAGGTGCCAGCGGACAGGTAACATCTAGAGGAGAAACGAGATGCCATTGCAGAATATTTTAGAAGTCGAGATCTTCGACGTTTGGGGGATTGATTTTATGGGACCTTTTCCATCTTCATGTGGAAATCTTTACATCCTCCTAGCAGTAGACTATGTCTCTAAGTGGGTCGAAGCCATCGCCACTCAAAAGAATGATGCCAAGACGGTTCAGAAGTTTTTGCATAAAAACATTTTTTCTAGATTTGGCATCCCTAGGGCGATTATCAGTGATGAAGGGAGACATTTTGATAATAAGGTAATTGCTGCCGCCTTGAAGAAATATGGTGTCAAGCACAGGATCGCGACAGCATATCACCCACAGACCAATGGACAGGCTGAAATATCCAATAGGGAAGTGAAGAACATTCTTGAAAAGATGGTTAAACCAACTAGGAAAGATTGGTCTTTACTTCTGAATGATGCATTATGGGCATACATGACAGCTTTTAAGACTCCATTGGGCATGTCTCCATACCGTTTGATTTATGGGAAAACCTGTCACTTGCCTGTCGAGATCGAGCACAAAGCATATTGGGCAATCAAGGCAGTGAATATGGACTTGGATAAGGCAGGCCAGAAAAGGCTGTTAGATCTAAATGAGATTGAGGAATTACGGACAATGGCCTACGACAATGCAAGGATTTACAAGGAAAAGACTAAGAAGTGGCATGACAAGAAGTTGCTGCCACGACAGTTCTGCCCAGGGCAGCTTGTGTTGTTGTTTAATTCTAGGTTGAAACTCTTCCCAGGGAAGCTCAAATCTAGATGGTCTGGCCCGTTCCAAGTGGTTCAAGTTTTTCCCCATGGTGCCATTACAATTAAATCATTAAAGGACGGGCACCAATTCAAAGTCAATGGACAACGCCTCAAGCATTATCAGGGGACTGAAGCCCCAGGAATACAGGAAGTGGTTACTTTAGGTGATGCCCCACAAGGCATCCCTAATTTAACCTAATTTTTATTTTTATTTATTTAGGAAATTAGGTTTATTTTATTCGAATAATGTTTTATTTTTCTAATTTCAGTTTTTAGAAAATAAAGGAGTCAAGAAGGAAAGGAGAAGTGACCCAAGCCCACCGCCCATCCATGAGTCCAATAAAGCCCATTTATGGAAACCTGTCGTTTCGGCTGCCGCCGCGGACGGATATGACAGGCTGTCAACAGACTGACACGGCAGACGCAGAAGCGTGCGGCAGACGCGTAACAGACGCATAAATGCGTGTCAGACGTGTCAGACACGCTAAATCCAATCTGCCGCCCCGTTATTCCCGCCTGCCGTTGCGGCATTAAATGGGCAGATACCCGACCGCTATAAAACCCCTTCCCATTTTCATTTTTCATCACTTCTGATTTTTCTCTCTTGTTTTTATCCTCTAGTTTTATTTGTTTTCTCTCTTTCACAGCCCTTGCAACTAAAATGTCGTCGAGACAAACCCGTCGTAACGCTACCTCCGCTTCTTCTTCAGCAGCAGCATCACCATTCGCCAAAAAGGAATTATGGGAGGAGCGTGGCTTCATATACAACAGAAACGCTCCCCATATGGGACTCCGGCCGTTCATTGTGAAGGCCATCACGACACAGTTATGGGAGGACTTTGCCGAGCAGCCAGCAGAGCTAAATGATACCCTGGTCCGGGAGTTTTACGAGGCCATAGACAGCAAAACGACGACATTTGTCACCGTACGAGGCGTGGAAGTACCCTTCACTGCCAACAACATCAATCATATGTTCGGCCTCTTCTTTGGCCCCGATGATGATGCTCACCAATAATTTCTCGACACCCTTGACGCTGCTGCCTATGATGCTGTCATGATGGAGCTGACAGAGGCTGGTACATCATGGACAACCAGCAAGAAGAACCCCCACTCCGTCAATAGGGGGCAGCTCCTCCCCGAGGCAAAACTTTGGAACGCTTTCATCAAAAAGCGGATCCTGCCCTCTTCCCACCACACGACAGTCAACCGACAGCGGCTGGCCCTTATCCACTCCATTATGCACGACAGGCCTATCAATGTGGGTAGATATATGAGGGACAGCATCCTCGATTGTGCCTTCCGCTCCGACTCTCGCCTGTGCCTGCCATTCACCATCACTTCCCTCTGCCGATGTGCTGCTGTACCCGAAGAACCCTCCGACAAAATGAAGATGGGCAGTGTCTGGACTGACAACAACATCTCCAACCTCATGGAGGTCATAGTCGCATCACCCATCAACGCCTTCGACCCAAATGCCCCTCCTACAGACTCCGATGAAGAACCTGCCACCGACCCTGCCCCAGAAGCTGTCGCCGACACCGCTCCGACAGACCAGTCTGCCCACATCCTTGCTGCAATTTTACGGGTAGAGGAACGGCAAATGGGATTGATGACCTTCATCCGTGATTTCACCAATGCAACGGTAAATTTCATTACTAACACTTTACATTATTCGGATGTCATCTTCCCCACCTTCCCCGCCCATTATTTCCATATCCCCTCCCCTACACCTACTCCACCTGTCTCTCCCTATACACATTTTGTCGCTTCCACCCCATCCCCTTCCCCGACGGCAGCAGCCAGCCCACCGGCAGACACCTCCCCTCGAGGAACCAAAAGACCTGCCTCTGATGACAGCCCTCTTATACGGAGGAATTTAGAGAGGGAATTTACGTCGGTCAAACGGATAAAGCACATGGCAGACAAGAAACGGCTGCCCAAGGCTAGCTCCACCACCAGTAGCACATGGGACAGCGGCAGCAGTTCCGACGTCCGGCTAGTGGAGCAACCTGCCCCTCAACCTGCTCCTGAACCTGCCCAGCCCCCTCCACAGCGCAGACGCCGCCATCAGATCCGCGTCAGCAGCAGCAGCGAGGACAGCAATTGAAAATTTAAGTTTTTATTTTCCTCTTATTGCTGCCTACCTTTATCTTTTGTGATGTACTTTTCATGTTTTTATTTTTCTGTCATTTTGCATTGAGGGCAATGCAACCCTTGAGTTTGGGGGTGGCAACCCTCCATCATTAATGGAGTCTTAAGTACATCTTTTTATTAATTGTTGTGTCTTTTATTTAAGTTCTTTAAAAAAAATCAGAAAATTTAAACTGTTGGCTTAAAAACTGTGAAGTTAACTTACCTGTCATGACAGCTCTGTCGTGGCAGCATCTTTAGGACAGTTTAAGGAGAAGTTTAGAGCCTTTCTATAGTTCTGAAAAACTTAAACACCTTTGTGACTGTTATATTGCTTAGATTTCTTTTAGCCAAACTAGAATAGGATGCTTAGAACTTGAATAGCCCCTAGAGGGGCCTAACACTGGCTCTAGGAAAGAAGTTTAGCAAAAGAAATTTAAAAACCTAGAGGTGCCCGAAACCGGCTCTAGGAAGCTAACTAGAGGTGCCCGAAACTGGCTCTAGAAAATTTTAGCTTGAAAATAGAAGAAAAAGAAGCATGAAAATGTGTCTTCAAGAAAGTAAACTTTGGCATAAAAATTCGAGTTAAGGAGTTGAATATTCTAGTGAAAGTAAGAGAGTCTTAGCATATAACTGTTCACAAGCATGCACACACTGCACGAGAGCTATAGGGAGATTCCGGACAGATCCTAACCTTTCCGACAGGTTGCTGCCGCCATAGAGAATGAGCGACGGGTAAGGGACAGTTCACTGTTTGAAGGCCAACACAAAAATTTTCATTTTTCTTTTAAGTCTTCATTGCTTGAGGGCAAGCAAAAACTTGAGTTTGGGGGTGTGTTGAGTGTGTAAAAGTTCTATTATTTACACACTTTTTAACCCATATTTCTGCTGCATTCAAGCATCATTGCATTGCATTTAGGTTAGTTTTCGATAAAACATCACAATTATATAAAAGGCACGGATTCTACTAAAAGATGGCGTATTTTGCAGGTAACTGCCATGGTTGACGATGAAGGCAGGCGCAGGGCAGATAAGCAGAAGAGCGGAACTGGACAAGCAGCCGAAGAAGACGAACCTGTCATGGACCTGTCGTGACAGCAAGGTGACAGCAACTTTATGAAGAGGAAAAGTAAAGTGGACCTCGATAGATAGAGAAAAATCTGCTCGTCTGTCATGTGAAAGCCAAATATTTTTCCAAGCCCCGGATCAAAAGATATGTCAAGCCAAAGCTCAAGGAGAGGAATTCCCATGAAATAAGGATGCGGCTGGAAAGTAGGAGTCTTTAGAGATTTAGTCTTTATTAGAATCTTACTTTTAATTAAAGTTGTAATCCTTGTTACCTTAGATAACTTGAGCCCAAAGCTTATATAAGGACATAGATTTAACCTAGGAGGCATAACCGATTACCGCATAACCAAAACCAAACCCTGCCGTCCACCCGTCACCGACATGTTCTAAGTTCCCCCTAGGGCTACGGGTTGTTTTGTAAAGTAGTTGCAATGGTTGCTTTGTTTTAGGATTTTTCAAGTTCAATAAAATAAACTTCAAGTTCTTTTATCTTGGTTTTAATATCTTGCAAGAGCATCGGGAGAGCATTGTGAGGTTATCCATTTACTTAGCATCGGGAGAGTTAAGTATACGAAAGAGATAAGAGCGCGTTCTCTAGTTCATAGTTGAACCATCTCGTGCCTAGGGATAGGGCGAGGTTAAGTGGCTAAAGAAGAATTCATACACATCGGTGTTCATCCTTCGATTCACGCCGGGAGGTATCATCAAAGACGTGGTCATCGACAGACTTGGACCTAGGGATAGGCCAAGGCAGATCTGGGATTCTTGCCAAGCTTGAAGTACTGAGTTGGTGTGTCTACTGCCGCGACAGCTAACGGACAGCCGCCGCGACAGGTGCTGTCGGCGACGGGAGCGACGACAGAACTGGAAATCCTAAGCAATTCAATACCTGCACTACTGAGCAATTCAATACCAGCCCATTCTCTCTATCTTGATTTCTCAATCCTTTTATTTACGTTTTTTACTTTATTATTCTCGTGACAACTCTTAATTATTTCTTTTACTTTCGTGCAGTAAACAAGGTGAAGTCATTAGTCCAATCCCTGTGGAGACGATATTCGATACTTCGTATCACTTTACTACTTGCGTCGTGTACACTTGCACTACAATTGCGATAGACTCTTTTACACGCAACAATATGCAAGGAAACTTAAGTATGAACTAAAATGGGCAAAATAATAGTGACAACATGAGCTAAAATGGGCATAAAATATAGGACTTTTAAGCACTTTACAGCGTGTATTTCCCTACGATAGAAAGAGGCGCCTTACATCTTATTGCTCAATTTCTTGCTATAGTAGGCCAATGGACGATTGTCTTGGAGTAATACAGCCCCAATTCCCACTCCTGAAGCATCAGTTTCAATCACGAAATCTTTTGCAAAGTTTGGTAGCCCCAAAATTGGTGTCAAACAGAGGCAAGTCTTCAAATGTGTCACGTGGTGACACGTGTCATGTCATTCTCAATAATAATAAGGACCAAATGTGTAATAAAAGGGACCAAATGTGTCATGTGTCACCACGTGATTGGAGGACTTTATTCATTTAATTTAATTTAATTTAATAATAAGGACCAAATGTGTAATTATACCAGTTTATTTAACAGTCACGTCATTTTCTCCGTTAGTTTTTAACGTTTGGTGGCCTGATTGGAACCAATTAAATAGCTTAGTGGTATATTTGCCAAAATTGAAAATATGGTGGTTATTTGACACAAAACTCATAGTTAAGTGGTCATCTATGTAGTTTACCCTAAAAAATTGAACTCTCATGCCTTAGAGATAGGAACTTGGACCGATCAATTGGGAAAAACAAAACGTGTTCAACTTTTTTTCAAATTGTTTTTGTAATTAATGAGATTTTAACATTTAAACTCTTGAGAAATTATATCATAGGCCCGGCTCGCCACGTCATCCATGGTCCCAACCACTAAAAAGCATCCATTACATTAATTTTTCTTTGTCATTTAATTTACAGTAAATCTGAGTGAAGATTCACTCGGTAAAAAAATGACATGGAAAAAATTAATGAAATTGGTGCTTTTTATTGGTTGGGACTATGGATGACGTGGCGAGCCGGGCCTATGATATAATTTCTCCTCTTGAGAAATTATATCATAGGCCCGGCTCGCCACGTCATCCATGGTCCCAACCACTAAAAAGCATCCATTTCATTAATTTTTCCTTGTCATTTAATTTACAGTAAATCTGAGTGAAGATTCACTCGGTAAAAAAATGACATGGAAAAAATTAATGAAATTGGTGCTTTTTATTGGTTGGGACCATGGATGACGTGGCGAGCCGGGCCTATGATATAATTTCTCCTTAGTTATATAAAAAGGGAATTATTAATTAATTTAATTATTTATTTTACATAAAATAAGTGTTACATATTAAAAACAAAACTATAATCATAATCGAACATCGGAAATGGGCAGATAAATTCTATTAGTTATAAGGTGGGCCTGAGACGGAGTAGTCGATACATGAGAGCGCCTGAAACAGCTCCAATTACGGGAGCCGTGAGATATATCCAGATTCTATGGAAATTCCATGAAACGATTGCAGGTCCCAGTGACCTTGCAGGGTTGAGTGATCCTCCTGAGATAGGCCTGCATCATTTGCAAACAAAATATGAATGTTGATTCAGACCAGTTCAGCCCGAAGCCAATAAAAATGGAGTACAAAGTGAAAGAGTTAGGAGCATGCACCCTGTGATAAGGACAGCAAGCCCAATGGCCATTCCAATTACCAATCCAGACAATGGACCAACCTGCTTAAATTCACAAAGAGTTTTAGATTGGTACTGCAGTATGGCCTAAATCCCTACAATGATAATTCATGGTGTATCAATTATCAGAAGCCTTACGGAACGTGATTGTCGGTTGACTGCGACAATCACAAACACGACGATGAAACTGGCAATCAGCTCCACCATGAAAGCCGCTTGGCAGCCTTGGCCAGGCCGGGTTGTGAGAAGATCCGATTTAGTGCCGTAGACAAACTCTCCCACTAATGTTGCCAGAATAGAACCCAGAACTTGGGCCAATATGTAAAGTGGTACCTGTGGGGAAAAAAAAGAAAGGGTTTAAGTTTTTGGTACCAAGATTAGTGGAATTGTTGTAGAGAATGGACAATTAAAGTACCCTGGACCAAGGGAAAAAGCCAAATACTGCAAAGGCTATGGTGAGTGCGGGGTTAACATGAGCACCGGATATGGATCCTATGGAGTAAACGATTACCACAATTGTTAACCCTGCCGTGGTGGCATATTCCAGCAGAACTGGTCCACCTCCGCTGAGCCTAGTGCTTGTTATAATCCCACAAATGCAAAGCACTAAAATAAAAGTCCCAACCACCTCAGCCATAATCTGCATCATGTTTCAACCAAATTCAGTTCACGAGCTGCACTAACCAACCTTGTAGAGGTAAGAAGGATAAAAGATTAATAATAAAAAAACCTAAAGCAGGTTGAAGTAAATTATTTGGTCATATTTTGTAAAAGGTCCTTGTACTACAAATAAAGTTTTTACCGCCCGGACAGGGTTTAGATATTCGGCAAGCGTAAAACCGCGAGACGCAGAGTTTTGGAGCGAAACCGAAGTATCTCCATTTCCCGAGGAACTGCTGGAGCCCCCCACTTGACCATCTCTAGGAAGGGAAAGATCAGGTTTGAAAAATTGTTTGATTTTCAGAAGCCAACCTGTCATGACAAGAGAGTTGATGAGTAGGATAAAATGTATTCATACATGTATAAAATAAAACTATATAAAGCCCAAAGACAAGGTGTAAAGAACATGTACAACAGAAAAACTGGCCAACTTGTTTCTTGTTTAAAAGGAAAGGGTCATTGATATTGCAAGGGAGAATTTTTAGTATGCTCAGCTTGTTTGTTCTTCACACACATTCAGCAGCTAAAGCGGATTGAGAAGAAATTTAGACCATTGCGATGTGAAACTCAGGATAGGGGTTAGATTTTGATTAATGTTAAGGGTTTTTTTCCCTCTCCTACTGCATTTTGTTTCACAAAATTAGTGTTCCCAGACATCTATCATGATGAATAATTTATAATAAATGCGGAATTAAATTATTTCTTGATTATAATCGGATTTTGATTGGTCAAAGACAAATTATATAATTATGAATTGCTGTATTTGCTGCAGTACTATCATCACGTTTGGCTGTTTTTAATAAAAGAATTGTGTGAAAGGGATGAATGGTTATTATGGAGTTTGGTTGATTAAATAAATCTTTAAGTTCAATGATGTTAGGAAATAGTTTAGGAATTGATAAATTGTGTGAAAATAAAATACTTATTTAATCTTAATGGAACGGAAGAGAAAAATAATTCTAGTTAGTGTAGAATTCGATTGATTAAAGGTTAAACTATCAGTGTTGATATGACTATTATATTTTTAATTTTGACAATTTTACCACTTAGCTATTTAAGTGATTTCAATCAAGTCATCAACCGTTAAAACATAATAGAGAGGTTGATGTGGCTGTAAAACAAAACTGATATAATTACACATTTGATCCCTATTACTTACGTATTATATTAATTTGGTCTTAATTGATAAAATATTTTTTAATTTAATAAATTTATCCTCTAATCAGATAGTGACATGTATCCGGACCTAATTGGTAAAATATTTTTTTATTTAATTTTATTTAACTAATATTTTTCCATCTAATCATATAGTGACACGTGTCACAATCAAATTGAATGAAAATTGTTGATCCCAAAATTTTAACTCATCTGGTTTTGGGCTTGGGACTAGGGCATTAAGCGAGGTAAACTAAACCAATGAGCCAAGCGATAGCAGTTGAACTAATTTTACAACTTTTCATATTTAAAGTCCTCCTTTGAGCATTAATTAAAGGAAAAATGAAGAAGACAACCATTGCTTGCGAGTGGACCTGTGCTCTGCAATTCTCCACCATTTTCAGTAAACCAAACCGAAGGCAAACGAATCCAAAACGATCCAACTTCGATGAAGGTTGCTTAACGGACAAAATCGTCATCCAGCTGAAAACAACACAAGCAAACCGGACAATACGACCAAAACAAGCGTATAATGAAGATAATAAGCAACTCCAAGACGCAAATGCCCTTTTGTTATGTTGAATTAAAATCCTCAATTGTGGGCACATATGTAAAATGTATGATGCTATTATAAAGTGCGACACAAAATCAAGTGACCAATTATGTTAGGCGTGTCATAGATATTAAAGTGTCATGGAAATAAAATGTAGATACCATAAAAAATATTTATAATTCAATGAGGGGCATAGTTATAAATATTTAATGGTTTGATTTAATAATCAACTATAAGAGGTAGTGATCTCCAAGAAATAGGTTAACTTGTATTACTCTTCTATCCGTTAGAGAGTTTTTACGGCAATGGCTAACCTATCTTCTTGGAATATCACAACCACCTTCTAGGCGATCTTCATCAAAAGATTCAAGGTTTTCAATCTATCAATGAATTCAGGTACGCTTCCACATTCAGTGTATTCGATTTACCCATCAGAGAGTTAAAGATTGATTGTTTTGAATTCGGTTTTAATTTCGGCAAATGCATGCTTAAGGAATTTTTTTTTGAGAAATAGTCAAAGATTTCGATTTATTCGATTTCTGATAGCCCGATTTAGACAACCTTACTTTGGATTATTTCGGAAACTTAAGTGTTATCAGAAATTTTAGTTTTGACTGTTAGAAAATTTTAAATTTGGATATCGGTATATTTGTTGTATATATTTTAAAACAATTTAATTGAAACATTAAGTCACCAAAGTGACCTCTATTGTGAAAATTATTTTATTTTAAAATATAGAATGTTTTGTGCATGTAAGTCGGATTATACTAGTATTAATCGGCCCAAATGAAGGTTAATAATTAACATTATTACATGTGCAACTATGGTAATAAACATGTGATAATTATTCAGTTTTATATGTGAGCAATAAATCAGCCCAAATGAAGATTTTTGTTTGACATGTTCTTATTATTAATGCTTGATTACTATACAAAGATATCACTTGCAAGTTAATGTTTTGTCTAAAGATGAAATATTAATGGAGTGTCCGGTATCTTGACATTAGGTTTACCTTTATTCAAATTTATTATTATTATGGTTATCTTTTAATTTGATTGAAAGATAAAATTAAGATAAACATTTTGAAACAATTAAATTCATATTTTAGCTTCGGATGTCTAATATTTTAATGGATTAATTCAAACATAATGTCACCAAAGTGACTGTTTTTTTGTGTAGATTAGTTTATTTAAAATATTAAGATAATTATAGATTTTTGTAATTCATGCGTTTATTAATTGGCCCAAAGAAAAGTTAATATTTGGCAGAATTACAACGACAACTGTGGCGATAAATGTGTGGCAATTATAAGGTATTTTATGTGAGCAATACGTTAGTCCAAAGATTAACCTATTGTTTGACATAGTTTATTGTCAATGTTTGATTGCAACACCAAGAGTACCACCTACAGTTAATATTACTGTCCAAAGACTTGATATTAATGTTGTGCTTGGTATCTTGAGAGGAACTGTCCATTATTTTTAATTTATTTGTTTACGTATGAATATTTATGTGAACTTATTTTTATTTTATTTATTTATTTTTATTCTATATTTAGGTAATCTATCTTTTCTGTCATAATATTTGTTAATAACATTCTACAGTAATGTTTAGTGAAACTAATTTCAAGGAATAGAAGAAACACTTACATATAATGTTTAGTTGTATGAGCATAGACTTTGCACTAAGGAAAGAACATCTTGCACCTCCCACTGTGGTAAGCACTCATAAAAAGTATTTTGAGAGGTGAGATCGTTCGAATCGCATAAGTCTAATGATCATAAAACACAACATTTTAGATGTCTTTAGGAGCACAAATCTAAAGTGATTACTCATACTAAGTGTTTCCTTGACGAAATTAAGAAATGTTTTACCCAAAACATTAAGGTTAAGATGACATCACTTATGCATTCTTTGATTGTCTATCAAGTATAAGGGTCAAGGAAATGTGAGGGAGTACATTGTAAAAATATTTAATATTGCTTCAAAACTTAAGGAACATAAGATCAAACTTTCTAATAATTGTTTGTTCTTATGATTTTGGCATCGCTTCCTATACAGTTTAACCAATTCAAGTTACAATTATCAAAGGGGGAAATAGACTCCATTTGGGCTCATTTCTCATTCTGTTCAAGAGGAAGAAAAGTTGAAGCATTATAAGGGTAAAAGTATTAATTTAATTAGTGCTCATTTAGTTAGTGTCTCTAAGAATAAGGACAATAAAAAATATTAGAATAAAGTTGCTAAGGGTCCTAGTCAAAAGAAACAACAATAAGTTACAAAGTGATGATTCTTTTGTATAAGTTAGGACATATGTGAAGTAATTAAACGTTAAAAGTAAGCAACTACTTAATTTATTTTGAGTGATCCATGGGCTGTAAATTTTATGATCCCACAATGAATATTACTTTAAGGAGATATTTTGTAACTTTTTAAAATGTTGAGTTTGGAGGGAGAAATAAGGTTAGATGCATTGTTATTGAGGAGAAATTGCATTATAATTTAATTCATAATATCCATTTTGATGATGTTTAGGTTTTCACACCTATCATTAATCAAGAAGTGAATCAAGTACCTCAACAAAATAATGTTGAACAACTCTCATTCAAGATAAGGTGATTGTTTCAGAAGAACAAACTCAACAACCTTTAAAAAAACAAGTGACATTAAAGAGGTCCACGAGAGGAAGATGAAATACTATTCTTGATTATTATGTTGTATTTCTTCAAGAAAATAAGGTAACAATAGAATGATAGAAAATGTTCAATCATTTTTTTATCAGGCCATAATAGTTCTAACTCTCAAAAGTGGATTGATGTCATTCAAGAATAGTATAATTTTATGCAAGACAGTAAAGTTAAGGAACTTGTCTCATTACCTAAAGGTGCAAACCAATTGGTTGTAAATGAATATTTAAAACCAATAGAGATGAAAATGGTAATGTGAATAAGTATAAATCACGTATTGTATCTAAAGTATATACTATAAAAGAAGACAATGATTTTGCAGAGACTTTCTCTCAAGTTTTATTGAAAGAATCTTTCAAGATAATTATTACACTTGTTGCTTGTTTTAGTTTTAAGCTACATTACATTAGATAGATGTTAAGCTTTTTTTTCAATGGCGACATTGAAGAAACTATTTATATGGTACAATCATAGAGTTGTGTCTTATGATACAATATCAATGGTATGTAAATTAAAGAAATCTATCTATGAGCTTAAGTATGACTCTCATTAGTGAAATTATAAATTTCATATTGATTATCTCATTCGATTTTGAGATAAATTTGGTTGACAACTGTATATACTACAAGTTCAGTGGGAGTAAAACCAAGTGATACTCATATTGTTAAAAAAGAAAAATTTAGTCTTACTCAATGCCCTAAAAGTAACCCTGAAATTTAGAAAAATCCAAAAGAATCTCTATACATAAGCTATTGAGAATCTAATTTATGCTTAAGTATGTATGCGTTCGGAAATTGTGTACATTGTTTGAATGTTAGACAGATATTTGAGGAATCATATTATGGACCATTGGATAGTAGCCAATGTGGTTATGAGATATCTCCAGAGAACAAAAATTACATGCTCACATGTTGGAGTTCTGGTAAGTTAGAGATCATCAAGTTTACAGACTTCGATTCTAATAGAATATTGATGCAAAAGAATTTTGTCACTTGAGCTGCTAATTATAGATTGAATAAAAAGATCACTTTAGTTATTTTGGGACAATAAATATGCACTCATTTATTCTATAAACAATAGGAACACTTTTGGTACAAACTCCATAATTGTGCGCATATTAAGAAACTGTCACCCTAGGTCTTTCATGAGCACACTACTCATGTGGGTGTAATGTTATTTAAGGATATTCGGTTTTAGTGAGAGTTAGCAATTTTGAAAAATGCTCATTCGTTTTAGACACAATTTCGGTTACTTCAGTTTGAGGATATTTTAAGATTATTTTCTGCAGAAATAATGTTCTTTTGGTTTATGCACACTCTGAATTCAGTAAAGTTGATCTCACAAAGGTTTAGGAGGACCAGTTGGAAATAGACATGTCCAGTTCACATTTCATGTAATTTTCCATGCTAAGCATCCATGAATGTTCTATGTCATTTGATTATGTTTGTATACGTGACCATTGATGGGTCCAATCATGATTGATATGGCGAAGACCACTTTGATCCTATATGGATATAATTGATGGACGAGATTGTTATATAATACCTATTATATAATAGCAAAATTTTGAGCTCATAAGGTTGTACATTTATCATGAAACATATGTTTCCCAAGTGGGAGATTGTTGGATTAAAATCCTCAATTGTGGGCACATATGTAAAATGTATGATGCTATTATAAAGCGTCACACAAAATCAAGTGACCAATTATGTTAGGCGTGTCATAGGTATTAAAGTGTCATGGAAATAAAAGTTTAGATACCATTAGATATATTTATAATTCAATGAGGGGCAGAGTTATAAATATTTAATAGTTTGGTTTAATAATCAACTATATAAAGAGGTAATGGTCCCCAAGAAATAGGTTAACTTGTATTACTCTTGTCCCCATCAGAGAGTTTGTAAACCCCTTAGCCCGGCCTAGACGCCCGACCTGAACTAAGAAGATTACACGGGAAAAACCAAAGTCAACTCGTTAAAGTCAACCTTGATTAACGACCCTTTTTTCTTTTTATCTTTCCTGGATGCACATTATCATCCTATATGATTAGCATTTTGTTTTGGCGAAAGCGACAAACAACCAGAGTTCAATTAGGGGTTCAATTGCATACAAACGTCTTTTAGAGACTAAATTGTAAATTTCCAAAATTATAAGGACTAAAGAGACTTTAAAGTTACGAATCCAAAATTAGCCATAAAACATGCCATCATGTCAAGTTACATCTCAAACAGACCATTCAAACTCATTTAATTAAGCATACAATATTTAGGGACCAAAACGTAAGAAACAGAAACCTGAAACAATTCAAATTCAACACCCAACGGTCAAGTGTTTCGAAACACAAGACCTTGTATCGGAACAACCTTTTCGAAATGAGGTTGACCGTTTCGATACGCGGGTGCGTTTTGAAACCCGTTTCGAAACAATGTTTCACAGTGGCGAAATGTTCCAGAACGTGCCTACCCGTTCCGAAACACCATGACCATTACAGGCCACCATTCCGAAACAGGTAAGGGCATTCCGAAATGCCTTGCCCTGCAATTTCCCAATTTGATGGTTTTACTCAACAATTCACCACTGAAATCATCCCAATACATGCCACATCACACATACAATATGAATAAGCAAGCATAAAAGATCACCATTACGAAGCACGAGCTAAAACAAAGCATCAAACTTGCAAGTTTAAGAACTATATGCATGCTTCCTAGATGTAAAAACCACACAAAAGCTAAAAACCACATTCAAGTTCAAACCAACTTTCAAAGGACATTTACAAACCAAAATAAGCAAACCAAACATGCTCAAGGTGTTCAACATCACCAAATAAATCCAAGAGTAGAAATCACACCCATTGCCTCTTATTACACTTAAGTAAAACCACATACTTTGTCTAGGCAAAAGAGCTTGGATTTCCCTTGCTTCTTGCTGCCTCAAAAGCCTAATTCTCTACATTGATGAAACAAATGAGCGTAAGCATGAAACTTAGTGAGGATCAATAAAACCAAACATTCATCAATGTATTTTACAAACCGAAAATATCATCAATTGTCATCTCATACCTTTCCTTCAAACATGCCTTTAAAAGCATCAATGCACTTTTTAAACCACATGCTCTTAGCATCATCAAAATAACAACAAATAATCTTTTGCTCATGCATAAACCAAACATCTAATGCACTCTAACATAAACCACAAGCATCTCATGCTTAAACCATTAATCAATAACATTATATTGGCTCGCAAGTGATCAATTCTTAATCCATACCAAAACCAACACAAATGACACAATCAGATACGCGGATTACAAGCGTTGTCCCACATGCTTCATACACACTACCAGACTACACAATGCTCACACACAAGAGCAACCCTCTATCGTTGTGACACCCGTAGTGGAGTATAACGGTACAATCACAAACCCTCAACACCACTCATCGGTAGTTGTATAATTCCACTAACGAGAGCACGTGACACATACCACAAGATCCACACACGGGGTTAACCATCCACCGTTATGATCTTAGCCTCAATCGTTAGGGTACTTAGATGGAGTATACAGTACAATTACAACCCCTCGACATCCAAGGCGACTTTATTCACGGTGCACCCAATTCTATAGCCGGCTAACTATATCCTATTAAAGTAACCAAAAACCATTTCCATCACTTGCCAATATAACCACTTATCAACAACATTCTACTATTTTACAAGCATAAATCACAATGTCATTCCCACAAGCATAAACATGCTTAATCTCAAATGCATATATTTCTCAAATCCGAGGATCATCTACCAAATGCATCCTTAACAACATGACATTAAACACCAGCATTATCAATGCTCAAAACATGCTTTAAACAGTAAATAAAATCACATTTAAATCAAGTGCATTTTCCAACAAAAACATAGCACATTCCGAGAGAGACTTTCGAATCACTTACTCTTGAGCTTAGCTAAGTGTTTCAAACTTACACTAAGCTCCCAAGACCACGCTCAAAGCGTTACAAAGCTGGAAAATCCATTTTCACTCAACGATACGCGAAGCCTTGCTCACCGACAAGAAAATCACCCTTCTGGAGCCTCCAAAATCGTCTAGTTTGCTCCAAGATCAAGATCCCCTGTTTTTATCACCAAAATAGAGATCCAAATACATTAAAATACATTTCAACACCAGAAACTAAAAACAAACTCGTTGCTCACCCAAACTACACCAATTTACCCATCCGAAACAACCGAAAAACTTAATCGATTGCTTCCTAAACCAAGCCCAACCAACATACACCACTTTCAACCATTTATAAACATCAAAACACATCTAAAAACAACCTAAACCCATCCTTATACCTCCAGCAAGCATTACTACATCATTTCACCTCAAAAACCCAACTAAAACCATCAAGAAACTCAAGGATCTCAAGGATTTCGGGATCTATATCATCAAAGCCCTTTTTTCAACAAAATAATCAACTTAAAACCCAATTAAAATCAATACAAAACAGATCTTAACAAATCAAATCCGAAAATCAAGATTTTAATCATGTTTTTGCAAGATTTTGATCTCAAATGAATACTATATTGAAAACTCGGCCAAAAATATCAATTAGAAGCCAAAGACCTTGGGAATTTAAATAAAGAACCTAGATTGAAGGTTGAGAACGGGATTTACCTCCAATCCTTGCTTTCCTCAATGATTGACAAGTTTTCCTTAACAAAATCTTGAAGAGAACTCTTGGAATTTGTTTAGAAATAAAAGGGAAGGTGTTTGATAGAAAAGAAATCTGGAGAAAAGAGGTGGGAAAATGATTTTTCTTAAATGAGAGGTAGTTACGTCAAATGAAATCTCAATTTCTCATTTTATTTAATTTTAATTAAATAAAAACCTTTTATTTAATCATTTAAAACCCTTTTAAAACACATATCAAATTAAGGAAAGGCTAAATTTCCATAAAGCTCCCTAAAGATTCTAAGATTTTTAGCTTCTCTTTTAAAATTACATTTTCCACAATTTTGAAACTTTACATTTTGGTCACTACCCAAAATGTACCACTTCTGAAACTCTTTTTGTAAAATTGATTTGACCAACCTCTTAAACATGATTTTAGATGATTTTAGCAATTTTACCATATTTTTATCCTATCTCGATCCTTGATTTCCCTAAACCAACTAACACGATTCGAACCGTTTCCGACCGGTATGATCTGATGTCCAAAACATCTAGGCCCAAAACAAGGGCGTTACAACTCTCCCCCACTTAGGTAATTTCGACCCCGAAATTTTACCTAAAGGAAAAAGGTGCGGAAACTGCTTCAGCATGTCCGTCTTGCTTTCCCACGTGGCCTCCTCAACTCCTCGGTGTCGCCACAACACCTTCACAAGTTCTATCGTCTTGCCACGAAGAACTTTGTTGCTCACATCCAGAATCCTCACTAGTTCCTTATCATATGAAAAATCTGGATTCAACTCTATCTCCTCAACAAGCATCACATGCGAAGGATCCGATATGTACCTCCGCAACATCGAGACATGAAACACATCATGTATCTTTTCCAGCTCCGACGACAATCTCAACCGATATGCCACAAGACCAATACGCTCCACAACCTCATAAGGTCCAATAATCCTCGGGCTAAGCTTACCCTTACGCTTAAATCTCATCACCTTCTTCCAAGGCGATACTTTCAAAAACACACGTTCGCCCACAGCGAACTCAATCTCCTTACGCTTCAGATTTGCATAAGATTTTTGCCGATCCGATGGCCTTCAAACGCTCACAAATGAGCTTCACCTTCTCGGTGGTTCCTTTCAACATAGCTGGCATCGAAATCAACTTTTGCCCAACTTCTGCCCAACAGAGAGGGGTTCTACATCTTCTCCCTTACAAAGCCTCGTATGGAGCCATTTGAATACTGGCCTGGTAACTATTGTTGTAAGCGAACTCAACCAATGGGAAGTGCTTCTACCAAGAACCCTGAAAATATATTACGCAGCACCTCAATATGTCCTCAAGCACCTGCATCACACGTTCCGACTGTCCATCCGTCTGAGGATGATAATAAGTACTGAAATTAACACATATATCCAAGGCTTGATACAAACATCCCTAAAATCGCGATGTAAACCTCGGATCCCTATCCGACACTATGGATGTTGGTACACCATGCAACTGCACAACCTCAACAATATACAGCTCCTCCAACCTATCCAAGGTATATGTAGTATGCACATGCAAGAAATGTGCACACTTTGTAAGGCGATCAACAATCACCCAAACCTAATTCTTCTTTGACGGTGAAAAAGGAAAACTATACACAAAATCCATGGTAATCCTTTCCCACTTCCACTCTAGGATTCTCAAAGGTTGCAACAACCCCGAAGATACCTGATGTTCAGCTTTCACTCGCTGACACACCATGCACTTACTAAAGAACTCTACCACACCCTTTTTCAACCCCACCCAGTAGTACTCATCTTTCAAATCACTATACATCTTTGTACTACCAGGGTGCATAGCGAAAGGACTACTATGAGCTTCAGTTAGAATAGCACGCCTCAACTTAACATCATCTGGCACCACTATTCAACGTCCAAAACACAGAACACCATCATCGTTAAAATTAAAATCTGAAGGCTTACCCTCCGCAATGTCCTGAACATGAGGAACAAGGGAATAATCAAGCAACTGCTTATCCTTGATCAACTAAATCATAGATGGTTTCACTGTCAATTCAGAGATAAGACAACCATCATGCGATATGCTCAAGCGAGCAAACATCGCCATCAACTCCACGACCACTTTCCTGCTCAAAGCATTGGCCACAACATTAACTTTGCCCAGGTGATACTCGATCGACATATCATAATCCTTAAGCAACTCCACCCAACGATTTTTCCTAAGATTCAACTCCTTCTAAGACATGAGATACTTCAAGCTCTTATGATCCGTGAACACTACACACTTCTCGCCGTACAAATAATGCCTCTAGATCTTCAGGGAAAACATAACAGTCGCAAGCTCAAGATCGTGAGTAGGGCAGTTACGCTCATGCACCTTCAACTGTCTAGATGCATAGGCTACTACCTTACCCTCATGCATCAACACACAACCCAAACAAATGATGGTCGCATCACTATAGACCACAAACTCCTTACCTGACTCAGGCTGAATCAGAATAGGAGCTTGCGTCAAAGCTTCCTTCAACTTCTCAAAAGCTAGCTGCCTCGCATTAGTCCACTCAAAGCGAACATTCTTCTGCATCAACTTGGTCAAAGGTGCATCAATTTTTGAGAAACCCTCGACAAACCCACGGTAATACCCAGCTAAACCAAGGAAACTTCGTACTTCTGTCACCGACTTAGGCACCTTCCAATTCATCACAACCTCTACTTTATGCGGATCAACGCGAATACCCTCAGCTGATACAACATGTCCAAGGAAGACCAACTCCTTAAGCCAAAACTCACACTTACTTAGCTTGGCATACAACTAGTTCTCCTGCAACGCTTGCAAGACGATCCTCAAGTGTCTATCATGATCCTCATCGGTACGCGAATACACAAGGATATCATCGATGAACACCACCACAAACTGATCCAAGAACTCATGGAACACACGATTCATCATATCTATGAAAGCGGCAGGTGTGTTGATCAAACCAAATGGCATCACTAGGAACTCATAATGCTCGTACCATGTCCGAAAAGCCGTCTTAGGTACGTCCACATCTTTTACCTTTAATTGGTAATACCCTGACCTTAAGTCAATCTTAGAAAACACGGAAGCTCCTCGAAACTGATCAAAGAGATCATCGATTATTGGCAAATGATACTTGTTCTTAATCGTCAACTTGTTCAGTTGCCGATAATCTATGCACATCCGCATCGTCCCATCTTTCTTTTTTACAAACAACATTGGTGCACCCCAAGGTGACACACTCGGCCGGATGAACCCTCGGTCCAGCAACTTCTGAAGTTGCGTTTTCAATTCCTTCAGCTCTTTAGGTGCCATGCGATAAGGAGCAATGGACACCGGAGTCGTATTCTCATACAACTCGATACCAAACTCAACTTCTCTGTTTGGTGGCAATCCAAGCAATTCTTCCAGAAAGACACATGGAAAATTGCAAACGGTTCTGATGTGCTACACACATACATCCTTTGTGACAGGATTCATCACATAGGCAAGGTAAGCCTCACAACCCAACCTTAGCATACGGTTTGCTTCCAATGCCGAAATCACATTCGACAAGAATTTCACATTCTCACCTACTACCACCACTTCATAATCATTGATAAGCTTTAAGGTGACCCGCTTGACATCAAAATCAACCATCGCTCTATGCTCAGTCAACCAACCATACCAAGGATCACATCAAAACCGTAAAAAGGTAATTCCATCAAATCCACAAGAAAAACATGACCTTTCACAGACAAAGGGCATCTCCTATACAACTTCTTAGTGACAACAATCTCAGCAAAAGAACTAGTCACTTGCATTCCTACTTCGAGCAACTCAACAGGTATATCAAGTAAATGTGCATGCTCACCCAAGATATAAGAATGCGTAGATCCAGAATCAATCAAAGTCAGCAATGATAAAGACTGAAGAACAAAGGTACCTGCAATAACATGTGTATCATTGCGCTCCTCTCGATAAGCATAAACCCTCACAGGACAGCCTCCGTATGGTCGAACTACTACAACAAGAGCAATGTCTCGCTGCCCCTCATCTCTCCTCTGAAAGTTCCCTCGGTCGCACCCACGACCTCTCTGCGGTGTAGCCACAGCAGGTGCACGTCATGGCCTCCACCAGCCAACAAAGGACACTCTCGCCTCATGTGATCTGCCGAACCACAGTTCCAGCAAGAATTCCCTGTCACCACAACAGGAGCCTGAGCCTCCCTAGCCGCATGAGAACAATCTCGCTGCAGATGACCCCGAGAACCATACGTCCAACACGTGTTCTGTTCTGCCCTCATCCGGTCTCCCAGAGCCAGTGCACCATGTCCAGCATTACCTCATCTAGCAGACTGATATCTCCTATCTCGTCCCCTCTTGTTCCGTCCACCACCGGAACTAGACTCAACTGCTCTCTATCCAGAGCTAGAACCAACTCCTCGGGATGCCCAACCCAAGCTTTGTTCAATGTCTTTGGCTCAATATACAAGCACATCGAAATCAGTGTAATCCACAGCCAACATGTATGTCTTGATGTAACACCCCAAATTTGGGCCTAGATGTTTAGAGTCTGAACCGGACCGGTCTGAAAAACGGTTCGAATCTAAAAGGGAGTTTTAGGGAATACCTAGTTCGGGATGCTTTAAAAATATAGAAAAATATCTAAACATCCTTATTTAATATAAGAAAGACAACGGTGGAATCAAATTTTCAAAATAAGGTTTGGAAATACTACATTTCATTGTAGTGGCCAAATCGCAGTTTTTGCAAAGTTAAGTAGTGACTGTTTTGTAAAGGATTGAAACTTTGAATCTTTAAGGAGCTAATTTTACCAAAATATTTTCATCAGATTTTTCCTTAATTTGGGTGATTTAATCAATGTTTTAATTAAAGAAAATGAAGGTAGATTAAATTAGAAAACCACCTTTGACTTTCATAACTACTTTTCACAAATTTTCCCTCATTTTATTTTCTCTCAAATTCCTTTCAACCAAACACTTTCTCTCCAGCAAATACAATTCGATTTTCACTTCATTTGATGAGATTTCAATCACTCTTTGATTCCTAATCAATTCCTCATCAAATCCTCTTAATTTCTACATTGAATTTTCATGAAAACTTGCCCAAATCAAGGAGAAATCATCCATTAGAGGTAAGCTTCATCCTTCTCCTCCAATGATCAATTCTTTACTGAAATTCCCAAGTTACCAATCCTTTATTAATGATTTTTAAGTGGTTTTAATGTTAGAAACAAGAAATTGTCTTAAAACTCAAGATTTTGGAAGAGATCTTGAAGATTTTCGTGGTGATTGATTGGGCTCTGATTTGAGATGGTTTTCTAATGTATTTTGTACGTTAATTGATGTTTCAAATGAGGTTTTATCAATCAAATCTCGAATAGGTTTGTTTTTCTAAGTTTTGCTTGTTGGAATGATGGTTTTTGGGGTGATTTTGGTGTTCTGTCATAGCTGGAGGTATAAGGACGTGGTTGTGTTTATTTTTGATGTTAATTGATGTTTAGAAATGATTAGAAGTGATGGATCCTGGCTGGGTTTTGTTTTGGAATAGTTTGGAGGTGTTTTCGGTAGTGTTTGGTAGCCAAAATGTGGTGTTTGTGTAGAGCAGCGCGTTTAGGTGTGTGGCTGATGATTTCAATGCATGATGATGCATTAATCCCCTGCTCTTATGTGTTTAAAACAGGGGAGACATCTTCAGACACCTTTGGAGTTGATCCAGAAGCTTAGAAAGCTTTTCGGCGAGCAAGTGAAATGTAATCGGTGAATGCGTATGGTTTTAGAAGTCCTTGAGGGACAAAGAATCAAAGTTTGGGGATTTAGGAAAGGTTTGAAACACCTTCCTAAGTTCGGAAGTAAGTATTGGCTAGTTTGCTCTCTTGAATGTGGTGATTGCCCCTAAAAATGCTTTTACATGCTCATGGTTTGAGATTGATAAATTCCTACTGTTTTTATGCATATTTTATAGCATGAGATGATGCTTGAAATGATTTTATGAAGTAACATGTTGCATAGTTGAGATTTGAGCCTTTATGTTCAAGCATAGCAAATGTTATGGTTTTGAAATGAAATGAAAATGTGTGAGAATTGTTGCATGAAAAACAGTAGGTGAGATGATGTTTTAACATAATATATTGGCATAGATGTTGAGATACTTACCGGATAAAATTGATCGATCAATAGGATGAGAGTGCACTATAAACTAAAATTTGTACGTGCTCTTTGGTTAAGCCAAAGGGAGAGAACCGATGATGGCCATTCCATCAGGTAGGACTTGGTGAAATACCCAAGCTTTGTGGTGATGAGAGATTCCTCCATGTGAGTACGGTGATGTGAGATTCCACCAGAAACTATGTTGCTAGACGAGTGAGTACGGTGATGAGAGATGCCACCGGAAGTGTCTAGTGAGATGTCTGCATATCCGAGTAATAGTGAGATGTTAAAGGCCAATATAAAATATGAAATGGTTTTTGATTCACATGTACCTTTGATAAAATGGTTTATGCTATGAGAAATGCATATGTGATTTGTTTATGAAATGCTTTAGAGTACAAGCATGAGTATGGCTTTGCCATGAGTTTTGCATTGGTTTAAATGCATGAGATAGAATGAAGGTACATGTGTTTTCAATAAAAAGTTGCTTTGAATGGTTTTCAAGCATGAGATAGAATGAGCATGTTGTTCAAAAGCTTTTGAGAAAGTGTTTTCAAGATATGCATTATTGTGTTGGTTTTCTTAGAGCATGCCTCACTAAGCAATTGTGCTTACGCTCTCTCTTTTACCAATAATGAAGATAATTGAGGTGTTTCCGGGCATCAAAGAGGTTAATGTCATCCAAAGAAGTTCAAGCTCATGTATGGTGTGTAACCCCCTCGTCCCGGTCTGGTCGGATGACCGGTCCGAGTGGGCCACACGGGGAAAACCGAAGCGAAACCCGTTAAGGCTTCCCCTCGGTTAACGACCCAAAAAATTTCTTTTTAACCTTAGTCTTCTCTAGATGCATATTTAATTCCTATGTGTAGACCAACAGCGGAAGATACAAGCAACGAAACATTTACCGACCAAACAAAAGCAAACAGTCCATTTTTCTTCATTACAGCAGGTCGTTTCGAAACACCTAAAGGGTGTTCCGAAACGCCATGACCTAGTCAACGGGCTTGGGTCAACCACAAGGTGACCGTTCCGAAACAGGGGAGGCCCGTATCGGAACGACCTTGACGGTCAATATCTCGTGGTCAACGAGATTTGACCGTTTCGGAACTTCAAAGGCCCGTTTCGGAACGACTTCATCTCGCCAATTTCTTAAAATTCCAGTAGCGAAAACGTTCCGGAACGACCCTCATCCGTTTCGAAACGGCAGGCCATTTACACAGGGGCCGTTTCGGAACACGGGGACCCGTTCCGAAACACCCCCTGTCTACAGACTTTTCTGGGCTATTTTGACGCACAAGAATGCCCCAAAACACCACCAAGGCACCCTATAACTTCATAGCAAAACAACCCAAGGCTTACTAACAATACTAGCATGCTTCAACAAGGTTTAAACATGTCTAACACAAAGGCAACAATCAACACACATACATCCAATCAAACAACATCCAACCTTAAACATGGTTTCTAAGCATTTAACCAACATACAAGAGAGCAAAATTAGGCATGGTTAACAACTTAAACATGGCATCACAAGCCACACAAAAGCAACATAACGTAGAGTCTATGCATGCTCCTAGCAACCAACAACAACCAACAAGTCTTACACATCCCATTGCTTAAACTATTACATGTCTTAACATTAAAACCATACTTGATGAACTTAAGTCCAAAACCACACTTGGAGGCCCTCCACTTGCCCGAGCAACCCACGATCTAGGGATCTGCAATGTTGAACAAAGAGAGCGTAAGCAATGATACTTAGTGAGGGTAAGCTCTAAAAACAAACCTCAACATTGCAGGGTCCGAGCACGATCTAGCCAAGGCAATTCACATTTACCAAGAGTCCACAAGATATAGATGCATGAGCAATATATCACATATATGCCATAATCATGAGCTCAACACTACCATACATGTAATCACATTTAAACATCCAAACAGCTCATATATCTCAACACATTGATACACATATCAATCAACATTGGCACCTAGTTATGACTCAAATACGCGGACAACCGTTGGAACTCACATCCAACAACGCAACCATTACCTGACGGTGGGATTACACTCATCACCGGTCTCGCGGAGGGGATTCCACTCATCCTCACGCCTCGTCGATGGGATTCCACTCATCACTGACTATATTTAAATACCATTTCCGGGCGTACCCGTACTCCTCCTTGGTGACTCAACGCCACCAAGGCCACGCGCGACTTTTGACTCATGTGTACACACTAACATCCTAATGATCGATCATTTGTATTTAAGTATACTAGTGCCAATATTTTACTCATTCCACATTACTCATTTCAATCATTTCCGTGCTTAGCACGCACTCACCATGGACACAACCATGAACCATCACCATGCATGCTTTAAGCAATACAACCCATGCCTCAATTCACATGTATAAAACAATATACATAAGCATTCATATCACAAGACATACGAGGCATATACATTCATACATTTGAGTTCATCCAAAGGCTTAGATCAAGCTTAGGATTAGGCTACCACCCTAATCCTAACTCTAGGTGGGTCTACCAAGCCCAACCTAGTCCATATACTCGAACCAACCAATCTAAAACCGTTTAAAACAATTAACCACTCACCTAAGCTCCCAAGCCAAAAAGACCAAGCAAGCACAACCTTCAACTTCCCGGATTCTCTTCCGATGTTCCACCGATGCCCAAACTTGATTCTAATCATCTCAAACACAAACAAAACGTTCGAATCAATAACACATCATCGGAAACAACCCGGATTAACATTAACAAGCATTCAACACCCCAAACAAGTCCAAAAACAGAATTTTCGAGTAGCTCACTTAACCCACTGAAATCTTCCATTTCGAGCCTCAAAACGACCATCAAACACACCCAAAGCAACCCTCAATTATCATACTAGCACCAGCCCTCGAAATCCAACATTAACCAACCCCAAAACCCCTTTAAAAGCCTCCTAAAACCCCCTTGGTACCCAAATCCGAAATTTCCCAAAATCACTTGAAATTCATATATAATATACCATTTGACTTCCTTATACCACAACTAAGCATATTAAATCAAATACTTCACTTAACAACTTAGAAAATCCCATTTTAAATCAAAATATTCAAAAATGACATTTTCCAAAACTTCCATGAAAACTAAAATGAAAGGTACTTTTACGAAGGGGAAGGTGGGGAGAAGTCAAAAATACTCTTACCTTTCAAAACGGAGTTGAAATGAAGGAGAAAGGTGATGGAATAGTGCTCTTCAATGGTGGAGAGGTTTTACCGTGGGTTTTGTGGAGAGAGAGAGGGAAGATGAGTGAAAAGGGGGTTTTGGTTTGTTTTGTTTTAATTTAAAAGCCCAATGACCCATTTGCCCTTAATGAAATGGATTATTCACAAGGGCACATATTCTTTGGTCATTTGAGGTTTTAATCCCAAAACTTAGTCTATCATTAATTTAATTAATTTGAAAGCCAAACCCGGACCATTATTTAAATCATAGAACCGAACCCAAGATAATATTAAAATATTATTTTCACCTAACCCCTAAACCCGGGTGTTACAACTCTCCCCCACTTAAGGAAATTTCGTCCCCGAAATTACCTGGTGGAAACAAATACGGAAACTGCTCAACCATATCAGCTTTCCTCTCCCACGTGGCCTCTTCCACACCTCTATGTCTCCACAACACCTTGACCAACTCTATGGTCTTGCCACGCAACACCTTGCTGTCAGAAGCAAGTATCTCAACGGGCTCTTCATTATAAGACAAATCCGGATTCAACTCTATCTTCTCAACGGGCATCACATGAGAAGGATCTGATCTATATCTCCTAAGCATAGATACATGAAAGACATCATGGATCTTCTCCAACTCAGAGGGTAACCTCAACCGATAAGCTACAGGCCCAATCCGCTCAACTATCTCATACGGACCAATGAACCTCGGACTCAACTTGCCCTTTCGGCAAAATCTCATTACCTTCTTCCACGGAGATACCTTCAGAAACACTTTCTCCCCCACTGAGTACTCAACCTCTTTCCTCTTCAAATCTGCATAGGACTTCTGACGATCGGAAGCTGCTTTCAAACGGTTACAAATCAATTTCACTTTTTCTGTGGTTCCTTTAAGCAAGTCTGGCATAGGTAACAACCTCTGACCTGTCTCAGCCCAACAAATCGGAGTCCTACACCGTCTACCATACAAAGCCTCGTAAGGTGCCATCTGGATACTAGACTGATAACTGTTGTTGTAAGCAAACTCAACCAACGGTAAGTGCTTCTCCCAAGAACCCTGAAAATCTATCACACAACAACGAAGCATATCCTCTAGAATCTGTATCACTCGCTCTGACTGCCCATCGGACTGCGGATGATAAGATGTGCTGAAATGCAGACGACTACCTAAGGCACCATGCAAGCAACTCCAGAACCTCGAAGTAAACCTAGGATCCCTATCTGAAACTATAGACTTTGGAACTCCATGAAGTCTCACAATCTCACGAATGTACAAGTTTGCCAACTTGTCTAAGGAATCCGTAGTGTTCACTGCTAAGAAGTGAGCACACTTAGTGAACCTATCAACAATCACCCAAACTGAATTCTTCTTCGAAGGAGACAAAGGCAACCCCGATACAAAATCTATAGTGATTCTCTCCCATTTCCATTCCGGAATCTTCAAAGGCTGTAGCAAACCTGAAGGAACCTGATGTTCCGCCTTCACTCTCTGACAAACCATGCAACGGCTCACATACTCGGCCACATCTCTCTTCAAACCAACCCAGAAGTAATCATTCTTCAAATCTCGGTACATCTTGGTACTACCCGGATGCATAGAAAAGGGACTCGAATGTGCTTCACTCAAAATCTGACGTCTCAGCTCAACATCTTCCGGTACAACAATTCTATCCCTAAAGCACAACAGACTCTCACCACTGAAACTATACTCAGTCGGTCTTCCTTCGGCTATGTCTTGAACATGAGGAACTAGGCTTGCATCTTGCAACTGCTTCTCTCTAATCAACTGAATCAAAGAAGGCTTCACTTGCAACTCGGTGATCAAACCACCATCATCGGACACACTCAATCTAGCAAACATAGCTCTCAGCTCAACGGCCACTTTTCTACTCAAAGCATCGGCTACTACGTTTGCTTTACCCGGGTGGTAATCAATGGTCAAATCATAATCTTTTAACAACTCTAGCCATCTTCTCTGTCTCAAGTTCAACTCTTTCTGTGTCATCAAGTACTTCAAGCTCTTGTGACCGGTGTAAACAACACACTTCTCGCCATACAAGTAGTGACGCCAAATCTTCAATGCAAACACAACTGCGGCTAGCTCTATGTCATGAGTAGGATAGTTCTTCTCATGAATCTTCAACTGTCTAGAAGCATAAGCAACAACTCTCCTATCTTGCATCAAAACACATCCTAAGCCTACGTAGGAAGCATCACTGTAAATCACAAACTCCTTACCTGAAACAGGTTGCACTAACACTGGAGCATTCGTCAAAGCTTCTTTCAATTTCTCAAAGGCCTTTTGTCTTGCATCTGACCATTCAAACTTGACTCCCTTTTGCAACAACTTAGTCAAGGGAGCAACTACTCTAGAGAAGCCATCAACAAACCTCCTATAGTAACCAGCTAGTCCTAGGAAACTCCTAATCTCGGTCACGGACTTAGGTTGTTTCCACTCAACAATAGCCTCAATCTTCGACGGATCCACTCGGATGCCTTCGGCCGAAACAACATGGCCAAGAAACACGACCTCTCGAATCCAGAACTCACACTTACTAAGCTTCGCATACAACTGATTGCTCAACAATCTCTGTAAAACAAACCTCAAGTGCTCATCATGTTCTTCTTCTGTCTTCGAGTACACAAGTATATCATCAATGAAGACAACCACAAATCGGTCTAAATAGTCTCTGAAAATTCTGTTCATCATGTCCATGAATGCTGCTGGTGCATTCGTGAGCCCAAATGGCATCACAAGAAACTCATAGTGACCATATCTAGTCCTAAAAGCTGTCTTTGGGACATCACCCTCTTTTACTTTCAACTGATAATACCCGGATCTCAAGTCTATCTTCGAGAATACTGAAGCACCTCTCAACTGATCAAACAAATCATCTATACGAGGCAACGGATACTTGTTCTTCACAGTCAACTGATTCAGCTGTCTATAGTCAATACACATGCGCATGCTACCATCCTTCTTTTTCACAAACAACACTGGAGCACCCCACAGAGAACTACTAGGCCTAATGAAACCACGGTCTAATAATTCTTGCAACTGACTCTTCAATTCTTTCAACTCTTTCGGAGCCATACGATACGGAGCTATCGAAACTGGACTAGACCCTGAAACTGTCTCAATCACAAACTCAACATCTCTGTCAGGAGGCAAACCAGGCAACTCTTCAGGAAACACATCCGGGAAGTCACACACTGTTCTGATATCTTTCGGTCTAGCTTCACTCATGTCCGGATTCATAACATAAGCTAAATAGGCCCCACATCCAGAGTCCATCAACCTATGAGCCTCTAAAGCTGACACCATATTAGACAAGAACTTAATGTTCTCGCCCACTACCACTACCTCGTAGTCATCAGAAAGTTTCAAGGAAATTCTCTTTGTCTTAAAATCCACACTAGCCCGATGCTCCACCAACCAGTCCATACCCAAAATAATATCAAAACCGTAGAAAGGAAGTTCCATCATATCAACTGAGAACACATGACCCTGAATCTTCAGTGGACACCTCCTATACATACGTCTAACCACAACTGTCTCACCAAAAGAGCTAGTAACATGCATACCTACATCTAAGATCTCAACAGGAATATCTAACTTCTGTGCATGCTCACTCAGAATGTAGGAATGCGTAGAACCCGAATTAACCAAAGAAAGCAAAGACATAGACTGTAACTCAAAATTACCTGCTATCACATCGGTGTCGTTCCCGGTCCCTCTCTGAGCATAGACCCTCGCTGGTCCTCCCGCCTCTGGCTGCACAGCCACAACATGAGCAAGGTTCCTCTAAGCATCTACCCTAGGTGCATCAGCCCTCGGCTGGAAGTAGCCACGACCGCGCCCACGGCCTCTCTGAAAGTCATTACCCCTCGCAGGAGCCTGAGCAATATTCGGTGCCTGAGCTGCCCGACGTGGACAGTCTCTCCTAAAGTGGTCCCTCGAACCACAGTTCCAACAAGCATGGAAGTTACCCCAGCACTCTCCAGTGTGCTGTCTCCCACACTGTGCACACTCGGGCAAGCGCCCTCCTCCTCTATGGCCCTGATGGCCCCTACCATGGTGGCCACCGCCACGTCTCTGATCGAACTGATGCTCGCCACCTCTGTGCCTCTTAGCTTCTCTACCATCAAAGTGGTTATGCCTCTTTCTAGAACCAGAACCACCAGCTCGTTTGGCTGAACCCAAACTATGCTCCAAATCCTTGGCCCTCGCGATCAACACATCAAAGTCTGAGTAGTCAGAAGCCAATGTGTACCTCTTAACCTCTTCGTTCAATCCGTATCGGAATCGGTTGCAGCGTTCCACTTCCGTAGGAACCAACTCTAGAGCATACTGACTCAAGCGAACAAAGCGGATCTCATAATCAGTCAAAGAAGCATCCCCCTGAGTAAGAGCCATAAACTCTCGCTTCTTCTCATCCAAGTACCTCGGTCCCAAGTATCTCTTCCGGAAAGCAGACTCGAAGAACTCCCAATCAATTTCTGTCTCTGGAACCTCGGTAGTGATGGTGACCCACCAGGTGTAGGCATCACCCTGAAGCAGTGAGATCACACAACCCAATCTACGTGCGCCCGCACAACCCATCTGAGCCAAAATACGAACCGTCTTCTCCAATCATAACTCCGACCTCTCCGGAGTAGATCCTCTAAACTCCTCGGCTCCCAAGCTACGGAGCCTCTCCAAAGGTAAGCTAACATCATCACACCTAAGCTGAGCTGCAGCCTGAGCTCCCGCAACTGCGGCCTGGAACGCTCCCGCTATTGCTTGCACAAGCGGAGTCATATCAATTCCAGCTGGACCTTGGCCACCTTGGCCACCTTGAGGTCCATTTCCTCCGGCTCCATCCTCGCCCCCAACTCCCGGTGGAGGAGCACCGGCTCCCGCGGCCCCCGGTCCCTCTATGTGAGCTCCCGCACCTACAACCAGCTCAACGGGAGCCACAACTCGCGGTTCCTGACGAACCAACCTCGGTCTACCTCTCGGTCTAGACATTGCTCTCTCAGATATTAACTACAACCACAACAACAACACACAAATTGGGTTAGCAAGGTGAGGCTCCCAAGTGTCCAAGTATGTTTCCTCACTTAAAAATAATTTTTCTAATGTAATAGTAGCAATGGGACCCACACACACATGCTTTAAAATAAAACAATCAGCATACTTGTCATATAAACAACCATTCTTGCAGAATAAGAAAACACCGTGCGATTCAACTTAAAAACTTAAACTTACCTCACTTACCTGCCCAAGGTCTCGTAACCTTAGGCTCTGATACCAACAAGTGTAACCCCCTCGTCCCGGTCTGGTCGGATGACCGGTCCGAGTGGGCCACACGGGGAAAACCGAAGCGAAACCCGTTAAGGCTTCCCCTCGGTTAACGACCCAGAAAATTTCTTTTTAACCTTATTCTTCTCTAGATGCATATTTAATTCCTATGTGTAGACCAACAGCGGAAGATACAAGCAACGAAACATTTACCGACCAAACAAAAGCAAACAGTCCATTTTTCTTCATTACAACAGGCCGTTTCGAAACACCTAAAGGGTGTTCCGAAACGTCATGACCTAGTCAACGGGCTTGGGTCAACCACAAGGTGACCGTTCCGAAACAGGGGAGGCCCGTATCGGAACGACCTTGACGGTCAATATCTCGTGGTCAACGAGATTTGACCGTTTCGGAACTTCAAAGGCCCGTTTCGGAACGGCTTCATCTCGCCAATTTCTCAAAATTCCAGTAGCGAAAACGTTCCGGAACGACCCTCATCCGTTTCGAAATGGCAGGCCATTTACACAGGGGCCGTTTCGGAACACGGGGACCCGTTCCGAAACACCCCCTATCTACAGACTTTTCTGGGCTGTTTTGAGGCACAAGAATGCCCCAAAACACCACCAAGGCACCCTATAACTTCATAGCAAAACAACCCAAGGCTTACTAACAATACTAGCATGCTTCAACAAGGTTTAAACATGTCTAACACAAAGGCAACAATCAACACACATACATCCAATCAAACAACATCCAACCTTAAACATGGTTTCTAAGCATTTAACCAACATACAAGAGAGCAAAATTAGGCATGGTTAACAACTTAAACATGGCATCACAAGCCACACAAAAGCAACATAACGTAGAGTCTAAGCATGCTCCTAGCAACCAACAACAACCAACAAGTCTTACACATCCCATTGCTTAAACTATTACATGTCTTAACATTAAAACCATACTTGATGAACTTAAGTCCAAAACCACACTTGGAGGCCCTCCACTTGCCCGAGCAACCCACGATCTAGGGATCTGCAATGTTGAACAAAGAGAGCGTAAGCAATGATGCTTAGTGAGGGTAAGCTCTAAAAACAAACCTCAACATTGCAGGGTCCGAGCACGATCTAGCCAAGGCAATTCACATTTACCAAGAGTCCACAAGATATAGATGCATGAGCAATATATCACATATATGCCATAATCATGAGCTCAACACTACCATACATGTAATCACATTTAAACATCCAAACAGCTCATATATCTCAACACATTGATACACATATCAATCAACATTGGCACCTAGTTATGACTCAAATACGCGGACAACCGTTGGAACTCACATCCAACAACGCAACCATTACCTGACGGTGGGATTACACTCATCACCGGTCTCGCAGAGGGGATTCCACTCATCCTCACGCCCCGTCGATGGGATTCCACTCATCACCGACTATATTTAAATACCATTTCCGGGCGTACCCGTACTCCTCCTTGGTGACTCAACGCCACTAAGGCCACGCGCGACTTTTGACTCATGTGTACACACTAACATCCTAATGATCGATAATTTGTATTTAAGTATACTAGTGCCAATATTTTACTCATTCCACATTACTCATTTCAATCATTTCCGTGCTTAGCACGCACTCACCATGGACACAACCATGAACCATCACCATGCATGCTTTAAGCAATACAACCCATGCCTCAATTCACATGTATAAAACAATATACATAAGCATTCATATCACAAGACATACGAGGCATATACATTCATACATTTGAGTTCATCCAAAGGCTTAGATCAAGCTTAGGATTAGGCTACCACCCTAATCCTAACTCTAGGTGGGTCTACCAAGCCCAACCTAGTCCATATACTCGAACCAACCAATCTAAAACCGTTTAAAACAATTAACCACTCACCTAAGCTCCCAAGCCAAAAAGACCAAGCAAGCACAACCTTCAACTTCCCGGATTCTCTTCCGATGTTCCACCGATGCCCAAACTTGATTCTAATCATCTCAAACACAAACAAAACGTTCGAATCAATAACACATCATCGGAAACAACCCGGATTAACATTAACAAGCATTCAACACCCCAAACAAGTCCAAAAACAGAATTTTCGAGTAGCTCACTTAACCCACTGAAATCTTCCATTTCGAGCCTCCAAACGACCATCAAACACACCCAAAGCAACCCTCAATTATCATACTAGCACCAGCCCTCGAAATCCAACATTAACCAACCCCAAAAACCCCTTTAAAAGCCTCCTAAAACCCCCTTGGTACCCAAATCCGAAATTTCCCAAAATCACTTGAAATTCATATATAATATACCATTTGACTTCCTTATACCACAACTAAGCATATTAAATCAAATACTTCACTTAACAACTTAGAAAATCCCATTTTAAATCAAAATATTCAAAAATGACATTTTCCAAAACTTCCATGAAAACTAAAATGAAAGGTACTTTTACGAAGGGGAAGGTGAGGAGAAGTCAAAAATACTCTTACCTTTTAAAACAGAGTTGAAATGAAGGAGAGAGGTGATGGAATAGTGCTCTTCAATGGTGGAGAGGTTTTACCGTGGGTTTTGTGGAGAGAGAGGGGGAAGATGAGTGAAATGGAGGTTTTGGTTTGTTTTGTTTTAATTTAAAAGCCCAATGACCCATTTGCCCTTAATGAAATGGATTATTCACAAGGGCACATATTCTTTGGTCATTTGAGGTTTTAATCCCAAAACTTAGTCTATCATTAATTTAATTAATTTGAAAGCCAAACCCGGACCATTATTTAAATCATAGAACCGAACCCAAGATAATATTAAAATATTATTTTCACCTAACCCCTAAACCCGGGTGTTACATGGTGAAGTTTTCACACACTTTAGTTTTGATATAATGGCAATGGGAAACCAAGAATTGTATTTGGGAGATATGTTGAACTCCCTAAGGTTGTGGCATGTTTGTGTTGGCTTGTATGAGTTGTAAATGGCCTTAAATGTTTTGTTTGAGGTTGGATTGCTTATTTTGGTTTTGTGATTAGGAAGCATGCCTCTAGCCTATGAGAATTTGTGTTTGATGCTATGTCCATGTTAGAACGTCTTGAATATGTTCTTATATGTATGATGGTTTGCTGGTATGATTTGGGAGTCTTTGAAGCATGTTTGAGTGTGTTAATGAATGAAAAACCAGCATTTGCTGATTTTTCTGGGCAGGGTGTATCAAAACACCCTCTATTGTTTCGAAACGGGGGCGTGAAATGGTCTTCGTGTTTCGAAACGCCTGAGGCTGTTTCGAAACATTTTGGCTACTAGAATGTCACGTTTCGGTACTGGTCTCGGAACATACCCGCGTACCGAAACGGTTAACACCGTTTCGATACAGCATTTCGGTACGGTAGGTAGGTGTTCCTAAACGAGTGACCGTTGGACACATATTTGAATTGTTTTGAGTTTGCATGCTTTACATTTTAGTCCTAAATGTTGTGTTTGCAATTGCTTGAGCTTGAGATGTCCTTTTAAGCTGAATTTTGGCAGAGAAGCGTGTAACATGTTTAATTACATATTGGTAATCCTAAAATCTATGAAGTCCCTCTAATTTACAAAAAATTACAATTTGGTCCCTAAACTTGTGTAAAGTGCAATTGAGTCCCTAAATGTTGTCCGATCGCTATGCCTTTCTCACTCATGTTTCGTGAGTACTCACTTAGGTTAAATATGTATTAAGACAAGATTAAAATGAAAAAGGGTCGTTAATCAAGGTTGACTTTCGGGTTGACTTTGGTTTTCCCCGTGTAATCTTCGTAGTTCGGGTCAAGCATCTAGGTCTGGCTAAGGGGGTTAGATTTGTTGGTATCAGAGCTTGGTTATCGAATAATTGGGGTTTGGTATGTGGTTGTTGTATGTGTTTATGCATGATGGTGACTTTCTGGTGAAAATATGATGTATGAATAGTGATGTATGATTCAATTGAGATGATTTTGTGATGCTATGCTATGTTTGGAGTGTGGTTGGGAATCCTATTGCCACATCAAAACTAATGAGAGGAATTGTTTTTGAAAATGAGCTTGGGGTACTTGGATTACTTACCTTATTGTGCCTAATTGTGTTTATTGCATGTTTGTCAATGCATTGTTTTTATAATGGGGCCACGTAGAGAGCTGAGAATCAATACTAGATCGATGGCTGATAATGAGAATGTCAAGAATACTGAGGATTTGCCTCCTCCTCCTCCTGGTGGACCACCCGGTGGTGGTGGAGCTGGAGCTGGTAATGCTGGTGCTGGGGTTGCTGGACCCGAGGGTGTGCATGAGCAAGCTGCTCCTAACATGACCATGTTGATTCAGGCTATTGATGAGGCTTTCCAAGCAGCAGTAGCTGGAGCCCATGGAGCTGCGCATCAGGACGATGCTAATGTGAGATTGCCTTTGGAAAGTCTTCGCAGTCTAGGAGGTACTGAGTTCAGAGGTTTATCTTCGGAAGGATCCGAGTCTTGGTTGGAGAGCACCAAGAGGATTCTGGGTCAGATGAATTGCAACAATGTGCAAAAGCTGGGTTGTGTTGTGTCGCTGCTGCACGATGATGCTTATACGTGGTGGACGACCACTAATTTTGGGATGGAGGATGACGAGGTGACTTGGATGTTCTTCTTGAATGCGTTCAAGAGAAAGTACTTGGGAGTACATTACCTCGATGAAAATAAAAGAGAGTTTATGTCTCTCGTGCAAGGCAACATGTCGGTAGCTGAATATGAAATTTTGTTTGTTCGCCTCAGTCAGTATGCACCTGAGCTAATACCTAGTGAGCGGGAGAGGTGCGAGCGATTCCGTTATGGACTAGTAGCAGATGTCAAGACTTATATGCTTGCAGCTGATTACACGGATTTCGATGTCTTGGTCACTAGAGCCAAGGACATTGAATTGAATCTTGGTTTGGCATGTCGAGCTGGTGGCTCTAGCCCAGGAAAGCGAGCGGCTGAACGCGATTATGGTAGAGATCGCAACAAGAGGCATAAGGATAGGAAGCCGCATTATGATGCTAGGCATGGGGGTGGTAACCCTGGTAGAGGTCAGCAAGGACCTAATGCTGCTTTGAGGGCTCCTGAATGTAACCGTTCTGGTAGAAGGCATGGTGGTGAGTGTTGGGGTAAACTTGGGACATGCTGGAATTGTGGGAACCGAGGGCATTTGAAGAAAGTTTGTCCTCAGCCGCTGAGAGAGGGATAGGCTCCGGTGAGAGCAGCTAAGCCACAGAGGGGTCGTGGGTGCGGCCATGGTAATTTTTAGCGTATGGATGATAGTGGCAGGAACGTAGCACATGTTGTGGCCGTTCAACCTGAGGGTGGCAGTCAGGCTCGAGTGTACGCCCATCGTGAGGAAAGGAATGATACGGATGTATCGCAAGTACCTTTACTTTGCAATCCTTGTCATTACGTTCTTTGATTGATTCTGGATCTACACACTCATACATTTTGCGTGAACATGCTCAAATGCTTGGTTTTCCTGTTGAGTCTTTGAATGTTGGTATGCGTGTGATTAGTTCCTTTGGTGAGACAGTCGTAACAAGGAAGTTGTATAGGAGATGTCTGTTGCGTGTAAAATAGTCTATAGCAATTGAGTGCAAGTGTACACGTCGCAAGTAATAAAGTGATACTAGCGTATCGGATATCGTCTCCATAGGGACTGGGATAACCCTTTCTTTCGATATCTGCACAAGGGAAAAAAAAAGAGATTTAATAGATTGATTAAGTTGTCACGAAAATAATCAAGTAAAAGAGGAGAATCAGGATAAAAAATAGACATGAATTGAATTGCTCAGTAGTGCAGGTATTGCACTGTTCAAGGACTTCTGTTCTGTGTCTGGCTCCTGTCACGGCAGCACCTGTCGTGGCAGCGGTCTGTTGTTGTCGCGGCAGCGATAAGCAACTCAGTTTCTTCAAGTTCGGCAAGAATCCCTGGATTGACTTGTCCTATCCCTAGATCCAAGTTCAGTCGATGAACACGTCTTGGATGATACCTCCCGACGTGAATCGAAGTATGAACACCGATGTTTATGAATTCTTCCTTAGCCGCTTAACCTCGTCCTATCCTTAGGTTCGAGATAGTTCAACCATAAACTAGAGAACCCACACTTATTCCTTTCGTATACTTAACTCTCCCGATATTAAGTAAATGAATAATCTCATAATGCTCTCCCGATACTCTTGCAAAATGTTGAAAACCAGAATAAGCAAACTTGAAGTTTTATTTCATTGAACAGAAAAATCCTAAGAACAGAACAATCCTTACAACTACTTTACAATATCAACCCTTTGCCCTAGCGGAGATTTAGAACATGGTGAAGAAAGAGAAACGACTAGGGTTTTGAGATGAGAGGTATGAGATGTGATTGTTTTTTTCTCGGTCGAATTACAAGCATATATATAGGCCTTGGGTACAAGTTTTCTTAATGGCCAAGAATAGTAGTTCGAATTAAAGTACAATTCATTAAAGAATAAATCTATGAATAAACGTCCTTTAGTCCGCCCTATCTTCTTGCTTTGACTTTCTCCTCAAACTTTGGGCAAGGCCTTTCTTGTGCTTCTGGGCTCCAAAAATTATGTGAGCGGTCTCTAAAAATTAGGCTTGAAATCCTCTAGCAGTCGAACTCCACTTCACATTTTCCATCTCTTCTTCTTCACTGTCGCCACTTCTCTCACGACATATGTCACGGCAGCGAGTTATAAGGCAGTTTGCTTCAACACTGTCGCCACTTCTGTCACGGCATCTGCCACGGAAACTATCACGGCAACTGTCACGACATCTGCCACGACATCTGTCACGGCATTTGCCACGACATCTGTCACGACATCTGCCACGACATCTGTCACGGCATCACTGTCACGACAGTTATGTATGAGGCAGTTTTCTTCACTCCAGCTCTTCTGTTCCTCTGCTGCCCTGGATGCTGCCATGACAGTTATCTTCTATTCCTCTGCTGCCCTGGATTCTGCCACGACAGTTATCTTCTGTTCCTCTGCTGCTCTGGATGCTGCCATGACATATATCTACAAAAAAGTGACCGAAATCAGCAACATCTATACAATTTTATCTATCTGTGATGTAAATGCAAAACTTAACCTAAAATGCAGTTAATCTGGCTTGAGTGTAGCAAAAATAAGGATAAATGAGGGGTAAAATATAGGACTTTTAGGCACACAACACACCCTCAAACTCGAATCCTTGCTTGTCCTCAAGCAAATGCAACCTAACTAACATGCATGCATATATATGTATATATATGTTTTTTTTCTTGGCTTAAGTCAGTGAACAATCCTTACCCACAACACCATCCCTATCATGTTTAGCACCTGTTCAAATATTTAAGGATATACTTAGAGCAAAAGTATAGTTCTCGTGCATGTGTGTGCATTTATTGTGAACATACATGAATATAGACTTCCCTAGCAACTAGAATATTATACTTAGCTTGTTTATAGTTTTCCTTCGAGACTTAATTTTTTTTTACTAGAGCCAGCATCGGGCACCTCTAGTTGTTTTCTTTCTTTTTCTAAATTTTTCTCTTTTTTACTAGAGCCAGTATTTCAGGCACCTCTAGTTAACTATCTAGAGCCGATCATAGGCACTTCTAGAAGTTTTTCTCTGATTACTTTCCTAGAGCCAGTGATAGGCACCTCTAGGTTTCCTGAGTTTCTAGTCTCTTTCTACTATAAGTGCTAAGTTTTCTATTCTAAGTATGCCAGAGAAAGTCTGTTATCAAGTAAGTCACAAAGTGTTTCAATTTTTCAGAACTATACTAAGGCTCTACTTACTTCCTAAAATATTTTTAAGGGGCTGTCACGACAGAGATGGTAGTAGCAGATAATAAAAGTTCAATAAATTAAGCCAAATTTTTTTACATAAAAATAAATGTGACAAAAGTAAAACTAAATGCAATATTATATTAATAATTAGGAGGGCTGCCTACCCCCAAACTCAAGGGTTGCATTGTCCTCAATGCATGACATCAAAAATGAAAATCGAAAAGAAAAACATCACAAATAGATAATATAAAATGCAGAAAACAGAGAGGAGTAAAATAGACTTAACTTGTGTCACTATCATCACTGCTGTTGGCGGCAGTCACTTTGGAATTCATCTTCGGGGAGTATTAGTGCTGCCGCGGCAGTGGTGGGGGCAGAGCTTCCTCGGGTTGCTTTGTATCGTCATTTCAAGGGTTCTCTCTGTTCACCTAATAACACAACAAACTAAAAACTAATATCAAATTTCTAATTCCTAAAAAAATAAAGATAAAATAAGATAAAAATAAAATAAAATACAATAAAATAAATTAAGTTAAATTAGGAGTGCCTTGAGGGGCATCTCCTAAAGTAACTGCTCCCTGTTCTATTGATGCTTGAGGGGTCATTTCCGGTACTTCTTGAAGTCCATCCGTACCCTCCATCTAGTGATTATTCTCATGGTGGGGGCTCCTTTCTTTCTCTTCCCTTTGTAGTCCATAAAATCTTGCATTTTTGGTAAAGTTTCTAAGGGCATGAATATATGATTAGTAAAAATTAAATTGATATTCGACCACAAACTTACCTTGTTTTCGTTGAATGTTGTTGTGGTGGAATGTAGCCCTTGCTATCGTGCCTGCTGCTACGACAACCAGTTATTTTGACAGTCCGTTGTCAGGTTACTTTGCTGGTCAAGGGGACATTGGAAAGTACCATAATTCTCCATATCAGATTCTGTAGGCCATTCGTAAATCTCCATCAGTAGAGACTTCGATGATTCTGAGTCCACCGGCTTTGGTTCCCCTAATACATACAATGGAATTTGTGAGTTTTTAATGAATTCAAAATGTTCATTTATTACCTGCTCGTATTCCATTTGCGAGGCATTGTCATTAGGTAGCTCTTCTAGGTGGTCGTGCGAGTGCCATGACAGGGATGGATGTGTGAAATCTTGGTCGGGCATAACTGAGGTAGTTGGTTGAGAGTTTGCCTCGGATGTGGTTGCCGCAGTAACATTCTCTTGAATTTCACTCAGCGTTATTGCGGTGTTGCTCTATTCCGGCTCCTCGATCATTGCCATGACAAGTTGTTGCTCAGACTCATCACGTGTTGGGTATTCCTTCACATGGGCATCCTTGTCATCTTGCCTCAGGATTTCAGGTTCATCCCTGGCATGAATAAGGACCGGTCTGCTCAAGAGTGCAACCATCTTGGCGATAATTTTGTCCATCGAAGCCGGCAATTCTTGAGTGAGTGCCATGAAGGCTTGCAGTGTGTCTTCTAAGGATTTTGACTGCTCTTGAGGATAATGACATTGCCAGGGCATGTCGGATTCTACAGCAAAACTGTTATGGTAAAAAAAATTTGCGGGTTTTGATCGTACCATAAAAAATTTTGCTGATGCGACAGCGGTATCTATTGTCCTTGTTACTGTTGTGGCAGCATATCTTGTTCTTGTTGGTTCCAACGTTGGTTGTCCATATATTCACCGAAAAAATAGGGACGACTTTCGAATGCATGATTACCTTTACGGTAATTGCAAGAACTTTCCCACATCAGCTCTCGAATGGTTTTTCCTGGCATGTTGATGCTCCTTAAACCTGTATTTCACCTGAGTTTAAGATAAAAATAGAAAAATAAAAATAAAAAATAAAACTAAAAATAAAGAGAAAAGTAAAGTGCAGAAGTTAAAGGTAAGAGTATGTTGCCAGTCCCCGGCAACGGCGCCAAAAACTTGTTGCGTGTAAAATAGTCTATCGCAATTGAGTGCAAGTGTACACGTCGCAAGTAATAAAGTGATACTAAAGTATCGGATATCGTCTCCACATGGACTGGGCTAACCCTTTCCTTCGCTATCTGCACAAGGGGAAAAGAAGAGATTTAATAGATTGATTAAGTTGTCACGAAAATAATCAAGTAAAAGAAGAGAATCAGGATAATAAAATAGGCAGGAATTGAATTGCTTAGTAGTGCAGGTATTGCACTGTTCAAGGACTTCTGTTCTGTATCTGGCTCCTGTCACGACAGCACCTGTCGTGGCAGCGGTCTGTTGCTGTCGCGGTAGCGATAAGCAACTCATTTTCTTCAAGTTCGGCAAGAATCCCTGGATTGACTTGTCCTATCCATAGGTCCAAGTTCTGTCGATGAACACGTCTTGGATGATACCTCCCGGCGTGAATCGAAGTATGAACACCGATGTTTATGAATTCTTCCTTAGCCGCTTAACCTCGTCCTATCCCTAGGTTTGAGATAGTTCAACCATAAACTAGAGAACCCGCACTTATTCCTTTCGTATACTTAACTCTCCCGATATTAAGTAAATGAATAATATCACAATGCTCTCCCGATACTCTTGCAAGATGTTGAAAACCAGAATAAGAAAACTTGAAGTTTTATTTCATTGAACAGAAAAATCCTAAGAACAAAACAACCCTTACAACTACTTTACAATATCAACCCTTTGCCCTACGGGAGCTTTAGAACATGGTGAAGAAAGAGAAACGACTAGGGTTTTGAGATGAGAGGTATGGGATGTGATTGTTTTTTTCTAGGTCGAATTACAAGCATATATATAGGCCTTGGGTACAAGTTTTCTTAATGGCCAAGAATACTAGTTCGAATTAAAGTACAATTCATTAAAGACTAAATCTTTGAATAAACGTCCTTTAGTCTGCCCTATGTTCTTGCTTTGACTTTCTCCTCAAACTTTGGGCAAGGCCTTTCTTGTGCTTCTGGGCTCCAAAAATTATGCGAGTGGTCTCTAAAAATTAGCCTTAAAATCCTCTATCAGTCGAACTCCACTTCACATTTTCTATCTCTTCTTCTTCACTGTCACCACTTCTAGCACGTCATATGTCACGTCAGTGAGTTATAAGGCAATTTGCTTCAACACTATCGCCACTTCTGTCACGGCAACTGTCACGACATCTGCCATGACATCTGTCACGGCATCTGCCACGAAATCTGTCACGGCATCTGTCCTGGCATCTGTCACAGCATCTGTCACGACATCACTCTCACGATAGTGATGTATGAGGCAGTTTTCTTCACTCCAGCTCTTCTGTTCCTCTGCTGCCTTGGATGCTGCCATGACAATTATCTTATGTTCCTCTGCTGCCCTAGATTCTTCCATGACAGTTATCTTCTGTTCCTGTGCTGCTCTGGATGCTGCCATGATAGATATCTGCAAAAAGTGACCAAAATCAGCAGCATCTGTGCAATTTTATTTATTTGTGATGTAAATGCAAAACTTAACCTAAAATACAGTTAAACATGCTTGAGTGTAGCAAAAATAAGGATAAACGATGGGTAAAATATAGGACTTTTAGCCACTCAACAATTTCCCTTGAAGGTGCAAAATCATGTTTTTCTTGTTGATCTCATGGAATTGTCATTCTATGGCTTTGATGTAATCTTTGGCATGGATTAGCTTGTTGAGCATAGAGTTGTGGTGGATTTCGAAAGCAAGCGAGTTTTATTGGAACTTGCGGATGATTATGAGGTGGTGGTGGTAGGTGAAAATGTGAAGTTTCTTGCCAATGTGGTGTCTACATTGGAAGCGAGCCGGATGTTGCGGCAAGGTTGCGAGGCTTACCTAGCTTTTTTTATGAATCCTTGTTCAAAGGAGGTGCGTGTTCAGGATATAAGAACTGTACGTGAGTTTTCTTGGAGTGTTTCTAGAGGAATTACATGGATTGTCGCCTAGTCGAGTGGTGGAGTTTGGGATTGAGTTGTATGAGAACACAACTTCGGTGTCCATTGCTCCCTATCGCATGGCACCCAAAGAGCTGAAGAAGTTGAAGACGCAACTTCAGGAGTTGCTTGACCGTGGCTTCATTCGGCCTAGTGTGTCACCTTGGGGTGCACCGGTCTTGTTTGTGAAAAAGAAGGATGGCACGATGAGAATGTGCATCGATTATCGTCAGCTAAACAAGTTGACCATCAAAAATAGGTTTCCTTTGCCGAGGATTGAAGATCTTTTTGATCAATTTCGAGGAGCAGCTGTGTTTTCAAAGATTGACTTGAGGTCAGGGTACTATCAGCTTAAGGTGAAAGATGTGGATGTGCCGAAGACAACCTTTAGAACGAGATATGGGCATTATGAGTTCCTTGTAATGCCGTTTGGCTTGACGAATGCACCTGCTGCTTCCATGGACATGATGAATAGGGTGTTTCATGAATACTTGGATAAGTTCGTTGTGGTGTTCATCGACGATATCCTTGTGTACTCTCGTATTGAGGAGGAGCATGAAGGTCATTTGAGGGTTGTCTTGCAAGCGCTGTTGGAAAATCAGCTTTATGCTAAGCTCAGAAAGTGTGAGTTCTGGCTTAAGGAAGTTGTTTTCATTGGTCATGTGGTTTCCGCTGAAGGGATTCGAGTTGATCCTCAGAAGGTTGAGGCGGTGATGAATTGGAAGCCTCCTAAGTATGTTCATGAAGTCTGTAGTTTCCTTGGTTTGGCAGGAAACTACCATAGGTTTGTGGATGGATTTTCAAAGATTGCGGCTCCTTTAACGAAGTTGTTGCAAAAAGATGTTAAGGATGAGTGGACAGAAGTGAGACAGCAAGCTTTTGAGAAGCTTAAGGCAGCTTTGACGCAAGCTCCTATCTTGGTTCAACCTGAATCAGGAAAAGAGTTTGTGGTGTACAGTGACGCATCCTATGTTGGTTTGGGGTGTGTGCTAATGCAAGAGGGTAAGGTGGTGGCTTATGCATCGCGACAGTTGAAGGTGCATGAGCGCAATTATCCTATGCATGATATTGAGTTAGCTGTGGTGGTTTTTGCTTTGAATATTTGGAGACATTATCTTTATGGTGAGAAGTGTACTGTGTACACGGATCACAAGAGTTTGAAGTATTTGATGTCTCAGAAAGAGTTCAATCTTAGGCAACGACGATGGGTGGAGTTGCTTAAGGATTACAATCTAACGATAGAGTTTCACCCAGGAAAGGCCAATGTTGTGGCTGGCGCCTTGAGAAGAAAAGTGGCGGTGGAGTTAAGGGCGATGTTTGCTAGCTTGAGCATATCGCGAGATGGAGGTCTTGTTGCTGAATTGCAAGTGAAACCATCTCTAGTTCAGTTGATAAAGGATAAGCTATTGTTGGATGATTCTTTGGTACCACATGTTCATGATATTGCTGAGGATAGACCATCGGATTTTTGTTTTAATGATGATGGAGTTCTATGTTTTGGAAGTCGGATACTAGTGCCAAATGATGTGGAGTTGAGGCGTACTATTCTGACCGAAGCTCATAGTAGTCCTTTTGCTATGCACCCTGGTAGTACAAAGATGTATCGTGATCTGAAGGATGAGTACTATTAGGTGGGTTTGAAGAAGGATGTTGCGGAATATGTGAGCAAGTTCATGGTTTGTCAGCGGGTTAAGGCTGAGCATCAGTTTCCTTCGAGGTTGTTGCAACTGTTGAGGATCCCTGAATGGAAATGGGAGAGAATCACCATAGACTTTATGTCTGGTTTGCCTTTGTCGCCATCGAAGAAGAATTCTGTGTGGGTGATTGTGGATCGCCTTACGAAGTGTGCGCATTTCTTGCCCGTGCATACTACGTATACCTTGGATAAGCTTGCAGAGCTGTACATTGCTGAGATTGTACGGCTGCAAGGTGTACCAAAATCTATAGTGTCGGATAGAGATTCGAGGTTCACGACAAGGTTTTGGGGGTGTTTACATCAGGCATTGTGTACGCGGCTGAATTTCAGTACTTCTTATCATCCGCAGACGGATGGACAGTCTGAGCGTGTTATCCAAGTGCTTGAGGATATGTTGAGGTGCTGTGTGATTGAGTTTCAAGGCTCTTGGGAGAAGCACTTGCCTTTGGTGGAGTTTGCTTATAATAATAGCTACCAGGCAAGTATTCAAATGACACCTTATGAAGCTTTGTATGGGAGGAAGTGCAGAACTCCTCTTTGTTGGGCTGAAACGGGACAAAAGTTGGTCTCGATGCCGGCTTTGTTGAAGGGAACCACCGAGAAGGTGAAGCTCATTTGTGAGCGGTTGAAGGCAGCCTCTGATTGGAAAAATTCTTACGCGGATTTGAAGCGTGAGGAGATAGAGTTTGCGGTGGGTGACCGTGTGTTCTTAAAGGTTTCACCTTGGAAGAAGGTGATGAGGTTTTTCCGAAAGGGTAAGTTGAGCCCTAGATATATTGGACCATACGAGGTGATAGAACGTGTAGGTCCTATTGCTTATAAGCTGAGGCTACCACAAGAGCTAGAGAAGATACATAATGTGTTTCATGTATCCATGCTTCAGAGGTATAGATCAGATCCTTCGCATGTTATGCATGTGGAGGAAGTTGAGTTGAATCCATATTTGACTTATGATGAGGAGCCAGTCGAGATTTTGGATTCGGACAGTAAGGTTCTCCGGGGTAAGACCATTGAGCTGGTTAAGGTGTTGTGGAGGAATAGTGGTGTTGAGGAAGCCACGTGGGAAAGAAAGGAAGATATGAAGAAGCAGTTTCCTTACCTTTTTCCTCTAGATAAATTTCGAGGACAGAATTTCTTGAGAGGGGGAGAGTTGTATCACCCCAAATTTGGGCCTAGATGTTTAGAGTCTGAACCGGACCGGTCTGAAAAACGGTTCGAATCTAAAAGGGAGTTTTAGGGAACACCTAGTTCGGGATGCTTTAAAAATATAAAAAAATATCTAAAAATCCTTATTAAATATAAGAAAGACAAAGGTGGAATCAATTTTTCAAAATAAGGTTTGGAAATACTACATTTCGGTGTAGTGACCAAATCGCAGTTTTTGCAAAGTTAAGTAGTGACTGTTTTGTAAAGGATTGAAACTTTGAATCTTTAAGGAGCTAATTTTACGAAAATGTTTTCATCAGATTTTTCCTTAATTTGGGTGATTTAATTAATGTTTTAATTAAAGAAAATGAAGGTGGATTAAATTAGAAAACCACCTTATTCCTTTCAGCCAAACACTTTCTCTCCAACAAATACACTTTGATTTTCACTTCATTTGATGAGATTTCAATCACTCTTTGATTCCTAATCAATTCCTCATCAAATCCTCTTGATTTCTACATTGAATTTTCATGAAAACTTGCCCAAATCAAGGAGAAATCATCCATTAGAGGTAAGCTTCGTCCTTCTCCTCTAATGATCAGTTCTTTACTGAAATTCCCAAGTTATCAATCCTTTATTAATGATTTTTAAGTGGTTTTAATGTTAGAAACAAGAAATTGTCTTAAAACTCAAGATTTTGGAAGAGTTCTTGAAGATTTTCGTGGTGATTGATTGGGATCTGTTTTGAGATGGTTTTCTAATGTATTTTGGATGTTAATTGATGTTACAAATGAGGTTTTATCAATGAAATCCCCTATAGGTTTGTTTTTCTAAGTTTTGCTTGTTAGAATGATGGTTTTTAGGGTGATTTTGGTGTTATGTCATAGCTGGAGGTATAAGGACGTGGTTGTGTTTGTTTTTGATGTTAATTGATGTTTAGAAATGATTAGAAGTGATGGATCTTGGCTGGGTTTGGTTTTGGAAGAGTTTGGATGTGTTTTCGGTAGTGTTTGGCAGCCGAAATGTGGTGTTTGTGTATAGCAGCGAGTTTAGGTGTGTGGCTGATGATTTCAATGCATGATGATGCATTAATCCTCTGCTCTTATGTGTTTAAAATAGGGGAGACATCTTCGGACACCTTTGGAGTTGATCCAGAAGCTTAGAAAGCGTTTCGGCGAGCAAGCGAAACGTAATCGGTGAGTGTGTATGGTTTTAGAAGTCCTTGAGGGACAAAGAATCAAGGTTTGGGGATTTAGGAAAGGTTTGAAACACCTTCCTAAGTCCGGAAGTAAGTATTGGCTAGTTTGCTCTCTTGAATGTGGTGATTGCCTCTAAAAATGCTTTTACATGCTCATGGTTTGAGATTGATAAATTCCTACTGTTTTTATGCATATTTTATAGCATGAGATGATGTTTGAAATGATTTTATGAAGTAACATGTTGCATAGTTTAGATTTGAGCTTTTATGTTCAAGCATAGCAAATGTTATGGTTTTGAAATGAGATGAGAATGTGTGAGAATTGTTGCATGAAAAACAGTAGGTGAGATGATGTTTTAACATAATCTATTGGCATAGATGTTGAGATACTTACTGGATATAATTGATCGATCAATAGGATGAGAGTGCACTATAAACTAAAATTCGTACGTGCTCTTTGGTTAAGCCAAAGGGAGAGAACCGATGATGGGCATTCCATCGGGTAGGACTTGGTGAAATACCCAAGCTTTGTGGCGTTGAGAGATTCCTCCATGTGAGTACGGTGATGTGAGATTCCACCGGAAACTATGTTGCTAGACGAGTGAGTACGGTGATGAGAGATGCCACCATAAGTGTCTAGTGAGATATCTGCATATCCGAGTAATAGTGAGATGTGAAATGCAAATATAAAATATGAAATTGTTTTTGATTCACATGTACCTTTGATAAAATGCTTTATGCTATGAGAAATGCATATGTGATTTGTTTATGAAATGCTTTAGAGTACAAGCATGAGTATGGCTTTGTCATGACTTTTGCATTGGTTTAAATGCATGAGATAGAATGAAGGTACATGTGTTTTCAATGAGAAGTTGCTTTGAATGGTTTTCAAGCATGAGATAGAATGAGCATGTTGTTCAAAAGCTTTTGAGAAAGTGTTTTCAAGATATGCATTATTGTGTTGGTTTTCTTAGAGCATGCCTCACTAAGCAATTGTGCTTACGCTCTCTCTTTTATCAATAATGCAGATAATTGAGGTGTTTCCGGGCATCAAAGAGGTTAAGTCATCCAAAGAAGTTCAAGCTCATGTATGGTGACGTTTTCACACACTTTAGTTTTGATATAATGACACTGGGAAACCAAGAATTGTATTTGGGAGATATGTTGAACTCCTTAAGGTTGTGGCATGTTTGTGTTGGCCTTTATGAGTTGTAAATGGCCTTAAATGTTTTGTTTTAGGTTGGATTGCTTATTTTGGTTTTGTGATTAGGAAGCATGCCTCTAGCCTATGAGAATTTGTGTTTGATGCTATGTCCGTGTTAGAACGTCTTGAATATGTTCCTTATATGTATAATGGTTTGCTGGTATGATTTGGGAGTCTTTGAAGCATGTTTGAGTGTGTTAATGAATGAAAAACCAGCATTTGCTGCTGTTTCTGGGCAGGGTGTATCGAAACACCCTCTATTGTTTCGAAACGGGGGCATGAAATGGTCTTCGTTTTCGAAACGCCTGAGGCTGTTTTGAAACATTTTGGCTACTAGAATGTCACGTTTCGGTACTGGTCTCAGAATATACCCGCGTACCAAAACGGTCAACACCGTTTCGATACATCGTTTCGGTACGGTAGGTAGGTGTTCCGAAACGGGTGACCGTTGGACACATATTTGAATTATTTTGAGTTTGCATGCTTTACATTTTAGTCGTAAATGTTGTGTTTGCAATTGCTTGAGCTTGAGATGTCTTTTTAAGCTGAATTTTGGCACGGAAGCATGTAACGTGTTTAATTACATATTGGTAATCCTAAAATCTATGAAGTCCCTCTAATTTACAAAAATTACAATTTGGTCCCTAAACTTTTGTAAAGTGCAATTGAGTCCCTAAATGTTATCCGATCGCTGTGCCTTTCTCACTCATGTTTCGTGAGTACTCACTTAGGTTAAATATGTATTTAGACAAGATTAAAATGGAAAAAGGGTCGTTAATCAAGGCTGACTTTCGGGTTGACTTTTGTTTTCCCCGTGTAATCTTCGTAGTTCGGGTCAAGCATCTAGGCCGGGCTAAGGGGGGTTGCATTTGACTTCCTGCACTGGCCTGTACCGGAAGCGATCACAACGATGCCTCTCACTCGACGAGATTCCCCTGAACAAGCGACATGAATTCACGCTTCTTCTCATCCAAGTATCTCAGACCTAGATACTTTCTCATAAAAGCGCCTCGGAAAAACTCCCAATCGACCTCATTGGGTTCCATACCAGCGGTGATGGTCGTCCACTAGCTATACGCATCACCCTAGAGCAGAGAAACAACGCACCCCAGCTTGCGCACATTGTTGCATCCCATTTGATCCATGATACGAATCGTGCTCGCCAACTAGGCTTCTGACGCCTCAGGAGACATTCTAAAGAACTCCACAGCTCCTAGACTCCTCAACCTCTCCAAGGGTAAACCTGCCTGCCCAGCTGCAGGGGCCTGAACATGCACTCCGGCTACCACAGCCTGAAACGCTCCAGTGATCGCCTGAACCAACAGAGTTAGATCACCAAAAACAAAACTAGCGTTTCCTTGTTGCTCCTGCTCCCCACCTCCCGGTGGTGGCGGAGGAGGTAAGTTTCCACTAGTAGAGACATCATCCCCTTGATTACCCTGGTCGCCCTGCTCAGCCGTAGGCACTACCGTGTTCGACCTTAGCTCTCTCCTCGGACCCATGGTGCTATTTTTAACAAGGCATAACAATAAAACAAAGCAAACCATTTAGGCTAGCCTCAAGAAAGGATCCAAGTTCACAAAAACATATAATTAGTGTAATAAGACAATGGGCACCCCGATTTCCCTCAAGCATAACATAGTATACAATAACATATCATGTTCATCATGCTTTCTATCATCCAAAATCAGCACATATCAATATCACATCATCAACATACAATCATATTCATCTCGCATATGATTTACTTTAATCAAGCATGGCATAAACTCCAACATACAATCAAAACATGCTTTTTCACACATTCATACACCAAACATACCAATTTCACTTACCATCATCCCCAATTATTTCGAAACCTAGCTCTGATACCAACAAATGTAACCCTCTTAGTCCGGCCTAGACGCCCGACCTAAACTAAGAAGATTACACGGGGAAAACTAAAGTCAACTCGTTAAAGTCAACCTCGATTAACGACCTTTTTTATTTTTATCTTTTCTAGATGCACATTATTATCCTATATGATTAGCATTTTGTTTTGGCGAAAGCGACACAACAACCGGAGTTTAATTAGGGATTCAATTGCATATAAACATCTTTTAGGGACTAAATTGTAAATTTCAAAAATTATAAGGACTAAAAAGATTTTAAAGTTACCAATCCAAAATTAGCCATAAAACATGCCAGCATGTCAAGTTACATCTCAAACGGACCTTTCAAACTCATTTAATTAAGCATACAATATTCAGGGACCAAAACGTAAGAAACAGAAACCTTAAACAATTCAAATTCAACATACAACGATCAAGTGTTTTGAAACACAAGACCCCGCATCAGAACAACTATTTCGAAACCAAGTTGACCATTTCAATATGCGGGTGCGTTCCGAAACCCGTTTCGAAACAATGCTTCACAATGGCGAAATGTTCCGGAACGTGCCTACCTGTTCCGAAACACCATGACCATTATAGGCCACCGTTCTGAAACAGGTAAGGGCGTTCCGAAACGCCTTGCCCTGCAATTTCCCAATTTTCTGGTTTTGCTCAACTATTCACCTCTGAAATCATCCCAATACATGCCACATCACACATACAATATGAATAAGCATCAAAGATAACCATTACGAAGCACAAGCTAAAACATAGCATCAAACTTGCAAGCTTAAGAACTATAGGCATGATTTCTAGATGTAAAAACCACACAAAAGCTAAAAACCACATTCAATTTCAAACCAACATTCAAAGGCCATTTACAAACCAAACATGCTCAAGGTGTTCAACATCACCAAATAAATCCAAGAGTAGAAATCCCACCCATTGCCTCTTATTACACATAGGTAATACCACATACTTTGTCTCGTCAAAAGAGCTTGGATTACCCTTACTTCATGCTGCCTCAAAAGCCTAATTCTCTGCAGTGATGAAACAAATGAGCGTAAGCATGAAGCTTAGTGAGGATCACTAAAACCAAACATTCATCAATGCATTTTACAAACCAGAAATATCATCAATTCTCATCTCATGCCTTTCCTTAAAACACACCTTTAAAAGCATCAATGCACTTTTCAACCACATGATCTTAAAACCATCAAAATAACATCAAATAATTTTTTGCTCATGCTTAAACCAAGATCTCATGCACTCTAACATAAACCATAAGCATCTCATGCTTAAACCATTAATCAATAACATTTTATTGGCTCGCAAGTGATCAATTCTCAATCCATACCAAAACCAACACAAATGACACAATCAGATACGCAGATTACAAGCGTTGTCCCACAGGCTTCATACAAACTACCAGACTACACAAGGCTCACACACGAGTGCAATCCTCTATTGTTGTGACACACGTGGTGGAGTATAACGGTACAATCACAACCCCTCAACATCACTCATCGATAGTTGTATAATTCCACTAACAAGAGCATGGGACACATACAACAAGATCCACACACGGGGTTAACCATCCACTGTTGTGATCTTAGCCTCAATCGTTAGGGTACAATTACAACCCCTTGACATCCAAGGCGACTTTATTCAAGGTGCACCCAATCTTATCGCCGGCTAACTATATCCGATTAAAGTAACCAAAAACCATTTCCATCACTTGCCAATATAATCACTTATCAACGACATTCCACTATTTTACAAGCATAAATCACAATGCCATTTCCACACGCATAAACATGCTTAATCTTTAATGCATACATTTCTCAAATCCAAGGATCATCTACCAAATGCATCCTTAACAACATGGAATTAAACACCAGCATTATCAATGCTCAAAACATGCTTTAAACCGTAAATAAAACCACATTTAAATCAAGTGCATTTTCCAACAAAAACATAGCACATTATGAGAGAGACTTTTGAATCACTCACTCTAGAGCTTAGCTAAGTGTTTCAAACTTACACTAAGCTCCCAAGACCACGCTCAAAGTGTTACAAAGCTGGAAAATCCATTTCCACTCACCGATACGCGAAGCCTTGCTCCCCGACATGAAAATCACCCTTCCAGAGCCTCCAAAATCGTCTCGTTTGCTCCCGAATCAAGATCACATGTTTTCTATCAACAAAACAGAGATCCAAATGCATTAAAATGCATTTCAACACCAGCAGCTAAACACAAACTCGTTGCTCACCCAAACTACACCAATTTACCCATTCGAAACAATCGAAAACTCAATCGATTGCTTCCTAAACCAAGCCCATCCAACATACATCACTTTCAACCATTTATAAACATTGAAGCACATCTAAAACAACCTAAACCCATCCTTATACCTCCAACAAGCATTACTACATCATTTCACCTCAAAACCCAACTAAAACCATCAAGAAACTCAATGATCTCAAGGTTTTCGAGATATATATCAACAAAGCCCTCTTTCAACATAATAATCAACTTAAAACCCAATTAAAATCAATCTAAAACAGAGCCTAACAAATCAAATCTGAAAATCAAGATTTTAATCATATTTTTGCAATATTTTGACCTCAAATTAAAACTATAAAGAAAACTCAGCCAAAAACATCAATTAGAAGCCAAAGATCTTGGGAATTTCAATAAAGAACCTAGATTGAAGGTTGATAACAAGATTTACCTCCAATCCTTGCCTTTCTCAATGATTGACAAGTTTTCCTTAACAAAATCTTGAAGATAACTCTTGGAATTTGTTTAGAAATCAAAGGGAGAGTGTTTGAGAGAAAAGAAATCTGGAGAAAAGAGGTGGAAAAATGATTTTGCTTAAATGAGAGGTAGTTACGTCAAATGAAATCTCAATTTCTCATTTATTTAATTTTAATTAAATATAAAACATTTTATTTAATCATTTAAAACCCTTTTAAAACACATGTACAATTAAGGAAAGGCTAAATTGCCATAAAACTTCCTAAAGATTCTAAGATTTTTGGCTTCTCTTTTAAAATTCCATTTTCCACAATTTTGAAACTATATATTTTGGTCACTATCCAAAATTTACCACTTCCGAAACTCTTTTTGTAAAATTAATTTGACCAACCTCTTAAACATAATTTTAGAGGATTTTATCAATTTTTACCATATTTTTATCCTATCCCGATCCTTGATTTCCCTAAACCACTTAACGCGATTCGAACGGTTTCTGACCGGTCCGATCCGATGTCTAAAATATCTATGCCCAAAACTAGGGCGTTACAGAGTTTTTACAGTAATGGCTAACCTATCTACTTGGAAGATCACAACCACCTTCTAGGAGATCTTCATCAAAAGATTCAAGGTTTTCAGTCTATCAATGAATTCAGGTACGCTTCTGATTCAATTTATTTGATTTATTGTTCTCGATGATTTGACATGATAGATCCTGGGTATTAGGTTTCATATTAATTTATGGTTTGTTTCTAACATGTTACACCAAGACACCGAACTGCACTCATATCGAAAACAAGACGTTTAACACTTATATGCGACAAAGCAAAAGTAACGATGACCTTCAACGAAGGTTTCATAACTTAAGCCGACATGTTGATAACCTATATTCTTCTTTTGTATGTAAAATCAAATTGAACTGTTGGAAAAATGTGAGGAAACAGTTACTTTGAGCCATATTTCTAATAACTAAAGGCGGAGTTTCGAATAAAGTACCATTACGGTGTTATTCTACTTTGCACGACCTTTACAACGATATCTCATAAGCTCAAAATAGATGAGTAATAAATGAAAAATTGATGCTCAAAGTAAGATGGTTGTGAATTGGAAAAGGAAATGAAAACCCTAAATCCCACATTGATGGGATAAAAGGCCTGGGAATAATTTATTTAAACTTACTCATGTTGTGGTTATTTAATGACTTGTATCAACATTATGTTGCTTGTGCAAGGGGTGTGAAATAATTCTCATTTGAGTTAGGCTAGGCTTGCCAATATTTTACCCGTTACGAATTAATTTTTTCCTTAGATGAGCATATCTGATAAGATAATATTTCAAATTTAAATTTTTTAAATTCAAATCTTAACAGATAATGCTAGACATTCACAGAGAAATATTCTGATAATTAGTGGCCATAATTAATCCAAAATATTTTATGGTTTTCCACGTTTAACCTAACTCTTCCCTATAAATACACGACTTTCTCTTTGTTTTTAACAATCTCAAAATCAAGTTTTCCCTCCTCAAAAATTCTGTTTATTTTCGGTGATAGTCGAAGGCAAGTTTCTGTTTGTCATTTCTCCAGTAGTGCTGCTGCACAAAATCAACCACTCTTGTATCCTGGGAGACTAACGATCAAAGAACTCTAGCACCGAGGAGTGGTCGAATCTGCCTTAAGGAAACTACGTTTTTGAAGGCCTCTATCAACTGATTTGGATTATTTTTCGAAACTCTTTTTCGATTAAATTTATTTCGTTTATTTTTGTTAATTTTCCATATTTATTGTTTCTTTATTTTGTATTTAACCTTGATTTATCTAACAATCTAAAGACATATCTCTTCATTCTTTTCAAGGCGATTCGATTTAATCAAAGTTTGGAGATAAGAAAATAAATTTGTTTTCGGGAATGCTCCTACCGTATTAAACGAGTTTTTGCTTAAAATCTCAAAAAATAAACGAGGACATATCTGTTGTACATAATATGTCAATAGAAGTAACCTCAGTTACAATGAATAAACGAAACTAAGTTTTAGATTATCGAAATTATTGCTAATTCTAGGATTTTTTTGTTTTTTTAGCAGAAACAATGACTACTAAGGTTACAGATTTTGGGAAAATCAAAATAAAAAATAAATGAAATTAAGATTTCGGTTTATCGGAAATATTATTGATTTCGGGTCTGTTTCTTTCTTGTTCTAGAAGAAAGAGAAGAAAAAGTTTGTTTCCAAGTAGATCCTCAAATAATAGATGGATCACGAAAAAGAATATTGTATTCTTGTGGTATAATAATAATTAGGGTAAACTATACCATTGATCACCGATCTAATTGGGGATTTCTATTTTGACCACCGAACTTATTAAATTAACCTATTTTGGCCACCGCCGTTAAAAAAAATAACAGAGGACTGACGGAGTGATGACGTGGCAGTTAACAAACTTTTATAAAATTACACATTTAATCCTCACTATTTACACATTCTTTCAATTTAGTTCTAATTTAAAATTAATAAAATAAATTAATTATTTAACGTGTCACCACTTGGTTGAATGAAAATAAAGCAAATATGGAAGGATGGGGCTATGGTGGTTTGAAACTACATCATGTGGGTTTGGAACCCACATCTTTACCACTACACCAAGCTTCTCTCAATGACATGAGTTGTGCCATTTAATATATATGTTATAATGCAGTAAATGTTAGGGGGAAAAGTAAAAATGATTGAAAGGGGATTCGAACCTAGACCACTTGAGATATTTGCGATGTGTATAATCACACAAACATTCGATTAAAAATATTCGAATATTTTTCTTTTTCATATTTAAATTAATTCAAATATAATGCAGTAAATGTTAGGGGAAAAAGTAAAAATGATTGAAAGGAGATTCGAACCTAGACCACTTGGGATGTGTATAATCACACAAACATTCGATTTAAAATATTCGAATATTTTTTTCATATTTAAATTAATTCGAATACTTGATTTAAATATTTTAAAAATATTTTTTTCTTTTTCATACTTTAAATATTTGATTTAATTTAAATACTTTAAAATATTCGATTTAATGCATTATAACATATTTAAAGTATATATAAAATATATATCAAATATATTAAATCAAGTATATAAAAAAATTCGAATATTTAAATATTTAAATTAAAACGAATATTTAAAGTATGAAAAAGAAAAAAAATTAAATATTCAATTTAAAATATTTAAATCAAGTATTCAAATTAATTTAAATATGAAAAAGAAAAATATTCGAATATTTTGAATCGAATATTTGTATGATTATACACATCCCAAACATCCCAAGTGGTCTAGGTTTGAATCCCCTTTGAATCATGTTTACTTTTTTCCCCTAACATTTACTGCATTATAACATATATATTAAATGTCACAATTCATGTCATTGAGAGAAGCTTGGTGTAGTGGTAAAGATGTGGGTTTGGAACCCACATGACGCAGGTTCGAGCCACCACAACCCCATCCTTCCATATTTGCTTTATTTTCAATAATTAAATATAAATAATTAAATTTCTCCGATAAGGTGTTGACACATGTCATCACTTAATTAAATAATTAATTTATTTATTAATTTAAAATTAGGACTAAATTGAAAGAATTTGTAAATAGCAAGGATTAAATGTGTAATTTTATAAAAGTTTGTTAACTGCCACTTCATCACTCCGTCAGTCCTCTGTTATTTTTTTAACGACGGTGGCCAAAATAGGTTAATTTAATAAGTTCGGTGGTCTGGTTGACGAGTTCGTTAGTTCAGTGGTCAAAATAAGAATCCCCAATTATTCGGTGGTCAATGGTATAGTTTACCCTAATAATTATTTAAATTATTATTATTTGTGCTTTTGGCAACACTATGAAATATTATAATTTTTCTTTAGGAAATTATAGAGACGAACAAGTTACTCAGGCAAAATTTGGGAAACTAGATCTCGTAAAGAATTTATTTTGGGATTTAATTTCTGTCTTTTTAACGGATTTACGTTATATTTTCCAAAACAAGAATTAACAAAAATTAAACGATTAATTCCTTTTGAATTTTGTTGCCTTTATATCTCTGCTTTAGATTTTAGTGCTACTAATCCCAATGTTTAACAGAAGATATTACATTGAAATAAATTATTAAATTTATTTCTATGCTAGATTTTATTCAAAAATGTTAAGGGAAATAAATCGTTGGATTTAATTTCGTAGGAATCTAGAATGATTGAATCTTGAAATAAATTGGTGAATTTATTTTGGAAAAGAAATAACTCAAATTTATTATTTCTTAAGAATCAAAGTATGATTCTATTTTGGAAATAAACCAGTGAAGTTATTTCTGGAAGTAACATTGGTTATCGAATTCAAAGCGTTGATTCCAACTGAGGTCCCGAATCAATGCATAGAAGAACTTTGTTCTCATTGTCATTATGAAATTCTTAAAGCCTATTATGATGCATGGTATGAAGCGCACAATGTTTAAAAATGGCTAAAGAATTGTGAGGGTCGTTTGGACCATAAATACAAAATAGAGTGAACATCATTGAAAAGAATTTCAAACGTGGCAACAAAAGAAGTTGTATATTTGACCATGATAAATTCGGTCAAGGATCTGAAGGATGACCCTCTTATTATTTAGAGAGAATAAGGTAAATTTGTTACCACCTTCAAATGCTATTAAGGTAAATATTGCTAAGGAAAATATTACCATGGCAAACGTAGTGAAAATAAAAAATGACTTCGAACTGCAAATTAAGCGGTGTGTTCAAGAAACAAAAGTTTTATAAGAAATGTTTTAAGTGCCATAAAAATGTGGAACAAGTATTCGAACTATAGATCAATGTTATGACAATATTTTCTTGATATGGCAAACAAGTGTTGGAAGGAAAAATTATTACCTTCATGATAGAACAAACTATTATTTTGCTCAAAAGCAAAGATGCTATAGAAGAATTATTCTCTAAAAGTAGAATGTTGAAATCACAACATAACAAATTGATTAATTTGGAGAAAAAATCTACGTGAGTAACGCTACAACATTCAAGGAAACAATGATTTTGAAGATAACTACTGAATAGAATTGGATCTTCAAAATGTGCCTAACTCGGGGGAAAGTTTTTCTACCAACTTAGACACCGTATGAGTTATGGAAGGATATAAAATCCTCCTACAACTACATAAAAATGTGGGTGTGTCTTGCAAAAGTTAATATTTCGATTACCAAAGTAAATGAAAATAAGTGGACTATATTTTCATTGACTATGTAGAACATAGTAACGAATATCAATTTCTTGTGTACAAATAGTGTAACACCTTGAAAACCGGTCTAGTTAGAATTGGATTCCAATGATCGGAGTAATGCTATTAGAATATTGAAATATCGTATCTTTATTATAAATTATATTGATACATGGTCTTAATTAAGCCAAGTCCCTAGTCAAGATTGTTTTATGAAGGTTCAAACTAGTGTTTTTAAGCTAGGCGTTTCGATACGATCAGACCCGTATCGAAACGGCCTAAGCAAGATGTTTTGAAACGTTTATAGACGTTCTGATACGATTCCAATGGCAATAACTAACATTTGGACTTTTGCTTGACCGTTTTGATACAGTTTCTCCAGTTTCGAAACGGGTCCCTTGTTTCGAATGTGTTTGAAGGTGTAAATTGAAAAAAATGAAAAGATGGATGTTCACCTGTCTAGGACTGCCCTTCCCACGTGAATATGGTTAGAAGAAATGACTTATAGTCATCTATATGTCTATTTTTGGTAAGAATAAGGGATAGCTAAATAATATTATTAAATAAGCTTACATTAGTTGGGAGGAAAGCTTCCTATTGGTTACATGGGAGGTGGGTAATAATTAAAATGATATTTCCCTTAAAATGAATTGATCAAAAGAAAGCTCTCATCTTTGTTTATAGTTTCACCGAGATAAACGCCCATCTTTTATTCAAAAATAATAAGCAAGCACAACCATTGTCATCTTCTCCACCAAGCTCAAGCACACACCTCTCCATAGCTATCGATCGGGTAAGTGAAAGCCTTAAGTTAGCCATCAATTTTCTTGGCTATTGAATGATCAATTTCAAGCTTTAAGTTAAGCCTTGCCTATAGCTAATGGCTATTCAAGTATCGATATTGTCATATTGATCATAATTATTCCTTATTGCTTTTCCTAGCTCAAGAAGTGGAAAAGACTAATCCAACGCCTTCACTGAAAGCTAGGGATAAGGGTATTTCCATCTGAGAGCCTTAGGAGCTTCGGATTGTCAAGGTGAGTGTAGTCGGAGTCTCGAGAGTGGCTAGGTGCCATCTCGAATCATTATTTATTGATTTACTTACCATTGATTTTAAGGGATTTGCATGAAGCGTTATTGTAAGCTACGTTGGTAAGTTTTGGTAAGTATTGCATCGATTCATTGTTCATAGCATTGCTATCATTGTCATGGAAATCATTGAAGTATTGACATGTAGAATCATTGACATGAGTTATTGCTTTTTGTCATAAGATTATTGATATGATGTCATTGCCATCGAATTATTGTCATTGATATTGATGTGGAATATTGCTAATGAATCACTGATATTGAACTATTGATTATTGGACCTTGGATTCGAAGTATTGGATACAATTGGCATGCCATAGAATTCATGAGCTCATTGGTACGGGTGGACTACGGTCCTAGGGCTACGACCTATATTGATTTGGCGAGGCGGGGGGATGTATTGTGTATTGGTCTTTGGCAATGTTGGCGGGATGACCAATTATTGATTTGGCAAGGAGGTTGAATTCGTGTATCCAAATACCATGAATCGATCCAAGGGAACCATTGGTTATCGATATTATTTACTATGAAATCATGATATTGCCATTGATGACATGATACTATGTTTCTAATATGAATAAGGAACATGTTACATTTATTGCATAATGAACATTATGATTATCTATGAAGCATGTTATATGGCATTCATGTCATCCATTGTATTTGTGACTACCTCACTAGGAAAAGTATGTCTAATGCATTCCATTGCACCCGTTTCAGGTTGCCAAGTTTTGGATCGAGATCGGAGAAATTGAAGCGTTGCACAAAGTCACAATCAAGCTCTAAGTAATGTATATTGACCCTTTGAACTCCTAGTTGGTGGCAAAGTCTATGTATAAGTTTACTAAGTCTCTTTTGATGTAGCTATGTTATGGTTAAGTGTTATAAGTACAATAAGTTTAAGTTGAATCTTTTATGAAGTGAAAAATGGCCTTAAGTGCATGTTTTGGCACTAAAAGGTAAAAACCGAGTAAATGGATCCATATTGCTCGAAAATTTGACATGCTAGTAGAATTTATGGTTATAATGTTGTGTGTGAAGTTTTAATGGATTTGGACACTGATTGATAAACTAAAATGAATAAAAAAACTAGAAAGAATTTGTCATTATAGGTCAGGCCATATTGAAACGAGTGATGGCGTTTCGATACGGGTAAGCATAATTGAATCTGAGAAAGCAGGGTGTACCGAAATAGGTTAGGGCGTTTTGAAACATTTTGTCTCTGGAATTCCTTGTTTTGATACGAGTTCATAACGTATTGAAACGTGTCAAAGTCAAAGTCAAAGGTATTCAACCTGTATCGATACATGGCTTGCTCTTATCGATACGGTCAAAAGGGAAAAGTCAAGAATGTTGACCATTTTCCACCCGTATCAAAACGGCTCTAAGTGTTTCGATACATGGTTAGTTAAAGTGGTTAAAGCCTAATCTGAAAGTCTGCATTGTTTACATTTTGGTCACTGAGTTTTGCATGAGTAAATTGAATGGATAAATGATCACCATTATGCATGAAAATTTGCTGGCTGATCAATGTTGTACTGAATTTAATTGTGGTATTGTCTAATGCATCGAAGGACCTCTAGTTTGTATGATTTACAGATTAGTCCCTAAAACTTGTAAAAGTTATAAAATAGTCATAAATGGCTAAATGTGGTCCTTTTATGAATGAAAGGAATTAATATGTATATTGGTAATGTTTGTTTGTGTAATATTGATTAAATGTTATTAATAAGTTGAAATTTTATCGCACTGATCACCGCAATGTTCACCGGTAACACGCTCTGACCCGGTTCCCAACCAGGCCGGGAAGGGGGTGTTACAAATAGATTCACAATAATTTGATAATGGAAAAAAAGAATGACTCATTCTTTGAAAATATATTTCCTATATATTTAGGGAAGTTGATCCAAGTTTAATGAAACGAACTTTGGAGACTATCAATGGAAATTAGTCCATACGTTCAACAAAAGGTTAAAACTAATACATTGTCATGATGACGAATAAGAGTGTGACAAATGTATGTATTGTTATAAGTAACAATGAAATGATAAACCTACCAAAGACATGTTAAACTCAAGATTTGACATTAAGGATATGAGACTAAATGACATGATTTTGGACATCCAAATCAAACGGTCAGACGAAGATCTCATATTTATTTAGTCACACTATGTGGATAATTTCTTGAAAATTTTGGCGAGGATGATTTTGGCATAGCCAAAACTTCTATTAACTATGTAAAGTCAATGGATAACATTAGACAACTGATCTCAAATGGAGTTATCTCTATTGACTATGTAAAGTCAAAGGATAACGTTGCAGGTCCGCTAACCAAAGGGTTAAATCGAGATCAAGGTTAGATTACATCAAAAAGAATGGGACTAAAGCTCATGGAAAATAAAGGCGCTATGTGAAGGAAAAACCCTACCTAGTTGACTGGAGATCCCAATATCTAGGTTCAAACAGAAAACCTAATTGTATAGACTTGTGCGGTCACTGTGGGGGTTCCTCTCCCAAGTTCATTCCTATGATGTAAACAATGACTAAAATTGATTAGGCTAAGTAAAAGCTTTTAACGATCATTGTGTGTTTTGGTGAACCAAGCAACATAAGTCACCTATGCAAGAGTAAAGTGGGGCCACTTCAAGGAGACTATTAGGGCATAATTCTCTCAAACTCTTGCAGAACCATGGAGATGTCCATGGTTATACAGACATAACCATGAGAACAAATACTCTTGTTAGAGAGGTGGTTGTTGCGTGTAAAATAGTCTATCGCAATAGAGTGCAAGTGTACACGACGCAAGTAGTAAAGTGATACACGAAGTATCGGATGTCGAATCCACAGGGACTGGAAATAACTTTAACCTTGGATTGCTACACAAGAGAGAAAGAAAAGAGTTTAAATTGTTGAGAATTGATAATGAAGAATATTGAATATAAAATAACAGAGTTTTCAGGGTAAAGAAATAGGCCGGTATTGATTTGCGCGGTAGTGCAGGTGTTGCACTGTATAGAAATTCCTGTTCTGTCGTCGTCCCTGTCGCGGCAGCACCTGCGGCGGCATCAGTCTGTTGTTGTCGCGGCAACAATCACACAACTCTGTACTTCAAGCTTGGAAAGAATCCCTGTTGTGACTTGTCCTATCCCTAGGTTCAAGTCTGTCGATGAACATGTCTTAGATGATACCTCCCGGCGTGAATTGAAGGTTGAACACCGACGTTGTTGAATTCTTCCTTAGCCACTTAATCTCGTCCTATCTCTAGGTCCGAGATAGTTCAACCATAAACTGGAGAACCCGCACTTATTCCTTTTGTATACTTAACTCTCCCGATATTACGTAAATGAATAATCTCACAATGCTCTCCCAATACTCTTGTAAGATGTTGACAACCAGAATAAGCAAACTCGAAGTTTATTTTATTGAACAGAAAAATTCCTAAAAACAATACAATCCTTGCAACTACTTTACAGAATCAACCCTTAGCCATAGGGGAAGTTTAGAACATGATGAAAAGGGGGAAAACGACTAGGGTTTTGGGGAAGATGGCTAGAGAATAAGATGTCCTTCCCTAGGTCGAATTACATGCCTTTATATAGGCCTTGAGTTCAAGTATTCTAATAAGGTAAGAATAAAAGTTTTGAACTAAAGTACAACTCTAATTAAGATTAAATCTCCTGAGTAGATGCCTTTAATTCGTCCTCTTTCCTTGCTTTGGGTTTCTTCCTTGAACTTTGGGCTTGGCCTTTATTCTGATCTATGGCTCAGAAAAATATAGGAGTGGCCCACGACAGATCGGCTTGATTTTCTCTATTTGTCGAGCTCTACTTTACTTTTCCCTTTACCATTGCTGTCGTCATTGGCTGCCACGACAGTGGCCACGACAACGTCTTCCTTCTCGACTTCAGTCCTATGTTCCAGTTCTGCTTCTTCACTGCCCTGAGTCTGCCACAACAGCTACCTGCAAAATCAGCCAAAATCAGTAGCAACTGTTCTATTTTATATAATTGTATGTATATGTGAAATCTATCCTAGATGCAATGAATTATGCTTGAATGTAGAAAAAATATGGGTTAAATAGAGGGTAAAAAGTAGAACTTTTGCACACTCAACATTAGTTATGTGAGGTATATCATCGTTTACACAAACTACAAAACAATTCAAAGATATCGCGTCTACTGGGTAGCCTATAAAGTAAATATATTTTCACAAGGGAAGGTTCAAGGGTGGACACCTACCTATCCGATGCAGCTATCAATCGTAGAAGCTATCACCACATCAAGTCAAAATGTTTTGATAAAATCATCAATTTCATTCATGTGGGGGGTTGTTGGAAAAAAATGTGAGGAAACAATTACTTTGAGTCACATTTTGAATAAGTAAAGGCAAAGTTTCAAATAAAGTACCGTTACGGTCTTATTCTACTCCATAAGACCTTTACAATGATATCTCATAAGCTCAAAAAGGATGAGTAATGGATGAGAAATTGATGCTCAAAGTAAGGTGGTTGTGAATTGGAAAAGGAAATGAAAACCCCCAATCCCACATTGATGGGATAAAAGGAGTTGGAAGTGTTTATATACACTTACTCACATTGTGGTCGTTGAATGACTTGGACCAACATTGTGCCTTGCGCATAAGGGGGTGCAAATCGAATCCCATTTTGGTTGGGGCGCACCCGCATGACGTGGGCGACACGAATGTCCAAACCAGTCGGGCTCTGCGTGGGCCTGCGAATATTTAACCCACTGGGAATTAATTTTTTTCCTTATATAAGCATATCTGATAATATAATCTTCTGGATTTAATTTTTTTAAATTCAAATATTAACAGATAATACTAGATATTCATAGAGAAATATATGGATAATTAATGGCCAGAATTAATCCAGAATTTTTTATGGTTTCCCACGTTTAACCTAACTCTTCCCTATAAATACATGACTTCCTCTTCGTTTTTAACAATATCAAAATCAGGTTTTCACTCCTAAAAAATTCTATGTATTTTTGGTGATAGTCGAATGCAAGTTTCTGTTCGTGATTTCTCCAGTAGTGCTGCTGCAGAAAATCATCCAGTGTTGTATCCTGGGAGTCTTACGATTAAAGAACTCTAGCACTGAGGAGTGGTTTAATCTATCTTAAGGAAATTGCATTTCTATATGCATTTGTCAAGTGATTTAGGTTATTTTTCGAAAAAAATTTTTTGATTAAATTTATTTCATTTATTTTTGTTAATTTTCCAAATTTATTATTTTTTATTATTTCATATTTAACCTTGATTTGTCCAACAATCTTAAGACATATCTCTTCATTCTTTTCAAGGGGAATCGATTTAATCAAAGTTTGGAGATAAGCAAACAAGTTATAGTTATTATATAAATATCATTACATGGTTCAATAGTTTGGTTTGTCTTGCTTCATGCTCTTAACCTAGGATCAAATCCTTCTTAGCTAAATTATGGGTTCAAAATTTCGTCATGCAATTTGAGTGTGACACGTGTCACCTTTTGATTGAATGAAAAATATTAGTTATAAAAAATAAAATTAAGAAAAATATTTCACCAATCAGGTGATGACACAAGTCACTATATGATTAGAGGATAAATTTATTAAATTAAGTTCAGTTTAGGACCATATTGATAGAATACGTAAGTAATATGGACTAAATGTGTAATTATACCATTTTTCTTTAAAAACCAGTCAACTTCTCCGTTATGTTTTAACAATTGGTGGCTTGATTGAAACAACTTAAAATAGAATGATTGGTCGGCTATAGTCCAGTTATGGAATAGTTTTGTTTTTAATATGTTGGTGTGATTACAAGGTAATACATGTTCAATTTTCTTAGCCCTTTAATAACGCACACACACCGTGCACACATTGTGCTCGAACCCTGGTTACTTGGATAAAATACATCATCCTTTACCACTGGGACCACTCCACATGTTCCAAGTTACGGGATAGTTGAGAATTAATAAAATCTCAACTTTACCATGAGATAGTATTTTTTGTGAACTTCACTGGTGGTCCTTTTGTTTAGGGGATGTTTTATTTTGATCATCGGATTTGAAAAAGTATTAAATCAGCCATTTATGTTTTCAACTTATAGCATTTTGGTCACCCGTTCGTTAACCTCATTAACTCAATTAACAAAGATCTGACCTAGCACATTAAAAATAAAATAAAAGTCGCATTTTTCCTAGCTATAATACACGAAGATCTCTATTTTAAATTCGATCTTTAAAATTTTAAAAATTCATTTTTACGCTCTTTCTTTCCAAAAAAATCTCTTTAACCCAAATCTTTATCTTTCCTTTCATAACAACCACACTCTTTCCTCCATGGATGAAAAAGCCTCATCTTTATTTTAGTTCATGTCATCAATGTTGACACTCTCATCGAGAATCGAAATCAACATGGTTTCTAGTCTCACTAGTTTCATTCTCAACGTCATCCAATTTAGTTCCAGCGTAAAGTTAAAAAACGCCACCAATGTTTGACTAATAGTCACTTAGGCCCCCTATTTTTTGTAGCATTTAAATCTTCAACGTTTTATTTTAGGTCAAAATGGTCCCTTTGCGGATAAAAAATTGTAAGTCAATTGATGGTAAATGACTTGAAATGATGTGACAATCATATATGACAATGCACACTGACATGACACACTACACCAGAGTTGTTCTATGGCGGTGTTTGAGAAACAAACGACACAAATATTTTAAATCTTACAGTGTTTGAGGGAGAAACGTCACAAAACGGGAAAATTCGTGGTGTTTCTTTATAAAACGCCGCTATAGAGTGAAAAATAGTGGCGTTTTTGCTCATAAATGCCAAAATAGGTTTGTGTTAGTTGCGTTGTAACGCCCTGGTTTTGGGCCTAGATGTTTTAGACATCGGATCGATCGAGAACGGTTCGAATCGTGTAAGGTGATTTAAGGAAATCAAGGACCGGGATATGATAAAAATGTGGTAAAAATTGCTAAAATACTATAAGAATATGTTTAAAAGGTTGGTCAAGTCAATTTTACAAAACAAATTATGGAAATGGGACATTTTTTAGTAATGACCAAATTGTAAAGTTTCAAAACTGGAAAAAAGTGTGATTTTTAATGTAGAGGCCAAAATCTTAGAATCTTTAGGGGGCTTTAAGTCAATTTCACCTTTCCTCAATATGACATGTGTTTTAAAAGGTTTTTAATTACATGACTTTAATTGGTTTATATTAATTAATTAAAAGGTAGTTAATGTGAGCTTTTCAATTACGTAACTACCAACTCTTTCTCATATTTAACCAAACACCAATTCACTCATATTTCTCCAGAATTCTTTCTTCCAAAACTCTCTCAACATTTCCTAAATCATTTTCAAGAAATCTTTCCTAGTTCTTCAAGATTTTACTAAGGAAAACTTGTCATTCATTGAGGGAAGCAAGGATTGGAGGTAAATCCCGTTCTTAACCTCTAATCAAAGTTCTTTACTAATATTCCCAAGATCTTTGGCTTCTAATTAATGTTTTTGGTTGAGTTTTCATTATAGTTTTGATTGGAGATCAGAATCTTGTAACAATATGGTTGAAATCTTAATTTTCGGACTTGTTGAGTTAAGTTAGGTTTTGTGTTGATTTTAATAGAGTTCTAAGTTGATTTATATGTTAAAATGAAGTGTTGATATCATATACCCCGAAATCCTTGAGATCTTTGAATTTCTTGTTAGTTTTAAGTGAGTTTTTGGGGTGAAGGGGTGGAATCTTGATTGCTGGAGGTATAAGGTTGGGTTCGGTTGTTTGTTGGATGTGTTTTGATGTTTATTATGGGTTGGAAGTGATGTATGTTGGCTGGGATTGGGTTAGGAAGCAATCGATTGAGTTTTCGGTTGTTTTGGATGGGTATTTTGGTGTAGTTTGAGTGAGCAACGAGTTTGTGAATTGTTGCTGGTGTTGGAATGCATTTTAATGCATTTAGATCTCTGTTTTGATGATGTGAAAACAATGGATCTTGATCCGGAAGCAAACGAGGTGTTGTTGGAGGCTCCGGAAGAGTAGTTTTCGTGTCGGCTAGAAAGGCTTTGCGTATCGGTGAGTGGAAATGAAATTTTCTTGCTTTGTAACGCTTTGAGCGTGGTCTTGGGAGCTTAGTGTAAGTTTGATACACTTAGCTAAGCTCAAGAGTAAGTGATTCGGAAATCCCTCTCTTGGAAATGTGCTATGTTTGATGAAATTTCACTTGAGTTAAGTGTGAATTTGTTTAATGTTTTAAAGCATGTTTTAAGCATGAATGTTGCTGGATTTTAATGCCATTATGTTAAGTATGCACTAGGTAAGTGATCCTTGGTTTTTCATATGAATATGCATATGATGTTAAGCATGTTATGCTTGTGGAAATGGCATTGTGGTTATGCTTGGAAAACAATGGATTACTGATGTTAAATGATTAGATTGGTAAGTGATGAAAATGATTTTTGGTTACTTTAATCGGATATAGATAGCCAGCTATAGGATTGGGTGCACCGTGAATAAAGTCGCCTTGGATGTCGAGGGGTTGTGATTGTGTCGTAATCTCCATCCAAGTACCCTAATGATTGAGGTTAAGACCACAACGGTGAATGGTTTAGTCTCGTGTGTGAGTCTTGTGTATGTGTTCCATACTCTCGTTAGTGGAATTATACAACTACCAATGGGTGATGTTGAGGGGTTGTGATTGTGCCACTAATCTCCATCACGGGTGTTGAAGGGTTGTGATTGTTCCATTGATCTCCACCTTGTGTAGTCCGGTAGTATGTATAAAGCGTGTGGGACAACGCTTGTAATCCGCGTATCCGATTGTGTCTTTTGTTGGAATGGTTTATGGATTATCACTTGTGAGCCAATATAATGTTAATGATTAATGTGAAGCATGAGATGCTTGTAAATGATGCAAGAATGCATGAGATGCTTGGTAAAGCATGAGCAAAAGTTTTTTTGCTGTTTTAAAATGATGCATATGAGCATGTGTTTATAAGATGCATTAATGTCTTGAGAAGACATGTTTTATGAAAAGGCATGTGTTAAAAGTGGTGGTTTTGCAAGTCATGTGAAATGCATTGATGAATGTTGTTTAGCGATCCTCACTAAGCTATATGCTTACGCTCATTTGTTTCATCAACGCAGAGAATTGAGCATTTCAAGGCAACCCAAAAGCAAGGGGATTCCAAGGCTTTGTTGAAGAGATGTATGTGGTTCACCCTTAGTGTAATAAGTGGAAATGGGTGGGATTTCTACTTCCTGAATTTGTTGTTGATGTTTGTTGTTTAAGCGTGTTTTAGTTCTGATTGTGGACTTGTAATTGGCCTCTATATGGTTCCTTGGTTTCCTTATGGTATTTTTCCTTTGCTATAGCTTGGTATCTTATGCATGCTTGGATAGCTTAATTGTCACCTTAGTATGATGTGGTTGATGAGTATGTTTTGCTGTTTGATGATGTTTTTAAGTCTATTAGATAGATTATATTCAGTATGCATGTTTTTGAGCTTGTTTGAATGTGTTCTAGTGTGTTTAAATGATGTTGGAATAAGCCATTTTGGTACGCGTATCGATACACGGGGAAGTGTATCGATACGCTAAGGTAAAATTGAGGCTTTTTTGTACATGGGTATCGGTACGGATTGCCCGCGTATTGATATGCCTAGGCCAAATTTGAAGGTCGTACTGATACGCGAGGAAGCATTTCGATACGCTTGTCCCTTCTTTAGCTACTGTCTTCCCGCGTATCGATACAGGATCAAGTTTATCGATATGGGTATTTAAAATTCAGTTAAAAGTATCTTTGTAAGTCTTAAAGTGTTACGTTTTGGTCCTTGAATGATATTTGGCTAATTGGATGAGTTTGAATGATCGTTTTGAACTGAAATTGGGCATGATGGCATGTTATATGTTTAATTAAGATTGGTAACTTTAAAATCTGAAAAGTCCCTACAATTTCTAGAATTTGCAAAATGATCCCTAAAAGTCATAAGTACGCTTTTCAACCCCTATTGAACTTCGATCGTTGTGCCGTTTTCATCTAACCGCTTCGCTGAACATATACGATAATAATATGTATCTAGAGAAGATAAAAAGAAAAAAAGGTCATTAATCGAGGTTGACTTTAACGAGTTGGCTTTGGTTTTCCCCGTGTTTTCTTCTTAGTTCTGGTCGGGCGTCTAGGCCGGGCTAAGGGGGTTACATTTGTTGGTATCAAAGCCTGGTAACGAAAGGTTGGGGATGTTGGTATGTGAAATTGGTTGAATTTTGAAGCTTATTCCATGCTTGATTTATGTAAATTGCATGTGGAATGGATATGATTGTGTGATGATGATGCAATATTGCTATGTGCTGAATTAGGATGGTGAAAAGCATGATGAGCATGATGTGTATGCTATGCCATGTTGAGGGAAATCAGGGTGCCCATTGCCTTATTACACTAATCAAATGTTTTCTTTTGTAAACTTGGATCCTTGCTTGAAGCTGGCCTAAATGGTTTGATTGTTTTTGTTGTTATGCTTTGTTTAAAATAGCAGTATGGGTCCAAGAAGAGAATTGAGATCGAATACGATAGTGCCTGCGGCTGAGTAGGGTGACCAGGGTGAACAAGGGGCTGATGTCCCTCCTGGTGGAAATCTACCTCCTCCGCCACCACCTGGAGGTGGGGAGCAGGTGCAGCAAGGACCTGCTCGTCCTGGTTTGTGTGATTTGACGCCACTGGTTCAGGCAATCACCGGGGCGTTTCAGGCTGCTGTTGTCGGAGCGCATGTACAGGCCCTTGCAGCTAGATAGGTAGGCTTACCGTTGGAGAGGTTGAGGAGCCTAGGAGCTGTGGAGTTCTTTGGTATGTCTCCTGAGGCGTCTGATGCCTGGTTAGCAAGTACGATCCGTATCATGGATCAGATGGGCTGTAATTTTATGCACAAGCTGGGATGCATAGTATCTTTGTTGCAAGGTGATGCCTACAGCTGGTGGACGACTAACACGGCTGGTATGCAACCCAATGAGGTTGATTGGGAGTTTTTCAGAGGTTCCTTCAGTAGAAAGTATCTAGGGGTGAGATACATGGACGAAAAGAAATGTGAGTTTATGCCGCTTGTTCAGGGCAACCTTTCTGTGGCTGAGTACGAGGTCCAGTTCTTACGCCTGAGCCAATATGCTCATGAGCTGATACCTAGTGAGAGGCACCGATGTGACCGTTTCCGGTACGGGCTGGTACATGATGTTAAGACGTATATGCTAGCTGCAGATTATAATGATTTCGATGTGCTTGTGTGTCGAGCCAAAGACATTGAGCAGAACTTGGGATTGTCGTCTCAAGGAGTTGGTTCTAGCTCTGGGAAGAGAGAAACATAGTACAGTTATGGTGGTGGATGGAACAAAAGAGGCCGAGATAGGAGGCATCAACCTGAGGGGAGGCGAGGTGCTCCTGGTCGAGGTGTTCAGGCCCAGGGAGGTCGTGTGAGGTTTGAGTAGCATACATGTTGGACATGTGGTTTGAGGGACCATTTGAGGCGAGATTGTCCTCGTGTGGCTAGAGAGGTTCAGGCTCCTGTTGTGGTGATAGGGAATTCCTGTTGGAATTGTGGTTCGGCGGATCGCATAAGGAGGGAGTGTCCTTTGTTGGCTGGTGGTGGCCAAGGACGTGCTCCTGTGGTAGCTGCACCTCAGAGAGGCCGTGGGCGCAGCTATGGGAACTTTCAGAGGAGAGACGAGGGGCAGCGAGGTATTGCTCATGTAGTAGCCGTTCGACCTGAGGGAGGTGGACCAGCGAGGGTTTATGCTCAGCGCGAGGATCACAATGATACTGATGTCATCGCAGTTACCTTTGTTCATCAGTCTTTATCTTTGCTGGCTTTGATTGATTCTGGATCCACGCATTCTTATATCTTGGGTGAACATGCGCATTTGCTTGATATACCTGTTGAGTTGCTTGAAGTAGGAATGCAAGTGATTAGTTCTTTTGGTGAGACGGTAATCACTAGGAAGTTGTATAAAAGGTGCCCTTTATCTGTACAAGGACATGTCTTCCTTGTGGATTTGATGGAGTTACCCTTCTATGGTTTCGACGTAATCCTTGGTATGGATTGGCTGATGGAGCATAGGGTGGTGGTTGAATTTGATATCCAAAGGGTGACCTTAAAACTGACCGATGATTATGAAGTAATGGTAGTAGTGGAGAATGTGAATTTCTTGTCGAATGTGATTTCAGCTTTGGAAGCAAACCTATGATGAAGTTGGGTTGCGAGGCTTACCTTGCCTATGTGATGAATCTTGGCACCAAGGATGTGCGTGTGCAGGACATCCGAACTGTTCACGATTTTCTGGGTGTCTTTCTGGAGGAATTCCCTGGGTTGCCACCAAACATGGAAGTTGAGTTTGGTATAGAGTTGTACGAGAATATGACTCCGGTGTCCATTGTTCCATATCACATGGCAGCTAAAGAGTTAAAAGAGTTGAAAACGCAATTGCAGGAGTTGTTAGATCGAGGTTTCATCCGTCCAAGTGTGTCACCTCGGGGTGCACCGGTCTTGTTCGTTAAGAATAAGGATGGGACAATACGGATGTGCATAGATTATCGGCAACTGAACAAGTTGACGATCAAGAACAAGTATCCATTGCCTAGGATTGATGATCTTTTTGATCAATTTCGGGGAGCCTCAATGTTTTCTAAGATAGATTTGAGATCGAGGTATTATCAGCTAAAGGTGAAGGATGTGGACGCACCTAAGACAGATCTTCGGACGAGGTACGAGCATTATGAATTCTTGGTGATGCTGTTTGGTTTGACCAACACGCCTTCTGCTTTCATGGACATGATGAATCGTGTATTCCATGAATTCTTGGATCAGTTTGTGGTGGTGTTCATCGATGATATCCTTGTGTATTCGCGTGCCGAGGAGGATCATTATAGACACTTGAGAATTGTTTTGCAAGCGTTGTTGGAAAATCAGTTGTATGTCAAGCTGAGTAAGTGTGAGTTTTGGCTTAGGGAGGTGGTCTTCCTTGGACATGTTGTGCCAGCTGAGGGTATTCGTGATGATCCGCACAAGGTAGAGGCTGTGATGAGTTGGAAAGTACCTAAGTTAGTAACGGAGGTGCGGAGTTTCCTTGGTCTAGCTTGGTATTATCGTAGGTTTGTCGAGGGTTTCTCGAATATAGCAGCACCTTTGACCAAGTAGTTGCAGAACAATGTTCGCTTTAAGTGGACTGATGCGAGACAACAAGCTTTATAAAAGTTGAAAGAAGCTTTGATGCAAGCTCCTATTCTGATTCAACCTGAGTCTGGTAAGGAGTTTGTGGTCTATAGTGATGCGTCCATTGTTGGTTTGGGCTGCGTGTTGATGTAGAAGGGTAAGGTAGTGGCCTATGCATCTAGGCAGTTGAAGGTGCATGAACGCAACTACCCTACTCATGATCTTGAGCTTGCGGCTGTAGTGTTTTCCTTGAAGATTTGGAGGCATTACCTGTACGGTGAGAAGTGTGTTGTGTTTACAAATCATAAGAGCTTGAAGTATCTTATGTCTCAAAAGGAGTTGAATCTTAGGCAGCATCGCTGGGTAGAGTTGCTTAAAGATTATGATCTGACGATCGTGTACCATTGTTGCGTGTAAAATAGTTATCCCAATAGAGTGCAAGTGTACACGATGCAAGTAGTAAAGTGATACACGAAGTATCAGATGTCGAATCCACAGGGACTGGAAATAGCTTTAACCTTGGATTGCTGCACAAGAAAGAAAGAAGAGAGTTCAAATGTTTGTAGAGAAATAATAAAAAACACTGAAGATAAAAGATTAAAGGATTCGGGATAGAGAAATAGGCCGATAATGAATTGCTTAGTAGTGCAGGTGTTGAACTGTATAGAACTCCCTGTTCTGTCGTCGTCCCTGTCGCGGCAACACCTGCGGCGACATCAGTCTGTTGTTGTCGCGGCAGCGATCACACAACTCTGTACTTCAAGCTTGGCAAGAATCCTTGTTGTGACTTGTCCTATCTATAGGTCCAAGTGTTGTCGATGAACACGTCTTAGATGATACCTCCCGGCGTGAATCGAAGGATGAACACCGATGTTGTTGAATTCCTCCTTAGCCACTTAACCTCGTCCTATCCCTAGGTCCGAGATAGTTCAACCATAAACTGGAGAACATGTACTTATTCCTTTCGTACACTTAATGTAACCCCCTTAGCCCGGCCTAGACGGTTGACCCGAACCACGAAGATTACACAGGGAAAACCAAAGTCAACCCGAAAGTCAACCTTGATTAACGACCCTTCATTTTCTTTTTAACATTGTCTAGATGCATATTAACCCTAGGCGTACTCTTAAGATAATCATACTCAAAAATCACAGCAATCGGAAAACTATAAGGGACTCAATTGCACAACATACGAATTTAGAGACTAAATTGTAAATTCTGAAAATTAAGAGGACTTTGCCAATTTTTAAGTTACCATTATGAAATTAGACATGTTTCATGCTTCTCTGCCAAATTTCAACTCAAACGGACATCCCAAACTCAAGCAATTGCATAAACGAAGTTCAGGACTAAAACGTGAAGATTTCAAAACATATAACCATCAGATTCAGTGCCCAACGGTCAAGTGATCCGAAACGGGGTATGACCGTTTCGAAATGCGGGACCGTTTCGAAACCTGTTCCGAAATAGGGCTTGGCAGTAGCAAAAACGTTTCAGAACGACTCTACCCGTTTCGAAACGCCAAGGCTATTTTAGGCCCCATGTTCCGAAACAGTAGCACCCGTTTCGATACGGGCTGCCCAGAAATGCAGAATTTTTCTGGTTTAACATTCTTTCGACCCACCAAACACACTCATATGACCTCCTAATCATGTCAACAAGTCATCATACATTAAAGGAACATATTTGCATCATCAAAACTCAATCATGGCATCAATTAGGAAAATCCACAAATCTATAGGCATGCTTCCTACAATTGAAAATCAAGCAATCATCAAAACTTCAAAACAAATACCAAATGGCCATTTACATGTTTCAAACATCATAGGCATTAAACCAAACTTAGGGAGTCCAAAACATCTCCCAAAAACACAATCTAGGTTCCCATTGCCAAATACCAAAAGCTAATAGTGTTGTGAAAATAGTCACCATACATGAGCTTAGACTTTCACTTGGATTCTTGACCTCCTTGCTGCCCTTTAAGCACTTCAATTCTCTGCATTATTGGTTCAAGAGAGAGAGCGTAAGCACAAATGCTTAGTGTGAAATGCTCTAATGAAACAACACAATAATGCACTTTGTAAAACACCTTTCAAAGGCCTTTAAATTCATAAACATCATTTCTCATGCAACAATGCATATAAAACAAGCATCTCATGCTTCATTACATCAACATGTCATATTGGCTTTCAAGTGATAATCCATAATCATTTTTCACCACAAAACACAATCGGATACGCGGATTACAAGCGTTGTCCCATACGCTTCATACACACTACAAAACACACAAGGTGGAGTTTATCGGTACAATCCCAACCCCTCAACACCCGTGATGGAGTTTACGGTACAATTACAACCCCTCCACATCACTTATTGGTAGTTGTATAACATCACTAACGAGAACACGGGACTCACAACACAAGATCCTCACATGGCATTTTAACCACCATTATGATCTTAGACATCTCGTTAGTGTACTTGGATGGAGTTTACGGTACCATTACAACCCCTCAACATCTAAGGCGACTTTATTCACGGTGCACCCAATCCTATAGCCGACTAACTATATCCGATTCAAGTACTTTTAAACCAACACATCACTTGCCAATATACATCATTTACCATCATCAATTCACTGTTTTAAAGCATTAAACAAAGCCATTAAACCATCATGCATCACTATGCATCAAAACCACATTTATCAATATCAAACCAAGGATCTCTTACCTTGAGCATCCTTCAACTCATGGCTTTCAAAATCAGCATTAAACATGCTAAAATATGCTTTAAAAACAGAAATTAAACATGCAAAATAAACATATTGCATCCAACCATCTCACGGTTCCACAAAGAGAGAGTTTCTCCGAAAACTTACTCTTGAACTTAGCTAAGTTGTTTAGACTTAAACTAAGCCCCCATAACCTTCAAACATTGGTTTCAAAGCTGAAAACCAAACTTCACTCACCAATTCCGTTTCGCAAGATTGCCGAAACGCCGTTCAAGCCCCCGGATCAACACCACAAGGATCCGATGATGTCTCCCCTGTTTCAAACACATCAAAGCAGAGGATTAATGCATCATCATGCATTAAAATCTTCAGCCAAAACACCTAAACTCACTACTCTCATCAAAACTCACATTTCGGCTACCAAACACAACCGAAATCACATCCAAACACCTCTACAACATTACCCAGCCAAGATCCATCAATTCCAATCATTCTTAGACATCAATTAACATCTAAAAAGAACCTAATCACGTCCTTATACCTCCAGGTATAGCAGATCACCAAAATCACCCCAAAAACCACCATTTTCACAAGTAAAAACTTAGAAAAATCAACCTATTCGGGATTGCATTGATTAAACTCCAATTACACACCATTTAGACATCCAAAATACATCAAAAAGACATCTCAAAACAGAGCCCAATCATCTATTACGAATTTCTTCAAAATTAAATCCAAATCTTGCATTTTAAGCCAAAATCAAGATCACAACATTAAAACCTTTAATAAAACTCAATTTAAGGATTGAGAACTTGGGAATTTCAGTAAAGAACTGAGTATTTAGAGGAGAAGGACGTTCATACCTCTAAATGTGGATTTCTCCTTGTTTAGAGCCAAAATCCTTGAAAATTCATTAAGCAAATGGTGAGGATTTTATGTAGAAATGATTAGGAATCATTTGGGGATTAAAAACTCTTCATTAGGTGTGAAAATCAAAAGGAAAGTTACTGTGGAAATGTGTTTGGCTGAGGGAATTTTGAGAGAAAATGAAATGAGAAAATTTTGGTAAAAGTTAGTTATGAAACTAAAATATCACTTTTCCCTCTTTTCTTTTTTATTAATTAAACATTAAATGAGTCTTAAAAGTCAATAAAAATCTGGAGAAATCCTCCCTTGGTTAAATTAGCTCCTTAAAGGTTCAAAGTTTCAATCCTTCTAAAACAGTCACCAACTTTTCAAAAATTACATTTTAGTCACTAACTCGAAATGTCTTAATTCCAAACCTCATTTTGTGAAATTGATTTTAGCACTCTCTTATATATATTAAAAGAGGATTTTTAGATATTTTTCCATATTTTTAATGCATCCCGAACTAGGCTTTCCCTAAAACCACCTTTTATATTCGAACCGAAAATTAGACCGGTCCGGTTCAGACCCTAAACTTCCAAGCCCAAATTTGGGGTGTTATAACTCTCCCCCTTAAGAAATTTCGTCCTCGAAATTTACCTGAAGGGAAAAGGTATGGAAACTGCTTCATCATATCATCCTTCCATTCCCACGTGGCTTCTTCAGCACCACGATGCTTCCACAACACCTTTACCAACTCAATGGTCTTGCCTCGAAGTACTTTACTGTCCGAATCCAAAATTTCCACCGGTTCCTCATCATAGGTCAAATCCGGATTCAATTCCACTTCCTCCACAGGCATAACATGCGAAGGATCCGATCTATACCTCCGAAGCATAGAGACATGAAACACATCATGAATCTTTTCCAACTCTCGCGGCAACCTCAACTTGTACGCAACAGGACCCACATGCTCAATCACCTCGTATGGTCCAATGTACCTAGGGCTCAACTTCCCCTTTCGGCCAAACCTCATCACCTTTTTCCAAGGAGACACTTTCAAAAACACACGGTCACCCACCGCATATCCAATCTCCTTACGCTTCAAATCTGCGTAAGACTTTTGCCGATCAGAAGCTGCCTTCAATCGCTCACAAATGAGCTTCACCTTCTCAGTGGTTCCTTTCAACAAAGCTGGCATGGAAACCAACTTCTGACCCGTTTCAGCCCAACAAAGAGGAGTCCGACACTTCCTCCCGTACAGAGCTTCATAAGGTGCCATTTGAATACTTGCCTGATAGCTATTATTATAGGCAAACTTCACCAAAGGAAAATGTTTCTCCCAAGAGCCCTGAAACTCAATCACACAGCACCTCAACATATCCTCCAGCACCTGGATAACAGGCTCAGACTGTCCATCCGACTGTGGATGATAAGAAGTACTGAAATTCAGCCGTGTACCCAAAGCCTGGTGCAAACACTGCCAGAAGCGTGATGTAAACCTCGGATCTCTATCCGACACAATCGACTTTGGCACACCATGCAGCCGCACAATCTCAGCAATGTACAGCTCCGCAAGCTTACCCAAAGTGTACGTAGTATGCACATGTATGAAATGCGCACACTTCATCAGGCGATCCACAATCACCCACACCGAATTCTTCTTCGATGGCGACAAAGGCAAACCAGACCCGAAGTCCATGGTAATCCTTTCCCACTTCCATTCAGGAATCCTCAACGGTTGCAACGACCTAGAAGGAAACTGATGCTCAGCCTTAACTCGCAGACATACCATGCACTTGCTTAGAAACTCAGCAACATCTTTCTTTAAACCCACCCAATAATACTCATCACGAAGATCACGATACATTTTAGTACTACCAGGGTGCATAGAAAAAGGACTACTATGAGCTTCAGTTAGAATAGCACGCCTTAACTCAGCATCATTAGGCACTACTATCCGACTCCCAAAGCATAAAACTCTATCATTATTAAAACAAAAATCCGATGGCCTATCCTCAGCAATATCCTGAACATGTGGCACCAAGGAATCATCCAACAACTGCTTATCCTTTATCAACTGAACCAAGGATGGTTTCACCTGCAACTCAGCCACAAGACCACCATCACGCGAAATACTCAAGCTGGCAAACATAGCCCTCAACTCCACAGCTACCTTCCTACTTAAGGCATCCGCCACAACATTAACTTTACCCGGATGGTACTCGATCGTCAAGTCGTAATCCTTAAGCAACTCCACCCAACGACGTTGCCTAAGATTCAACTCTTTCTGAGACATCAGATACTTCAAACTCTTGTGATCCGTGTACATAATACACTTCTCACCATACAGGTAATGTCTCCAAATTTTCAAAGCAAAAACCACCGCAGCTAACCCAATGTCATGCGTAGGATAATTGCGCTCATGCACCTTCAACTAACGCGATGCATAAGCCACCACCTTACCCTCTTGCATCAACACACATCCCAACCCAACGTAGGACGCGTCACTATACACCACAAACTCTTTCCTTGATTCAGGTTGAACCAAGATAGGAGCTTGCGTCAAAGCTGCCTTAAGCTTCTCAAAAGCCTGCTGTCTCGCTTCCGTCCAGTCATATTTAACATCCTTCTGCAACAGCTTCGTCAAAGGTGCAGCAATCTTTGAAAACCCATCCACGAACCTCCGATAGTATCCCGCCAAACCAAGGAAACTACAGACTTCATGAACAGACTTAGGAGGCTTCCAATTCATCACTGCCTTAGCCTTCTGAGGATCAGCACGAATCCCCTCAGCAGAAACCACATGACCAAGAAACATAACTTCTCTGAGCCAAAACTCACACTTGCTCAGCTTGGCATAAAGCTGATTCTCCAACAAAGCCTGCAACACAATTCTCAAATGCCCCTCCTCAGTACGAGAGTACACGAGAATATCATCAATGAACACCACAACAAATTTATCCAAGTATTCATGGAACACTCTGTTCATCATGTCCATGAAAGCTGCAGGAGCATTCGTCAAACCAAACGGCATCACAAGAAACTCATAATGCCCATACCTTGTTCTGAATGCTGTCTTTGGCACATCCACATCCTTCACCTTCAACTGGTAATACCCTGACCTTAAGTCAATTTTAGAGAACACAGCCGTTCCCCGAAATTGATCAAAAAGATCATCAATCCTCGGCAATAGATACCGATTCTTGATAGTCAACTTGTTAAGCTGACGATAATCGATGCACATTCTCATAGTGCCATCCTTTTTCTTCACAAACAAGACCGGTGCACCCCAAGGTGACACACTCGGCCGGATGAAACCATGATCAAGCAACTCCTGAAGTTGCGTCTTCAGCTCTTTCAGCTCTTTAGGTGCCACTCGATAAGGAGTAATGGACACTAGATTTGTGTTTTCATACAGCTCAATTCCAAACTCCACTTCGCGATTAGGAGGCAATCCAAGCAACTTCTCCGGAAACACACCAGGAAACTCTCGCACAGTCCTGATATCTTGCACTCTCAACTCCTTAGAGCTAGGATTCATCACAAAGGCTAGGTAGGCTTCACAACCTTGCCTCGGCATCCGGCTCGCTTCCAATGTAGACACAACATTGGCAAAAAACTTCACATTCTCACCAACCACCACTACCTCATAATCATCCGCAAGCTTCAACGAAACTCGCTTATTCTCAAAATCCACTACAGCTCGATGCTCAACAAGCAAATCCATACCAAGGATTACATCAAAACCATACAAAGGAAATTCCATAAGATCAACATGAAAAACATGGTCTTGCACAACCAAGGGACATCTTCTATAAAGCTTTCGTGTCACAACAGTCTCACCAAAAGAACTAGTTACACGCATACCAACATCCAAAGACTCAACAGGAAAACCAAGCAATTGAGCATGTTCACGCAATATGTATGAGTGTGTAGATCCATAATCAATCAAGGAAAGTAATGACAAGGATTGCAAAGTGAAAGTACCTCCGATCACATCCGTGCCATTCCTCCCCACCCGCTGCGCATACACTCGAGCTTGGCCACCACCCTCAGGCTGAAAAGCCACCACATGAGCCACATTCCTTCCACCATCCTCTTTGCGCTGGAAGTTACCACGATCGCGCCCACGACCTCTCTGTGGTGCAACAACTCCAGAAGCACGTCCCTGACCACCACCGGCCAACAGAGGACACTCCCTCCTCATATGATCTGCCGAACCACAGTTCTAGCACGAATTACCGGTCACCACAATAGGAGCCTGTACCTCCCTCGCTGCTCGAGGACAATCACGCCTCAGATGGCCACGCGATCCACATGCCCAACATGTGTTCTGGTCAGCTCTCGCCCTGTCCCCCTGAACAGGCGCACCTTGCCCTCCACCACCACGCCTAGCCGAAGACAGATACCTCATATCACGTCCTCTCTTGCTCCGTCCACCACCGGAACTATACTCAGCAGCTCGCTTGCCCGCACTAGAACCAGCACCTCTAGAAGATAAACTCAAATTCAGCTCAATATCCTTCGCTCTACTAACCAGCACATCAAAGTCAGTGTACTCAGCAGCCAGCATATAGGTCTTTACTTCCGTCACCAAACCATAACGGAAACGTTCACACCTCTCCCGCTCATCAGGAATAAGCTCAGGTGCGTACTGACTGAGACGGACAAACTGAACCTCGTACTCAGCCACTGACATGCTCCCTTGAGTAAGAGACATGAACTCCCTTCTCTTTTCATCCAGGTATCGCACACCCAGATACTTCCTCTTGAACGTGTTCAAAAAGAACGTCCAAGTCACATCAGCATCCTCCATTCCGGAGATAGTGGTTGTCCACCAGGTATACACATCGTCATGCAACAACGATACTACACAGCCCAGCTTCTGCACCTCATTACAGTTCATTTGTCCCAAAATTCTCTTGGTACTTTCCAACCAAGACTCGGAACCCTCAGCAGACAAACCCCTGAACTCAATCCCTCACAGACTACGCAAACGTTCCAAAGGTTGTCTAGCATTAGCATCTCCCTGATGCCCAGCTCCATGAGCCCCAGCTACTGCCGCCTGAAAAAGCTCCAGCAATAGCCTGAATTAGCACTGTCATGTCAGGAGCAGCTTGCCTCTGTCCAGCTTCAGGTCCAGCGACCCCAGCACCAGCACCAGCTCCATCACCCCCAGCACCACCACCACCGAGTGGAGGAGGTAAATCCACTACATTCTCCACATTCTCTTCATTCTCATTTTGAGCCATAGCTCGCGTATTATTCCTCATCTCTCTACGAGGTCCCATTCACTAAACAATGCAATCACAAATGCAATAAACATAGTCAGGCTCAACAAGGTAAGCAATCCAAGTACTCAAGCTCATTTCCAATTAAAAACAAATCATTTCATTAGCTTTGATATGGCAATGGGTCCCTCTAACATGCTTCACCACAGCATACATCACAGTTGCAACATATTTACAATTCACACCTCATACATTCACTCAACAAGCATACAAAGCAATCATACACATTTAACCCACATAACCATTCCCAATTACTCGAGAACTCAGCTCTGATACCACCAAATGTAACCCCCTTAGCCCGACCTAGACGGTTGACCCGAACTATGAAGATTACACGGGGAAAACCAAAGTCAACCTGAAAGTCAACCTTGATTGACGACCCTTTTTTCTTTTTAACCTTGTCTAGATGCATATTAACCCTAGGCGTACTCTTAAGATAATCATACTCAAAAATCACAGCAATCGGAAAACTATAAGGGACTCAATTGCACAACATACGAATTTAGGGACTAAATTGTAAATTCTGAAAATTAAGAAGACTTTGCAAATTTTTAAGTTACCATTATGAAATTAGTCATGTTTCATGCTTCTCTGCCAAATTTCAACTCAAACGGACATCCCAAACTCAAGCAATTCCATAAACGAAGTTCAGGACTAAAACGTGAAGATTTCAAAACATATAACCATCAGATTCAGTGCCCAACGGTCAAGTGTTCCAAAACGGGGTATGAACGTTCCGAAACGCGGGACCGTTTCGAAACCTGTTCCGAAACAGGGCTTGGCAGTAGCAAAAACATTTCGGAACGGCTCTACCTGTTCCGAAACACAAAGGCCATTTCAGGCCCCATGTTCCGAAACAGTAGCACCCGTTCCGATACGGGCTGCCCAGAAATGCAGAATTTTTCTAGTTTAACATACTTTCGACCCACCAAACACACTCATATGACCTCCTAATCATGCCAAGAAGTCATCATACATTAAAGGAACATATTTGCATCATCAAAACTTAATCATGGCATCAATTAAGAAAATCCACAAATCTATAGGCATGTTTCCTATAATTGAAAATCAAGCAATCATCAAAACATCAAAACAAATACCAAATGGCCATTTATATGTTCCAAACATCATAGGCATTAAACCAAACTTAGGGAGTCCAAAACTGTAACACCCCAATTTTGGCCTTAGAAGTTTTGGGTTTGAACCGGACCGGTCGGATTTCCGGTTCGAATATAAAAGGTGGTTTTAAGGAAAGCCTAGTTCGGGATGCATTAAAAATATGGAAAAATATCCAAAAATCCTCATTTATTATATATAAGAGAGTGGTGAAATCAATTTTACAAAATGAGGTTTGGAAATATGACATTTTGAGTTAGTGACTAAAATGTAATTTTTGAAAAGTTGGTGACTGTTTTAAAAGGATTGAAACTTTGAATCTTTAAGGAGCTAATTAACCCAAGAAGAGTTTTCACCAGATTTTTCTTAATATTAATGATTTAATTAATGATTTTTAATAAAAGGAAAAAGAGAGAAATGAATATTTTTGATTTCATAACTAACTTTTCTCAAAATTTTCCCATTTCTTTTCTCTCAATTTTTCTCTCAGCCCAAACACTTTTCCCCAGCCATTTTTCCTCTGATTTTAATATCTAAAGATGAGATTTCAATCTCTAATTGATCTCTAATCATTTCTACACCAAATTCTATTCATTTGCTTATTGGATTTTCAAGAATCTTGGTTCTAAACAAGGAGAAACTCACATTTAGAGGTATGAACGTCCTTCTCCTCTAAATACTCAGTTCTTTACTGAAATTCCCAAGTTCTCAATCCTTAAATTAAGTTTTATTAAAGGTTTTGATGTTGTGATCTTGATTTTGGCTTAAAATGCAAGATTTGGATTTAATTTTGAAGAAATTCGTAATAAATGATTGGGCTCTGTTTTGAGATGTCTTTTTAATGTATTTTGGATGTCTAAGTGATGTGTAATTGAGGTTTAATCAATGCAATCCCGAATAGGTTGATTTTCCTAAGTTTTTACTTGTGAAAATGGTGGTTTTTGGGGTGATCTTGGTGTTTTGTTAATGTTGGAGGTATGAGGACGTGTTTGGGATTATTTTGGATGTTAATTGATGTCTAAAAATGGTTAGAAGTGATGGATCTTGGCTGGGTTAAGTTTTGGAAGTGTTTGGAGGTGATTTCGGTTGTGTTTGGTAGCCGAAATGTTGGATTTGCAAAGAGCAGCGAGTTTAGGTGTGTTGCTGGTGTTTTTAATGCATAATGATGCATTAATCCTCTGTTGTTATGTGCTTGAAACATGGGAGAATGATCCGTGAGCAATAGAGGTGGCGTTGAAGGTTTTCGGATGCTTGGAGGGCTTGTTGGCTAGCCTAGTTTTGGTTATTGGTGAGTGAAGTTGGGTTTTCAACTTTGAAACCTATGTTTGAAGGTTTTGGGAGCTTAGTTTAAGTCTAAGCAACTTAGCTAAGCTCAAGAGTAAGTAAATGGAATTTCTCTCTTGGTTTGTGTTATGAATTGGTTTTTAAAGCACTTGTGATTGTTGGATGCAATGCATGTGATTTGCATGTTTAAATTCTGTTTTGAAAGCTTATTTTAGCATGGTTTAATGCTGGTTTTCAAAAGTAATGTATGAAGGATGCTCAAGGTAAGATATCCTTGGTTTTGTACATTGGAATTGTGGAATTGATGCATAGTCTTGCATGTTGTTTAATGGCTTTGTTTGATGCTTCAAAACAGTGAAATGATGATGGTAATTGGTGGTTTTGGCATTTTGGTTGTACTTATAAAAACAATGGATTAATGAGGTAAAATGGTTATATTGGCAAGTGATGTAAGTGGTTCTTGGTTACTTTAATCAGATATAGTTAGCCGGCTATAGGATTGGGTGCACCGTGAATTGAGTCGCCTTGGATGTCGAGGGGGTTGTAATTGTACCGTAAACTCCATCAAAGAATCATAGCGATTGAAGAAATTGGTGTCACCACGATGGAGGTTGGCTCTCGTGAGTGGGCTTGGTTTAGTGCCACTACGATGGAGGTTGGCTCTCGTGGGTGGGCTTGGTTTAGTGCCACCACGATGGAGGATGGCTCTCGTGGGTGAACCTTGTTAAAGTCACCATGATGGAGGATGGCTCTCATGGGTGGACTTTGTTAAGCGTCACAACAGTAGAGGGTTGCTCCCGTGTGTGAGCTTGGTTAAGGTGATTACAATGGTTGTGGTAGCTTCCATGTGTAAGCCTTGTGATGTGTCCCGTCTCTCGCTAGTGTATTATACAACTTCTGATGAGTGATGTTGTGATTGTACCGTTAAACTCCATCACGGGTGTTGAGGGGTTGTGATTGTACCGGTAAACTCCACCTTGTGTTGTTCGGAAGTGTGTATGGAGCGTGTGGGACAACGCTTGTAATCCGCGTATCCGATTGTGTCTTGTGTTTTGATGGTTTGTGATTATCACTTGGGTGCCAATATAATGTTCTTGAATGTAATGAAGCATGAGATGCTTGAAATGATGCAAGGTTGCATGGAAAGTGTGTAATGTACCAAGAATGCATGTATTACTTGTTAGCTTGAACAAGTGTTTATTTTCTATTGAGAATGGTGCATGTGTGCATGAAATCTCCTTAGTGCATAGAAGTCTTGTGTAGGCTTGTTTTAAAAGGCATGAAATGCAAATGTTGATTTTGTGGTTCATATGTTGCATTTGTTTAATGCATGAGTTAGATTGAAGGAGTAAGTGGTTTTTAAAGGTTTCTTGCTTGAGATGATTTTCAAGAATGAGAAAAGTATAATGTGAAGTAGAAGTGTTTTCCAAGGGTTTTGTATGTAACTTTGCATATGATGTTCATGCATGGAAAGGTTAAATTGATGGTTTTGCAAGGTTGTGCTTTGAAGTGAGTTACTTAGCTTTTCTAAGATAAGGGTTGGTTTTCATGTTTGAGCAATGCATGATTTAAAGCATGTTGTTTAAAAAGGGGTTTTCAAACATTGCTTTGGTTTATCGAAATGTGTTTCCTTTTTAAAGAGGTTTTATGACTCGCTGCATTGATGGTGTTTTGGTTTGAGCATTCCTCACTAAGCATTATGTGCTTACGCTCCTTTTTGTCCATCAATGCAGATATTTGAAGTTGGGACAGCAAGAAGCAAGGGATTCAAGGTGAGCTCCACTTGAGATGTATGTCTCGGTTAATAGCCATAGATAATAAAGGCAATGGGGGGAGTCTTTTAAGTTGATGTTTAATGAGATTGTGTATGTTGGACAAGTTTGGTTTATGGTTTTGAACTATGTGGTTTAACGCTAGCAACGTTTGAATCTTCTTATTCATAAGTCGTTATGTTATGCTTCTTGTTTTAAAAGCATGATTAAGTGTTGGATGTGTTGAATGAGTTGGTGCACTGAGGGGTGGTTTTGTATCTAGATTTTGATGAAATTTGGTAGGTATGATGTTTGGCATGTTGTTGATTTATTGTGGAATGGTTTGGAGCATGTTTGATGGGGTTTAAAGGTGTTAAAACAGGCCTATCTGCTGTTTCTGGGCAGGGTGTTTCGAAACACCCTTGCCTATTTCGAAACAGGCCCTTGATTTGGCCTGGGTGTTCCTGAACGGCCTAGACCCGTTTCTGAACACTTTGGCTACTGCCAAGGGGTGTTCCTGAACGGCCTAGACCCGTTTCGGAACACTTGACCGTTGGGCATATTTTTGAAATGTTTTGAGGTTTGCGAGCTTTACGTTTTAGTCCTGATTTTTGTATGTGCAATTGCTTGAGTTCGAGATGTCCGTTTGAGGTGAAATTTGGCAGAGAGACATGAAACATGACTAAATTAATATTGGTAACTTAAAAATTGGTAAAGTTCTCTTAATTTTCAGAATTTATAATTTGGTCCCTAAATTCGTATTTTGTGCAATTGGGTCCCTTATTGTTTTCCGATTGCTGTGATTTTTGAGTATGCTTATCTCAAGAGTATGCCTAGGTTTAATGTGCATCTAGACAAGTTTAAAAAGAAAAAAAGGGTCGTTAATCAAGGTTGATTTTCGGGTTGACTTTGGTTTTCCCCGTGTAATCTTCGTAGTTCGGGTCAACCGTCTAGGCCGGGCTAAGGGGGTTACATTTGGTGGTATCAGAGCTGAGTTGCGTATGCTTGGGGAAAAGGTAAATTGTTGTAATAAGTGTTTAACGTTTATTCTAATGTGTGGTTGAAAGTCGGTTGAAATGTGTGTCTTTGAACGAATTGTTGATGTTTTTAGCATGCTTTTTGATTGTGAATCTTCATTGAGCTAGTGTGGATTTGTATTGATGTTATGCTGGTGATGTGAGTTGATTTTATGAATTATGAAAGTGTAATGGGTATGTTAGGTTGATATTATGATGTTGCGAGTAAATGTTGTTTGATGAGAGCATGATTGAAGTATGTTGATTGATATGCTCGATGTTGTGATATCCATGTTTTTATTGACTGTTATGTCATGTAAAAGGGGAGAATTCGGGATACCCATTGCCTTATTATTATAGCTATTGTGTTATGTTGTTAATGGAGTCTTGAATCCTTGCTTGAAGCTGGCCTGATCGTTTTGTTTGTTTTGTTATGATTGTTTGTTGTTAATAGCATGGTGAAATCGATGAAAGAATGGCAGTTAGGTGAGATGGTTGCTACTTTAGAGCAGGTTGTTAAGGCGTGGAATTCACCTTTTAGAGGAGGTGTTTCATCTCAGTCTTCTGTGCCTGGAGTTGAGGGAGTGAGGCAGGAGGAAGAAGCTGGTTCTGTGATGAAGAGTTCATCACCTATAGTTCAAGAGCTGTTGGGAACATCTCAGGCTGTGGCGAAAGTGAGGTCTGTGGGATGTGCGGGTTTGTCGAAACAACGTTTACATGATTTAGGAGCTGTGGAGTATCATGGTTCGACACCTGAGACGTTCGAGGCCTGGTTAGCAGTGTAGTTCTGATTTTGGATCAGGAAGGTTGTGACTATGCCTGTAAGCTAGGAAGTGTTGTCTCATTGATGTTGGAGGACGCTTGTGTCTGGTGGACATCTGTGGCGGTGGCATCGCATATCCATGATATAGATTGGGATTTCTTTGTGTCTGCCTTTTATGAAAGGTACCTTGGAGGGAAATTTCCCAGGGTTAAGCAGCGTGAGGGTGTGGTTTCAGTTTATGAAGGTGAGAAAAGTTTAAGCAAGAGAGCTGTGGGTACCGACTTCGGGAGTGGTCAGTGTAAAAGGCTACGTGGTAGAAGGTTTTGCTTGAATCGAAGTCTTGGTGGTGGTGCAGACGTAGGTCAAGTGCGGTATGACCAAGGAGGGGTAGCTCGGTTGCCGATGTGTGACCGATGTGGAAGGTGTCATGTTGGAGGTTGTTGGGGCACAGGAGTTTGTTGGAACTGTGGTTCTAAGGAGCATGTGAAGCGAAATTGTCCTCATGTGGTGAGATCAGCTTTAGTGGTAGCAAAAGGGTCTCTGAAGGGTCGTGGGTATGGCCGAGACAAAGATCGAAGGTGGCAGGAGGGGCAGAAAGGTGTGAGGAGCTTGAGGAGTGAAACATGTTGGAATTGTGGGTCTGTTGGGCATTTGAAACGGAATTGTTTGATGTTTGCTCGGGGTAGCCAGGGTTCTTTACCGCAGGGAGATGGTGGTGATCTTAATGTGTTAGCTGGTGCTGCAACGGTACGGCTGGAGGATGATGGTTCTGCGAGGAAGAGAGCTCGTCTGTTGAAGCTCCGGGGCGGTGAGGTGTTTACAGGTAACCTTGTTAAGTAACCTTTGCCCTAGTTATCTTAGTTTGGTTTTGGTTTGGTTTTTCCTTGCGTTGTGGGTATGGTCTCGTTGCTAGCAGGTTTGGGGTAGTAGTTGGTGTTGTTTTGGAAACAACTTTAGTGTGAAGAGGGTATTAGTGGGATATTAGAATGGTAGGGTTAGACAAGTTGGAAGTGAGATAGGAGGTTGTTCCCAGGCGGATTCTGAGGATGTTATTGGTGGGTGTGAACCGACATACATGCACAGTTAAAAATCATTTGTTATATGCTATATTATATATCTACTGGTCCATGCATACATGTGACATGACATTAGAGGTTTTGCATGCATGTACATCAGGCATTGATAGGGCATATTGGTGACCATGCATACGAACGTTCACACTCGCTGATAATTAATCGGGTCCGTTAGTGTTGTGATAGGGTAGGGTTGGATGATGGGTTTTAAAATTTGTTTTGGTGCTAGGAGAATGTTAGAAGTAATAGAGGGTATTAAGCGAGCTGTCAGTGATAGTGAGTGCGATATAGCATGTTGGCGTTTAATGAGTTTAGCGGTATGGTGGTGAGGAGATTACCGGTTGAAGTTAGAATCGGTCAGAGTGGTTGTGAATAGCTAGTAGAAGTGGTGGTTTCTTGGTGTTAAGTGATGTTGCAGGTTGGTGGATCCGGAAGTGTGAAAGGTTAAGATGTGGTTAACATCTGAGTGTTCTGGAATTCGTGAACAATATATGGTGGTGTTGGGTTTGGTGGAGTTTTGTGTGGAGAGTGTTCGGTGGTGGTTAAGTCTCTAGTGTCGCCTTGTGGGTTGCTTTGAGAAGTTTGGTTGTGCTCTTTTCGCCGGTTGAAATTTCGAGGACGAAATTTCCTAAGAGGGGGAGAGTTGTAACACCTCAATTTTGGGCTTAGAAGTTTTGGGTTTGAACCGGACAGGTCGGATTTTCGGTTCGAATATAAAAGGTGGTTTTAAGGAAAGCCTAGTTCGGGATGCATTAAAAATATGGAAAAATATCCAAATATCATCTTTTATTATATATAAGAGAGTGGTGAAATCAATTTTACAAAATGAGGTTTGGAAATATGACATTTTGAGTTAGTGACTAAAATGTAATTTTTGAAAAGTTGGTGACTGTTTTAAAAGGATTGAAACTTTAAATCTTTAAGGAGCTAATTTACCCAAGAAGAGTTTTCTCCAAATTTTTCTTAATATTAAAGATTTAATTAATGATTTTTAATAAAAGGAAAAAGAGAGAAATAGATATTTTTGATTTCATAACTAACTTTTCTCAAAATTTTCCCATTTCTTTTCTCTCAATTTTTCTCTCAGCCCAAACACTTTTCCCCAGCCATTTTTCCTCTGATTTTAACATCTAAAGATGATATTTCAATCTCTAATTGATCTCCAATCATTTCTACACCAAATTCTATTCATTTGCTTATTGGATTTTCAAGCATCTTGGTTCTAAACAAGGAGAAACTCACATTTAGAGGTATGAACGTCCTTCTCCTCTAAATACTCAGTTCTTTACTGAAATTCCCAAGTTCTCAATCCTTAAATTAAGTTTTATTAAAGGTTTTGATGCCGTGATCTTGATTTTGGCTTAAAATGCAAGATTTGGATTTAATTTTGAAGAAATTCGTAATAAATGATTGGGCTCTGTTTTGAGATGTCTTTTTGATGTATTTTGGATGTCTAAGTGATGTGTAATTGAGGTTTAATCAATGCAATCCCGAATAGGTTGATTTTACTAAGTTTTTACTTGTGAAAATGGTGGTTTTGGGGTGATCTTGGTGTTTTGTTAATGCTGGAGGTATGAGGACGTGCTTGGGATTATTTTGGATGTTAATTGATGTCTAAAAATGGTTAGAAGTGATGGATCTTGGCTGGGTTAAGTTTTGGAAGTGTTTGGAGGTGATTTCGGTTGTGTTTGGTAGCCGAAATGTTGGATTTGCAAAGAGCAGCGAGTTTAGGTGTGTTGCTGGTGTTTTTAATGCATAATGATGCATTAATCCTCTGTTGTTATGTGCTTGAAATAGGGGAGAATGACCCGTGAGCAATAGAGGTGGCGTTGAAGGTTTTCGGATGCTTGGAGAGCTTGTTGGCTAGCCTAGTTTTGGTTATTGGTGAGTGAAGTTGGGTTTTCAGCTTTGAAACCTATGTTTGAAGGTTTTGGGAGCTTAGTTTAAGTCTAAGCAACTTAGCTAAGCTCAAGAGTAAGTAAATGGAATTTCTCTCTTGGTTTGTGTTATGAATTGGTTTTTAAAGCACTTTTGATTGTTGGATGCAATGCATGTGATTTGCATGTTTAAATTCTGTTTTGAAAGCATATTTTAGCATGGTTTAATGCTGGTTTTGAAAGTCATGTATGAAGGATGCTCAAGGTAAGAGATCCTTGGTTTTGTACATTGGAATTGTGGAATTGATGTATAGTGTTGCATGTTGTTTAATGGCTTTGTTTAATGCTTCAAAACAGTGAAATGATGATGGTAATTGGTGGTTTTGGCATTTTGGTTGTGCTTATAAAAACAATGGATTAATGAGGTAAAATGGTTATATTGGCAAGTGATGTAAGTGGTTCTTGGTTACTTTAATCGGATATAGTTAGCTGGCTATAGGATTGCGTGCACCGTGAATTGAGTCGCCTTGGATGTCGAGGGGGTTGTAATTGTACCGTAAACTCCATCCAAGAATCCTAGCGATTGAGGAAATTGGTGTCACTACGATGGAGGTTGGCTCTCGTGAGTGGGCTTGGTTTAGTGCCACTACGATGGAGGTTGGCTCCCGTGGGTGGGCTTGGTTTAGTGCCACCACGATGGAGGATGGCGCTCGTGGGTGAACCTTGTTAAAGTCACCATGATGGGGGATGGCTCTCATGGGTGGACTTTGTTAAGCGTCACAACGGTGGAGGGTTGCTCCCGTGTGTGAGCTTTGTTAAGGTGATTACAATGGTTGTGGTAGCTTCCATGTGTAAGCCTTGTGATGTGTCCCGTCTCTCACTAGTGTATTATACAACTTCCGATGAGTGATGTTGAGGGGTTGTGATTGTACCGTTAAACTCCATCACGGGTGTTGAAGAGTTGTGATTGTACCGGTAAACTCCACCTTGTGTTGTTCGGAAGTGTGTATGGAGCGTGTGGGACAACGCTTGTAATCCGCGTATCCGATTGTGTCTTGTGTTTTGATGGTTTGTGATTATCACTTGGGTGCCAATATAATGTTCTTGAATGTAATGAAGCATGAGATGCTTGAAATGATGCAAGGTTGCATGGAAAGTGTGTAATGTACCAAGAATGCATGTATTACTTGTTAGCTTGAACAAGTGTTTATTTTCTATTGAGAATGGTGCATGTGTGCATGAAATCTCCTTAGTGCATAGAAGTCTTGTGTAGGCTTGTTTTAAAAGGCATGAAATGCAAATGTTGATTTTGTGGTTCATATGTTGCATTTGTTTAATGCATGAGTTAGATTGAAGGAGTAAGTGGTTTTTAAAGGTTTCTTGCTTGAGATGATTTTCAAGAATGAGAAAAGTATAATGTGAAGTAGAAGTGTTTTCCAAGGGTTTTGTATTTAACTTTGCATATGATGTTCATGCATAGAAAGGTTAAATTGATGGTTTTGCAAGGTTGTGCTTTGAAGTGAGTTACTTAGCTTTTCTAAGCTAAGGGTTGGTTTTTATGTTTGAGCAATGCATGATTTAAAGCATGTTGTTTAAAAAGGGGTTTTCAAACATTGCTTTGGTTTATCGAAATGTGTTTCCTTTTTAAAGAGGTTTTATGACTCGTTGCATTGATGGTGTTTTGGTTTGAGCATTCCTCACTAAGCATTATGGGCTTATGCTCCTTTTTGTCCATCAATGCAGATATTTGAAGTTGGGACAGCAAGAAGCAAGGGATTCAAGGAGAGCTCCACTTGAGATGTATGTCTCGGTTAATAGCTATAGATAATAAAGGCAGTGGGGGAAGAGTCTTTTAAGTTGATGTTTAATGAGATTGTGTATGTTGGACAAGTTTGGTTTATGGTTTTGAACTATGTGGTTTAACGCTAGCAACGTTTGAATCTTCTTAGTTATAAGTCGTTATGCTATGCTTCTTGTTTTAAAAGCATGATTATGTGTTGGATGTGTTGAATGAGTTGGTGCACCGAGGGGTGGTTTTGTATCTAGATTTTGATGAAATTTGGTAGGTATGATGTTTGGCATGTTGTTGATTTATTGTGGAATGGTTTGGAGCATGTTTGATGGGGTTTAAAGGTGTTAAAACAGGCCTATCTGCTGTTTTTGGGCAGGGTGTTTCGAAACACCCTTGCCTGTTTCGAAACAGGCCCTTGATTTGGCCTGGGTGTTCCTGAACGGCCTAGACCCGTTTCTGAACACTTTGGCTACTGCCAAGGGGTGTTCCTGAACGGCCTAGACCCGTTTCGGAACACTTGACCGTTGGGCATATTTTTGAAATGTTTTGAAGTTTGCGAGCTTTACGTTTTAGTCCTGATTTTTGTATGAGCAATTGCTTGAGTTCGAGATGTCCGTTTAAGGTGAAATTTGGCAGAGAGGCATGAAACATGACTAATTTCATATTGGTAACTTAAAAAATTTGTAAAGTCCTCTTAATTTTCAGAATTTACAATTTGGTCTCTAAATTCGTATTTTGTGCAATTGGGTCCCTTATTGTTTTCCGATTGCTGTGATTTTTGAGTATGCTTATCTCAAGAGTATGCCTAGGTTTAATGTGCATCTAGACAAGTTTAAAAAGAAAAAAAAGGTCGTTAATCAAGGTTGACTTTCGGGTTGACTTTGGTTTTCCCCGTGTAATCTTCGTAGTTCGGGTCAACCGTCTAGGCCGAGCTAAGGGGGTTACGAAAACATCTCCCAAAAACACAATCTAGGTTCCCATTGCCAAATACCAAAAGCTAATAGTGTTGTGAAAATAGTCACCATACATGAGCTTAGACTTTCACTTGGATTCTTGACCTCCTTGCTGCCCTTTAAGCACTTCAATTCTCTGCATTATTGGTTCAAGAGAGAGAGCGTAAGCACAAATGCTTAGTGAGAAATGCTCTAATGAAACAACACAATAATGCACTTTGTAAAACACCTTTCAAAGGCCTTTAAATTCATAAACATCATTTCTCATGCAACAATGCATACAAAACAAGCATCTCATGCTTCATTACATCAACATGTCATATTGGCTTTCAAGTGATAATCCATAATCATTTTTGACCACAAAACACAATCGGATACGCGGATTACAAGCGTTGTCCCATACGCTTCATACACACTACCAAACACACAAGGTGGAGTTTACCGGTACAATCCCAACCCTTCAACACCCGTGATGGAGTTTACGGTACAATTACAACCCCTCCACATCACTTATTGGTAGTTGTATAACATCACTAACGAGAACACGGGACTCACAACACAAGATCCTCACATTGCATTTTAACCACCATTATGATCTTAGACATCTCGTTAGTGTACTCGGATGGAGTTTACGATACCATTACAACCCCTTAACATCCAAGGCGACTTTATTCACGGTGCACCCAATCCTATAGCCGGCTAACTATATCCGATTCAAGTACTTTTAAACCAACACATCACTTGCCAATATACATTATTTACCATCATCAATTCACTGTTTTAAAGCATTAAACAAAGCCATTAAACCATCATGCATCATTATGCATCAAAACCACATTTATCAATATCAAACCAAGGATCTCTTACCTTGAGCATCCTTTAACTCATGGCTTTCAAAACCAGCATTAAACATGCTAAAATATGCTTTAAAAATAGAAATTAAACATGCAAAATAAACATATTGCATCCAACCATCTCATGGTTCCACAAAGAGAGAGTTTCTCCGAAACTTACTCTTGATCTTAGCTAAGTTTTAGACTTAAACTAAGCTCCCATAACCTTCAAACATTGGTTTCAAAGCTGAAAACCAAACTTCACTCACCAATTCCGTTTCGCAAGATTGCCGAAACACCGTTCAAGCCCTCGGATCGACACCACAAGGATCCGATGATGTCTCCCCTGTTTTAAACACATCAAAGCAGAGGATTAATGCATCATCATGCATTAAAATCTTCAGCCAAAACACCTAAACTCGCTGCTTTCATCAAAACTCACATTTCGGCTACCAAACACAACCGGAATCACATCCAAACACCTCTACAACATTACCCAGCCAAGATCCATCAATTCCAATCATTCTTAGACATCAATTAACATCTAAAAAGAACCTAATCACGTCCTTATACCTCCAGGTATAGCATATCACCAAAATCACCCCAAAAAACCATCATTTTCACAAGTAAAAACTTAGGAAAATCAACCTATTCAGGATTGCATTGATTAAACTCCAATTACACACCATTTAGACATCCAAAATACATCAAAAAACATCTCAAAACAGAGCCCAATCATCTATTACGAATTTCTTCAAAATTAAATCCAAATCTTGCATTTTAAGCCAAAATCAAGATCACAACATTAAAACCTTTAATAAAATTCAATTTAAGGATTGAGAACTTGGGAATTTCAGTAAAAAACTGAGTATTTAGAGGAGAAGGATGTTCATACCTCTAAATGTGGATTTCTCCTTGTTTAGAGCCAAAATCCTTGAAAATTCATTAAGCAAATGGTGAGGATTTGATGTAGAAATGATTAGGAATCATTTGGGGATTAAAATCTCTTCATTAGGTGTGAAAATCAAAAGGAAAGTTGCTGTGGAAATGTGTTTGGCTGAGGGAATTTTGAGAGAAAATGAAATGGGAAAATTTTGGTAAAAGTTAGTTATGAAACTAAAATATCACTTTTCCCTCTTTTCTTTTTTATTAATTAAACATTAAATGAGTCTTAAAAATCAAGAAAAATCTGGAGAAATCCTCCCTTGGGTAAATTAGCTCCTTAAAGATTCAAAGTTTCAATCCTTCTAAAACAGTCACCAACTTTTCAAAAATTACATTTTAGTCACTAACTCGAAATGTCTTATTTCCAAACCTCATTTTGTGAAATTGATTTCACCACTCTCTTATATATATATTAAAAGATGATTTTTAGATATTTTTCCATATTTTTAATGCATCCCGAACTAGGCTTTCCCTAAAACCACCTTTTATATTCGAACCGAAAATTAGACCAGTCCGGTTCAGACCCTAAACTTCCAAGCCCAAAATTGGGGTGTTACATTTAACACTCCCGATATTAAGTAAATGAATAAACTCATAATGCTCTCCCGATACTCTAGTAAGATATTGAAAACCAGAATAAGCAAACTTGAAGTTTATTTTATTGAACAGAAAAAAATCCTAAAACAGTATAATCCTTGCAACTACTTTACAGAATCAACCTTTAGCCCTAGGGGAAGTTTAGAACATGATGAGAAGGGGAAAACGACTAGGGTTTTGGGGAAGACGGCTAGAGAATGAGATGTGTTTCCCTAGGTCGAATTACATGCCTTTATATAGGCCTTGGGTTCAAGTTTCTAATATGAAAAGAATACAAGTTTAAACTAAAATACAACTCTATTAAAGACTAAATCTTCAGAGTAAATGCCTTTAATTCGTCCTCTTTTCTTGCTTTGGGTTTCTTCCTTGAACTTTGGGCTTGACCTTCATTCTGATCTAGGGCGCAGAAAAATATAGGAGTGGCCCACGACAGACCGACTTAATTTCCTCTATCTATCGAGCTCCACTTCACTTTTTACCTTCACCATTATTGTCGTCATTGGCTGCCACGGTAGTGTCTTCCTTCTCGACTCAGTCCTGTGTTCCAGCTTTTCTTCTTCACTGCCATGAGTCTGCTACAGCAGCTACCTGCAAAAGTAACCAAAATCAGTAGCAACTGTGCCATTTTATATAATTGTGACGTATATGTGAAATCTATCCTAAATGTAATGGATTATGCTTGAATGCAACAGAATTATGGGTTAAACAGGGGGTAAAAAGTAGAACTTTTGCACACTCAACACACCCCAAACACAAGTTCCTGCTTGCCCTAAAGTAATTAAGACCTAAAAAGAAAAATTAATAAAACTTTTTGTTGGCTTAAAACAGTGAACTTTTCCTTACCTACCATTCATGCCTTATTGTGAACAACACCTTGTTGGACATTTTAGGATTCATTCGGAACCTTGTTGTAATTCTCGTGTAGTGTGTGCATGTTTTGTGAACAATTATATGCCTAGACTCTCACTGTTTACTAGAATAGCTAAGCTACTCACTTGAATTTTTAATGCCAACTTTCATTTTCTTGGAGGCAATTCTTAGGCTCCTTTAGTTTTTTTCTTAGACTCGATTTTCTTTTCTTAATTTAAGTTTGACTAGAGCCTGTTTCGGGCACCTCTAGGTGTATTGAGTCTACTTTTCTTACTTTTTTTCCTAGAGCCAGTGTTAGGCAACTTAAGTGTTTTAAGCTTTTTCCTGTTCTAGTTTACCAGTAGAGTTCTAGACAGTAGAAGAGTCACAAAGGATGTTTAAGGATCAGAACTATAGTAAGGCTCTAAACTGTTCCTGGAAAATATCCTAAAGGCACTGCCACGACAGAGGCTGTCACGGCAGGTAAGTTCAGTTCAAAGACTTAAGCCATTTTTTTGACAAAAATAAACTTAAATAATAATTAACACTTAGACACAATTAAGAACCTAAAAACATTTCATATTACTGAAGGGGTACCACCCCCAAACTCGAGGGTTGCATTGCCCTCAATGCATGATGATAGAAAAAACAAAAAATAAAAACAAAATAAATCACAATTATAATAAAACAACAAGACAACAAAATAAGATAGAAACTTAATTTCAGGTGCTGTTGTCGTTACTACTGCTGCTAATCTGTAGCTGCCGGCAGGCAGTGACCTTCGTTGTGGGTGCCGATAGAGTGATCGGAGAGGCAGAGGTAATCTTATTCTTAGATTCCCTTAGGGGCGGGATGTGAGTGGGTGAGATATGGGGTGGCTTTTCCAGCACTTTTACCTCATCTGATGAGCTGTTGCTGCCACTACTGCTGCTGCTGCCAGACTTGCCCTGGCCGGATGATCCTTCACCAGTGTTGGGCTTCTGCCTTTTCATCGGAGTGAACTCCTTTGAAAGGTTTCTTTTGACAGAGGGCTCTCCATCAGATTCCTGCCAGATGGAGGAGGAAAAGAACCCGGCGATAAAATCATCAAGTTCGGGCAGCGGCTCCTTTCGTTTCTCTCCTCTAGCAGAGGCAGTGGCGGTGTGGCTGCCGCCTTCAGCTGTTGCGGCTGGGGTTGGAGTGGATGCAGCAGAGGGTGTTTTTGGTGTGGTAGCATGAGTAGGAGTATGGGTAGGTGTAGGGGCAGCAAAGTGAAGCTCTGGGAAAACAGGAAATTGTACATTTGTAAAATTTAAATTGTTTTGAATAAAATTTACCGTTGCTGCTATAAAGTCTCTAAGAAAAATCATCAGACCAAGCTGTCGTTCCTCCATCGTTAGTAGTGTGGCTAGGATTTGAGTGGAGGAGTCTGCTAGAGGAGCTGCTGTTGTTGGCTGCTGCTGCTCTACGGCGGCAGGTTCTGGCTGAGTGGGCTCTATTGGCTCTTCTGCTGCGGCAGATGGGTTGAAAGAGGAGAGGGGGTGTTGCTGCATTCAGTTCCATCAAATTGAATATGTTGCGCTCCGTCCATCCCTTTCCTCGAACCTTGAAATCTTCGGGGATTTTTGGAACGTTGTGGCCGCGACAGATCTCGGTGATGAGGTACGGGAAGGCAAGGGGTCCCGATGGTCGAAGGGCACACTCCAAAATTCGCTCTCGTATATACCGACCGGAATTTATAGGTCTCTCATTTAAAATAGAATGAACGAGAGCTAACCTGGGTCTGTCAACCGTGCTGTTGTGGGAAGAAGGCATTATCCTCTTCTTGACGAAGTGGTTCTATAGTTTTTCCTATAGAGTGAGTTGAGTGCGTTTCACTGTCCAACGATGCTTGGGATATGTATTCCACTCCGTCCCTTCTTCAGTTACCTCTGCCATGACAGCATCGTAGTCTACCGGTGACAGACTTTCCACGAACCTCTTGTGTCCGTTCTCCCTTCTGCTGATGTAGATTCCATAGAGGGTATTGATGTATTCAGGCTCGAAAGTAACTTCCTTACCTCGCACTGTCACTGTCTTCGTATCCTTGTTGTCGACTACATCGTAGAATTCTCTGACCATCGTGACATTCATCTCCTCTGGCTGGGCAGCAAATATCTTCCATTTGAGGGCTTTGATCTTTCGAGCTATGAACGGTTCGAGCCCGAAATCTTCTGTGTGTTTGGTGTGAAGGTACCCTCACTCTTCCCACATCTCCCTCTTTTGGAAGGAGTTGTAGTATCTGTCGACGGAGTCGGTAGTGGCAAAGCGGTTAGGGAGTCTGTCGTGGCTGGGTGTACCGGCTGATGCGGCAGAGCTGGAGGCAGCACTTCGTCTTTTTTGTCTGGTACTCATAGTTGCAAGGCTGTGGAAAATGAAAGAAATTTGAGATTTGGAGAGAAAGCAAGTTGAGAGAGTAAAAGTGATGTGAATAATGAATAGTAAAATGGGGTTTATATAGATGAATGGTTTGCTGCCCGTTGGAGCTGTAACGGCAGGCGCGAATAACGGGGCCAGCTGTTACGCAGTTTCTGACGCGTCTGTCACGCATTTCCATGTCTGTTGCGTGTCTGTTACGCGTTTGCGTATCTGCTGCGACAGCGTGTTAACAAGTTGTATTTTGTGCACCTGTCGTGAAAGTTGTTGACAGACTATGACGACAGACTCCTCCTTTGGGCTTTTTGGGATGCTGGTGAGATGGTGGGCTAGTTCACTTCTTCTCCTCTCCTTGTTTCCCTTATTTCCTAAAAATAATTAAAATAAAAACTTAGTTCCTAGAAATAAAATAATTCTAATTTCCTAATAAATAAATAAATATATAAATAATATTAATAATAATAAAAATAAAATTAAGTTAAATTAGGGATGCCTTGAGGGGCATCTCCTAAAGTAACCATTTCATGCATCCTTGGGGCTTCAGTCCCCTAATAATGCTTTAGTCTCTGTCCGTTGACTTTAAATTGGTGCTCGTCTTTTGGGAAGAGTTGCACCATGAGGAAAAACTTGCACAACTTGGAATGGGCCGGACCATCTAGATTTCAGCTTCTTTGGGAAGAGTTTCAACCTAGAGTTAAATAACAACACAAGCTTCCCTGGGCAGAACTGTCGTCGCAGCAACTTCTTGTCATGCCACCTCTTTGTCTTGTCCTTGTAAATCCTTGCGTTGTCGTAGGCCATTGCTCGAATTTCTTCAATTTCATTCAAGTCAAGTAACCTCTTTTGTCCTGCCTTATCTAAGTCCATGTTCACTGCCTTGATAGCCTAGTAAGCTATGTGCTCTATCTCAACAGGTAAATGGCATGTTTTTCCATATATCAGCATGTAGGGTGACATTCCCAATGGTGTCTTAAATGTTGTTCTATAGGCCCAGAGTGCATCATTGAGGTGTAAAGACCAGTCTTTTCGAGTAGGTTTAACCATATTTTCAAGAATATTCTTTACCTCCTTGTTGGATATTTCGGCCTGTCCATTGGTCTGAGGGTGATATGATGTTGCGAGCCGGTGCTTTACGTCGTATTTTCTCAAGGCAGCAGCGATTACCCTATTGTCGAAATGTCTCCCTTCATCACTGATGATTCGCCTTAGGTATGCCAAATCTGGAGAAAATATTCTTGTGCAGAAATCTCTGAACAATCTTGGCATCGTTTTTCTGTGTGGTGATCGCTTCAACCCATTTGGATACATAATCCACTGCCAGTAGGATGTAGAGGTTCACACATGATGTTGGGAATGGTCCCATGAAATCAATCCCCCATACATCGAAGATCTCGACTTCTAAAATGTTTTGCAGTGGCATGTCATGTCTCCTTCAGATGTTTCAAGTCCGTTGGCATTTGTATCAGCTTTTGTAGAATGCTTGGGCATCCTTGAACAGTGAGGGCCAGTAAAAACCAGATTGCAAAACCTTGGTAGCGGTTTTGTTTCCACCTAAGTGTCCTCCATATGGTGAAGCATGGCAGTGGTGAAGCACAACTTCCTGCTCATCATGTGGTACACATCTCCTGATGATTTGATCTGCACTATGTTTGAAAAGAAGAGGTTTGTCCCAATAATAATGTTTTACATCATCTTGGAACCTCTTCCTTGCTTGGTAATTCAGTTCAGGAGGTAATATTCCGCTAACTATGTAATTAACGAAATCAGCATACCAAGGAAGTTCAGAAAACTTACATGCCTCTTGTTGAAGTATGCCCAAAGACCAATCATATGATGATTGAATAGACATACTATTTTACTAGATTTATCAAGTAATGGCATTGCCGTTATTATCATTTGGTATGTTTCCGTGCATCAAACTAACCATTGGATAAAAATGTCCATACAATAATACGATTATTGTTAAATAGGATCCTTAGTTGAATATTATTACGGGTATGGACAGTGATAATATATAAAGACTAATATGTGGTTGATTGATAACAAGTGTTGTCATTGACATAGAGATGTCAAAATCAACACATAAGTATTTGTTAGAGAACAACATACTGGATTGACTCGCTATGAGCATGTTTCTTGGGTAATTATGTGACAGTCACAACATTGCTCATGATAAACATATGTATAATCCTCAGACTTGAGATCAACATGATTTCAACATAAAGATCTACGTATTTTGACATAGTCAAACGTGTGTCGTAACTGACTACACTATAAAGACTGATGATTGGATACGTGATGACCTATGTAGTGAAATATGGTTGATCAAGAAAGGATTTGTCCCTTCTACATAATGGGAGAAATATATTCGGCCACTTGATTGAGTGAGATTAGAAAATGCATGGCCATGCTCGAATATTATGATATGAGATATCATAGAGATTCGTTTATCATAATCTACTCAAGACATCAAGAAACACTAGATGGACAACGCAAGTGTGACTAACCCATGACTTGTGTTCATCTAAGATATAAAGGACAAAAGGATGAAATACATAAAGGAAGTTTATTCAAGAATTAGGAAAGTCAAACCATGACTTCATGCAACTTAGGTAGCAATGATGTATTGCTAGATGCCACTCATTGTTTGTAAAATTAGAACAGTTCTAATTTTGCTGCTAACGCTGCATGAACTTACAAGGGTCACACCCTTTGAATGAAACGAACAAAAAAATTGGAAACCATACTCCCTATTTTAGGGAGGTTGCCGAAAATCCCCTATGGGATAGGGGAAATCGGCAACTCCCTTAAATGAGAATAATATTGGATAAATATTGTATTTATCAAATATTATTTAGAGTATGGAAAATATTTAGAGACTTAAATATTATAGAATAAGATTCTAGAAATTTAAATATATATTTGGAATTTATATAATGTATATTTAATTCCAAGTTTATGTAGAATTAGATTCTACATAATTAAAAATATATATTTAAATATATTTAAATCCAAGTAAAGATGGAATGAGATTCTATATAATAAAAATATATATATTTGGATTAAATATAATGTATATTTAAATCCATATTTTATGTAGAATACGATTCTACATAATTAAATATATATATTTCATTTAATATTATTAAATATAATGTATATTTAATATAAACCAATTTCAAGTAGAATTAGATTCTATGAATTTTGGTTGAACTTGGATTTAAGGTATTCAACTAGAATTAAGTCTCTGAATACTATTTAAAGGGACAAGGGCTAGCAACCAAATCATCCCTCTTCCTCCTCTTGAAGATTTCGACAACACCCCTAGGGATTCCCGACTGGAATTCGACATATCCCAGAAAGCTCTCTGAGAAGCTGTTTGATATTTTTCTGGTGTTCTACTTGCCCCTGGCAAATCCCTGAAGATTCCCTTGCTCGATTGCAAGTCCCGGTTTTTCATATGAATATGCATATGATGTTAAGCATGTTATGCATCTTATGGGTTGGAAGTGATATATGTTGCCTCGGTTTTCCCATGCTTAACATCATATGCATCTTTAACATAATGTCATTATGGGTTGGAAGTGATGTATGTTGCCTGGGCTTGGTTTAGGAAGCAATCGTTTGAGTTTTCGGTTGTTTGGGATGGGTATTTTGATGTAGTTTGAGTGAGCAACGAGTTTGTGAATTTTTGCTGGTGTTGGAATGCATTTTAATGCATTTAGATCTCTGTTTTGATGATGTGAAAACAGGGGATCTTGATCCGGAAGCAAATGAGTTGTTGTTGGAGGCTCCGGAAGAGTAGTTTCGTATCGGCGAGGAAGGCTTCACGTATCGGTGAGTGGAAATGAAATTTCCTGCTTTGTAATGCTTTGAGCATGGTCTTGGGAGCTTAGTGTAAGTTTGATACACTTAGCTAAGCTCAAGAGTAAGTGATTCGGAAATTCCTCTCTTGGAAATGTTCTACGTTTGATGAAATTGCACTTGAGTTAAGCGTGGATTTGTTTACTGTTTTAAAGCATGTTTTAAGCATGAATGTTGCTGGATTTTAATGACATTATGTTAAAGATGCACTAGGTAAGTGATCCTTGGTTTTTCATATGAATATGCATATGATGTTAAGCATGTTATGCTTGTGGAAATGGCATTGTTGTTATGCTTGGAAAACAATGGATTATTGATGTTAAATGATTATATTGGCAAGTGATGAAAATAGTTTTTGGTTACTTTAATCGAATATAGTTAGCCGGCTATAGGATTGGGTGCACCGTGAATAAAGTCACCTTGGATGTCGAGGGGTTGTGATTGTGCCGTAATCTCCATCCAAGTACCCTGACGATTGAGGTTAAGACCACAACGGTAAATGGTTTAGTCCCGTGTGTGAGTCTTGTGTATGTGTTCCATACTCTCGTTAGTGGCATTATACAACTACCGATGAGTGATGTTGAGGGGTTGTGATTGTGCCACTAATCTCAATCACGGGTTTTGAGGGGTTGTGATTGTGCCATTGATCTCCACCTTGTGTTGTCCGGTAGTATGTATGAAGCGTGTGGGACAACGCTTGTTATCCACATATCCGATTGTGTCTTTTGTTGGAATGTTTTATAGATTATCACTTGTGAGCCAATATAATGTTAATGATTAATGTGAAGCATGATATGCTTGTAAATGATGCAAGAATACGTGAGATGTTTGGTAAAGCATGAGCAAAGGTTTATTTGCTATTTTAAAATGATGCATATGAGCATGTATTTATAAGATGCATTGATGTCTTGAGAAGACACGTTTTATGAAAAGGCGTGTGTTAAAAGTGGTGGTTTTGCAAGTCAAGTGAAATGCATTGATGAATGTTGTTTAGCAATCCTCACTAAGCTATATGCTTACGCTCATTCGTTTCATCAATACAGATAATTGAGCATTTCAATGCAGCCCAAAAGCAAGGGGATTCCAAGGCTTTGTTGAAGAGATGTATGTGGTTCACCCTTAGTGTAATAAGTGGCAATGGGTGGGATTTCTACTTCCTGAATTTGTTAGTGATGTTTATTGTTTAAGCATGTTTTTACTTCTGATTGTGGACTTGTAATTGGCCTCTATATGTTTCCTTGGTTTGCTTATGGTATTTTACCTTTCCTATAGTGTATCTTATGCATGCTTGGATAGCTTAAATGTCACCTTAGTATGATTTGGTTGAGGAGTATGTTTTGTTGTTTGATGATGTTTTTAAGTCTATTAGATAGATTATATCTAGTATGCATGTTTTGAGCTTGTTTGAATGTGTTCTAGTGTGATTAAATGATGTTGGAATGAGCCATTCTGGTACGCGTATCGATACACGGGGAAGTGTATCGATACGCTAAGGCAAAATAGAGGCTTTTTGGTACAGGGTATCGGTACGGATTGCCCGTGTATCGATACGCCTAGGCCAAGTTTGAAGGACGTACCGATACGCAGGGAAGTGTTTCGATACGCTGTTCCCTTCTTTAGCTATTATCTTCTAGCGTATCGATACAGGCTCAAGTGTATCAATACAAGTAGTTAAAATTCAGTTAAAAGTATCTTTGTAAGTCTTGAAATGTTACGTTTTGGTCCTTAAATGATATTTGGCTACTTGGATGAGTTTGAATGATCGTTTTGAACTGAAATTGGGTATGATGGCATGTTACATGTTTAATTAAGATTGTAACTTTAAAATCTAAAAAGTCCCTGCAATTTCTGTAATTTGCAAAATTGTCCCTAAAAGTCATAAGTACGCTTTTGAACCCCTATTGAACTTCGATCGTTGTTCCGTTTTCATCTAACCGCTTCGCTGAACATATATGATAATAATATGCAACTAGAGAAGATAAAAAGAAAAAAAAAGGGTCGTTAATCGAGGGTTGACTTTAACAAGTTGGCTTAAGTTTTTCCCGTGTAATCTTCTTAGTTCGGGTCGGGCGTCAAGGCCGGGCTAAGGGGGTTACATGCGTGTTTCCTTTAAACGCCACAATAGATCATGTGTTAGTGGCGTTTTATATTATAAACATTGTAATAGGTTTTGATTTACTTTCCCTCGCTTTCCCAAATGTGTTGTGCAGGCTGATGCTGAAGCAAAGTGTAAAGTGTCCACAAGTCCTATATTTCATACACATTCCACCTCTTATTATTACTGTATTTAAGCATATTTTAGGCATAAGTAGGTGCATGTATGGCATTTATAGTATTTCTTTGTTTTACCCTGCTTTTATAGATTAACTTTTAATTGGTAAATAAAATATATTATTTTAGTGTATTTTTGTATTTAGGTACCAAAGGCTGAAAGGGGGAACCAAGGAGCTGAGGATTCAAGGCTGAGGAAACAAACCTAGGAGCTACACTGATACAGTTCCAGCAGATGACAGTTGTTACCGAGTAGCTGCCGAGAAAAGTTTTCGCCGACCTTGCTGCCCACGACAGTTGACTATGGAAGTTGGAGACTCGGAGTGCGATTTGTAGAGCTAAAAACCCTGAATCTATCACCGGCATCCTTTTGATTTTCCGACGTATGCAGCAGCAGCCAATGCTTTTGAAGCAAAAATCTCAAGGTTACTTGCAGGCTAAGGCAAACGAGATAAAGTCAATATTCCACACAAAGAAGTCAGAGTTTAAAGTCATATTAAAGATGGAAAGCTACTTTTGAGGACTTCTACTTTAAGGAGGACTTAACCTAGTCATCAGTCTATAAATACCTATTGTACTCCTAGTTCAAATCATCTAAGGTTTTTTATAGACTTAGCTAGTGTTCTTTGCCGCCACCATGTTCTAAACTCCACTTGGGTAAGGGTTATGTTGTAAATTAGTTGTGAAACGGTTGTTTTAGGTTTAGAGTTGTTTTCTTCAATAAAATATTCCAAGTTTGCTTAATCTTTGCACTTCATTCTTTCGATTAGTTTACACTAGTCAGTTGAGAGAATCCATTTTTTGGACACGAAAGTGTAAGGCTCACGAAAGGGTTAAGCACGGTTACAACATGTTGGGGCGTGACTAACTTGTTTCCTAACCAGTTCACGAGTTTCAGCGACTAAAAGGGATCACCAACCGAGTTGACTAGGCTGTGTTAGGTTTACGCTGAGATTGCTAGGTATTGCCTACATCACGTTAGCTCTCGAGCATCATTTCCTAGAAATAGAAAGGATCAATGTCGACTATCCCGCCGAACTTAGAGTATGTGGCAGATCTGCTATCGAGACTTATTTCCATTCCACCTTCCAAGAAAGTGAAAGTTGCAGGGGCAGTGACCCGCCGCGGCCGCGTGATAGGGTCGTAGCCTGCCGCCCACCATACCCGCCGAGGCAGCATATAGTGGCAGCACAAAACAACTCAGTCCTTTTACAACGCTGTTTTCACACTAAGTGGCAGCATAACCCAGCCTGCTTTATCAACCTGATCACCTCCTTTATTGTTTGTGCTCTACTTTACGTTACTCTTCTATCCAACATTCACTTTACTTGTGTTCTTATTTTACCTTGTGCAGGGAGTTCGAAACGAAACAAGCTGTCCAATCCTCGTGGGATTCTACATCTTTTATACTATAACTTGGCAGGAGTTTGCACTTGCGCTCTCACAAAAGGAAACACCTACACGCCCTACAAGTTTTTGGCACCATTGTCGGGGATTGGTAACAACGAATTTCTTTTTTCAATTTCTGCACTTTTCAATTACTTTTTATTTTATCGTTAATTTTAACTTTTTTAAAAATTTACCATGTCCTTTGCAAGTGCATGACCAGGGAAACCCTAAAGGAAATCTCATCATTTACAACGAGAAAGATTAAGAAGGAGCTTACGGAAGTCCTAAAGAGTAACAAAGGAGACAAGGGAAAAGCAAAGGAAGAAACAATGGTAAATGAAGACCCACGAAACGATGTCGTACATGGCGGGGGCAGGCCGCAGGACTTGCCGCCCTAAGGTCCGCAAGATCTACCACGGCAGGACCCCTCTCATCCGCCCAGGTCGCCCCAGATTCGAACAACAAGAGATTATCTAGAACATGACTTCCAAAGGTTCAAACTAATCGTGACGGAACCTGACATAGGGGCAGACCATTTTGAATTAAAGCTCGTCATGTTCAACGTCATAAACACGCTAGGGCACTTTGGATGGACTGCTACAGAACATGCTTGGCAGTATTTACGAGGATTCCTGGACATTTTCCGAGCATTTAAGATACATGGGGTTCACCAGGATGTACTAAGGCTGAGGTTATTTCCCTATTCACTAAGGGATAGGGCTAAACAATGGTTGAATAACCAGCCAACAGGATCTTTTAATACATGGATGGAGCTCTGCAAGTATTTTCTAGACCGTTTCAGACCGTCCAATATCCTTGATAGGCTGCGGAATGAGATCACATCCTTTAGACAAGGGGATGACGAGCCAATGTACGAGGCATGAGAGCGGTACCAATAGATGCTGAATAATTGTCTGCTACATGGTCTACCGGCTTGGACTCAGGTATCTATATTCTATAATGGGGTTAACTACCCAACTCGAATGATGATAGATGTCTCGGTCAATGGGATCATTCTAGACAAACCTCTAGAGGAAGTACTACGGCTGCTAAACATTGTCGCTAAAAATGATTACAAGTACTCGATAGCCCGCCGAGGCAAAACAAGGCAGCCAACAACTGCAAATGAGGTAGAAGCCTCAGAATCTGTTAATGCTCGCCTAGACACACTGACGGAGATGGTAATGAAGATTGTGCAACCCCCTAGGAAGGTCTATGAGGCAAAGGTTGTGGAGTCGTTCTATGACGAATGTGGAGGCCACCACGATTCCTCTGTCTGCACTGCATCTGCAAATTATATGGGGGGATACGAGAGGAATAGCAGGCCTGCATAGAACACCTACAATCCTGGATGGAATAACGATCCCAACTTCTCATGTAGCAACCAAAAGAAAGCAGCAAACCCACAACAGCTACAGGGAGGCTACAAGTAGATTCAGTCATGGGAGCAGACTCAGCAGCCACAAAACAATAACTCACTAGAAGCAACCCTTCAAACTTTTATGACTAGAACTAGTGAATTTATTGTACATATAAATAAATTTATTGAAAAACTGAGTCTTTTATGGATAGGATGGAGATGAATGTTGAGTGTGTAAAAGTTCTATTATTTACACCCTATTTAACCCATATTTCTGATGTATTCAAGCATCATTTATTGCATTTAGGTCAGTTTACAGCAAAACATCACAAATATATTAAAAGGCACAGTTTCTACTAAGAATGGCTGTTTTTGCAGGTTGCCTCCGTAGCAGACGGAATGGGCGGGCGCTGGGCAGTGAAGCAGAAGAGCTGGAACTGGACGAGCAGTCAAGGAGGACGATGCTGCCAAGGTTGCCGCCGTGACAGCAGAGGACGACAACAGTTTTGAGGAGAAGAAGCAAAGTGGACCTCGACAGATAGAGAAAATTCAGCCCGTCTGTCGTGTAAAACCACCATATTTTTCCAAGCCCCAGATCGAAAGGAATGTCAAGCCCAAAGTTCAAGGAGAGAAAAGCACAAGCAAAAAAGATGACGGCTGGAAAGTAGATTCCTTGAAGATTTAGTCTTTATTAGAATTATACTTTCAATTAAAGTTGTATTCTTGCTATTTTAGATAACTTGGACCCAAAGCCTATATAAGGGCATGTATTTCGACCAAGAAGGGATATAACCGATTTTCTAGCCTTCTTCCCATAACCCTAGCCGTTTTCTTCCTCTCATCATGTTCTAAATTCCCCTTAGGGCCACGTGTTGATTTGTAAAGTAGTTGCAAGGATTGTTTTGTTTTAGGAATTTTTAGTTCAATAAAATAAACTTCAAGTTCTCTTATTTTGGTTATCAATATCTTGTAAGAGCATCGGGAGAGCATTGTGAGGTTATCTATTTACTTGGCATCGGGAGAGTTAAGTATACGAAAGAAATAAGAGCAAGTTCTCTAGTTTATAGTTGAACTATCTCGGGCCTAGGGATAGGACGAGGTTAAGTGGCTAAAGAAGAATTCATACACATCGGTGTTCATCCTTCGATTCACGCCGGGAGGTATCATCTAAGACGTGATCATCGACAAACTTGGACCTAGGGATAGGCCAAGGCATATCTGGGATTCTTGCCAAACTTGAAGTACGGAGTTGAGTATTCCCTGCCGCGATAAGCAACGGACTGCTGCAGCGACAGGTGCTGTCGCGACAGAAACGATGACAGAACTGGAGTTTCGAGACTTAGCAATACCTGCACTACTGAGCAATTCAATACCAGCCCATTCTCTTTATCTTGATATTCCTACTCTTTTATTTACGTTACTTTATTATTTTCGTGACAATCTCTCAATTATTTCCTTTACTTTTGTGCAGTGAATTAAGGTGAAGCTATTAGCCCAATCCCTGTGGAGACGATATCCGATACTTCGTATCACTTTACTACTTGCGTCGTGTATACTTGCACTACCATTGCGATAGACTATTTTACACGCAACAAGTTTTTGGCGCCGTTGCCGGGGATTGGCAACATAACTCTACGTTTTCTTTTACTGCACTTTTTGTTTTTGTTTTTGTTTTTATTTTTCTGTTTTTCTTTGGTGTGTTCAACTCTTGCTTTTCACGAGGTTCCTTGTTTATGCGCAGATCGAACCGAGGTAAAGATCCTTAGTATCCATTAGATCCGGAAATTGAACGTTCCTTCAATCTCAAGAAACAACTTCGTCACTTATTAGCTAGGAACGAGTACCTTGAGGAATAGTTAGAGATAATGGCACACCGAGGAGATAATGACCCTCCTGTTGGAGATGGAGAGGGCAGACAGCCTTTCGGCGACCCGCCTGCTGCTGCCGGACGACGATCCTGTCGAGACTACATGTTGAACGATCATGTAGAACTGGAAACCACACTGGCGGACATTGATGTTGATAACTTCGAGCTGAAACCTGTCATGTTTAGCATGATCAACAATGCCGGTCAATTCAGTGGTGCTGCTACCGAGGATGCTAGGGAGCATCTCAAAACCTTCCAGGAGATCTGTGGTTCATTTAGACTACCAGGAGTTAATCCGGAGATACTGAGGCTTCGGTTATTTCCTCATTCATTGAGGGATAGAGCAAAGACTTGGTGGAATAAACTTACGCCGGGTTCAGTTAGAACTTGGGCAGATTTATCTCGTGAATTTTTATCGCGTTTTAATCATTCGCATTTATCTGAGGGATTACGTAATGAAATTGCTACTTTTCAATAGGAAGATGACGAGCCGATGCACGAGGCCTGGGACATATTTACCACCCTTCTACGGAACTGCCCAATGCATGGATTCCCCGTCTGGAATCAGGTAACGAAATTTTATAATGCTGCCAACTTACAAACTCGTATTCGAATTGATTCAGCAGCAAATGGACTATTATTGGACAAAGACCCAGACGAGGCAATGCAAGTATTGAAAAATCTGGCCAAGAATGAGGAGCAGTTTCCAACAGCAAGAAGAGGGGGTAAACGGGTACTAGCTGTTAAGGATTATGAGGCCGACAACACGATGAAATCACAGGTGGCATTCCTTACTAAAGCAATGAAAAAGCTATTGAATGATGATGCACAACATGGATTTGCTATTGATGAGGTATGTGAAATCTGTGAGGGAAATCATAGTTCGGATGAGTGTCCTATACAGTTAGAAGAGGGAAAGTATGTTGGGAACTATAAGCCGAATTACAACTCCAACAACTATAATCCCAACTGGAGAAAGGATCCCAAGTTTTCTTGGAGTAATCCTAATAATGCCCTGAATCTGCAAGCACACAATAATCAGAATCAGGGAGGACCCAGACTGCTGTCTCGACAGCAACCGCAGCAGCCGCAGCAGCATCAATATACTAGAACAGACTCTGGCTACCTTTATCTCTCAGGCAGGTACTTATATTGAGAACATGAATCAGTTTGTCAAGAAGACAGAGATGTTCATGGATAAAACAGAGATGCGGATGACAAATCATGAAGCTACTCTGAAGTCTTTGGAGAAACAAATGGGTCAGGGTTCACATCATATCAACTCAAGGCAGACTGGAGGATTTCCTAGCAATACTGAAAAATGCTAGGCCACCCACACATGAGCAGTGTAAAGCCATTACTACTAGGAGTGGGAAGAAACTATAAGGGCCGGAGAAGGAAGTTGAAACAGTGAAAAACCAGCCTTGGACAGACCTGCCGAGGAAGCTGCCCCGACATGTAACAAACAGACTGCTTCCGACGAGCCTGTCACGACAGCAGACACGACAGAGGAGAAGAATGATGAGCCCAAACCTCCTCAGATTCGTATGCAGTGGGAAGGACGTATTGCTGATTATCGTCACCCACCTCCTTTTCCTCAACGGTTACAGCAAGCGAAACAAGAATCTCAGCTCAAAAAGATTTATGATATCTTTAAGCAGGTTCACATTAATTGTAACCCCCTTAACCCGGCCTAGACGGTTGACCCGAATTAAGAAAGTCACACAGGGAAAACCAAAGTCAACCCGAAAGTCAACCTTGATTAACGACCCTTTTTTTTTCTTTTTACTCTTGTCTAGATGCATATTAAACCTTAGATATGATCATACAACAGCATACTCAAAGATCATAAACATCAGAGATCAAACACGGACCCAATTGAACAAATTACAACTTTAGGGACCAAATTGTAATTTCTGATAAATATGAGAACTTAACCCAAATTAAAGTTACCAGCTTGTAATTAGTCAGGTTTCATGCTTCACTGTGAAATTTCAGCTCAAAAGGACATCCCAAACTCATACAGTTGCACAAACAAGATTCAGGACCAAAATGCAAACAATTCAAAACATTTAACTGCCAATGTCAGCCCCCAACGGTCACCCGTTCCGAAACAGGCAGAGCCCGTTTCGAAACGCGGGGCCGTTCCGCAACACGGGCTGGCAGTAGCCAAACCGTTTCGGAACGGTCTCTCCCGTTTCGGACGCCTAGGCTTGTTTAAGGCACCTGTTCCGAAACGGGTGGCACTGTTCCGAAACACCCTGCACAGATTGCCCCAAAATGCAAACTTAAACATGCAATTAAACATCCAATCATGCTCCGATTGCTACCAAACTTTACCAACATGCAATTCAACATATATAAGACATACTTGCATCAACAATTCATCAAAACAACATCATATACGAAAAGCCCTAAATCTATAGGCATGCTTCCTACACAAGCAAGCCATACAAGCATAAACTTCCAATTCAAGCATATAAAGGCCAAACACTAAAACCAGCATTCTCATCAACATTCAACATACTTAGGGAGTTCAAAACCTCTCCCAAAACATACACATAGGTCCCCCATTGCCAAATTACCAAAAGCTAAAAATGTACTTAAGAAACCTTCCATACTTTGAGCTTTACTTTCACTTGAATGCTTGCCCTTCTTGCTGTCCTCAAAGTACTCTAATGTTCTGCATTATTGAATTAAGAAAACGAAAGAGAGCGTAAGCAAAAGCTTAGTGAGGAAGGCTCAATAAAACCATTCAATAATGCATTTATAAAATACTTTGTAAATCATGCTTCAAATCAACATTTGCACATGCTCAAAAGCATACTTTAAACAAGCATCTCATGCTTCATATCATAACATGTCATATTGGCTACAAGTGATAAATTCCATTTCTTTAAAAACAAGTTCATCAACTTTCACCCCAAGGACTTTTAAACACCTTGGCCCCAAGGACTTTTAAACACCTTGGCCCATGGACTTTTAACCACCATGGAAAGGACCACACCAGGACTTTTAACCACCTTTGTGTCCGTATCAAGTTTCACCCCAAGGACTTTTAAACACCTTGGCCCCAAGGACTTTTAAACACCTTGGCCCCATGGACTTTTAAACACCATGGCCCCATGGACTTTTAAACACCATGGAAAGGATCACACAAGGACTTTTAACCACCTTTGTGTCCATAGCAAGAACCATCCAAGGACTTTTAACCACCTTGATGTTCTTAAATAAACAAGGCTCACTCAAGGACTTTTAACCACCTTAGTGACCTTAACCTTTTCAAAACATCACTTTCCAATATACATCATTATCATCAATTTATCCACTGTTTTAAAGCATTAAACCAAGCCATATTCACCATGCATTTAAAAGCATCAAACCACATTTAATCAATGTACAAAAACAAGGAACTCTTACCTTGAGCTTCCTTCAACATATGGCTTACAAAAACAGCATTAACCATGCTAAATCATGCTTTCAAAACAGAGTTTAAAACATGCAATAAACCACATTGCACAACAATCAAGTCATGGCCACCACTAGAGAGTATTTCCGAAAACTTACACTTGAGCTTAGCAAAGTTGTTTAGACTTAAACTAAGCTCCCAAGACATTGGTTTCAAAGCCGAAAACCCAATTTCACTCACCGATTCCACTTTGCCTCTTGCCGAAGCACCAAATCAAGCTTCCGGATCAACAACTCTTGGATCCAAAGATGCCTCCCCTGTTTTAACACATCAAAGCAGAGGATTAATGCATCATCATGCATTAATTGCTTCAATGAAAGCACCTAAACTCGCTGCACACATCCACACTCCATTTTCGGCTACCAAACACAACCGAAAATGCATCCAAACCACTTCTCAACAAAGCCCAGCCATAAACCATCAAAACCTAACATCCTTTAACATCATTTAACATCTAAAAAGAGCCTATTAACATCCTTATACCTCCAGCAACATCAGATCCACAAGATCACCTCAAAAACAAACAAGAATCACAAGCTAAACTTAGGAAACTCAACCTATCCGGGATTGCATTAATCAAAACTCAATTCCTTATCAATTTAGAGTTCAAATATCATCAAAAACACATCTCAAATCACAGATTTAACAGATCAAACGAAAATCACCAAAAATCACCAAATCTTGCATTATAAGCGAAGATCCATTTCTCAACTCAAAAGCCTTTAATAAAACATCAATTAAGGATTGAAAACTTAGGAATTTCAGTAAAGAACTGATAGTTTAGAGGAGAAGGACGTTCTTACCTCCAAACTTGAGTTTCTCCTCTTTTTGGAACCAAAAACCTTGACGAATCAAGTAGCAAATGATGAGGTTTTGTAGATATGTTGATTAGGAATCAAAAGAGAGTTGAAAGGAGAGATTTAGGTGAGAAAATCAGAAACAATTATCTGGAAAGAAGGTGTTTGGGTTGAGAGAAAATGAGAGAAAAGAAAATAGGAAGTTAGTTATCAAAATAGCCAAAATAGCTTTCCCTCCTCTTTTGATATGTTTTAAAATCAGAATATAGCTTAAAATATCTTAGAAAAATCTGGAGAAACTACTTTTGGATTAATAGCTCCTTAAAGATTCAAAGTTTCAACCCTTTCGAAAACAGTCACCAAACTTTCAAAAATTACATTTTGGTCACTAGCCAAAATGTCACCCTTCCAAAACTCATTTTCCAAAATTGATTTCACAGTTCACTTAATTATATTAAAAGATGATTTTAGAACATTTTTCCATATTTTTAATGCAACCCGAACTAGGCTTTCCTAATTTCGCCTCTTTAGATTCGAATAGCACTTTGACCAAACCGGTCAACGCCCAAAACTACTAAGCCCAAAACCGGGGCGTTACAACTCTCCCCCCCTTAAAAAATTTCGTCCTCGAAATTTACCTGAAGGAAAGAGATAAGGAAACTGCTTCACCATGTCTTCCTTCCGCTCCCACGTGGCTTCCTCAACACCTCGATGCTTCCACAACACCTTCACCAACTCAATGGTCTTGCCACGAAGAACCTTGCTATCCGAATCCAGAACCTTCATCGGTTCCTCATCATAGGTCAAATCCGGATTCAATTCCACTTCCTCCACAGGCATCACATGAGAAGGATCAGATCTATACTTCCGGAGCATAGAAACATGGAACACATCATGAATCTTCTCCAACTCCTGAGGTAACCTCAACCGATACGCAACAGGACCCACACGCTCAACCACCTCATATGGTCCAATGTACCTAGGGCTCAACTTACCCTTCCGGCCAAACCTCATCACCTTCTTCCAAGGCGAAACCTTCAAGAACACACGGTCACCCACCGCATACTCTATCTCCTTACGCTTCAAATCCGAGTAAGACTTTTGCCGATCAGAGGCTGCCTTCAACCGCTCACAAATGAGCTTCACCTTCTCGGTGGTCCCTTTCAACAAAGCCGGCATCGAAACCAACTTTTGACCAGTTTCAGCCCAACAAAGAGGAGTCCTACACTTCCTCCCGTACAAAGCCTCATAAGGTGCCATCTGTATACTCGCCTGATAACTATTGTTATAAGCGAACTCAACCAAAGGCAGATGCTTCTCCCAAGAACCTTGGAACTCAATCACGCAGCACCTCAACATATCCTCCAAAATCTGGATAACTCGCTCAGACTGACCATCCGACTGAGGATGATAGGATGTACTGAAATGCAATCTTGTACCCAGAGCTTAATGCAAACAATGCCAGAAACGCGATGTGAACCTCGGATCCCTATCCGACACAATCGACTTAGGCACACCATGCAGCCTCACAATCTCAGCAATGTACAGCTCTGCCAGCTTATCCAAAGAAAACGTAGTATGCACAGGCAAGAAATGCGCACACTTCGTCAGGCGATCCACAATCACCCAAACCGAATTCTTCTTCGATGGAGACAAAGGTAAACCAGATACAAAATCCATGGTAACCCTCTCCCACTTCCATTCAGGGATTTTCAACGGTTGCAACAACCCAGAAGGAACCTGATGTTCAGCCTTAACTCGCTGACACACCAAACACTTGCTCACAAACTCCGCAACATCCTTCATCAAACCCACCCAATAGTACTCATCACGAAGATCACGATACATCTTAGTACTACCAGGGTGCATAGCAAAAGCACTACTATGACCTTCAGTCAGAATAGCACGCCTCAACTCAGCATCATTGGGCACTACTATCCGAATCCCAAAACACAACACACCATCATCATTAAAGCAGAAATCTGAAGGTCTACCCTCCGCGATATCCTGAACATGAGACACCAAGGAATCATCGAGCAACTGCTTTTCCTTGATCAACTGAACCAACGACGGTTTCACCTGCAACTCAGCAACAAGACCACCATCTCGCGATATGCTCAAGCTAGCAAACATAGCCCTCAGCTCAACAGCCACTTTCCTACTCAAGGCATCCGCAACAACATTAGCTTTTCCAGGATGATACTCAATCGTCAGATCATAATCCTTGAGCAACTCCAACCAACGCCGCTGCCTAAGATTCAACTCCTTCTGTGACAACAGATACCTCAAGCTCTTGTGATCCGTGTACACAGTACACTTCTCACCATACAGATAATGCCTCCAGATCTTCAGAGCAAAAACCACTGCAGCCAGCTCAATATCATGCGTAGGGTAATTGCGCTCATGCACTTTCAACTGCCGCGATGCATAAGCCACCACCTTACCCTCTTGCATCAGCACACACCCCAAACCAACATAGGATGCATCACTATAGACCACAAACTCTTTCCCTGATTCAGGCTGAACCAAGATAGGAGCTTGCGTCAAAGCCGCCTTCAGCTTCTCAAAAGCCTACTGTCTCGCTTCCGTCCACTCATATTTAACATCTTTCTGCAACAGCTTCGTCAAAGGAGCAGCAATCTTGGAAAAACCATCCACAAACCTTCGGTAGTATCTCGCCAAACCAAGGAAACTACGGACCTCATGAACAGACTTAGGAACCTTCCAATTCATCACCGCCTCGATCTTCTGAGGATCAACACGAATCCCTTCAGCTGAGACCACATGCCCAAGAAACACCACCTCCTTAAGCCAGAACTCACACTTGCTCAGCTTAGCATAAAGCTGATTCTCCAACAAAGCTTGCAAAACAATCCTCAAATGCTCTTCATGCTCCTCCTCAGTACGCGAGTACACAAGGATATCATCAATGAACACCACAACGAACTTGTCCAGGTATTCATGAAACACACGATTCATCATGTCCATGAAAGTAGCAGGAGCATTTGTCAAACCAAACGACATCACAAGGAACTCATAATGCCCATACCTTGTCCTGAAAGCTGTCTTAGGCACATCCACATCTTTCACCTTCAACTGGTAATACCCTGACCTCAAGTCAATCTTAGAGAACACAGCAGCTCCCCGAAATTGATCAAAGAGATCATCAATCCTCGGCAAAGGATACCGATTCTTGATAGTCAACTTGTTCAGGTGACGGTAATCAATGCACATCCTCATAGTGCCATCTTTCTTCTTCACAAACAAGACCGGTGCTCCCCAAGGTGACACACTCGGCCGGATGAAACGACGATCAAGCAGCTCTTGCAACTGCGTCTTCAGCTCCTTCAGCTCCTTAGGTGCCATTCTATAGGGAGTAATGGACACAGGAGTTGTATTCTCATACAGCTCAATTCCAAACTCCACCTCACGATTAGGAGGTAAACCAGGCAACTCCTCAGGAAAAACACCAGGAAACTCCTTCACAACTCTGATATCTTGCACCCTCAACTCCTTAGAGCTAGGATTCATCACAAAAGCTAGATAAGCTTCACAACCCTGCCTCAGCATCCTACTCGCCTCCAAGGTAGACACCACATTGGCAAGAAACTTCACATTCTCACCAACCACAACAACTTCATAATCATCCGCAAGCTTAAGCGAAACTCGCTTATTTTCACAATCCACAACAGCACGATGCTCAGCAAGCCAATCCATACCAAGGATCACGTCAAAACCATAAAAGGGCAACTCCATAAGATCAACATGAAAAACATGTTCTTGAACAACCAAGGGACACCTTCTATAAAGCTTTCGAGTCACAACAGTTTCACCAAAAGAACTAGTGACACGAACACCAACATCCAAAGACTCAACAGGCAAACCAAGCAATTCAGCATGCTTACGCAAAATGTATGAATGCGTAGATCCAGAATCAATCAAAGAAAGCAATGACAAGGATTGCAAAGTAAAGGTACCTGCAATCACATCCGCATCATTCCTCCCTTCACGCTGAGCATACACCCTAGCTTGGCCTCCACCTTCAGGCTGAATAGCCACAACATGGGCCACTCCACGACCACCTTCCTCTCTCCTCTGGAAATTTCCACGGCCGCGCCCACGACCTCTCTGTGGTGCAGCAACAACAAGAGCACGCACCTGATCACCGGCCAACCTAGGACAATCTCGCCTCAAGTGATCTGCGGATCCACAATTCCAGCATCCATTACCAGCTGCCGCAACAGGAGCTTGTACCTCTCTCACAGCACGAGGACAGTCACGCTTCATGTGACCACGTGGACCACAGATCCAACAAGCACTAGGGTCAGCTCTAGCATTGCTTCCTCTAGCAAGTGCACCACCACCTCTCTTAGCTGAGGACTGATACTTCTGATCTCGTCCCCTCTTGTTCCGTCCACCACCAGAACTAAACTCAGCAACTCTCTTGCCAGAACTTGCTCCAGCACCTTTCGCAGATAAACCCAAGTTCATCTCTATGTCCTTGGCTCGGCCCACCAACACATCGAAATCATCATACTCGGTGGCCAGCACATACATCTTAACATCCGTCACAAGACCATAGCGGAACCTCTCGCACCTTGCCCGCTCATCAAGTATCAGCTCAGGTGCATATTGACTGAGTCGCACAAACTGCACTTCATACTCAGCCACACTCATGCTCCCTTGGGTAAGAGACATGAATTCACGCTTCTTCTCATCAAGATATCTCACTCCAAGATATCTCCTCTTGAACACATTCTGAAAGAATGTCCAAGTCACATCAGCTTCAACCATTCCAGCTATAGTGGTCGTCCACCACGTATACGCATCGTCCTGCAGCAAGGACACAACACAACCCAGCTTTTGCACATCCGTGCAGCTCATCTGACCCAAGATTCGCTTGGTACTCTCCAGCCAAGCTTCATAACTCTCAGCAGACATACCCCTGAACTCAGTCCCACCAAGACTGCGAAGACGCTCCAAAGGTAGTCTAACTCCAGCATCTCCCTGATGCCCAGCTCCTTGAGCTCCAGCTACTGCTGCTCGAAAAGCACCCGCAATAGCTTGTACCAACATAGACATATCAGGCATAGCTTGCCCCTGACCAACCTCTGGTCCAGCAGCTCCAGCACCAGCTGCAGCTTCAACTCTTTCTCCCTCAGCACCACCACCACCAGGTGGAGGAGGAGGTAACACCGCACTACCCGTGTTTTCCTCATTCTCGTTCTCATTAGGAGCCGTAGCTCGCACATTACCTCGTAACTCTCTACGTGGTGCCATACTTTTACCATGCAATCACAATGCAAATAAAACGAAGTCAGGCCCAGCAAGGTAAGCAATCCAAGTATTCAAGCTCAATTTCATTCAAAATCAACATCATTTCATTAGCTTTTATTTGGCAATGGGTACCCACAACATGCTACATCATAGCATACAACTCAATTGCATCCAAAACACAAGCCACTAAACATGCTTTCAATCAACAAGCACACAAGGCATACATACTTCAATCATGCACACATTCATTCCCAATTACTCGAGAACCTGGCTCTGATACCACCAAATGTAACCCCCTTAACCCGGCCTAGACGGTTGACCCGAATTAAGAAAGTCACACGGGGAAAACCAAAGTCAACCCGAAAGTCAACCTTGATTAACGACCTTTTTTTTCTTTTTACTCTTGTCTAGATGCATATTAAACCTTAGATATGATCATACAACAGCATACTCAAAGATCATAAACATCAGAGATCAAACAGGGACCCAATTGAACAAATTACAACTTTAGGGACCAAATTGTAATTTCTGATAAATATGAGAACTTAACCCAAATTAAAGTTACCAGCTTGTAATTAGTCAGGTTTCATGCTTCACTGTGAAATTTCAGCTCAAAAGGACATCCCAAACTCATACAATTGCACAAACAAGATTCAGGACCAAAATGCAAACAATTCAAAACATTTAACTGCCAATGTCAGCCCCCAACGGTCACCCGTTCCGAAACATGCAGAGCCTGTTTCGAAACGCGGGGCCGTTCCGCAACGCGTACCGCAACACGGGCTGGCAGTAGCCAAACTGTTTCGGAACGGTCTCTCCCGTTTCGGACGCCTGGGCTTGTTTAAGGCACTTGTTCCGAAACGGGTGGCACTGTTCCGAAACACCCTGCACAGATTGCCCCAAAATGCAAACTTAAACATGCAATTTAACATCCAATCATGCTCCGATTGCCACCAAACTTTACCAACATGCAATTCAACATATATAAGACATACTTGCATCAACAATTCATCAAAACAACATCATATACGAAAAGCCCCAAATCTATAGGCATGCTTCCTACACAAGCAAGCCATACAAGCATAAACTTCCAATTCAAGCATATAAAGGCCAAACACTAAAACCAACATTCTCATCAACATTCAACATACTTAGGGAGTTCAAAACCTCTCCCAAAATATACACATAGGTCCCTCATTGCCAAATTACCAAAAGCTAAAAATGTACTTAAGAAACCTTCCATACTTTGAGCTTTACTTTCACTTCAATGCTTGCCCTTCTTGCTGTCCTCAAAGTACTCTAATGTTCTGCATTATTGAATTAAGAAAACGAAAGAGAGCGTAAGCAAAAGCTTAGTGAGGAAGGCTCAATAAAACCATTCAATAATGCATTTATAAAATACTTTGTAAATCATGCTTCAAATCAACATTTGCACATGCTCAAAAGCATACTTTAAACAAGCATCTCATGCTTCATATCATAACATGTCATATTGGCTACAAGTGATAAATTCCATTTCGTTAAAAACAAGTTCATCAACTTTCACCCCAAGGACTTTTAAACACCTTGGCCCCAAGGACTTTTAAACACCTTGGCCCATGGACTTTTAACCACCATGGAAAGGACCACACAAGGACTTTTAACCACCTTTGTGTCCGTATCAAGTTTCACCCCAAGGACTTTTAAACACCTTGGCCCCAAGGACTTTTAAACACCTTGGCCCCATGGACTTTTAAACACTATGGCCCCATGGACTTTTAAACACCATGGAAAGGATCACACAAGGACTTTTAACCACCTTTGTGTCCATAGCAAGAACCATCCAAGGACTTTTAACCACCTTGATGTTCTTAAATAAACAAGGCTCACTCAAGGACTTTTAACCACCTTAGTGACCTTAACCTTTTCAAAACATCACTTGCCAATATACATCATTATCATCAATTTATCCACTGTTTTAAAGCATTAAACCAAGCCATATTCACCATGCATTTAAAAGCATCAAACCACATTTAATCAATGTACAAAAACAAGGAACTCTTACCTTGAGCTTCCTTCAACATATGGCTTACAAAAACAGCATTAACCATGCTAAATCATGCTTTCAAAACAGAGTTTAAAACATGCAATAAACCACATTGCACAACAATCAAATCATGGCCACCACTAGAGAGTATTTCCGAAAACTTACACTTGAGCTTAGCAAAGTTGTTTAGACTTAAACTAAGCTCCCAAGACATTGGTTTCAAAGCCGAAAACCCAATTTCACTCACCGATTCCACTTCGCCTCTTGCCGAAGCACCAAATCAAGCTTCCGGATCAACAACTCTTGGATCCAAAGATGCCTCCCCTGTTTTAACACATCAAAGCAGAGGATTAATGCATCATCATGCATTAATTGCTTCAATGAAAGCACCTAAACTCGCTGCACTCATCCACACTCCATTTTCGGCTACCAAACACAACCGAAAGTGCTTCCAAACCACTTCTCAACAAAGCCCAGCCATAAACCATCAAAACCTAACATCATTTAACATCTAAAAAGAGCCTATTAACATCCTTATACCTCTAGCAACATCAGATCCACAAGATCACCTCAAAAACAAACAAGAATCACAAGCTAAACTTAGGAAACTCAACCTATCCAGGATTGCATTAATCAAAACTCAATTCCTTATCAATTTAGAGTTCAAATATCATCAAAAACACATCTCAAATCACAAATTTAACAGATCAAACGAAAATCACCAAAAATCACCAAATCTTGCATTATAAGCCAAGATCCATTTCTCAACTCAAAAGCCTTTAATAAAACATCAATTAAGGATTGAAAACTTAGGAATTTCAGTAAAGAACTGATAGTTTAGAGGAGAAGGACGTTCTTACCTCCAAACTTGAGTTTCTCCTCTTTTTGGAACCAAAAACCTTGATGAATCAAGTAGCAAATGATGAGGTTTTTTAGATATGTTGATTAGGAATCAAAAGAGAGTTGAAAGGAGAGATTTATGTGAGAAAATCAGAAACAATTCTCTGGAAAGAAGGTGTTTGGGTTGAGAGAAAATGAGAGAAAAGAAAATAGGAAGTTAGTTATCAAAATTGCCAAAATGGCTTTCCCTCCTCTTTTGATATGTTTTAAAATCAGAATATAGCTTAAAATATCTTAGAAAAATCTGGAGAAACTACTTTTGGATTAATAGCTCCTTAAAGATTCAAAGTTTCAACCCTTTCGAAAATAGTCACCAAACTTTCAAAAATTACATTTTGGTCACTAGCCAAAATGTCACCCTTCCAAAACTCATTTTCCAAAATTGATTTCACAGTTCACTTAATTATATTAAAAGATGATTTTAGAACATTTTTCCATATTTTTAATGCAACCCGAACTAGGCTTTCCTAATTTCGCCTCTTTAGATTCGAACAGCACTTTGACCAAACCGGTCAACGCCCAAAACTACTAAGCCCAAAACCGGGGCGTTACATTAATATTCCGCTGTTGGATGCCGTAAGGGAGATGCCCGGTTACGCCAAGTTTCTCAAGGATGTTATGTCAAAGAAATCTAAACTTGGGGAATTTGAAACGGTGAAGATGACAGAAGGCTGCATGAGCATACTTCATCGGCAGCAACCCCAGAAAAAGAAGGATCTTGGGAGCTTCATCATACCCTGTGTAATCGGAGATAAATATGTGGGTAAGGCACTTTGTGATCTTGGTGCTAGTATTAACTTAATGCCAAAATCTGTTTTTCAGAAATTAGGTATTGGGAAAGCTCGACCCACGACAGTACTTCTGCAGCTGGCAGACCGCTCTTATGTTCATCCGGAAGGAAAAATCGAAGATATTCTGGTAAGAGTGGATAAATTTATTTTTCCTGCTGACTTTCTTGTTTTAGATTGTGAAGCAGATGAAAATGCACCAATCATCCTGGGGTGACCCTTCTTAGCCACGTGAAGATCACTAATTGATGTGGAAAAAGGAGAACTCACCATGAGAGTGAACGACCAAGAGATTAAGCTGAATGTTCTCCAAGCTGTGAAGCATGCTGATGCAGACGAGGAATGCAAGGCTATCACTGAAGTTACCCTTGACCAACCCTGCATCAGGTCGGGCTGTCACGACATCAACATTGGTCACTGCCTCGGCAGCAACTCCTCAGAGTCTGATACATCTGATACTGAAGATCTGGAGGAGATAAACTGGATAGGCGATCGTCCAGGTAAGTTATTCGAACCTTTGAATTATACTTCGGATAACCATGCAATCCAAAAGCCATCAACTGTTGAGCCCCCTGTTTTAGAACTGAAACCCCTGCCAGGGCAGCTAAAATATGCATTTCTTGGTTCAAATGATACGTTGCCCGTAATCATCTCTTCCAAGTTGATGCAGGAACAGGAACAGCAGCTAATAGGGATGCTGCGACAACACAAAAAGGCAATTGGATGGACGATAGCTGATATTCAAGGCATTAGTTCGGCGTTATGCATGCATAAAATCGTTTTAGAGGATGATCATAAGCCGACTATAGATGCTCAAAGGCGGTTAAACCATGCGATGAAGGAGGTGGTGCGTAAAGAGATAATCAAATGGTTAGATGCTGGTATTATTTACGCCATCTCTGACAGCAAATGGGTAAGCCTGGTGCAACGCGTTCCCAAGAAAGGAGGAATGACCGTGGTGACCAATGAGAACAATGAGTTAATCCCAACCAGGACTGTGACCGGTTAGAGGGTTTGTATGGACTATTAGAAGCTTAACAAAGCTACCCGAAAGGACCACTTCCCTTTACCCTTTATTGATCAAATGCTTGATAGACTAGCGGGTAAGCCTTATTATTGTTTTCTTGATGGTTATTCAGGTTATAATCAGATAGCTATCGCACCGAAAGACCAAGAGAAGATGACTTTCACATGCCCCTATGGAACGTATGCTTTCAGGAGAATTCCGTTTGGATTATGCAATGCACCCGCCACCTTCCAAAGGTGCATGATGGCCATATTCTCCGATATGGTGGAGGACTTCCTTGAAATTTTTATGGATGACTTTTCAGTCTTTGGAGATGATTTTGAGAGCTGCCTAGGCAATCTACAAAAGGTACTTGAAAGATGTGAAAAGGCAAACCTGGTCTTAAATTGGGAAAAATGCCACTTTATGGTGGATGAAGGGATAGTCCTTGGCTATAAGATTAGCTGTCGTGGCATAGAAGTCGATAGGGTCAAGATAGAAGTGATCGAAAAGCTGCCGCCGCCAACCACAGTCAAGGGTATTAGAAGTTTCTTGGGACATGCTGGTTTTTATCGGAGATTCATTGCAAATTTCTCAAAAATCACCAAGCCCCTATGTCATCTTTTAGAGCAGAACCGACCCTTTGACTTTAATGAGGAATGTACTGAAGCATTCAAGGTTCTGAAGGAAAAACTGGTAACAGCCCCAATAGTACAGCCACCAGACTGGACACAGCCATTTGAGATCATGTGTGATGCTAGTGACTATGCTGTCGGGGCAGCACTTGGGCAGCGGAGAGACAAAATATTTCATGTCATATATTATGCAAGCAAGACACTGAACGACGCCCAAGTGAACTACACCACCACATAAAAGGAGTTATTAGTTGTGGTGTTCTCCATTGACAAGTTTCGTTCTTACATACTTTGAACGAAGGTCATAGTACACACAGACCATTCTGCTTTGAAGTATCTGTTCGCGAAAAAGGATGCAAAGCCTCGATTGATACGTTGGATCCTGCTACTGCAAGAATTCGATCTTGAGATCAAGGATAAAAAGGGGACAGAAAATCAAGTGGCAGATCACTTGTCAAGACTGAACAAGGGACAGAGTCTACCAACAGATGAGACAAACATACTGGAGACCTTCCCAGACGAGCAGCTCTTTGCTGCCGCAATCACTGCCGCGACTGCCATGGCGGCAGGTAAGTCTTCTGAACTCCCTTGGTATGCTGATTTTATTAATTTCCGAGTTAGCGGAATAATTCCTTCTGATCTTAATTATCAAGCCAGGAAGAGGTTTCAAAATGATGCTAAGCATTATTATTGGGACGAACCTCTTCTCTTCAAAATATGTGCAGATCAGATTATAAGGAGGTGTGTACCACAGGAAGAGCAAGAAGACATACTTCATCACTGCCATGCTTCACAGTATGGAGGTCACTTAGGAGGCAACAAAACTGCTGCCACGGTGCTGCAGTCAGGATTTTATTGGTCGTCACTGTATAAAGATGCTCAACTCTTCTACAAGAACTGTGACAGGTGCCAACGGACAGGAAACATCTCAAGGAGAAACGAGATGCCGCTGCAGAACATCCTTGAAGTCGAAATCTTCGACGTATGGGGGGTTGATTTTATGGGACCTTTTCCATCTTCATGTGGGAATCTATACATCCTCCTAGCAGTGGATTATGTCTCCAAGTGGGTTGAAGCTATCGCCACACAAAGAATGATGCCAAAACAGTTCAACGGTTTTTACACAAAAATATCTTTTCTAGGTTTGGCATCCCTAAGGCGATCATCAGTGATGAAGGGAGACATTTCGACAACAGGGTTATTGCTGCTACCTTGAAGAAATACGGTGTCAAGCATCGGATCGCGACAGCATATCACCCAAAGACCAATGGACAAGCTGAAATATCTAATAAGAAAGTCAAGAAAATTCTTGAGAAGATGGTTAAGCCAACAAGGAAAGACTGGTCTTTACTCCTTAATGATGCATTATGGGCTTATAGGACAGCTTTTAAGACTCCATTGGGTATGTCTTCGTACCGATTGATTTATGGAAAAACATGTCATCTACCTGTCGAGATAGAGCACAGAGCATATTGGGCGATCAAGGCAGTGAATATGGACTTGGACAGGGCAGGCAGAAAAGGCTGTTAGATCTGAACGAAATTGAAGAAATCCGATCAATGGCCTATGACAATGCAAGAATCTACAAGGAGAAAACTAAGAAGTGGCATGACAAGAAGTTGCTGCCACGACAGTTCTGCCCAGGGCAGCTTGTATTGCTCTTCAATTCTAGACTGAAACTCTTCCCAGGGAAGCTAAAATCTAGATGGTCTGGCCCGTTCCAAGTTGTACAAGTTTTTCCCCATGGTGCCATCACAATTCGATCATTAAAAGACGGGCACCAATTCAAGGTCAACGGACAGCGCCTAAAGCATTATTAGGGGACTGAAGCCCCAGGATTACAGGAAGTGGTTACTTTAGGAGATGCCCCACATGGCATTCCTAATTTAACCTAATTTTTATTTACTTTATTTTATTTTATTATTACTTAATATTTATTAGGAATAAGTTTTATTTGAATAATGTTTTTGTTTTTATTGTTTTTAGGAAATAAAGAAGTCAAGAAGAACGGGAGAAGTGAACTCAGCCCAACAAAGCACAAATGTTGAAGCCTATCGTTACAGCTGCCGCGACAGACGCGATAAATACAGCCTGTCATCACGCTGTCTCGACAGACACGGAAACACGTCACAGACGCGGAAACGTGTGTCAGATGCGTCAGACACGCTAACGTACAACAGTTTGCCCTGTTATTTGCGCCTGCCGTTACAGCTTCAACGGGCAGCAAATTTTTTCTATATAACCCCGTTTCACTTTCAGTTTCACTCACTTCTGCCTTTCTTACTTGCTTTCTCTCTTTAGTTTTCTTTCGCTTTTATTTGCTTTTCACAACCCTTGCACAAATATGTCTTCCAGGAGAACCCGACGCAATGCTGCCTCCACCTCCTCACCGACAGCAACTCCCCCACGTTCCTTTGCAACCAGAGACATGTGGGAGGAGAGGGGCTTCATATATGCACCAATGGAGGAAAATCTGGGCCTCCCACCATTCATAGCCCGGAAGATCAGAGCTCTACAGACCTTTGCGGAGCAGCCGGAGGAAATGAATGTTACGCTAGTCCGAGAATTCTATGCTGCCATCAGCAGCAGAACGGCGACAGTAGTGTTCATCCGGGGGAAGGAGGTGCCGTTTACAGCAGAACACATTAACACCCTCTACGGCTTCTACATTGGTGTCAATGACGATACTCATCAGCACTTTCTGAATACACTGACACGACTGCCTACGACGCTGTCATAGCAGAATTAACCAGTGTCGAGACTCACTGGAACACGAACAGAAAGAATCCAAGGATTGTGAGACAGACCCAGTTGCTGCCGGAGGCAAAGTTGTGGAATGTCTTTATAAAGAAGAGGATCATGCCGTCATCTCACAACACCACCGTCGACCAACCGAGGTTAGCATTGATCCACTCAATTCTGCATGAACGGCCCATTAATGTGGGAAGTTTTATTCGAAAGAGTATTCTAGAGTGTGCACATCGACCGACGGGTCCCCTCTACCTGCCGTACCTGATCACCTCGCTCTGCCGCGGCCATAATGTCCCCGAGGTGCGCACTAATACGATAGTCGAAGGACGAGGGTGGACTGAAAAGAACATTCTCAGCCTGATGGAGTTGACTGCCGCCACACCTATATCGTCATTCGACCTTGCTGCCGCCACAGCTGAAACAACAGAGCAGCAGCACACTGAACCTGCTGTCGCAGCAGCTGCCCCAACCAACACTTCTGACCGGATATTAGCTGCCATTCAAAAACTGGAGGAAAGGCAGCTGGGCTTAATGACTTTCAGCAGGGACTTTGCTGCCTCTACGGTAACATTCATACAAACCTCTTTAAATTTCCCTGATGCTGCATTCCCTACTTTTCCTGCCCATTACTTTGTTGTCCCTACACCTACCCATACCCCTACATCTGCTGCTACCCCACGGACACCTTTTACGGCTTCAACGCCAACACCTGCCCCAACAGCAGCAGTCAGCACCCATGCCGAACCGTCTGCCCGAGGGACAAAACGCCCGATGGCATCGGAGGATCTAGATGCTTTTGTTTCTGGGTTCTCCTCCTCTTCAGTTTGGGCCGCCAGTGATACTGAACCTTCAATCAAGAGAAATCTGACCAAGGAGTTCACCCCCGTGAAGAGGCAGAAGCGGATGGCTGACAAAGGCAATATGCCAAAAGCCAGCAGCAGCAGAGGTGTCGACAGCAAAAGTGACGACAGCAGCAGCAGCAGCGGCTCTAAGATTCAGGTTGTGGAGCAACCACCCCACATCTCCCCAACCAGAGTCCAGCCACCAAGGGAAGCCAAGTCCAAGAACACATCTGCTTCCCCCGTGCCCCAGCCCGCGCCGAAAGCCAGAGCCCGCCGCCAGATCTGCCTGAGCAGCAGCAGCGAAGACAACGACTAAATTTAAGTTTCTTATCTTTTATTTTGATGTCTGCTATATATTTTGTGATGTACTGCCTTATTTTGGTTTTATCTGTCATTTGCATTGAGGGTAATGCAACCTTCATGTTTGGGGTGGCAACCCTCCATTAATGGAGTGCATCGTAGTTTTAAATTCTATGTCTTTACTTAGTTTATTTTTCTCTTAAAAAATGAAAATATTGGAAATTTTGGCTGAAAATTGTGAACTGAACTTACCTGTCGTGACAGCTTTGTCGTGGCAACGACTTTAGGATAGTTTTTAGGAGAAGCTTAGAGCCTTTCTATAGTTCTGAAAACTTAAACACCATTGTGACTGTTATACTGCTTAGACTTCTTTTAGCCAAACTAGAATAGGAAGCTTAGCACTTGAATAGCCCCTAGAGGTGCCTAACACTGGCTCTAGGAAAGAAGTTTAGGAAAAGAGACTCAACAGCCCTAGAGGTGCCCGAAACTGGCTCTAGGAAGTTAACTAGAGGTGTCCGAAACTGGCTCTAGTGAAACTTTAGCTTAAAAAATAGAAACATCGAGTTAAAACAAAAAAATATCAAAGGAACATGAAAAAGTACCTTCAAAAGATAAACATTGGCATAAAAATTCAAGTTAAGAGCTGAAAATATTCTAGTCAAACTAAGAGAGTCTTGGCATATAACTGTTCACAAGCATGCACACACTGCACGAGAACTATAGTGAGATTCCGGACAGATCCTAAATTATCCAACAAGTTGCTGCCGTCACAGGGAACGAACGATGGGTAAGGGAAAATTCACTGTTTGAAAGCCAAAACAAAAATATTTCATTTTTTCTTTTAGGTCTTAGTTGCTTGAGGGCAAGCAAAAACTTGAGTTTGGGGGTGTGTTGAGTGTGTAAAAGTTCTATTATTTACACCCTATTTAACCCATATTTCTGCTGCATTCAAGCATCATTTATTGCATTTAGGTCAATTTACAGCAAAACATCACAAATATATTAAAAGGCAGAGTTTCTACTAAGAATGGCTGTTTTTGCAGGTTGCCACCGTAGTACACGGAATGGGAAAGTGCTGGGCAGTGAAGCAGAAGAGCTGGAACTGGATGAGCAGTCAAGGAGGACGTTGCTGCCAAGGTTGCCGCCGTGACAGCAGAGAACGACAGCAGTTTTGAGGAGAAGAAGCAAAGTGGACCTCGACAGATAGAGAAAATTCAACTCGTCTGTCGTGTAAAACCACCATATTTTTCCAAGCCCCAGATCGAAAGGAATGTCAAGCCCAAAGTTCAAGGAGAGAAAAGCCCAAGAAAGAAAGATGACGGCTAGAAAGTAGATTCCTTGAAGATTTAGTCTTTATTAGAATTATACTTTCAATTAAAGTTGTATTCTTGCTATTTTAGATAACTTGGACCCAAAGCCTATATAAGGGCATGTATTTCGACCTAAGAGGGATATAACCGATTCTCTAGCCTTCTTCCCAAAACCCTAGCCGTTTTCTTCCTCTCATCATGTTCTAAATTCACCTTAGGGCCACGGGTTGATTTGTAAAGTAGTTGCAAGGATTGTTTTGTTTTAGGAATTTTCAGTTCAATAAAATAAACTTCAAGTTCTCTTATTTTGGTTATCAATATCTTGCAAGAGCATCGGGAGAGCATTGTGAGGTTATCTATTTACTTGGCATCGGGAGAGTTAAGTATACGAAAGAAATAAGAGCAAGTTCTCTAGTTTATAGTTAAACTATCTCGGACCTAGGGATAGGACGAGGTTAAGTGGCTAAAGAAGAATTCATACACATCGGTGTTCATCCTTCGATTCACGCCGGGAGGTATCATCTAAGACGTGATCATCGACAGACTTGGACCTAGGGATAGGCCAAGGCATATATGGGATTCTTGCCAAACTTGAAGTACGAAGTTGAGTATTCGCTGCCGCGATAAGCAACGGACTGCTGCCGCGACAGGTGCTGCCGCGTCAGGAACGACGACAGAACTGGAGTTTCGAGACTTAGCAATACCTGCACTACTGAGCAATTCAATACCAGCACATTCTCTTTATCTTGATATTCCTACTCTTTTATTTATGTTACTTTATTATTTTCGTGACAATCTCTCTATTATTTCCTTTACTTTCGTGCAGTGAATTAAGGTGAAGCTATTAGCCCAATCCCTGCGGAGACGATATCCGATACTTCGTATCATTTTACTACTTGCGTCGTGTATACTTGCACTACCATTGCGATAGACTATTTTACACGCAACAATGAAGATGAACAACCAGGAGGCTACCATTAAGAACCTAGAGACCCAATTTGGGCAGTTCATTAAACTCTACAACAGTCGGACAATGGGTGCTTCATCCAGCAGCTCACAAGCAGCAGCCAAACCCACTTATGAACATTGCAAGCCTATATTAACAAGAAGTGGGAAGCAGTTGGACGAATCTAGGATGGCAAAATAGCCGGAAGTCCAGCTGAACTAGAAAAGTAAGCTTGCCACAGCATAAACAACACCAGCCGCCCCAGTGCAGAACACGACAACGGCCCTGAAATGGATGATCCTCCCCAGAATAAGCCCCCAACCAAGGAGCACACAGAGGGCATCCATCTGCCAGTACCATTCCCCCAAAAGCTCAAGCAACAGAAACAAGAGCACCAATTCAGAAAATTCCTTGATATTCTGAAACATGGGCATATCAATATACCTCTGATAGAACCCATACAAAGTATGCCAAACTATGCCAAACATCTCAGGCACATGGTTTCTAAGAAGAAGAGGATTGGGGAATTCGAGACAATGGCTGTCACTGAAGAGTGCATGGCTATGCTGCATAACAAGTTGCCGCCCAAGCAGACAAATCCAGGCAACTTTGTTATCCCATGTAGGATAGGCAGCAAACATGAGACCAAAGCCCTTTGTGACTTGGGAACCAGTATCAACCTGATGCCCAAAGTTATTTTCGATAAACTAGGTATTGGGCCTGGAAAACCTACATCTGTCATGCTTAAACTCGCCGACCACTCATTTGTACAACCGAAGGGAAAGATCGAAGACATCCTGTAAAGGTGGGCAACCTGGTTCTCCCCGCCGACTTCCTCATCTTAGATTGTGAGGCAGACGAAAAAGCCCCTATTATCCTTGGGCGACCATTCTTGGCCACGGGTAGAATGCTTATAAATGTGGAACTTGGGGAGCTGACAATGAGGGTAGAGGACCAGAGCACCAAGATGAACGTGATACAACCCTCAGAGGAAGGAAAAGGAAGCCCAGATGCAAGAGCTGCCAAAATCAGCATGGAAACAGGTTAGGGCAGCAGCTGCTGGGACAGGCCTAGGGGCAGACTTAAGGACCCAATAACGCAGCATTTGAAGGAACATGAGGACCTTCCAGGAGGGAAGAAAAAGTCAAACCACCTCAGGAAGTGGTTATGTCTAGGAGATGCACCCAAATGCACTCCCAACATAACTTAATTTTTACTTTATTATTTTATTTTTATTTTTATGCATTAGGATTAGAATTTATTTTATTTTAGGATTATATTAGTTTTCATAATTTTATTTTTCAGAAATTATTTAATTATTTTCATTACTATTTCTATTTTTTAGGTTTAGGAACACAAGAGCATGATTAAGAAGGAGGCCCAGTAAGAAGCCCGCTCACCATCCTGCTGAGACAGTAGCCAACGCAGTAACGTATAACGGCTAGTTGGCTGTCAACGGCTAGCTGCCAACAGCTCCGAAAATAACGGGCAAAAAAATCTGAAACGTGCACAAGAAAATCGGATCGTTGGGCATTTAATGCCGCCCCGACATCCCTCGTCAGCTCCTATATATACCCCACTCACTCATTTCATTTTACTTTACTTTCACCTTTTTGCTATCTTCTTTCTGATTCCCCTGTCTCTCATTATTTTTCTTTCTAGTTTCAGCTACATACAATCGTTCACATGGCATCAACATCAAACCAAAAACCCATTTACAAGAGATTTTGCTACAAGGAAGACGAGGAAAGATACATAAACAAATTCTCCAAGCAGGCAGTATGGGAGGAGCAAGGCTTCCATTACACACAACAAATGGGAGACCGTGTTCTAGAGCCTGCCATGTTCTGAGCCATTCACAACAAGGGATGAAAGATGTTAGCTCAGCAGCCAGAGACAACGAACATCACCATAGTCAGGGAATTCTACTCCCATCAGCCATGCCCAGAGAAGCCATTCGTCTATGTCCGCGGGGAGCCGGTCAAACTAAATGATGCTGTCATCAATAGGTATTACAACCTTGATATGGACAATAACCCTCACAAAGAGTGGAGGCAGTCACTAACGGTTGTCGATTATAAGAAAAATCAAGGCTAAACTCTGCAAGCCCAAAACGCCATGGCTGCGAGGCAAACAGGTGGGATCTATCTAGTGCCGCCATCTGCTTCCCGAGGCCATGTTATGGAACACGATTGTAAAAAGGGGTTTGTTGCCCATATCCCACAACTCAATCGTTGATCGGCCGCGCCTCGCCCTAATTCACAGTATCCTGATGAACCGGCTGATAAACGTAGGGGAAGTTATCTGCATAGAAATCCATAACTGCTTCAAAAAGAAGAAAGGCAGGATGTACTTCCCTCCCTCATCACAAGTCTCTTCACCAACTTCAGTGACCCGTCAGAGCCCACAGACGAGCTAACGACTTCCAAAGAGGGCTGGACCAAAAAGGTCCGCATTCAAATGATGCAGGATGCGGAGAAAGAGCCAGCAACGCTCAGCCAGCCTTCAGCCACACAGCCTGAAACTCCAGCCGCCCCGGCAGTACTAAAGCTGCCCCAGACAAAGAAGTCCTCCCACTGCGGCACATCCTTCTAGACAGCACAAAGCGCATCGAGCAACATCAGTTGACCTTCATGAACTATGTGGAGGAGGCCCAAGAATCAATTGTAGCTTATTTTTTGCAGAAACTCCCCGGTGATGTTTCCACAAAGTCGTCATACCCTGTGGAGCTTGTAGCGATAGCCCAATCCAACACAATGGCAGACTCGCCTGAGAGGCACCAACAACATCTCTTCCCTACCTGCACAACATCTCTTCCTTGCCTGCACATCAAACACATCAAACAAGGCGAGAAAAGTTTCCACAGACCTTGCTGCCCACAGAAGCTGACTATGGAAGTTGGAGAATCGGAGTGCGATTTGTAGAGCTAAAAACCCTGAATCTATCACCAGCATCCATTTGATTTTTCGACATCTGCAGCAGTAGCTAGAGCCGCCGAAGCAAAAGTCCCAAGGTTACTTGCGGGCTAAGGCAAACGAGATAAAGTCCATATTCCACGCAAAGAGGTTAGAGTTTAAAGTCGTATTAAAGATGGAAAGCTACTTCTGAGGACTTTTACTTTAAGGAGGACTTAACCTAGTCATCAGTCTATAAATACTCATTGTACTCCTAGTTCAAATCATCTAAGGTTTTCTATAAACTTAGCTAGTGTTCTTTGACGCCACCATGTTCTAAACTCCACTTGGGTTAGGGTTATGTTGTAAATTAGTTGTGAAACGATTGTTTTAGGTTTTGAGTTGTTTTATTCAATAAAATATTCCAAAATTTACTTTATATTTGCACTTCATTCTTTCGATTAGTCTACACTAGTCAGTTGAGAGAATCAATTTTTCGGGCAAGAAAGTGTAAGACTCACGAAAGGGTTAAGCACGATCACAACATGTTGGGGCGTGACTAACTTGGTTCCTAACCAGTACACAAGTTTCAGCGGCTAAAAGGGATCAGCAACCGAGTTGACTAGCATATGTTAGGTTTACGCTGAGACTACTAAGTATTGCCTACGTCACGTTAGCTCTCGAGCATCCTTGCCTAGAAATAGGAAGGATCATTGTTGACTATCCCGCCAAACTTGGAGTATCTAACAGATCTGTCGCTGAGACTTATTTCCGTTCAACCTGCCGAGACAGCAAAAGTTGCAAGGGCAGTGACCCATTGCGGCCGTGTGAGAGGGTCGTAGCCTGCCGCCACCATATCTGCTGAGGTAGCATATAGTTGCAGCACGAAACAACTCAATCCTTTTACATCGCAGTTTTCACACTTAGTGGCAGCACAACCCTGCCTGCTCAATGAACTTGATCACCTCCTTTATTATGTGTGCTCTACTTTACGTTACTCTTCTATCCAACAATCACTTTACTTGTGTTCTTATTTTTCCTTGTGCAGGGACTACGAAACAAAACAAGATGTCCAATCCTCGTAGGATTCGACATCTTTTATACTATAACTTGGTAGGAGTGTGCATTTCTGCTCTCATAAAAAGGGAACACCTACACGTCCTACACAAAGAAAGGAAGGAAAATGCTATAGCAAATTGGACAACAATGCTGGGCGCGGAAAAAGACAAAGTAACGCGCACATGCTGATCGCCTACATGTATGAACCCTCTTTTGTTTGTTTGTGCCCCACATGCATAGGGAATATTCCTTGGACACTAGAGAATTTTTAGGGCACGAAACCCTATAAGCCTCTACTATATAAAGGACACAAGACCCTCATTTAAGGGAGAGCGTGGAAAGGTGACAAAAATGCTAGGGAGAGAAAGCTAAAGGCGACTCTTTTATGAAAAATGGGTCTCACCTTGCTGACCATAAGAGAGGTGGCAAGCCTAGGGCGGTTCGTGGCGCTACAAGTCCATCGCGGATTGGGAGTTCTCATCTTCCCTTTCTGTTGCTTTAGCATTTATTTTATATCTTGAAAAATGGGTTGTATGAACGAAGATACTTTGGATGATATTTGCCCAGCCATGAACTGATTTAGGTGGCTAGGGCTGTTTGGATGAACTATGTTTTATTTTCTTTTATGAATCTTTATTTATCTCTTGCCTGTATCTATACTTTGTCTATGTTGTTATATGCTTAGTGTTGTAAGAGCCTTCGAGAGTTGGCCTTTCCTTAGGTGTTAGTTGAGGTTAGTGGTCGAGAGAGCTTTCTTTAACCTGTATAGACAATAGAGTTGGATGCTGAGAGGCACAACTCTAATCCACCTTAGAGATAAGTGTTGAGTTTCAACGGCTAAGAGGGATAAATCTTTAAGGGTAGGGGGAGTGTTAGAGTTTACGCTGAGAGGTATTGCTGTAGCATTTCCTGCTCCCAGTTTCCTTGCTAGAGATAGCTAAGGAGCACATTGAGTAAATCATGCCGAGCATAGACTAAGTTAGAGAGGTAAACCCTAGTAGAGAGCTAAAACATAGGTAAACCAGGCAACCCAGCCAGTCTGATGACGAATCAATGTATGAGTGTTGGGACAGATTTAAGGGATTATTGTGCAAGTGAACTAATCCCGGTTTTCATGATTGGACACAAGTGGTTATGTTCTACAATGGTGTTAATGCTCCCATCAGAATGATGCTAGATGCCTCAGCAAATAAGACATTGCTAGACAAGTCACCCAAGGAAGCCTTTGACATCCTCAATAGAATAGCCAACAACGATTATCAATTTCCCTCATCAAGAATTGGAATGGGGAGGAAAACTCTAGTATCACGTGATACAGATATGGATGCCTCAGTAGCAGCCCAATTGACCGCTATCATGACCATGCTAAAGAATCTCCAAAAGCCTAGTGAGGTGAACGAAGTTAGAGTGGCATCAACTTGCCTTCCTTGCAATGGGAACCACCACTTGAGCGAGTGCTCAGACAATAAAAAATCTGCTAACTATGTAGGGAATTCCAATTGGAATAAAAATCCCTACTCGAACACCTATAATGCTGGATGGCGTCAGCATCCTAACCTCTCTTGGGGAAATCAAGGGAATAGCAGTTATGGGAATGCAAATCAGCAGAATCTGGGAGAATCACACGGATTACGGCAGAATGTGTCGTGGCCAAACAACAAGGGTTTTGCATCTTCATCCAACAACAATTCATTGGAAGCTAAACTCGATAATTTCATGACATCCACTAAGGAATTTATGGCATCTACTAATACATTGCTTCAAGATCACTCCATGACCATTAAAAATCAAGGAGCTTTGCTGCAAAGTCACAGTTCATCCTTGTGATCGTTGGAAACGTAGGTAGGTCAAATTGCTCAAGCATTACATGTGCGATCTCAAGGAAATCTACCAGTGATACTGAAGTCACTAAGAAGCATGGAAAAGAGCAATGCAGTGCTCTTACATTGAGGGGTGGTACCCAAATTAACACTGAAGATAAGTTTGGGGGGAACAAGAAAGAAGACTCTGCTCCTAAAGAAGTGCAAGAGGAACCATATTTGCAAGCTGACACATCCTGTGAGAAGAAGAAGGACGGGGATGTGATGAATGAAACTATTGATGAAAGGGAAAATGCTACAGAAAAAGAGAAACATGCATCGATAGAGGAAGAAGTTATGTAACACCCCAATTCATGGTCTAGAAGATTTGGTAAGGTTTCGAGGTCCGAAAGACCGGTGTTGGGAGTTGTGGGTGAGTTCAGGGAAAGTTGTCTCCGGATGGTTGGAATAATGTGAAATAAATTTCTAAAATCCATAAATATTATATATAAGGCTTTGGTAAAAAACATTTTTGGAAAAACATTTTTCTAACCATGACATTTCGGTCTAGTGACCGAAATGTAATGATTAAAAAATATGTTTTTAGTGATCATTTTGTAAAAGAGTCAAAACATAGAATCTTTAAGGAGATAAATTCGCTGGGCCAATATAGTTATTTTCCCCTTTATTTTTGGCTAATCAAATATTTTAAAAATGGTTTCATAATTAAAACTAAAAGGTTTTCTCTTATTTCCTCATTTCACTTTAAAACTCCATTTTGAAGCTCTTCTCATTTTCTCTTCAGCCAAACATCCATCTAGGCTTAATTTGTCAAAGGTAAATGATGTTTCTTATTTATTAAATGCTTTCAAAAGGTTTTCATATCTTCTATCTCTAAAACCCATGTTTTATTTCTAGTTTTCTCAAGTGTTCTTTGCTAATCAAGGGGGAAATACTATCATTGGAAATGAGCAATGAAATTCTCCTCTGATGTAAGGTTCTTTATTGATATTCCCATGTTTTTTATTCTTTTATTAATTAAGGTTAAGGTTTTCCTAAAGATTCCTAATGAAAATTTGGTAAAATGAGCTCTTTGGGTTGATTTTCGTGGAGATATGTTAAAGCTTGGTTTAATGATGTTTTGGGCTTTGTTTTTTATGTGGAATAATGTTGTGATGATGGGTGAATGATAGGAATCCCGAAATTGGGTTTTGTGTTAAAGTTTGATGGGTGAAAAGTGAGTTTTTGAGTGAGTTTTGTGGTAAATCAGTAGCTGATGGTATTCTGATGTTGGGTCGATGTTTTTAGATGTTTATTCATGTGTTTTGATGATGTATAATGTTGGGTTTTTGCTGGAAGTTGTCCGAGTTGAGTTTTTCGATGTTTTCGGTTTGTTTCAGAAATGTTTCGATAGGCGATTTGATTGGGTTGTTGAATCTCTGTTTTCCAGCAAGTTAGAGTGTTGAAAATATCTCTAATCCTCTATTTTGGGTTGGTTATAAGTATGGGTGGAAGATACGGAATTGTTGGATATATTTGTGAGCGAACCGGGAAGCTAGAAAAGCGTTTCGGCTTGGTTTTGGTAATCGTTGGTGAGTGAAAATGTTTTTAATGCCTTAACAAGGTTAAAGAAGTATTTCGGGAGTTTGGGTTGGGCCATTAGGCCAATCCAAGCGCAAGAGTAAGTTTTGAGTTATTTTGGTATTTTCGTCGTTTTGCATGTTGATCATGTTTTGATCATGAGCATGCCAGTTTAAATGACGTTTATCCACTATTGTTGTACATCAAATGCATGTTGGTTTTGTCCCATGAGAATACCATGTGATTTATGAAAGTGTTGCTTGTGTTCATGCTACGCATTGCTTGTGTTTATGGTATTTGGGATGTGCTTGGGGATATGTTTATCCCCGGTGTAAATCAGTAGATTGGGATGTTGCGATGAGTATATTGACACATGGGTTATATCAGATAGATTGATTGATCAATAGGATATGAAGTGCACTATAAATACAAAATTCGCGCGTGAGATAAATTCTTCGGTTTCACAATAGGGGTTGTGCTATTGTGATGCGAGTGATATGGGTTGTGCTATCACCAATGGGCAATGCGGGTTGTGGCATCCCGACCGAAGTGAGATTGTGGTGAGGGTTGTTTCACCATGTTTCTTGATGGGGGTCGTGCCATCAAGGTGTCTGCTTATCTGAGCAACGTGTCAATGATGTTGGTATACTCATTCGCTTATGGTTTTAAATATGAGCTTGTTAAACTCATATGGATGTGTTTATATGCTTGAAGCATGTGAGTTGAATTGGAGCCGATAGGCTTGGTTTGCATATGTGGTTTACATATGGTTTATGCATGGTTGATGCATGTTTTGTGCCTATGGCATGTGTTGTTGCAATTGCTTATACTTGATTTAAGTATGGTATGTTTGAAAGGAAATGATTTGTAAAAGTGATTTTAAGAAAGTTTTTTGGTTTCTAAAATGATGTTGGTTTTCAAAAATGCATTTTTGTAGCTTGGTTTTGAGCCCCGCTCACTAAGCTTCATAGCTTATGCTCTCTTTTCCAACAATGCAGATCTGTAGGCCATCTCGGAAGGCAACTATGCAAGGGAGGTGATCCTAGTGTCCGCTTCAAGCTCAAGTATGGTTTCGTTTAGATAATACTGTGTGTGGCAAAGGGGGTTAACCTTGTTTATGTTTTGGGAGTGTTTTGTAAACTCCTTGTGTTGAGAGCATGTTTGTTATGCCTTGGTTGGCTTGTTTTTACTTTGAGCTTTATGGTTTCGGCTTTCTAGCTTGTTTTGCTTTTTACATGGATCTTGATGTTTGTATATTGTCGTTTGTTAATCATGAGATGGACCTCTTGCTTGAATGTATGTTTGATTGCTTGATCTTGGTGTTTGTATGCCTATCTTGTTGTTATGTTGTTTCTTGTGTTGATTGGAACCAAGGGAAATGACCTTGGAGATGCTTGGCCTGTAGTTTTCCTGTCACTGCAACAAGGTGTTTCGAAACGGGCTCGAAGGTTTTGGAATGACACTTGTTTTGGCCTTTGCGCTTCGGAACGAGTATCGAAATGGGCTTTGCAGGGCCGGAACGGGTCTGAGCCGTTTCAAAATGAAAGCTCTCTGGGCAGACATGTATCGAAACCAGAGTGGGTGTTCTGAAATAGAGGTTGTTGGAAGTTAGTTGAGAGCATCTTTGAAGTTGTTTTTCTTGTGTTTTGGTCCAAGCTTGATGTGTTATCTCTTGTGTTTGATTGTGGGCTTGTTTTGTGTTACATTTCAGCATGGAAGCATGAAATGAGATTAGTTTCAATGTGATCACCTTAATTTCATCATAGGTCCCTACTTTATGTTAGTTTTGCATTTTGGTCCCTGGTTGCTCGGTTGATCATTCGGTGCTCGTTTTGTTGTTTTTTCTTTCACTGTGTGTTCTCAAATATAAGGTTTAATTCGAGAATCTAGAAAATATAATAATCAGCGCATTTATGGTTGCTAATCGGAGAGAAATCTTCGGATCTTTCTTCGTTTAGTCCCGTGTGATCAACTCAATACGGTCTGGTGGTTAGGCCGAGTCGAGGGGGTTACAAGTTAGACCTCCTCCTTCCTTCCCTCAACGATTGAAGAAACAAAATGAGAATCTCCAATTTAGGAAATTCGTGGATGTTTTATACCATATGCATATTAAGATCCCGTTCTTAGAAGCCATTCATCAGATGCCCACTTATGCTAAGTTTCTCAAGGGCATCATCAACAAGAAAAGAAAGGTTGAGCGGTATGCGACAGTTGCTACAGCAAATGAATGTTATTCTGTGTGGAGCAAATTGCCTCCTAAGATACAGGTTCCTGGCAACTTTATTATATCGTGTTCAATATGTGATAATTATGTGGGAAAATCCTTGTGTGACCTTGGATCTAGTGTAAATCTCATGCCAAAGTTAGTCTTCATGAAGCTCGGCATAGGAGATGTAAGGCCAACAACGGTTATCTTGCAATTGGTCGACCGATCTCATGTACGCCCGGAAGGAAGAGTAGAAGATGTAGTAGTGAAGGTGGACAAGTTCATCTTTCCAGTTGACTTCCTTATTCTTGATTGCGAGGCGAATGATAACGCACCCATTATCTTGGGGCGACCATTTCTAGCAACCGGTAGAATTCTGATAGACTGTGAAAAGGGTGAGTTTACCATGAGGGTAGCTGATCAAGAGGTGACTATCAATGTCTTCAACACTCTCAAATATGTGGATGAATATGAAGAGTGTCAATACATGGATGCTACAACAAAAAGGGAGACTGCAGACTTTTGCTGCAGCAATATTTTAGAAATGGATGAATATGAGCAGATTCAAGAGGAAGACAATATGAAGGATTGCGAGATCGAGTATGAGGAATTCGAGGAATTATCTAAAGAGGTGGAGCAATCGAGCCTGTTCGAAGCTAAACCAAGTACGCACTTTGAACTTCTTGATTGATTTTTCAGAATTTATTCCTCCTAAACCTTCACTTGAACATGCTCCAACATTAGAGTTAAAGCCCTTGCCATCTCATCTTAAATATGCTTATTTGGGTAGTAATGAAAATTTGCCTGTGATAATCTCATATAATCTTACACCTAAGCAAGAAGCTAGTTTGACAAATATGCTATCGCAACATAAAAGAGCTTCAGGTTGGACTATGGATGACTTAAAGGGGATTAGCCCTACTATTTGCATGCACAAAATTTTGCTTGATGATTGTCACAACAATTCCATTGAACCCCAAAGAAGGCTCAACCCAATACTGAAGAAGGTGGTGATGAAGGAGATAATAAGGTGGCTTAACACTGGTGTAGTCTACCCCATATCAAACAGCTCATGGGTTAGTCCAGTCTAATGTGTGCCTGTAGAGCGTTTGGGTGTTCTCTATTTATTAGCGGAAGTGCACACTCTTGTCAAGTTATAGTATAAAAGACATTGTCTCCCACATGGACTGGAGCAGCTTCTATGAATGGTTTTCTACAAAAAGATTTATTAAATGCATAATTGTCTCAAAATGTGGAAATATAAAAACACAAATAAAATAAAGATAGAAATGAGAAGGAGGATAGAGAGAGTTTTGGACGATAGATTGGGTAAGACAATTGTAGCTCAGTAGTGTGTAGACTGCATTGTAAAGCCTAAGAGTGTTTTGCGCTGCCATGATTTGCTGCCTAAGCGTGTAATGGCAGGCGGCAACTACGACCCTATCACGCGGCCGTAGCGGGTCGTTGCCCCTGTAACTTTCGTTGTTTCGGTAAGTGGAATGAGAATAAGTCCTGGCGGCAAGTCTGGCAGTCATTCCAAGTACGACGAGATAGTCAACAGTGATCCTCCCTATTTCTAGCCAAAGATGCGCGAAAGCTAGCGTGATGTAGGCAATACCTAGCAATCTCAGCGTAAACCTAACATATGCTAGTCAGTTCGGTTGGTGATCCCTTTTAGCCGCTGAAACTTGTGAACTTTTGGGAACCAAGTTAGTCACGCCCCAACATGTTGTGACCGTGCTTAAGCCTTTCGTGAGCCTTACACTTTCGTGCCCGACAAATGGATTCTCTCAACTGACTGGTTAGGACTAATTGAAAGAATGAAGTGCATAGATTAATCAAACTTGGAATTTTTTTGAAAACAACTCAAAGCTATTACAACCGTTTCTCACAACTACTTTACATACAAACGCCTAAACCCTAGGAGAGTTGGGTCGCGACCCCCAACAACTCCCATCTATCTAGCTACCTCTCCATCTATCCGGGATGATATACTCTCCCGATATGTGAGATGCCCCTATACCCTTACATACATTGGGTATATATATGGCTCATGGCCTAAGTTTGAGTCCTTTTTTACTTAAATGTGGACTCTTTGGACGTTGCCTTCTCCCACAAGTAAGGATAAATACTCCTACTTATCAATCTTGGATCAGCTCTACCGGCCGCTACATGCTTCAGAAAATTGCAAGACTGGGCTCATTGGGCTCAGGGAATTGCCCTCTTTCACTCGCGACCCGTCTTGGCTAAGTCGGTGTAACTCCTGCCTAGGCGGCAATGCTTCTTCGGTACAGCTCCTATTGTTTCCAGCTTTCCTATCCTCTCCTGACTTCTCCTCCTCTACACAGCTATAGCACCTGAAAATAGAAACTAAACTAAACAGTATCTTTTCTTAACCAATCATAAAATATTCAATAAAAGCATGATGAAAGAGAAAATACTATTATTATGCATGCAATGCACCTAAATATACCTAAATGAGCTTAAGAATAACAATAATAAGGGCATGAATGTGTACAAAATATAGAACTCGTGGACACTCTACACACCACCAAACTCTAACTATTGCTTGTCCTCAAGCAATGCAACCTAACTAGTAAATCTGCCCATTGCACAAAATTAATAGAAACTTTATCCTTTAACTTGATTTCTTACCTCAAGGCTGTGGCACCTATTTTATGTTAGTGATAGGGTATGGCATGAAATAACTTAGATTTTAATTTTCTTAATGACAGTGCAGTGTGTGCAGGTATGTGTCAATGCTAAGCATGTCGAGATGGCTAAGCTAACAAAGAATGCCTCAAATAATATAATTATTATAGAGGATGCGAGTTGCTTCCTTGGCAACACAGTTAGGCACTTCTATCTTTTTCTTCTGATCATGGCTTTAAGGGCTTCAACTTATCACAACTATTCTTCGGGTCTGAAAATAAGATAGGTGCACTCTATAAAACTTCGAACCCTTCGAATAGAGTCATCTCGTGAAGGCATTCATTCACTCTTGCTAATTTGCCCGTCACTTGGTTTAGATACGTGGACTTTGATAGCAGCGGAGTGTCCTTGCTCAAGATCCTTCCTAGAGCCCGTTTCGGGCACCTCTATGGTATTAAACATCCTGCCTAGAGCCTGTTTTGGGCACCTCTAGGGTTTTCACCATCTTTGTGTTGCTGCCATGTGCTGCCGTGGTGGCAAACCTGTATCCAATCAAGGAATTTTTATTAAGTAAGGCATGCAGTGTTTAACATAGAATTCAAGTAAAAATTCAGCATTTAACAGACAATATGAGAATAATTGGCAAAAAGAAAAATTTTCTAAGTACTTTTCACGCTTCTTCCTATAGTTGGGTCAAGTTTTAAGTATGGTGCGAATATAAGTAATCGGCTAACTATCATAGTGTAATCACTCATTTTTGTCCACCTCTATATAATATTATTAATATTAATATAGGTGTCTAATATGTATTAAATTTGTATGCGTGTATATTAGTATTATCATTATTCTTATTTTTATTATTAATATAAGAATTATTATTATTATTACAAAAAAAAGAAAAAAGAAAAAAATGATAATAATAATAATAATAATAATAATATAATGGATAATAAAACAAAATGAAAATAAATTACAATTAATATATATATATATATAATGTCCATTTTAAGTCCATTACAAAAAAAAAAGCTCGTTTGGGCCCAATCTAAATAAAATCAGAAACCCTAATCCATTTTTCCCCAATGCGCAGCTGCCCCAAACCGTTGGATGAAAATCTGATCCAACGGCTGAGATCGAAGCTCGATGGCCCTTCGAATCGCGCGTGTGGCACACGCGCCAGCTGTTTGTCTTCCCACGCGCGCGTGCACGTCATGTCGAAGCTCCTTGAATCTCGCCTGCCACGTGTTCGTATCTGGAGAGAGTCGTGCGGCACCCACAACGAATCTCGACCGTCCGTTCCCGAGCCGAATCGGACCGTCCATCGCCGCGAAATCAATGACCGAGATGCGATCGACATGCAAGTGGCCGAAAATGAGGATTAGATTGTCAGAAAGAATGAAAAAATAATCATTGTAAAAATCTCTATAAGAAACCAAGTTTGTAAATGTAAAAGGAAGAGTTTTTACTGCGAATCAAAAATAACAAAAAAAAGTCTTGAGATCTCGAGGTAATCTCTTTCTTTTTTTCTCGTTTTATATTTTTTTATTTCGAATGCAAAAAAAGAGACAAAAAAAGTTATGTTTCGAACCATGTCGTTTCATGCTCCGATGACCAAGCCTAGCCGTGTTTCCGTCTTGAATGATGTTTAGAAAACAAACATGTTAAAAGGAAGAAAACAGAGATGAAAATGAGAGGAGAGGGATTAGATTTTCTCTTTTTTTTCTTACCGAAATCTAGGCTCCAAAATGATTTAGGATGCGATTTTAGGTGAAACAAAGAGAAAAAATAAAAAGGGGGTTGGGGGCTCACCGACATCGACCAGTGACGGCCGGCGAGGCATGCGGCGCCGGAAAATAGGATGATGAGGAGAGAACCCTAGGGTTTCGGTTTGAGGAAGATGAGAACATAGTGAATCTAACTTTTTTAAATGGCTTTTATATTATCAATTTAATAAAAAATGGTGTAATTGCCTAATAAATCCTTCTGCGTCGGGTTAATCACACAAGAGGCCCTTCCACGTTTCAAAATCCCTCTCCCGGTCCTCCTGTTTTCTTTTCGCTTTGCAATTTGATCACTAATAATAATTAAACAAGATAATGACGTGCTAATTACTTTCGAAATCACCTTTTTCTCTTTAGTTTATTATTTATTTAATTTCTACTTCCTATTTATGTTGTTGAGTGTATAAATGTTCTATATTTTACCCCTCATTTACCCATATTTTTGTTGCATTCAAGCATAATTTATTGCATTTAGGATAGATTTCTGCATATACATCACAATTAGATAAAATGGCACAGTTGCTATTGATTTTGGTTACTTTTGCAGGTATCTGCTGCGGCGGACACAGGGCAGCAAAGGGATAGAGGTGGATCACAGAACTGGAGTCGAGAAGCAAATGATGTCGTGGCTACTGTCGTGGCAGTCATGAGGACAAAATGGTGAGGTGGAAAAGTGAAGTAGAGCTCGACAGATAGAGGATCTAAAGCCGGTCTATCGTGGATCACTCCTATATTTTTTTGAGCCCTGAGGCAGAATGAAGGCCAAGCCCAAAGTCCAAGGAAGAAACCCAAGGCAAGAAAAGAGTACGAATTAGAGGCATCTACTCAGAAGATTTAATCTTTATTAGAGTTGTACTTTAGTTTAAACTTGTATTCTTGCCAAATTAGAAAACTTGGACCCAAGGCCTATATAAAGGCATGCAATTCGACCTATGGAGGGATATCTCATTCCTAGCCTTCTTCCCCTAAACCTTTGTCATTATGCTCTCTTCATCATGTTTTAAACTCCCCCAAGGGCTAAGGGTTGATTATGTAAAGTAGTTGCAAGGATTGTACTGTTTTAGGAATTTTCAGTCAAGTAATAAAAAGCTTCAAGTTTATTTATTCTGGTTTTTCATATCTCGCAAGAGTATCGGGAGAGCATTTCGAGGTTATCCATTTGTTTGATATCGGGAGAGTCAAGCATACGAACGGAATAAATACGCGTTTTCTAGTTTATGGTTAAACCATCTCGGCTTAGAGATAAGAACGAGGTTAAGTGGCTAAGGATGAATTCAACAACATTGGTGTTCACCCTTCGATTCACGCCGGGAGGTATCATCCAAGAAGTGTACATCAACAGAACTTGGGTGTAACCCCCTTAGCCCGGCCTAGACGGTTGACCCGGACTACGAAGATTACACGGGGAAAACCAAAGTCAACCCGAAAGTCAACCTTGATTAACGACCTTTTTTTTTCTTTTTAAACTTGTCTAGATGCACATTAAACCTAGGCATACTCTTGAGATAAGCATACTCAAAAATCACAGCAATCGGAAAACAATAAGGGACCCAATTGCACAAAATACGAATTTAGGGACCAATTTGTAAATTCAGAAAATTAAGAGGACTTTACCAATTTTTAAGTTACCATTATGAAATTAGTCATGTTGCATGCCTCTCTGCCAAATTTCACCTTAAACGGACATCTCAAACTCAAGCAATTGCACATACAAAAATAAGGACTAAAACGTAAAGCTTGCAAACCTCAAAACCATTCAAATCTATGCCCAACGGTCAAGTGTTTCGAAACGGGGATAGACCGTTCAGAAACGGGGCTTTGCAGTAGCCAAAGTGTTTCGAAACACCTCTACTCGTTTCGAAACACCCAGGCCAAATCAAGCACATGTTTCGAAACAGGTAAGGGTGTTTCGAAACACCTTGCCCAGAAACAGCAGATAGGCTTGTTTTAACACATTTAAACCCCATCGAACAAGCTCCAAATCAATCCTCAACAAATCAACAACATGCCAAGCATCATAACCACCAACTTGCATTAAAATCTAGATACAAAACCACCCCTAGGTGTACCAACTCTTTCAACACATCCAACACTTAAACATGCTTTTGAAACAAGAAGCATAACATAACGACTTATGAATAAGAAGATTCAAACGTTGCAAGCGTTAAACCACGTAGTTCAAAATCATAAACCAAACTTGTCCAACATACACAATCTCATTAAACATCAACATAAAAGACTCTTCCCCCATTGCCTTTATTATCTATAGCTATTAACCGAGACATACATCTCAAGTGGAGCTCTCCTTGAATCCCTTGCTTCTTGCTGTCCCAACTTCAAATATCTGCATTGTTGGACAAAAAGGAGCGTAAGCACATAATGCTTAGTGAGGAATGCTCAAAACCAAAACACCATCAATGCAGCGAGTCATAAAACCCCTTCTAAAAGTAGTTGTAAATCAATAAATCAAAGCATTGGTTGAAAAACCTCTTTTGAAACATCATGCTTTAAACCATGTCTTGCTCAACATGAAAACCAACCTTTAGCTTAGAAAAGCTAAACAATTTACCCCAAACACATTCATGCAAAAACCATTATTTAAACCTTTCTATGCATAACACCACATGCAAGGTTAAACTCAAATTCCTTGAAAAACACTTCCACTTCACAACATACTTTCCATATGCTTGATGGCCATTTCAAAGCAAAACCTTTCGAAAACCATTGGTTCCTTCTAATTATCTCATGCATTCAACAAATGCAAAACACATGAACTACCAAAAATAACATTGCACTACATGCCTTTTAAAACAAGTGCTCACAAGACTTCAATGCACTAAAGAGATTCCCATGCACATATACACCATTCTCAATATAAGATAAACACTTGTACAAGTTAACAAGTAATACATGCATTCCTGGTACATTACACACTTTCCATGCAACCTTGCATCATTTCAAGCATCTCATGCTTCATTACATTCAAGAACATTATATTGGCTTCCAAGTGATAATTCACAAACCATAATAACACAAAACACAATCGGATACGCGGATTACAAGCGTTGTCCCACACGCTTCATACACACAACCGAACAACACAAGGTGGAGTTTACCGGTACAATCTCAACCCTCTCAACACCCGTGATGGAGTTTAACGGTACAATCCCAACCCCCTCAACATCACTCATCGGAAGTTGTAAAACACACTAGCGAGAGCCGGGACACATCACAAGGCTTACACATGGAGCTACCACAACCATTGTAATCACCTTAACCAAGCTCACACACGGGAGCAACCCTCCACCGTTGTGACGCTTAACAAAGTCCACCCACGAGAGCCATCCTCCATCGTGGTGACATTTAACAAGGTTCACCCACGAGAGCCATCCTCCATCGTGGTGGAACTTAACCAAGCCCACCCACGAGAGCCATCCTCCATCGTGGTGGCACTTAACAAAGCCCACCCACGAGAGCCATCCTCCATCGTGGTGACACCAATTTCCTCAATCGCTAGGATTCTCGGATGGAGTTTACGGTACAATTACAACCCCCTCGACATCCAAGGCGACTCAATTCACGTTGCACCCAATCCTATAGCCGGCTAACAATATCCGATTAAAGTAACCAACAACCACTTACATCACTTACCAATACCATCAATTACCATCGTCACTTCACTATTTTGAAGCATTAAACAAAGCCATTAAACAACATGCAACACTATGCATCAATTCCACAATTCCAATGCACAAAACCAAGGATCTCTTACCTTGAGCTTCCTTCACACATGACTTTCAAAACCAGCATTAAACCATGCTAAAATATGCTTTCAAAACAGAATTTAAACATGCAAATCACATGCATTGCATCCAACAATCACAAGTGCTTTAAAAACCAATTCATAACACAAACCAAGAGAGAAATTCCATTTACTTACTCTTGAGCTTAGCTAAGTTGTTTAGACTTAAACTAAGCTCCCAAAAACCTTCAAACATTGGTTTCAAAGCTGAAAACCCAACTTCACTCACCGATACACAAAACTAGGCTAGCCAACAAGCCTTCCAAGCATCCGAAACCTTCAACGCCACCTCTATTGCTCACGGATCATTCTCCCCTGTTTCAAGCACATAACAACAGAGGATTAATGCATCATTATGCATTAAAAACACCAGCAACACACCTAAACTCGCTTCTCTTTGCAAATCCAACATTTCGGCTACCAAACACAACCGAAATCACATCCAAACACTTCCAAAACCTAACCCAGCCAAGATCCATCACTTCTAACCATTATTAAACACCAATTAACATCCAAAATGATCCCAAACACGTCCTCATACCTCCAGCATTAGCAAAACACCAAGATCACCCCAAAAACCACCATTTTCACAAGTAAAAACTTAGGAAAATCAACCTATTCGGGATTGCATTGATTAAACCTCAATCACACATCATTTAGACATCCAAAATACATCAAAAAGATATCTCAAAACATAGCCCAATCATCCAATACGAATTTCTTCAAAATTAAATCCAAATCTTGCATTTTAAGCCAAAATCAAGATCACAACATTAAAATATTTAATAAAACTTAATTTAAGAATTGAGAACTTGAGAATTTCAGTAAAGAGCTGAGTATTTAGAGGAGAAGGACGTTCATACCTCTAAATGTGGATTTCTCCTTGTTTAGAGCCAAAATCCTTGAAAATTCATTAAGCAAATGGTGAGGATTTGGTGTAGAAATGATTAGGAATCATTTAGGGATTGAAATCTCAACTTTAGGTGTGAAAATCAAAGGAAACGTTGCTGTGGAAATGTGTTTGGCTGAGGGACATTTGAGAGAAAATAAAATGGGAAAATTTTGGTAAAAGTTAGTTATGAAACTAAAAATATCTTTTTCCCTCTTTTCTTTTTATTAATAAAACATTAAATGAGTCTTAAAAATCAAGAAAAATCTGGAGAAATCCTCCCTTGGGTATATTAGCTCCTTAAAGATTCAAAGTTTCAATCCTTTTAAACAGTCACGAACTTTTCAAAAATTACATTTTAGTCACTAACTCAAAATGTCATATTTCTAAACCTCATTTTGTAAAATTGATTTCACCACCCTCTTATATATATTAAAAGAGGATTTTTAGATATTTTCCCATATTTTTAATGCATCCCGAACTAGGCTTTCCTTAAAACCACCTTTTATATTCGAACCGTAAATCCGACCGGTGCGGTTCAAACCCAAAACTTCTAAGCCCAAAATTGGGGTGTTACAACTCTCCCCTCTTAGGAAATTTCGTCCTCGAAATTTCAACCGGCGAAAAGAGCACAACCAAACTTCTCAAATCAACCCACAAGGCAACACAGGAGACTTAACCACCACTGAACACTCTCCACACAAAACTCCACCAAACCCAACACCACCACATACTGTTCACGAACTCCAGAACACTCAGATGTTAACCACATCTTAACCTTTCACACTTCCGGACTGCACATAGCCCCAACAACAACCTGAAGAACCTCAAAACTTTTACAGCATACACCACCTTAACTCATAACTCCCAAAACTCGTACACACGGTGACACCAACCCATCCAGTTCCGCCACCATGTGACCCACAACCTTCACTGCTTCTAAAACCCCTTGCACAACTGTTCAACCTCTCCCAAAGGTTACCACATCAAGCAAAAATTCTTAAGCATCAACTGCTTACTCAAACTTCTCAACGTATTGCTGACATTCCTTCACATCCGCCGCTATCATCACCATAACGACTCACCAGTACTACTCACCTAACATCCGAAATTCACGTCACAAAACCCCAACCTTGGCTCCGCCAGCCGTTCCACATACCACTAGCTGACTTCAGAAGGGATTTACTTATACACGACTAGCCAACCACTTCTCACAAGAACCCGTCCAACCAACAATGGCCCTTGAACTTACATTGCCTTCCCACTTCAACCTTTGACTACAACACTAGCCTTAACAGGACACCGCCCATTCTATACATACATATTAAGATTACGAAACTTCAATTCACCCCAGGCCAACCCTTTTCTACAACCCACAACACAACCTCTTCTCAATCCTTCGAAGGTTGCTACGAACCATCACCTACAAAAACAACCCTTCTATAACAACATCAATGCCAAGTTACCTCAGCACTCTGGAAACACATCCACTAACCTGCAGCATCACTTAACACCAAGAAACTACCACTTCTACTAGCTATTCACAACCACTTTGACTGATTCTAACTTCAACCAGTAATCTACTCACCACCACACCACTAAACTCTTTAAGTGCCAAAACACTTTCCTTCTGCCAACCTGCTATATCGCGGTCACTATTACTGACAGCTCGCTTAATACCCTCCATTACTTCTAACATTCTCCTAGCACCAAAACAACTCTTAAAACCCATCATCCAACCTAACCCTATCTCAACACTAACGGACCCAACTAGCTATTAGCAAGTGTGAACGTTCGTATGCATGGTCACCAATATGCCCTATCAATGCCTGTGTACATGTATGCAAAACCTCTAATGTCATGTCACATGTATGCATGGACCAACATATTTAATATAGCATATAACAAATGATTTTAACTGTGCATGTATGTCAGTTCACACCCACCAATAACATCCTCAGCATCCGCCTAAGAACAACCTCCTATCTCACTTCCAACTTGTCCAACCCTACCACTCTAATAACCCATTAAACACAAAATACCCACTAATGCCCTCTTCACACTAAAGTTGTTTTCAAAACAACACCAACTACTACCCCAAACATGCTAGCTACGAGACCATACCCACTACGCAAGGAAAAACCAAACCAAAACCAAAATAAGATAACTAGGGCAAAGATTACTTAACAAGGTTACCTGTAAACACCTCACTGCCTCGGAGCTTCAACAGACGAGCTCTCTTCCTCGCAGAACCATCATTCTCTAGCCGCACCGCTGCAGCATCAGCTAATACGTTAAGGTCATCACCATCTCCCCGCGGTAAAGAACCCTGACTACCCCGAGCCAACTTCAAACAATTTCGTCCCAAATGCCCAACAGACCCACAATTCCAACAGGTTTCATTCCCCAAGCTCCTCACACCTTTCTGCCCTTCCTGCCACCTTCGAACCTTGTCTCAGTCGTGCCCATGACCCTTCAGAGACCCTTTTGCTACCACTGAAGCTGATCTCACCACTTGAGGACAATTTCGCTTCACATGCTCCTTAGAACCACAGTTCCAACAACCTCTAACATGACACCTTCCATAATGGTCACACTTCAGCAACCGAGCTACCACTCCTTGATCATACCGCATTTGACCTACGTCTGCACCACCACCCAGACTTCCATTCAAGCAAAACCTTCTATCACGTAGCCTCTTACGCTGACTGCTCCCGAGGTCAGTACCCACAACTCTCTTGCTTAAACTTTTCTCACCTTCATAACCTGAAACCACACCCCCACGTTGCTTAACCCTGGAAACTTCTCTCCAAGGTACCTTTCATAAAAAGCAGACACAAAGAAGTCCCAATCTATATCGTGGATATGCGATGCCACCGCCACAGATGTCCACCAGGCACAGGCGTCCTCTAACATCAATGAGACAACACTTCCCAGCTTACAAGCATAGTCACAACCTTTCTGATCCAAAATCAGGATTACACTGGCCAACCAGGCCTCGAACGCCTCAGGTGTCGAACCATGATACTCCACAGCTCCCAAATCATGTAAACGCTATTTTGACAAACTCGCACGTCCCACAGTCGGCACGTCTACATGCCTCACTTTCGCCACAGCCTGAGATGTTCCCAACACCTCTTGAACTTTAGGTGATGAACTCTTCATCACACAACCAACTTTCCCCTCGTACCTTACTACCTCAACTCCAGGCACAGAAGACTGAGACGAAACACCTCCACTAAAAGGTGAATTCCAAGACTTAACAACCCGCTCTAAAGCAGCAACCAACTAACCCAACTGCCATTCTCTCATCGATTCCATCATGCTAAAAACAACAAGCAATCATAACAAAACAAACAAAATGATCAGGCCAGCTCCAAGCAAGGATTCAAAACTCCAACTCCAACATAACACAATAGCTATAATAATAAGGCAATGGGTATCCCGAATTCTCCCCTTTCACAAGACACAACAGTCAATAAAAACATGGATATCACAACATCGAGCATATCAATCAACATACTACGATCATGCTCTCATCAAACAACAATCACCCGCAACAGCATAATATCAACATATCATACCCATCACACTTTCATCATTCATAAAATCAGGTCACAACACCAGCATATCATCAGCACAAATCCACATTAGCTCAATGAAGATTCACAATCAAAAAGCATGCTAAAATCATCAACAATTCGCTCAAAGGCACACTTTTCAACCGACTTTCAACCACACATCAGAACAAACATCAAACACTTATTATAACAACTTACCATTTCCCCCAAGCATTCGCAAATCAGCTCTGATACCACCAAATGTAACCCCCTTAGCCCGGCCTAGACGGTTGACCCGGACTACGAAGATTACACGGGGAAAACCAAAGTCAACCTGAAAGTCAACCTTGATTAACGACCCTTTTTTTTAAACCTGTCTAGATGCACATTAAACCTAGGCATACTCTTGAGATAAGCATACTCAAAAATCACAGCAATCGGAAAACAATAAGGGACCCAATTGCACAAAATACGAATTTAGGGACCAATTTGTAAATTCTGAAAATTAAGAGAACTTTACCAATTTTTAAGTTACCACTATGAAATTAGTCATGTTTCATGCCTCTCTGCAAAATTTCACCTTAAACGGACATCTCAAACTCAAGCAATTGCACATACAAAAATCAGGACTAAAACGTAAAGCTTGCAAACCTCAAAACCATTCAAATCTGTGCCCAACGGTCAAGTGTTTCGAAACGGGGATAGACCGTTCAGAAACGGGGCTTGGTAGTAGCCAAAGTGTTTCGAAACACCTCTACCCGTTTCGAAACACCCATGCCAAATCAAGCACCTGTTTCGAAACAGGCAAGGGTGTTTCGAAACACCCTGCCCAGAAACAGTAGATAGGCCTGTTTTAACACATTTAAACCCCATCGAACAAGCTCCAAATCAATCCTCAACAAATAAACAACATGCCAAGCATCATAACCACCAACTTGCATTAAAATCTAGATACAAAACCACCCCTAGGTGTACCAACTCTTTCAACACATCCAACACTTAAACATGCTTTTGAAACAAGAAGCATAACATAACGACTTATGAATAAGAAGATTCAAACGTTGCAAGCGTTAAACCACGTAGTTCAAAATCATAAACCAAACTTGTCCAACATACACAATCTCATTAAACATCAACATAAAAGACTCTCCCCACATTGCCTTTATTATCTATAGCTATTAACCGAGACATACATCTCAAGTGGAGCTCTCCTTGAATCCCTTTCTTCTTGTTGTCCCAACTTCAAATATCTGCATTGATGGACAAAAAGGAGCGTAAGCACATAATGCTTAGTGAGGAATGCTCAAAACCAAAACACCATCAATGCAGCGAGTCATAAAACCCCTTCTAAAAGTAGTTGTAAATCAATAAATCAAAGCATTGGTTGAAAAACCTCTTTTGAAACATCATGCTTTAAACCATGTCTTGCTCAACATGAAAACCAACCTTTAGCTTAGAAAAGCTAAACAATTTACTCCAAACACATTCATGCAAAAACCATTATTTAAACCTTTCTATGCATAACACCACATGCAAGGTTAAACTCAAATTCCTTGGAAAACACTTCCACTTCACAACATACTTTCCATATGCTTGATGGCCATTTCAAAGCAAAACCTTTCGAAAACCATTGGTTCCTTCTAATTATCTCATGCATTCAACAAATGCAAAACACATGAACTACCAAAAACAACATTGCACTACATGCCTTTTAAAACAAGTCCTCATAAGACTTCAATGCACTAAAGAGATTCCCATGCACATATGCATCATTCTCAATATAAGATAAACACTTGTACAAGTTAACAAGTAATACATGCATTCTTGGTACATTACACACTTTCCATGCAACCTTGCATCATTTCAAGCATCTCATGCTTCATTACATTCAAGAACATTATATTGGCTTCCAAGTGATAATACACAAACCATCATAACACAAAACACAATCGGATACGTGGATGACAAGCGTTGTCCCACACGCTTCATACACACAACCGAACAACACAAGGTGGAGTTTACCGGTACAATCTCAACCCCCTCAACACCCGTGATGGAGTTTAACGGTACAATAACAACCCCCTCAACATCACTCATCGGAAGTTGTATAACACACTAGCGAGAGCCGGGACACATCACAAGGCTTACACATGGAGCTACCACAACCATTGTAATCACCTTAACCAAGCTCACACACGGGAGCAACCCTCCACCGTTGTGACGCTTAACAAAGTCCACCCACGAGAGCCATCCTCCATCGTGGTGACATTTAACAAGGATCACCCACGAGAGCCATCCTCCATCGTGGTGGAACTTAACCAAGCCCACCCACGAAAGCCATCCTCCATCGTGGTGGCACTTAACAAAGCCCACCCACGAGAGCCATCCTCCATCGTGGTGACACCAATTTCCTCAATCGCTAGGATTCTCGGATGGAGTTTACGGTACAATTACAACCCCCTCGACATCCAAGGCGACTCAATTCACGGTGCACCCAATCCTATAGCCGGCTAACTATATCCGATTAAAGTAACCAACAACCACTTACATCACTTACCAATACCATCAATTACCATCATCACTTCACTGTTTTGAAGCATTAAACAAAGCCATTAAACAACATGCAACACTATGCATCAATTCCACAATTCCAATGCACAAAACCAAGGATCTCTTACCTTGAGCATCCTTCACACATGACTTTCAAAACTAGCATTAAATCATGCTAAAATATGCTTTCAAAACAGAATTTAAACATGCAAATCACATGCATTGCATCCAACAATCACAAGTGCTTTAAAAACCAATTCATAACACAAACCAAGAGAGAAATTCCATTTACTTACACTTGAGCTTAGCTAAGTTGTTTAGACTTAAACTAAGCTGACAAAAACCTTCAAACGTTGGTTTCAAAGCCGAAAACCCAACTTTACTCACCGATACACAAAACTAGGCTAGCCAACAAGCCTTCCAAGCATCCGAAACCTTCAACGCCACCTCTATTGCTCACAGATCATTCTCCCCTGTTTCAAGCACATAACAACAGAGGATTAATGCATCATTATGCATTAAAAACACCACCAACACACCTAAACTCGCTGCTCTTTGCAAATCCAACATTTCGGCTACCAAACACAACCGAAATCACATCCAAACACTTCCAAAACCTAACCCAGCCAAGATCCATCACTTCTAACCATTATTAAACACCAATTAACATCCAAAATGATCCCAAACACGTACTCATACCTCCAGCATTAGCAAAACACCAAGATCACCTCAAAAACCACCATTTTCACAAGTAAAAACTTAGGAAAATCAACCTATTCGGGATTGCATTGATTCAACCTCAATCACACATCATTTAGACATCCAAAATACATCAAAAAGACATCTCAAAACGGAGCCCAATCATCCAATACGAATTTCTTCAAAATTAAATCCAAATGTTGCATTTTAAGCCAAAATCAAGATTACAACATTAAAACCTTTAATAAAACTTAATTTAAGGATTGAGAACTTGGGAATTTCAGTAAAGAACTGAGTATTTAGAGGAGAAGGACGTTCATACCTCTAAATGTGGATTTCTCCTTGTTTAGAGCCAAAATCCTTGAAAATTCATTAAGCAAATGGTGAGGATTTGGTGTAGAAATGATTAGGAATCATTTAGGGATTGAAATCTCTACTTTAGGTGTGAAAATCAAAGGAAAAGTTGCTGTGGAAATGTGTTTGGCTGGGGGAATTTTGAGAGAAAATTAAATGGGAAAATTTTGGTAAAAGTTAGTTATGAAACTAAAAATATCTTTTTCCCTCTTTTTTTTATTAATAAAACATTAAATGAGTCTTAAAAATCAAGAAAAATCTGGAGAAATCCTCCCTTGGGTAAATTAGCTCCTTAAAGATTCAAAGTTTCAATCCTTTTAAACAGTCACGAACTTTTCAAGAATTACATTTTAGTCACTAACTCAAAATGTCATATTTCCAAACCTCATTTTGTAAAATTGATTTCACCACCCTCTTATATATATTAAAAGAGGATTTTTAGATATTTTTCCATATTTTTAATGCATCCCGAACTAGGCTTTCCTTAAATCCACCTTTTATATTCGAACCAAAAATCCGACCGGTCCGGTTCAAACCCAAAACTTCTAAGCCCAAAATTGGGGTGTTACATTGGGCCTAGGGATAGGACAAGTCATAGCAGGGATTCTTTCCAAGCTTGAAGAACAGAGTTGTTGATCGCTGCTGCGACGTCTACAGACCTCTGCCGCGACAGGTACTGCCCCGACAAGAACGACGACAGAAGACATAAGTTCTCTAACAGTGCAAAACCTGCACTACTGAGAAATTCAATACCGGCTCATTGCTTAAACTTGATTACTTATTCTTTTACTTTAGGTTTTTATCAAGATTATTTCACCAATCCAATTAAACTATTTCTTTCTCTTGTGCAGCAATTCAAGGATAGAGTTATTTCCAGCCCCTGTGGAGACGATATTCGATACTCCAAGTATCACTTTACTACTTGCGTCGTGTACACTTGCACTATTTGTGATAGGACCAGAAAGTTATTGCTGATCCTCCCCAGGATGCCTGGAACGTACGTTCTGCCGCCGCTACCGCACGACAGACCTGTCATGACTACATGGACAATGACCATGTTGAACTGGAAACAACCTTACCAGACGTGGAAGCTGAAAACTTCGAGCTGAAACCTGTCATGTTCAGCATGATGAATTCCGCTGGCCAGTTTAGTGGTTCTGCAACCGAGGATGCCCGAGAACATCTGAAAACGTTACAAGAAATCTGTGGATCGTTCAGACTGCCAGGAATAAATCCGGAAGTACTGAGGCTCCGGTTATTTCCCCATTCATTGAGAGATGGAGCTAAAACTTGGTGGAATAAATTAACATCGGGTTCAATAACTTGGGCAGATCTCTCTCGAGAATTCCTTTCTCGTTTTAATCCCTCTCATTTATCTGAAAGATTGCGTAACGAGATTGCTACTTTTCAACAGGACGATGACGAACCAATGCACGAGGCGTGGGACAGATTTACAACTCTTTTACGGAACTGCCCGATGCATGGATTTCCCGTGCGGAATCAGGTCGTCAAATTCTACAACGCTGCCAACGCACATACTCTACTGAGAATAGATTCAGCAGCAAATGAGCTATTACTGGATAAGGAACCAGACGAGGCAATGATAGTGTTGAAAAAGTTAGCAAAGAACGATGAGCAATTTCCTACAGCTAGGAGAGAGGGCAAATGAGGAATATTTGTAAAGGATTACGAAGCTGATAATTCGATGAAATCACAGGTTGCATACCTTACAAAGATAGTCGAAAATCTGCAGCGGAAAGATTCTAAAGTCATATATTCTGTAGAAGAAGTATGTGAAACTTGTAGTGGGAATCACAATTCAGAGGAATGTCCTTTACAGTTGGAAGAAGGGATGTATGTTGGGAATTACAACAAGCCAAGAAATTATGATTCCAACAATTACAATCCCAACTGGAGGAAGGATCCAAAATTTTCCTGGAGCAATCCGAACAACGCACTGAATCCTCCAGTGCAGAACAACCAAAACCAAGGGGTACCCAGAATTCTATCACGAACGCAGCCACAATAGTAGCCGCAACAGCAGTCGGCAGCCGCACCTAGTATACTAGAACAGACCTTGGCAACTTTTATGTCACAGACAGGAGCATACATGTTGAACATGGATCACTTTGTCAAGAAAACTGAGTCATTCATGGACAAGATAGAGATGAGGATGACAAATCATGAGGCTACCCTAAAATCTATGGAGACACAAATGGGCCAAGTTTCACAGTATATCAAGCCGAGGCAGAACGGAGGATTCCCTAGTGATACTGAGGTCACTAGAAAACCCACACATGAGCAGTGTAAAGCAATTACAACTAGAAGTGGGAATCAGTTACAAGGGCCGGAGATAAAGGACGTATTAAATGAGGAACCGACCCTAGAAATACATGCCGCGAACACTGCCCCGGCAGAGGAAGAACAACCTGTTGTCGACACACCTGCCGCGATAGCAGAAGGGACAGAGGAGCAAACAGAAGATGCTGAAGAACTCAAGCCTCCTCAGATTCGAATTCAATGTGAGGGACGTCTTGAAGATTACCGTCCTCCATCTTCTTTTCCACAGCGGTTACAGAAGCAAAAACAAGAGTACCAACTTAAGAAAATTTATGATATTTTTAAGCAGGTACACATTAACATACCGCTGCTAGAGGCCATCAAGCAGATGCCTGGTTATGCAAAATTTCTCAAGGACGCAATGTCAAAAAGGTCCAGACTTGGGGAATTTCAGACGGTGAAGATGATAGAAGGATGCATGACAATCTTGCATAAGCATCCACCCTAAAAGAAGAAGGATCTTGGGAGCTTCATCATACCGTGCATAATTGGTGATAAATTCGTGGGTAAGGCATTTTGTGATCTTGGTGCTAGCATAAATCTAATGCCCAAATCCGCGTTTTAGAAATTAGGTATTGGACAAGCAAGGCCCACGATAGGGAAGATCGAATATATTCTGGTAAGAGTGGATAAATTTATTTTTCCTGCTAACTTTCTTGTTTTAGACTGTGAAGCAGATGAAAATGCACCGATCATCCTGGGGTGACCCTTCCTAGCCACACACAGGCAGAACTATGATCGATGTTGAGAAAGGAGAACTGACCATGAGAGTGAATGATCAACAAATAAAACTCAAAGTTCTACAAGCAATAAAATAGGATGATGCAGAAGAATAGTGCAAGATAATCTCTGAAGTAGTCCTTGACCAACCCTGCATCAGGTCGAGCTGCCACAATAGACAGTTTGGTCACTACCACCGCAGTCACCCAGAAGACTATCACGACAGCAACGACAACAGTGACTCCTCAGACATAGAAACATCCGACACTGAAGGTCCTGAGGAGGGAAATTGGATAGGCACACATCCAAGTTAGTTCTTCGGGCCTTTAAATTATACCTCGAATGAACATGTAATCCCGAAGCCTTCCATTGAAAAGCCACATGTTCTAGATCTTACACCCCTGCCAGGGTAGCTTGAATATGTCTTTCTTGGTTTAAATGATACGTTGCTCGTAATCATCTCTTCCAAGTTATTGCAGGAACAGGAGTAGCGGCTAATCAAAATGCTACAGCAGCATAAAAAGGCCATTGGATGGACTATAGCTGATATCCAAGGCATCAGTCCGACGTTATGCATGCACAAGATCCTCTTGGAAGATGATCATAAGCCGACCATTGATGCCTAGAGACGACTGCACGAGGCTATAATAGAGGTGGTGAGGAAAGAGATTATCAACTGGCTTGATGCTGGAATCATATATGCCATCTTAGATAGCAAGTGGGTGAGCCCGGTGCAATGTGTGCCCAAAAAGGGAGGCATAATTGTGGTAACCAACGAAGAAAACGCCTTACCTTTTATTGATCAAATGCTTGATAGATTAGCGGTGAAACCTTACTACTTTTTTCTTGATGGTTACTCAGGTTATAACCAAATAGCAATTGCACCGGAGGACCAAGAGAAAACTACCTTCACATGCTCGTACGACACCTATGCCTTCCGGAGAATGCCATTTGGGCTCTGCAATGCACCAGCAACCTTCCAACGGTGCATGATGGCAATATTCTCCGACATGGTGGAGGATTTCCTAGAAATTTTCATGGACGACTTTTCTGTCTTTGGAGACAACTTTGAAGGTTGTTTAGGCAACTTACAGAAGGTTCTTGAGAGATGCGAAGAGGCGAACTTGGTTTTGAACTGGGAAAAATGATATTTCATGGTGGATGAAGGAATAGTACTGGGCCACAAGGTAAGCTACCGCGGCATAGAGGTGGACAGAGCCAAAATAGAGGTCATCGAAAAGCTGTCGCCACCCACCACAGTCAAGGGGATTCGAAATTTCTTAGGGCATGCAGGGTTTTATCGACCATTTAGCCAATTTTTCGAAGATTACAAAGCCCATATGCCACATGTTGGAACAGAATCGCCCCTTTTATTTTAATTTGAATGTACTGAGGCATTCAGAATACTGAAGGATAAGCTAGTAACACCCTCGATCGTACAGCCACCAGACTGGAGTTTGCCATTTGAAATAATGTATGATGCCAGTGATTACGTTGTCGGGGCAGAATTAGGCCAGAGGAAGGATAAGCTCATCCATATGATTTACTATGCCAACAAAACACTGAATGATGCCCAAACCAACTACACCACGACAGAGAAGGAGCTATTAGCAGTGGTGTTATCAATCGAAAAGTTTTGTCTGTATATACTTGGAACAAAGGTGGTGGTCCATACAGACCATTCATCACTGAAGTATCTGTTCACGAAAAAAGATGCAAAATCGAGATTGATACATTGGATTCTGCTGCTGCAAGAATTTGACATTGACATCAAGGATAAAAAGGGAACAGAGAACCAAGTAGCAGACCAATTGTCAAGGCTGGAGACGGGAAGGAGTCAATCAATAGACAAGACCAACATATTGGAGACCTTCCCAGATGAGCATTTGTTTGCGGCCACCAGCACTGCCGTGACAGCCATGGCGGCAGGTAAGCTTTCTGAAACCCCTTGGTATGCTAACATTGTTAATTACATTGTAAGTGGGTTATTACCTCCTACGCTTAATTATCAAGCAAGGAAGAGGTTCCAAAATGATGCAAAACATTATTATTGGGACAAACCTCTTCTTTTCAAACAATGTGCATATCGGATTATCAGAAGATGTGTACCACAGGACAAACAGAAAGTTGTGCTTCACCACTGTCATGCTTCCCTTTATGTAAACACCTAGGAGGAAACAAAACGGCTGCCAAGGTTCTGCAATCCGGTCTCTATAGACCCACATTGTTCAAGGATGCACAAGCTTTTTACAAGGGCTGCGACAAGGGCCAAAGGACTAGAACATATCGAGAAGGCATGAGATGCCACTACAGAACATATTAGAGGTTGAAATCTTTGATGTATGGGGAATCGACTTCATGGGACCGTTCCCATCATCTTGTAGGAATTTGTACATCCTACTAGCAGTGGACTATGTGTCAAAGTAGGTAGAAGCAATCGCCACTCAGAAGAACGGTGCCAAGACTGTGCAAAGATTTCTTCACAAGAACATCTCTTCCAGATTTGGCATTCCAAGGGCGATGATTAGTGATGAGGGGAGACACTTCGATAACAGGGTGATAGATGTTGCCTTAAGGAAATACAGAGTAAAGCACCGAATAGCAACAACGTACCACCCTCAAACCAATGGGCAGGTCGAGATATCCAACAGAGAAGTAAAGAACATACTAGATAAGATGGTTAAACCCACTCGAAAGGATTGGTCTCTACATCTCAATGATGCACTCTGGGCCTACTGAACAGCGTTCAGAACACCATTGGGGATGTCACCTATAGACTCATCTACGAGAAAACCTATCATTTACCTGTTCAGATAGAACACAGAACTTACTGGGTTATCAAGGCAGTAAATATGGACTTGGATAAGGTAGGACAGAAAAAGCTTCTAGGAGATGCCCCAAGGATTATTCAAGGTCAGTGGACAGAGGCTCAAGCATTATCAGGAGACTGAAGCCCCAAGGATGCAGGAAGCAGTTACTTTAGGAGATGCCCCTCAAGACATCCCTAATTTAACTTAGTTTTTATTTTATTTAATTTATTTATTAGGAGTTAAGAATTATATCTATTATTTATTTTAGGAACTAAGATTTTAATTCAGTTTATTTATTTTATTATTTTTAGGAAATAATGGAAACAAAGCAAAGAGGGGGAAATGAACCAGCCCACCGCATTCACAATAGCCCAAAAAGCCCAACGGACAAGCTTGTCGTCACAACCTGTCACCAGCTGTCGCGACAGACGCGGAAAAGACAGCCTGTCACGGAGCTGTCACGACAGACACGTCAGAAACTGTGTAACATCTGGCTTCTTTATTCGCGCCTGCCGTTACAGTCCCAACAGGCAGAAAAACCCCGTTCTATATAAACCCCCACTCCGTTTTCATTTTTCATCTCATTCTCATTCTCTCAACTTGCTTCCTCTATTTTAGATCTCAAGAAACTTCTTTTTTCATTTTTGATATAGTTCCTTGCAATTGCCAGTAGAAACACCCAACGCAGCGCTGCCTCCACCTCTGCCACGACAGTGTCAACCCCAAGCCACAGCGACATACCCAACCGGTTCGCATCCATAGACTCAACATCGAGGTACTACAGTTCTTTCTAGAAGAGGAAAATGTGGGAGGAACGAGGGTTCATTTATACCCAACAAACCGGAGAGCTAGGGCTAGAACGTTTTATTGCTAAGAAGATACAAGCCCTCAAGTGGCAGAAATTTGTTGCCCAGCCCGAGGAAATTAATGTAACCCTCATTCGTGAATTCTACGCTTCCGTCACCAATAAGGATGCCACGACAGTGACCATTCGAGGCAACGAAATCTCTCTCGAGTTGGCGTACATCAACACACTATATGGGATGTACGTGAGCAAGAAGGACGACGCCTACCGGAGGTTTGTGAATAGTCTGTCACTGGCAGACTATGACGTTGTCATGGCAGAAGTGACAGAGGAAAGCAGGGAGTGGAACGAAGACCCAAAGCATTGGTGGACCGTGAGGAGGACCCAGCTGACCCCACAAGCCAAGTTGTGGAACCATTTTGTCAAGAAACGCCTCATGCCTACCACCCACAACACCAGTGTCGACTTGTAGAGGTTAGCACTCGTCCACTTCATCCTAAATGAAAGGCAAATCAACGTCGATTGCTACATCCGAGATGGAATTCTTGAGTGTGTTCTACGACCGTCTGGCCCCATAGTCTTCCCCTATCTCATCACCACAATTTGTCGGGGCAACAACGTGTCAGAAATCAATGAGGACGTGAAGGTCCAAGGGAAAGGGTGGACGCAGCAGAATATCTACAGTCTGATGGAATTGAAAGCTGCCACTCCTCTATCATAAATAAACCCCTATGCCGTGACAAAATAGACGGTAGAGCCTAGTTCCACTGAAGCTGTCGCAGCAGACCCAGAGCAGACGGCAGCAGCACCACCGGCCGACACCTCCAGCCAGATTCTGACGATGCTGAAAAGGATGGAGGAACGAAAGCTCGGCCTGATGGGTTTTCTGAGGGACTTCACTGCTGCAATGGAAAATTTTATTAAGAATGATTTAAATTTTACCCATGTGCAATTCCCTTCCTTCCCAGAAAATTTCTTTGTTGCACCCATGCCTGCTGCAAGTCCTAGAACTCCCTCTGTTGCCTCCACACCCGCACCTGCCACGATCGGCGAAGGCGACAGAAAGTCTGCCACTGCTAGAGGAGGGAAGAAGAAGAACCCCCTACCGGAGATCAACCCCAAATACTTTGAAGGGTTCTCCTCCTCCTCCGTCTGGTAGGACTCTAACTCCGAGCCATCCGTAGCCCGAGACATCTCCAAGGACTTCCCTCCGATGAAAAGGAAGAAGCTGAACGAGACTATCGAAGGACCCTGCCCCGACAGATCTGCCAGCATCAGCAGTAGCAGTGATGATGATCTCGAGGTCCTGGACCAACCCCCATACATCTCACCGACCAGAGTCCAGCCACCTCGAGACGTAAAGAAGAGGATGGCCTTTGTGTCCCCTAGTAACCTGCCAGCCCCTACCGTTAAGGTCACTGCCCTCCGGCAGCTCCAAGTCAGCAGCAGCGACGACAGCTCCTCCACTTAAGTGCTTTTACTTATATAATTGATGTCTTTGTTGTTTTATCTATTATGTGATGTATTTTCTTTTTTGTTTTTCATTTATTCTGTCATGCATTGAGGGCAATGCAACCCTCGAGTTTGGGGGTGGGCATCCCTCCATTAATGAAATTGTCAGTTGTGTCTTACTTTGTGTCTAATTATTAGTTTATTTTTGTGTCAAAAAATGAAAATAACAACAAAATTTTGGCTTCAGTCTTTGAACTGAACTTACCTACCGCGACATACTCTGTCGTGATAGTGACTTTAGGATGTTTTTAGGAACTGTTTAGAGCCTTGCTATAGTTTTGATCTTTAGAACACCCTTTGTGACTCTTATGTTGTCTAGACTTCTGTAGTGCACTGGAATAGGAATGTTTACCCACTTGAGTTGCCCCTAGAGGTGCCTATCACTGGCTCTAGGAAAGGAATAAAAGAAAGAAACATTTCAGACTCACTTGCTTGCAAAACTTCCTTACAATGATTTTAGGAAGATTTTTCTTTGAGCTTAAGTTAGAAAAAACTAAAGGAGTCTAAGAATTGCCTCCATAAAAGATGAAGTCTAAGGTCAGAAAAAACTAAAGGAGCCTAAGAATTGCCTCCAGAAAAAATGACTTGGCATAAAACTCAAGTTTGTAAGCATGACTATTCTAGTAAGCTAAGGGAGTCTAGGCACATATTTGTTCACAAGACCTGCACACACTACTCAAGAACTATAGAATTGTTCCAGATAAATCCATAAAATGCCCAACAAGGTACTACTCTTGATAGTGAATGTGAGGTAGGTAATAGCAGTTCACTGAATTAAGCCAAACCAAAAAGTTTTTATTTTTAGTTAGGTCGTAGTTGCTTGATGAAAAGCAAGAACTTGAGTTTGGGGGTTGTGTTGAGTGTATAAAAGTTCTATATTTTACCCCTCATTTACCCATATTTCTGCTGCATTCAAGCATAATTTATTGCATTTAAGATAGATTTCTGCATATACATCACAATTAGATAAAATGGCACAGTTGCTACTGGTTTTGGTTACTTTTACATGTATAAGCTGCAGCGGACGCAGGGCAGCAAAGGAACAGAGGTCGATCGCTGAACTGGAATCGAGAAGCAAACGCTACCGTGACAGCCATGACGATAGAATGGTGAGGTGGAAAAGTGAAATGAAGCTCGACAGATAGAGGATCTCAAGCCGGTCTGTCGTGGATCACTCCTATATTTTTTTGATCCTTAAGGCAGAATGAAGGCCAAGCCCAAAGTCCAAGGAATAAACCCAAGGCAAGAAAAGAGGACGAATTAAAGGCATCTACTTAGAAGATTTAATTTTTAATAGAGTTGTACTTTAGTTTAAACTTGTATTCTTGCCAAATTAGAAAACTTGGACCCAAGGCCTATATAAAGGCATGTAATTCGACCTAGAGAGGGATATCTCATTCCTAGCCGTCTTCCCTTAAACCTTTGTCATTTCCCCCTCTTCATCATGTTCTAAACTCCCCCTAGGGCTAAGGGTTGATTCTGTAAAGTAGTTGCAAGGATTGTACTGTTTTAGGAATTTTCAGTCAAGTAATAAAAAGCTTCAAGTTTATTTATTCTAGTTTTTCATATCTCGCAAGAGTATCGGGAGAGCATTGTGAGGTTATCCATTTGTTTGATATCGGGAGAGTCAAGCATACGAACGGAATAAATACGCGTTTTCTAGTTTATGGTTAAACCATCTCGGCTTAGGGATAAGAACGAGGTTAAGTGGCTAAGGATGAATTCAACAACATTGGTGTTCACCCTTCGATTCACGCCGGGAGGTATCATCCAAGAAGTGTCCATCAACAGAACTTGGGCCTAGGGATAGGACAAGTCATAGCAGGGATTCTTGCCAAGTATCACTTTACTACTTGCGTCGTGTACACTTGCACTATTTGCGATAAGACTCTTTTACACGCAACATCTGTTGTTTATTTCAGTTCCGTTTCTTTTATTTTTTTTATACATTTATATATTTATTTGTTTAGTGCATGTTATATATTTTATTTTTTTTATTATTATTATGCTTATATATGTTAACAATATAAATATGTTGTTTAGAATATTATTCATTAATATTTTGATTATTATTATGGCATGGGCATATATTTGTATATATTAAAAATAACTAGAATTAAAATAAATATATATATAAATCCAATTTGTATAACATTTTTATGTACGATCTAAAATATGCCTACATTCTTTTTTTTAATAAATAATGTTTTATTGCTTGCTATGGTTAATAATTTGTGTTTTTTCATCTATTTTGTTAATTATCATAATTTATTTCATATGTGTTGTTCATGCACAATTAATCATCATATTTAATTAATTAATTTTACTACTCAAAATCTCGGTATTCTGTTGGGAGCATCGTCCCAATTATTTGGGCATCATCTCTTTTGGTACCGTAGGTCGAGAGTTAGGTTGTTCAATTTGTATGATCATGCATTCCTTCATTTAGGAAATTATTAATTAAATTGGGGCGAGTTTTAAATTTTTCTAATAAATATATTACGAACCGTTAGTTACTAATTTTGGGCGTTGTGGGAGTGTTAATCCTTCCCCACGCGTAACCGACTCCTAAACCCAAATATTTTTTAAATCTCTGGTTTCATTTTACGGTGTCTGGTCTACCTTTTTTGAATGATCGGTGGCGACTCCCAGTGTTTTATTCGAACACTAGAATTTCTAAAAAAAGAATAAATTTTCCCCTTAAGATTAATTTTCTATAAAAATGGGAAAATACATATTCAGATTTTTTAAGTCGCTACACATAGGCACAAGTTTTAAGCTAAAAATTTCAACTTCATTGAATGTAGAGGGCAGAATTTACATAAGACCCTATATGCTGCTAAATGAACCTAAAGATAAAGAGGACTATTCCCCCCAAACTCAAGGTTGGCATTGTCCTCAATGCCTTTACAAAATTAAAAAGAAAACAGAAAATAAAATAGAAAAAGAAAATAAAAACAAAAAAATAAATAAAACATAAAAAGAAAATTAAAAACATAAAAGAAAAAAAGAAAAGGGTGTTATAGATTAGTGGATTTCCTCTCTGTTGCTGCTGTGTCAGAGGAGGATTCGGAGGAGGTGGGCAGGACTAGGCGGGCGGGTGGCAGATGGTCTAGCGGTTGGGCTCTTTTTCTTGCCACGTGGCAGCTGAATGCGGCTAGGGGTGGGTTTCTTGGATTGTCCTTCAGGTCCTCCACCCTGAGGCTCGGTTGCTGGCCGCTTTCTCTTCCTTACTACCTCTGCTGGTTCGTCATTGAAGGATTTTGAGATTTCCATGTATGAGTCATCGGCATCTTTGGCAGTAGCCTCCTTTGCTGTTGGGGAGGCAACGGTGGTCTCCTCTTCTTTTCCTAACTTAGATAAGGAGGTGAGGTAGTACGTCTGGATGGGAGTAGGTGAGGTCCTTCTCATGGGGCGGATGTGCGGCCCCTCGTTGTCGGTGGCGGCTGGAGTAGCAGTTGGTCTGGGTGTTATATGGATCGGCTTGGATGCTGCTAACTCCGATGGGAATGCGGGCAATTTTGGGCCGTCGTCATGGTACTTGTCAAGAAAGTAAGACATAAAGGCCTCTTGCACCTCTGCGATATATTTGGTGAAGATCACCTATTTGTGCTTGATCCTTTGGTAGCTTTTGACGAGGCTGGGTAGTAGTGGGATCACGGCGGAGGGGAGGGCAGCTTCAGTACTACCCGCTGCGGCTGGGATGGCGGCAGGTTGGGACGGCGGTTGGGCGGTTGAAGGTGTTTCTGGCTCCGGATCCTGCAACATCTGTTGGCGTGCCCTTCTTGTCAATCCTTCCTTGGCATGAAGAATTGTGTGCTTGGGGTGCGGTGGCACGCGGAAATTGGCGCATAGGCCCGTGATGAGTACACGGAAGACGACGGGTCCCTTGGCATTTGGCTTGTCTGTGTGGGCATATATTTCCTCTAGGATTACTTCGCCAACATTGATTGGCCGCCCCTTCATATTGTTGTAGATAAGGGCCAACTGCGGCTTGTTAATTGTTGATCCATGCGTGTTGACCTCAAGCGGCGTTGGACGAAGTTGCTCAAAAGGACTGCCTCCGACAGCAGATCGCGGCAGTTGACTGGCCCATTGTTCTTTCCTATTAGCCACTTGGTGTTGGGCTTGCGGATTTCTTTCTTGATCTTTTCATAGTCAGCCGCCGTGAGGTAGGACTCTCATTCTTTATGCGGATTGCCGCGGATTTCTATGCTGTAGAAATTGTTGATGGTATCCGCCGTGAAATTAACACCTTCTCTGCAGACATATACGAAAGGATTTCCCGGTGTAGGCTTGTGGGCGTAAAACTCTCGCACCTGGTTGCTGTTTCTCCCTTCTGGCTGTCGTGCGAACAAGTCCCAGCCCAAGTTGTGAATCCTTTCGAATAGGAGGGTTCGAGACAAAAATCCCATCAGGCTTGGTGTATTTGAACCCTATTTCCTCCCAAATTTGCCGCTCCGCGTAGTACTTCTTGTAGGTTGCCTCGACAATTGGGTTCAAGAACCTTTGGAAAAGAGGCTTGGAGGTGGAGGCGGGTTGTTTTGATGTGGCCAATAGCTGTGAGACGATTGTATTTTCCTAAAGAACGAAAAAGAAACTGAAAGAAAATAAAGCAAGTGAAATCTTCAAAGCAAACATGGCAGAAAGAATTGAGAGTAAAAGAGAGAACAAAGTGAAGAATGGGGAGAGAATAGTTGGCCTTATATAGATGCTTCTCTCCGCTGTCTTGGCGGGCACGCTGCTAACGGGCGACAATTATTGCAGCGCAAAAAACAAGACTCTAGTTGTTATGCATATAGTTGTTTCGCATGCTGCTACAAATGTAGCCATTGTGGCTAGCCATTGTGGCTAGCCATTATGAAGCTGCTAGCCGTTATGCTCATCTGCCTTGGGTTGGCTTGGCTATTGGTTGGGTTTCTCCTTTATTCTTTCATCTTTCATGGTCTTGCCTTCATTTCTAACCTGAAATAAATTAAAAACAAAAAAAATAACTGAAAATAAATCTAATCCTAATGCAATAAAAATCAAATAAAAATTAGGTTATGTTGGGTAGCGCTTTTCCCAAACATAACCACTTCCTGAGGGCTTTGCATTTGGCTTTTCGTCTGGGCATGTCTTTCCCCTCCTCAGGTGGGTGTTTGCTGCCAACTTTGCCGCCCTGGCGGGACATACACTAAAGGAACAAAGATGATATATATATATATATATATATTAATAAATAAAATAAACAAAGACTTAATGTGTAAAAACTAAAGTAGAAGTGCCAAAATTCAAACATGGTTGATGTTGCCAATCCCCGTCAATGGTGCCAAAAACTTGTAGAGCGTTTGGGTGTTCTCTATTTATGAGCGCAAGTGCACACTCTTGTCAAGTCCTCAAAAAGAGCCCCAGTACGACTCAGCTTCCTCACAGAACCAGGATATAGATGATACAACAAGACCGCTACCCATGAAAAGAAAGAGAACATGAAAGCCTACCAAAGTTGCCCCAGCAAAGGAACCATCCGTTGAGCCTGTCAATCCAGTGACAGTTGGATTAGAGGATGATGAGCCTGCACATTCTATTCCAGCGCAATCATCGGCACAAACTCTGAGTGCTACCCCATCTATGAGAACAAGAAGCAAGTGCACTGATAGAACGAGTATGGAGTATATCAGCCGAGGAAAACGAATCCCACACAAGTTCAACCAACCAAGGAACCCCAGCTGAACCAAAACAGACCCCTCCACTAGTGCAAGACGAGGCTGAACCGCCAATCGCCTCCGTTAAGTCTTCTGGAGTCAAGTACAAAGCCACAAAGACCACCACCACCAAGAAGTGAGGTACTCCTTAACCTTGCATTGCATTTAGTTAGTTGTGTATCATTTTATCTTGTTGCATTGAGGAAAATGTACTCTTTAAGTTTGGGGGTGTTAGTGCCCTTTAGTTAGGCATTTGCATTTCATTAATAGGTAGAAACAAATATTTTTCTATGGCATTTTGTTTAGCTCCATGACAGTTGTATGAATAAGTTAATGATACCCGATGATGAACAAATTTTTATGGCTATGGATTGATGTATGACTATTGAGATTGGTAGAATTAATTCTAGGGTTTGATGCTTAATCTTTGTTTTGATACATGATTGCATGCTTTTCAGGTTTGAAAGTGTTAGAGAAACTTTTTTTAGAACTTATACTTATCTTTGTTAAATTGAACTGAAATGAGCTTAAAAAAGAGAGAAAAAAAAGAGTTTAGCTAATCTCCCTTGTGCCTAATAGAATATAGCAAACTGTGAATAAATGCTATGGCATATTTTAGAGGGACACTCCACTTTGTGTTGCACTGCCTGGAAATCAAACTTAAATAAATGGCAGCAACATCAAATGAGTGAATGAAAGTTGTCACAAGATGACTCTACCTACTAGCTCGGGGATGAGAGGTTTGCTCCATACTCATCTAGAGTGAGGGATGGTAGTTGTGATGAGCTGACACCCCTTTTAAAAAAAACAGGAAAAAAAAGTAGTCCACTTATGGGAGTAAAACTTTAAGCTAAAATAGTTCAAACACTAGGATGAACTTGGGTTTTTTTAAGAAATTTTTCTAGCACTGTTAAGCCTAAATTGTATGCAATCATGCACACACTAACAAAGGATCTCACCTTAGGATGTAACCCCCTTAACCCGGCCCAGACGGTTGAACCGAATTAAGAAGTTTACACGGGGAAAACCAAAGTCAACCCGAAAGTCAACCTTGATTAACGACCCTCTTTTTTTTTATTTTAAGTCTTATCTAAATGCACATTAACGCTAGATGTGTTCACAAGAACAGCATACTCAAAGATCATAACAATCAAAGAACATTTAGGGACTCAATTGCACCATTTACAAGTTTAGGGACCAAATTGTAAAATTTGAAAATTTTAAGGACTTAACCCAATTAAAAGTTACCAATATGAAATTAACCATCTTTCATGCTTCTCTGCCAAATTTCAGCTCAAACGGACATCTCAAACTCATTCGATTGCATAAACAAGGTTCAGGACTAAAACGCAAAGGTTTCAAAACATATAACCGTCAATTTCAGTGCCCAACGGTCCAGTGTTCCGAAACGGGGATAATCCGTTCCGAAACGCGGGACCGTTTCGGAACAAGTATCGAAACAGGGCTTGGCAGTAGCATTTTCGTTCCGGAACGGTTCCTCCCGTTTCGAAACGCCTAGGCCATTTCAGGCCCCCGTTTCGAAACGGTAGCACCCGTTCCGATACGGCCTGCCCAGATTTGCAGAATTTTGTTGGTTAAAATCACAATAGACCCATCAAACATGTTCCAAAAGCAACCAAAACATACCAGCTAGACATTACATGCATAAGGAACATAATTGCATCAACCATACTCAAACATGGCATCAAATAAGCAAATCCCCAATTCTATAGGCATGCATCCTATTTAGAAAACCATTCAAGCATCGTAATACCAAACCAACTTCACAAAGGCCAATTACATGTTTCATCATCAACAACAACATAAAACCAACTTAGGGAGTCCAAAACATCTCCCAAATCAACAACATAGGTTCCCCATTGCCAAATGCCCAAAAGCTAATAGTGTTAGAAAACATTCACCATACATGAGCTTAAACCTTCACTTGAATTCTTGGCCTCCTTGCTGCCCCTAATGCACTTCAATGCTCTGCATTAATGGTTCAAGAAAAGAGAGAGCGTAAGCAAATAGCTTAGTGAGGAATGCTCATTTAAAACCACTCAATAATGCATTTATAAAACACCTTTATAAACCTTAGTTCAAAACAACATTTATACATGCACATAAGCATTTAAAACAAGCATTTCATGCTTCAAGTTATTAACATGTCATATTGGCCACAAGTGATAATGATAATCCTTTTTCCATCTCAAAATACAATCAACACAAGATCAACACATGGACTTTTAACCACCATTGTGATCTTACAATTCACAAGGACCACACATGGACTTTTAACCACCATTGTGTCCTTAGCACAAGAATCACCCATGGACTTTTAACCACCATGGTGTTCTTACAATCCACAAGGTCCACACAAGGACTTTTAACCACCTTTGTGACCTTAACCAAGAATCACCCATGGACTTTTAACCACCATGGTGTTCTTAAAATACACAAGGTCCACACAAGGACTTTTAACCACCTTTGTGACCTTAACCAAGAATCACCCATGGACTTTTAACCACCATGGTGTTCTTAAAATACACAAGGTCCACACAAGGACTTTTAACCACCTTTGTGACCTTAACCAATCTCAAGACATCACTTGCCAATATACATCATTTAACAACAATATTCCACTGTTTTAAAGCATTTAACAAAGCCATAATCATCATGCATCGTTATGCATCAAAACCACATTTAACAATGTTCAAAAACAAGAATCTCTTACCTTGAGCATCTTTCAACACATGGCTTATAAAATCAGCAATTAACATGCTAAAATATGCTTTCAAAACAGAATTTAAAACATGCAAACAAATCACATTGCATTCAACCAACTCATGGTTCATCAACAAGAGAGTTCTTCCGAAAACTTACTCTTGAGTTTAGCTAAGTTGTTTAGACTTAAACTAAACTCCCAAACCTTCAAAACATTGGTTTCAAAGCTGAAAACCAAAATCCACTCACCGATTTCGTTTCGCAACTTGCCGAAACACCGATCAAGCTTCCGGATCACCACCACAAAGATCTGAAGATGTCTCCCATGTTTTAAACACCTCAAAGTAGAGGATTAATGCATCATCATGCATTAATATCTTCAATGAAAGCACCTAAACTCGCTGCTCTCATCCACACTCCATTTTCGGCTACCAAACACAACCGAAAACACATCCAAACAACTCCACAACACTACCCAGCCAAGATCCATCAATTCCAAACATTCTTAAACCTCAATTAACATCCAAAAGGATCTAATCACGTCCTTATACCTCCAGCTATAGCAGATCATCAAGATCATCCCAAAAACCACCAAAAACTCAAGTAAAACTTAGGAAAATTAACTTATCCGAGAATTGCATTGATTAAACCTCAATTCCTCATCAGTTTTACATTCATTTAACATCAAAAAGACACCTCAAAACAGTGCCCAATCAATCCATACGAATTTCATCAAAAATTAACCAAATCTTGCATTTTAAAGCCAAGATCAAGAATACAATTGTAAAACCTTTAATAAAACACAAATCAAGGATTGAGAACTTGGGAATTTCAGTAAAGAACTGAGAATTTAGAGGAGAAGGACGTTCATACCTCTAAACTTGAGTTTCTCCCTTTTTGGAACCAAGATCTTGAAAATCCAATAAGCAAATGCTAAGGTTTTGTTGAAGAATTGATTAGAGATCAAATGAAGGTTGAAATCTCATCTTTAGTTGTCAAAAACAGAGGGAATTTTGCTGGAAAAATGTGTTTGGGTTGAGAGAAAAGTTGAGAGAAAAGAAAATGGAAATTTCGAGAAAAGTTAGTTAAAATGACAAAATATCTTTTCCCTCCTTTTTACCTTTTATTAAAACATTTAATTAAACCTTTAATATTTAAGAAAAATCTAGAGAAACTCCTATTGGGTAAATATCTCCTTAAAGATTCAAAGTTTCAATCCTTTTTAAAACAGTCACCCAGTTTTCGAAAATTACATTTTGGTCACTAACCCAAAATGTCACTCTTCCAAACCTCATTTTGTAAAATTGGTTTCACCATTCTCTTATATATAATAAAAGAGGATTTTAAGATATTTTTCCATATTTTTAATGCAACCCGAACTAGGCTTTCCTAAATTCACCCTTTTATATTTGAATCGCAACCCGACCGGCCCGGTCCAAACCTAAAACTTCTAAGCCCAAAATTGGGGTGTTACAACTCTCCCCCCCCCCCCTTAAGAAATTTTGTCCTCGAAATTTACCTGAAGGAAAGAGGTACGGAAACTGCTTCAGCATGTCATCCTTCCGTTCCCACGTGGCTTCTTCAACACCACGATGCTTCCACAACACTTTTACCAACTCAATGGTCTTGCCTCGAAGAACTTTACTATCCGAATCTAGAATCTTCACCGGTTCCTCATCATAGGTCAAATTTGGATTCAATCCCACTTCTTCCACAGGCATCACATGTGAAGGATCCGATCTATACTTCCGAAGCATAGAATCATGAAACACATCATGAATCTTTTCCAACTCTTGAGGTAACCTCAACTTGTACGCAACAGGACCCACACGCTCAATCACCTCGTATGGTCCAATGTACCTAGGGCTCAACTTACCCTTACGGCCAAACCTCATCACCTTTTTCCAAGGCGAAACCTTCAAAAACACACGGTCACCCACCGCATACTCAATCTTCTTACGCTTCAAATCCGCGTAAGACTTTTGCCGATCAGAAGCTGCCTTCAAACGCTCACAAATGAGCTTCACCTTCTCGGTGGTTCCTTTCAACAAAGCTGGCATCGAAACCAACTTCTGACCCGTTTCAGCCCAACAAAGAGGAGTCCTACACTTCCTCCCGTACAAAGCCTCATAAGGTGCCATTTGAATACTTGCCTGATAACTATTATTATAGGCAAACTCCACCAAAGGCAAATGTTTCTCCCAAGAGCCCTGAAACTCAATCACGCAGCACCTCAACATATCCTCCAAAACCTGGATAACACGCTCGGACTGACCATCCAACTGAGGATGATAAGATGTACTGAAATTCAACCGTGTACCCAAAGCCTGATGCAAATACTGCCAGAAACGCGATGTAAACCTCGGATCCCTATCTGACACAATCGACTTAGGCACACCATGCAGCCGCACAATCTCAGCAATGTACAGCTCCGCAAGCTTATCCAAATAGTACGTAGTATGCACAGGCAAGAAATGCGCACACTTCGTCAGGCGATCCACAACCACCCACACCGAATTCTTCTTCGATGGTGACAGAGGTAAACCAGACACAAAATCCATGGTAATCCTTTCCCACTTCCATTCAGGAATTCTCAACGGTTGCAACAACCCTGAAGGAAACTGATGCTCAGCCTTAACTCGCTGACACACCATGCACTTGCTCACAAACTCAGCAACATCCTTCTTTAAACCCACCCAATAGTACTCATCACGAAGATCACGATACATCTTAGTACTACCAGGGTGCATAGCAAAAGGACTACTATGACCTTCAGTCAGAATAGCACGCCTCAACTCAGCATCATTGGGCACTACTATCCGACTCCCAAAACACAACACTCCATCATCATTAAAATAGAAATCCGAAGGCCTGTCCTCCGCAATATCCTGAACATGCGGTACCAAGGAATCATCCAACAACTGCTTTTCCTTGATCAACTAAACCAAAGATGTAACCCCCTTAACCTGGCCTAGACGGTTGACCCAAATTAAGAAAGTCACACGGGGAAAACCAAAGTCAACCCGAAAGTCAACCTTGATTAACGACCCTTTTTTTTCTTTTTAATCTTATCTAGATGCACACTAACCCTAATTTTGATCACACAAACAACATACTCAAAGATCACAAACATCAGAGATCAAACAGGGACCCAATTGAACAAATTACAACTTTAGGGACCAAATTGTAATTTCTGATAAATTAAAGGACTTAACCCAAATTAATCTTACCAACTTGAAATTAGTCAGGTTTCATGCTTCTCTGTGAAATTTCAGCTCAAAAGGACTTCTCAAACTCAAACAATTGAACAAACAAGATTCAGGACCAAAACGCAAACATTTCAAAACATATAACTGCCCATGTCAGCCCCCAACGGTCGACCGTTCCGAAACAGGTTGACCCTGTTCCGAAACACGGGCCGTTTCGAAACCAGTTCCGCAACGGGGGTCTGGCAGAGACCAAACCGTTTCGAAACGGTGCATACCGTTTCGGACCCCTGGGTTCATTCCAGGCACCCGTTCCGAAACGGTGCACACTGTTCCGAAACGCCTGCACAGATTTCAGCAAACTAGCATACCAAAACATGCAATTGATCACTCAAACATGCTCCAAATGCTACCAAACTTTACCAGCATGCAATTCAACATATATAGGACATATTTGCATCATCAATTCATCAAAACAACATCACATGCAAAAAGCCCCAATTCTATAGGCATGCTTCCTACACAAGCTAGCTATTCAAGCATTAACTTTTAAAACAAGCATATAAGGATCCAATCCAAAAACCAGCGTTCAAATCATCATTCAACATACTTAGGGAGTTCCAAACACCTCCCAAAACATACACATTGGTCCCCCATTGCCAAATCATTCAAAAGCTAAAATGTTTAACAAAAACCTTCCATACATTGAGCTCTACTTGTACTTGAACTCTTGCCCTTCTTGCTGCCCTTCAAGTTACTCTAGTGCTCTGCATTATTGAATTAAGAAAACGAGAGAGCGTAAGCAAAAGCTTAGTGAGGAGTGCTCTTTAAAAACCATTCAATAATGCAATTAAAAACATTTACAAAACATGCTTATAATCTACCTTTGCACATGCTCAAAAGCATACTTTAAGACAAGCAATCCCATGCTTCAAAATAACATTTAAACAAGCATCTCATGCTTCACAATATTCTTAACATGTCATATTGGCTCAAGTGATACATTTCATTTATTAAAACAAGTTCAACAACTTTCCCAAGGACTTTTAAACACCTTGGCCCCAAGGACTTTTAAACACCTTGGCCATGGACTTTTAAACACCATGAATGAGGACCACACAAGGACTTTTAACCACCTTTGTGTCCATAGCTTGAATCACCCCAAGGACTTTTAACCACCTTGGTCCCAAGGACTTTTAAACACCTTGGCCCCACGGACTTTTAAACACCATGGAAAGGATCACCTAAGGACTTTTAACCACCTTAGTGTCCGCAACAAGAACCATCCAAGGACTTTTAACCACCTTGATGTTCTTAAGTAACAAGGCTCACTCAAGGACTTTTAACCACCTTAGTGACCTTAACATTTTCAAAACATCACTTGCCAATATACATCTTTTACATCAAATAATCCGCTGTTTTAAAGCATTAAACCAAGCCATATTCAACATGCATTTCAAAGCATCAAACCACATTATTCAATGTATAAAATCAAGGAACTCCTACCTAGAGTTACCTTCAACATATGGCTTAAAACATCAGCAAATACCATGCTAAAACATGCTTTCAAAACAGTAATTAAAACATGCAATTCACCAATTTGCATCACAACAAAATCATGGCCACCACTAGAGAGAAAATCCGAAAACTTACACTTGAGCTTAGCAAAGTTGTTTAGACTTAGACTAAGCTCCCAAAACCTTCAAACCTTGGTTTTAAAATCTGAAAACCCAACTTCACTCACCGATTTCCAGTTTGCTTCAAGCCAAAGCACCAAAACAAGCTTCCGGATCAACAACTCTTGGATCTAAAGATGCCTCCCCTGTTTCAACACATCAAAGCAGAGGATTAATGCATCATCATGCATTAATTGCTTCAATGAAAGCACCTAAACTTGCTGCTCTCATTCAACCTCCATTTTCGGCCACCAAACACAACCAAAAATGCATCCAAACCACTTCTAAACAAAGCCCAGACATAAACCAGCAAAACCACACTTCCATTAACATCATAAAACATCTAAAAACCACCTATTAACATCCTTATACCTCCAGCAACATCAGATCCACAAGATCACCACAAAAACTACCTTGAAACACAAGCTAAACTTAGGAAACTCAACCTATCCGGGATTGCATCAATCAAAACTCAATTCCTTATCAATTTAGAGATCATTTAACATCAAAAACACCTCTCAAAACACAGATTACTCAGATCTAACGAAAATCATCAAAAATCATCAAAATCTTGCATAATAAGCCAAGATCCATTTCAACACTTTAAAACCTTTAATTAAACATCAATTTAGGATTGAAAACTTAGGAATTTCAGTAAAGAACTGATAGTTTAGAGGAGAAGGACGTTCTTACCTCCAAACTTGAGTTTCTCCTCTTTTTGGAATCAAAATCCTTGTTGAAACAAGTAGCAATTGAAGAGGTTTTGAAGAAACAATGATTAGGAATCAAATGAGAGTTGAAAGGAGGAATTTAGGTGAGAAAATCAGAAACAAATCTCTGGAAATGGAGTGTTTGGGTTGAGAGAAAAAGAGAAAAAGAAAATAGAGAAGTTAGTTATGAAATTAGCCAAATGGCTTTTCCCTCCTTTTGATATACTTTAAAATCAGAATTATAACTCAAAATATCTTAGAAAAATCTGGAGAAACTCCCTTTGGGTAAATAGCTCCTTAAAGATTCAAAGTTTCAACCCTTTATAAAACAGCCACCAAACTTGTGAAAATTACATTTTGGTCACTAGCCAAAATGTCACCCTTCCAAATCTCATTTTCCAAAATTGATTTCACAGTTCACTTAATTATATTAAAAGATGATTTTAGAACATTTTTCCATATTTTTAATGCAACCCGAACTAGGCTTTCCTAATTTAACCTCTTATGATTCGAACAGCACTTTGACCGATCGGTCAACGCCCAAGACTTCTAAGCCCAAAACCGGGGTGTTACAACTCTCCCCCCTTAAGAAATTTCGTCCTCGAAATTTACCTGAAGGAAAGAGATAAGGAAACTGCTTCAGCATGTCTTCCTTCCGCTCCCACGTGGCTTCCTCAACACCTCGATGCTTCCACAGCACCTTCACCAACTCAATGGTCTTGCCACGAAGAACCTTGCTATCTGAATCCAGAATCTTCACCGGTTCCTCATCATAGGTCAAATCCGGATTCAATTCCACTTCCTCCACAGGCATCACATGCGAAGGATCAGATCTATACTTCCGGAGCATAGAAACATGGAACACATCATGAATCTTCTCTAGCTCCTGAGGTAACCTCAACCGATACGCGACAGGGCCCACACGCTCAACAACCTCATACGGTCCAATGTATCTAGGGCTCAACTTACCCTTCCGACCAAACCTCATCACCTTCTTCCAAGGCGAAACCTTCAAGAACACACGGTCACCCACCGCATACTCTATCTCCTTACGCTTCAAATCCGCGTAGGATTTCTGCCGGTCAGAAGCAACCTTCAACTGCTCACAAATGAGCTTCACCTTCTCGGTGGTCCCTTTCAACAAAGCCGGCATCGAAACCAACTTTTGACCAGTTTTAGCCCAACAAAGAGGAGTCCTACACTTCCTCCCATACAGAGCCTCATAAGGTGCCATCTGTATACTCGCCTGATAACTATTGTTATAAGCGAACTCAACCAAAGGCAGATGCTTCTCCCAAAAACCTTGGAACTCTATCACGCAGCATCTCAACATATCCTCCAAAATCTGAATAACTCGCTCAGACTGACCATCCGACTGAGGATGATAGGATGTACTGAAATGCAACCTTGTACCCAAAGCTTGATGTAAACACTGCCAGAAACGCGATGTGAACCTCGGATCCCTATCCGACACGATCGACTTAGGCACACCATGCAGCCTCACAATCTCAGCAATGTACAGCTCTGCCAGCTTATCCAAAGAGAACGTACTATGCACAGGCAAGAAATGCGCACACTTCGTCAGGCGATCCACAATCACCCAAACATAATTCTTCTTTGATGGAGACAAAGGTAAACCAGATACAAAATCCATGGTAACCCTCTCCCACTTCCATTCAGGGATTTTCAACGGTTGTAACAAACCAGAAGGAACCTGATGTTCAGCCTTAACTCGCTGACACACCAAACACTTGCTCACAAACTCTGCAACATCCTTCTTCAAACCTACCCAATAGTACTCATCACGAAGATCACGATACATCTTAGTACTACCAGGGTGCATAGCAAAAGGACTACTATAACCTTCAGTCAGAATAGCACGCCTCAACTCAACATCAGCAGGCACTACTATTCGACTCCCAAAACACAACACTCCATCCTCATTAAAGCAGAAATTCGAAGGTCTACCCTCCGCGATATCCTGAACATGAGACACCAAGGAATCATCCAACAACTGCTTATCCTTGATCAACTGAACCAACGATGGTTTCACCTGCAACTCAGCAACAAGACCACCATCCCGCGATATACTCAAGCTAGCAAACATAGCTCTCAGCTCAACAGCTACCTTCCTACTCAAGGCATCCGCAACAACATTAGCCTTTCCAGGATGATACTCAATCGTCAGATCATAATCCTTGAGCAACTCCAACCAACGCCGCTGCCTAAGATTCAACTCCTTCTGAGACATCAAATACCTCAAACTCTTGTGATACGTGTACACCGTACACTTCTCACCGTACAGATAATGCCTCCAGATCTTCAGAGCAAAAACCACTGCAGCCAGCTCAATATCATGCGTAGGATAATTGCGCTCATGCACCTTCAACTGCCGCGAAGCATAAGCCACCACCTTACCCTCTTACATCAGCACACACCCCAAACCAACATAGGATGCATCACTGTAGACCACAAACTCTTTCCCTGATTCAGGCTGAATCAAGATAGGAGCTTGAGTCAAAGCCATCTTCAGCTTCTCAAAAGCCTGCTGTCTCGCTTCTGTCCACTCATACTTAACATCTTTCTGCAACAACTTCGTCAAAGGAGCAGCAATCTTGGAAAAACCATCCACAAACCTTCGGTAGTATCCTGCCAAACCAAGGAAACTACGGACCTCCTGAACAGACTTAGGAACTTTCCAGTTCATCACCGCTTCAATCTTCTGAGGATCCACACGAATCCCCTCAGCTGAGACCACATGCCCAAGAAACACCACTTCCCTAAGCCAAAACTCACACTTGCTCAGCTTAGCATAAAGCTGATTCTCCAACAAAGCTTGCAGCACAATCCTCAAATGCTCTTCATGCTCCTCCTCAGTACGCGAGTACACGAGGATATCATCAATGAACACCACAACGAACTTGTCCAGGTATTCATGAAACACACGATTCATCATGTCCATGAAAGCAGCAGGAGCATTTGTCAAACCAAACGGCATCACAAGGAACTCATAATGCCCATACCTTGTCCTGAAAGCTGTTTTAGGCACATCCACATCCTTCACCTTCAACTGATAATACCCTGACCTCAAGTCAATCTTAGAGAACACAGCAGCTCCCCGAAATTGATCAAAGAGATCATCAATCCTCAGCAAAGGATACCGATTCTTGATAGTCAACTTGTTCAGCTGATGGTAATCAATGCACATCCTCATAGTGCCATCTTTCTTCTTCACAAACAAGACAGGAGCACCCCAAGGAGACACACTCGGCCGGATGAAACCACGATCCAGCAACTCTTGCAACTGCGTCTTCAGCTCCTTCAGCTCCTTAGGTGCCATTCTATAGGGAGTAATGGACACAGGAGTTGTATTCTCATACAGCTCAATTCCAAACTCCACCTCGCGATTAGGAGGTAAACCAGACAACTCCTCAGGAAAAACATCAGGAAACTCCTTCACAACCCTGATATCTTGCACCCTCAACTCCTTAGAACAAGGATTCATCACAAAAGCCAGATAAACTTCACAGCCCTGCCTCAGCATCCTGCTCGCCTCCAAGGTAGAAACAACATTGGCAAGAAACTTCACATTCTCACCAACCACCACCACTTCATAATCATCCGCAAGCTTAAGCGAAACCCGCTTATTCTCACAATCCACAACAGCACGATGCTCAGCAAGCCAATCCATACCAAGGATCACATCAAAACCATAAAAGGGCAACTCCATAAGATCAACATGAAAAACATGCTCTTGAACAACCAAAGGACACCTTCTATAAAGCTTTCGAGTCACAACAGTTTCACCAAAAGAACTAGTGACACGAACACCAACATCCAAAGACTCAACAGGCAAACCAAGCAATTCAGCATGCTCACGCAAAATGTATGAATGCGTAGATCCAGAATCAATCAAAGAAAGCAATGACAAGGATTGCAAAGTAAAGGTACCTGCAATCACATCTGCATCATTCCTTCCCTCGCGCTGAGCATACACTCTCGCCTGGCCTCCACCCTCAGGCTGAATAGCCACAACATGAGCTACTCCACGACCACCTTCCTCACGTCTCTGGAAATTACCACGGCCGCGCCCACGACCTCTCTGCGGTGCTGCAACAACAGGAGCACGCTCTTGGCCACCAGCCAACCTCGGACAATCTCGCCTCAAGTGGTTAGCAGAACCACAATTCCAGCATTCAAAACCAGCTGCCGCAACAGGGGCTTGCACCTCCCTCACAGGACGAGGACAGTCACGCTTCAAGTGACCACGTGAACCGCAGATCCAACAAGCACTAGGGTCAGCTCTAGCATTGCCACCCCTAGCAGGTGCACCTCCACCTCTCTTAGCTGAGGACTGAAACCTCTGATCACGTCCCCTCTTGTTCCGTCCACCTCCGGAACTATACTCAGCAGCTCTCTTCCCAGAACTTGCTCCAGTACCTTTCGCAGACAAACTCAAATTCATCTCAATGTCCTTTGCTCGGCCCACTAACACATCAAAATCATCATACTCAGTGGCCAGCACATACATCTTTACCTCCGTTATGAGACCATAACGAAACCTCTCGCACCTCTCCCGCTCATCAGGAATCAGCTCTGGTGCATACTGACTGAGTCGCACAAACTGCACCTCATACTCAGCCACACTCATGCTCCCTTGGGTCAGAGTCATGAATTCACGCTTTTTCTCATCCAGATATCTCACTCCCAGATATCTCCTCTTGAACGCATTCTGAAAGAATGTCCAAGTGATGTCAGCTTCAGCCATTCCAGAGGTTGTGGTCGTCCACCACGTATAAGCATCGCTCTGCAGCAAGGACACAACACATCCCAACTTTTGCACATCAGTGCAGCTCATCTGTCCCAAGATACGCTTGGTACTTTCTAGCCAAGCTTCCGACCTCTCAGCTGACATACCCCTAAACTCAGTCCCACCAAGACTGCGCAGACGCTCTAAGGGTAGTCTCACACCAGCATCTCCCTGATGCCCAGCTCCTTGAGCTCCAGCTACTGCTGCTCGAAAAGCACCCGCAATAGCTTGTACCAGCATCGTCATATCAGGCATAGCTTGCCCCTGACCAACCTCAGGTCCTGCAGCTCTAGCACCAGTTGCTTCAGCTCCAGCTCTCCCTCCCTCAGCACCACCACCACCAGGTGGAGGAGGAGGTAACACAGCACTACCCGCATTCTCATCATTCTCATTCCCATCCGGGGTCGTAGCTCTCACGCTACTCCTTAACTCTCTACGTGGTGCCATACTTTTACCATGCATAACAATACAAATAAAACATAGTCAGGCCCAACAAGGTAAGCAATTCCAAGTATTCAAGCTCAATTTCTTTCAAAATCAACATCATTTCTTTAGCTTTTGTTTGGCAATGGGTACCCTCATCATGCAACATCACAGCATACATCTCAAAAGCATCAACATCTCAAACCACTGAACATGCTTTCATACAACAAGCATACAAGCCAAACATACTTCAATCATGCATACAAACATTCCCAATTACTCGAGAATCTGGCTTTGATACCACCAAATGTAACCCCCTTAACCCGGCCTAGACGGTTGACCCGAATTAAGAAAGTCACACGGGGAAAACCAAAGTCAACCCGAAAGTCAACCTTGATTAACGACCCTTTTTTTTCTTTTTAATCTTATCTAGATACACATTAACCCTAATTGTGATCACACAAACAACATACTCAAAGATCACAAACATCAGAGATCAAACAGGGACCCAATTGAACAAATTACAACTTTAGGGACCAAATTGTAATTTCTGATAAATTAAAGGACTTAACCCAAATTAATCTTACCAACTTGAAATTAGTCAGGTTTCATGCTTCTCTGTGAAATTTCAGCTCAAAAGGACTTCTCAAACTCAAACAATTGAACAAACAAGATTCAGGACCAAAACGCAAACATTTCAAAACATATAACTGCCCATGTCAGCCCCCAACGGTCGACCGTTCCGAAACAGGTTGACCCTGTTCCGAAACACGGGCCGTTTCGAAACCAGTTCCGCAACGGGGGTCTGGCAGAGACCAAACCGTTTCGAAACGGTGCATACCGTTTCGGACCCCTGGGTTCATTCCAGGCACCCGTTCCGAAACGGTGCACACTGTTCCGAAACGCCTGCACAGATTTCAGCAAACTAGCATACCAAAACATGCAATTGATCACTCAAACATGCTCCAAATGCTACCAAACTTTACCATCATGCAATTCAACATATATAGGACATATTTGCATCATCAATTCATCAAAACAACATCACATGCAAAAAGCCCCAATTCTATAGGCATGCTTCCTACACAAGCTAGCTATTCAAGCATTAACTTTTAAAACAAGCCTATAAGGATCCAATCCAAAAACCAGCGTTCAAATCATCATTCAACATACTTAGGGAGTTCCAAACACCTCCCAAAACATACACATTGGTCCCCCATTGCCAAATCATTCAAAAGCTAAAATGTTTAACAAAAACCTTCCATACATTGAGCTCTACTTGTACTTGAACTCTTGCCCTTCTTGCTGCCCTTCAAGTTACTCTAGTGCTCTGCATTATTGAATTAAGAAAACGAGAGAGCGTAAGCAAAAGCTTAGTGAGGAGTGCTCTTTAAAAACCATTCAATAATGCAATTAAAAACATTTACAAAACATGCTTATAATCTACCTTTGCACATGCTCAAAAGCATACTTTAAGACAAGCAATCCCATGCTTCAAAATAACATTTAAACAAGCATCTCATGCTTCACAATATTCTTAACATGTCATATTGGCTCAAGTGATACATTTCATTTATTAAAACAAGTTCAACAACTTTCCCAAGGACTTTTAAACACCTTGGCCCCAAGGACTTTTAAACACCTTGGCCATGGACTTTTAAACACCATGAATGAGGACCACACAAGGACTTTTAACCACCTTTGTGTCCATAGCTTGAATCACCCCAAGGACTTTTAACCACCTTGGTCCCAAGGACTTTTAAACACCTTGGCCCCATGGACTTTTAAACACCATGGAAAGGATCACCTAAGGACTTTTAACCACCTTAGTGTCCGCAACAAGAACCATCCAAGGACTTTTAACCACCTTGATGTTCTTAAGTAACAAGGCTCACTCAAGGACTTTTAACCACCTTAGTGACCTTAACATTTTCAAAACATCACTTGCCAATATACATCTTTTACATCATATAATCCGCTGTTTTAAAGCATTAAACCAAGCCATATTCAACATGCATTTCAAAGCATCAAACCACATTATTCAATGTATAAAATCAAGGAACTCCTACCTAGAGTTACCTTCAACATATGGCTTAAAACATCAGCAAATACCATGCTAAAACATGCTTTCAAAACAGTAATTAAAACATGCAATTCACCAATTTGCATCACAACAAAATCATGGCCACCACTAGAGAGAAAATCCGAAAACTTACACTTGAGCTTAGCAAAGTTGTTTAGACTTAGACTAAGCTCCCAAAACCTTCAAACCTTGGTTTTAAAATCTGAAAACCCAACTTCACTCACCGATTTCCACTTTGCTTCAAGCCAAAGCACCAAAACAAGCTTCCGGATCAACAACTCTTGGATCCAAAGATGCCTCCCCTGTTTCAACACATCAAAGCAGAGGATTAATGCATCATCATGCATTAATTGCTTCAATGAAAGCACCTAAACTCGCTGCTCTCATTCAACCTCCATTTTCGGCCACCAAACACAACCGAAAATGCATCCAAACCACTTCTAAACAAAGCCCAGCCATAAACCAGCAAAACCACACTTCCATTAACATCATAAAACATCTAAAAACCACCTATTAACATCCTTATACCTCCAGCAACATCAGATCCACAAGATCACCACAAAAACTACCTTGAAACACAAGCTAAACTTAGGAAACTCAACCTATCCGGGATTGCATCAATCAAAACTCAATTCCTTATCAATTTAGAGATCATTTAACATCAAAAACACCTCTCAAAACACAGATTACTCAGATCTAACGAAAATCATCAAAAATCATCAAAATCTTGCATAATAAGCCAAGATCCATTTCAACACTTTAAAACCTTTAATTAAACATCAATTTAGGATTGAAAACTTAGGAATTTCAGTAAAGAACTGATAGTTTAGAGGAGAAGGACGTTGTTACCTCCAAACTTGAGTTTCTCCGCTTTTTTGAATCAAAATCCTTGTTGAAACAAGTAGCAATTGAAGAGGTTTTGAAGAAACAATGATTAGGAATCAAATGAGAGTTGAAAGGAGGAATTTAGGTGAGAAAATCAGAAACAAATCTCTGGAAATGGAGTGTTTGGGTTGAGAGAAAAAGAGAGAAAGAAAATAGAGAAGTTAGTTATGAAATTAGCCAAATGGCTTTTCCCTCCTTTTGATATACCTTAAAATCAGAATTATAACTCAAAATATCTTAGAAAAATCTGGAGAAACTCCCTTTGGGTAAATAGCTCCTTAAAGATTCAAAGTTTCAACCCTTTATAAAACAGCCACCAAACTTACGAAAATTACATTTTGGTCACTAGCCAAAATGTCACCCTTCCAAATCTCATTTTCCAAAATTGATTTCACAGTTCACTTAATTATATTAAAAGATGATTTTAGAACATTTTTCCATATTTTTAATGCAACCCGAACTAGGCTTTCCTAATTTAACCTCTTATGATTCGAACAGCACTTTGACCGACCGGTCAACGCCCAAGACTTCTAAGCCCAAAACCGGGGTGTTACAAAAGATGGTTTCACTTGCAACTCAGCCACAAGACCACCATCACGCGAAATACTTAAACTGGCAAACATAGCCCTCAACTCAACAGCTACCTTTCTACTCAAGGCATCCGCTACAACATTAGCTTTTCCAGGGTGATACTCAATCGTCAAATCATAATCCTTGAGCAACTCCACCCAACGCCGCTGTCTAAGATTCAACTCCTTCTGAGACATCAGATACTTCAAACTCTTGTGATCAGTGTACACAGTACACTTCTCACCATACAGATAATGTCTCCAAATCTTCAAAGCAAAAACCACCGTAGCCAACTCGATGTCATGCGTAGGATAATTGCGCTCATGCACCTTCAACTGCCGTGAAGCATAAGCCACCACCTTACCCTCTTGCATCAACACACATCCCAAACCAACATAGGACGCATCACTATACACCACAAACTCTTTCCCTGATTCAGGTTGAACCAAGATAAGAGCTTGCGTCAAGGCTGCCTTAAGCTTCTCAAAAGCCTGTTCTCTCGCTTCCGTCCACTCGTACTTAACATCCTTCTGCAACAACTTTGTCAAAGGTGCAGCAATCTTTGAAAACCCATCCACAAACCTCCGGTAGTATCCCGCCAAACCAAGGAAACTACAGACTTCGTGAACAGACTTAAGAACCTTCCAATTCATCACTGCCTCAATCTTCTGAGGATCAACACGAATTCCCACAGCAGAAACCACATGACCAAGAAATACCACTTCCCTAAGCCAGAACTCACACTTGCTCAGCTTGGCATAAAGCTGATTCTCCAACAAAGCTTGCAACACAATTCTCAAATGCTCTTCATGCTCCTCCTCAGTACGCGAGTACACGAGGATATCATCAATGAATACCACAGCAAACTTATCCAAGTATTCATGAAATACTCGATTCATCATGTCCATGAAAGCTGCAGGAGCATTTCTTAAACCGAACGGCATCACAAGGAACTCATAATGCCCATACCTCGTCCTGAAAGCTGTCTTTAGAACATCCACATCTTTCACCTTCAACTGGTAATACCCTGACCTTAAGTCAATCTTAGAGAACACAGCTGCTCCCCAAAATTGATCAAAAAGATCATCAATTCTCGGCAATGGATATCGATTCTTGATAGTCAACTTGTTAAGCTGACGATAATCAATGCACATTCTCATAGTGCCATCCTTCTTCTTCACAAACAAGACCGGTGCACCCCAAGGTGACACACTCGGCCGAATGAACCCACGATCAAGCAACTCTTGCAATTGCGTCTTCAGCTCCGTCAACTCTTTAGGTGCCATTCTATAAGGGGTAATGGACACTGGAGTTGTGTTCTCATACAGCTCAATCCCAAACTCCACTTCGCGATTACGAGGCAATCCAGGCAACTCCTCAGGAAACACACCAGGGAACTCTCGCACAGTCCTGATATCTTGCACACGCAACTCCTTAGAACTAGGATTCATCACAAAAGCTAGGTAAGCTTCACAACCTTGCCTCAGCATCCAGCTTGCTTCCAATGTAGACACCACATTGGTAAGAAACTTCACATTCTCACCAACCACAACCACCTCGTAATCATCCGCAAGCTTCAACGAAACTCGCTTATTCTCACAATCCACTACAACTCGATGCTCAACAAGCCAATCCATACCAAGGATTACATCAAAACCATAGAAAGGTAACTCCATAAGATCAACAGGAAAAACATGATCTTGCACAACCAAAGGACATCTTCTATAAAGCTTTCGAGTCACAATAGTCTCACCAAAAGAACTAGTGACACGCATACCAACATCCAAAGACTCAACATGCAAACCAAGCAATTCAGCATGCTCACGCAAAATGTATGAGTGCGTAGATCCAGAATCAACCAAGGAAAGTAATGACAAGGATTGCAAAGTAAAAGTACCTACGATCACATCTGTGTCATTCCTCCCCTCCCTCTGAGCATACACCCTAGCCTGGCCGTCACCCTCAGGCTGAACAGCTACAACATGGGCCACATTACGTCCACCATCCTCCCTACGCTGGAAGTTACCATGGCCGCGCCCACGACCTCTCTGTGGTGCAACAACTACAGGAGCACGCCCTTGGCCACCAGCCAACATAGGACACTCTCTCCTCAAGTGATCCGTAGATCCACAGTTCCAGCACGAATTACCAGCCGCCACAACAGGAGCTTGCACCTCCCTCACAGCTCGAGGACAATCACGCTTCATATGGCCACGCGATCCACATGTCCAACATGCGCTTGGATCAGCTCTTGCCTTGCCTCCCTGAGCAGGTGCACCACCACCTCGCTTAGCTGAAGACTGATACCTCTGATCACGTCCCCTCTTGTTCCGTCCACCACCGGAACTATACTCAGCAACTCGCTTACCAACACTTCTAGAAGATAAACCCAAGTTCATCTCAATGTCCTTTGCTCTGCCAACCAGCACATCAAAATCATTATACTCAGCAGCCAGCATATACGTCTTTACTTCCGTCACCAAACCATAACGGAACCTTTCACACCTCTCCCGTTCATCCGGGACAAGCTCAGGTGCGTACTGACTGAGTCGGACAAACTGAACTTCGTACTCAGCTACAGACATGCTCCCTTGGGTAAGAGACATGAATTCCCTTTTCTTTTCATCTAGGTACCTCACACCCAGATATCTTCTCTTGAACACATTCTGAAAGAACGTCCATGTCACATCAGCATCCGCCATCCCAGAGATAGTGGTTGTCCACCAAGTATAAGCATCGTCTTGCAACAATGATACCACACAGCCCAGCTTCTGCACATCAGTGCAATTCATTTGACCCAAGATTCTCTTGGTACTTTCCAGCCAAGACTCAGAACCTTCAGCAGACAAACCCCTGAACTCAGTCCCTCCCAGACTGCGCAAACGTTCCAAAGGTAGTCTAACACCAGCATCTCCCTAATGCCCAGCTCCTTGAGCTCCAGCTACCGCTGCTCGAAAAGCACCAGCAATAGCTTGAACCAACATTGACATGTCAGGAACAGTTTGCCCCTGACCAGCTTCAGGTCCTGCGACCCCAGCACCGGCTGCAACATCAGCTCCTTCACCCTCAGCACCACCACCACCAGGCGGAGGAGGTAAATCCACAGCATTTTCAGCGTTCTCATCGCCCTCATTTTGAGCCATAGCTCGCGTATTAACCCTTAATTCTCTACGACGTGCCATTCACTAACAATGCAATCACAATGCAACAAACAAAGTCAGGCTCAGCAAGGTAAGCAATCCAAGTACTCAAGCTCATTTACACTTAAAAACAAATCATTACATTAGCTTTGATTTGGCAATGGGTCCCCCTAACATGCTTTCACCACAGCATACACCACAATTGTAACATGCTTACAATTCACGAATCATGCTTTCACTCAACAAGCATACAAAGCATTCAAGCACTTAACACACATTCATCAGTTCCCAATTACTCGAGAACTCAGCTCTGATACTACCAAATGTAACCCCCTTAACCCGGCCCAGACGGTTGAACCGAATTAAGAAGTTTACACGGGGAAAACCAAAGTCAACCCGAAAGTCAACCTTGATTAACGACCCTCTTTTTTTAAGTCTTATCTAAATGCACATTAACCCTAGATGTGTTCACAAGAACAACATACTCAAAGATCATAACAATCAAAGAACATTTAGGGACTCAATTGCACCATTTACAAGTTTAGGGACCAAATTGTAAAATCTAAAAATTTTAAGGACTTAACCCAATTAAAAGTTACCAATATGAAATTAACCATCTTTCATGCTTCTCTGCCAAATTTCAGCTCAAACGGACATCTCAAACTCATTCAATTGCATAAACAAGGTTCAGGACTAAAACGCAAAGGTTTCAAAACATATAATCGTCAATTTCAGTGCCCAACGGTCGAGTGTTCTGAAACGGGGATAATCCGTTCCGAAACGCGGGACCGTTCCGGAACAAGTATCGAAACAGGGCTTGGCAGTAGCATTTTCGTTCCGGAACGGTTCCTCCCGTTTCGAAACGCCTAGGCCATTTCAGGCCCCCGTTCCGAAACGGTAGCACCCGTTCCGATACGGCCTGCCCAGATTTGCAGAATTTTGCTGGTTAAAATCACAATAGACCCATCAAATATGTTCCAAAAGCAACCAAAACATACCAGCTAGACATTACATGCATAAGGAACATAATTGCATCAACCATACTCAAACATGGCATCAAATAAGCAAATCCCCAACTATAGGCATGCATCCTATTTAGAAAACCATTCAAGCATAGTAATACCAAACCAACTTCACAAAGGCCAATTACATGTTTCATCATCAACAACAACATACAACCAACTTAGGGAGTCTAAAACATCTCCCAAATCAACAACATAGGTTCCCCATTGCCAAATGCCCAAAAGCTAATAGTGTTAGAAAACATTCACCATACATGAGGTTAAACCTTCACTTGGATTCTTGGCCTCCTTGCTGCCCCTAATGCACTTCAATGCTCTACATTAATGGTTCAAGAAAAGAGAGAGCGTAAGCAAATAGCTTAGTGAGGAATGCTCATTTAAAACCACTCAATAATGCATTTATAAAACACCTTTATAAACCTTAGTTCAAAACAACATTTATACATGCACATAAGCATTTAAAACAAGCATTTCATGCTTCAAGTTATTAACATGTCATATTGGCCACAAGTGATAATCATAATCCTTTTTCCATCTCAAAATACAATCAACACAAGATCCACACATGGACTTTTAACCACCATTGTGATCTTACAATTCACAAGGACCACACATGGACTTTTAACCACCATTGTGTCCTTAGCACAAGAATCACCCATGGACTTTTAACCACCATGGTGTTCTTACAATCCACAAGGTCCACACAAGGACTTTTAACCACCTTTGTGACCTTAACCAAGAATCACCCATGGACTTTTAACCACCATGGTGTTCTTAAAATACACAAGGTCCACACAAGGACTTTTAACCACCTTTGTGACCTTAACCAAGAATCACCCATGGACTTTTAACCACCATGATGTTCTTAAAATACACAAGGTCCACACAAGAACTTTTAACCACCTTTGTGACCTTAACCAATCTCAAGACATCACTTGCCAATATACATCATTTAACAACAATATTCCACTGTTTTAAAGCATTTAACAAAGCCATAATCATCATGCATTGTTATGCATCAAAACCACATTTAACAATGTTCAAAAACAAGAATCTCTTACCTTGAGCATCCTTCAACACATGGCTTATAAAATCAGTAATTAACATGCTAAAATATGCTTTCAAAACAGAATTTAAAACATGCAAACAAATCACATTGCATTCAACCAACTCATGGTTCATCAACAAGAGAGTTCTTCTGAAAACTTACTCTTGAGTTTAGCTAAGTTGTTTAGACTTAAACTAAACTCCCAAACCTTCAAAACATTGGTTTCAAAGCTGAAAACCAAAATCCACTCACCGATTTCGTTTCGCAACTTGCCGAAACACCGATCAAGCTTCCGGATCACCACCACAAAGATCCGAAGATGTCTCCCCTGTTTTAAACACATCAAAGCAGAGGATTAATGCATCATCATGCATTAATATCTTGAATTAAAGCACCTAAACTCGCTGCTCTCATCCACACTCCATTTTCGGCTACCAAACACAACCGAAAACACATCCAAACAACTCCACAACACTACCCAGCCAAGATCCATCAATTCCAAACATTCTTAAACCTCAATTAACATCCAAAAAGGATCTAATCACATCCTTATACCTCTAGCTATAGCAGATCATCAAGATCATCCCAAAACCACCAAAAACTCAAGTAAAACTTAGGAAAATTAACCTATCCGGGATTGCATTGATTAAACCTCAATTCCTCATCAATTTTACATTCATTTAACATCAAAAAGACACCTCAAAACAGTGCCCAATCAATCCATACGAATTTCATCAAAAATTAACCAAATCTTGCATTTTAAAGCCAAGATCAAGAATACAATTGTAAAACCTTTAATAAAACACAAATCAAGGATTGAGAACTTGGGAATTTCAGTAAAGAACTGAGAATTTAGAGGAGAAGGACGTTCATACCTCTAAACTTGAGTTTCTCCCTTTTTGGAACCAAGATCTTGAAAATCCAATAAGCAAATGCTAAGGTTTTGTTGAAGAATTGATTAGAGATAAAATGAAGGTTGAAATCTCATCTTTAGTTGTCAAAATCAGAGGGAATTTTGCTGGAAAAATGTGTTTGGGTTGAGAGAAAAGTTGAGAGAAAAGAAAATGGAAATTTGGAGAAAAGTTAGTTAAAATGACAAAATATCTTTTCCCTCCTTTTTACCTTTTATTAAAACCATTAATTAAACCTTTAATATTTAAGAAAAATCTGGAGAAACTCCTATTGGGTAAATAGCTCCTTAAAGATTCAAAGTTTCAATCCTTTTTAAAACAGTCACCCAGTTTTCGAAAATTACATTTTGGTCACTAACCCAAAATGTCACTCTTCCAAACCTCATTTTGTAAAATTGGTTTCACCATTCTCTTATATATATATAAAGGAGGATTTTAAGATATTTTTCCATATTTTTAATGCAATCCGAACTAGGCTTTCCTAAATTCACCCTTTTATATTTGAACCGCAACCCGACCGACCCGGTCCAAACCCAAAACTTCTAAGCCCAAAATTGGGGTGTTACAGGAAATCATTCTTAAATTCTTAAATGTGTCATAAATGTTAAAGCCCTACTTCTCTGAGGGTTAAAATTTTGCCATAGCATCTGTCTCGAGCTAATTTTTTGCCACAACATTTTCTTTTTTCTTTCTATTCATTGCTTGAGGACAAGAAATAGCTTAACTTTGGGGTGTGATGACTTTTTAAAATGCTTATATTTTACACCTTTTTGCTTAAGTATTTGTTTGTTCTCGAGGTCATTTCATAGTATGTAGGTGCATTTAGAGCATATAGTTGCATGTATCTTTACTTGTTGGGTCTATGGCTTTATTTCATGAGACTAGATGTTGCTTGAAGGGTGTTTATTGGTATGGTGTTGTGCAGGCTGATGCTGAAGCAAAGCAATGAAGGAAAATGCTATAGCAAATTGGACAGCAATGATGGGCGCGTAAAAAGACAAAGTAACGTGCACACGTTGATTGCCCACATGTGCAAACCCTCTTTTGTATGTTTTTGCGCCACATGCATATGGAATATTCCCTGGACGCTAGAGAATTTTTAGGGCACAAAATCCTAGGAGCCTCCACTATATAAAGGACACAAGACACTCATTTAAGGGAGAGTGTGAAAAGGTGACAAAAAGGCTAGGGAGAGAAACCTAAAGGCGAATGTTTTCTTCTTTCTCCTCCTCACTTGGTGTCCTCCATCGTAGAAGCTCCAAGGGTCTGACCTTGCTGACCTTGAGAGAGGTGGCAAGCCTAGGGCTTTCGTGGCACTGCAAGTTCATCGCAGATTGGGAGTTCTCCTCTTCCCTTTCTGTTGCTTTAGCATTTATTTTATATCTGGAAAAATGGGTTGTATGAACGAAGATACTTCGGATGATATTTGCCCAGCGATGAACTGATTTAGGTGGCTAGGGCTATTTAGATGATCTATGCTTTATTTTTTTTATGAATGTTTATTTATCACTTGCTCATATCTATGCTTTGTCTATGTTTTTATATGCTTAGGGTTGTAAGAGCATTCGAGATCTTGCCTTTCCTTAGGTGTTAGTTGAGGTTAGTGGTCGAGAGAGCTTTCTTTAACCTACATAGACAATGGAGTTATATGCTGAGAGGCACATCTCTAATCCACCTTAGAGATAAGTGTTGGGTTTCAACGGCTAAGAGGGATAGATCTTTAAGGGTAGGGGGAGTGTTAGAGTTTACGCTAAGAGGTATTGCAGTAGCATTTCTTGCTCCCATTTTCCTTGGTAGAAATAGTTAAGGAGCACCTTGAGTAAATCTTGCCGAGCATAGACTAAGTTAGAGAGGTAAACCCTAGTAGAGAGCTAAAACATAGGTAAAGCAGGCAACCCAGCCAGTCATTCCCAAGAGAGTTTCACACGCGTAAGAGGACCTGTTTGTCTACTAATTTCATCACGCTATCTTTTATCTTTATTTGCTACAACATTTATATCTTTGCTCTGATTTGCTACAACATTCATCATTATGTCTTGATTTGCCACAGCATTCTCCATTTACATTTCGTGACACGTGTGTGCTTAAGCTTACCTCGAAACACCTCCAATCCTTGTGGAGATGATACTCACTTACCACTTTATTACTTGTTCGACGTGTATACTTGCACCATATTTGCGTGTCATTTATAGTACATCACACGCAACAACAGAGACGGTAAGCATCTAAATCTTCGTACGACACGTAACTAATGTATAATTATTCTTGTTTTAATATATCAACAATATTAATGCTAACTAAATCACCTTTTACGTGTAATACGTTTGGGGTAGGAGAGAAGTCGGTGAAGAAGTTAAATGGCTTTCTCAAGGTCCGGACAGAAGTGTTAAAAGATATAATCCCTTTCTCATTAATGGGTTTAGGTTCCACACAAAATCTTGAGAAAGATTACGGAGGTCACAAAATTGTGGAGTAGTTGTTACTTTTTCAACTACAAGTTATGCTAGTGCTATGGGCAATCATCTTGTAGAAGGAGATGTTGAATATTATGGAATTCTTATAGACATTATTGAATTGGATTATTATGGCAATCGAAAGGTTGTGTTATTTCGCTATGATTGGGCTGATGTAAATACTACTCGAGGCAGCAAAAGAGATCAATTTGGTTTCACAATGGTGAACTTCTCTCGATTAATTCACACGGGTCAACAATTGATGGATGAACCATATGTATTTTCTTCTCAAGTCAAACAGGTTTTCTATTGCCATGATCCATTAGATAAGGGTTGGTCTGTTGTACTTTGTAACACCCCTAGAGACTTGATAGACATCGGGGATGGAAGTAGAGATGACATTGAAATAAGATCAGAAACTTTGCCTTTTGCAGCACAAAACATAGATGAAACAATCATTTGTTCTAGTTCCCAATTCCAATGGGTTCGAGATGACATGGATGAAGATTATAATGAAAACTGAGTACATAACAATGTAGTAAGATTTATTTCTTAATTTCTTAATTTATAATGTTTAACGTCTAACTTGATGTTGAATACATACATTAATAGTATTGTCATTTGGTAGTAAAAAAATTTGTTTGTTTATTGCAGATATTATGCTTAGGCAAAAGTTAAGTGATCTGCGGATGGTTCAAGTTCCTCGAGCAGAAGAAACAGTAAATAATGAGAGTTCTTCTACTGTTGGATCTTTAGATGTTTCAGAAACAGTTGAGAATATGGAAATAGAAGGTATTGTTAAAACTTTATTATAACTTCTAACTATTAACTTGATATTAAAAATTGTACTGAATTATTTCTTATGTAGGTGACAATGGTCGAAGGCGCAAGACTAGAGGGCGCACGACATTGAATGAATTGTACGAGCTTCCTCTTGGGGAACGTGTGAAAGTTTCACGTAATGATGTCATCCAACCAATTGGGGAAGAAGAACGTGTTTTGGCCAGTTACTTAGGCAGTGTTGCACGTAATGCTACAATTTTGCCAATCAATTATGAGTCATTGCGTCAAATGCCGAATAGTAACAAAAACCAGGCTCTAGATCTGGTTAAGGTAATAATGTCATTGAAATATATAATTCATTACAGTTACATAATAATGATATTTACTTTAACTGTGTAATTTGTAGGATAAATTTTCTTTGGAGGCTTCTAAAGAACTAATGTTTTGATAGTATAATAATTGAAAAATAGTTTTGGACTAAATTGAAAAGATTTCAAATATGCTTTTAAGTCCAAACAACTTGGAAATAAGTTTGTGGTTGTTTTAAATGGTTTTGGCAAGGTTTGAAACGTTTTTAAGTAGCCAAACCAGGGTTTTCAAGGCACCCGTTTCGATACAGGGTAACATGTTTTGAAACTGCCAAAACTCGTACCGAAACAGGGCTTGCCCGTTTCGTTACGGAGGGTTTCGGTTTCGAAACACCCCTTTGGTGTTTCGATACGCCCAACGGTCAAAACCTCCCAATGGCTATTTCTCAACGACTTTTTAAATGCAGCTCAACAATCACTCATACCAAAATGGTTTGTAATCGTTTCGATACAGTTCATATCGTTTCGATACGGCCAGAGGCATTTTGATACGGCTTGCTGCATCAGACTTCAACGGCTAGTTATGAAGAAGGTCGTTTCGATACGGGCTCACGTGTTCTGATACGGACAGCTGCAGAACATCATTAATGGTGGGAAATAAAATCTCCAATGGCTCCAAAACATCCCTAACGGCTAGTAACGCCACAAACTCAATTGGGATTATAAATTGAAGGCTGGAACACTTGAAGAATGTTAGAGACAACATCCAAGCAATATGGTCAAGAGAATTAGAATCTAAATCTTTATTTTACTATTCTCTTGTACATAGTCTTTAGAGAGTGAGCTTTATTGTAAATCTTTCTACTCTTGTGAGCTTAAATTTGTGTAAACACCCACCTTGTGAGGTATTAAGTTTACCAAACAAATTCTATGTAAATGGAGAGGTTCTAGTTTAGCCTTGAGAGAAAAACTAGGGTTGGTTCTATCTTAGCCAAGTCCAAAAGATAGGGTTGTAACGGTTTCCTCCTAAACCGTGAAAGGGGGACGAATTCATTGTTGAGTGAATTAGGAAATCCTTAGTGGTGTTCTAAGGTAGTGGATGTATGTGCTTGTTAGAAGGTCAAACCGCTCTAAAATCATTGTGTCACTTGTCTACCTTTATTTCGATTTTAGCCAATTCAACAACCAAACATTTACAACCATCCTTGACGGTTTCGGTGGTCGATTTGAGCGTGCTACAAACCCAACAGTTTCAGATGACTATTTGAAAAATGCACTAGGAAAGAAATGGGGAGACCATAAGAGCGCATTGAAGAAGACATATTTCAAAAATAATCTCAACCTTCAAGAAAAGCTACAAAATGTCCCACAAGGATTGCTCCGATATCAGTGGGAAGATGAAGTTAGGTTTTGGAGTTCAACTAAAGGAGATGTAAGATCGATCCACTTTAAAAAAATAATACTGTCATTATAACATTGACTTTATACGTAATGTAAATTTTAAATTGTAGGAGGGAGAGCGCATGGAGTTGCTAGCAAACAGTAACTGAAGTTTACTCACACTGCTGGGTCGAAGAGCTTTACTCGTATAGCTAATGACGAGCTATTTTTTAACTATTGATTGTTTCAATGTATTATTTTTTCGTAAGTACTAATTTCTATTATACGTTGTAGCAAGTTGCGACTGGTACTAGTGTTGGGCGGATAAAGCTCTTCGAGATTACACACACCAAAAAGGATGGCTCTCTTATGACTCCTAAAGCTGCAGATATTATGATATATTTGTTGAAAAAATATGGATTATGTTATAATTATATCAGTAGTATAACATTTTTATTTTAAATAACCTTTTGAATTTGTTCACAATTTTTATTTGATTATCAGGCGAAATTGGGGGGAAAAGTGTGGAGTATGAAGCTACGGCTTCAACTGATGGTTCTACTAATGTGCATGAGATGGAAAATCAATTTGTTGCTGATGTTTTGGGTCCTAAAAGATATGGTCGGGTTCGCTGTCAAGGATCATTCATTACTCTAACAAGATATTTTGGACCTAGCTCATCTCAGTACATGCCATCACAGAGCCAGTCTTCGCAAGCAGAAGTTAATCGTTTAAAACAATAGTTAGCTCAATTTAAAGTCGAAGTAGCATCGAAGGAAGCTGAGAGAGAAGCGAAGGAACTTGAGAGAGAAGAGAGAGAAGCTAAGAGACAAACGAGAGACGCTGAAAGAGAAGCACCATATCAGGCTCTCCAGAATCAATTTCAAAAATGATGGCGAAGTTAAAGAAGAATCCTCCATCTTAGTTGATTTTAGATTCGTTCATGTGTGCATTGTAATGAACTTTGAATTATATTTTAAACGCTGAACATTTTAAATTTTGAATTACATTTTAGTATTATTTCTACTTCATTTGCTTTGGTTGGTTGATAAGTATTTCTACTTCATTTTACTATTATTTTTTATAGGTTAAATTTGGGTACTATAACATCAAAAATGAGGTTTTGTAAAGACAGTAATCTTAGCGGCGTTTGCTAACAAAAGCACTACTAAAACATTGCTTTTTGTGGCGTTTGTGTACCAAAACGCCGCTATAGGTCATGATTTTTCGTGAAATTTTTTTAACATAAACGCAGTTATCTTTTGCGGTGACGCTTACAGTGGCACTTTTTGCGGCGCTTTGACTATCGCCTCCAATGTTTTTAGCGGCGCTTAAAAATGCCACTATAGAGCAAAAAATGTCGCTAAAAATCCAATATGGTGTAGTGACAGTATCGTATAAACAAATGTGTTAACCTGAGCAAACGTTGCATCAATCAAAAAATAATTTTATAAAATATAAAATATTTTTTTTTCTGTTGACTTATCATTATGTCAAGTCATGTTAAACTGTTTACTACCAGTTCTCGAACAATTTTCATCCGCAGATGGGTCATCTTGATCGAATATAAAACGTTGAAGGTTGAATTGCTCCAAAAAAATAGAGACCAAAGTGACTATTTAATTAAACGTTGGAAGTATTTTTTTTGACTTTATACCTTTATTTTTTTCGGATTCCTAGCGGTACCAAAAAAGTCTTCCTTGTCTCTGAGCTCCCTACTACTCTTATCATTTTCCTTATTAAAGGCCCAAATTCATACTTCTCATTGTTATTTGGATTGTCATCACCATCCTTTTCATGAAGCCTCTCATCAACCTCTTCAGAGCCATCCTCACTAATAATGAATGTATCGAAAACAAAATCATGCTTCATCTCAATTCCTTTTCATTATAATTTGGGACGTCCTGTTCTTTGATTAACTTGAGTAAGAGTGATTGGTCTCAAAGTTAAATGTTAGAGGTATAAGAGGAAAATATAATTTAATAAACAACAACAGCGTTTTCAAATACAAAAATCGACGGTACAAAGTATACAAAGTATACAAAGTATCTTGGTTTCCTTCGAAACTGCAACTATAGAATACTTCTAAAATAGCCTGTTTTGAACTGCTACCGCCTGGTGCTTGATCACTCTAGCGGTGTTCTAGAAAGTTATGTTTAAATCCTTGTGGAACTCCACTTCTCTTTTTAGAAATTTGTTAAAGAGTAGTAAACTTAGGTTGAGTAAAATTTTCTTTCTATGCATGTTTTCTTTACAACAAGTCTCTTATCGTTTTTTACATCGTAAAATCTCTTCTCTTCTACGCGCGGTTTTTCCTTTTAGATTTTTCACATAATTTTGTAGTGTTATTTTTCTACGTTTCCATTTATTTAATTATATCGTCATTATTGTCCCGATAGTATAACATTTATTGTGTATAGGGGTGTAAATGAACAGAGCGTTCGACGAACCGTTCGTGAACCATTCGTTTATGTTCATTTATTAAGCTAAATAAACGAGCATGAACAAAAATTTTATGTTCGTTTAATAAACGAACGAACACAAATAGAAGTGTGTTCGGTTCGTTTATGTTCATGAACAAGCTCGTTTATAGGATCGTTTATGGGCTCGTTTAAGAGCTCGTTTATAAGCTCATTTATAGGATGAAAATGCTTGTGGATGAAAATGCTCCTTTATAAGATCGTTTGCAGGTAAGTTTTATTTTGTTGATTTTGTTTTATTTATTTATTTATTGTTAATTTAGTTAACATTTCAGAACATATAAACGAACATGTTCGCGAACGAATAAATCAACACGTTCGTGAACACTTAAGCGAACACGTTCACGAACACTAAACAAATGAACACGAACACCTTCAAAACTAAAAATACGAACACGAACACAATATTAAAAATTTAAACGAACACGAACTGAACATGAACACCTTAAAAAATAAACAAACGAACATGAACATAGTCTTGTTCGTTCAAGCCCGGTTCATTTACTCCTAATTGTGCAGTTTCACTTACACGAACATAGTCTTGTTCGTTCAAGCCCGGTTCTTTAGCGTTTTGTTACTTTTTTGTCTTTGGTATTTTGGATAGAGGCTTTTTATGAAATACATAATAATATTCATTTGTACGCTTTTTTACTCTAATAAAATTATAGTTGCTGATAAAAAAAATTATAAACACTATATTATTTGTAAATATTTTTAAAATATAATTAATATCGTAAACATACAAAATATAACATAACAATATTATAAATAAAAAATTATAGATTTGATTATGATATATATTAAGATTTTTTGGTGTTCAGATTTTTTAAAGAAATGCAAATGATAAATAACAATAATATTCTAGATAGATTTGTTGAATTTGAGATATTTTTTAGTGAAATGGACAACGAATTTGCGTTTATGAGGGCACAAAAAGAGTACACTGAAAATTTTGAGATCTAACTATTGTTGATGACGATGATCGGTGGCAATCGGTGGTGACTAACGACCATGCTGAGGGATGGACTTTAATGGAGACTTTGATTGAATTGAGGGGTCAATAATATTTTATCTAAAGTTTAGAGGGTTAAAATGATGTTTCATCTAAAGTTCATGTGTTAAATTAGTATTCTATCTAAATGTCAAGTGTCATATTAAAAAAATTAACTCTTTTACCAACAAGTGTTGGGTGCATTGGTAAAACACATTGCACTCCCAAGGAGAGAATGTGAGCTTGAACTTTGGAGACGATTTTGTTGGGAGGGCAGTCACGCACCCCGAACATAAACCGTAAGACAGACATACATATTATCAAAAAAAAATTAACTCCTTTTACCAAGGTGTCACGTCATCAAATCAATAGGTGTTAACAACTCAGTGATCAAATATAATAAATCAATAACACAAGTGGTTAAAATGTAATAAATCTGAAAAATAAGTGACCAAAATATAACTTTTTTAAAATTGGTGACAAAAATGAAACCTTATGAAACAAAAGTGATCATTCTTATAGTTTACGTTAAAATTAAAGAGCTGATGATGGTTTCCGAGAATAGGGAGGTGTGGGTGTGTAAATCGGGTGATAATGGTCAGTTACATATAGAGGTGGCAAATAGGTTATTCAGTTCGTGTTTGGTTCGGATTATTTTATTTTTAGTTATTTCGGGTCTGATTATTTGGTTTGGTTTCAGTTTCGGTTCGATTTTTATTCGGGTCATTTTAAGTCGGTTGATTTTCGGTTTAGTTGAATTTGGTTCGGGTTAATTTCGGGTCAATGGGAGATCAATCGATTTTAATCAAGTTTTTAGGCCAGTCAATTTTTTACACCATATATTTGACTTTATAAAGACAATATATTTGACTTTTTGGTGAGTTGTGCGGTTGTTCATATCTCATATTTCTTTATTTCTATTAATATCTTTTATTTACTCGGGTTGTCTTCGATTCAGGTCTATTTCCGTTTAACTAAAATTCAGTTCGGTTCGGTTCGAATTGATTTATTTCGGATTTCGAGTAGATTTCGAGTCATGTTTTGGGTTGATTTTAGGTCTCGGTTCGGGTCTCATGTCTCGGGTCAAGTTTACCGGTTCTAGTTACATAGAGTGATGACACTACAAATGATGAGGGGGCGTCTCCAATTTGACAAGTGATTGAAACTTGAGATGATAATCAAGTAGAGAAAAATTGGTTGAAATTACTCTTAGATTAAAGGAAAGGCCTTTGGATGGACATCAAGTGGAATGCATCTCCAATTTAACAAGTTATTGAAACTTGGGATGATAATCAAATAGAGGAAAATTGGTTGAAATTAACCTCGGATTCAATCAAGGAAAGGCCTTTGGATGGACATCGAGTGGAACGCGTCTCCAATTTGGCAAGTCATTGAAACTTGGGATGATAATTAAGTAGAGAAAAATTGGTTGAAATTAACCTCAAATTCAATCAAGGAAAGGCCTTTGAATGTACATCGAGTGGAATGCGTCTCTAATTTGGCAAGTCATTGAAACTTGAGATGATAATCAAGTAGAGGAAAATTGGTTAAAATTAACCTCGAATTCAATCAAGGAAAGGCCTTTGGATGTACATCGAGTGGAATGCGTCTCCAATTTGACAAGTCATTGAAACTTGGGATGATAATCAAGTAGAGGAAAACTGGTTGAAATTAACCTCGGATTCAATCAAGGAAAAGCCTTTGAATGTACATCGAGTGAAATGCGTCTCCAATTTGGCAAGTCATTGAAACTTGGGATGATAATCAAGTAGAGGAAAATTGGTTGAAATTAACCTCGAATTTAATCAAGGAAAGGTCTTTGGATGTACATCGAGTGGAATGCGTCTCCAATTTGGCAAGCCATTGAAACTTGAGATGATAATCAAGTAGAGGAAAATTGGTTGAAATTAACCTCGAACTCAATCAAGGAAAGGCTTTTGGATGTACATTGGATGGAATGCGTCTTCAATTTGACAAGTCATTGGAACTTGGGATGATAATCAAGTAGAAAAAATTGGTTGAAATTAACCTCGAATTCAATCAAGGAAAGACTTTTGGATGTACATCAAGTGGAATACATAATGAAGGGGAATGTGATCAATTATTTAGTCAAGTAGTTAAAAATGTTCATATTATTTTATTTTGCATGAGTTCAAATCTTAACATTTACTTTATGAATTTAACTAATTTTTATTTTATAAAGAAAAAAAATCATATAGTGAGTGAGGAGATAGAAAATAGGCCTTTGTTTGGACCAAATAATGTCCAACAAATCTAGAAAGATAGAACCAAAGTCTTTGGGTGCGGAATACTTCATAACCGACATAATAAAACATTTGGGCTATTTTGAAAATTACCATAAACTTTTTATTTCGGTCCAAAACTAAAATCTAGAGGAATCACAAAAGAAAATAAAAGAGGTCGTCCGAGAAAAACATAACAAAGGATAGACATCATTATCATTATCAGATTTGTATTACATATTCACGAATTAATTGGGTTGAAAACAATAGGGAATGAGGAAGCAATTTTAAAAGGCATTGCGGTTGGGGTCACAAAAAAATAGGTATTGTAGGGAGTACAATAAAAGAGTAAATGTGATACGGCGTTGATTTAAGAATCTTAAACGAGTAAGGTGTCTTGTTTAATTACTGAATTGAACTCATGTTTGACGACCTCTTTGTCGTGGGAAATTTTGGGAATGCTGTAAACAAATTAATTTGAATTGTGTGTGTTTTTGGTTAAGCAAATGCCCTAACTAAGGGAGGCATTGATCGATGTTTTTGGTTTCGAGTGTTGTGCAGTTGTGTTTCTTATATGTACCCTTTAATTGCTAATAAAATAATCAACTTGCTGAGTTAAGAAAAGAAAAAAAACAACCTAATATGCTCTTAAGAACAAACTATCCTTATACCCCACTAAACTAGAAACACCAGAACTTGTTCGCTTTCATCATTTATTTTCAACAAAATAACAAAAGCAGCCATGATCAGTCCCGTAGTGATGAAAAATGAAATATAAGGCGCAACTTTATTGTGGTCTGGGATCAAACAACCTTAACATCAGTCCTGATGTCATCGTGTGGCACGAAAGAACGCCAGAACCAGTGGTGCTTCCACACTTTTTCAAGCATGGAATCAACCGGAACCCCTTTAGTCTCAGGCAACAAGAACCAAGTGAAGACTCCCATTATGAGAATCCATGCGGCGAAGAAGAAGAAGATCCCAGCTTGCATGCGGCACAGCATTGAGAGGAAAGCTTGAGCAACCACGAAGGTGAAGAGCATGTTGGAGCTGACTGCAAAAGCAAAACCGGCGGATCTAGTCTCCAGAGGGAATGTCTCACTCGGAATTAACCAGCCAAGAGGCCCCCATGACCACGCAAACCCCATCACAAACACACACACCATCATCACCACAAAGATTGCTTCCCCTTTGGAAATATTATCACCCATGGGTTTCAACTCTTTCACCAGGATTATACCTATGATAACCTGCATGAATGCACCACATTAGCATATAGCCATATACATTCTAAGTTTGAATTCATTCGGGTATTCAAGGAGACCTAACCTGGGAAATAAGCATCTGGACACAAGCTTCAAGTAGCAGAAGTCTCCTACCAACCCTATCTACTAAATATACTGAAACTACAGTACTAAACACATTAACAAGGCCAGTAATAACGGATGAAAGCAATGCAGCCTCGTTCCCAAATCCCACGGTCTGGAAGAGAACCGGAGCGTAGAACATTATAGCGTTGATTCCAGTAAATTGCTGGAATATTTGCAAACAGATGGCAATCACTAGTGGGGGTCGGCTCACTGGCTTCATTAGTTCGCGGAAAGGCTCCTTTACTTTTCTTGCCCTCTCACAAGCGTGTAGAATCGAATCGAACTCGTCGTCAACATTCTCGACACCACGGATTTTCCTAAGAACCTTTATTCCTTTCTCGACTTTATTCCGCTCAATAAGGCTGGTTGGAGTCTCACAAATGAGTATAGATCCCAGGCAAAGCATCAAAGCCGGGAGAGCAGCAATAGCAAGGGAAATTCTCCAACCATAAGGGTGGATATCTGATGTGAAGTAGTTTATCAAATTAGCCATCAAAATTCCAATAGTAATGCAGAGTTGAAAACTAATGTTGAGTGCTCCACGAATTCTAGTTGGAGCTATTTCAGATAAGAAGAGTGGTACCGCCTGAAATTATTTATATTATTGGGTGAATTGATTAATGTTGGACCAGTACTAATGAAAAGGGTCCAATTATTGAAACTAGTTAGCTTACTTGGTTGGCAAACCCAACACCAAAGCCAAGAAAAATTCTCCCAAAAATTAGCATCTCAAGGTTGACACCTCCAGAGGTTAAAACTGCTCCTGTTAAGAAGAAAATTGAAGCAATCTGCATGGTGGGTTTCCTGCCAGCTTTTGAGCACACCTTTGAAGCCACAAAACTAGCGATGAGAGCAGAAAGGTACAGGCTCGACGTGAACAACTGGAGGACCTGGTTATTGAATTTACAGTAATTGTTTTGGAGAGCATGGATTTTCTTTCTGTACACAGCAGGAAAGAATTTTTCCAAGAAATCATCCATGGATATTACTCCACCTGTCAATCCGAATCAATTTTTTTTTCTGAGCAAAAACAAAGATTCATAAAGCAAAACAAGACAATTACTGTAAATACCTGAAATGCCAATGTCATATCCAAACATCAAACCTCCAAAGGCTGATATGACCACACAAACTATGACATAGACTGTTATTCTTCCTTCATATTCTGTATTCTCACCAGAGTCGCTTACTACGACTGCCGGCGCCATTTTCTGTTAGGGCGAAGAACAATGATTTCTTTTCTGAGATGAAGTGATAAAACAAAAAGAGCAGTACTAGTATTACTATTTACTTGTGATAAATGAAAGTTCAGTATCTCACACCTTGTTTTAGCATGGTTTATATACAGGAGTTGAGAATACAACAAAAATCTAAATTTGGCATTTTACTCAAACTAAAATCACGATAAGATGTCCCAACTGTTTCTCTAATTTTAACCTTGAACTGATTTTATTCTGACGCGGAGTGATAAAAATATGCTAAAACCCGACCCCAAACTCATATTCCCGATCCATCATTTTCGATGTTCACAATGGATTACTTACACTAAACAGTTACTAATTCCGCATAATTTCTTTCTAAGAGTGTATCACAATTTCTATATATGCCTATATCATTAGATATTTTGGTTTGTGTCGGTTTAATACCAAGATTTCTATTCACCAAAATATTGCATAACATCAACAATTTTAGTATTTGGGCTTACATATTCTCGGTAAAGTGTTAAACATTTTGTAATGCTATAGGAATTTCGGGTATTTGGATAAACTACATTAATTTTCGTTTGATTACTACATTTTTTTTTATGAAAACTAAATCTTTTGGTAATGGAGAGAAATTGTGATATTCACTTACATAATTTGAAAAGCGTTAAATATTTTGGTGTATAAATTTTTTTGGTAATTCATTAATAATGATGAGATATTCATAAAAGTATATGAGTATATAATTTGGTATACGGTAGACATTGGTGTCAAGTAACATATTTCTGTATTATTAGAAACTTTTGTATTGTTAGAAAATTAGGTTCCTTTTATAAATTAGTGTACGTGTATGTAAGGGCAGATGCATCATTTTGCATGACGGGTCAAGTAACCCACCATTAAAAAAATAGGATAAACCATAACGACAATCACTAAAACTTTAGCGCGATTTTACTTTGATCATTGAAATAAAAAAATCTTCATTGTAGTCACTAATCTTTTAATTTACGTTCGTTATAGTCATTGTTGTTATCTCCATCAAAAAATATTGATGTGACATGATAAAGTCTTCTTCCCAAAAAGAACATTTTTTTCTTCAAATCTACAACTACTTTCAAGGTCATAATTTCAATTAAAAGAACGGTCATCGATCAATCCCAACAGTGAAAAGATTCGTTTTGCTAGAAGTTTAACATAATTTAGTTTCAAGTTGATCTGATAATTAATAATGGTGAATCAAACTAAAAATATCAATTGAAATTAAAAATTAACTTTACGATCTGCCGTTGTTAACCGTCAGATCAATTTTGTTAAACTAATGATTTTCAAATAACAAAAGATTTTAATTTGATAAAATATTTTAAATATATACTTAAGATTGTAATAACTCACAAAGTATTAAGACGATGTGCATTTAATAAAAATTGTCTTGATTCAATAAGTCAAAACTGTTTCTAAGCTAATTACAATATTTTAAAAATGTTTTTCAAGTAAAGAGGTACACAAAATGCCTTTCGGGAAAAGAGTATTGGTACGGCTTGACTACGTACCAGTACGCCTTGAAGAAAATTTTGTGAAATTCACTGTGAGTATCGGTACGATACCTAACGTACCGATATCGTAACGTTTCAAAGAATTACAGTGAGATATTTCAGTACCGGTATACACCATCAATCAGTACCCCTAACTCCGCACCGATAGTCTCTCTTTGAGTACCGATACGCCCCTAATAGACAACAACTATTTTTTTGTAGTAGGTACCGATGCCCTAGTTCGAGTATTGATACTCATTACTTCAAAAGTGCATTTAATGCGGAAAAAACTCCCTCTAACAGTTATAATTATGATCCCAAAAACCGCAATGGTTGAAAATTAATGAGAAGATATAAAATCAAGTCTTCAAATGTTCTTCAACAATACAACAACATTCTCAAAGCATCCAATCCAAATTCAAAACATTTTAGAGTTTTATTGTCAAATTTCTTGTAAAACACTTTTGTGAGTTTTCATTGAAATCTTTAATTATCAAGTGTTTGGAGAGTTAGCGAGCTTAAGTTTTGTAAATAATATTTTTGAAGATTTTCATAGTCTGCTCATTTGTATTGATATTTTGGAAAGGGTTCATGAATTGTCTAAAGTTATCTAAAAAGGAAAGAAAAATTAGTGGATTTGTGAAATCTAAAAGAAAAGACAAATTAGTCGATTCGTGAAATACTTAGTGTGGCAAGTAAGCTAGTGGATTTAAACTCCAGTTACGGAGCTAAGCCACTCTAGATATCCTTTCAAATTTCTATCCTTTTGCAATTAGTTTCACCAATTTTTAAATTTTCAATTCACACCCCTTGACTTATATCGATTGATCGTTTCACTCAACAATTGGTTTCAGAGCTAGTCGCATTTGAAGATCTTATAACCGCTTGAGAAGATCCAAGGAGTGTTCAATCATATACCAAGTCATTCATGGACTCAACTTCCGAAAACTACTTCTTGAAGGAGTCCCAATTCATCTCTAAGCCTCCATACTTCAATGGATCGAACAATGCATGTTGGACAAAATAGGATGGTATTATTTCTTCAAGCCAATGACTACTTCTTATGATATGTAGTGATATAAGATTCATCTTTTCCTCAAAAGAAAGAAGGTGGCATTTATGTTCTCAAGAGAAAAGGAGAATGGAATGGAGAAGATAAGAAGAACGTGTAACTTAATGCTAAAGCCATCCACATCCTCTTTGTCCCAATGCAAAAGAAATTTGGGATAAACTTGAAGTCACGGTTGAAGGTGTTGAGTGTGTAAAAGTTCTATTATTTACACCCTTTTTAACCCATATTTCTGCTGCATTCAAGCATCATTGCATTGCATTTAGGTTAGTTTTTAGTAAAACATCACAAATATATAAAAGGCACGGATTCTACTAAAAGATGGCGTATTTTGCAGGTTGCTGCCATAGTTGATGAGGAAGGCAGGCGCAGGGCAGAGAAGCAGAAGAGCTGAACTGGACAAGCAGACGATGACGACGAAGCTACTATGGACCTGTCGTGACAGCAAGGTGACAGCAGCTTTACGAAGAGGAAAAGTAAAATGGACCTCGATAGATAGAGAAAAGTCTGCTCGTCTGTCGTGTGAAAGCCAAATATTTTTCCAAGCCCCGGATCAAAAGATATGTCAAGCCAAAGCTCAAGGAGAGGAATTCCCATGAAACAAGGAGGCGGCTGAAAAGTAGGAATCCTTAGAGATTAAGCATTTATTAGAATCTTACTTTTCATTAAAGTTGTAATCCTTGTTAACTTAGGATACTTGAGCCCAAAGCTTATATAAGGGCATAACTTTAACCTAGGAGGCATCCAATACCCCATAACCGAAACCTAAACCCCTCTGCCGTTTACCCGTCGTCGACATGTTCTAAAAACCCCCTAGGGCCACGGGTTGTTTTGTAAAGTAGTTGCAAGGGTTGTTTTGTTTTAGGATTTTTCAAGTTCAATAAAATAAACTTCAAGTTCTCTTATTTCGGTTTTAATATCTTGCAAGAGCATCGGGAGAGCATTGTGAGGTTATCTATTTACTTAGCATCAGGAGAGTTAAGTATACGAAAGAGATAAGAGCGCGTTCTCTAGTTTAGAGTTGAACCATCTCGTGCCTAGGGATAGGGCGAGGTTAAGTGGCTAAGGAAGAATTCATACACATCGGTGTTCATCCTTCGATTCACGCCGGGAGGTATCATCAAAGACGTGATCATCGACAGACTTGGACCTAGGGATAGGCCAAGGCAGATCTGGGATTCTTGCCAAACTTGGAGTACGGAGTTGGTGTGTTCGCTGCCGCGACAGCTAACGGACAGCCGCCGCGACAGGTGCTGTCGGCGACGGGCGCGACGACAGAACTGGATTTCCTAAAACTCTACAATACCTGCACTACTGAGCAATTCAATACCAGCCCATTCTCTCTATCTTGATATTCCAACTTTTTTATTTACGTTTCTCTTTATTATTCTCGTGACAATTCTCTAAACTATTTCTTTTACTTCGTGCAGTGAAATAAGGTGAAGCTATTAGCCCAATCCCTGTGGAGACGATATCCGATACTTCGTATCACTTTACTACTTGCGTCGTGTATACTTGCACTACAATTGCGATAGACTATTTTACACGCAACAAGTTTTTGGCGCCGTTGCCGGGGATTGGCAACATAACTACACCTTTCTTTTATTGCACTTTTCGCTTTTATTTTCGTTTTTCTTTTTCTTTTTATTTTTTATTTTCTTTAATTTTTCTTTTGTGTTTTCAACTCTTGCTTTTCACGAGGTTTTCTTGTTTATGCGCAGATCTAAAAGAGGCGAAGATCCTGAGTATAAATTAGATCCAGAAATCGAACGTTCCTTCAATCTCAAGAAACAAATTCGCCACCTTTTAGACAGAAACGAATACCTCGAGGAACAGCTAGAGAAGATGGCCCGTAATCCGCCCGCTGGTGATGGTATGCCACCTGTCGGTGACCCGCCCGTAGCAGATGGACGACGGTCATGTCGTGACTACATGCTGAACGATCATGTAGAGCTGGAGACCACGCTGCCGGATATTGATGTTGATAACTTCGAGCTTAAACCTGTCATGTTTAGTATGATCAACAATGCCGGGTAGTTTAGTGGTGCTGCAATAGAGGATGCTAGAGAGCATCTCAAAACGTTCCAGGAGATCTGTGGTTCGTTTAGACTCCCAGGAGTTAGTCCGAAGATACTGAGGCTTCGGTTATTCCCCCATTCATTGAGGGACAGAGCTAAAACTTGGTGGAATAAACTTACGCCGGGTTCAATCATGACTTGGGCAGATCTAACTCGTGAATTCTTATCTCGTTTTAATCCTTCGCATTTATCTGAGCGATTACGTAATGAAATTGCTACTTTTCAACAGGAAGACGACGAACCAATGCACGAGGCCTGGGGCAGGTTTACTACTCTTCTTCGAAACTGCCCAATGCATGGATTCCCCGTCTGGAATCAGGTTACGAAGTTCTATAATGCTGCCAACCTACAGACTCGCATCCGAATTGATTCTGCAGCAAATGGGTTACTATTGGACAAGGATTCGGACGAGGCATTGCAAGTTTTGAAAAACCTAGCCAAGAATGAGGAGCAGTTTCCGACTGCAAGAAGAGGGAGTAAACAGGTACTTGCTGTCAAGGACTATGAGGCCGAGAGCACGATGAAATCACAGGTAGCCTTCCTTACTAAAGCAATGAAAAGATTATTGAATGATGATAGTTTACAAGGATTTGCTGTTGAGGAAGTATGCGATATCTGTGAGGGAAATCATAGTAGGGATGAGTGCCCAATAAATGTAGAAGAGGGGAAATATGTTGGAAATTACAAGCCAAATTATAATTCCAACAACTATAATCCCAATTGGAGGAAGGATCCTAAGTTTTCATGGAGTAATCCCAACAATGCCCTGAATCCTCAAGCACACAATCAGAATCAGGGAGGTCCTAGACTGTTGACGCGACAGCAGCTGCCGCAGAACCTACCGCCGCCGCAACAACAGCAGCCACCAGCTGCCACGAGTAGTATATTGGAACAGACTCTGGCCACTTTTATGTCTCAAACAGGTACTTACATTGAAAATATGAATCAGTTTGTCAAGAAAACAGAGAATTTCATGGATAAGACGGAGATGAGAATGAAAAATCATGAGTCTACTTTGAAATCTCTGGAGACACAAATGGGTCAGGTGTCGCAACATATTAAGCCAAGGCAGAATGGAGGATTCCCTAGCAATACTGAAAATGCTAGACCGCCCACACATGAGCAATGTAAGGCCATTACTACTAGGAGTGGGAAGAAACTACCAGGGCCGGAAAAGGAAGCTGAAACAGTAAAGGATCCAGCCTTAGACAAACCTGCCGAGGAAGCTGCCCCGACAGGTGATAAACAGACTACTGCCGATGAGCCTGTCACGACAGTAGAAGCGACAGAGGAAAAAAACGATGATTATCGTCCTCAGATTCGAATGCAATGGGAAGGGCGTATTGCTGATTATCGTCCTCCACCACCTTTTCCTCAACGGATACAACAAGCTAAGCATGAATCTCAACTTAAAAAGATTTATGATATTTTTAAGCAGGTTCATATTAATATTCCATTGTTAGATGCCGTTAGGGAGATGCCCGGTTATGCTAAATTTCTCAAGGATGTTATGTCGAAAAAATCTAACCTTGGGGAATTCGAAACGGTAAAGATGACAGAAGGTTGCATAAGCATTCTTCATCGGCATCCACCCCAGAAAAAGAAGGATCCGGGGAGCTTCATCATACCTTGCGTAATCATAAATAAATTCGTGGGTAAGGCACTTTGTGATCTTGGTGCTAGTGTTAATCTAATGCCCAAATCTATTTTTCAGAAATTAGGTATTGGGAAGGTGCGGCCCACGACAGTAACTCTGCAGCTAGCCGACTGCTCTTACGTTCACCCCGAAGGAAAAATTGAAGATATTTTGGTAAGAGTGGATAAGCTTATTTTTCCTGCTGACTTTCTTATCTTAGATTGTGAGGCAGACGAAAACGCACCAGTCATCCTTGGGCGACCCTTCTTAGCCACGGGAAGATCACTGATTGATGTGGAGAAAAGAGAACTCACTATGCGCGTAAACGATCAAGAGATTAAGTTGAATGTTCTCCAAGCGATGAAACATGCTGATGTGGACGAAGAATGCAAGGCTATCATTGAGGTGACCCTTGATCACCCCTGCATCAGGTCGGGCTGTCATGATATAAAATTTGGTCACTGCTGCGACAGCCACCTACAGGCCTGTCACGACAGCGACGACGACAGCACCGACGACAGCGACTCCTCTGAATCCGATACATCTGATACTGAAGGTCAAGAGGAGGTAAACTGGATGGGCAATCGTCCAGGTAAGTTATTCGAACCTTTAAATTATACTTCGGATAACCATTTAATCCAAAAGCCATCTACTGTTGAACCACCTGCCTTATAACTGAAGCCCCTGCCAGGGCAGCTTAAATATGCTTTTCTTTGTTCAAATGATACGTTGCCCGTAATCATCTCTTCTAAGCTGCTGCAGGAACAGGAACGACAGCTAATCGACATGTTAAGGCAGCATACGAAGGTGATTGGATGGACGATAGCAGACATTCAAGGCATTAGTCCGGCGTTATGCATGCACAAAATCTTCCTAGAGGAAGATCATAAGCCGACTATTGATGCCCAAAGGCGGCTAAACCATGCGATGAAGGAGGTAGTGCGTAAAGAGATAATTAAATGGTTAGATGCTGGTATTATTTACGCCATCTCCGACAGCAAATGGGTAAGCCCGGTGCAATGCGTTCTAAAGAAAGGAGGAATGACCGTGGTAACCACCGAGAACAAAGAGTTAATCCCAACCAGGACTGTGACCGGTTGGAGGGTTTGTATGGACTATCGGAAGCTTAACAAAGCTACCCGAAAGGACAACTTCCCTTTACCCTTTATTGATCAAATGCTTGATAGATTAGCGGGTAAACCTTACTATTGTTTTCTTGATGGGTACTCAGGTTACAACCAAATTGCTATTGCACCAGAAGATCAAGAGAAGACGACTTTCACATGCCCCTACGGAACATACGCGTTTAGGAGGATGCCGTTTGGACTCTATAATGCACCTGCCACTTTCCAAAGGTGCATGATGGCCATATTCTCCGATATGGTAGAGGACTTCCTAGAGATTTTCATGGATGATTTTTCCGTCTTTGAAGACGATTTTGAGAGCTGCCTCGACAATCTTCAAAAGGTACTTGAAAGATGTGAAAAAGCTAATCTTGTTTTAAATTGGGAAAAATGCCACTTTATGGTGGATGAGGGGATAGTCCTTGGCCATAAGATTAGTTGCCGTGGGATAGAAGTCGACAGGGCCAAGATAGAAGTCATAGAGAAGCTGCCGCCGCCAACCACAATCTAGGGCATTAGGAGTTTTCTAGGGCATGCTGGGTTTTATCGGAGATTTATTTCCAACTTCTCAAAAATCACGAAGCCCCTCTGCCATCTCTTGGAGCAGAACCGACCCTTTGACTTTAATGAGGAATGCACTGAAGCATTCAAGGTTCTGAAGGAAAAGTTAGTAACAGCCCCCATAGTACAGCCACCAGACTGGACGCAGCCGTTTGAGATTATGTGTGATGCTAGTGACTATGATGTCGGGGCAGCACTTGGGCAGCGCAGAGATAAGCTGTTTCATGTCATATATTATGCCAGCAAGACCTTAAATGACGCCCAAGTGAACTATACCACCACAGAAAAGGAGCTGTTAGTTGTGGTGTTCTCCATTGACAAGTTTCGTTCTTACATACTTGGGACGAAAGTAATAGTGCACACAGACCATTCTGCCCTTAAGTATTTGTTCGCAAAGAAGGATGCAAAGCCTAGATTGATACGGTGGATCCTGCTATTGCAAGAATTCGACCTTGAGATCAAGGACAAGAAAGGGACAGAAAATCAGGTGGCTGACCACTTGTCAAGGTTGGAGACGGGACAGAGTCTACCCATTGATGAGACACACATACTGGAGACCTTCCCAGATGAGCAGCTCTTTGCTGCCGCAATAGCTGTCGCGACAGCCATGGCGGCAGGTAAGTCTTCTGAACTTCCCTGGTATGCTGATTTCGTTAATTATATAGTTAGCGGAATATTACCTTCTGATCTCAATTACCAAGCCAGGAAGAGGTTTCAAAATGATGTTAAACATTATTATTGGGACGAACCTCTCCTTTTCAAAATGTGCGCAGATCAAGTTATTAGGAGGTGTGTACCATAAGAAGAGCAAGAAGACATTCTCCATCACTGTCATGCTTCACAATATGGAGGTCACTTAGGAGGCAACAAAACTGCTGCCAAGGTGCTGCAGTCAGGGTTCTACTGGCCGACACTGTATAAAGACGCACAGGACTTTTACAAGAACTGTGACAGGTGCCAGTGGACAGGTAACATCTCGAGGAGAAACGAGATGCCACTGCAAAACATTCTAGAAGTCGAGATCTTCGACGTTTGGGGGATTGATTTTATGGGACCTTTTCCATCTTCGTGTGGAAATTTGTACATCCTCCTAGCAATAGATTACGTCTCCAAGTGGGTTGAAGCCATCGCCACTCAAAAGAATGATGCCAAGACGGTCCAAAAGTTTTTGCACAAAAACATTTTTTTCTAGATTTGGCATCCCTAAGGCGATTATCAGTGATGAAGGGAGACATTTTGATAATAGGGTAATCGCTGCCGCTTTGAAGAAATATGGTGTCAAGCACAGGATCGCGACAGCATACCACCCACAGACCAATGGACAAGCTGAGATCTCCAATAGGGAAGTTAAGAACATTCTTGAGAAGATGGTTAAACCAACTAGGAAGGATTGGTCTTTACTTATGAATGATGCATTATGGGCATATCAGACAGCTTTTAAGACTCCATTGGGCATGTCTCCATACCGTTTGATTTATGGGAAAACCTGTCACTTGCTTGTCGAGATCGAACACAAAGCATATTGGGCAATCAAGGCAGTGAATATGGACTTGGACAAGGCAGGCCAGAAAAGGTTGTTAGATTTGAACGAGATCGATGAAATACGGACAATGGCCTACGACAATGCAAGGATATACAAGGAGAAAACTAAGAAGTGGCACGATAGGAAATTGCTGCCACGTCAGTTCTGCCCAGGGCAGCTTGTGTTGTTGTTTAATTCTAGATTGAAACTCTTCCCAGGGAAGCTCAAATCTAGATGGTCCGGCCCGTTCCAAGTGGTTCAAGTTTTTCCCCATGGTGCCATCATGATCCAATCATTAAAAGACGGGCACCAATTCAAAGTCAATGGACAGCGCCTCAAGCATTATCAGGGGACTGAAGCCCCAGGAATGCAGGAAGTGGTTACTTTAGGAGATGTCCCACAAGGCATCCCTAATTTAACCTAATTTTATTTTTATTATTTTTATTATTTATTATTTATTAGATTTATTTTATTCGAATAATGTTTTTATTTTTTTCTGTCTTTAGGAAATAAAGGAGTCAAGAAGAAAAGGAGAAGTGACCCAAGCCCACCATCCATCCATCAGCCCAACAAAGCCCATTTACTGAAACCTGTCGTTTCGGCTGCCGCCGCAGACGGATAAGACAGGCTGTCAACAGACTGACACGGCAGACACAGAAGTGTGCGACAGACGCGTAACAGACGCATAATTACGTGTCAGACGTGTCAGACACGCTAAAACGCAGCAGTCGCCCCGTTATTCCCGCCTGCCGTTACGACATTAAATGGGCAGCTCCTCGACCGCTATAAAACCCCGTTTGCACTTTCATTTTTCCTCACTTCTGCTTATTCTTCCTTGCTTTCTCCTCCCGTTTTCATTTGCTTTCTTTATTTTCACAACCCCTGCAACTAACATGTCGTCTAGACAGACCCGCCGCAGTGCTGCCTCAGCCTCTTCTTCAGCAGCCGCAACGCCCTTCGCCACAAAGGAGTTATGGGAGGAACGTGGTTTCGTTTACATCCGACAAGCACCCAACATGGGACTCCGACCGTTCATCACAAGGGCAATCACGGCTCAACTATGGGAGCAATTCGTCGAACAACCTGCAGAGCTGAATGATACATTAGTCCGGGAGTTCTATGCTGCTATCGACAGCAGAATGGCAACATCTGTCACCGTTCGAGGAGTAAAGGTGCCCTTCACAGCTGACAGCATCAACCACATGTTTGGCCTCTACTTTGGCCCTGATGATGATGCCCACCAGAAATTTCTAGACACCCTCGATGCTGCTGCCTATACTGCTGTCATGGCAGAGGTGACAGAGGAAGGAACAACCTGGACCACAAGCAAAAAGAACCCCCATTCTGTCAAAAGGGGGCAGCTCCTCCCTGAAGCCAAACTCTGGAACGCTTTCATCAAAAAGCGTATCATGCCCTCCTCCCATCACACGACGGTAAACCAGCAGCGGCTCACCCTCATTCACTCAATCATGCACGACAGGCCTATCAATGTGGGCCGCTATATGAGGGACAACATCCTAGACTGCACCTTCCGCTCCGACTCCCGCCTCTGCCTGCCGTTCACAATAACCTCCCTTTGCCGTTGTGCTGCTGTCCCCGAGGAGCCCTCCGACAAACTAATGAAGGGCAGAGGCTGGACAGACAACAACATCAACAGCCTCACGGAGCTGGTTGTGGCTACACCTATCTCTTCCTTCAACCCAGCAGCCTCACCAGCAGACTCAGAAGAGGAACCTGCCCCTGAAGCTGACGCTGCAGCCGCCCCGACAGACCAATCTGCCCTCATCCTTGCTGCTTTACAACGGGTAGAAGAGAGACAAATGGGACTCATGACTTTCATCCGGGATTTCACGAACTCCACGGTAAACTTCATTACCCACACTTCAAATTTTCCGGATGTTAATTTCCCTACTTTTCCTGCCCATTATTTCCACATCCCCTCCCCTGTCCACACACCCACACCACCTGCCTCCCCACATTCCCACTCTACCGCCTCCACCCCGTCACCTGCCCCGACGGCAGCAGGCAGTCCACCGGCTGACACCTCTGCCAGAGGAACAAAGAGACCTGCCTCCGATGACAGCCCTCTGATCAGGAGGAATTTGGAGAGGGAATTTACGCCGGTCAAGAGGATAAAACATGTGGCAGACAGGAAATTAATGCCCAAGGCTAGCTCCACCACCAGCAGCACTTGGGACAATGGCAGCAGTTCCGACGTCCAGCTCGTGGAGCAGCCTGCCCCTGAACCTGCCCAGCCTCCTCCACAGCCCAGACGCCGCCGCCAGATCCGTGTCAGCAGCAGCAATGAGGACATTGATTAAATTTAAGCCTTTTTCTTTTTTTATTATCCTGCTGCCTGCTTATATTTATTTTGTGATGTACCTGCCATTTATCTGTCATTTTGCATTGAGGGCAATGCAACCCTCGAGTTTGGGGGTGGCAACCCTCCATCATTAATGGAGTCTTAAGTACATTTTTTTTATTAATTATTGTGTCTTTTATTTATTTAAGTTCTCTTAAAAAAATCAGAAAATATAAAACTGTTGGCTTAAAACTGTGAAGTTAACTTACCTGTCATGACAACTCTGTAGTGGCAGCATCTCTAGGACAGTTTAGGGAGAAGTTTAGAGCCTTTCTATAGTTCTGAAAACTTAAACACCTTTGTGACTGTTATATTGCTTAGATTTCTTTTAGCCAAACTAGAATAGGATGCTTAGAACTTGAATAGCCCCTAGAGGTGCCTAACACTGGCTCTAGGAAAGAAGTTTAGCAAAAGAAAATTAAAAACCTAGAGGTGCCCGAAACCGGCTCTAGGAAGCTAACTAGAGTTGCCCAAAACTGGCTCTAGTAAAACTTAGCTTGAAAATAAAAGAAGCATGAAAATGTGTCTTCAAAAATAAACTTTGGCATAAAAATTTGAGTTAAAAAAGTTGAATATTCTAGTGAAACTAAGAGAGTCTTAGCATATAACTATTCACAAGCATGCACACACTGCACGAGAGCTATAGGGAGATTCCGGACAGATCCTAAAACCTTCCGACAGGTTGCTGCCGCCACAGAGAATGAGCGACGGGTACGGGACAGTTCACTGTTTGAAAGCCAACACAAAAATATTTTCTCTTATTTTAGGTTTAATTGCTTGAGGGCAAGCAAGAACTTGAGTTTGGGGGTGTGTTGAATGTGTAAAAGTTCTATTATTTACACCCTTTTTAACCCATATTTCTGCTGCATTCAAGCATCATTGCATTGCATTTAGGTTAGTTTTTAGTAGAACATCACAAATATATAAAAGGCACAGATTCTACTAAAAGATGGCGTATTTTGCAGGTTGCTGCCATAGTTGACGAGGAAGGCAGGCGCAGGGCAGAGAAGCAGAAGAGCTGAACTGGACAAGCAGACGATGATGACGAAGCTGCTATGGACCTGTCGTGACAGCAAGGTGACAGCAGCTTTATGAAGAGGAAAAGTAAAATGGACCTCGATAGATAGAGAAAAGTCTGCTCGTCTGTCGTGTGAAAGCCAAATATTTTTCCAAGCCCCAGATCAAAAGATATGTCAAGCCAAAGCTCAAGGAGAGGAATTCCCATGAAACAAGGAGGCGGCTGAAAAGTAGGAATCCTTAGAGATTAAGCATTTATTAGAATCTTACTTTTCATTAAAGTTGTAATCCTTGTTAACTTAGGATACTTGAGCCCAAAGCTTATATAAGGGAATAACTTTAACCTAGGAGGCATCCAATACCCCATAACCGAAACCTAAACCCCTCCGCCGTTTACCCGTCGTCGACATGTTCTAAAAAACCCCTAGGGCCACGGGTTGTTTTGTAAAGTAGTTGCAAGGGTTGTTTTGTTTTAGGATTTTTCAAGTTCAATAAAATAAACTTCAAGTTCTCTTATTTCGGTTTTAATATCTTGCAAGAGCATCGGGAGAGCATTGTGAGGTTATCTATTTACTTAGCATCGGGAGAGTTAAGTATACGAAAGAGATAAGAGCGCGTTCTCTAGTTTAGAGTTGAACCATCTCGTGCCTAGGGATAGGGCGAGGTTAAGTGGCTAAGGAAGAATTCATACACATCGGTGTTCATCCTTCGATTCACGCCGGGAGGTATCATCAAAGACGTGATCATCGACAGACTTGGACCTAGGGATAGGCCAAGGCAGATCTGGGATTCTTGCCAAACTTGGAGTACGGAGTTGGTGTGTTCGCTGCCGCGACAGCTAACGGACAGCCACCGCGACAGGTGCTGTCGGCGACGGGCGCGACGACAGAACTGGATTTCCTAAACTCTACAATACTTGCACTACTGAGCAATTCAATACCAACCCATTCTCTCTATCTTGATATTCCAACTCTTTTATTTACTTTTCTCTTTATTATTCTCGTGACAATTCTCTAAACTATTTCTTTTACTTCGTGCAGTGAAATAAGGTGAAGCTATTTGCCCAATCCCTGTGGAGACGATATTCGATACTTCGTATCACTTTACTACTTGCGTCGTGTATACTTGCACTATAATTGCGATAGAATATTTTACACGCAACAGAAGGTACAAATGAGCTGAAGGAGACAAAGATTGGTCTTCTAAATCTTAGCTAGGAAAACTTTAAAATGGATCCAAATGAAGATATCATGATGATATCCGATCGATTCTTCATTATAGTGATTGGGCTCAAGGGATATGTAGAGGTCATTCCAGAGGATAAGCTTGTAAGAAAGCTCATATAATGTCTTCTCGACTCATGGGATTTTAAATATACTGCCAACATAGAAGCAAAGTTGTAATGCCCCAGTTTTGGGCCTAGAAGTTTGTAGGTTGGGTTTAGGGTCCGTTGGATCGAGACTAGAGATCTAGGTTAGTTCGAGATTGGTTCAGGGAAAACCTAGTTTGGGAAGTGATAAAAATATGAGAAAATTTTCTAAAATCCTTTTTAAATATGTATATAAGTGTTTGGTTAAGTCAATGCTGGAAATGACATTTGCAAGGTGGACATTTAGGTTTAGTGACTAAATCGTAAAAATAGAAAACAGTTTTTATTGGCTATTTTGTAAAAGAGCCAAAACTTAGAATCTTTAGGGAGTTAATGCATGTATAATCAGATATTCCCTCAATTTGACATGTTTTAAATGTGTTTAATTAAAAGGATTAAAAAGGGTTTTGATTAAAAGGGAATTAAGCTTTACAAACTTATTTTGACGTAACTTCCATTTCTCCCTTTTCTCATCAGCCAACCACCCATTTTTTTACAAACTTATTTTGACGTAACTTATTTTGCCAAATGTCATTTTCCAAAATTGACTTCACCAAACCCTTATATATATATATATTCGAAGGAATAGCAAGAGATTAGAAGTAATTTTCGCACTTCTCCTCTAATCAAGGTTCTTTAATAAAATTCCCAAGTATTTGGCTCTTTAATTATGTTTCTTAACAACGTTTTATGATTGATTTGAAGGAAATGACTAAATCAAGCTTTAATTGATGATTTTGTGCAATTTTCGTAATCGGTCTGTTTTGACTGATTTATGATTGATTTTAATCATGTTTTGGAAGTTTATTAATCTTAAAATTGAGGTTTAAGCATAGAAATCCTGAAACTATGTGGATCTCTAGTTGATTAGGTTGTTAGAATTAAGTTTTTGTGGTGTTAATGTGATTTTGTGAATGCTGGAGGTATAAGGTTGATAATAGAATGATTTTGGATGTTAATCAACGTTAATAAATGGATGGAAGTGTTAGGTTTTGGCTGGGTCGAGATTGTAGAGTAATCAATGGTGTTTTTGGTTGTTTCGAATATGAGTTTTGGTGGTTTTGGGCAGAGCAACGTGGTAGGATTGCTTGCTTGAGTTTTTAATGCATTGAGATACATCAATGCTCTGTTCTTATGTGGTTAAAATAGGGGAGAACGTTTCAGAAGCAACCAATAAGGTTTCGGGACCTTTGAATGCTTAATTTCGCGTCGGCTATCAAGGTTCGGCGTGTTGGTGAGTGAGAATGTGAATTACAGCTTTGAAATTTAATGAAGGTGGTTTTGGGAACTTAGATGTAAGCTTGAAACGCTTGTCTAAGTTTGAAAGTAAGTATAAGGAATTTCTCTCTCGGTTGTGCTATTTACGAAATGATTTTTATGCACATGGTTTTGAATACATGTTTACCTATTGTTAAAGCATGATTATAGCATGTGGTTTGTTGTTTTTAATGTTGAAATGATGAAGGATGAACATGGTAAGTGATCCTTGTAAGTATATGCTTTATACTTGTGATTTAAAACATGGTTTAATACTTTGGAAAATGATTTATTGATGGTGCTTTGAAAACAGTGAGATATGTGGTTAAATGTGAATTATATTGGCAGATGATGTTGTAAAAATGGTTTATAAATGAAATCGGATATAGTTAGCCGGCTATAGGGTTGAGTGCACTATAAACAAGTCGCCTTGGATGTCGAGGGGTTTTTACGGTGTACCGAATACTCCATCCAAGTACCATAACGATTGATGTATGTTTATGTGGTGTCCCATCTATCGTAAGTGGGGTTATACATCTACCGATGAGTGGTGTTGAGGGGTTTATATAGTGTACCAAATATTCCACCACGAGTGTCACAATGGTTGAAGGTAGCTCCTGTGTGTGAACCTTGAGATGCCGGTGAGAATGTAAGAAGTGTTGGGACAACACTTGTGAATCCGTGTATCCGATATGTTGTTTTGAGAAATGGACTTGTCTAATGATCACTTGTAAGCCAATATAGTTGATGATGTATCACGAGATGGTTTATGTTGAATATTATGATTTATACATAATTTACTCTTTCAGTTTTGTGTTGCGTGTAAAAGAGTCTATCGCAATAGAGTGCAAGTGTACACGATGCAAATATTAAAGTGATACACGAAATATCGGATGTCGAATCCACAGGGACTGGAAATAGCCCTAACCTTGAATTGCTGCACAAGAAAGAGAGAAGATAATTTAATTGTTTGTAGGGGAATACTAACGAACACTGAAGATAAATGATTAAAGGATTAAGGATACAGAAAATAGACCGGTATTGATTTGCTCAGTAGTGCATGTGTTGCACTGTATAGGACTCCTTGTTCTGTCGTTGCTCCTGTCGCAGCAGCACCTGCGGCGGTAGCGGTCTATTGTTGTCGCGCCAGTGATCACACAACTCTGTACTTCAAGCTTGGCAAGAACCCCTGCTGTGACTCGTCCTATCCCTAGGTCCAAGTCTGTCAATGAACACAATACCTCCTGGCGTGAATCGAAAGATGAACATCGATGTTGTTGAATTCTTCCTTAGCCACTTAACCTCGTCATTTCCCTAGGTCCGATATAGTTCAACCATAAATTAGAGAACTCGTACTTATTCCTTTCGTATACTTAACTCTCCCGATATTAAGTAAATGTATAATCTCACAATGCTCTCTCGATACTCTTGTAAGATGTTGAAAGCCAGAATAAGCAAACTTGAAGTCTATTTTATTAAACAGAAAAAATCCTAAAACAATGCAATCCTTGCAACTACTTTACAGAATCAACCCTTAGCCCTAGGGGAAGTTTAGAACATGATGAGAAGAGGGAAAACGACTAGGGTTTAGGGGAAGACGGCTAGAGAAAAAGATATCCTTCCCTAGGTCGAATTACATGCCTTTATATAGGCCTTGGGTTCAAGTTTTCTAATATGACAAGAATATAAGTTTAAATTAAAAGTACAACTTTATTAAAGACTAAATCTTCAGAGTAGATGTCTTTAATTCGTCCTCTTTCCTTACTTTGGGTTTCTTCCTTGAACTTTGGGTTTGGCCTTCATTTTGACCTAGGGCTCAGAAAAATATAGGAGTGCTCTACGACAGACCGGCTTAATTTCCTCTTTCTGTTGAGCTCCACTTCACTTTTTCCCTTCAACATGGTTGTCGTCATTAGCTGCCATGGCAGCGGCCACGACAGCGTCATTCTTCTCGACTATAGTCCTGTGTTCCAGCTCTGGTTCTCCACTGTCCTGAGTCTGCTGCAACAACTACCTGCAACAATAACCAAAATAAGTAGCAACTATGACATTTAATATAACTGTGATGTATAAATGAAATCTAACCTAAATGCAATGTATTATGCTTGAATGCAGCAGAAATATGGGTTAAATAGGGGTAAAATATAGAACTTTTACACACTCAACACACCCCCAAACTCAAGTTTTTGCTTACCCTCGAGCAAATATTACCTAACTAAAATAATATATATATATATATATTGTTTTGGCTTAAATCAGTGAACCCTACATTACCTACCACTTATATCCTATCAAGAACAATACCTCGTCGGGCATTTATGGATTCATTCGGAACCATGTTATAATTCTTGTGTAGTGTGTGCAGGTTTTGTGAACACTTATGCATCTAGACTACCTTAGTATACCAGAATAATTATGCTTACAAACTTGAGGTTATGCCAATTCAATTTTTTCTGGAGGCAATTCTTATGCTCGTTTAGTTTTTTCTGACTCTTGAATTAGTTGCATATTTTCTGGAGGCTATTCTTAGGATCCTTTAGTTTTTTCTAACTTAGCTTAAAAAGAAATCTCCTAAAATAAGTGCAAGGAAGTTTTGCAAGCAATTGAGTCTGAATATTTTTTCTTTCTTTCTTTGTTTTCCTAGAGCCAGTGATAGACACCTCTAGGGGCAGTTTCAAGTGGGTAAACATTCCTATTCCAATGTACTAAAGTAATCTAGAAAGCATAAGAGTCACAAAGAGTGTTGTACAGGGTAGAATCATAGCAAGGCTCTAGACAGATCCTAAAATTTTCTAAAGGCACTATCACGACAGCATATGTCACGACAGGTAAGTTAAGTTTAAAGACTTAAGCCAAATTTTCTCATTTTTAAGCAAAAATAAACTAAACACTTAAACACAATTTCTAAACATAATAGACACTTCATTAATGGAGGGATGTCACCCCCAAACTCAAGGGTTGCATTGTCCTCAATGCATGATAACAGATAAAAAACAGAAAATAAAAACATCACAATTATAATAAAATAGCAGACAACAAAGATAAGATAGAAACTTAAATTTAAGTGCTAGCATCACTGCTGCTGCTGAACTCCAGCAGCCGGCGGGCAGTGACTTTCGTTATTGGTGCTGGCAGAATAATCGGAGAGGCGGAGGCAGTCTTTTTCTTGGCTTCCCTCGGGGGCTGGATTCGAGTAGGTGAGATCTGGGGTGGTCTTTCTGGCACTTGTACCTCCTTGGAAGAGCTGTTGCTGCTGCTGCCACTGCTGCTGCTGCTACTGCTGTCAGACTCCTCTTGGCTGGATGGTCCGTCACCGATGTTGGGCTTCTACCGCTTTATCTGAGTGAATTCCTTGGAAAGGTTCCTCTTGACAAAGGGCTCGCCATCAGATTCCTCCCAAATTGAGGAGGAAGAGAAACCACCAATAAACTCATCAAGGTCGGATGGTGGCTCCTTTCGCTTCTCTCCTCTGGCAGAGGCAGTGGCGGTGTGGCTGCCACCTGCAGCTGTCGTGGCCGGGGTTGGAATGGACGCAGCAGAGGGTGTTCTTGGTGTGGCAGTAGGGGTTGGGGTATGGGCAGGTGTATGGGCAGCAAAATAGTGTTTGGGGAAGACATGGAACTGTACATTTGCAAAATTTAAATTACTTTGAATGAAATGTATCGTTCCTGCTGTGAAGTCTCGGACAAAGCTCATCAGGCCCAACCGTCGTTCCTCCATCTTCTGCAGGGTAGCTAAGATTTGAGTGGAGGAGTTTGCTGGGGGAGCTGCTGCTGTGGGTTGCTGCTGCTCTGCGGCGGTAGGCTCTGTTTGTGTGGGCTCTGCTGGCTCCTCTGCCGCAGCAGACGGGTTGAAGCAGGAGATTGGTGTGGCAGCTTTCAGCTCCATCAAACTGAAGATATTTCTCTTCGTCCATCCTTTACCTCGAACCTTGTGATCTTCAGCAATTTCAGGGACGTTGTGGCCACGACAGATTTCGGTGATGAGGTAGGGGAAGACAAGGGGTCCCGATGGCCAAAGTGCACAGTCCAAAATCCCCTCCCAAATATAGCGGCCGACATTAATGGGTCTCTCGTTTAAAATGGAATGAACGAGAGCTAACCTGGGTTGATCAACTGTGATGTTGTGGGAGGAAGGCATAATCCTCTTTTTCACGAAGTGGTTCCACATTTTTGCCTCGGGAGTGAGTTGAGCGCGTTTCACCGTCCGTGGGTGTTTTGGGTCTGTATTCCACTAGGTCCCTTCCTCTGTCAGTTCTACCATGACAGCGTCGTAGTCCTATACCGACAGGCTCTCCACGAACCTCTTATACCCATCTTCCTTCTTGCCGATGTAGATTCCGTAGAGGGTATTGATATATTCCGGCTCAAGAGGAATTTCCTTACCACGCACTGTCACGGTCGTCGTGTCTTTGCTATCGATGGCAACGTAGAATTCTCTGACCAAAGTGACATTCATTTCCTCTTGTTGGGCAGCAAACATCTGCCATTTAAGGGCTCTGATCTTGCAAGCGATGAATGGTTCGAGCTCGAGGTTCTCCTTGCGTTTGGTGTAGATGAAACCCTCTCTCTTCCCACATCTCCTTTTTTTGGAAGGAAGTGTAGTAGTGGTCATTGGAGTCAGAGGTGGCAAAACGGTTTGGGATTCTGTCGTGGCTGGGTGTGCCTGCTGCTGCGGCAGAGCTAGAGACATCACTTCTTCTTGTGTTTCTGGTACTCATAGTTGCAAAACTGTAGAAAAATGGAAAGAAAATATTCTGAGATCTAGAGAGGTTTATATAGATGAAGGGGTTGCTGCCCGTTGGAGCTGTAACGGCAGGCGAGAATAAGGGGGCCAGCTGTTTCATGGTTTCTGACGCGTCTGTCACGCGTTTCCGTGTCTGATGTGCGTCTGTTACGCGTTTGTGTGTCTGCCACGACAGCGTGGTGACAGGTAGTCTTTTCCGCCTCTGTCGCGACAGTAGTTGACAGACGGTGACGACATACTCCTCCTTTGGGCTTTTTGGGCTGCTGGTGAGATGGTGAGCTGGTTCACTTCTTCTCCTCTCCTTGTTTCCCTTATTTCCTAAAAATAATTAAAATAAAAAACTTAGTCCTTAAATAAAATAATTCTAATTTCCTAATAAATAACAATATATATGTAAATAATAATAATAAAAATAAAATTAAGTTAAATTAGGGATGCCTTGAGGGGCATCTCCTAAAGTAACCACTTCCTGCATTCTTGAGGCTTCAGTCCCCTGATAATGCTTCAGTCTATGTCCGTTGACTTCAAATTAGTGCTCGTCTTTTAAGGATTTGATTGTGATTGCACCATGAGGAAAAACATGCACAACTTGGAATGGGCCGGACCATCTAGATTTCAGCTTCCCTGGGAAGAGTTTCAACCTAGAGTTGAATAACAACACAAGCTGCCCTGGGCAGAACTGTCGTGGCAGCAACTTCTTGTCATGCCATCTCTTTGTCTTGTCCTTGTAGATCCTTGTGTTGTCATAGGCCATTGCTCGAATTTCTTCAATCTTATTCAAGTCAAGTAACCTTTTCTGTCCTGCCTTTTCTAGGTCCATGTTCACTGCTTTGATGGCCCAGTATGCTCTGTGCTCTATCTCAACAAGTAGATGGCATGTTTTTCCATATATCAGCCGGAAGGGTGACATTCCCAATAGAGTCTTAAATGCTGTTCTGAAGGCCTAGAGTGCATCATTGAGGTGTAAGGACCAGTCCTTTCGAGTTGGTTTAACCATCTTCTCAAGAATGTTCTTTACCTAATTGTTTGATATTTCGGCCTGTCCATTGGTCTGAGGGTGATAAGCTGTTCCGATCCGATGCTTAACGCCATATTTTCTTAAGGCAACAACTATTACCCTATTGTTGAAATGTCTCCCTTCATCACTTATGATCGCCTTATGAATGCCAAATATGGAAAAATGTTCTTATACAGAAATCTCTGAACAGTCTTGGCATCGTTTTTCTGTGTGGCGATCGCTTCAACCGATTTGGACACGTAGTCCACTGCCAGGAGGATATATAAATTTCCACATGATGCTAGGAACGGTCCCATAAAATCAATCCCCCAAACGTCGAAGATTTCGACTTCAAGGATATTTTGCAGCGGCATCTCATGTCTCCTTGAGATGTTTCCAGTCCGTTGACACTTGTCACAGCTTTTGTAGAATGCTTGGGCATCCTTGAACAGTGAAGGCCAATAAAAACCAGACTGCAAAACCTTGGCAGCAGTTTTGTTACCTCCTAAGTGTCCTCCATATGTTGAAGCATGGCAGTGGTGAAGCACAACTTCATGTTCATCATGTGGTACACACCTCCTGATAATCTGATCTGCACAATTTTTGAAAGGAAGAGGTTCGTCCCAATAATAATGCTTAACATCATTTAGGAACCTCTTCCTGGCTTAATAATTAAGTTCAGGAGGAAATATCCTGCTAACTATATAATTAACGAAATCAGCATACCAGGGGAGTTCAGAAAACTTACCTGCCGCCATGGCTGTTGCGGCAGTGCTGGTGGCAGCAAACAACTGCTCGTCAGGGAAGGTCTCCAGTATGTGTGTCTTTTCTATTGGCAGACTCTTTCCCCTCTCTAATCTTGACAAGTGATCTGCAACTTGGTTCTCTGTCCCCTTTTTATCCTTGATTTCAATGTCGAACTCTTGCAGCAGCAGAATCCAACGAATCAGTCTGGGTTTTGCGTCTTTTTTAGCAAACAAATATTTTAGTGCAGAGTGGTCTGTGTGGACCACCACCTTCGTTCCAAGTATGTATGAACGGAACTTGTCAATCGAAAACACCACTGCTAACAGTTCCTTTTCCGTTGTGGTGTAGTTCACTTGGTCATCGTTTAGTATTTTGCTGGGGTAATAAATTACGTGGAATAGCTTGTTCTTCCTCTGCCCAAGTGCTGCCCCTACAGCGTAATCACTGGCATCACACATGATTTCAAATGGCAAACTCCAGTCGGGTGGCTGTACAGTTGGGGCTGTTACCAGCTTCACCTTTAGAATTCTGAATGCCTCAGTACATTCAGTATTGAAGTCAAAGGGACGATTCTGCTCTAGTAGGTGGGATAAAGGTTTGGTGATCTTTTAAGAATTTGCAATAAACCTTCGATAAAACCCAGCATGCCCTAAAAAACTACGAATTCCCTCGACTGTGGTGGGTGGGGGCAGCTTTTCAATCACCTCTATCTTTGCTCTGTCGACTTCTATGTCGCGACAGCTTACCTTGTGGCCTAGGACTATCCCTTCATCCACCATGAAGTGACATTTCTCCCAGTTTAATACCAAGTTCGCTTTCTCGTATCTTTCGAGCACATTCTTTAGGTTTCCTAAGCAGCTTTCAAAATTGTCTCTAAAGACGGAAAAATCGTCCATTAATATCTCCAGGAAATCCTCCACCATATCGGAGAATATCACCATCATACACCTCTGGAAGGTTGCTAGTGCATTGCAAAGTCCAAATGGCATTCTCCGAAAAGCGTAAGTATCGTATGGACAAGTGAAACTCGTTTTCTCTTGATCTTCCGGTGCGATGGCTATTTGGTTTTAACCTGAGTAACCATCAAGAAAACAATAATAAGGCTTTCCCGCTAATCTATCAAGCATTTGATCAATAAAAGGCAGGGGAAAATGGTCCTTCCGGGTAGCTTTGTTAAGCTTCCGGTAGTCCATACAAACCCTCCAACCAGTCACAATCCTAGTTGGGATTAATTCGTTTTCTTTATTGGTCACCACAATTATTCCTCATTTCTTAAGAACGCACTGCACCGGGCTCACCCACTTACTATCCGAGATGGCATAAATTATCCCAGCATCTAGCCATTTGATAATTTCTTTTCGAACTACTTCTCGCATAGCATCATTCAAGCGTCTCTGGGCATCAATGGTCGGCTTATGATCATCCTCTAAGAGAATTTTGTACATGCATAATACCAGACTGATGCCTTGGATATCAGCTATCGTCCATCCAATAGCCTTTTTGTTTTGCTGCAGCATCCCTATCAGCTGCTGTTCCTGTTCCTGCATCAACTTGGAAGAGATGATTACGGGCAACATATCATTTAATCCAAGGAAAACATATTTGAGCTGCCCTGGCAGGGGCTTAAGGTCTAGAACAGGTGGTTCTACAGTTGAGGGCTTTTGGATGATGTGTTCATTCGAGGTATAGTTTAAGGGCTCGAATAACTTTCCTGGACGATTGCCTATCCAGTTTACCTCCTCATGACCTTCAGTGTCAGATATGTCAGAATCCGAGGAGCTACTACCATCGTCGCTGCCGTGACAGTCTTTCAGGTGGCTGCTGTGGCAGTGACCAAACTTGACGTCATGACAGCACGACCTGATGTAGGGTTGATCAATGATTCCTTCTGTGATAGCCTTGCATTTTTCTTATGCATCAGTGTGTTTTATTACTTGGAGAACATTTAGCTTGATCTCTTGATCATTCACTCTCATTGTAAGTTCTCCCTTTTCTACATCAATCAGTGATCTGCTTGTGGCTAAGAAGGGTCGCCCCGGGATGATTGGTGCATTCTCATCTGCTTCACAATCTAAAACAAGAAAGTCAGCAGGAAAAATAAACTTATCCACTCTTACCAGAATATCTTCAATCTTCCCTTCTGGTTGTACGTAAGAGCGGTCTGCCAGCTGCAGCATAACTGTCGTGGGTCGTGCTCGTCCAATACCTAATTTGTGAAATACAGATTTTAGCATTAAATTAATACTAGCTCCTAGATCACAAAGTGCCTTACCCATGAATTTATCATCAATTATGCACTTTATTATGAAGCTCCCAGGATCCTTCTTTTTCTGGGGTGGATGCTTGTGCAGAATAGTCATGCATCCTTTTGTCAACTTAACCGTCTCAAATTCCCCAAGTCTGGATTTCTTCGACATAACATCCTTGTGAAATTTGGCATAACCGGGCATCTCCTTGATGGCATCTAACAACGGAATATTGATGTGGACATGCTTAAAAATATCATAGATCTTTTTAAGCTGGAACTCATGTTTCTGTAGCCGCTGTGGAAAAGAAGGTGGAGGACGATAATTTTCAATGTGTCCTTCACATGGTATTCAGATCTGAGGAGGCTTAGGTTCTTCATCCTTCTCCTCTGTCCCTTCTGCTGTCGTGACAGGTGTTGCTGCAGCAGGATGTTTATCGTCTGCCGGGGCAGCGTTCACGGCAGTTGGTTCTAGGGCTGGTTCCTTAACTGGTTCAACTTTCTTCTCTGGTAATGGTAATTGCTTCCCACTCCTAGTTGCGATAGCTTTGCACTACTCATGTGTGGGTTGTCTAGCGACCTCAGTATCGCTAGGGAATCCTCCGTTTTATGCTGGGAAACATGACCCATCTGTGTCTCCAGTGATTTCAAAGTAGCTTCATGGTTAGTCATTCGCATTTCTGTTTTATCCATGAACAACTCGGTCTTCTTGACGAAGTGATCCATGTTTGCTATGTAAGTTCCTGTCTGTGACATAAATGTGGCCAAGGTTTGCTCCAGTATACTAGGTGTGGCTGCCGGAGGCTGTTGCGGTTGCTGCCGAGTCAGAATTCTAGGTGCCCCCTGATTTTGAGTGTTCTGTACTTGATGATTCAGGGCGTTGTTTGGGTTGCTCCAGGAGAACTTGGGGTCTTTCCTCCAGTTGGGATTGTAATTGTTGGAGTCATAGTTCATTTGCTTGTTATAGTTTCCAACATACATCCCTTCCTTTAGCTGTAGCGGACAGTCTTCCAAACTGTGATTTCCACTGCAAGTTTCACATACCTCTTCTGCAGAGTAGACAGGTTTTGAATCTTTCTTTAGCAAATTCTCTACTGCCTTTGTGAGGTACGCAACCTGTGTCTTTAGGAAGTTATCAGCCTCATAATCCTTTACAGCTAGCACTCGTTTACCTCTCCTCAACGTGGGAAATTGCTCTTCATTCTTCGCCAAATTTTTTAACACTACCATGGCTTCATCTGGATCTTTATCCAACAGCAACCCATTGGCTGCTGAATCGATTCTCATGCGGGTCTGTAGGTTGGCAGCATTGTAGAATTTGATGACTTGATTCCAACAGGGAATCCGTGCATCGGGCGATTCCTCAAAAGAGTAGTAAACATGTCCCATGCCTCGTGCATTGGCTCGTCGTCTTCCTGTTGAAAAGTAGCAAATTCGTTACATAATCGCTCAGATAAATGGGAAGGATTAAAACGAGATAAAAATTCACGAGTTAAATATGCCCAAGTTCGTATTGAACCCGACGTTAGTTTGTTCCACCAAGTTTTTGCTCTATCCCTCAATGAATGAGGAAATAACCGAAGCCTCAGTATCTCTGGATTTACTCCTGGTGGTCTAAATGATCCACAGATTTCTTGGAACGTTTTCAGATGTTCTCTGGCATCCTCTGTAGCAGCACCACTAAACTGGCCAGCGGAATTAATCATGCTGAACATGACAAGTTTAAGCTCGAAGATTTCAGCTTCCACGTCTGGCAGGGTGGTCTCCAAATCCACATGATTGTTGATCATGTAATCACGGCAGGACCAGCGTACGGCCACGGTAGCGGCAGGCTGTCCGTTTCCTTCATTCCCAATAGATCTTCAGGTCCTTCAGGATTCTCTTGGTTGTTCCTCCCGTTATTCATGGCTTCTAATTGCTCCTCAAGGTAATCGTTTCTGGCTAACAAGAGTCGGACTCGGTTCCTAAGATTGCACGAGCATTCGATTTCAGGATCTAATTGATACTCAGGTTCCTTTCCTAGTCTCGATCTGCGCGTAAGCAAACGAAAAACCTTGTGAAAAGCACAGGGTGAACAATCCAAATAAAAAACAGAAAAATTAAAAGAGTGTGCAGTAAATGTAGGGTAAAGATATGTTGCTAGTCCCCGGCAACGGTGGCAAAAACTTGTTGTGTGTAAAAGAGTCTATCGCAATAGAGTTCAAGTGTACACGACGCAAGTAGTAAAGTGATACACGAAGTATCGGATGTCGAATCCACAGGGACTGGAAATAGCATTAACCTTGAATTGTTGCACAAGAAAGAGAGAATATAATTTAATTGTTTGTAGGGGAATACTAACGAATACTGAATATAAAGGATTAAAGGATTCAGGATAGAGAAAATAGGCCGGTATTGATTTGCTCAGTAGTGCAGGTGTTGCACTGTATAGGACTTCTTGTTCTGTCTTTGCTCCGGTCGCGGCAGCACCTACGGCGGCAGCGGTCTGTTGTTGTCGCGGCAGCGATCACACAACTCTGTACTTCAAGCTTGGCAAGAATCCCTGCTGTGAATCGTCCTATCCTAGGTCCAAGTCTGTCGATGAACACGTCTTTGATGATACCTCCCGACGTGAATCGAAGGATGAACACGGATGTTGTTGAATTCTTCCTTAGCCACTTAACCTCGTCCTATCACTAGGTCCGAGATAGTTCAACCATAAACTGGAGAACCCGTACTTATTCCTTTGGTATACTTAACTCTCCCGATATTAAGTAAATATATAATCTCACAATGCTCTCCTGATACTCTTGCAAGATGTTGAAAGCCAGAATAAGCAAACTTGAAGTCTATTTTATTGAACAGAAAACATCCTAAAACAATGCAATTTTTGCAACTACTTTATAGAATCAACCCTTAGCCCTAGGGGAAGTTTAGAACATGATGAGAAGGGGGAAAACGACTAGCGTTTAGGGGAAGACGACTAGAGAATAAGATATCCTTCCCTAGGTTGAATTGCATGCCTTTATATAGGCCTTGGGTTCAAGTTTTCTAATATGGCAAGAATACAAGTTTAAATTAAAGTACAACTCTATTAAAGACTAAATCTTCAGAGTAGATGTCTTTAATTCGTCCTCTTTCCTTGCTTTGAGTTTCTTCCATGAACTTTGGGCTTGGCCTTCATTCTGACCTAGGGCTCAGAAAAATATAGGAGTGCTCCACGACAGACCGGCTTAATTTCCTCTTTCTGTCGAGCTCCACTTCACTTTTTCCCTTCAACATGGCTTTCGTCATTGGCTGCCGTGGCAGTGGCCACGGCAGCGTCATTCTTCTCGACTGTAGTCCTGTGTTCTAGCTCTGCTTCTCCACTGTCCTGGGTCTACTGCAACAGCCACCTGCAACAGTAACACAAATCAGTAGCAACTGTGCCATTTAATATAATTGTGATGTATAAATGAAATCTATCCTAAATGCAATGAATTATGCTTGAATGCAGCAAAAATATGGGTTAAATAGGGGGTAAAATATAGAACTTTTACACACTCAACATTTTGCATATGGTAGTTATGCATGGGAAGGCTTAAATTGAGTGTTACCAATGAGACTTGTTGATTCATGATACATGTTGCATAATGTTTATTATGCTGATTTTTTATTAAGGAAAGTGCATGGTTTTAAAGGCATGAAGGATTTCAAATGATGATTTAAGTTAGTTGAAATGAGATTTCAACGTGGACGTGGAAAATGGTTTTAATGCATTGATGGTATTTTGTTTTTGAGCACTCCTCAATAAGCCTTGTGTGCTTACGATTTAATTTGTCCATGAATGCAAAGAATTGAGGTTTTAGAGGCAGCGTGGAGCAAGGGATCACAAGAGACTTCAATTAAGAGTGTATGTTTCGGTTTAGACTATAAGTAATAAGTGCAAAGGGGGATCCATTGTGTTTTTGGGAGATTTTTGTAAACTCCTTATTTGATCAAGTGTTCATTGCTTTTTAGACTTGTAAATGACCTTTGGTTATTGGTTTGTGCTTTGCTATGCATTTTGTTATCTTGCTTGACTTGTTTAATAGGTTGCATGCCTATAGTTTACCTTTGATGCAAATTACCATGAGATGATGTTGAATATGTCATGAATGATTGGGGCTTGATGTTTGGATATGTTATATATATGTTGGAAGCATGGTTGAGTGGTTATGGGTGCATTAAAGTGTGAAAAACATGCAAAATGTGACATTACAGGCCCAAGTGTTTCGATTCGCCTAAGGCTGTATCGAAACGATGAGCTTGAAATGGGCATGGGGTTTTGAAACAAGGAAGGGTGTATCGAAACATGCTCTGTTAAGTTGGATACTATAATTTTGTAACCCCCTCGTCCTGGGCTAGACGACAGACCGGTCCGAACGAGTTACACGGGGAAAACCGAAGCGAAACCCGTTAAGGTTCCACTCCGATTAGGAACCCTAGAAAAACTTCATTCAATTATCTTGTATAACTTTTAGATTTAGTCCTATGTGTGAAAAGGTCAGCATAAAACAATATAGAGAACAACCCAAGAAGAACATGAGTCAACTTTAAATTTACCGAGTGACATGTTAGTCCAATTACATGCTTACGAAGCAAAACCATACATAAAAGGTACACACGAGCCTAACAAGGAAGCTTACAAACAAATGAGACTAAAACACAACATCCGAGAAACTTTGAAGATGCAATAAAGTCAATTTACAGGCCCGCGTTTCGAAACAAGCTTGCCCGTTCCGAAACACGGGCTCCAGTTTAAAAGCCAGACCATGCCGTACCGATACGGTCGACTTCGTTCCGGTACGGGGGTCTCCAGTGTCGAAACGTTCGGAACTGGTTCCGAAACATGCACTGACAGTGGCAAACGTATCGAAACGTGTACCGAAACGGGAGCTCACAGTGTCAAATCGAATGGAAACGACACCACCCCCGTTTCGATACGAGTATCCCTGGAGCTACAACTGTTTCGAAACAAGCACGAGCGTTTCAAAACGCCTGCACAGAGAGTGACCCTAAAAATAGTTTTCTGCATCTTCAAACATTCCAAAATATGCTCCAAGACAACAAGAATAAAAAAACAACAACCATGCATACAATCTAAAGGTATTACATCCTACCACAGGCATGATCAAACACATAAGCATACATGACAAGTCCATTTCATTCATAGGAAACATACATCCACAAAAGCATAACATAAAAAGGATTATATGCTTCTCACACAATACATAAGCATCCATAAAAACATGAGTTACATATCCTCAACCCAAAAGCATTAACAACACATGAGTCTAACACATGCTTCTACAACACGTAGCATCCCCATTGCTAACTATTACATTATTCAATAAAACTATACTTGAGCAACCACATACGCGCTTGGATGCCCCTTCCTGGCTCCTTCCTAACTTCCAAACTAATGATCTGCATTATCGAAAACGAGAGCGTAAGCTAGAAAGCTTAGTGAGGGAGCTCGAAAACAAACATCGATAATGCAGGGTTCAAAGCATGCCATCCATAAAACATCCACAAGGCATACATTTACACCAACATATCGACATAGCCAACTACTACATGAATGCATGAACATGGCATCTTACCTCATGTTATGCTAAGCACAAATGCAATAGAACATCTTATCACAATAACCAAACGTAAACAAGTACATTGGCAACTATATAGTTTACTCGGATATGTGGATAACTTTCATTGGGATTTTCGCCCCAACGTACTCAAACAACCATATTACCTTCCAGTGGGATTACACACATCACTGTTTTCATTTACATATGGGATTTCACTCATCATCACACACATATGTTTTCCGGTGGAATGTTACTCAACAAAGAACTAACCAAGAACTAACCTAGATCTTCATTTTCAGACTTAATACAACCTAGCAAAAACTTATCGATTCCAACATCCAAATCATCACTAAACACGGTCAAAACAACCCCCAAGCATCACCACACCATCAGCCCAACTTTCACTCACAAAACTACCTCAAAAACCCAAGTTTTCTACCCTTTAACACACCCACAAAAACCCATTTCGGGATTTTCAACAAAACCTTACCATTTTAAGATATGATACACCTAGGGGCATGATTATAACATATATTATCTTTACAAATAAAAAACCAAACAAAAACCCATTAAAGCTCCTACCTTTTACTTAAAATTTGAAAACATGAAATGTCACAAAAATAGGGTTTATGAAAATCTAAGCTATTGAAATGTTAAAAATGATGAGGAGAAGTCAAAAACGTATTTACCTTGATGAAAGCTCTTGAAATCGGTGGGGAAATGGATTGAATAGTGATTTGGGGCTGGGGAGGTTTATTTAGAAATTTACCATTTTATTTAGAAATCGGTGGGGAAATGGATTGAATAATGATGAGGAGAAGATGACTAGTAAAAAGTCCCTTTGTACTTAGCTCATTTCCTTTATTTAGAAATTTACCATTTTATCCTTAATGAAGTCTCAAGCCCTTTTTAAATAAAACCAAGCCCACGGCTCGAACCCGATTCACACACTTAACATCCGACCCCTAAACTCGGGTGTTACAACTCTCCCCCACTTAAGGAATTTCGTCCCCGAAATTACCTGACTGGAAGAGATACAGGAACTACCTCACCATACCCTCCTTTATTTCCCAAGTGGCCTCTTCCACGCCTCGGCGTTGCCACTTCACTTTGACCAACTCAATCTGTCTACCACGCAACACTTTGTTGTCAGATGCCAAGATCTCAACTGGTTCTTCATCGTACTTCAAGTTTGGATTCAACTCAATCTCTTGCACATGCATAACATGTGACAGATCTGATCTATACTTACGAAGCATCGAAACATGGAACACATTGTGAATCTTCTCTAACTCGGATGGAAAACGTAACTGATAAGTAACTAGACCAATTCGCTTCACAATCTCATATGACCCAATGTATCTCAGACTCAATTTCCCATTTTTGCAAAACCTCAGAACTTTCTTCCACGGAGAGACTTTCAAGAACACTCTATCTCCCACGGCATACTCAACTTCTTTCCTCTTCAAATCGGCATAGGATTTCTACCTATCCGAAGTTGCCTTTAAACGATCACAAATTAACTCTACCTTATTGGTAGTCCCCTTAAGAAAATTTGGCATCGGTAACAGCTTCTGACCTGCTTCGGCCCAACAAATCGAAGTTTTACATTTTCTACCATACAATGCCTCATACGGAGCCATCTGAATGCTCGGCTGATAACTATTATTGTATGCGAACTCGACCAATGACAAGTGTTTCTCCCAAGTACCCTGAAAATCAATAATGCAACAATGCAACATGTCTTCTGAAATCTATATAACCCTCTCTGATTGACCATCTGACTGAGGATGATACGACGTAATGAAATTCAATCGGGTACCCAAAGCAGTATGTAAACTGTCCCAAAATCTGGCTGTAAATTTCGGATCTCGGTTAGACACAATCGATTTCAGCACACCGTGCAATCTCACTGATGTATAAATCGGCTAACTTATCTAAGGAGTAAGTTGTATTAACAACTAAAAAGTGAGCACACTTTGTGAAGCGGTCAACTATAACCCAAACTGAGTTCTTCGAAAGAGTTAAATGCAAACCCGAAACGAAGTCCATGGTGATATTTTCCCACTTCCATTACGGAATCCTCAACGGTTGCAACAAACCTGATGGAACCTGATATTCTGCCTTAACTCTCTGGCATACCATACATTTACTCACGAATTCGGCTATGTATTTCTTCAAACAAACCCAATAATATTCATTCTTCAAATCATGATACATCTTCGTATTACCAGGATGCATAGCAAACGGGTTATTGTGTGCTTCGGTCAAGATAGTACGTCTCAAATCACTGTCATCTGGCTCAACTATCCTATCTTTGAAACAGAAGACGCCATCAACACTGAAACAGTAGTCTGATGGTCTACCCTCGGCTATATCTTGCATGCGAGGTGCCAAAGATCTATCTAACAAATGTTTTTCTCTAATAAACTGGCCTAAGGTAGGTCTAACCTAAAGCTCCGCCACTAGACCACCATCACCGGACAAGCTCAAACTAGAAAATGGCTCTCAACTCAACGACTACCTTCCTACTCAAGGTGTAACACCCCAAATTTGGGCCTAGATGTTTTAGAGTCCGAATCGGACCGGTTAGAGAACAATTCAAATTTTAAAAGGAGCTTTAGGGAACACCTAGTTCGTGATGCTTTAAAAATATGGAAAAATATATAAAAAAATCCTCATTTAATATATCAAAGATTATGGTGAAATCAATTTTACAAAATAAGGTTTGGAAATACTACATTTCAGTGTAGTGACCAAATCGCAGTTTTTACAAAGTTAAATAGTGACTATTTTGTAAAGGATTGAAACTTTAAATTTTTAAGGAGCTAATTTTACCAAAATGTTTTTAATCAGATTTCTTCTTAATTTGGATGATTTTATTAATGTTTTGATTAAATAAAAACAAAGATTAATTAAAAGGAAACTACCTTTGACTTTTCATAACTACTTTACGTCAATTTTCTCTCCTTCCATTTTCTCTCAAATTCTTTTCAGCCAAACACTTTTTCTCCTTCAATTGGTTGCTGATTTTCATCCCTTTTGATTGGATTTCAATTCCTTTTTGATTCCTAATCTTCTCCTCATCAAAATCTCTTGATTTTACATTGGATTTTCAAGAAAACTTGCCCAAATCAAGGAGAAATCAGCCATTAGAGGTAAGCTTCATCCTTCTCCTCTAATGATCAGTTCTTTACTGAAATTCCCAAGTTATCAATCCTTTGTTAATGATTTTTGAGTGGCTTTAATGTTAGAAACAAGAAATTGTCGTAAAACTCAAGATTTTTGGAGAGATCTTGATGATTTTCGTCCTTGATGGTTAGGCTCTGTTTTGAGGTTGTTTTCTAATGTATTTTGGATGTTAATTGAAGTTATAAATGAGGTTTTATCAAACAAATCCCGAATGGGCTTGGATTCCTAAGTTTTGCTTGCTAGAATGGTGGTTTTTGGGGTGGTTTATGTGTTCTGTTATAGCTAGAGGTATAAGGACGAGTTTGTGGTGATTTTTTATGTTGATTGATGTTTAGAAATGATTAGAAGTTGTATATCTTGGCTGGGTTTGTTTTGGATGAGTTTGGAGGTGATTTCGGTTGTGTTTGGTAGCCGAAATGTGGTTTTTGAGTAGAGCAGCGAGTTTAGGTGTGTGGCTGATGATTTCAATGCATGATGATGCATTAATCCTCTGCTCTTATGTGTTATAAACAAGGGAGACATCTTCGGACGCCTTTAGTGTTGATCTGAGAGCCTAGATAGCGTTTCGGCAAGAACGCGAAACGTAATGGGTGAGTGCGTATGGTTTTAGAAGTCCTTGAGGGACAAAGAATCAAGGTTTGGGGGTTTAGGAAATGTTTGAAACACCTTCCTAAGTCTGGAAGTAAGTATTGGCTAGATTGCTCTCTTAAATGTGGTGGTTGCCCCTAAAATGCTTTTACATGCTTATGGTTTGACATAGATAAATTCCTACTGTTTTTATGCATGATTTGTAGCATGAGATGATGCTTGAAATGATTTCATGAGATAACATGATGCATAGTTGAGATTTGAGCTTTTGTTTTAAAGCATGGCAAATGTTATGATTTTGAAATGAGATGAGAATGATTTGGAAATGTTGCATGAAAAACAGTAGGTGAGATAATGATTTGACATAATATATTGGCATAGATGTTGAGATACTTACCGGATATAATTGATCGATCAATAGGATGAGAGTGCACTATACACTAAACATTCGTACGTGCTTTTTGGTGTAATCCAAAGGGAGAGAACTGATGATGGGCATTCCATCGGGTAGGACTTGGTGAAATACCCAAGCTTTGTGGCGATGAGAGATACCGCCATGTGAGTACGGTGATGGTAGATGCCACCGGAAATTATGTTACAAGACGGGTGAGTACGGTGATGGTAGATGCCACCGGAAGTGTCTAGTGAGTTGTCCGCATATCCGAGGAATAATGAGATGTGAAATGCCAATATAAAATATGAAATTGTTTTTGATTCACATGTACCTTTGATGAGATGATTTATGCTATGAGAAATGCTTATGAGATTTGTATATGAAATGCTTTGGTTTTACAAGCATGAGTTTGGCTTTGCCAAGAGATTTGCATTGGTTTTAATGCATGAGATAGAATTGAGGTACATGTGTTTTCAATGAGAAGTTGCTTTGAATGGATTTCAAGCATGAGATATAATGAGCATGTTGTGGAAAAAGGTTTTGAGAAGGTGTTTTCGAGAAATGCATTATTGTTTTGTTTTTCTTAGAGAGTGCCTCACTAAGCAAATGTGCTTACGCTATCTTTTACCAATAATGCAGATAATTGAGGTGTTTTCGGGCATCAAGAAGGATAAGAACATCCAAGGAAGTACAAAGCTCATGTATGGTGATGTTTTTATACACTTTAGTTTTGATATATGGCAATGGAAAACCAAGGTTGTATTTGGGAGATATGTTTGAACTCCCTAAGTTTGTGGCATGTTTATGTTGGCATTTATGGGTTGTAAATGGTCCTAAATGTTTGGTTTGAGGTTTGGTTGCTTATATTGGTTTTGAGACTAGGGAGCATGCCTTTAGATTATGTGAACTTGTGTTTGATGTCATGCTCTTGTTAGAGAGTCTTAAATGTGTTCCTTAGTAGTAATATGAGTTGCTGGTATGTTGAAGTGCTCTTTAAGGCATGTATGGTTGGCTTAAAAGGTGAAAAACCAGCCATATCTGCTGTCACTGGGCAAGGTGTATCGAAACACCCTCAATTGTTTCGAAACGGGGGCCTGTATTGGTCATGGTGTTTCGAAACGGTTGAAGCTGTTTCGAAATAGTTTAGCTACTAGTGAAGCCTGCTTCGATACTGGTCTCGGAACATACCCGAGTACCGAAACGGTCAACACCGTTTTGATACGGGCGTTTCGGTACGGTGGGTAGGCGTTCCGATACAATTGACCGTTGGATGCTGATTTAAATTGTTTTGAGTTTCCATGCTTTACATTTTAGTCCTAAATGTTGTGGATGCAATTTCTTGAGCTTGGAATGTCTTTTTAAGCTGAAACTTGACAGAGAAGCATATAACATGATTAATTTCATATTGGTAATCCTAAAATCAGCAAAGTCCTTCTAATTTCCAAAAATTACAATTTGGTCCCTAAACGCGTAATTTAAGCAATTGAGTCCCTAAATGTTATCTGATCGTTGTGCCTTTCTCTTCCATGATTCGTGAGTGCTCAATTAGGTTTAACATGCATCTAGACAAGATTAAAATAAAAAAGGGTCGTTAATCAAGGTTGACTTTGGTTTTCCCCGTGTATTCTTCGTAGTTCGGGTAAAGCTTCTAGGCAGGGCTAAGGGGGTTACACAAGGCATCTGCCACTACATTAGATTTACTCAGATGGTACTCAATCGTGAGATCGTAGTCCTTGAACAACTCTAGCCACCTACACTGTCTAAGGTTCAACTCTCGTTGTGTCATTATATACTTCAGACTCTTGTGATCCGTATACACTGTGCATTTCTCACCATACAAATAATGTCTCCAAATCTTCAAGGAAAACACAACTGAGGCTAGCTCTATGTCGTTTGTCGAATAATTACGCTCGTGATTCTTTAACTGTCTCGAGGCATAAGCTACAACTCTTCCGTCTTGCTGAATCAAAATCGGCGCATCTCTCAAGGCTTTTTTCAGTTTCTCAAAGGCTTGCTGTCTCGCATCTGACCACTCAAACTGAACATTCTTCTGAAGCAATTTTGTCAAAGGAGTGGCTATCTTCGAGAATCCATCCACAAACCTCCTATAATAACCTCGTAAGCTTGGGAAACTACAAATTTCCGTCACAGACTTTGGTTGCTTCCACTCAACAATGACTTCTATCTTCTTCGGATCAACTCTAATCCCCTCTGCTGACACTACATGTCCTAGGAAGACTACTTCTCTGATCTAGAACTCACACTTACTCAATTTAGCGTACAACTGGTTGTCTAGCAAAGTCAGCAAAACTGACCTCAAATGCCTGTCATGATCTTCCTCGGTACGCGAATACAACAAAATATCATCTATGAATACAACCACAAACTGATCTAAGTACTGATGGAAAATTATGTTCATCATGTCCATGAAAGTAGTCGGTGCGTGTGTCAACCCAAACGGCATAACTAAAAACTCGTAGTGACCATATCTAGTCCTAAAAGCTATCTTCGGCACATCAACCTCTTTTACCTTCAACTGGTAATAACTGGATCTCAAATCAATCTTCGAAAAGACTGATGCCTCTCTCAACTGATCAAACAAATCATTGATACGCGGCAAAGGATACTTGTTTTTCACTGCCAACTGGTTCAACTGTCTATAATCAATGCACATCCTCATACTACCGTCTTTCTTCTTCACAAACAATACCGGAGCGCCCCAAGCCGAAGAACTCAGACAGATAAAACCTCTATCTGACAACTATTGTAATTGAGTCTTCAACTCTTTCAGTTCTTTCGGTGCCATACGGTACGGAGCAACCGAAATGGGAGCAGAATCCGAATATGTCTCCATGGCAAACTCTACCTCTTTATCGAGCGGTAAACCAGGTAATTCTTCCAGAAATACACTCGGAAAATCACACACTGTCCTGATATCCTGCGGTCTAACTTCATTCATGTTCGGATTCATCACGTAGGCCAAGTATGCCTCACAGCCCAACTCAACTAACCTTTGAGCCTCTAAGGCTGAAACAACATTCGATAAGAACTTTACATTCTCCCCTACTACTACAATCTCATAGTCATCCGCAAGCTTTAAGTAGACTCTCTTTGTTTCGAAATCTATCCTAGCCCTATGCTCTGTAAGCCAGTCTATACCCAAAATCACATCGAAGCCATAGAATGGTAACTCCATCATGTCCTCTGGAAATATATGTCCCTGAACCATTAATGGACACATTCTATACATCTTCCTAACCACTACTGTATCCTCGAAGGAACTAGTAACACTAACACCTACCTCTAGTACCTCACAAGGTAAATTCAACATTTTTGCATGGTCACTCAATATGTATGAATGCGTAGACCCAGAGTCAATCAAGGAAAGCAAACTCAGAGACTATATCGATAAATTACCTATAATCACATCCGTGTCGTTTTGTCCCTCTCGCTGAGCATAAACTCTAGCCTGACATCCGCCCTCCGGCTGAACCGCAACCACATGTGCTACATTCCTCTGGCCGTCGTTCCTTGGCTGAAAGTTACCTCGATCGCGCCCACGGCCTCTCAGATACTCAATAGCTCTAGTGGGAGCCTGAACCTGAACTGGTGCAAACCCAGCCTGATGTGGACAATCACGCCTAAGGTGATCTCTAGCTCCATAGTTCCAACACGAATGAAAGTTTTCCCAACACTCTCCGGTGTGATGCCTCCCGAATCTAGCACACTCGGGCAACCGCCCACCAGCTCTCGGGCCATGATGGCCTCTCCCGTGGTTACCACCACCACGTCTATGATCAAAATGATGCCTATTGTCCATGTGCCTCTTGGCATCACCTTTATCAAAGTCAACATACCTATTCCCTGAACTAGAACCACCTGAACATTTGGTCAGACCCAAAATGTGCTCTATGTCCTTGGCCCTAGCGACCAAGACATCGATGTCTGTGTAATCCGTAGCCAAAGTATACCTCTTCACTTCCTCGCTCAACCCGTAACGAAAACGGTCGCATCAATCCCTGAAGCAAAGCCATGAACTCTCTCTTCTTCTCATCAAGATATCGGGGACCCAGATACTTCTTGCGGAAAGTAGACTCAAAGAACTCCCAAGTAACCTCGGCATCCGGCATGCCTGTAGTAGTGGTGACCCACAAAGTGTAGGCATCACCCAGAAGCAGAGAAACAACACATCCCAGTCTGCGTGCCCCAGTACAACCCATCTGAGACAAAATACGAACGGTCTTGTCAAACCAAGCCTCTAATCTCTCGGGCACCAACCCTTGGAATTCTTCACCTCTCAAACTATGGAGCCTCTATAGTGGCAAATCGATGCCCTCACCCTAAGGTTGTGCTGTTGGAGTATGCCCAAAGACCAATCATATGATGATTGAATAGACATACTATTTTAGTGGATTTATCAAGTAATGGCATTGCCGTTATTATCATTTGGTATGTTTATGTGCATCAAACTAACCATTGGATAATAATCTCCATACAATAATACGATTATTGTTAAATAGGATCCTTAGTCGAATATTATTACGGGTATGAACGGTGATATATATAAAGACTAATATGTGGTTGATTGATAACAAGTGTCGTCATTGATATAGAGATGTCAAAATCAACACATAAGTATTTGTTAGAGAACAACATACTGGATTGACCCGCTATGAGCATGTTTCTTGGGTAATTATGTGACAGTCACAACATTGCACATGATAAACATATATATAATCCTCAGACTTGAGGTCAACATGATTTCAACATAAAGATTTACGTATTTTGACATAGTCAAACGCGTGTCGTAACTGACTACATTATAAAGACTGGTGATTGGATACGTGATGACCTATGTAGTGAAATATGGTTGATCAAGAAAGGATTTGTCCCTCCTACATAATGGGAGAAATATCTTCGGCCACTTGATTGAGTGAGATTAGAAAATGCATGGCCATGCTCGAATATTATGATATGAGATATCATAGAGATTTGTTTATAATAATCTACTCAAGACATCAAGAAACACTAGATGGACAACGCAAGTGTGACTAACCCATGACTTGTGTTCATCTAAGATATAAAGGACAAAAGGATGAAATACATAAAGGAAGTTTATTCAGGAATTAGGAAAGTCAAACCATGACTTCATGCAACTTAGGTAGCAATGATGTAATGTTAGATGCGACTCATTGTTTGTAAAATTAGAACAGTTCTAATTTTGCTGCTAACGTTGCATGAACCTACAAGGGTCACACCCTTCGAATGAAACGAACAAAAAAAATTGGAAACCATACTCCTTATTTTAGGGAGGTTGCCGAAAATCCCCTATGGGATAGGGGAAATCGGCAACTCCTTTAAATGGGAATAATATTGGATAAATATTGTATTTATCAGATATTATTTAGAGTATGGAAAATATTTAGAGACTTAAATATTATAGAATAAGATTCTTGAAATTTAAATATATATTTGGAATTTATATATTGTATATTTAATTCCATGTTTATGTAGAATTAGATTCTACATAATTAAAAATATATATTTAAATCAAGTAAAGATAGAATGAGATTCTATATAATAAAAATATATATATATTTGGATTAAATATAATGTATATTTAAATCCATGTATTATGTAGAATAAGATTCTACATAGTTATATATATATATATATTTCATTTAATATTATTAAATATAATGTGTATTTAATATAAACCAATTTCAAGTAGTATTAGATTCTATGAATTTTAGTTGAACTTGGATTTAAGGAATTCAACTAGAATTAAGTCTCTGAATACTATTTAAAGGGACAAGGGCAAGCAACCAAATCATCCCTATTCCTCCTTGCAAATTTCGACATATCACTATGAATTCCCCTCTGGAATTTTCGACAAGTCCCAAATTTCTTCTGAGAAGCTGTTCGATATTTTTCTGGTGTTCCTCTTGCCCCATGGCAAATTCCTGGAGATTTCCTAGTTCGAATCCAAGTCCCGGTAGAACCCCTGGTCGATTTCAAACTCCCTTATGAATCCCTGGAAGGATTTCGACTTCTCCCTAGAAGGTGTTCAAACCTGTCAAAATTTATCCCTAAGTGTTAGGGAGGCGGAAACTTTGTTCGTTTTGTTCGGGTGGACTCCGTAGAGGTCGTTGAGAACTTGTGAGGATTTCGGTTTTACTTGACGTGGTTATTCCGACATACCGTCGTTTTCCAGTTTCTAGAGTTTTAAAAGGTAACTCTTCATCTTTTCACCCAGGATTCGTTCCTGTACATGGATCCTGGCTGGATTACGTCAGATTAAACTTTCCGCTGCGCCACGGGGCGTGCCGACGTGACCCAACAGTGGTATCAGAGCCAGGTTGTATCATACGAATTCAGACTTAAATTCTTAGGTGATGTTTATGTATGAGATGCATGCTGTTTGATTCGATTTAGATATTTATCGTTTATCGTATCACACCTAATAAAGACTTATTTCGATTATCACTGAATGATTAAGAGTTAATCATAACTATGTTAGGTTGTTTCAATGTTAAATGTTAACATGTTGAGACTAATAGTTAGTCTAGAGAACACGTAGTTGTTCGTAGTTTCATAGATTTATGAAATCTCTGAAAGGGCTTCTAATTTGATAAAAGTTATCAAACTATCTTTCACGGCGAATCCATAAGAGTTATGGTTAGACGTTATGAAAAATGCATGTCTAGGATTGGCATCATCAAAGACCTGGTACTTAAGTGTGCCTAGTGCGCCACCTCTCTTTCATGTTGACCTACCTGGTGCATTTGTTCATTAACGCAAATGGTTTATGAAACCTCGTGATCCTTCTTTGGCCCATTAACCGCAATATAGGGATAATCAGTTTAAAACTCCGTAAACACGTTGTTACTTTCTTCGCACGATGTTTGAAATGCATGTTAGATTGCACGATGTTTGTTTTGCATGGTTATAGCCCATATCCCATAGCCTTTATAGTTTTTGTTTTATAAATATGGCATGCGTGTCGTGCCTTTCTCTATCTTCTATTGTACTTCTCTTCCCATCTCACTCCCTCGCATGTAACGCGAGTTTCTGAAAATTGTAAATACTCATGGAGATAAAGCAAGGACCAACATAACAGCGTGGTGGGCCTTCCCTGGTGGACCAGGCGTTTCAGAAGCAGATTCTATCTTCAGTAGAATGGTCCTCCCATTGGCTTGGGACGGGTCGCCTTAGGTTAAGAAGGGCTATAATCATTGCATATTTATTTACCGCTTATTTTTACCTTGTATGTGATGCAATGGATGTTTTATAAGCATGATTAAACATAGTTCTATTGATAGGATCAATGTTAAAATGATGAGATAATTAAGTAAATCCCTCACTATAATTCTAAGTCTGTTTTAACCATACAATATTTACCCTCGTTAAAGCTTCGATCGATATAATGCGAGCTTTGCCAAAGCAATGTCACATTTATCTATCTTAGTTAAACGCGAAGAATAAGCTAGTGATATTCGCTGGTTGAGATATTGGTATTGACTTAGCTAGGTTGTTCTAATAAGATTAGAAAACCTAGTGGTTAAAAGTATTGGTTAATTATAAGATGATTTAAAGAACTAGAGTTGTTCGCCAAAAGATGAGGAATTTCATGAGATGTAATTAGTAAGGTGTTACTTACCTAAATAACCATTTCCTAAAAGACTAGCCAAAGCTGATTTAGGAATGGTGAAATACGGATCCTCACTCACTAGAAAAACTATCGAAACGTTTTTCCGAAATTAAAACTAGAGGGTTTTTAATTTTGAAGAAAATAGTGGAAGTAAATTTATAGTAAAGACCTATCTATAAATTTTAAAATTTAGTAAAATTTATGTAGCATATTTTCTTTGTTGTAGAATTAATGGCAAATAATACTCTATCTCTACGATCTATCCTTGAGAAGGATAAGCTCAATGGCATAAACTTCCTTGACTGGTTCCGCAATTTGAGAATTGTTCTCAAACAGGAAAAGAAGGAATATGTCATTGAAGAACTTGTTCCTGATGAACCGGTTGCCACTACTTCCAGAGCTGACAAAGACAAGTTTAAGAAACACATGGACGACATGCTGGATGTCGGTTGTCTTATGCTTGCCTCCATGACCCCTGAGCTTCAGAAGCAGCATGAGGACATGGTAGCTTATGATATGATTCAAAATCTCAAGGAGATTTATGAAGGGCAAGCTCGTCAAGAGAGGTACGAGACCTCTAAAGCTCTGTTTCAATGCAAGATGAGTGAGGGATCTCCCGTAGGAGCTCACGTCATCTAAATGATGGGCTACATCCAAACGTTGGAGAAGCTCAACTTTCCGTTGAAAGACGAATTAGCTACTGATGTCATCCTGCAATCGTTGCCGGACAGTTTCAATCAGTTCATCCTTAATTTCAATATGAATGAAATTAACAAGACGTTGCCACAGTTGCTCGACATGTTGAGAACTGCTGAAATCAACCTGAAGAAGGTAGGACCTAAACGTGTTCTAATGGTCCGCAAGGGAAAGAAGAAAGGTAAATCTGTAGCAAAGTCTAAAGGTGATGGTAAGACCAAAACCGATGGAAAGGAGGCATTGAAACCTAAGAAGGGAATCAAGAAGGATGGAAAATGTTTCCATTGCAGCAAGACCAGACATTGGAAGAGAAACTGCCCCACACACCTACAAGAAGTCAAGAAAGCAAAAACGAGTGAGGCATCAACCTCAGAGGCTTCCAAAGAGAAGGTATCAGAATAAACATGGACCTGCGAATGGAAATAAAGCAAGAGTTGCTACATCATCCATTAGGACATGTGTTTTTGCTTAAATAGAATTGTTTTAGTTTTTAAGATTATTATTTTGTGCCTAAGTTTTAGTTATCTTGTAAGGAAAAGATATTTTAATTTTGAGATTATTTAAATAAATGTTATTCTTTTAATCTCTTATGGCACAACGAATCAATGATCTTTAAACTAATCAAATCAATAATATTTATAAGATAAATAAAACAAATGATTAATCTCAAACTCGTAAAAAGTATTAAGGTAATTTGATGAGATCAAATTCAAGAATATTTAAAGTTCGATGAACTTTCAAAGAATATGGGATTGTCCCATAATTGAATCCCACAAGTGGAACGAAAAGTCTTTGAAAGAGAATCAAATATGTCAGACATGTTTTGATTCAGAACAAGTCATTTTCGACTTCTTTACACAATAGAAAAACAACTCTCATACTTAATCGTTTTTTTTGTTCGAAACACCATATAAGATATGGACTAAGAATTGTTCTAGAATACCTTTAAAGTTTTAAGGTTACTTACATGTTAAAATGTTTACAAAGTTCTAACCTTAAAAACTCCATTTGTTGTTTATCATAACGAAAACAAAGCGTTTGTTTCTCAAACGATAGTTTATCTCGAAAGAGAATACTTATCACTAAGGGATTTCATTTTTCAACTAGAACAAAATGTTTGTTGCTCAAACGAGAGTTTCTCTCGAAAGAGATTACCTCTCACAAAAGGGAAAAAGGGAATTTGGAATGTGAAGAAATTTTAGACAACAAATTTATGAACCAAAGATTGATAATGTACCACAAATGATCAAGGAACATTGGAACAAAACACAACCATTGTGTTGATCCTTAAGAGAATACCATATACTTGAGAAATATTGATTTCTCACTATCTGTACATGGAAACACTCTTCTTTTCGGATCAAGATAAAGACTAGGTCTTATCAAAAAGCAATGGTGAGCCCAAAATTCGAGAAATGGCTAAGAGCCATGAGATATGAGATGGTATCCATGTCTAAAACCAAGTATGGACTTTGGTTACCTAAAAGGGTAAAACCTAAGAGGTATGGATGAGTTTTTCAAAAAGGAAAAACCGACATGGATGATAAAACATACAAAGGATGATTCGTCGCTAAAAGTTTTCGACAAACTTCATAGTATAGACTATGATAAAGCATCTTCCTTGTAGCTATGTTTAATCCATCTTAATCTCACTTGTAAGTAGTTACATACGATGATTATGAAATCAAATAAAGGAATGTCAAAACCATTTTCCTAAGGGAAAACTTGAAACAGATGTGTACATGACACATCCAGAAGGTTTTGTCACTCCAGTAAACACTTGGAAGGTATGTAAGCTACAAAGGTCTATCCTTAGACTAAGGCAAGCTTCTCGAAGTTGGGATATTTGTTTCAGAAGATACAATCAAAAGGTTTTGTTTATCTAGAAACAACGGGGAGTCTTGTTTTCAAAAGAGCTAGTGGGAGCATTGTTACTTTCCTAAGTATTGTATGTAGATGACATACTCATCAAAAGGAACTAAAGATCACAATCCGTTTTGCGTTAATAAAAGATACTGTGAGTTAGAAACATGAGACATTATCTAACTCTAAAACATAGGCTGAATGTATTACAGTCGACATAGCAATAAAGAAGGATGTTTGGATCTAAAGGGTTCACTTCTGAACTAAGTGTTGTTCCCAGCATATTAAATGCTACATAACTCTGTTATGATGGAACCTTTGCGTGAGCAAATAAAACCCATATCTCATCAATAAATCCAAACATATTCTAAAGTGCTTACATCTTGGAGATGTGAAAGTATGCAACATATGCACAAAGTTGATAACTTTGTCAACTCCCTGACAAAGCTTTTGACACAACATAAGCATGTCAGTTACACTAAGCCATATTGTATTAGATACGAGAATGATTGGTCTTAGTGCCAGTGGGTGATTGTTGGAGTATGCCCAAAGATCAATCATATGATGATTGAATAGACATACTATTTTACTGGATTTATCAAGTAATGACATTGTCGTTATTATCATTTGGTATGTTTCTGTGCATCAAACCAACCATTGGATAATAATGTCCATACAATAATACGATTATTGTTAAATAGGATCCTTAGTCGAATATTATTACGGGTATGGACAATGATAATATATAAAGACTAATATGTGGTTGATTGATAACAAGTGTCGTCATTGACATAGAGATGTCAAATTCAACAAATAAGTATTTGTTAGAGAACAACATACCGGATTGACCCGCTATGAGCATGTTTCTTGGGTAATTATGTGACAGTCACAACATTGCTCATGATTAGGGATGGGCACGGGTCGGGTCGGGTTTTTGGCCCACCCGAACCTGACCCGAAACTAATAATCCTAAAACCGAACCCGACCCGACCCGACCCGATCTAATTTTTTAAAAAACTCGACCCAAAAATAAATATTCTAAACCCGACCCCGACCCAACCCGACCCGACCTATAGAAAAAAATTAATTTTAGGGACCTAATTGAAAAAAAATATTTTTAAGAGGCATAATCATAAAAATAATAATTTTAAGGACTAAATTGTAAATAAAAAATTAATTTTAAGGACCTAATTATAAAAAAATATATAAAGAGGGGGTATTATTACAAATATCCCTAAATAATTTAGGGAAAATTACAATATTAGTACCGAGTCGGGTCAGATTTTTTCATCCTAAAACCTGAACCCGACCCGACCCGACCCCGATTTTTTTCATAAAAATACCCGACCCAATCGGGCCGGGTCGGGTCGGAACCCGTCGGGCCCGGGTGAAATGCCCATCCCTACTCATGATAAACATATGTATAATCCTCAGACTTGAGATCAACATGATTTCAACATAAAGATTTACATATTTTGACATAGTCAAACGTCTGTCGTAACTGACTACATTATAAAGACTGATGATTGGATACATGATGACCTATGTAGTGAAATATGGTTGATCAAGAAAGGATTTGTCCCTCTTACATAATGGGAGAAATATCTTCGGCCACTTGATTGAGTGAGATTAGAAAATGCATGGCCATGCTCGAATATTATGATATGAGATATCATAGAGATTCGTTTATAATAATATACTCAAGACATCAAGAAACACTAGATGGATAACGCAAGTGTGACTAACCCATGACTTGTGTTCATATAAGATATAAAGGATGAAAGGATGAAATACATAAAGGAAGTTTATTCAGGAATTAGGAAAGTCAAACCATGACTTCATGCAACTTAGGTAGCAATGATGTATTGCTAGATGTCTCTCATTGTTTGTAAAATTAGAACAGTTCTAATTTTGCTGCTAACGTTGCATGAATCTACAAGGGTCACACCCTTCGAATGAAACGAACAAAAAAATTGGAAACCATACTCCATATTTTAGGGAGGTTGCCGAAAATCCCCTATGGGATAGGGGAAATTGGCAACTCCCTTAAATGAGAATAATATTGGATAAATATTGTATTTATCAGGTATTATTTAGAGTATGGAAAATATTTAGAGACTTAAATATTATAGAATAAGATTCTAGAAATTTAAATATATATTTGGAATTTATATAATGTATATTTAATTCCAAGTTTATGTAGAATTAGATTCTACATAATTAAAAATATATAATTAAATCCAAGTAGAGATAGAATGAGATTCTATATAATAAAAAAATATATATTTGGATTAAATATAATGTATGTTTAAATCCATGTTTTATGTAGAATAAGATTCTACATAATTAAATATATATATTTCATTTAATATTATTAAATATAATGTATATTTAATATAAACCAATTTCAAGTAGAATTAGATTCTATGAATTTTGGTTGAACTTGGATTTAAGGAATTCAACTAGAATTAAGTCTCTGAACACTATTTAAAGGGACAAGGGCTAGCAACCAAATCATCCCTATTCCTCTTTGCAAATTTCGACATATCACTAAGAATTCCCCTCTGGAATTTTCGACAAGTCCCAGATTTCTTCTGAGAAGCTGTTCAATATTTTTCTGGTGTTCCTCTTGCCCCCTGGCAAATTCCTGGCGATTTCCTAGTTCGAATCTAAGTCCCGGTAGAACCCCTGGTCGATTTCAGACTCCCTCAGGAATCCCTGGAGGGATCTCGACTTCTCCCTGGAAGGTGTTCAAACCTGTCGAAATTTATCCCTAAGTGTTAGGGAGGCGGAAACTTTGTTCCTTTTGTTCGGGTGGACTCCGTAGAGGTCGTTGCGAACCTGTGACGATTCCAGTTTTACTTGATGTGGTTATTCCGACTTACCGTCGGTTTTCTAGTTTCTAGAGTTTTAAAAGGCAACTCTTTATCTTTTCACCCCGGATTCGTTCCTGTACATGGATCCTGGTTGGATTACGTCAGATTAATTTTTCCGCTGCGCCACGGGGCGTGCCGACGTGACCCAACATGTGCCACTTCTTGTCATCTAGCCACAGCTGCTTGAAAAGCCCCAGCTATAGTCTAAACCAACGAAGCTAGATCTATATCGGCCAGACCTTGACAAACCTGAGGTCCTACGCCCTCATCTCTCACCTCCCCTCCCCTCTTGACGAGGAGGAGAAGAAGGAGGTGGAGGAGCCTCTGCCTCAACAACCGGCTCAACTTTTGGAGCTGCTGCCTGTGGTTCTGGATGAACCACCCTAGGCCTACCTCTAGGTTTCATCTTATGGCTAGAAAGATGCCAACTACAACAAAATAAACACACAAGGATTAAGTTAGCAAAGACAAGGGTCCAAGGTGCTCAAGTATTCCTTTACAAAATCCTTTCAAATAAGTACTAGTAGACATGGGAACTCGACACTACGCCTCAAAACAACAACCAGGCTAACACATGCTTTTAAACACCATGCAAGTAAGCAACAACAGGCATACGGAGCAAAAGCATTCATCGTACAACATACACCGAGATATTGCAACATAACACTTCAAACTTACCTCACTTACCTCCCCGAGGTCGCGGAAACCTTAGGCTCTGATACCAACAAATGTAACCCCCTCGTCCCGGGCTAGACGATAGACCGGTCCGAATGGTTTACACGGGGAAAACTGAAGCGAAACCCGTTAAGGTTCCACTCCGATTAGCAACCTAGAAAAACTTAATTCAATTATCTTGTCTAACTTTTACATTTAGTCTTATGTGTGAAAACGTCAGCGGAAAATGATATAGAGAACAACCGAAGAAGAACATGAGTCAACTTTAAATTATCGAGTGACATGTTAGTCCATTTACATGCTTACGAAGCAAAACCATACATAAAAGGTACACGCGAGCCTAACAAGGAAGCTTACAAACAAATGGGACTAAAACACAACATCCGAGAACCTTTGAAGATGCCAGAAAGTCAATTTACAGGCCTGCCCGTTCCGAAACGCTGGCTCTAGTTTAAAATCCAGACAAGGTCGTACCGATACGATCCACTTCGTTCCAGTACAGGGGTCTCCAGTGTCGAAACGTTTCAGAACTGATTCTGAAATAGGCACTCACATTGGCAAACAATATCGAAACATGTGCCGAAATAGAAGCTCACAGTGTCAAATCATATCGAAACGAAACCACCCTTGTTCCGATACGAGTATCCCTGGAGCTACAACCGTTCCGAAACAACCACGAGCGTTTCGAAATGCCTGCACACAGAGTGACCCTGAAAACAGCTTTTTGCAACTTCAAACATTCCCAAACATGCTTCAAGATAATAAGAATAAAAAACAGCAACCATGCATACAATCTAAAAGCATTACATCCTACCACAAACATGAGCAAACATATAAGCATACATGACAAGTCCATTTCATTCATAGGAAACATACATCCACAAAAGCATAACATAAAACAAGGATTACATGCTTCTCACACAAAACATAAGCATCCATAAAACATGAGTTACAAATCCTCAACCCAAAAGCATTAACAACATAGGAGTCTAACACATGCTCCTACAACATGTAGCATCCCCATTGCTAACTATTACATTATTCAATAAAACTATACTTGAGCAACCACACACGCGCTTGGATGCCCCTTCCTTGCTCCTTCCTAACTTCCACACTAATGATCTGCATTGTCGAAAACGAGAGCGTAAGCTAGAAAGCTTAGTGAGGGAGCTCGAAAACAAACATCGACAATGCAGGGTTCAAAGCATTGCATCTATAAAACATCCACAAGGCATACATTTACACCAACATATCGACATAGCCAACTACTACAGGAATGCATGAACATGGCATCTTACTTAATGTTATGCTAAGCACAAACCAAAAACCCATTAAAGCTCCCACCTTTTACTTAAAATTTGAAAACTTGAAATGTCACAAAAATGGGGTTTATGAAAATCTAAAGTTATAGAAATGTTAAGAATGATGAGGAGAAGTCAAAAACATATTTACCTTGATGAAAAATCTTGAAATAGGTGGGGAAATGGATGGAACAGTGATTTGGGGTTGGAGAGGTTTAGTTGTCATGATTTTAGTTTGAAAGGGGAGGAAGAAGATGACCAGTAACACCATTTTACCGTTAATGAAGTCTCAAGCCCTTTTTAAATAAAACCAAGCCCACTTTAATTTAAAACAAGCCCACGACTCGAACCCGATTCACACACTTAACATCCGACCCCTAAACCCGGGTGTTACAAATTTTGTGTACTTGTTGTCACTAAATTTTCACCTCGGTTTTAAATATTTCGAATAAATAAATAACTAAATAAAATCCTTTTGAAGCCCACCTTTTAAATAAATAAAAATCCTTTTAAAGCTCACATTTTTCTTAAATAAAAACCCATTTTCAAAAAGATCCCATTTCAAAAAAAATCCCACTTTTAAATGAAGAGAATAAAGCCCATTCTATGTTGAAGCCCATCTTTAAAGTAAAAGGAAAAAATAAAGAAAAGGGAAAAAGAAAAAATATTATTATGATTTTTAATAATTTAAAAAAAAGGAAACAAAAATATTAAATGAAATGAAAAAAAGCAAAAAAAAAGGTGTCAAAAACAACAAAAAAAAGGTGTCAAAAATAGTAAAAAAAGGGGGGCTCACGCGCGCGGCCACGCGCCTAGTGTGTGTAATTGCACCATAGCTCCCTAAAGATTCTAAGATTTTGACTCCTTTTCCAGAATTTGTAATTTTCCACAGTTTTGAAACTTTACATTCTGGTTACTACCCAAAATGTACCACTTCCGAAACTCTTTTTGTAAAATTGATTTAACCAACCTCTCAAACATTATTTTAGAGGATTTTAGCAATTTTTACCATATTTTTATCCTTTCTCGATCCTTGATTTCCCTAAACCACCTAATACGATTTGAACTGTTACCGACCGACTCGATTCGATGTCTAAAATATCTAGGCCCAAAACCAGGGCGTTACAACTCTCCCCCACTTAGGAAATTTCATTCTCGAAATTTTACTTGAAGGAAAAAGGTGCGGAAACTGCTTCAGCATGTCTGCCTTGCTTTCCCAAGTGGCCTCTTCAACTCCTCGGTGTTGCCACAACACCTTCACAAGCTCTATCGCCTTGCCACAAAGAACTTTGATGATCACATCTAGGATCCTCACCGGTTCCTCATCATAAGAAAAATCCAGATTCAACTCTATCTCCTCAACAAGCATCACATGCGAATGATCCGATCTGTACCTCCGCAACATCGAGGCATGAAACACATCATGAATCTTTTCCATCTCGGGAGGCAACCTCAACCGATATGCCACAGGACCAATACGTTCCACAACCTCATATGGTCCTAAAAACCTCGGGCTAAGCTTACCTTTACGCCCAAATCTCATCACCTTCTTCCAAGGCGATACCTTCAAGAACACACGTTTGCCAACCGCGAACTCAATCTTCTTACGCTTCAGATCCGCGTAAGACTTTTGCCGATCCGAGGTTGCCTTCAAATGCTCACATATGAGCTTCACCTTCTCGGTTGTTCTTTTTAACATAGCCGACATCGAAATCAACTTTTGCCTAGCTTCTGCCCAACAAAGAGGAGTCCTACACTTTCTCCCATACAAAGCCTTGTTTGGAGCAATTTGAATACTTGCCAGGTAACTATTGTTATACGTAAACTCAACCAACGACAAGTGCTTCTCCCAAGAACCCTGAAAGTCTATAACGCAACACCTCAACATGTCCTCCAGCACTTGTATCACACGTTCTGACTGTCCATTCGTCTGAGGATGATAAGAAGTACTAAAATTCAACAGTGTACCCAAGGCTTGATGCAAACATTCCCAAAACCGCAACGTAAACTTCAGATCCCTATTCGAAACTATTGACTTAACCAAGGTATACGTAGTATGCACATGCAAGAAATGTGCACACTTCGTAAGGCGATCCACTATCACCCAAACCGAATTCTTCTTCGATGGTGACAAAGGAAAACCAGACACAAATTCCATGGTAATCCTTTCCCACTTCCATTCCGAGATTCACAAAGGTTGTAACAACCCAGAAGGTACCCGATGTTCAACCTTTACCCGCTGACACACTATACACTTACTAACGAACTCAGCAACATCCATTTTTAACCCCACTCAGTAGTACTCATCTTTCAAATCGCAATACATCTTTGTACTACCTGGGTGCATAACGAAAGGACTACTATGAGCTTCAATCAGAATAGTGCGCCTTAACTCAACATCATTCAGCTCCACTATCCGACTCCCAAAACACAAAACACCATCATCATTAAAACTGAAATCTGAAGGATTACCTTCTACAATATCCTGAACATGAGGGACAAGAGAATCATCAAGCAAATGTGTGTCCTTGATCAATTGGATCAGGGATGGTTTCACTTGCAATTCAGCAATGAGACCACCATCTCGCGATATTCTCAAGCGAGCAAACATTGCTTTCAACTCCACAACCACTTTTCTGCTCAAAGCATCAACCACAACATTGGCCTTTCCCGGGTGATACTCGATCAACAGATCATAATCCTTCAGCAACTACACCCAACGATGTTGCCTAAGATTCAACTCCTTCTGCGACATAAAATACATTTAAAAACAAGTGAATTCACAAGCTCATAATAGCACAATCTGAGGGAGAAAATCACTTTACTTACTTCTGAACATAGTAAAGCATTTCAAGCTTACACTAAGTTCCCAAAACTACTTTTAATATGTTTCAAAGCTGGAAATCCCATTTCCACTCACCGAATCGGGAAACCTTAATTGTTGACGCGAAAATCAAGCATCCGATGTCTCTAGAACTTCGTCGAAAGATTCCGAAGAATCCTCACCTATTTACACCACATAAGAATATAGGATTAACGCATCTCAATGCATTAAAACCACCAACAAACACTAAAAACCCGCAGCTCTACCCCAAGGCATCAAAATACCCATCCGAAACAACCGAAATCACATTTGATTGATCACTAAACTCAACCCAGCCACCAACAAACACTTCCAACACATTTTAACCATAAATCAACATCCTAATATCATCCTTATACCTCCAGAAAATCAGATTTCATATTTCCAAGCTAAAACCTAAAACTAACAACCTAGAAAATTAGAGATCTCAATAATTTTGGGATTATTATGATCAAAGCTCACTAATAACATCATTTAACATCCAAATCAACCTTAAAATTATTCTCAAATCAATCAGAGCATTCCCCAAAAGAAAATCACATTTAATCTTATCTTTTAGCAAGAATTTGGTATTTTCACCAAATCAACATCAAAACTTCAATTAAAAACACAAATCAAAAGTCAAATACTTTGGAATTTCATTAAAGAACCTTGATTAGAGGAGTAGCATGAAATTACCTGCAATCCTTGCTTTTCTTCCAATTGGCAAGTTTTCAACTCAAGAAGATTTAAGAAATCTTTGTAAATCTTTGAGAAGAATCTTTGGAAAAGAGTTGTGAATTAAAAGACAAAAAGGATGAGAAAAATTCTGGAAATTGAGAGAAAGGAGGGAATGTTTGGCTAAAGAGAAAAGGAGAAATAAAAAAGTTACATAAAAAAGATTTAACAAATTAACTACCTCTTTTAATAAAGTCTCCCACTTTCGCTTTAATTAAAACATTAAAACCACATGCCAAATAAAGAAAAGGCTTAATTTCCATAAAGCTCCCTAAAGATTCTAAGAATTTGACTCTCGTTTGAAAATCACAATTTGTACACAGTTTTAAATTTTTACAATTTGGTCACTACTCAAAATGTCCACGTTCCAAAATCCTTTTTGTAACACCCAAGTTTTGGGGTCGGTGGAAATAAAAATATTAAAATATAATTTCGGGTTTTGTTTTCAAAATAATAAATAAAACAAAAGTGTTGGGCCAAATCTTTAATCCAATTCCATGGATTAGAAGAAGATGACAACAAGCCATTTCATTAATGGCACAATGGTAAATAAGGCTTTTGGAGGAATAAAACAATAAGACAAATATTTCAAACCCTTTTTACTCATCTTCCTCCTTTGTTCATTCTTTCAAACGTGACTTAAGCTCTCCTCTCCATTTTTACTATTCTATCTCATTCTCTCACCATTCCTGATCGTTTTTGAAAGGTAAACTTAATCCCATGTTCTCCTCAACTTCCTCTTTCTCTCCATGTTCTTAGTTTTCAATGAAACCCATTGTTTTGTGTTTTGAGTTTAAAGAATAAAAATCCAAACTTTATTGACTTTTGATCGAGATTTTGATTCTTTGAAGTTAGATAAGTGTTTAGTAACCCAAATGGTCCAACATATCAAAATTTTGAATGGTTTTAAACTGATTTTCGGATTTGGGTTTGTTGGGGGTTTTAGAGGGGTTTAGAGTTGGTTTTGGGACTGTTTCAGATGAGAATTTAAGGGCTGGTGTTTAGGTGTTGGTTGAGGGCTATTTTGGAAGCTTATGAGAGTGAAAAAGGGATTGGAATCAATGGTTATTAGCTGTGCAAATGGGCTGCTCGAAAATATATGTTTAAGGGTGTTCTTAGTTGGCTAAATGCTTGTTTTGTGCTCCGAGGTTGCTACATTGATTTGTGGGCTGATTTGTGTTTGTTTTGTTGGCTTTGATTGACTAGCATCGGGATTTGGTGTTGGAGAATCTTCGAGAATCAATTCGGGAAGCTTGGAAGTTTGATCAATTAGAGTTTGTTGAGCTTGGAGTAGTTGGTGAGTGGTTCTTCGGTTTTTAAATTGGTTTTCAAATGTTTGGTCTGAGCATGTAGACCTAGGTCGGGCTTGGTAAACCCACCTAGAGTTGGGATTAGATTGGTAGTCTAATCTCAAGCTTTAGTTTAGAAGACTATGGTTGAGCTTTGAATGTTGTGTGATTATGCCTCTTGTTCTATATTTATGTGATTGATGTTGTTAAGTATATTGTGATATACATGTGTGTTGAGGCGTGATGTTTTATGCTTTGTGACATGCATGATTGTTGGAATGTGGTTTGTGCATGATTGCGGATCATGGTGAGTATGTGCTAAGCACGAAAATTGGTAAGAATGTTGTGAGGTTGAGCTATGAAATGAGTTAGTATTGGCACTAGTATGCTTGGGTACAAATGATCGATCATTAGGATGTTAGTGTGCACACGAGTGTCGAAATGCGCGCGTGATCTTGGTGATGGTAGTCACCACGATGGAGTACGGGTACGCCCAGAAATCTTCATTTATATTTTAGTCGGTGATGAGTGGAATCCCATCGACGGGGCGTGAGGATGAGTGGAATCCCATCCGTGTGAAACGGTGATGAGTGTAATCTCACCGTAAGGTAATATAATGGTTGAGTTGTTGGATGTGAGTTCCAACGGTTGTTATCCGCGTATTCGGGTCATAGCTAGGTGCCAATACGGTTGTTAAATGTGTTTTCGTATGGTTGTATTATGGATATGGACATGTTGAGCATGGAATGATACTTGAGGTTATGTTCATGCATTTCATATAATTGATTCATGTGGTTCCGAAGGTAAGGAAACATGCATTCATCCTTGGTTTTGTTGCTCATGCTTGGACCCTGCATTGTCGAGGTTAATATTATGAGCTTACCATCACTAAGCATTACGCTTACGCTCTCTTTGTCCGACAATGCAGATCCTTAGTTCGTAGATTGCTTGTGCAAGGAGAAGGGCCTTCAAGTGTGCTTTTTGTTATCATCAAGTATGAACTTTTAAGCTAAAGATGTAATAGATAAGCAATGGGGATTTGAGTATGTTGCTTGTGTTAAGGAGCTAGTTTAGACTCCTTTAGTATGTTGACGTTTTTTTGTGGCTTGCTAATGCTACGTATGTTGGCCTTGTGCCCTCATCTTATGCTTTTGTGTATGTTTTGTTCTAAGGCATGAAAACCTTGATATGCAATGTATGTCTCTTTGGGTGAACGCTTGATTCCTTAAAATGTATGGCCTTTTCATGTATGTTGTGTGTTGAACATGTTTGTAGTATGGTGAATGCCTCTAGAGTATGTGAATGTATGTTATATCTTGTTTCTTGATGTTTGAGGCTTGTTGGGAGCTTTTGGAGATACAAAATTAGGTTTTAGTAACACACAGACTACATGTGTTTCGGAACGAGTAAGGCTGTTTCAGAATGGGTGTGTTTCTAGGGACACCCGTATCAGAATGCATTATGGTACGGTTTGGCTACTGTGAACCTCTATTCTGATACGAGTATCGAAACATTTTGCCTATTGTGAGGGCCTGTTCCGAAACGTGTTTCGGAACGCCTAGGCGAAATGGACCCCTGTACCGAAACGGGGTGGTGTGTATCGGTACGGAAGGTCTGGCTTTTAAACTGGGGCCCGTGTATCGAAACGAGCAAGCCTGTTTTGAAACACAAGCCTGAAATGTGGGCTTTTGGCATCTCTAAAGGTTCTCAAGTGTTGGGCATTGGCCCTATTTGATGTTAGCTTTCTTCTGAGCCTTGTTCGTGATCGTTTATGTGTGTTTGGGTCGCATTTGCAAGAAATCAAATTAACTTGACAATTAGTAAATTTAAATTAACTTACGCGCTCTTGCTTAGTCTTGTCCTCGTTTTCTGCTGCCGTTTGTCACACATAGGACTAACTAAATATCTAGACAAGAAAATAAATCAAAGAAAATTTTGTAGGGTCGTTAACCGAAGTGGAGCCTTAACGGGTTTCGCCTCGGTTTTTCCCCGTGTGACCCACTCGGGCCGGTCAGTCACCCAGGCTGGAACGAGGGGGTTACACTTGTTGGTATCAGAGCCTGAGGTTTCCGATACCTCGGGTAGTTAAGTGAGGTAAGATAAATTCTTGTATTGTAATTGCACGGTGTTTTCTTGCCATGTAAGTATGTTCGCTTGCTTATCACGTATGCTTTGATGCTTGTTTAAAATTGATTGTATGTGTGCATTTTTTGAAGCATGCTGATGGGTGATTTGTCTGTTAAATGTTGAGTAGTCCCATTGCTTCTATTACATCGGAAAAAGAGATTTTTAAGTGAGGGAAACATACTTGAGCCACTTGGACCCTTTCCCTTGCTAACCCTATTTTGTATATTGTTTTTGTAATTGTTATCTGTGAGCTGTTATGTCGAGGCCTAGAGGTAGACCCAGGCTGGTTCTTCATGAACCTCGTGTTGCGGATCCTGCTGATGAGCCGATGGTTGGGGTAGAGGCTCCTGTGGAAGAGCCTTCCGTTGGAGTCGGAGCTCCTCCACCACCACCACCTCCCCAGCCTGATGCAGAAGGCAAGGCTAGAGCTGAGGGAGCGGGACCTCAGGTTGGCCAGGGTGGCCAAGGTTCTGTAGGGATAGACATGGCTCCACTAGTTCAGGCTATAGCGGAAGCGTTTCAGGCTACAGTTTCCGGAGCTCAGGCTGTAGCTCAGCCAAGAGGAGATGATGCTAGCTTACATTTAGAGAGGCTTCGTAGCCTCGGAGCAGATGAGTTCAGGGGATCTACGCTTGAGAGATCAGAGTTATGGCTAGAGAAGACGGTTCATATTTTAGCTCATATGGGATGTGTTGGGGCTTGTAAGTTGGGCTGTGTAGTTTCGTTACTTCAGGATGATGCCTAAACCTGGTGGGTCACCATTACTTCTGGCGTGCCTGAGGCCGAGATCAGTTGGAACTTCTTTGAGACTGCTTTCAGAAAGAGGTATTTAGGCCTGAGATATTTAGATGAGAAGAAGAGGGAGTTCATGGCTCTTGTTCAAGAAGACACATCAGTGACAGATTACGAGATCTAATTCACCCGATTGAGTCAGTATGCTCCGGAGTTGGTTCATACTGAGAGGGACCGTTGTGATCGGTTCAGGTATAGCTTCATGAGGAGGTCAAGAGGTACACCTTGACTATAGATTATTCTGATTTTGATGTCTTGGTCGCTAGGGCCAAGGACATCGAGCATAGCTTGGGGCTGACCAAGCATTCGGGAGGATCCATTTCAGGGAAGAGGCACAACAACTTCGATCATGGTGATGCCAAGAGGCATCGGCGCAGTGGACAACAGTATGATCATAGGCATGGCGTTGGAAACCACGGTAGAGGCCATCAGGGCCAGAGAGCTGGAGAGCATTTGTCCGAGTGTGCTCGATGTGGGAGACAGCATTCTGGAGAGTGTTGGGGAAACTATCATGCTTGCTGGAACTGTGGATCGAGAGACCACTTCAGGAGAGAGTGTCCGCATCAGGCGGCACATGCACCGTTTCAGGCACAGGCTCCTGCGAGAGAGATCAACTATCCGAGAGGTCGTGGGCGCGGTCGTGTTTACTTCCAGTCTAGGGCTGATGCACCTAGGATAGAGGCACCGAGGAATCTTGCTCATGTAGTGGCAGTTCAGCCAGAGGCTGATGGACCAGCTAGAGTCTACGCACAGAGAGAGACAGGGAATAACACAGATGTGATAGTAGGTAACTTCGAGTTACAGTCCATGTCTTTGCTTTCCTTAGTCGATTCGGGTTCCATGCATTCTTATATTTTGAGTGAGCATGCAAAGAAGTTAGACATACCTGTTGAGATTTTAGACATAGGGATGCATGTGACTAGTTCCTTCGGTGAGACACTTGTAGTTAGACGGATGTATAGGAGGTGTCCGTTGAAGATTCAGGGTCATGTGTTTCCTATTGATATGTTGGAGCTTTCGTTTTACGGTTTTGATATCATTTTGGGTATGGATTGGTTGGTTGAGCACAGAGCTAGTATAGATTTTGAGACAAAGAGGATTTCGTTGAAGCTTTTTAATGACTACGAGGTAGTAGTAGTAGTAGGCGAGAATGTTAAGTTCTTGTCAAACGTTGTGTCGGCTTTAGAGGCTCATAGGTTGATGGACTCCGGTTGTGGGGCTTATTTAGCGTACATGATGAATCCGAATATGAGTGAGGTTAGACCGAAAGATATCAGAACAATTTGTGATTATTCAGATGTGTTTCTAGAAGAGTTACCGGGTTTGCCTCCTGACAGAGATGTTGAGTTTGTGATTGAGACCGTTTCAGGGTCTACTCCAATTTCTATTGCTCCGTACCGTATGGCCCCGAAAGAGTTGAAAGAGTTGAAAAGTCAGCTTCAGGAGTTGTTAGACCGAGGTTTTATTAGGCCTATTAGTTCTCCTTGGGGCGCTTCCGTGTTGTTTGTGAAGAAGAAAGATGGCAGTATGAGGATGTGTATCGACTATAGGCAGTTGAACCAGTTGACAGTGAAGAACAAGTATCCGTTGTCGCGTATAGATGACCTATTTGATCAGTTGAGAGGTGCCACAGTGTTTTCGAGGATAGATTTGAGAGCAGGGTACTATCAGTTGCAGGTAAAGGAGTGTGATGTTCCAAAGACAGCTTTTTAGACTAGATACGTTCATTATGAGTTCCTTGTGATGCCATTTGGGCTTACGAATGCACCAGCAGCTTTCATGGACATGATGAACAGAGTTTTCCGAGACTATCTAGACCGATTTGTAGTTGTTTTCATAGACGACATCCTTGTGTACTCGAGATCAGAAGAAGAACATGATGAGCACTTGAGACTTGTTTTGCAGAGATTGATGAGTAATCAGTTCTATGCTAAGTTGAGTAAATGCGAGTTCTGGATCAGAGAGGTTATGTTTCCTTGCCACGTTGTGTCAGCTGAAGGTATCTGAGTTGATCCGAAAAAGATTGAAGCCATTGTTGAGTAGAAACAACCTAAGTCAGTGACTGACCTTAAGAGTTTCCTAGGACTAGCTGGTTACTATAGGAGATTCACTGACGGATTCTCTAGGGTAGCTGCCCCGTTGACTGAACTTTCGCAAAAGAGAGTTAAGTTTGAGTGGTCAGATGCGAGACATAAGGCATTTGAGAAATTAAAAGAAGCCTTAACTAATGCTCCAGTGTTGGTACAGCCAGTTTTAGGGAAAGAGTTCGTAATCTATACTGATGCTTCCTATGTAGCTTTAGGTTTTGTTCTGATGCAAGAAAGGAGAGTTGTTTCTTATGCTTTGAGACAATTGAAGATTCACGAGAAGAATTACATGACTCACGACATCGAGTTAGCAGCAGTTGTGTTTGCGTTGAAGATTTGGCGTCACTACTTGTATGGTGAGAAGTGCATGGTTTACACTGATCATAAAAGCTTGAAGTATCTGATGACTCAGAGAGAGCTGAACTTGAGACAGAGAAGATGGCTTGAACTATTGAAAGACTATGATTTGACTATTGAGTACCATCCGGGTAGGGAAAATGTAGTGGCCGACGCGTTGAGCAGAAAAGTTGCAGTTGAATTTTGAGCTATGTTTGCTAGGGTGAGTGTATCAAAGGACGATGGTTTGATTACAGGGTTTGTAACCCCATTAGCCCGGCCTAGACGTTTGACCCGAGCTACGAAGATTACACGGGGAAAACTAAAGTCAACCCGAAAGTCAATCTTGATTAACGACCCTTTTTTCTTTTTATCTTTTCTAAATGCACATTAAGCCTATGTGATTACTCAAGAATCATAGGAGAGAAGGACATAGCGATCATAAAACATTTAGGGACTCAATTGCATGATTTACACATTTTAGGGACCAAAATGTAATTTTCAGAAATATAAGAACTTGGCTGAATATAAGATTACCGATATGTAATTAATCATATTTCATGCTTCTTTGCCAAATCACAACTAAAAATGACATTCCAAGATCAAGCAATTGCATCCTCAACATTCAGGACTAAAACGTAAAACATGGAAACTTAAAACAATTCAAAATCATCATCCAACGGTCATCCGTTTCGGAACACCAAACCTTCGTACAGAAACGCCCGTATCGAAATGGTGTTGACCATTTCGGTACTTGGGTGTGTTCCGAGACTAGTATCGAAACAGGCTTCTCCAGTGGCCAAACAGTTCCGAAACACCTTCAGTTGTTCTGAAACGCTATGGCCATTACAGACCTCTGTTTCGAAACAGTTAAGGGTGTTTCGATACACCCTGCACTGTGACAGCAAAAAATGCTGGTTTTTATACTTTTTCGCACTCGAATCAACCCCGGAACATGCCACAACATGCATACGTCGAGGATACATATCAGCAATCATCATATCGAAGCTATAGCCTAAACATAGCAACCAACACATAAGCAAAGGCACTAAAGGCATGCTCCCTAGTTTGCCAAAACCAAAACAAGTCAAAACTCCAAATAAACCAAAATCCATACTCCAAAGGCCATTTACAACCCAAGTATAGGCAAACCAACATGCTCAAAGTACAAGAAACATTCTCCAACATTCCAAAGTATAAATTCCCACCCATTGCCTCTTATTACACTAAGCGTGAACCACATACATTTCTTTAGCAAAACCTTGGATTCCTCTTTCTCTTGAGCTGCCTCCAAATGTTTAATTTTCTGCATTGATGAAACAAACGAGTGTAAGCAATAAGCTTAGTGAGGATCGCTAGACAACACTCGTCAATGCATAACTCATGATTTGCAAAAGTAACACTTTACAACACATGCCCTTTATAAAAACAAGTCTTTTCAAGACTTCAATGCACTTTTGAAACCTCATGCACATATGCATCAATTTACAACAACAAATAGACCTTTGCTCATGCTTTAACAAGCATCGCATGCATTCTTGCATCATACACATATTTCTCATGCACTCTTGCATCATTTACAAGCATCTCATGCTTCACTTTGTTCATTTACATTACATTGGCTTTCAAGTGATAGTCCACAAATCATATCAACAGAAGACATAATCGGATACGCGAATTACAAGCGTTGTCCCTCACGCTTCATACAAACTACCGGACTACACAAGGTGGAGACATATGGCACAATCACAACCCCTCAACACCTGTGATGGAGACAAATGGCACAATCACAACCCCTCAACATCACTCATCGGTAGTTGTATAATTCCACTAACGAGAGTATGGGACACATACACAAGACTCACACACATGCCCTTTATAAAACAAGTCTTCTCAAGACTTCAATGCACTTTTGAAACCTCATGCACGTATGCATCAATTTACAACATCAAATAGACCTTTGCTCATGCTTTAACAAGCATCACATGCATTCTTGCATCATACACATATTTCTCATGCACCCTTGCATCATTTACAAGAATCCCATGCTTCACTTTGTTCATTTACATTATATTGGCTTTCAAGTGATAGTCCACAAATCATTTCAACACAAGACACAATCGGATACGCGGATTCCAAGTGTTGTCCCTCACGCTTCATACAAACTACCGGACTACACAAGATGGAGACATATGGCACAATCACAACCCCTCAACACCCGTGATGGAGACAAATGGCACAATCACAACTCCTCAACATCACTCATCGGTAGTTGTATAATTCCACTAACGAGAGTATGAGAAACATATACAAGACTCACACACGAGACTAACCATTCATCGTTGTGATCTTAACCTCAATTGTTAGGGTACTTGGATGGAGATTACGGCACAATCACAACCCCTCGACATCCAAGACGACTTTATTCACGGTGCACCCAATCCTATAGCCATCTAACTATATCCGATTAAAGTAACCAAAAACCATTTTCATCACTTGCCAATATAATCATTTATCCACATTAATCTACTATTTTTCAAGCATAACCACAATGTCATTTCCACAAGCACACATGCTTAACATCATATGCATTTTCATATGAAAACCAAGGATCACTTACCTAGTGCATCCTTAACATAATGACATTAAAATCCAGCATTAAACCATGCTTAAACATGCTTAAAAACAGTAAACAAATCCACTATTACATCAAATGCATTTTCATCCAACTTAACACATTTCCAAGAGAGGGATTACCGAAACACTTACACTTGAGCTTAGTTAAGTGTATCAAGCTTACACTAAGCTCCCAAGAGCACGCTCAAAGCGTTACAAAGTAGGAAATTGCATTTCCACTCACCGATACGCGAAGCCTCGTTCGCCGACACGGAAATTACACCTCTGAAGCTTCCAAAATCACATCGTTAGCCTCCGGATCAAGATCCCCTGTTTTCACATCAACAAAATAGAGATCTAAATGCATCAAAATGCAGTCTAACACCAGCAACAATCCATAGACTCGTTGCCCACACAAACTACACCAAAATACCCTTCCAACACAACTAAAAACTCAATCGATTGTCTCCTAAACCAAGCCAAAATCACACTTTAAACTACCAAGAAACTCAAGGATCTCATGGATTTCGGGATCTATGTTAATAACACATCATCTTAACATATAAATCAACTTAAAAATCAATTAGAATCAACACAAAACAGTGCCCAACTCATCAAGTCCGAAAATCAAGATTTCATCCACATTTTCACAAGATTTTGATCTCAAATCAAAACTATATTGAAAACTCAATCAAAAATAGTTATTAGAAGCCAAATATCTTGGGAATTTCAATGAAGAACTTAGATTAGAGGTTGAGAACGAGATTTACCTCCAATCCTTGCTTCCTTCAATAGATGACAAGTTTTCCTTGCAATAATCTTGGAGAATTAAAGAAGATCTCTTGAAAAAGATCTAGGCCCAAAACCTCTAGGCGATATGAACCATTCTCGATCGGCCCGATCCGATGTCTAAAACATCTAGGCCCAAAACCAGGGCGTTACAACTCTCCCCCACTTAGGAAATATTGTCCTCAACTCCTCGGTGTCACCAAAACACCTTCACAAGCTCTATCGTCTTGCCACGAAGAACTTTACTACTCACGTCCAGAACCTTCACCGGTTCCTCATCATATGATAGATCCCGATTCAACTCTATCTCCTGAACATGCATTATATGCGAAGGATCTGATCTATACTTCCGTAACATAGAGACATGAAACACATCATGTATCTTCTCCAATTCAGCAAGCAATCTCAACCGATATGCCACAGGACCAATACACTCCACAACCTCGTAAGGTCCAATAAACCTTGGGCTAAGTTTACCCTTACGCCCAAATCTCATCACCTTCTTCCAAGGTGAAACTTTCATGACCACACGTTCGCCAACCGCGAACTCAATTTCCTTAAGCTTCAAGTTCGCATAAGACTTCTGCCTATCCGATGCTGCCTTTAACCACTCAGAAATAAGCTTCACCTTCTCGGTGGTTCCCTTAAGTATAACCGGCATTGAAATCAACTTCTGCCTAGCTTCTGCCCAACAAAGAGGGGTTCTACATATCCTCCAATACAAAGCCTCGTATGGAGCCATTTGGATACTTGCCTGGTAACTATTGTTATACGCAAACTCAACCAACGACAAGTGCTTCTCCCAAGAACCCTGAAAATCTATCACACAGCATCTCAACATGTCCTCAAGTACTTGAATCACACGTTCTGACTGTCCATCCGTCTGCGGATGATAAGAAGTGCTGAAATTCAACCGTGTACCCAAGGCTTGATGCAAACATTCCCAAAATCGCGTTGTAAACCTCGGATCTCTATCCGACACAATGGACTTTGGCTCACCTTGCAACCGTACAATCTCAGCTATGTACAGCTTAACCAACTTATCCAAAGTATACGTAGTATGCACAGACAGAAAATGTGCACACTTCGTAAGCCGATACACAATCACCCAAACTGAATTCTTCTTTGTCGGTGACAAAGGCAAACCAGACACAAAATCCATGGTGATTCTCTCCCATTTCCATTCTGGAATTCTCAAAGGCTGCAACAATCTAGAAGGAACCTGATGCTCAGCCTTCACTCGCTGACACATCATACACTTACTAACGAACTCCGCAACATCCTTTTTCAACCCCACCCAGTAGTACTCATCCTTTAGGTCACGATTGATCTTTGTACTACCCGGTGCATAGCAAAAGGACTACAATGAGCTTCAGTCAGAATAGTGCGCCTTAACTCAGCATCATTTGGCACCACTATTCGACTCCCAAAACACAGAACACCATCATCACTAAAGCTGAAATCCGAAGGTCTATCCTCCGCAATGTCTTGAACATGCGAAACAATAGAATCATCAAGTAACTATTTCTCTTTAATCAACTGTACCAAAGATGATTTCACTTGTAACTCTGCCACAAGACCACTTTCAAGCGATATGCTCAAACGAGCAAATATCGCTTTCAACTCAACATCCACCTTCCGGCTCAAAGCATCAGCCACAACAATAGCTTTGCCCAGGTGGTACTCAATCGCCAGATCATAATCCATAAGCAACTCCACACAACACATTTCTCACCATACAGGTAATGCCTCCAAATCTTTAAGGCAAACACCACAGCTGCAAGCTCAAGATCATGAGTAGGGTAGTTGCGCTCATGCACCTTCAACTGCCTAGATGCATAGGACACCACCTTACCTTCCTGCATCAACACGCAGCCCAAACCAACAATGGACGCATCACTATAGACCACAAACTCCTTACCAGATTCAGGTTGAATCAAAATAGGAGCTTGCATTAAAGCTTCTTTCAGCTTCTCAAAAGTTTGTTGCCTCGCCTCCGTCCACTCAAAGCGAACATTATTTTGCAACAACTTGGTCAAGGGTGCCGCTATCTTTGAAATACCCTCGACAAACCTACGGTAATACCCAGCCAATCAAAGGAAACTACGTACCTTCGACACTGACTTAGGCACTTTCCAACTCATTGCAGCTTCTACTTTTTACGGATCAACGTGAATATCATCAGCCGATACCACATGCCCAAGGAAGACCACCTCCATAAGCCAAAACTCACATTTACTTAGATTCACATACAATTGATTTTCCAACAACGCTTGCAAAATGATTCTCAAGTACTTATCATGATCTTCCTCAATACTCGAATGCACAAGGATATCATCAATGAACACCACCACAAACTAATCCAAGAGTTCATGGAATACACGATTCATCATGTCCATGAAAGCAGCAGGCGCGTTGGTCAAACCAAACGGCACCACCAATAACACATAATGCTCGTACCTCGTCCGAAAAGAAGTTTTAGGCACGTCCACATCCTTCACCTTCAGCTGATAGTACCTCGATCTCAAGTCTATCTTAGAATGCATTTTTCAAAACTGGTAATATCATCAATTGTCATTTCATGACTTTCCTTAAAACATGCTCTTTAAAGCATCAATGCACTTTTTAAACCACCTGCTCATAGCATCATCAAAATAACAACAAATAATCTTTTGCTCATGCTTAAACCAAGCGTCACATGCATTCTAGTATAAACCACAAGCTTTTCATGCTTAAATCATTAATCAACAACATTATATTGGCTCGCAAGTGATCAATTCTCAATACATACCAAAACCAACACAAATGACACAATCAGATATGCGAATTACAAGCATTGTCCCACACGCTTCATACACACTACCGGAATACGCAAGGCTCACACACGGAACTAGACCATCAATCGTTGTGATGCTCAAGGTGGAGTCTACGGTACAATCACAACCCCTCAACACCCATGATGGAGTTTAACAGTACAATCCCAACCCCTCAACATCACTCATCGGTAGTTGTATAACCCACTAGCGATAGTCAGGACACAAAACAAGGCTTACACATGGGAGCTACCTCAACCATTGCAATCACCTTAACCAAGCTCACACACAGGAGCAGTCCTCCACCGTTGTGATGCTTGACCAAGTCCACCCACGAGAGCCATCCTCCATCATGGTGACGTCAATTCCTCTATCGCTAGGGTACTTGGATGGACTTTACGGTACAATCACAACCCCTCGACATCCAATGCGACTTTATTCATGGTGCACTGAATCCTATAGCCGGCTAACTATATTCGATTAAAGTAACCAAAAACCATTTCCATCACTTGCCAATAAAATCAATTAACATTAATATTCCACTGTTTTACAAGCATAAACACAATGCCGTGTTCATAAGCATAAACATGCTTAATATCAAACGCAAACATTTCATAAAACCAAGGATCACCTACCTAGTGCATCCTTAACCACATGGCATTATGTACCAACATTATCAATGCTCAAAACATGTTTAAAACAGTAATTTAAACCACATTCAAATCAAGTGCATATTCCAACAAAAACATAGCACATTCCGAGAGACTTTCGAATCACTTACTCTTGAGCTTAGTAAGTGTTCCAAACTTACACTAAGCTCCCAAAACCACGCTCAAAGCGTTACAAAGTTGGAAAATCCATTTCTATTAACCGATACACGAAACCTCGCTCGTTGACGCGAAGATCACCCATGTTTCCACATCATCAAAACAGAGATCCAAATGCATTAAAATGCATTTCAACACCAGCAACCAACTCAAACTCGTTGCTCACCATAACAACACTAATTTACCTATTCGAAACAACCGAAAACTCACTCGATTGTTTCTCAAACCAAGCCCAGCCAACATACATCACTTTCAACCATTTATAAACATCAAAACACACCTAAAAACAACCTAAACCCATCCTTTTACCTCCAGCAAGCATTACTACATCATTTTACCTCAAAAACCCAACTAAAACTATCAAGAAACTAAAGGATCTCAAGGATTTCGGGATCTATATCATCAAAGCCCTCTTTCAACATAATAATCAGCTTAAAACTCAATTAAAATCAATCCAAAAATAGAGCTTAACAAATCAAATCCAAAATTCATGATTTTAATCATAGTTTTGCAAGATTTTGATCTCAAATCAAAACTATAATGAAAACTCAGCCAAAAACATCAATTAGAAGCCAAAGATCTTAGGAATTTCAATAAAGAACCTGGATTTAAAGTTGAGAACGGGATTTACCTCCAATCCTTGCCTTCCTCAATGATTGACAAGTTTTTCCTTAACAAAATCTTGAAGAACTTGAAGAGAACTCTTGGAATTTGTTTAGATATCAAAGGGAGAGTGTTTGGGAGAAAAGAAATCTGGAGAAAAAAGGTGGGAAAATGATTTTGCTGAAATGAGAGGTAGTTAAGTCAAATGAAATCTAAATTTCTCATTTTATTAATTTTAATTAAATAAAAACATTTTATTTAATCATTTAAAACACTTTTAAAACACATGTCAAATTAAGGAAAGGCTAAATTGTCATAAAGCTCCCTAAAGATTCTAAGATTTTTGGCTCCTCTTTTAAAATTACATTTTCCACAGTTTTGAAACTTTACATTTTGGTCACTACACAAAATGTACCACTTCCGAAACTCTTTTTGTAAAATTGATTTGACCAACCTCTTAAACATGGTTTTAGAGTATTTTAGCAATTTTTACCATATTTTTATCCTTTCCCGATCCTTGATTTCCCTAAACCATCTAACGCGATTCGAACCATTTCCGACCAATCCGATCCGATGTCTAAAACATCTAGGCCCTAAACCAGGGCGTTACATAACCTAGATTGAAGGTTGAGAATGAGATTTATCTCCAATCCTTGACTTCCTTAATGATTGACAAGTTTTTCCTTAACAAATCTTGAAGAATTTGAAGAGAACTCTTAAAATTGGTTTAGAAATTAAAGAGAGGGTGTTTGGGAGAAAAGGGGTGGGAAAATGGTTTTTCTGAAATGAAAGTTAGTTACATGAAATGAAATCACAATTTCCCAATTAACCAATTAAAATTAAATAAAATCATTCCTATTTTAATTATCTAAAAATTCTTTTAAAATACATGTCAATTAAAGGAAGGTTTAATTGCACGATAGCTCCCTAAAGATTCTAAGATTTTGACTCCTTTATGAAATTTTGCAATTTTCCATAGTTTTGAAACTTTACAATTTGGTCACTACCTAAAATGTACCACTTCCGAAACTCTTTTTGTAAAATTGATTTGACCAATCTCTTAATCATGATTTTAGAGGATATTAGCAATTTTTACCATATTTGTATCCTTTCCCGATCCTTGATTTCTTTAAGCCACCTAACACGATTCGAACCGTTTCCGACTGGTCCGATCCAATGCCTAAAACATCTAGGCCCAAAAACAGGGCGTTACAACTCTCTCCCACTTAGGAAATTTCGTCCTCGAAATTTTACCTGAAAGAAAAAGGTGTGGAGGCTGCTTCAGCATGTCCGCCTTGCTTTCCCAAGTGGCCTCCTCAACTCCTTAGTGTCGCCACAACACCTTCACGAGCTCCACCATCTTACCACGAAGAACTTTGCTGCTCACATACAGGATCCTCACTGGTTCCTCGTCATAAGACAGATTCGGATTCAACTCTACCTCCTCAACAGGCATTACATGCGAAGGATCCGATCTAAACCTCCACAATATCGAGACATGAAACACATCATGAATCTTTTCCAGCTCGGGAGGCAACCTCAACTGATATGCCATATGACCAATACACTCCACAACCTCATATGGTTCAATAAACCTCGGGCTAAGCTTACCCTTACGCCCAAATCTCATCACCTTCTTCCAAGGCGATACTTTCAAGAACACACGTTCGCCAACAGCGAATTCAAACTCCTTACGCTTCAGATCTGCATAAGACTTTTATCGATCTGATGTTGCCTTCAAACGCTCATAAATGAGCTTCACCTTCTCGGTGGTTCCTTTCAACATAGCCGGCATCAAAATCAATTTATGCCCCATCTCCGCCCAAACAAGAGGCGTTCTGTACTTCCTCCCATACAAAGCCTTGTATGAAGCCATTTGAATGCTTGCCTGGTAACTATTGTTGTAAGAAAACTCAACCAAAGGCAAATGCTTCTCCCATGAACCCTGAAATTCAATAACGCAACATCTTAACATGTTCTCAAGCACCTGGATAACACGTTCCGACTATCCATCCGTCCGAGGATGATAAGAAGTATTGAAATTCAACCGTGTACCCAAGGCTTGATGCAAACATTCCCAAAACCATGATGTAAACCTCAGATCCCTATCCGACACTATGGACTTTGGCACCCCATGCAACCGCACGATCTCAGCAATATACAACTCTGCCAACTTATCCAATGTATACGTAGTATGCACAGGAAAGAAATGTGCACACTTCGTAAGGCGATCAACAATCACCCAAACTGAATTCTTCTTCGATAGTGACAAAGGCAAACCAAACACAAAACCCATAGTAATCCTTTCCCACTTCCATTCTGGAATTCTAAAAGGTTGCAACAACCCCGAAGGTAATTGATGTTCAGCCTTCACTCGCTGACACACTATGCACTTACTAACAAATTCGACAACATTCATTTTGAAACCCCACCCAGTAGTACTCATCTTTCAAATCACGATACATCTTTGTACTACCAGGATGCATAGCGAAAGGGCTACTATGAGCTTCAGTCAGAATAGTGCGCCTCAACTCAGCATCATCTGGCACCACTATTCCACACCCAAAACACAAAACACCATCACCATTAAAATTGAAATCCGAAGGCTTACCATCCGCAATATCTTGAACATGGGGAACAAGAGAATCATCGAGCAACTGCTTATCCTTGATCAACTAGATTGGTGACGATTTCACTTGCAATTCAGCAACAAGACCACCATCATGCGATATGCTCAAGCGACCAAACATCACATTCAACTCCACAGCCACTTTCCTACTCAAAGCATCAGCCACAACATTGGCCTTTCTCGAGTGATACTCGATCGACATACCATAATCCTTAAGCAACTCCAACCAATGGCGTTGCCTAAGATTCAACTCCTTCTGAGACATAACATACTTCAAGCTCTTATGATCTGTGAACAGCACGCATTTCTCGCCATACAGATAATTCATCCAAGTCTTCAAGGCAAACACAACATCTGCAAGCTTAAGATCATGAGTAGGGTAGTTACGCTCATGCACCTTCAACTACCTAGATGCATAGGCTACTACCTTACCCTCCTGTATCAACACACAGTCCAAACCAACAATGGACACATCAGTATAGACCACAAACTCATTACCAGACTCAGGTTGAATCAAGACAGGAGCTTGCGTCAAAGCTTCCTTCAGCTTTTCAAAACCTTGCTGCCTCGCACCCGTCTACTCAAAGAGAACATTTTTCTGTAACAACATGGTCAAAGGTGCAGCAATCTTCGAGAAACCCTCGACAAACCTACTGTAATATCCAGCCAAACCAAGAAAACTTCGCACCTCCGTCACCGACTTAGGCACCTTCCAGCTCATCACTGCCTTAACCATATGTGGATCAATACGAATACCCTCAGCCGATACAACATGCCCAAGGAAGACCACTTCCTTAAGCCAAAACTCACACTTACTTAGCTTGGCATACAACTGGTTCTCCAACAACGCTTGCAAAACTATTCTCAAGTGTCTATCATGATCCTCCTTGGTACGAGAGTACACAAGGATATCATCAATGAACACAACCACAAACTGATCCAAGAACTCATGGAACACACGATTCATCATGTCCATGAAAGCATCAGGTGCGTTGGTCAACCCAAATGGCATTACTAAGAACTCATAATGTTCGTACCTTGTCCAAAAAGCCGTCATAGGTACGTACACATCCTTTACCTTCAACTGGTAATACCCTAACCTCAAGTCTATCTTAGAAAACACCAAGGCACCTTGAAACCGATAAAAGAGATCATCAATCCTTGGCAAAGGGTATTTGTTCTTGATCGTCAACTTGTTCAGTTGTCGATAATCTATACACATCCGCATTGTCCCATCTTTCTTCTTTACAAACAAGACCGGTGCACCCCAAGGTGATACACTCGGTCGGATGGACCCTCAATCTAGCAACTCCTGAAGCTGCATTTTCAACTCTTTCAACTCTTTAGGTGCCATGCGATAGGGAGCAATGGACACCGAAGTTGTAATCTCATACAACTCGATACCAAACTCAACTTTTCTGTTTGGCGGCAACCCAAGCAACTCACCCGGAAAGTCGCGAATGGTCCTGATGTCCTACACACGTACATCCTTTGTACCAGGATTCCTCATATACGCAAGGTAAGCCTCACATCTCATCCTAAGCATATAGCTTACTTCCATAGCCGAAACCACATTAGACAAGAATTTCACATTCTCGCCTACTATCACAACCTCATAATCATCAGAAAGCTTTAAGGTGACTCGCTTCACATCAAAGTCTACCATTGATCTATGCTCAGACAACCAATCCATACCAAGGATCACATCAAAACCACAAAAGGGTAACTCCATCAAATCCACAAGCAAAAACATGACGATGAACAGACAAGGGACACCTCTGATACAATTTCCTAGTGACTACAGTCTCACCAAAAGAACTAGTCACTTGCATTCCTACCTCAAGCAACTAAACATGTATATCAAGAAAATGCACATGCTCACTCAAGATATAAGAATGCGTGGATCCAGAATCAATCAAAGCCAACAATGATAAAGACTGGAGAATAAAGGTATCTGCGATGACGTCAGTATCATTGTGCTCCTCGCGCTAAGCATAGACCTTCGCAGGACTACCTCCTTCAGGCTGAACTGCTACAACATGAGCAATGCCTCACTGCCCCTCATCTCTCCTCTGGAAATTCCCTCGGCCGCGCCCACGGCCTCTCTAAGGTGCAGCCACAACAGGTGCACGTCCCTGGCCTCCACCAGCCAACAAAGGACACTCGCGCCTCATATGATCCACTAAACCACAGTTCCAACAAGAATTCCTTGTTACCACAATAGTAGCCTGTAATTCTCTAGCTGCACGTGGACAATCTTGCCTCATATGGTCCCTCGATCAACAGGTCCAGCACGTGTGCTGCTCGGACCTCACTTGGCCTTCTTGAGCCTGACCACCCCATCCTAGAGCACCCCACCTCACCTAAGGGTTGATGTCTCCCATCATGACCTCTTTTGTTCCATCCACCTCCAAAACTATGCTCAGCTGCCCTCTTTCCAGAGCTAGAACTACCTCCACGAGATGACATGCCCAAATTCTGCTAGATGTCCTTAGCTCGACATACAAGCACGTCAAAATCTGTGTAGTCCGTAGAAAAACTATAAGTCTTGACTTTCTACACCAGCCCATACCGGAAGCGATCGCAACGGTGCCTCTCACTCGGCATCAACTCAGAGGCGTACTAGCTCAGACAAACGAACTGGACCTCGTACTCAGCGACAGAAAGATTTCCCTGAACAAGCGACATAAACTCACACTTCTTTTCATCCAAGTATCTGACTCCCAGATACTTCCTCTTAAAGGCACCTCTGAAAAACTCCCAATATACCTCATTGGGTTCCACTCCAGCCGTGATAGTCGTCCACCAACTATAAGCATCACACTAGAGCAAAGAAACAACGCATCTTAGCTTGCGCACATCATTACTTTCCCATCTAATTTATGGTACGGACCGTGCTAGCCAACCAGGCTTCTGACGCCTCAGGAGTCATTCCATAGAACTTAACAGCTCCTAAACTCCTCAACCTTTCCAAAGGCAAACCCACTTGCCCAGCTGTAGCAGCCTGAACATGTGCTCCAGCTACCACAGCCTGAAACGCTTCGGTGATCGCCTGAACCAATGGCTTTAGATCACCCAATCCTAGACTATCTTCTCCTTGTTGCTTCGGCTCTCCACCCCCAGGTGGTGGCGGAGGAGGTAAGTTCCCACCAAGAGGAACATCAGCCCCTTGGTTACCCTGGTCGCCCTGCTCAGCCGCAGGCACTACCGTGTACGACCTAAGCTCTCTCCTCGGACTCATAGTGCTATTTTTAACAAGGAATAACAACAAAACAAATCAAACCATGATTTAGGCCAGCCTCAAGCAAGGATCCAAGTTCACAAAAACATTTAACTGGTGTAATAAGGCAATGGGCACCCCAATTTCCCTCAAGCATAACATAGCATACAATAACATTTCATATTCAACATGCTTTTCACCATCCGAAATCAGCATACATCATCGTCATATTATCAACATACATCATATCTAACACATATATGATTCATAACAATCAAGCATGGCATAAGCTCCAACATTCAACCAAAATCATGCTTTTACAAACAACATACATCAAAACATGCCAATTTCACTTACCATCATCCCTAGTTCTTTCGTAACCTGGCTCTGATACCAAAAAAGGTAACCCTCTTAGCTCGGCTTAGACGCCCAACCCGAACTAAGAAGATTACACGGGGAAAACCGAAGTCAACTTGTAAAAGTCAACCTCGTTTAACGACCCTTTTTTCTTTTATCTTTTCTAGATGCACATTATTATCCTATGAGATTAACAAAGCGATTAGGAGAAAACAACACAACGATCGGAGTTCGATTAGGAATTCAATTGCATTCATTTGACTTTTATGGACTAATTTGTAAATTTCAGGAATTACAAGGACTATCAAGTTTTTAAAGTTACCAATCCAAAATTAATCATATAACATGCAAGCATGTCAAAACTCATCTCAAACAGAGCATCCAAACTCAACCAATTGAACAATCATCATCCAGGGACCAAAACGTAAGAAAATGGAACTCGGGACAATTCAAATTCAGCATCCAACAGTCAAGTGTTTCAAAACATAGAACCTTGTATTGAAATAGCCATTTCAGAACAAGAGTGGTCGTTTCGATACGCGGGGCGTTCCGAAACCTCAGGAAACCTGTTTGAATACGTTGGTTCACAATGGCGAAATGTTTCGGAACGTGCCTTCCTGTTCCGAGACACCATGGTTATTATAGGCCATCGTTCCGAAATGGACAAGGGCGTTCCGAAATGCATGGGCCTGCAACTTTCCAAATTACTGGTTTTTAACAACTTTTCATCTCTGAAACCATTCCGACACTTGTTCCAACACACCTACAACATGGCTAAACATCAAGGATCATCCATACAAAGCACAAACTATATCATAGCATCATTAAAGCAAGCTGTAAAACTATAGGCATGCTTCCTAGATGTCAAAATAGCAAAAACGCTAAAAACCACATTGATGCTCAAACCAGCACTCAAAGGCCATTTACAAAACCGAATAAGCAAACTAAACATGCTCAAGGTGTTTAACATCACCAAATATAACCAAGAGTAGAAATCCCTCTCATTGCCTCTTATTACACTAAGGTAAAACCACATACATTGCTTAGTCAAAAATGCTTGGATTCCACTTGCTTTGTTGCTGCCTCAAATGCTTAATTCTCTATATTGATGAAACAAATGAGCGTAAGCATAAAGCTTAGTGAGGACCGCTAAAACCAAACATTCATCAATGCATTTTATAAAACAAAGATATCATCATTTGCAAACTCATGTATTCCTTTAAAATGTGCTATATAAAGCATCAATGCACTTTTAAACAAAATGCTCATAGCATCATTAAAATAACAGCAAAATCCTTTGATCATGCTTAAACCAAGCATCACATGCATTGTAACGCCCTGGTTTTGGGCCAAGATGTTTTAGACATCAGATCGGACTGGTCGGAAATGGTTCGAATTGTATTAGGAGGTTTAGGGAAATCATGGATCGGGAAAGGATAAAAATATGGTAAAAATTGCTAAAATCCTCTTAAATCATGTTGAAGAGATTGGTCAAATCAATTTTACAAAAAGAGTTTCAGAAAGGGTTTTGATAATATGAATCCCGAAATCCTTGAGATCCTTGAGTTTCTTGATGGTTTTAGTTGCGTTTATAAGGTGAAATGATGAAGTTATGCTTGTTGGAGGTATAAGGATGGGTTTAGGTTGTTTTTAGATGTGTTTTGATGTTTATAAATGTTTGAAAGTGATGTATGTTGGTTGGGCTTGGTTTAGGAAGCAATCGATTGAGTATTCGGTTGTTTCGGATGGGTAAATTAGCGTAGTTATGGTGAGCAACGAGTTTGTGTTTAGTTGCTGGTGTTGAAATGCATTTTAATGCATTTGGATCTCTATTTTTTTGATCTAAAGACAGGGGATCTTGATCCGGAAGTGAACGAAGCATTTTTTGAGGCTTCGGAAGGGTGATTTTCGCGTTGGCGAGCAAGGTTTCGCGTATCAGTGAGTGGAAATGGATTTTCCAGCTTTGTAACGCTTTGAGTGTGGTCTTGGGAGCTTAGTGTAAGTTTGAAACACTTAGCTAAGCTCAAGAGTAAGTGATTCAAAAGTCTCTCTCGGAATATGCTATGTTTTTGTTAGAAAATGCACTTGAATTAAATGTGGTTTAATTTACTGTTTTAAACCATGTTTTGAGCATTGATAATGATGGTGTTTAATGCCATTTTGTTCAGGATGCACTTGGTAGGTGATCCTTGGAGTTATGAAATGTATGCATTTGAGTTTAAGCATGTTTATGCTTGTGAAAATGGCATTGTGATTTATGCATGTAAAACAATGGAATAATGATGTAAAATAATTATATTGGCAAGTGATGGAAATGGTTTGTGGTTAATTTAATCGGATATAGTTACCCGACTATAGGATTGGGTGCACCGTGAATAAAGTCACCTTGGATGTCGAGGGGTTGTGATTGTACCGTAAACTCTATCCAAGTACCCTAACGATTGAGGTTAAGATCACAACGGTGGATGGTTTAATCTCGTGGGTGAATCTTGTATTTTGAGTCTCGTACTCTCATTAGTGGAATTATACAACTACCGATGAGTGGTGTTGAGGGGTTGTGATTGTACCGTTAAACTCCACCACGGGTTTCACAACGGTTGATGGTCTAATCCTGTGTATGAGCCTTGTGTAGTCCGGTAATGTGTATGAAGCGTGTGGGACAACACTTGTAATCTGTGTATCTGATTGTGTCTTTTGTTGTGATTATGATATGGTTTGAGATTGATCACTTGCGAGCAAATATAATCTTGATGATTAAAGATTAAGCATGAGATGCTTGGAAATTATGCTAGAATGCATGTGATACTGTGTTTAAGCATGAACAAAGGAATTTGTTGATTGTTTTAATGATGCTCTGAGAATGTGGTTTAAAAGTGCAGTGATTCTTTAGAGAGCATGATTTAAAGGAAGGCATTAGTTTGCAAATGATGATTTGTTGGTTTTATAAAATGCATTGATGAATGTTTGGTTTTAGCGATCCTCACTAAGCTTTATGCTAACGCTCATTTGTTTCATCAATGCAGAGAATTAAGCATTTGAGGCAGTAAGAAAGCAAGTGGAATCCAAGCATTTTTTACTAAGCAATATGCGTGGTTTTACCATAGTGTAATAAGAGGCAATGGGAGGGATTTCTACTCTTGGTTATATTTGGTGATGTTAAACACCTTCAGCATGTTTAGTTTGTTTATTTGGATTTGTAAATGGCCATTGAGTGCTGGTTTGAGCTTGAATGATGCTTATTGTCCTATAGCTTGCATGAATGATGTTATGATATAGCTCGTGCTTCGTATGGCTGGTCCTTGATGTTTATCCATGTTGTATGTGTGTTGGAACAAGTGTGTGAATGGTTCTAGAGATGAAAACTTGTTAAAAACCAGTAATCTGGAAAGTTACAGGCCCAAGCGTTTCGGAACGCCCTTGTAAGTTTCGGAACGGAGGTCTGTAATGACCATGGTGTCTTGGAACAATAAGACATGTTTCGGAACATTTCGCCACTGTGAACAAACGTACTGAAATGGGTTCCTTAAGGTTTCGGAACGCCCCCGCGAATCGAAACAGTCACTCTTGTTTCGAAATGGCCGTTCCAATACAGGGTTTCCTGTTCTGAAACACTTGACTGTTCGATGTTGAATTTGAATTGTTCTGAGTGTCTGTTTCTTACGTTTTGGTCCCTGAGAATTGATTGTTCAATTGGTTGAGTTTGGATGGTCAGTTTGAGGTGAGATTTGACACGCTGGCATGTTATATGACTAATTTTGGATTGGTAATTTTAAAAACTGGATAGTCCTTGTAAATCGTGAAATTTACAATTTAGTCCCTAAAAGGCAAATGAATGCAATGGAACCCCTAACCAAACTCCGATCGATGTGTCGTTTTCGCCTAATCGCTTTGTTAATCACATAGGATAATAATGTGAATCTAGAAAAGATAAAAGAGAAAAAGAGGGTCATTAATCGAGGTTGACTTTTACGAGTTGACTTTAGTTTTCCCCGTGTAGTCTTCTTAGTTCGGGTCGGGCGTCTAGGCCGAGCTAAAGGGGTTAAAATTATTGGTATTAGAGCCAGGTTTCGAAAGAAATGGGGATGATAGTAAGTGAAATTGGCATGTTTTGATGTATGTTGTTTGTAAAAGCATGATTTTGGTTGAATGTTGGAACTTATGCCATGTTTGATTGTTATGAATCATATGCGAGTTAGATATGATTGTATGATGATGATGTGATAAGGATGCGTGCTGATTTCGGATGGCCTAAATCATGGTTTGATTTGTTTTTGTTATTATACCTTGTTAAAAATAGCACAATGGGTCCGAGGAGAGAGCTTAAGTCGAACACGATTGTGCATGCGGCTGAGCAGGGTAATCACGGGTTGAGAACCCAGCTGATGAAACTTTACCTCTGCCACCACCTAGGGGTGGAAAGTTGGAGCAACAATGTAACGCCCCGATTTTGGGCCTAGATGTTTTAGAGTTCAAATCGGATCGATCGAGAACGGTTCGAGTCTTAATGGGAGATTTAGGGAACACCTATTTCGAGATGCTTTAAAAATATGGAAAATGCCTTAAAATCTTCATTTATTATATGAATGATTATGGTGAAAACAATTTTACAAAATAAGGTTTGGAAATACTACATTTCGGTGTAGTGACCAAATCGCAGTTTTTGCAAAAGTTAAATAGTGATTGTTTTGTAAAAGATTGAAACTTTGATTCTTTAAGGAGTTAATTTTACCAAAATGTTTTTAATCAGATTTCTCATTATTTTGGGTGATTTTCATAATGTTTTAATTAAGGGAAATAAAGATAATTAAAAGGAAAAACCATATTTGACTTTTCATAACTACCTTACGTCAATTTTCTCTCATTTCATTTTCTCTCAATTTCTTTTCATCCAAACACATTTCCTCCATCAATTAGCCTCTGATTTTCATTCCTTTTGATGAGATTTCAATCTCCTTTTGATTCCTAATCTTTTCCTCACCAAATCCTCTTGTTTTCACATTGGATTTTCAAGAAAACTTGCCCAAATCAAGGAGAAATCAGACATTAGAGGTAAGCTTCGTCCTACTCCTCTAATGATCAGTTCTTTACTGAAATTCCCAAGTTGTCAATCCTTTGTTAATGATTTTTGAGTTGCTTTAATGTTAGAAACAAGAAATTGTATTAAAACTCAAGGTTCTTTGAGAGATCTTGATGATTTTCGTGGTTGTTGGTTAGACTTTGTTTTGAGGTTGTTTTCTAATGTATTTTAGATGGTAATTGATGTTATAAATGAGATTTTATCAAACAAATCCCGAATAGGCTTGGATTCCTAAGTTTTGTATGCTAGAATGGTTGTTTTTAGGGTGGTTTTGGTGTTCTGTTATAGCTGGAGGTATAAGGACGAGTTTGTGGTGGTTTTTGATGTTGATAGATGTTTAGAAATGATTAGAAGTGATAGATCTTGGCAGGGCTTTGTTTTGGGAGAGTTTGGAGATGATTTCGGTGGTTTTCGATAGCTGAAATAAGGTTCTTGAGTAGTGCAGCGAGTTTAGGTGTGTGGCTGATGATTTCAATGCATGATGATGCATTAATCCTCTGCTCTTATGTGTTATAAACAGGGGAGACATCTTCGGACACCTTTAGTGTTGATCCGGGAGCTTAGATAGTGTTTCGACGAGCAAGCGAAACGTAATCGGTGAGTGCGAATGGTTTTAGAAGTCCTTGAGGGACAAAGAATCAAGGTTTGGGGATTTAGGAAAGGTTTGAAACACCTTTCTAAGTCCGTAAGTAAGTATTGGTCAGATTGCTTTCATATATGTGGTGGTTGCCCCTAAAATGCTTTTACATGCTCATGTTTTGAGATAGATAAATTATTACTGTTTTTATGCATGAGTTGTAGCATGAGATGATGCTTGAAAAGATTTCATGAAATAACATGTTGCATTGATGAGTTTTGAGCTTTTGCAAATGTTATGATTTTGAATGAGATGAGAAAGCTTTGTGAAATGTTGCATTAAAAATAGTAGATGAGATGATGTTTTGACATAATATATGGGCATGGAAGATGAGATACTTACCGGATATAATTGATCGATCAATAGGATGAGAGTGCACTATAAACTAAAAATTCGTATGTGCTCATTGGATTCAATCCAAAGGGAGATACCGGTGATGGGCATTCCATCGTGTAGGACTTGGTGAAATACCTAAGCTTTGTGACGATGAGAGATTCTGCCATGTGAGTACGATGATGTGTGATTCCACCGGAAATTATGTTTACTAGACGAGTGAGTACGGTGATGTGAGATTCCACCAGAAGTGTCTAGTGGTTTGAGAAAGTTGTCTGCATATCCGAGTAATAATGAGATGTGAAATGCCAATATAATATATGAAAATGCTTTTGATTCACATGTACCTATTGATGAGAAGATTTATGCTATGAGAAATGTATATGAGATTTGTATATGAAATGCTTTAGTTTTCACAAGCATGTGTATGCCCTTGCCATGAGATTTGCTTTGGTTTAAATGCATGAGATAGAATAGAGGTACATGTGGTTTCAAATGAAGATTTTCCTTGAAATGGTTTTCAAGCATGAGATAGTATGAGCATGTTGTCGAAAATTGTTTTTGAACAAGTGTTTTGAATAATGCATTATTGTGTTGGTTTTCTTTAGAGCATGGCTCACTAAGCAAATGTGCTTATGCTCTCTTTTACCAATAATGCAGATAATTGAGGTGTTTTGGGCAGCAAGAAGGTTAAGAACATCCAATGAAGTGCAAAGCTCATGCATGGTGATATTTTTATACACTTTAGTTTTGATATTTGGCAATGGGACACCAAGGTTGTATTTGGGAGATGTGTTTTGAGCTCCCTAAGTTTGTGGCATGTTTGTGATGGATTTTATGGGTTGTAAATGGTCCTAATGGTTTGGTTGGAGGTTTGAGCTCTATATTTGGTTTGGTGGATAGGAAGCATGCATATAGTTTGAGTGTTTTTGTGCTTGATGCCATGTTTGAGCTTATGCTTCTTATAGATGTTCCTTGATGTTTAATCATGTTGTTGGTATGATATGGTATGCTTTGAAGCATGTTTGAGTGGGTTAAGAGGTGAAAAACCAGCATTTTCTGCTGTCACAGGGCAGGGTGTATCGAAACACCCTTAACTGTTTTGAAACGAGGTCCTGTAATGGCTATAGCTTTTCGGAACGGTTGAAGGTGTTTCGGAACATTTTGGCTACTGGAGAGGTATGTTTCAATACCGGTCTCGGAACGCACCCGAGTATTGAAACAGTCAACACCATTTCGATACGGGCATTTCGGTACGAAGGTTGGTGTTCCAAAACGGATGACCGTTGGATGATGATTTGAATTGTTTTAAGTTTTCATGTTTTACATTTTAGTCCTAAATGTTGTGGATGTAATTGCTTTAGCTTGGAATGTCCTTTTAAGCTAAAATTTGACAGGGAAGCATGTAAAATGATTAATTACATATTGGTAATCTTAAAATCTGCGATGTTCTTATATTTTCTACAAATTACATTTTGGTCCCTAAAAGTGTAATTCATGCAATTGAGTCCCTAAATGATTTCCGATCGTTGTTCCCTTCTCTCATATGATTCTTGACTATTCATATAGGCTTAATGTGCATCTAGAAAAGATTATAAAGAAAAAAAGGGTTGTTAATCAAGGTTGACTTCCGGGTTGACTTTGATTTTCCCCGTGTAATATTTGTAGCTCGGGTCAAGCGTCTAGGCCAGGCTTAGGGGGTTACAAACAAGGACAAGCTGGTCCAAGATTGGGTGATCTAACGCCACTGGTTCAGGCGATCAACTGAGCGTTTCAGGCTGTGGTAGCTGGATTGCATGTTCAGGCCCCTGCTACTAGGCAGACGGGTTTGCCTTTGGAAAAGCTAAAGAGTTTAGGAGCTGTGGAGTTCTATGGTATGACTCATGAGGCTTCAGAACCCTGGTTGGCTAGCACAATCCGTATCATGGATCATATGGGATGTAGTGATGTGCGCAAGTTGGGGTGCATAGTTTCTTTGCTCCAGGGTGACGCTTATAGTTTATGTCGTATGAGATTGGGAGTTCTTTCGAGGTTCCTTCAGGAGGAAGTATCTCGTATGAGATACCTGGAAGAAAAGAATCGCGAGTTTATGTCGCTTGTTCATGGAAACCTTTTTGTGGCTAAGTACGAGGTCCAGTTCGTACGTGTGAGCCAGTACGCCCCTGAGTTGATGTCGAACGAGAGGCATCGTTACAATCGCTTCCGGTATGGGCTGGTGTAGGAAGTCAAGACTTATATGTTGGCTACGGACTACACAGATTTTGATGTGCTTGTATGTCGAGCTAAGGACATCGAGCAGAATTTGGGTCTATCATCTCGTGGAGGTTGTTCTAGCTCTAGAAAGAGAGCAGTTGAGTCTAGTTTCGGTGGTGGATGGAAAAGAGAGGTCGAGATAGAAGATATCAGCCTGCTGCTAGGTGATGTAATGTTGGACATGGTGCACCGCCTTAGGGAGACCAGATGAGGGCGGAACAAAACACGTGTTGGACGTGTGGTTCTCGGGGTCATCTACGGCGAGATTGTCCTCGTGCGGCTAGGGAGGCACAGGCTCTTGTGTTGGTGGTAGGGAATTTTTGCTGGAACTGTGGTTCAGCAGATCATATGAGGCACGAGTGTCCTTTGTTGGCTGGTGGAGGCCAAGGACGTACACCTGCTGTGGCTGTACCTTAGAGAGGTCATGAGCGCGGCCAAGGGAATTTCCAGAGGAGAGATGATGGGCAGCGAGGCATTGCTCATGTTGTAGCAGTTCGGCCTGAAGAAGGCGGTCCTACGAGGGTCTATTCTCAACGCGAGAAGCGCAAGATTACCGATGTCATCGCAGGTACCTTTGTACTCCAGTCTTCATCATTGTTGGCTTTGATTGATTCTGGATCCACACATTCTTATATCTTGAGTGAGCATGCGCATTTTCTTGATATACCTGTTGAGTTGCTTGAAGTAGGAATGCAAGTGACTAGTTCTTTTGGTGAGACTGTAGTCACTAGGAAGTTGTATCGGAGGTGTCCCTTATCTGTTCAGGGTCATGTTTTTCTTGTGGATTTGATGGAGTTACCCTTTTATGGTTTTGACGTGATCCTTGGTATGGATTGGTTATCTGAGCATAGGGCAGTGGTTGACTTTGAGGTTAAGCGAGTCACTTTAAAGCTTCATGATGATTATGATGTGGTGGTAGTAGGCGAGAATGTGAAATTCTTGTCTAATGTTGTTTCGGCTATGGAAGCAAGTCGTATGCTAAGGATGGGTTGTGATGCTTATCTTGCATATGTGATGAATCCTGGTACAAAGGATGTACGTGTATATAACATCAGAACCGTTTGCGATTTTTCGGGTGTCTTTCCGGAAGAATTGACTGGGTTGCCGCCAAAAAGAGAAGTTGAGTTTGGTATCAAGTTGTATGAGAATACGACTCCAGTGTCCATTGCTCCCTATCGCATGGCACCTAAAGAGCTGAAAGTGTTGAAGACGCAACATCAGGAGTTGCTTGATAGAGGGTTTATTCGGCCGAGTATTTCACCTTGGGGTGCGCCGGTCTTGTTTGTAAAGAAGAAAGATGGGATAATGTGGATGTGTATAGATTATCGGTAACTGAACAAGTTTACGATCAAGAACAAATACCCTTTTCCAAGGATTGATGATCTCTTTGATCACTTTCGAGGAGCCTCGGTGTTCTCTAAGATAGACTTAAGGTCAAGGTATTACCAGTTGAAGGTGAAGGATGTGGATGTACCTAAGACGGCTTTTCGGACAAGGTACGGGCATTACGAGTTCTTAGTAATGTTGTTTGGTTTTTGCAACGCACCTGCTGCTTTCATGGACATGATGAATCGTGTGTTATATGAGTTCTTGGATCAGTTTGTGGTAGTGTTCATCGATGATATTCTTGTGTACTCTCGTACCGAGGAGGATCATGATAGACATCTAAGAATAGTTTTGCAAGTGTTGTTGGAGAACCAGCTGTATGCCAAGCTAAGTAAGTGTGAGTTTTGGCTTAAGGAAGTGGTCTTCCTTGGGCATGTTGTATCGGCTGAGGGTATTCGTGTTGATCCATATAAGGTTAAGGCAGTGATGAGCTGGAAGGTGCCTAAGTCGGTGACGGAGGTGTGAAGTTTTTATGGTTTGGCTGGATATTACCATAGGTTTGGCGAGGGTTTCTCGAAGATTGTTGCACCTTTGACCAAGTTGTTGCAGAAAAATGTTTGCTTTGAGTGAACGTATGCGAGGCAGCAAGCTTTTGAGAAGCTGAAGGAAGCTTTGATGCAAGCTCCTGTTCTGATTCAACCTGAATCTGGTAAGGAGTTTGTGGTCTACAATGATGCATCCATTGTTGGTTTAGGCTATGTGCTGATGCAGGAAGGTAAGGTAGTAGCCTATGCATCTAGGCAGTTGAAGGTGCATGAGTGTAACTACCCTACTCACTATCTTGAGCTTGCGGCTGTTGTGTTTGCCTTGAATATTTGGAGGCATTATCTATATAGCGAGAAGTGTGTGGTGTTCACGGATCATAGGAGCTTAAATTATCTTAATATCTTAGAAGAAGTTGAATCTTAGGCAACATCGTTGGGTGGAGTTGCTTAAGGATTATGATTTGTCGATCGAGTATCACATGGGAAAGGCCAATGTTTTGGCCGATGCTTTGAGCAGAAAAGTGGCTGTGGAGTTGAGGGCGATGTTTCCTCGCTTAAGCATATCGCAGGATGGTGGTCTTGTTGCTGAATTGCAAGTGAAACCATCCCTGATCTAGTTGATCAAGGACAAGCAGTTGCTAGATGATTCTCTTGTCCCTCGTGTTCAGGACATTGCGGAGGGTAAGGCTTCAGATTTCAGTTTTAATGACGATGGTGTTCTGTGTTTTGGAAGTCGAATAGTGGTGCCAGATGATGTTGAGGCGCACTATTCTGACTGAAGCTCATAGTAGTCCTTTCGTTATGCACCCTGGTAGTACAAAGATGTATCATGATTTGAAAGAGGGGTACTACTGGGTGGGGTTGAAAAAGGATGTTGATGAGTTCATTAGTAAGTGCATGGTGTGTCAGCGAGTGAAGGCTGAACATTAGGTACCTTTGGGATTGTTGCAACCTTTGAGAATCCTGGAATGGAAGTGGGAAAGGATTACCATCGATTTTGTGTCTGGTTTGCCTTTGTCACTATCGAAGAAGAATTCGGTTTGGGTGATTGTTGATCACCTTACGATGTGTGCACATTTCTTGCCTGAGCATACTATGTATACCTTGGATAACCTGGCAGAGCTGTATATTGCTGAGATTGTACGGTTGTACGGGGTGCCAAAGTCCATAGTGTCGGATAGGGATCTGAGGTTTACATCACGATTTTCGGAATGTTTGCATCAAGCCTTGGGTACACAGTTGAATTTCAGTACTTCTTATCATCTTCAAACGGATGGACAGTCGGAACGTGTTATCCAGGTGCTTGAGGACATGTTGAGATGTTGCATTATAGATTTTCAGGGTTCATGGGATAAGCACTTGTTGTTGGTTGAGTTTGCGTATAATAATAGTTACCAGACAAGTATTCAAATGGCTCCATATGAGGCTTTGTATGGAAGAAAGTGTAGAACCCCTCTTTGTTAGGCAGAAGTTGGGCAAAAGTTGATTTCGATGCCGACTACGTTTTAAGGCAGCATCAGATCGGCAAAAGTCTTGCGCGGATCTAAAGCGTAAGGAGATTGAGTTCGTGGTTGGTGAACGTGTGTTCTTGAAGGTTTTGCCTTGGAAGAAGGTGATGAGGTTTGGGCGTAAGGGTAAGCTTAGCTCGAGGTTTATGGGACCATATGAGGTTGTGGAGCGTATTGGTCCTGTGGCGTATCGGTTGAGGTTGCCTCACGAGCTGGAAAAGATTCATGATGTGTTTCATGTCTCGCTGTTGCGGAGGTACAGATCGGATCCTTCGCATGTAATGTATGTTGATGAGGTAGAGTTAAATCCGGATCTGTCTTATGATGAGGAACCGATGAGGATTCTGGATGTGAGCTGCAAAGTTATTCGTGGCAAGACTATAGAGCTTGTGAAGGTGTTGTGGCGACACCAAGGAGTTGAGGAGGCCACTTAAGAAAGCATAGTGGACATGCTAAAGCAGTTTCCGCACCTTTTTCCCTCAAGTAAAATTTTGAGGACGAAATTTCCTAAGTGGGAGAGAGTTCTAACGCCCTGGTTTTGAGCCTAGATGTTTTAGAAATCGAGTCAGACTGGTCGGAAATGGTTCGAATCGTATTATAAGGTTTAGGGAAATCAAGGATCGGGAAAGGATAAAAATATGGTACAATTGCTAAAATCTTATAAAATAATGTTTAAGAGATTGGTCAAATCAATTTTACAAAAAGAGCTTCGAAAGTTGTACATTTTGGGTAGTGACCAAAATGTAAAGTTTCAAACTGTGGAAAATTTCAAAATTTCAAAAAGGAGTCAAAATCATAGAATCTTTAGGGAGCTATGGTGCAATTACACCTTTCTTAAATTAACATGTGCTTTAAAAGGGTTTTAGATAGTTAAAATAAAAATGATTTTATTTAATTAAAATGGGTTAATTGGGAAATTGAGATTTCATTTCACGTAACTAACTTTCATTTCAGCAAAACTATTTTCCCAACTCTTTTCTCCAATTTCTTTTCTCCCAAACACTCTCTCTTTGATTTCTAAACAAATTTCAAGTGTTCTCTTCAAATTCTTCAAGATTTGTTAGGGAAAAACTTGTCAATCATTGAGGAAGGCAAGCATTGGAGGTAACTCTCGTTCTCAACCTTCAATCTAGGTTCTTTATTGAAATTCCCAAGATCTTTGACTTCTAAATGTTTTTTTGGCTGAGTTTTTATAGTAATTTTGATTTAAGATCAAAATCTTGCAAAATTAAGATTTAAATCTTGATTTTCGGATTTGTATTGATGAGCTCTATTTTGGATTGGTTTTAATTGAGTTTTGAGTTGGTTGTTATGTTGAAAAAGGGTTTTGATAATTAGAATTCTGAAATCTTTGAGATCCTTGAGTTTCTAGATGGTTTTAGTTGAGTTTTTGAGGTGAAATGATGAGGTTATGCTTGTTGGAGGTATAATGATGGGTTTATGTTGTTTTTAGATGTGTTCTGATGTTTATAAATGTTTGAAAGTGATGTATGTTGGCAGGGCTTGGTTTAGGAAGCAATCGATTGAGTTTTCGGATGTTTAGGATGGGTAAATTGGTGTAGTTATGGTGAGCAACGAGTTTGTGTTTAGTTGCTGGTGCTGAAATGCATTTTAATGCATTTGGATCTCTATTTTGATGATCTAAAAACAGGGGATCTTGATCCGGAAGTGAACGAAGCATTTTTGGAGGTTTCGGAAGGGTGATTTTCGCGTTGGCGAGCAAGGATTCACGTATCGGTGAGTGGAAATGGATTTTCTAGCTTTGTAACGCTTTGAGCGTGGTCTTGGGAGCTTAGTGTAAGTTTGAAACACTTAGCTAAGCTCACGAGTAAGTGATTCAAAAGTCTCTCTCGGAATGTGCTATGTTTTTGTTAGAAAATGTACTTGAATTAAATGTTGTTTTATTTACTATTTTAAAGCATGTTTTGAGCATTGATAATGCTGGTGTTTAATGCCATTTTGTTAAGGATGCACTTGGTAGATGATCCTTGGATTTATGAAATGTATGCATTTGAGTTTAAGCATGTTTATGCTTGTGAAAATGGCATTGTGATTTACGCTGGCATGTTATGTGACTTATTTTAGATTGGTAATTTAAAAACTCGATAGTCCTTGTAAATCCTAAAATTTACAATTTAGTCCCTAAAAGCCAAATGAATGCAATTGAACCCCTAACCAAACTCCGATCGTTGTGTCGTTTTCGCCTAATCGCTTTATTAATCACATAGGATAATAATGCGCATCTAGAAAAGATAAAAGAAAAAAAAAGGATCGTTAATCGAGGTTGACTTTTACGAGTTGACTTCGGTTTTCCCCGTGTAGTCTTCTTAGTTCGGGTCGGGCGTCTAGGCTGGGCTGAGGGGGTTACATGCATTCTAGCATCATTCACAAGCATCACATGCTTAAATCATTAATCAACACCATTGTATTGGCTCGCAAGTGATCAATTCTCAACCATGTCCAAACCAACACAATTGACATAATCGGATACACGGGTTACAAGCGTTGTCCCACACGCTTCATACATACTAACGGACTACACAAGGTGGAAATATATGGCCCGATCACAACCCCTCAACACCCGTGATGGAGATTAATGGCACAATCACAACCTCTCAACACCACTCATCGGTAGTTGTATAATTCCACTAACGAGAGTACGACACACATACCACAAGACTCACACACGGGATTGAACAATCCACCGTTGTGATCTTAGCCTCAATCGTTGGGTACTTTGATGGAGATTACGGCACAATCACAACCCCTCAACATCCAAGGTGAATTTATTCACGGTGCACCGAATCCTATAGCCAGCTAACTATATCCGATTAAAGTAACCACAAACTATTTCCATCACTTGCCAATATAATCATTTAACATCAGTATTCCATTGTTTTTACAAGCATAAATCACAATGTCATTTTCACAAGCATAAACATGCTTAAACTGAAATACATACATCTCATAAAATCAAGGATCACCTACCAAGTGCATCCTTAACAAAATGACATTAACTACTAGCATTATCAATGCTCAAAACATGCTCTAAAATAGTAAATTAAACCACATTTAATTCAAGTGCATTTTCCAACAAAAACATAGCACATTCCGAGAGAGACTTTTGAACCACTTACTCTTGAGCTTAGCTAAGTGTTTCAAACATACACTAAGCTCCCAAGATCACGCTCAAAGCGTTACAAAGCTGGAAATTCCAATTCCACTCACCAATACACGAAACCTTGCTCGCCGACGCGAAAATCACCCCTCCGAAGCCTCCACAAATGCTTCGTTTGTTTCCGGATCAAGATCCCCTGTTTTTAGATCATCAAAACAGTGATCCAAATGCATTAAAATGCATTTAAACACCAGCAACTAAACACAAACTCGTTTCTAACAAAAACTACACTAATTTACCCTTCCAAAACAATCGAAAACTTAATTGATTACTTCCTAAACCAATCCCAGCCAACATACATCACCTTCAACCATTTATAAACATCAAAACACATCTAAAAACAACCTAAACCCATCCTTATACCTCCAGCAAGCATAACTTCATCATTTCTCCTCAAAAACCCAACTAAAACCATCAAGACACTCAAGGATCTCAAGGATTTCGGGATTTATATTATCAAAACTGTTTTTCAACATTATAATCAACTCAAAACTCAATTAAAACCAATTTTGCAAGATTTTGATCTCAAATCAATACTATAATAAAAACTCAGCCAAAAAAACTTTTAGAAGCCAAAGATCTTGGGAATTTCAATAAAGAACCTAGGTTGAAGGTTGAGAACGTGATTTACCTCCAATCCTTGCATTCCTTAATGATTGACAAGTTTTTCCTTAACAAATCTTGAAGAATTTGAAGAGAACTCTTGAAATTGGTTTAGAAATTAAAGGGCGAGTGTTTGGGAGAAAAGAGTTGGGAAATGGTTTTGTTGAAATGAAAGTTAGTTACGTGGAATGAAATCTCAATTTCCCAATTAACCAATTTTAATTAAATAAAATCATTTGTATTTTAATTATCTAAAAACCAAATTAAAACACGTGTCAATTTAAAGAAGGTGTAATTGAACCATAGCTCCCTAAAGATTCTAAGATTTTGACTCCTTTTTGAAATTTTGCAATTTTCCACAGTTTTAAAACTTTACATTTTGGTCACTACCCAAAATGTACCACTTCCGAAACTCTTTTTGTAAAATTGATTTGACCAATCTCTTAAACATTAATTTAGAGGATTTTAGCAAATTTTACCATATTTTTATCCTTTTCTGATCCTTGATTTCCTTAAACCACCTGATACGGTTTGAACCATTTCTGACTAGCCTGATCCGATGCCTAAAACATTTAGGCTCAAAAACAGGGCGTTACACCTCTAACTAGATTAAGGTAAACTAATTTTTATAAAACAGTCATGCTAGCATGTCCTAATTTTCTATGCCAAAGCCATGAGTCATGTTCATCATGTGCAACTAAACATGCATGAGATGTGTGAATGTCATCTAAATGCACCCTTGTAAATATTTCATATCCTATGTCCTATGAGAATCAATTGATTTGTTTTAATTTTCATTATTTTGCAACCATTTTTATCAAATAGAACATTAAAACCTTTATCACATAATTGACTAATGCTCAACAAATTATGTTTAAGACCGTTGACATATGAGACATTTTCAATGAAAATAGAAGAGTGATTACCAATGGAGCCAATTCCTTCAATGTGGTCTTTGGAGTTGTCACCGAAAGTTACTATTCCACCACTCTTTGCCTTTAGTTCCAAGAATCTACTCTTGTCACCGGTCATGTGTCTTGAGAATCCACTATCAAGGTACCATGAGTTTGACATGAAGCTTTGACCTTGTAGCAATGTTCCCCCTACAACAAAGAAATTAGGCTTTGGGTTTTGGTACCCAAATCATTTTGGGTCCATGTGTGTTAGCCCTCAAAACCTTGGTTCCCTTAGGAATCCAAGAAGCAATAGCATTCATATTATTAGAAACAATGAGTTCCTTGGGAACCCAAACACTCCTAATTCTTTTATTTTTAGATCGCTTTGAAAATTTTCTTTTTTTAGGATAAAAGGGTTTTCTTTATACATATTTGGTATTAGATGAATTTCTTTTCTTAAAATTATTTCTCCCAATACTAATAGAAATTTTAAGATTATCCACCTCCTTTGTTTGATAATCTTGAAAATCGGAAAGAAGTTTTTCAAGATCAAGATTTTTCTTTTTAAGATCATTTGAAAGGTTTATCAAGTATAAAACCTTCTTTTCTAATTCCGGGTTAGATTTTGAAAGATTCTCATTTTGAATTTTCAAATCAGAAATATTTTTCTTATTTCTCAGAATTAACTCTTTATATTTTTCAACTAACTCATCATAGACCTCTTGCAACTCATCATATGCATCATGAAGCCCATCATAGGCAAAATCGAAATTAGATGAGTTGAGGTTTACCGTTGGATCATCATCAATGGCCATGAGGTAAAGGTTAGCCACTTTTCCTCCTCCTCGGATGACTCCTCGTCACTCCATGTTGCCAATTGAGCTTTGAGTTTGTTCTTCTTCTCAAAACTCTTCCTTTTTAATTGAGGGCACTTGGATCGAATGTGGCCGGATTTCTTACACTCGTAACAAATGATTTGGTCTTTCTCTTCTTCTTTACTCTTGTTTTTGAAGCCCCCTTTTCTATTGAACTTTCTCCCTCGGTTGGACTTCATGAAGCGAGTGAATCGTTTGGCCAACATGGACATCTCCTCATCTTCATCTTCACTAGAATCGCGTTCATGATATGAAGCTTTAAGGGAGATTCTAATCTTCTTTTTCTCAACTTCTTTCTTCTCAACCTTCTTCTCCTCCATCTTTTTTCTTCTTCTCTTCCCTTCTTCATGATCTCATGGGTAAGTAGAGATCCAGCAAGAGCATCTAACTTGAGAGTCTTCAAATCTCAAGCTTCAATAATGGTCGTTCTCTTGCTATCCCACGATTCCAGAAGAGAATATAATAGCTTCCTCACTAGCTTATCTTCGGGAATGATTTCACCAGAACTTTTTAATCCATTGAAGATGACCGAGAATCGATCAAACATCTTGGAGACACTCTCATCAGTATCCATCTTGAAGTTTTCATAGCTTAGTTTGAGTAGCTTGATCTTTGTTTCTTTGACATCGCTAGTTCTCTCATATGTTGTCTCGAGGGTATCCCAAACTTCCTTGGCATTCTTGATTGAAGACACCTTGGAGTAGAAATCCGGACCAAGAGCACAAAAGATGACATGCAAGGCTTTATCATTGACTTGCATTCTTCTTCTATCATCTTCGGCTTTCACCTTTGGGACAAGTCTTCATTCACTATCTCTCTTCATCGGAATGTATGTCCCTTCTTCAACTACATCTCATATCATGTAGTCGGTAGATTTGATGAAGAGTCTCATCCTATTCTTCCAATATTAGTAGTTATCCCCGTTGAAGAATGGTGGTTTGGTGGTAGATTGAGACTCATAGAGGTTAGAAATAGAGGTGGATGCCATTGATTGACTTGTTGTTGATCAAACTCTCCTAGAATCCACTCAAGAGAGTTGTAATTCTTCCAATGAGTGTAGCTCGGATACTAATTGTTGAGTTGATCAAACAATTGCAAATGGCCAAAAGGGGGTGAATTGGCGATAAAAAATTTGAAGGGTGGAAATTGGACGAATAAATATTGAAGACAAGGCAATTAGAGTGGTTCAAGTTCTCCAATGAACACTACATCCACCACCTTAGCTCCCACTAAAGATTTTCAACCAATCCATTAATTGATTCTTCTCCTTCTCTTGGATGAGGAGGAAACCTTACAATTTTGATTAAGCTTTCTACCCTAAGCTTAATCCACTCACTCTTACAAAGAAGGGTTTTTGGTAAACTTTACAAATACCTCTCTAAGGATAATGTTTACCTAATTAAAATCAAACACTCCCCAAACTCACAATGAAAATTACAATGAAAACCACAAAGGAGTTGGGTACAAAGGTTTAACTCTAAAATGAACAAGGTTTGGATTTGAGTGCTTTGCTATTGCTTGAAAGCTCAATAGTTGTTGTTGTAGCATCTGAGACTTGTTTTTATACTCTTGCATTGATTTCAAGTCGTTTGGGTGATTGAGATCATCAATAGGGTCGTTGGGCTGCAATTTCCCGCAATAAATGTTACTCAACAACCTATCGTATTGGTACGGCTCGTGGGCGTATCGATACTTGTCTCAAATAAGAAAGAGTCGTTGTGACTGAAAAACAGGGTGTACCGATATGCTTGAAGGGCGTATCGGTACGATATTAAGGGGTGTATCAGTATGGTTAGCCGTATCGATACGGATTTTGCTCACTGGAATCCTAAGTTTGGTTTTGATAAAAAAGCGTATCGGTACACTCCTTAGCGTACCAATACCGTTTAACGGTCATTTAAAAATTTTGGATTCCAACTAACTAACAAGCCAACGTTCGAAAATTAAATGTAAGGATTTTACGAAGGTCGGCATATCGTATCGATACGATGACATGTCGTATCGGTACGCTATAGCAAAAGATTATTTTAATATGAAAACTGTATCGATACGATTTCAATGTGTATCAATACGTTATATCTTAAAGTCTTGCCCAGATGAATATCGTATCGATACAGGAATAGACCGTATCAGTACGCTATAAACGATTAAAATTTCAGTGTTGAAAAACCGTATCAATACACATAAGAGTATATATATATCTCGAACTTTGTAAATATCAAAATATAAGTCAATTCATCTTTAAATTTGACTATGATCTAATATAATATTTTTAAATATTCATATATTTAATTTAATCAAATTCAAACCAATTATATTTTAAATAATACTTAAAATAATGTGTAGAGAGGAGTCGGGACGGTGTGAGGAGAAATGATGCAAGGAATTTATATCGCACCATCTACGATGAATTTATTATTTATTATTTTTTATCTCCATCCTTGTATTACGATCCGAGTGCCCAACCCCTTGGCGGAAGTAAAGGGACTATTCTAATATATAAAACACTTTTCACCGACAGTGGAGTAATGGCCCAATTTTTTAAAAAACTCCAAGAAGGGATAACCCCAAAATATTATTCCATGCCGAGCTTTCAAGGGAAGAAAAAATGAGTTTGAATAAATAACCCAACCTCACTTAGTAGATGAAGGTTGTGAGTTCGATTGGTGAAATAACGTAGCAACATTTTATTTTAAAATCCAATTCTGCCCAATAACATAAGCAAAAAATTAAACTGAACACACAAGTTAAATGCCAAATCCATATCTTACATAATACATAAAACATGAAAATAAAGCTAACAAATACAAAACTACACTATAACTATATCAAGGTTATACAGCATACATGAAGTCATCCCATTTTCCCATGCCCACCCTCCTTCATCTTAGCACAGTACTCGAACAAGCTACCATCGAAACATCTTCGTACGGCTTCTTTCGACAACATGCCTTCCTCGTCCCGAGCTAGAGCATATAGAATAGCCCACTCCAACTTGGTGGTGATCCTACATTCGCTTTCGATGATCAATACAATAGCAAACTCAAAAGTAAAACACAAAAGGGTTACGAGTAACAAACCATCCGAAGAAGTCGTATGCGAGTCTATTCCCCTCGGTCATTTGCCAGAGTTCTACGAGTGTGAACTTGTCCGGTACTGTGCGTGCGTATTTGCTAAACATGTTTTCGAGGTTCGCAGGAACATACCTATAATAAGGTAGGGAACATGCTCGGATACTTCAAACAATTCCAACAATTCCAGGCATAGAAAAAGGTAGGGAACATGTTGAATTAAAATCCGCAATTATGTACTATGATGTGATCACGCTTCATTACCTCCCTTCAGTATCATAAACACCCGAGTCGCTACCGTGCTTGGCCTTGTGTATGTTGTGAATGTATATCGGGAAGAATGGTGAAGGGATCCACCCCTGCAATTGGAATAGTTATATTGTAACTATAGACATAAAAGATTGTTAAAGGAAACTCACCGGAAGTGTAGGATAGCTCATAACTCCATTAATGAGAATGGCTACAACAAGAGAGGCAATCGGATTAAATCCGACAGCCCGTAAACCTGTTTCAGAATCAAAACAGAAAGATCCCTTCAATTAGTCCGACGAACTATATTCAAAATTGACATAGAGACAAATTTGAGAAAGAATTGCACCGGCGTAAGTCTCCCAAGGATAGACGATTCCATTGTCGTCCTGGTCGAAAAAAGCAACGTGCTGTTGAAGAACACTCAAGCGATTATGGTTGTGGCCTATCGTCCCGTTTGGGTGATCAACATCTGGAGCCGCCAAAGCTCTGGCCATATCTGATTTCAAACATAGGCCTCGTTTCATCGACTAAACTTACACTTATAATTTCATAATTTAAAATTTTTTGTTCGAATTCTATACAGTTATTTGGTCCAACAGATTTGAGATTCAAAATCCTAGAAAATAATTTGGGACAAAAGCTTAAAAGGGTTTGAAAGATGGATAATTGAGAGGAAAAGCTTACAAGGTTTAGGAAGTGTAGCTTCCAAGTCATTTCTGACTCTCCTAGTACATGTTACTGCTGCATAAGGAGCCTCAGTTGCCAATGCATCGTTTTCCATTGCTCTCAATTTCTCACTGTTTTTTTTCCTCTTTTTTTAGTATCTGAGATTGTTTTTCTCAATATTTAATGGTAAAGAGCGCATCTGTTTTTAACATGAGAATAATATAATTACGTGTCAGCCATGCATGGAAAGTTTATTAAGGTGGAGACATTTGCATTCTTTCCATGCCATTTTCTTTCTCCACCATAACATTTGGCAGCTTACAACAAAAGGCTAAAAACATGATAATCAAAATCAGAACTGTTCTTTTTGAAAGTTATTAATTAATCTTATCTTTTGGATCCACCACTTCACTTCTAAGTAAATGGCTTTTTCGTTTCATGTATCATCCACCGAAGAAAGAAATCGATTTTTGTATTATTTAACATTTTATAAAACACGTTAAATGCAATGATAATTAATACAATTATTTGCCTAATTTGTTTTTAATAAGATAAAATACGTAAAATTTACTCTCAAACTTATTTTGGTGATTAAAATTTCAAAACATTCAATTTACTTACTAAAGTTTATGCATTAAACGTATTTTATCACTCTTTCGATAATTTTTTAACAACGTTATGATGTAGATGTCGTCTACTATTCACCGTCGTCGAATGCCACCATCGATGGCCGTAGATGATGGTGGTTCTGTTTTGAATTTCACCAGTCGTTTTATTTAGGCCTACTGAATTCGAATTCGACATCCATTTTTCCGAAAAGTGCCTTAAAGTGTAGGAAATCAGAAAAAATCTTTCAATTTTATTCTCGTCGATCTCCCTCTTTCGCCATCGGATAGAGCTTATTAATCAATATATTACTTTTTTCGTGCCGATGAAGCTTTCTACCGTTTAAATCATGAAAAAATTCTTTCGTTCTCAAATAATGGTTATCATTTAAAAATTAACGAAAAGTAATAAAAAAACGTTTAATGTCTAAACTTTAATGAGTAAATTGAATGTTTTAAAACTTTAATAACCAAAATAAGTTCAAAAGTAAAATTCAGTAATAATTTTACGAAATTTACCTTCTTTGGTATACAAACAATTTTTAAAAAAAATTGAAAATTTCAAATAAAAAATTTAAATAACGGTCCAAAAATACCGCGATAATTTATGTTTTAGTTTTTATTAACCATAATAACTGTGGTATGAATACTTTGTGATGTTTACTCGTTAAATTAAAGACAGGATAAATTCCAAGCGCGATAGTAGTTGACTAATTTTAGCTTATTTTGAAGTACTCTCTATTTGTATATAAAAAGGACCGTATGAGTTGAAAACTATATAGATTCAGTCTTCTGGCTATTTTTTTAATAAAATGTTATAGACCTTCATAAACCATAATTATTATGTTTTAACAATATTTCACAAAAGATAAGAAAAGTTAAACTAGTAATCTATTTACTATTTTACATTTAGTTATTTTTGTTGTTGTTGAATTCAAAAGTTTCCTTTAGTAAATCGTTTTCTAAAAGTATTATAAAAATATTGCGAAAAAATGCAGCGATAAAACCATCAATCGGTCATGACTTCATGATCTTGAAGAACGAATGATAGATAATTCGAACGAAGAAGCAGGAGCCGAAGAACAACTTCAACGATCCTCCACTAGTGGATATAACGATCGCAACCCACCGAAGAAACAATGGCCAATGTTGATAGTGAATTTTTACCTTTGTTTATACATATGTTGTATTATTATTATTATTATTATTATTATTATTATTATTATTATTATTATTATTATTATTATTATTATTATTATATTTAGTATAATTATCGTAAAGTCTAATATATATATATATATATATTACACTACATTTAAAAAAAAGAGTCCATGAACAAGATGGCTCGGTTGGCCCAAATCTGATAAGCCAAGAAATTTTAATGCTTCATGTTTGCTTTTGTGCAGTCAACACGTGGCTGTTAGATCAAAAGCTGATCTAATGGTGCAGATCGCGCGCAGGGAACCCTACTTGAGGAGGGTGTAGCGCCGCATCAACTCCAACCGTTAGATCAAAGAGTGATCTAATAGTTTAGATCGCCTCAAGGAATGGCACACAAATCACCATTCGCGCGTGGCAGCCACGCGTTCGTCGTTCGAGCTCTCACCAGCCTTTTCGCCTTCTCGGATGAAGATCATGTCATTCTCACCGTGATCACTCATCACCGGCGTGTTTAGCAATCATAAGATACATGCAAAAATGAAAAAAAAGTGTTAAATCCCTAAACCAAAGCATGGACAACAAATGTGTTATCCCTAAATCAAAGCCGCGACTAAAATTTATCGGGGCTCGCTATATGATGGTATACTCAACTGAGTCAGGTTAACATACGCACTTGGAGAGACCTGTCAAAATTTTTCCTCAAACAGTACGAGTATGTGACAGATATGGTCCCGAGCAGGGTCATATTGCAAGATATGGAACAAGGGTCCGACGAGAGCTTTTTCCAGTATGCCTAGAGGTGGCGAGATGTGGCAGCACAAGTGCAACCTCCGCTGTTGAAAAATGACGTTACTTGTGACACCCCAAATTTGGGCTTAGAAGTTTAGGGTCTGAACCGGATCGGTCTGGAAATCGGTTCAAATCTAAAAGGGAGTTTTAGGGAACACCTAGTTCGGGATACTTTAAAAATATATAAAAATATCTAAAAATCCTCATTTATTATATAAAAGAGAATGGTGAAATCAATTTTACAAAATGAAGTTTGGAAATACTACATTTCGGTGTAGTGACCAAATCGTAGTTTTTGCAAAAGTGAAATAGTGACTGTTTTGTAAAGGATTGAAACTTTGAATCTTTAAGGAGCTAATTTTACCAAAATATTTTCATCAGATTTTTCCTTAATTTGGGTAATTTTATTAATCTTTTAATTAAAGGAATTGAAGGTTAATTAAAAGAAAAACTAACTTTGACTATTCATTACTACTTTTCACAAATTTTCCCTCTCTTCAGTTTCTCTCAAATTCCTTTCAACCAAACACATTTTCTCCAGCAAATTTACTTTGATTTTATACTTCATTTGATGAGATTTCAATTCCTCTTTGATTCTTAATCAATTCCTCATCAAATCCACTTGATTTCTACATTGTATTTTCATGGAAACTTGCCCAAATCAAGGAGAAATCATCATTTAGAGGTAAGCTTGTTCTTCTCCTCTAAATACTCAGTTCTTTACTGAAATTCTCAAGTTGTCAATCCTTTATTAAAGTTTTATGAATGATTTTAATGTTGGAAACAAGATTTTGGCTTAAAACTCAAGATTTTGGAAGAGATCTTGAGGATTTTCATGGATCTTGGTTAGGCTCTGTTTTGAGGTTGTTTTCTAATTTATTTTGGATGTTAATTGATGTTACAAATGAGTTTTTATCAATCAAATCCCGAATAGGTTTGTTTTCCTAAGTTTTGCTTGCTAGAATGGTGGTTTTTGGGGTGGTTTTGGTGATCTGTTGTTGCTGGAGGTATAAGGTCATGTTTATGTTGCTTTTTTATGTTAATTGATGTTTATAAAAGGTTAGAATTTTATAGATCTTGGCTGGGCTTTGTTTTGGGAGAGTTTGGAGGTGATTTCGGTTGTTTTTGGTGGCCGAAATGAGGTTCTTGAGTAGAGCAGCGAGTTTAGGTTGTATTGCTGGTGATTTTAATGTATGGTGATGCATTAATCCTCTGTTGTTATGTGTTAAAAACAAGGGAGAATGATCCGGAAGTGATAGAGGTGGTGTTGGAGGTTTCGGACGCTTGGGAGGCTTGTCCGCTAGCATAGTTTTGTGTATCGGTGGGTGAGATCATGTTTTCCAGCTTTGGAATGGTTTTGAAAAGAGGTTTGGGAACTTAAATTTAGGCTTGAAACAACGGTTTAAGTTCGGAAGTAAGTAAAGTGGAATTCTCTCTCAATTGTGCTATTATTGTTTTGAAAACTATCACAACGGGTTTTGATGTGATTGATTTGACAATGTGGTTTAATTTGTTGTTTGAGCATGGTTTTAAAGCATGTGAGTTGGTTGTCAACTTGGTTTGAGGAAAGATGCATGAAATTGATATTCCTTGTGAGCATGAGTTGTCAATTTGTGTCTCAAATGCTTTGTTCAGTTTTTTGGTCTTGAAGGTGTTGCATGCTTTAAAAACAGTGAATGTGTTGATGTTTAACATGATATATATTGGCATAGATGATGTAAAGATTACCAGATATATTGATCGATCAATAGGATGTAGAGTGCACTATAAACTAAAAATTCGTACGTGCTCTTAGGTGTCGTCCCAAAGAGAGAGACCAATGATGGGTTTTTCATTGGAGTAGGACTTGGTGAGAGACCAAGCTTTTTGGCAACAAGAGTTATTGCCATGAGTCCGATGATGGGCATTCCATCAGAGTAGGACTTGGTGAGAGACCAAGCTTTTTGGCAACAAGAGTTATTGCCATGTGAAATCGATGAGGGGCATTCCATCGTAGTAGGACTTGGTGAAATACCCAAGCTTAGTGGCGAGGGTAGATACCGCCATGAGAGCCGGTGGCGAGATCCCACCGGGGTAGGACTTGACCTCGAGTCAAGCTGTCCGCATATCCGTGTATAATAGAATATGAAAAATACAATATATGAGAATGAAATGTGTCACATGTACCAATGCTTGAGATGTTGTATGTAATGAGAAATGCATATGAGATAATAATTTTATGAAATGCTTTTGTGTATCAAGCATATGTGGCCTTGCCATGAGATTTGCATAGGTTGTATGCATGTGTTAGCTAGATGGTACATGTGGTTTTCAAAATGGTGATTTGCTTATGCAAATGAGGTTTTGAGTTTATAAAGTGCTTTTGAGTAACAAGCATGTGTGGCTTTGCCATGAGTTTTGCATTTGTTGAATGCATGAGATAGATAGAAGGAACATATGGTTTCCAAAAGGTATTTTGCTTTGAAATGATCATTAAGCATGAGAAAAGTATAGTGTGAAGTGAAAGTGGTTTTCAAGGAAATTGGTTTAAACTTTGCATGAAGTGGTTATGCATGGAAAGGTTTAAATGATGGTATTTGCAAGAATGTTGTTTGGGGTGAGCTGTTTAGTGTTTTCAAGTTAAATGTTGGTTTTCTTGTTGAGCAATGCATGTTTTAAAGCAATGGTGTTTCAAAGGAGATTTTCAATCAACACTTTGGTTTATTGGGTTGTGATTACATTTTAAGAAGGTTTTATGATTCGCTGCATTGATGGTGTTTTGGTTTTGAGCATTCCTCACTAAGCATTATGTGCTTACGCTTTTTTTGTCCATCAATGCAGATAGTTGAAGTTGGGACAACAAGAAGCAAAGGATTCAAGAAGAGCTCCACTTGAGAAGTGTGTTTTGGTTTATAACTATAGATAATAAAGGCAATGGGGGGGGAGAGTCTTTTATGTTGTTGTGTAATGAGATTGTTTATCTTGACCATGTCCGGTTTATGGTTTGATACTTGTTGATAATCGTTTTGCAATATTTGGATCTTCTTCTTCATATTTGATGTAGCTATAATTTTTGTTTAAAAGCAAGATCATGTGTTGGATGTGATGAATGTGTAGGTGTGCTTAATGCATGTAATATATCTAGTCTTTGATGTAATTTGATAGTTATAATGCTTATCATGCTGATTATATGTTATGGAATGGTTTCAATTATGTTTGATGGTATTTTGAAGTGAAAAAACAGAATTTTCTACTCTTTTTGTGCAGGGTGTATCGAAACACCCTTGGCTGTTTCGAAACGGGTGCTTGAAATAGCTTGGGCGTTTCGAAACGACTAGAAGTGTTTCGAAACACTTTGGCTGCTGGAAGTGTCTGTTTCGGAACTAGGTTCGGAACATACCCGCATACCGAAACGGTCAACACCGTTTCGATACGGGCGTTCGACACGGGTGTTTCGATACGGTTGTTAGTGTTTCAAAATGGGTGACCGTTGGACACAGTTTTGAATTGCTTTAAAGTCTGCATGCTTTACATTTTAGTCTTGAAAGTTGTAATTGCAATTGCTTGAGCTTGTGATGTCTTTTTAAGCTGAATTTTGGCAGAGAGGCTTGTAATATGATTAATTGAAGTTTGGTAAAACTAAAATCTTGAAAGTCCTTTTATTTTCCAAAATTTACATTTTTGTCCCTAAAAGTGTATTTCTTGCAATTGATTCCTTAAACGTTTTCGATCGCTGTGCTTTTCTCTTCCAAGGTTCTTGGGTTTTCACATAGGTTTAATGTGCATCTAGGGAAGATAAAAATGAAAAAAAGGGTATTTAAACAAGGTTGACTTTCGGGTTGACTTTGGTTTTCCCCGTGTGATCTTCGTAGTTCGGGTCTAGCGTCTAGGCCGAGCTAAAGGGGTTACATTACTCCAATGTTTGTAGAGACTCTAAAGGGTCCTTTCTATGACTATATGTTAAATCATGCCACCGAAGGTTTCGCTGACATGGTCATGAATGAGGAGTTGATATTGGCGGCTATCAAAAGTAGGAGACTCAATGAAGAAAATATGACGAATGCATTTAGAAATTTGTCACAAAGCCAATAGAGGCAAGATTAGTTGGAATTCATACTTGCCGCTTTGGAATAATGCAAAATCTTCCAAGATAGATGGGATCATACTTAGAATCAACCCTTTTGCTTTTGCCCGCGAGCATTAGGGATCTTTTGTAAGGGCTTGCATGTTAAATCTACTTGTTTAAAGATGCATTCTTTTTTTTTTCTCAAGTGGCAAACATTTCTCATTTTTTATTTCATTCTTCATCCATACATCTTCTTTGAAAAGTCTCTATAATTGATTGTATGCATGATTCTTGAATCTTCCTTTTAAACATTGTTGTTAGGGTCCTTGAATAAAGTGATAACTCTAAAACACCTACCAACTGAAGATTACTTATCTTCGACGATGTTTGTGTGTGAAATGACATTTGGCATTCCTTCATTTCCCTTCACGAAAAGAAAATGAAAAAATCTCTTGTTGTCCCATTGAGCCTAATATTTTTCTTGTAAATTGAACCCTAACCAAGGATCACTCCCCAAACTTGGGGGCAAAAAGGATGAAAAGTTGTTTTGCAAGTAAAGGAAAATATGTCAGATCAAGTTAAATGTATATATAACACCCCGAAAAACAGTCCAGTCGGAATTAGATTCTAAATATCGGAGTAATGTTATTAAAATATTGAAATATTAAATCTTTATTATAGATTATATTGTTATATGATCTTAATTAAGCCAAGTCCTTAGTCAAGACTACTCTATGAAGGCTCAAATCAGTGTTTTGAAGCTAGGCGTTTCGATACGATTAGGCCCGTATCGAAACGGCCTCTGCAAGATGTTTCAAAATGTTTTTAGGTGTTCTGATACGAATCCAACAGTAATAACTAACTTTTGGACTTTTGCTTGACCGTTTCGATATGGTTCCTCCAGTTTCGAAACGAGTCCCCTGTTTCGAATAAATTTAAAAGATAAATTGTAAAAGAAATGTTTAGGTGATGACTCACCAGCTAGCCTATCACCCTTTCTCACGTGAAGGATCAGAAATGATGATTTATAGCCATATATTGTTTATTTTAGATAGGATAAAGAAAAGAAAGAATATTATATTTTAAGCTTTCATTTGGTGGAAGAAAAGCTTCCTATTGGCTAAAGGTGTTGTGGGTAATGATTATTGTGATAAATCCCTTAAAATGAATTGAAGAAAAGAGAGCTTCTCATCGTTGTTTCGCTTCACCAAGAATCATTTCATCCTTTAGCCTTGAGAGAACAAGTTCACACCTCCATTGTTATCTTCTCCACCAAGCTCAAGCACACACCTCTTCATTTGTGAACTTTAAACTTAGGCTTTCATTGATTTAAGAACACCAAGTTATAGCTATCGATCGGGTAAGTGAAAGCCCTAAGTTAATCATCGATTCTCTTGATTATTAGATAATCAATTTCAAGCTTAACGATAAGCTTTGTCTATAGCTAATGGCTATTCAAGTATCGATATTGTTATATTGATCTTAATGACTCCTTATTGCTTTTCCTAGCTCAAGAAGCGGAAAAGATTAATCCATCACCTCCATCGAAAGCTAGGGATAAGATTATCGTCATGCGAGAGCCTTAGGAGCATCAGATTGTAAAGGTGAGTGTAATCGGAGTCTCGAGAGTGGGTAGGTGCCATCTCGAATCATTGTTTATTGATTTACTAACCATTGATCTTAAGGGCTTTACATGAAGCATTATTGTAAGACATGTTGGTATGTTTTGGTAAGTATTGTATCGATTCATTGTCCATGATATTGCTATCATTGTCATGGAAATCATTGAAGCATTGACATGTGAGAATCATTGTCATGAATTATTGTTATTGCTTATTTACATGGAAATCATGATTGTTGGGTTATTGATATGATACTATTGCCATTGAATTATTGATATTGATATTGATGTGGAAATATTGTTAATGAATCATGGATATTGAACTATGGATTATTGGACCTTGGATTCAAAGTATTGGATACAATTGGCATGCCATAGAATTCACGAGCTCATTGGTACGGGTGGACTACGGTCCTAGGACTACGACATATATTGATTTTGCAAGGCGGAGGGATGTATTGTATATTGGTCTTATTGGCGGTGTCGGCAGGAATGACCATTTATTGATTTGGCAAGGAGGTGGAGTTCGTGTATCCATATACCATGAATCGATCAAATGGAACTATTGATTAATGATATTGATTTGCTATGAAATCATGATATTGACATTGATGACATGATATTATGCTTTGTTATGAATAAGAAGCATGCTATGTTATTGCATAATTAGTATTATGATTATCTTTGGAGCATGTTACATGACACATTATGTTCATTCATTGTTTATGGCCACCTCATTAGGAAAAGTATGCCTAATGCATTCTAGTGCATTCATTTCAGGTTAGACAAGTTTTGGAGTCGAGATCGGAGAAGTTGAAGCGTTGCACAAGTCACAATCAAGCTCTAAGTCTATTAAGTCTCTTTTGATGTTCTTATGTTATGGTGAAGTGTTATATGTGTGGTATGTTTAAGATGAGTCTCCTATGTAGCATGAAATGGCCCTAAATGCATGTTTTGGCACTAAAAGGTAAAAATCGGGTAAATGGATTCATATGACTCTAAAATTTGACATGCTAGTAGAATTTATGTTTATAATGTTGTGTGTAAAGTTTCACTACATTTGGACATTACTTGATAAGGTAAAATGAATAAAAACCAGGAAGAATATGTCATTACAGGTCAGGCCGTATCGAAACAGGTGATGGCGTTTCGATACGGGTAAGCATAATTGAGCCCAGGGGTCAGGGTGTATCGAAACTGTTTAGGGTCGTTCCGAAACATTTTGTCTATGGAATTCCTTGTTTCGATACGAGATCATAGCGTATCGAAACGGGTCAAAGTCAAAGAGAGTCAACCCATACCGATACGGGGCTTACTTGTATCGATACAGTCAAAGAGGAAAAGTCAACAAGGTTGACCATCACCTACACGTATCAAAACGGTCTTGAACATTTCGATACAGGGTTAGGTAAAGTGGTTATAAGGCTTAACCTGAAAGATTGCATTGTTTACAATTTAGTTCATGAGATTAAAATGAATAAATTGGATGACTAAATGACCACCGTTGTGCATGAAATTTTGCAGGCTAATCATTGTTGTATTGAATTTCATTGTGGCAATGTTTGTTGCATCGAAAGACCTTTGATTTTTCAGATTTATAGAATAGTCCCTAAAACTTGTAAAATGGCCATAAATGGTTATTTGTGGTCTTCTTATGATTGAATTGGTCTAATGTGTATACTGGAAATGTTTTGTTTGTATAATATTGATTAAGTGTTGTTATTAAGATGTAATTTTATCGCACTGTTCATCGGTAACAAGCTCTGACCCGGTTCCCGACCAGGCCAGGAAGGGGTGTTACATTAGTGGTATCAGAGCTAGTCGGTTCTGGACTAAACCTATGCATGTTTGTATTTGTTTGTTATGTTGCTTTGCCACCTAGGAGTTATTCTGTTGAGTATTGTGACTTGTCAACTATTCCGATCTCTTTTTATATAGACATGTCTCAAACTAACAAAGCTTATGATAATGAGTTTACTTCTGACTCCTCGACTCATGGCGAGGAGATATGAGGAGGAAATCCTCTGAATCCACAGAACCCTCATGTTCACGGTGTGGAGCCTGAAGCACCTACAGCTTAGGAAGAGTGTTATCGGAACATGGTTGATATGTTCTAGCAATTCATGATTGTGATAAGAACTAATCAAGCTGTGCAACCTACGCCACCTTTCGCTCAACCTCCTCGAGATCCTATTGACAAGTTATCTCAATACCGAGCCTACACCTTCACCGGACAGGATGATAACAATCTTGAAATGGTTGAGTAATGGTTAGACAATACCTTAAGAAGCTTGAATAAGAAATTACGGTGTTCGAATGAACATAAGCTTGAATGCGCCCTTGCATTGCTTGTTGATGAAGCTTTACTGTGGTGGGAGACTACCATTCTTACCATCTCTGAAGATAACATGAATTTGGAATTTTTCCGTAATGTGTTCCATAAGAATTATATAACTGAAGTCTATCTTGCCGAGAGGTGAAGCACCTTCATTCATCTTAAACAAGGTGGACGGCCGATCGAACAATACATTCAAGATTTTTGCAAGTATTGTAGATATGGCGCTGAGTTTATCAAGAAAGAGGAAGAAAAGTGTCGAATGTCATTGCTAGACTTAACAATGAGTTACGTCCTATGTTCACAGCATTGTGCATTACTGAATTCAAAGATATTTTAAACAGAGTTAAAGCTACGGAAGGAGCACAAAGAACTAGTGGATCCAACAAGTCTAAAAAGTGAAATCGAGAATAGTCTCATTTCTTTGGATCTTCTAAAGGGAAGCATCATAGCTCGGAGCAAAATGCGTATTCACAACCCTCCCACTTTGAGTATTTTGCTAAATCTCAAATTGTATCTCGTTCCCATTCAGGTGTTAACCCTATTGAGAGCGATGTTGGCTCTAGACAAGAGACAAGAATTTCCAAGTATAATTTCTGTCAACGTCGACACTAAGGGAAATGCCGCAAAAAGTCCAGTGCTTGTTTCTTTTGCAGAAAATTGGGTCACCTCATTCGAGAATGTCTAAAAAACCCTAACAAGCATGTTTCTGTATCGACTAATTCATCCCCTGCTTGATCTTTTTAAGGCAAGGAGCAAGGCAATGACTCTTCGAAAAATCTGGAGGTTCATCTAAAGCATCGTATCGACCTAAGTCTAAAGCTTCTGCACAGATGTACCATGTGAGAGGCAAGGAACAAATGGATGATCATGAAATCTTTCTAGGTAAAAATTCGAGGATGAATTTTTTAGGGGGGAGAATTGTAACACCCGGAAATCGATCCAGTCGGAATTGGATTCCGAAGATCGGAGTAATGTTATTAAAATATTGAAATATTGACTCTTTATTATAGATTATATTGTTATAGGATCTTAATTAATTGAAGTCCATAGTCAAGACTGATTTATGAAGGCTCAAATCAGCGTTTTTAAGCTAGGCGTTTCGATACGATCAGGCCCGTATCAAAAAGGCCTCTACAAGATGTTTCGAAACATTTTTAGGCGTTCGATACGAATCCAGCGGTAATAACTAACTTTTGGACTTTTTCTTGATTGTTTCGATACGGCTCCTCCAGTTTCGAAACGGTTCCCCTGTTTCGAATAAATTTAAAAGATATATTGTAAAAGAAATTTTTAGGTGATGACTCACCAGCTTGCATATCACCCTCTCTCACGTGAAGGATAAAAAATGATAATTTATAGCCATTTATTGTTTATTTTAGATAGGATAAAGAAAATAATGAATATTATATTTTAAGTTTTCCCTTGGTGGAAGGAAAGCTTCCTATTGGCTAAAGGTGTGGTGGGTAATGATTATTGTGATAAATCCCTTAAAATGAATTGAAGAAAAGAGAGCTTCTCATATTTGTTTAGCTTCACCGAGAATCATTCCATCCTTTAGCCTTGAGAGAACAAGCACACACCTCCATTGTTATCTTCTCCACCAAGCTCAAGCACACACCTCTCCATTTGTGAACTCTAAACTTAGGCTTTCATTGATTTAAGAACATCAAGTTATAGCTATCGATCGGATAAGTGAAAGCCCTAAGTTAATCATCGATTCTCTTGATTATTAGATAATCAATTTCAAGCTTAAAGATAAGCTTTGTCTATAGCTAATGGCCATTCAAGTATCGATATTGTTATATTGATTCTAATGACTCCTTATTGCTTTTCCTAGCTCAAGAAGTGGAAAAGATTAATCCATCGCCTCCATCGAAAGCCAGAGATAAGGGTATCGTCATCCGAGAGCCTTATGGGCTTCGGATTGTCAAGGTGAGTTTAGTCGGAGTCTCGAGAGTGGCTAGATGCCATCTCGAATCATTGTTTATTATTTTACTAACCATTGATCTTAAGGGCATTACATGAAGCATTATTGTAAGACATGTTGGTAAGTTTTTGTAAGTTTTGGAGAATGTAGCCTGCTTATTTATTCGAGCATAAGGATAATAGAACCCACCTATTCGTTCGGGAAAAAGGAGAATGGAACTATAATGTTGGCAGTCTGTGAAAATCAGTGTCTTTTTGTCGTTGCTCTATCCATGTTTCACCGGAATGAGCAAAGAGGGGCAGTTGTTGACACTGAGTTTTTACGTTGGTTTATATATATATATATATATATATATATATATATATATATATATATATATATATATATATATATATATGTTGTTGCATTATGATTATTATAATATTATGTATACATTATTTGTATAATAGTATATTTATTATATTTAGTATAATTATCGTAAAGCCCAAAATATATAAAAAATAGTCCACTACATTTAAAAAAAGAGTCCATGAACAAGATGGCCCAGTTGGCCCAAATCTGATAAAGCAAAAACCCTAATGCTTCCTCTTTATTTCCGTGCAGCCAACAAGTGGCCGTTAGATCAAAAGCTGATCTAACGGTGTAGATCATGCCCGGGGAACCCTAGTTGAGGAGGGTGTAGCACTGCATCAACTCCAACTGTTACATCATGGAATGATCTAACGGTCCATATCGCCTCAAGGGATGGCACGCTGATCACATTTCGCACGTGGCAGCCAAGCGCCCATCGTTCGAGCTCCCACCAGCCTTTCCGCCTTCTCGGATGCAGATCGTGTCATTCACGCCATGATTATTCCTCACCGGTATGTTTTGCAATCACTAAATACATGCAAAATGGAAAAAATGGTTAAATCACTAAACCAAAGCATGAACAACAAAGGTGTTATCCCTAAATCAAAACCGCAACTAAAATCAAAGAAAATCTAAATTAAATCGGAAGCAATTAAAGGATAAAAATTAGGGATTCTTTCGTGCAAATCATGCATAATTGTAACCTATAAAAGGCACTATAAATTTCATGCACAGGGATACCCAGAAACTATACACAAAAATACTCGTAAGAAGGCATCTAGATTCAAAGGATAGTAATCACTTTTATTTAGAATTTCCAGAGAAATAAAAGTAATCTTTCTTGGTAATTTTCTCTTTATTTCGTATATGCAAGTTAAATAAAAAGGATTTTTTACTTGTTGAGTTGAACAAATGCCTTCGTGCGTGACGACTGAGGTCGTATCCCCAATGATGTATGTGCGTTTTATTACTCTCTGAAATCTGGAAATCTTTTAAAAAAATGAGTTATCCAAAAAAAATTCAGATGTAAGATTTTTAAAACCTTTTCGGGATCAGAGTTTTTAAAAAGAAAATCGAAAGATTTTTTAAAAGAAATCTGCCGCTGGCAACGACGGGCGGCACCGGTTTATGAAAGCCGGCATGGCGGGCGTTCGAGAAGTAACCCAGAAAGTGAGAGTATTTAGAGAAAACAATTTTTTTATTTGTTTTCAAAAATGAACAAATAAAATGATTTCTATTTTTAATTTAACTTATATAGCGACCCGTAACCCGGACCCATACCTGATTTCAACCCGCGCATACACGTTGACACCTATGGATCTTGCGCCGCAAGCACTCTATTTTTAAAATTATTAAATTTCGTCCTTTTTATCCTAATTTGACCACTTTATTTTGTTTTTACTTTAATTTGGTCACCAATTCGGGTTTATATATATATATATATATATATACTTTTTTCTAAAAATAATAATAGAAGTTCTTTATTATTCTCTTCTTCTTTTGTGTGTTATTTTAATTTTTTATTATTATTTAATTGTTTTTTAAATTAGTATATCTTTTCATGTATTTATGTTTTAATTTGTTTTTTATTGTTTAGCTTAGGATGTAAATTTTAGGAGTAAGTTCTCAAAAACCTTAGATTAGAGCCATTGTGTGATGAAAAATATTCATCATATTAAAATAAAGCACACTTAAATAAAACATTAATCTTAATTAGATTTTAAAAGTCGTAAACCTTCTTTTAAGGTTTAATCACTAATTAAGATTTAATTTAAAAAATTGCTTGCTTGTTTAAAAAGTGGAAATTAAAATAATGTGGAGTCTTACCAAATGGAAATGACGGGTCAGCGCCAGGAGTGTTGGCAGTGATTGGAGTTCATTTTCTGGGAAGTAAGGCCGTTAAAATAGACTTATATTCATAAAATGGACAAATAAATCGAAATTTTCTGAAACTTTCAAATTCCAATTTTGAAAAGACTTTTTGAAATCAATAAGCTTCCAATTTTGGGGTTGTGGGGGTGCTAACCCTTCCCCACGTGTAAGCGATCCCTGAAACTATTTTCTGGTTTTCGTAGAGTAAAAATGTTATTTTAATAAATAAAAGGTTTTATTAAAATAACCTCGTTTTGAAAGTGATTCAATCAAACTTTTTTTAAAAAACATTGGTGGCGACTCCGTTTTTTGTTTTCAAAATGTCGGGCTCAAAAGAGTTGCGACGAGCAGCAAAAAATCGAAACCTAGAGGCAAAAGCCCCGGAGAACCACAAAGGGGAAATGGAAGATGAAGAGAAGGAGATAGGGTTCTCATTCCTGCCTGCGTACACGCAACCTCCTCACCGCAAAAAGCCCAATTTAGGGAGTGGTCGACGAAGAAGGACTCTCATCGAGTAGGCCAACGGGTGCACCGAAACATCTAAAGAAAACAAAGAAAATAGGATAATCGAAAAAGAAAAAGAGAGTGATGAGCGGAGGAAGAAGAGAAGAAAAAGGAAGACTAGTCGTTGAAGGCCGCAATGGCTGGCCATCGAAAGAGGTGCTAAGGTTTTGCTTTTGTTTCTAAGAGAACGAAGAGCTTTTGGTTTTAGAGAGAAGTTATGAAATGAAGAGTTGCTTTCTATTTTTAGTTGTAATACTCTTAAATTTTAGTGTCATAATTCGGTTGTCGACGACATTATATTTGGCAAAATTTTGAAAAGTGAGTCTCTGTTGTGAATAAAGTAAAAAAGAACAAAATAGATGAACAAGAACAAATGTGAGAGACAAAGAGGGAGACTTGTATTATATTCTCAATGTATGGATGTGTACAACGCTTTCTCCAAACTCTATATTTATAAGCATAAGATGAAAACCTAATTCCATGGGTATTAAACCCTAATACTAAAGTATATTAAAGTCCCCTTTAATACGTGGATATCCACCATAAATAAAGATATTCATAACACCCCCATTGGGGATATCCATGAAGATAATGTGCATCGTTAAAACCTTACTAAGATAAAAACCTTGCGGGCAAAAATTCTTAGTGGAGGAAAAAGAGTACACACATCTTTGATACGCATAGCATATTGTCTCATTAAAAACCTCAGTAGGAAAACCCATTGGGATAAATCATTTGCTAAAAGAAAATTAGTGCAACACATATTTACTCCCTCTTATGAAAACATCACATAAGATCTTTGAATCTTCATAATTCAATCTTGAATATAACCTTCAAATTTTGAAATAAACTATGCACTAGTGAATAGATCTTCCAAATTACCGTTTGAAAAGATTCATCAAATACTATTTTTCAGAAGATCATGAACACACACACAAACACACACTCTAAAATAAAAAAACTCGAAACCCTAAATGAAAACCATGAACCCTAAAAATGAAACCTTAAACCTTAAACTAAATCTAATAAAATCAAAACCCTAAATTTAAACACTAACACTAAAACTAAAACCTTAAAACCATAAAAAGAAACACTAACACCCTAAACCTTAAACCTTAAACCATAAACCATATAACCCTAAACCCTAAAAACCTTAAACCCTAAACCTTTAAAAATAAACACTAATTCAAAATCCTAAACCGTAAACACTAAAACTGTAAAATTGAAACCCTAATCAAAATAATAACAATAGACCCTAAACCATAAATCCTAAAATTGAAACTTTAAATTAAAACCTTTAAAGAGAAAACCCTAAATTAAAACCCAACAATAAACCTTAAAACTAAAATAAGGACCAAATCGAAAATAAACCAAACCTTTAAGCACAATTTTACAAAAATCATGACCAAATTAAAACAAATTAAAATACGCGTGCTTGCGGAGCAAGACCCGTATAACGTTGTGCGACCCGTTAACAACACACAGATCTTTTGAACCGGCCTAACCCCTATATATAGACCCTCACCCTCAGCCATTTTTCACACTTCGAACCTTACCGTTACTTTGACAAAATTACCTCTCGCATTCTCTCTCCAACAAAAACACAAATTTCTCATAAATTTTCTCCATTTTCGATCAAAACCTTGGTTTTTAACCAAGTTATTCGATGGTCTTCCACCAAACCTTTCCAAATCCATGAAAAAATTGTTTCTTTTTGATCAAAACCTTCAATTTTCTCAAGAACAACCTCGTGTTCTTCAACTTTCCCCTTTTCAAACTTTCAAAACCCTTATCCCCAAATCAATTCTATTTTACCCTAAACCATAAATCATTCCAAACCCTAAACCCTAAACCCTAAACAATAATTCATAATCCCTAATCCATAAACCCTAAACAATAATCCACAAACCCTAAACTCTAATATCAAACCATAAACTCTAATCCATAATCCCTAAACCATAATCCCCAAAATCTATTTGTATTCTCCTTTAACCTCATTTGATTCTCTAACCCTTCAGTTTCCACGTTCCATATACATTAATCCTCTCGTCTCTGCCTTTTCATTTTTGACATTTCCATTCATTTCTAGGTTCTGATCTAAAGCTCGCAGCCTCTCTATTTCGGTAAGTTCTAGATTTCTCTCATTTTCACATTAATCATCTATTTGTTTTTTTAATATATGTTTTTTTTACTAACTATGTTCTCTCTTATTTCTCAGGAACATTTCTGGGTTCTGTCAGACTGTTAATCTTCCGCGTGTGGGTTAGCTTCTTTGTTCCTAAATCCTAATATGTGTGTGTGTGTGTGTGTGTGTGTGTGTGTGTGTGTGTGTGTGTGTGTGTGTGTGTGTGTGTGTGTGTGTGTGTGTGTGTGTGTGTGTGTGTGTGTGTGTGTGTGTGTGTGTGTGTGTGTGTGTGTGTGTGTGTGTGTGTGTGTGTGTGTGTGTGTGTGTGTGTGTGTGTGTGTGTGTGTGTGTGTGTGTGTGTGTGTGTGTGTGTGTGTGTGTGTGTGGTTTCTATTTTCATGTATGGTTTCTCTCTCATTTTTGCATCTATGGTTTCTGTTTGCATGTATGGTTTCTTTCTCATTTTTGCATGTATGGTTTCTGTTTTGCATCTATGGTTTCTATTTCCATGTATGTTTTCTGTTTGCATGTATGATTTTTGTTTGCATGTAAATTCTAGGTTTCTGTTTACATGTATGAGTTCAATTTGCATTTATGTTTGATGTTTGCATGTATGGTTTTTGTCAGACTGTTCTGGTATATATTATGTTTGTATAGATATTCTGTGTTTTGTTGCAATGTATATATAGTTTAATCCGAGTATATAGGCTGGAAACCTGTTCTGCGATGCTACTGGTGTCAAATGAGGTTTTTTGAAAGGACCTTGGGGGCTGGTGTAACAACGCCATGTACGAGGATTAAACCATTGTCTGCTCTATTGCTATATATGTTCCTTTTAGATATGTTTGTATATATGTTGTCAATTCTAGTTTTTGGGTTCTGTGTATTTAGATGTTCTCTGTTCTATTTTCTATTATTGTTGTATATATGTTGTCTAACAACAAAGCTCAATATTTTTATTCCAGTATTTATCTTATCCATAGATTCTGCTTCATTTGAGATGGACTATCCTGATGAAAGTGGTATATTCCTTTCCTTTATTTAATTTCTGAATTATGGTTGTATTTTTTTTCAATAACTAATACATGTTTTTTTGTTTATTTGAAGGGGAAGCAAATGATCAACTGTCTCAAGTAGCTCGTACCTTTAAGAGGAGGGCTACAACTGCAGTTTCAGTGGACATTGGGAGAATAAATTCCCTTGTTTGGGATCACTATATCTTCATTAAGAAACCTAAAGGTGTTTTTGCGCAATGTAAGTATTGCAAATCCTCTAGCTATAACGCAGATTCTTATGTTGGTACATATACACCTAAAAGGCATACTAAAAATTGTTAAGCTTACAACGATTGTCTTGCTACTAACCCCAATAGTAGTATAAGACTTTCTTTTGATCATAAAAAATACTGTGAATTGTTTGTTGAAGCTATTCTCTGTCATGGTTATGCTTTAAGTTTCGTTGAACATGAAAAACTTAGGGTTTTGCATCATTATCTAAATCCTAATGTTACGCATATTTGGAGGTATACTATTACTAATCATTTTATGTTAAAGCATGACCAGCTTACAAAATTTGTTGTGCTCGATGGTCACTGTTGAGTGTGTAAAAGTTCTATTATTTACCCCCTATTTAACCCATATTTCTGCTGCATTCAAGCATAATTCATTGCATTTAGGTTAGATTTCATTCCTACATCACAAATAAATTAAATGGCACAGTTTCTACTAAAATTGGTTGCTTTTGCAGGTAGCTGTTGTAGCAGATGAAGAAGCAGGCGCTGGGCAGTGATGCAGCAGAGCTGGAACTGAATGTGCAGACGAGGAGGACGATGCTGCCATGGCCGCTGCCGTGGCAGCCAAGGACAACAGCAATATTGAGGAGAAGAAGCAAAGTGGGCCTCGACAGAAAGAGAAAATTAAGCCCATCTGTCGTAGAGCACCCTTATATTTTTCCAAACCCTATATCAGAATGAAGGCCAAGCCCAAAGTTCAAGGAAGAAACTCCAAGCAAGAAGGAATGACGAATTAAAGACTTATGCTCTGAAGATTTAGTCTTAAATAGAGTTGTACTTTAATTTAAACTTGTATTCTTGCCATATTAGAAAACTTGAACCCAAGGCCTATATAAAGACATGTAATTCGACCTAGGAGAGGACATCATCTTCACCTCTAGCCTTCTTCCCAAAACCCTATCTGTTTTCCCCTTCTCATCATGTTCTAAATTCCCCTTAGGGCCACGGGTTGATTTGTAAAGTAGTTGCAAGGATTGCTTTTGTTTTAGGAATTTTCTGTTCAATAAAATAAACTTCTAGTTTGCTTATTCTGGTTTTCAACATCTTGCAAGAGTATCGGGAGAGCATTGTGAGATTATCTATTTACTTAATATCGGGACAGTTAAGTATACGAAAGGAATAAGTACGGGTTCTCTAGTTTATATTTGAACTATCTCGAACCTAGGGATAGGACGAGGTTAAGTGGCTAAGGAAAAAATCAACAACATCGGTGTTCATCCTTCAATTCACGCCGGGAGGTATCATCAAAGACGTGTTCATCGACAGACTTGGACCTAGGGATAGGCCAAGGCAAAGCAGGGATTCTTGCCAAGCTTGAAGTACAGAGTTGTGCGATCGCTACGACGACTAACAACAGACCGTTGCCGCAACAGGGACGACGACAGAACAGATTTTCCTTGACTTTGTAACACCTACACTACTGAGCAATTCAATACCGGCCCATTCTCTCTATCTTGATTTCGTTACTCGTTTATTTAAGTATTCTTTATTATCTCGTGACAACAACTTCAATAAATCTCTTCTCTTTCGTGCAGTAATCCAAGGTGAAGCTATTAGCCCAGTCCCTGTGGAGACGATATCCGATACTTCCGTATCACTTTACTACTTGCGTCGTGTACACTTGCACTACATTGCGATAGACACTTTTATAGGCAACAAGTTTTTTGTGCCGTTGCTGGGGACTAGCAACATAACTTTACCCTACCTTTTACTGCATTCTTTTTACTTTTCTATTTTTACTTGCATTGTTCAACCTATACCTTTCACAAGGTCTTTTGTTTGCGTATGCGCAGATCTCAACGAGGGAAGGAACCTAAATACGAGTTAGATCCTGAACCCGAACAAACGTTTAATCTCAAGAAAAGAGTCTGTTACCTCGTTGAAAGGAATGAATACCTGGAGGAACAACTCGAAGCAATGGTGAACGAAAGACGTGAAGAAAGAAGGAACAACCAAGGGAATCCCCAGGATAATAACAATCCTACCGGAGATGGAGGGAACGATCCACCTGTCGACCCTCCTGCCGCTGCCGCACGCTGGTCATGTCAAGACTACATGCTCAATGATCACGTAGAACTAGAAACCACCCTGCCAGATGTGGATGTTGACAACTTTGAGCTGAAACATGTTATGTTCAGCATGATCAACAACGATGGCCAATTTAGTGGTGCTACTACAGAGGATGCTAGGGAGCATCTGAAAACGTTCCAGGAAATATGTGGTTCGTTTAGACTAACAGGAGTTAATCCGGAGATACTGAGGCCGGGTTCAATACGAACTTGGATAGATTTAACTCGTGAATTTTTGTCTCGTTTTAATCCTTAACACTTATCTGAGCGATTACGTAACGAAATTGATACTTTTCAACAGGAAGACGACGAGCCAATGCACGAAGCCTGAGACAGATTTACCATTCTTCTAAGGAACTGCCCGATGCATGGATTCCCTGTTTGGAACCAGGTAACTAAATTCTATAATGCTGCCAATTTACAAACTCGTATCAGAATTGATTTAGCAGCAAATGGATTACTGCTGGACAAAGACCTAGATGAGGCAATGGCAGTATTGAAAAATCTGGCGAAGAATGAGGAACAATTTCCTACAGTAAGAAGAGGGGGTAAACGAGTTCTAGCTGTAAAAGATTATGAGGCCGACAGTTCGTTAAAATCACAGGTGGCATATCTCACTAAGGCAATGAAAAAGCTCTTGAAAGAAGATTCACAGCCTGTCTATTCTGCTGAAGAGGTATGCGAAACTTGCGATGGAAATCACAGTTTGGAAGAATGTCCATTACAGTTAGAAGAAGGGATGTATGTTGGGAACTACAATAAGCAGAATTATAACTCCAACAACTACAATCCCAACTGGAGAAAGGATCCCAAGTTCTCTTGGAGCAATCCTAATAATGCGCTAAATCCTCAAGCACAGAATACTCTGAACCAGGGAGGACCTAGATTGATGACTCGGCAGCAACCGCAGCAGCAGCAGCAACAGCCACCAGCTGCCACAACTAGTATACTGGAACAGACTTTGGCTACATTTATGTCTCAAACTAGAAACTACATTGAGAACATGAATCACTTTGTCAAGAAGACGGAGACATTCATGGATAAAACAGAGATGCGGATGACCAATCATGAAGCTACTCTGAAATCATTGGTGACACAGATGGGTCAGGTTTCCCAGCATATTAAACCAAGGCAGAATGGAGGATTTCCTAGCGATACTGAAAACGCTAGACAACCCACACATGAGCAGTGTAAAGCCATCACTACTAGGAGTGGGAAGAAATTACCAGGGCCAGAGAAGGAAGCTGAATCAGTTAAGAAACCAGCCTTGGAGTCAACTGTCGAGGAAGTTGCCCTGACAATTAACAAACAGCCTGCTACCGATGACCCTGTCACGACAGCAGAAGGGACATATGAGAAAGATGATGAACTATAACCTCCTCAGATCCGAATGCAGTGGGAAGGACGTATTGCTGATTATCGTCCTCCACCTCTTTTTCCTCAGCGGCTACAGAAATTGAAACATGAATCACAACTTAAAAGATTTATGATATTTTTAAGCAGGTCCATATCAACATTCTGCTGTTGGATGCTATAAAGGAAATGCCTGGTTTTGCCAAGTTTCTCAAGGATGCCATGTCAAAGAAATCCAGACTTGGGGAATTTGAAACGGTTAAGATGACAGAAGGATGCATGAGTATTCTGCACAAGCATCCACCCCAGAAGAAGAAGGATCATGGGAGCTTCATCAAACCATGCATAATCGGAGACAAATTTGTGGGTAAGACACTTTGTGATCTTGGTGCTAGTATAAATTTAATGCCCAAATCTGTTTTTCATAAATTAGGTAATGAAAAAGCTCGGCCCACAACAGTATTGCTGCAGCTGGCCGACCGCTCTTACGTTCATCCAGAAGGAAAATTTGAAGATATTCTGGTAAGAGTGGATAAGTTTATTTTTCCTACTGACTTTCTTGTCTTAGATTGTGAAGTAGATGAAAATGTATCAATCATCCTGGGGCGACCCTTCTTAGCCACAGGAAGATCATTGTTTGATGTGGAAAAAGGAGAACTCACTATGAGAGTGAACGATCAAGAAATCAAGCTGAATGTTCTCCAAGCAATGAAACATACTGATGCAGAAGAAGAATGCAAGGCTATCACTGAAGTTAACCTTGACCAACCCTGCATCAGGTCGGGCTGCCACGACATCAAATTTGGTCACTGCCTCAGCAACCGTTTAGAAGACTGTCACGACAGCACCGACGACAGCAACTCCTCAAAATCTGATATATCTGATACTGAAGATCAAGAGGAGGTAAATTGGATACGCAATCATCCAGGTAAGTTGTTCGAGCCCTTAAACTATACCTCGGATAACCATATAATTCAAAAGCCATCAACTGTTGAGCCCCCTGTTCTAGATCTTAAGCCCCTGCCAGGACAGTTAAAATATATTTTCCTTGGTTTAAATGATACGCTGCCCGTAATTATCTCTTCCAAGTTGATGCAGGAACAGGAACAACAGCTAATAGGGATGCTGCAGCAGCACAAGAAGGCTATTGGATGGACGATAGCTGATATTCAAGGCATCAGTCCGGCATTATGCATGCATAAAATTCTTTAAGAGGATGATCATAAGCCGACCATTGATGCACAAAGACGTCTGAACCATGCTATGCAAGAGGTGGTGCGTAAAGAGATCATAAAATGGCTAGATGCTGGAATAATCTATGCCATCTCGGATAGCAAGTGGGTGAGCCCGGTGCAGTGCGTTCCCAAGAAAGGAGGAATAACCATGGTAACCAACGAAGAAAACGAGCTAATCCCAACCAGGACTATGACCGGTTGGAGGGTTTGTATGGACTACCGGAAGCTTAACAAAGCTACCCGGAAGGACCACTTCCCCTTACCCTTTATTTATCAAATGCTTGACAGATTAGCGGGTAAACCTACTATTGTTTTCTTTATGGTTACTCAGGTTATAATCAAATAGCCACCGCACTGGAAGATCAAGAAAAGACGACGTTCACATGCCCTTACGATACTTATGCTTTTCGGAGGATACCATTTGGACTTTGTAATGCACCAGCCACTTTTCAAAGGTGCATGATGGCAATATTCTCCGATATCGTGGAGGATTTCCTAGAGATATTTATGGATGATTTTTCAGTCTTTGGAAAAAACTTTGAAAGCTGCCTAGGCAACCTACAGAAAGTGCTCGAGAGATGTGAAAAAGCAAACTTGGTATTGAACTGGGAAAAGTGTCACTTCATGGTGGATGAAGGGATGGTCCTTGGCCATAAAATTAGCTGACGCGGTATAGAAGTTGACAGAGCTAAGATAGAAGTAATCGAAAAGCTGCCACCACCCACCACAGTCAAGGGAATTAGAAGTTTCTTAGGACATGCTGGTTTTTATCGGAGGTTCATCGCGAACTTTTCAAAGATCACCAAACCCCTATGCCATCTTCTGGAGCAGAACCGTCCCTTCGACTTCAACACTAAATGTACTGAAGCATTCAAGGTTTTGAAAGAAAAGCTAGTAACAGCCCCAATAGTACAGCCACCAGATTGGAAACTGCCGTTTGAGATCATGTGTGATTCTAGTGACTATGCTGTCGGGGCAGCACTTGGGTAGAGTAAAGACAAACTTTTTCATGTCATATATTATGCCAGCAAAACACTGAACGACGCCCAAGTGAACTACACTACCACAGAGAAGGAACTATTAGTCGTGGTATTCTCTATTGACAAGTTATGTTCTTATATACTTGGAACGAATGTCATAGTCCACACAAACCACTCTGCATTAAAGTATATGTTCACCAAAAAGGATGCAAAGCCTCGACTGATACGTTGGATTCTGCTACTGCAAGAGTTTGACCTTGAATTCAAGGACAAAAAGGGACAGAGAATCAAGTTGCAGATCACTTGTCAAGGTTAGAGAAGGGAAAGAGTCTACCGACAAACGAGACACACATATTGGAGACCTTCCCTGATGAGCAGTTGTTTGCTGCTACAAGCACTGCCGCGATAACCATTGCGGCATGTAAGTTTTCTGAACTCCCATGGTATCTTGATTTCATTAATTATTTAGTTAGCGGAATAACTCCTCATGACCTTAATTATCAAGCTAGAAAGAGGTTCCAAAATGATGTTAAGCATTATTATTGGGACGAACCTCTTCTTTTCAAAATTTGTGCAGATTAGGTTATAAGGAGATGTGTACCACAGGATGAACAGGAAGCTGTACTACATCACTGTCATGCTTCACAGTATGGAGGACACTTAGGAGGTAATAAAACTGCTACCAAGGTTTTGCAGTCGGGATTTTATTGGTCGTCACTGTACAAGGATGCCCAAACATTCTACAAGAACTGTGACAAGTGTCAACGGACTGGAAACATCTCAAGGAGACACAAGATGCCGCTGCAAAATATTCTTGAAGTCGAGATCTTCGACGTTTGGGGGATAGATTTTATGGGACCATTCCCAACATTATGTGGGAACTTATATATCCTCCTGGCAGTGGACTATGTGTCTAAATGGGTTGAAGCGATCGCCACTCAGAAAAATGATGCCAAGACGATTCAAAGGTTTTTGCATAAAAACATTTTTTCCAGATTCGGCATCCCTAAGGCGATCATCAGCGATGAAGGGAGGCATTTTGACAATAGGGTTATAGATGCTGCCTTGAAAAAGTATGGTGTCAAACATCGGATTGCGACAGCACACCACCCTCAGACCAATGGACAGGCTGAAATATCCAATAGAGAGTTTAAGAACATTCTTGAAAAGATGGTTAAGCTATCTCGGAAGGACTGGTCTCTACACCTCAATGATGCATTATGGGCCTATAGGACAGCATTCAAAACTCCATTAAGAATGTCACTCTATCGGCTGATTTATGGGAAAAACGTGCCATTTACCTGTTGAGATTAAGCACAGAGCATATTGGGCCATCAAGGCAGTTAATATGGACTTGGAAAAAGCAGGGCAGAAAAGGCTACTTGATCTGAACGAAATTGAAGAAATTTGAACAATGGTCTATGACAACACAAGAATTTACAAGGACAAGACCAAGAAGTGGCATGACAAGAAGTTGCTGCCACGACGGTTCTGCCCAGGGCAGCTTGTGTTGTTATTTAACTCTAGGTTGAAACTCTTCCCAGGGAAGCTGAAATCTAGATGGTCTGGCCGATTACAAGTGGTACAGGTTTTTCCCCATGGTGCCATCACGATTAGATCTTTAAATGACGAGAACCAATTCAAAGTGAATGGACAACGATTGAAGCGTTATCAGGGGACTGAAGCCCCAAGAATGCAAGAAGTGGTTACCTTAGGAGATGCCCCACCTGGCATCCCTAATTTAACCTAAGTTTTTTTTTTTGTTTTTTATTAGGTAATCAGGTTTATTTTATTTTTATTTTTAAAATAATGTTTTTTTTGTTTTTTTTTATTTTTAGGAAATAAAGGAAACAAGAAGAAAAGAATAAGTGAATTCAGCCCACCATCTTTCCATCAGCCTAAAAAGCCCAACTTTTGGAGCCTGCCGTTCTAGCTGTCACGACAGACGCGGAAAATCCAGCCTGTCGACACGCTGTCGCGGTAGATGCGTAACAGACACGGAAACGCGTGACAGACGCGTCAGAAACCGCGTAATAGCTGGCCCCGTTATTCGCGCCTGCCGTTACAGCTCCAACGGGCAGCAAACTCTCTCTTATATAAACCCTGTTTTACTATTCATTTTTCACTCACTTCTCCTCCTTCTACTTGTTTTCTCTAGAATTTTTACTTGTTTTTCATTTTCTTACACAATCTCTGCAACATGTCTTCTAGAAACACCCGTCGTAGTGCTGCCTTAGGATCTGCCCCGGCAGCGTCAACTCCTCGATCCTTCCAGATCCGAGACATGTGGGAGGAGAAAGATTTTATTTACACTTCCAAGACGGGGAACCTGGGACTGCAGCCATTCATAGCTAGGAAAATCAAAGCCCTGCAGTGGCAGATATTTGCGGAACAACCAGAGGAGATGAACGTTTCTCTTGTCCGAGACTTTTATGCTGCCATCGGCAGCAGGAACGCGACAGCAGTCACAGTAAGAGGGAGAGAGGTGCCCTTCGATCCCGAGTATATCAACACTCTCTATGGGTTCTATTTGGGCAGAAACGAAGATGGCCATCAGCAATTTCTCGAGAGTCTAGAACCTGCCACCTACGGCGCTGTGATGGCAGAACTCACGAACGAAGTTACACAGTGGAACAGTGGTCCGAAAAACCCAAGGACGGTGAAGAGAGTCCAACTCACCTCGGAGGCCAAACTGTGGAACACCTTCATCAAAAAGCGAATTATGCCTTCCTCGCACAACACAACTGTCGACCAACCAAAGTTAACCCTCATCCATTGTATTTTAAATGAGTGGCCAATTAACGTTGGCAGATACATTCGGAAGAGTATATTGGAATGTGCATACCGGCCGACAGGACCACTCTTCTTCCCTTATCTCATCACCGCCCTCTGTCACGGCCACCAAGTACCAGAAGCTGCCACAGATTTACGAGTCCAAGGGAAAGGCTGGATAGAGAGAAATATACTCAGCCTGATGGAACTCACTGTTGTCACCCCGCTGTCGTCTTTCGACCCTACTACCACAGCAGCAGAGCCGACAGAACCTACCGACACCAAGCCTGCTGCCACAGAACCCATGCAGCCTACAACAGCAGCACCGCCGACTGACACCTCCTCCCAGATCCTTGCTGCCATACAAAAAATGGAGGAACGATAGGTCGGCCTCATGAGTTTCATCCGAGACTTCACTACTGCCACGGTACATTTCATCCATACCTCTTTAAATTTCCTTGATGTTGTGTTCCCTACCTTCTCCAATCAATATTTTACTGTCACCACCCCTGCCCATAACCCCACACCTGTTGCCACGCCCAAGACGCCATCTGAAACATCCACACCGACCCCTGCCACAACAGCTACAGGCGGCAGCCGCACAGCTGACACATCTGCCAGGGGAACCAAGAGAATGATGCCTTCAGCTGAACTCGACGCCTATATAGCAGGTTTCTCCTCTTCCTCAATTTGGGAGGAATCCGACGGTGAACCCTTTGTCAAGAGGAATTTGCCCAAAGAGTTCACACCAGTAAAGCGGCAGAAAACAGTAGCGAACAAAGGAAAGGAAGATAGCGGCAGCGGCAGTGACAGTAGCAGCAGCAGCTCCGAGGTTCAGGTAGTGGAGAAACCCCCTCATATCTCCCCTACCCGTATTCAACCTCCAAGGGAGGCCAAAACAAAGAATACCTCTGCCTCCCCCATCCGCAAACCAGCACCAGCCAAGAAGGTCCCTGCCCGTCGGCAGATCCAGCTCAGCAGCAACAGCGACGACAGCGCCTAAATTTTAAGTTTCTTATCTTATTTTTTTGTATGCCTTTTATATATTTTGTGATGTATTTTGTTTATTTCATATGTCATTTGCATTGAGGGCAATGCAACCCTCGAGTTTGGGGGTGGCATCCCTCCATTAATGGAGTCTTATTAAGCTTAAAAATTGTGTCTTTTACGTAGTTTATTTTTGCTTAAAAATGAAAATTTTGGCTTAAGTCTTTGAACTGAACTTACCTGTCGTGACAGCCTCTGTCGTGGCAGTACCTTTAGGATAGTTTTAGGAGCAGTTTAGAGCCTTACTATAGTTCTGAAACTTAAACACCATTTGTGACTGTTATACTGCCTAGAACTCTACTAGTAAACTAGAATAGGAAGCTTAGCACTTGAGTTTCCCTAGAGGTGCCTAACACTGGCTCTAGGAAAAGAAGTTAAGAAAAATAGACTCAATACCCCTAGAGGTGCCCGAAACTGGCTCTAGGAAATTAGCTCGAGGTGCCCGAAACCGGCTCTAGTCAAACTTAAGCTTGAGAAAATAAAATCGAGTTTGAATAAAAACTAAATGAGCCTAAGAATTGCCTCCAAAAAGATGAAATTTGGCATAAAAATTCAAGTTAGAGGCTTAACTATTCTAGTGAAACTAAGGGAGTCTTAGCATATAATTGTTCACAAACATGCACACACTACACGAGAATTATAGCAAGGTTCCAGATGAATCCTAAATTATCCGACAAGGTGTTGCTCACAATAGGGAATGAATGGTAGGTAAGAAAAGGTTCATTGTTTTAAGCCAAACAAAAATTCTGTTTTTCTTTTTTAGGTCTGAATTGCTTGAGGGCAAGCAAAAACTTGAGTTTGGGGTGTGTTGAGTGTGTAAAAGTTCTATTATTTTCCCCATATTTAACCCATATTTCTACTACATTCAAGAATAATTCATTGCATTTAGGTTAGATTTCATTCCTACATCACAAATATATTAAATGACACAGTTTCTACTGAAATTGGTTGCTTTTGCAGGTAGCTGTTGTAGCAGATGAAGAAGTAGGCACTGAGCAGTGATGCAGCAGAGCTGGAACTGAATGTGCAGACGAGGAGGACGATGCTGCCATGGCCGCTGCCGTGGCAGCCAAGGACGACAACAGTATTGAGGAGAAGAAGCAAAGTGGGCCTCGACAAAAAGAGAAAATTAAGCCCATATGTCGTAGAGCACCCTTATATTTTTCCAAACCCTAGATCAGAATGAAGGCCAAGCCCAAAGTTCAAGGAAGAAACTCCAAGCAAGAAGGAAGGACGAATTAAAGACTTATGCTTTGAAGATTTAGTCTTAAATAGAATTGTACTTTAATTTAAACTTGTATTCTTGCCATATTAGAAAACTTGAACCCAAGGCCTATATAAAGGAATGTAATTCGACCTAGAAGAGGACATCATCTTCACCTCTAGCCTTCTTCCCAAAACCCTAGCTGTTTTCCCCTTCTCATCATGTTCTAAATTCCCCTTAGGGCCACGAGTTGCTTTGTAAAGTAGTTGCAAGGATTGCTTTTGTTTTAGGAATTTTCTGTTCAATAAAATAAACTTCAAGTTTGCTTATTCTGGTTTTCAACATCTTGCCAGAGTATCGGGAGAGCATTGTGAGATTATCTATTTACTTAATATCGGGACAATTAAGTATACGAAAGGAATAAGTGTGGGTTCTCTAGTTTATAGTTGAACTATCTCGGACCTAGGGATAGGACGAGGTTAAGTGGCTAAGGAAGAATTCAACAACATCGATGTTCATCCTTCGATTCACGCCGGGAGGTATCATCAAAGACGTGTTCATCGATAGACTTGGACCTAGGGATAGGCCAAGGCACAGCAGGGATTCTTGCCAAAGCTTGAAGTACTGAGTTGTGTGATCGCTGCCGCGACAGGACAGATTTTCCCAGACTTTGCAACACCTACACTACTGAGCAATTCAATGTCGGCCCATTCTCTCTATCTTGATTTCGTTACTCGTTTATTTAAGTATTCTTTATTATCTCGTGACAACAACTTAAATAAATCTCTTCTCTTTCATGCAGTAATCCAAGGTGAAGCTATTAGCCCAATCCCCATGGAGACGATATCCGATACTTCCGTGTCACTTTACTACATGCGTCGTGTACACTTGCACTACATTGCGATAAACACTTTTACACGCAACAGTCACAACCGAGATGCTTGCCAAGTGTGGAGAAGATTGAAATTTTGGTGTTTTTGTGGAAGCTAAAAGATAAAGAAAATTGACAAGAGATTTTGAGTGGTTCGGCTTTCAAACCCAAAGCCTACACCCACTACCTTAGCTTCCTACTAAGGATTTCAACCAAATTCACTAAGAATTTCGTCCCCTTTTCTCGGATTAGGAGGAAACCGTTACAACGATCAAACTTTCTACCCAAAGCTTGATCAAGCACTCTCTTACAAGACAAATTTTAAGAAAATTTGAAATCACTCTAATAGGTATTTGTTTGCACTATTAATCACTCACCCAAAACCTAAACACTTGAGCAAATTTGACAATTAAGCTCACAAGTGTTTTTTATACGAGAAATATACAATAAAGCTCCAAAGACAATCTTTTATCATAATGTTGTTGACAATTGAAGCATTAACCTTTCCTTGATGCTTGGAGGTACCTTTTATACTCCCAAATGAGTTTGTAGCCGTTGAGGACCGTTGGGATTGAATTGGAGCCGTTGGAGACTTTATTTCCCTCATTAATTGCAATTCTGGAGTTGTCCGTATCAGAACAGGTGAGCCTGTATCGGAATGGCCTTCTTCAGAACTAGCCGTTGAAGCCTGATGCAGCAAGCCGTATCGAAACGCCTCTGGCCGTATCAAAATGGTATTGAGCTATATCAAAACAGTTACAAACTGTTTTGGTACGAGTGACAGTTGAGCTACAATTTAAAATACCGTTGGGGGTTTTGACCGTTGAGGTCTTTGCCACATAGGCTTATCAAAACATTGAAGCTCATATCGAAACGCTATGTAAAACCCCTAACCCAGATTAAGCCCGTTTTGAAATAGACAAAGCTGTATCGAAACGTTATGACACCATAAATGGTCGTATCGAAACACCTAGGTGGTTTTGTAAAATTTGGCTTTAGAAAACGCATTAAAACCCCTTTAAGAATTCCTCAAACATATTTTCAAGTTTTTTAGACTTAAAAGCATTTTGAAATCATTTCAATTTAGTCCAAAACTATTTTTCAATTTTTATATCAAAACACATATTTCTACAATCTTCCCCATTTTGATATAATAAAACCAGTCTTAAAAAATTGTTTGGGATTCTCCCCCTTAGTGAAATAAATTTTGAATAAGAGAATTAAAATTCAAAATCAATTAAAGCTCCCCCTTATTCATATGAAATTTTAATTTTTCAAAATATTCTCCCCCTTTGTTATATCAAAAATAGTTCAAACTATGTTTGAAAACTTTGAAGTTCATAACAATGGAGAGTTTTTAAAACAAATTTGACAAAAATGATCATTTTTAAAATTAGCTCCCCCTTACTCAAAGCTTCATTAAGAGTTAGTTCAACACATGATAATCTAGTTGAATTAAAAATAAAGAAACTAGATTTTACCACACTTGAACTCAAGGGAGGATGTGAAGCCTTCCTTCTTCAAGTGTTCTTCCTTGTGTGCATGGAACTCCCCCTGAAATTTGGACTTGTTGATCAATCTCCATCACACCTAAACAAGACAATCAAGTAATTTTTGGTATCCAAATTGCTTTGGATCCATAGACGTTAAATGCATATAGTTTAGTCCCCTCAGGAATCCATTTTTCAATTTCATCCTTTTTAGTTGAAGTGATTAGTTCTTTTGGAACCCAAACACTTCTAAAACATTTTCCATTCAAAAATATAGGGGCACTAGATTGTGTAACATAAAAATTTGATTTTCCTAAATTCTTTTCCTTTTGAAGTTCATTAGAAATCAAATATTTTACTTTCTCAAGATCATCTACCTCCCTTTGATGATCTTTTTCCATCGTTTGAAGCAAAATTTGTAAGTCTAAAACTTTAAGCTCAAAATCTTTAAGTTTTGCTTCAAACTCTAGATTTGTTTTGGAAGGCAAATCATTTTCCTTTTTCAATTTTGAAACCAACTTTTTTTTTCTTTGAAAACGATGCCTTGAATTCCAAAAGTAAATCATCATAGGCATCTTATAACTCATCAGAAGTATATGAATTTGAACTAGATGAGTTAGAAGTTACCTCCCCCTCATTGAGGGCCATGAAGCATAGGTGGGCTACCTCATCCTCGGTGGAGTCTTCATCACTCAATGTCGCCACATATGATTTCTTTGAAGATGATCCATTTTTGTTGGACTTGTGGGAATCCTTCATCTTCTTCTTTGATTCGTGCTTGGATTTGGCCATCTCACTCTTAGTGAATCAGGTGAACTTTTTGAAGAGATATGTCATATCTTCTTCTTCACTTTCTTCCTCACTTGATTCAACATGGTTGCACTTGGAGGACTTGAAAGCCATGGAATTAATGTTGATGCCAAGCTCCAAGATTTTCTTTTTCCCCATCTTCTTAATCTCTTCCTTCTTCTCCTCTTCTTTTCATTACTTCATAATTTCATGAGTGAGAAGAGACCTCATGAGTTCATCAAGCATTAAAGTCTTGAGATTCTTGGCTTCAATGATGGCGGTCTTCTTTGAGTCCCACGACTCGGGAAGAGAATAGATAAGCTTTTGAACAAGCTTGTCTTCCGAAATGATTTCTACATAGCCTTTGAGTCCATTTGTGACGGTGGAGAATCTACTGAACATCTTTGTGATGCCTTCATTCGATTCCATCTTGAAGTTCTCTTACTTGTGGTTGATGAGGCCGATCTTTGTCTCCTTTACTTCGTTTGTTCCCTCGTATATAACTTCAAGCTTGTCTCATATTTCCTTGGAACTCTCACAAGAATATATCTTCTCATAGATGTTGAGGCTAAGTTCACAAAAGATGAAGTGCAAAGCCTAGAAATTTAGTTCAATCTTCTTGCCGTCTTCGACACTCCAATCCGCCTTGCTTCTTTGTGGTACGAATGGGCCGCCCTCAATAATGTCTCAAAGCTTGTAGTCTTTGGATTTGACAAAGAACATCATTCTCCTCTTCCAATAAGCATAGTTGGTCTCGTCGAAGAAGGGTGGTTTGTTGATAGATTGTGCTATTGAACTGGTTGTTTGAAATGTTGATCGAGCTTGCTAGATCACCTCAATAGGATGTTAATCCTCTTCAATTGAGCCAAGCTCTGATACCAATTGTTGAGCTCGATGGTCACAACCGAGATGCTTGCCAAGTGTGAAGAAGATTGAAATTTGGGTTTTTTTGTGGAAGCTAAAAGATAAAGAAAATTGACAAGAGATTTGGAGTGGTTCGACTTTCTAACACAAAGCCTACATCCACTACCTTAACTTTCTACTAAGGATTTCAACAAAATTCACTAAGAATTTCGTCCCCTTTTCTCAGATTAAGAGGAAACTGTTACAGCGATCAAGCTTTCTACCCAAAGCTTGATCAAGCACTCTCTTACAAGAGAAATTCTAAGCAAACATGAAATCCCTAGGTGTTTTGACAATTAAGCTCACAAGTGTTGTCTATACAAGAAATATACAATAAAGCTCTAAAGACAATCTTTTATCATAATGTTACTGATAATTGAAGCATTAACCTTCCTTGATGCTTGGAGGTCCCTTTTATACACTCAAATGAGTTTGTAGTCGTTAAGGACCGTTGGGATTGAATTGCAGCTATTGGAGACTTTATTTCCCTCATTAATTGTTGTTCTAGACCTGTCCGTATAGGAACAGGCGATCCCGTATCAGAACGACCTTCTTCAGAACTAACAATTGAAGCTTGATGTAGTAAGCCGTATCGAAACACCTCTGGCCATATCGAAACTGTATTAAGCTGTATCGAAATGGTTACAAACCGTTTCGATATGAGTGACAATTGAGCTGCAATTTAAAATAATGTTGGGAAATAGTAGTTGGGATTTTTTATCGTTAAGGTCTTTTCCACATAGGTGTATCGAAACGGTGAAGCCCGTATCGAAACACTATGTAATAACCCTCACCTAGATTAAGCCCGTTTCGAAGCAGATAGAGTTGTATCAAAAAGTTTTGACACTATAAATGGTCGTATCAAAACACCTAGGGGGTGTTTCGAAACACCGGGTGGTTTTTTAAAATTTGGCTTTAGAAAACGCATTAAACCCCTTTAACAATTTCTCAAACATATTTTCAAGTTGTTTGAACTTAAAAGCATCTTGAATTCTTTTCAAATTTGTCCAAAACTATTTTTCAATTTTTATATCAAAACACATTTTCTACAAAATTGCTTCTGATTCACTACATTTTGTTTCAAGTCGTATCTTTTTTACATGTGATGGATGGTCTGATTGCACTTCACGTTCATACTTTGCTCTGATTGCTCATTATGTTGATAATAACTGGAAACTTCAGTCTAAAATACTGAATTTTCGTCGTTTCCCCCCACCCATGATGGTGAGTCTATTTATAAGTTTGTGAAAAAATATTATGTGAGTGGGGTCTTGAGAAAAAAAAGCTTTTACCATAACTGTTGATAATGCTTCTGCAAATGAGAGAATGGTTAAGCGACTCAAGGATGATTTGCATGCCTTTTCTCCCCTTCCATGCAATGGTAAGTACTTTCATTTAAGGTGTGTTGTTCATATTTTGAACTTGATTGTTCAAAAAGGTTTGAAGGTAATTGACTCTTCTGTTATTAAATTGCGTGAAATAGTTAAGTTTATTGATTCTTCTTATTCTAGACTTTGTATTTTTGAATCTACTGTTAAGTATTGTGATTATGATTTTTCTGGTAAAATTGATATTAGATGTGCCTACTCAATGGAACTCTACTTACTTAATGCTTCGTAGGGCAATTGATGCTAGATTAGCTATAAACTTGTTTGTTAATAGGGAAAGTGAGTTGGACATAATTACTGAGGCTGAGTGGGAAACTGCTCAATTAATTTGTGATTTCCTTGAGCCATTTTTTGAAATTACTACTCTGTTTTCTAGATCTAAGTATCCCACTTCTAACTTGTACTTGGCTAATGTTATTGTCATTGAGAAGCTGTTGTGTGATGCTCACAATGATCCTTGTGAGGGTATTTCTACAATGACGGGACCAATGCTTGAATTGTATGAAAAATATTGGCCTGATCACTCGACCATTCTCTCATTTGTTGTTTTGCTTAATCCTCGATATAAATTATAAATTTTGAAGGAGTTGTATTGTGTCCTCTATGTTGAGGATGAGGTTGAAAGGTGGGTAAGTGTTGTTTACAATTAATTTGTTAATTTGTGTGTGTGTGTGTGTGTGTGTGTGTGTATATATATATATATATATATATATTCAAAAGTTGTACTATGTTCATCTTCTAATTCTTTTGTCCGAAGTAACTCATTTCAAAGTACAACTGAGTCCATTACCAGCCGGCCTCGAACGTTTAAAAAATCCAATCTATTTCAGGTCAGTGTTTAATTTATTAAAAGTTCAATTCGCCTTTTGATTTTACCTTTTTTTCAATTACAGTTTACTGACTTTTTTTTATTGTTAGAACTTTGATGCCAATTTAGCTGCTTCTAGGAGTAAAAAATCGGATGTTGACTCTTATATTACTTTGCCCCTTCTCCCTCGTGCTGATGATGCTGACTTTGATATTTTAGAGTATAGGAAAGCACAATTTGTTTCTTTCCATGTACTTTCAAACATGGATAGAGATGTTTTAGCCATTCGCATCACTTCAGTTACTTTTGAATCTTCATTTAGCATGGGTGGTCGGATTTTAAACAAGTTGAGGGCTAAACTCTTGCCTAAAAATATTGAGATATTTGTGACAACTCGTAATTGGTTGTATGGATTTGAACCTGAAGAAAAGAATGAAGATTATCTTACTGTTGTGAAGGATTCTGCAATTGATGAAGATCCAATTCTAGAGTAAGGTAAAAGCCTATTAATTTTTTCTCTTTTATTTTCCAATATTGTTTCTGATTCATTGTTCTTTTGTAGGGTTTCATAAAACCAAGCAAGCATTTGAATGGTTTCTGAGCAAGGTATTCTTCTTTCGCACATGGCGTGAGATGTTTTGGTAAGTTATCTAATTAGTTTCTTTTCAGTAAGTTCTCTAATTAGTATACTTTTAGTTTTTTTAACTGTTCTGGCATATGTTATTTTAACTGTTTTGGTAAGTTATTTTTTTCGGTAAGTTACATGTTTGTATATATGTTGCAATGTATGTATGTATTTATGGTTTTTGTTTGTGTATCTATGGTTTTTGTTTGTGTATGTACGGTTTCTGTTTGTATATATGTTGCAATGTATGTATGTATGTATCTATGGTCTTTGTTTGTGTATCTATGGTTTCTGTTTGTGTATACATGGTTTATGTTGCATGGTTTCTGTTTGTATATATGTTGCAATGTATGTATGCATCTATGGTTTCTGTTTGTGTATATATGGTTTCTGTTTGTATATGTAATATTATGTTTGTGATATTTGTTCTTGTATATATTATGTATGGTTTCTATTTGTATGGTTTTTTTCTGGTATATATTTTGTATGCTTTTGTTCTTGTAGATTCTATATGCTTCAGTTCTTTTTTTTTACCGTTTGTATTTATGGTTTCTGTTTGTATATATGGGTTCTATATACTTGTGTTCTATTAATGTTTCTAATGATGTTCATATTGCTGGTTGCAGTCTGTTGCTGGTTGCTGATTGTTGTCTGTTGCAGGTTGCCTTTGTTTTAATTATGTTGGTTTCTTAGCTATGTAAGTTAAGTTACCCACAATTAAAGCTGATGGTAGCATTTCATCTTTTAATAGCTCGATGAGGATATTTCTAGTAGCAAAGTATAGCCTTTATGTTGTAAAACTTTGTTATAAGATCTAAGAGCTCAAGTGTTCATCAATCAAACTTGTGTTATATTTCATAATTTCCAATTTGTAAGATTGTAAGTTTAAAGTTTACTAAGTTGTACACTTTTATGTTGTAATAAACTTCTATCTTATTCAATAATAATTTTACTTATTCTGTTTAAAAGTTCATTTATTCTATTTAAAGTTCTTGTGAGTTTCATGTTCATTTATTCTGTCTTTATCAACTTAAATAATCAACAAACCAAGTATATGTTTTGATCGAGTTAAGTTCACTTATTTTATGTTTTGACTTATTCTGTTTAAAGTCACAGTTTTAAATATTGTCCAATAAATGTTGATCAAGTTAAGTTAATTAATTAAAAAGTCATTCATTCAAGTTATGTTTTAATTTTTACTTAAATAATTTTTACTAATTTTTGATCAAGTTACCAATAAATTTTATCTTGTAAAATATTACATGTTTTAGTCAGGATTTCTATTTAATTTTCCCTCAAAACATATCCACACCCATTTTCATAGGTTCGAAACTAGTTCAGATTTTTGGTGCCCGCTTCGAATTGTCTTTTCTGTCGTTATATTAAATGTGCCATTACCGTTATTGGCCACTATCAAATTAGCATAGTATCGTAACCCCAATCAGCAATGCGATTCACTGCCTCTGGTTTGCACTTGGAGACTACGTAACCTTATGTATCAACGCTTGCATTCATCTTTTGCATGAGAAGTGAAAATGGATTGGATTTGATGTGTGTACACCATGTGTTTGTGAATATTTCTGAATAAAACTGTGTGCAAAATTGAAATTTCAAGTAAGAATTAGAGGCGCGCACGCAACCTTAATGGTGAGGAAAACGAGCTCGGAAAATCAGATTCAAAGAGTTTGGACAGTTTTTGTATCAAACTTTCCAGAGCAACTACACTGGCAAGGCGTTTGGCAAGTTTTCGACAGACATGGAGTGGTTGTGGATGTTTTTGTACCAAGAGAGCGAGAGATGGAACCAGATTCAGATATGTACTTTTGGGGTCAAAGGCGGATGCTGATCGAATCATAGAGCGTTTCATGGATTTCGGCTTTACGGATACAAATTAAAGGTAATGATGGTGCAAATGGAGACTAAGGATACATTTTGGAGAAGAAAACGTGATAACACTGATTCGAGGACGAACAAGGAGATCCAGAAACAGTGGGATGATCATGATCATACGAGCAATTCCAAAAGAAATCCAGTGAGGCGGCTTAACAAGGATGAGGATGGTAATGATCGGATCACAGCGAAAGAGCAATCTAGAGTGGAAGAGAAACGCAAATGTGTGGATGGGGTTGTTGATGCCGATAAATGGGAAATTTTATAGAATTACGCTTTGGGTTTTTGCCGTCAACCCAGCCAAATAGCGGATCTTGCAAATGGGATTACAAAGGCGAAATTGACAGGTTTTAAAATTGTTGCGAGTTGCGGGCTCTCTTGTATTTTTCATGTTTGAAGATAAAGAATCGAGGAAGAGAATTTTGGAGACTAGGCGTCTAGAAACATGGTTTGAAAATTTAATTGAATGGTCGCCTATATCATTTTTACCGAATCGAAGGGTATGGCTTTTAGTAAGTGGAATTCCTATTCATGGATGGTCTGAAGAAACATTTCAGAATATTACAGCAATTTGGGGCTAACTCGTACGGATTGACATTTAGACTTTGGCGTCTTCGACGTTTGAACGATGTCGATTTCAGATCGAAACTGACTTGATTTCACACATAGATGAAGTAATGGACTTGCGCATTAACGATAACGTCTTCACAATTCGCGTTACAGAAATTGAGGAAGCGATTGTCCCCAAGTGTGATTGTAGTTGTGAGGTGGTGAACTGCTCAGAAGATACAGTGAGTACTGAGGATTTGAACATGGATATGTACAGCCTGGGTAAGGTGTCTATAAGTGGGAGGTCAGCAAATCATACAGTGGTACCCAATTCTTTCTCTTATTCGGCTCTAGGATCGAGCCAAATTGATCATATGTGGAATGAGAACAAGAGGGAGGATTGGCGTGTCATGAGCATAACAAGTTGGATAGCGGATGAAGATGTAAGCTTTGTTCATCGAGAAAGGGAAAGTTAGCAAATTATTGATGTTTTGTCGAGTGATGCTGTGGTTGATGTTTTTCCAAACAATGTGGGTGTACCGGGTGCTGAACTAGTTGCCGAAGAACTAGTAGGTGATGAATTGAGCCCACGCGTTGATGGGTCAAGGATAGAAATTCGTAGGGCTAATAAGGCTCAAACAATTGAACACAATGGAGAGTTTAGAAGGTTACGACATGTTTTAGAAAATCGAATTGAGTTTCTTATCGCCTGGTGAGCGAGGTGAGGCTGAAGCGAAGCTGGTAAAAAAGGGCAGAGATCGTCCAAAGAAAAACCAAAAATCAACGGAGGTAATTGCTAATGGCTTTTTGTCAGATTCATACTTCTATAACCGGAAACAAATTATTTTAAGAGAAGCGGAGGAAACATTGAAATTGGGTAAACTGATTGGGGTGAAAACAATTGGAAACGAACAAGAAATTGTAAAGGATATTGTGCGTATAATTGAAGCACGAGAACCACAATAATTGCGAAGAGCGTAGAGTTTGTGGTCGTGGAATGTGAGAGGGATTGGTTCAACGTTGAAGCGTTAATCGGTTCAACGCTTTTTGAGACAACAAAGGTGTGTGATGGTCATTTTATATGTGACTTAATTAAAGAAATCAAGTGATGGTATGGTGAATAAGATATGGTTTACGAATGATTTTGTTATTGTGTTTACGCCTTCTTCGGATGTTTTTGACATTCGAGAGAGGAGATGGATTTGCTCGGTTCTTGGATGTCTGTTTTTGTGGTATAGTAGGAGTATACGTACCGTGTGTGGGAGGGGATCAAGTGAGTTTGTTAGGTGATATATGGTGTGGTAATCTACAACGAAGTATGGTGGAATTATTCATTGGCTGTGGTGCGTGATTTCCTTTGTGTCGATAAAGTGGCGTGGTGTGGTTTGTTAAAAGTGTGAGGATCGAATAGTATGGAAACACGCAACATTAGACAATTTTTTTGTTGGTGCTTGACGACATCTTTTAGCCTGGAAATTGCATCTGAGGGGGATTATTGTTGAGCTCATGTATTCATGTTTTTATTGAGAAGCGAATTGCTTGGATGACTCTTTTGCGAGGGGTGGTGTTGATCACACATCTTGGTTTTGCATGCTAACGTGAACGTTTTTTGTTTTGGTTTCTTGCTTTAGTTTTTCATGTTTGTTCGGTTGTTTTTAGTGTTTGTTCTTTATCTCATACTCCTCGGTACTCTTTTCCTCCATTTAGGTGTAGGGAGGTTTTTAATGAGGCCATGGAGTGCGATGGCACTGTATGATACTTATTAATAAAATTATATTTTTTTGCCGATCAAAAAAAAATTCTATCTTATTTAATAAATTTTGATCAAGTTAACTTAAATAATTAAAGTTGAATGTCTTAATAATTATAAGAACAGAATCAAATATATCCTTAATTTTTACTTAGCATTATTTTTTACTAACTATAGATATACAATTTATTAACACTTGGCATTATTTATTATTAACTTAAAATATAATTTTTTACTTAGATTAATCTAAAAATTAATTTACTAAGTATATATAATTAATTAACACTTAATTTTTATTAAGTATATATGTATCACTTAAAAGTTAATTTAGATAGCATTAATTAACTTAAAGGTTAATTTTGACTAATTACTAAGCATAAAAACTTATTTATTATTTTAAATTTATTTTAAAATTTTAAATTCATCAAATAATAACTTCTTCAAATATTACGTAGTTATCATTATCAACAAGTCATGTCAATATCAGTTTAGGTCAATATCAGTTCAGGTCAAGAACAGGTCAGATTCAAATAAGGCGAGTTCAAAACAGGTCGGGTAAAATCGGTTATCTGTCGGGTCAGTCTCGGGTTCGAGTTCGTTTCGGTCGGGTGCATGTCGGGTTCAGTTACTACAGTAATATGTCAAATTCGGGTTCAGGTCGTTTTCGGTCGGACGCAGGTCGGATTTGGTTACTACAATAACATGTCCAATTCGGGTTCGGGTCAACAACAGTCGGTTACAGGTCGAGTTCAGGTCATTAAATCCTCAGGTCAAACCAAGTTCTAACTCGACCACGTTTCAGGCAAGTTACCAGGTCAGGTCAGCTTTTTACATCCATATACTTTACAATGTAGGTTGTGTACAATATTTTTTGCAAACCCTATATTTACATGCATAAGATTAAAACCCTAATTTCAATCAATATTAAATCCTAATAATAAATTATATTAAAGTCTCCTTGTGAATATCTACCATAAATAAAAATATTAATAATGGTCGAATAATTTATTTCAATTAATGAATAAACCTTGAAATCAAATCAATCCGACTAAAGAAGACGAATATAAAAAATGAATATTTGTTTAAATATTTATTAAAATAATAGTATTGAAAAAGTAAAACGGATAAAGGATCAATATAATGATCTTGTCTCATCTGGAGGTAACCCAACTTCAGAAGATAAATGGATTTTTGATCTTTTGTTTTCTTCTATTCGAATGATAGGAAAAAATAAAGCTCTATTATGATATGCACGACTCTATTGGACTCTTCTATGATTATACCATAAAAGATGACTGAATTAAATAAAATTATCTTCGTAAATTCGGGAGAAGAGTTAGAAAATTTAGTGTAAAGTGTAAAAATTAATTTTTTTATGAATGAACTTTAAAGGTAAGGGAAGACAAATAACAAAATATCAATATTCTTTTAAGAGGTGTCAATATTTATTTTAAATTGTAATAATATTAATTTTAATATTATTTTATATTAAATTTATAAAAAAAAAATCCATTTTTTTTTCAGATGTCATGTGACACCCTTAATCAAAGGGTGACTTCACCATGTTTAAACTAGTCGAACAAATTAGATATAATTGACATGTCACATGATATTTTTTAGGGGTGTTTAAAAATATCCGATCCGACCAATCGAATTATCCGTTGATCCAATCGAAAAATGTGAATATCCGATTCGATTTTTATTTTCAGATCGGATATCCAATTCGATTTTTTATTTTCTAGATCGTATACGGATCACAATATATCAAGTTTCAGAATATTGAAAAATTCGAAATATCTGAAAACTTAAATTTTTATAGATTTAAATTTTGTTATATTTAGTAATTTAATGCTTTTTGTATCCTTAAATTCGAAAAATAAAATTTTTCTTATATGTTGATCTTGTTATATTTGACAATTTGTTAAATTCTGTATTTGAAAACTCAAAATTTTCATAGATACGGCCGTAAAATTAAAAAATACTTAAATCAAATTATATATTAGGATAACTAGATATCCGAATATCTGGATATTTGATTTTTTTTCAGATCAAATATAAATCACTATTTTATTGATCTGAATTTTCGAATCGAAACCGATATGATATCCGAAAATGAACATCCCTAGTATTTGTGCACCTTTGTTTATATGTCTATGGCATTTCTGTCGATGTTTATGGGCCTCAGTTTGGCACTTATGTGCTCGGTTATCTCTGGGGTGGAAATTGGGCGGGGAATATCTAAAAATTATGGCGATATGAACCGACGAGATAGGGAATAATCAAAATCTTCACTCACGGGGACGAGGACGGACAAAGTTTTATCACCGAAGCTCGAATGGGGATGGGGACGAGGATTGCTATATCCAAACCGAGGAGATAACTGAACCGTAACCGTAACCGTATAAATAATTGTGGGGATCCCCAACAAATATCTCTAAGGACCCTTATATTTTACAAGAATTTTAAAAAAATATACATGTATTTATCTATATACCCCTTGTACATATCGTAATAAAAAAATATTAATTATATTATTATCAAATTTTATCTCAAACTTAGCTATATTTAGGTTTATTAACATGTTTTTATTTTAGTTTTTAGATATAAGCTAAAACTCTCGTCTAAATCTTTCCAACCACAACACCCTTTCAATCTCTATCATTTTGTAATTACTTAGAATCGAATTATCCAAACTTTATATTTTAAATTGAATTGATCATTTATTTTGGTTAGTAAACTACTAATCTTGTTTAAATCTTTTGGGTATAAGGATTCCTCGAATACCGCAAGGATCCGCGAGAGAAAAGTATGAGGACAAAAAAATTTACGAAGCATTTAATGAGAATTTCCTGAAATCGTAACTGTAAATGTTGAAGACAAAATGAGAAATACGAAACCGTTCTCATCCATTCGATTCTCACCCCTAGTTATCTCCCATGTTGTCGCGTATACCTATCCTCGTGTCCACCATATTTGTAAAGTTGTTCTTATATCTTATTAAATGGCCAAAAAGGGATGATCTCACCTAATAAAAGTAATCAACTTAATATCATTTTAATATCGTGAAGGTAAATGATACTCTTTTTATTTCATTAAATTTATTTTGTATTGATATTTTAGTTAAAAATTTTAAATTTTGATCGTAATTATTTAAAATATTATAAAATATATATTTTAAACTGCTTGGAAGGTTTTTAAAACATATTCTTAATAAGGAGTCAAAGTTAAAAAAATTAATATTGGATAAATTTAAAAAGAAAGATGAATATTTTTATGAAACTATATTAATATCACGGTATAGAATTTCAAGAATATTTTGCTGTGACTAAATTTCAAGACAAAGGAAAAAGCATACATCAGAATAAACATCGGTCACAAGCAAACTGGGAAACACAATGATAAACAAGTTAGAGCGAAATAACAAAGAAAAAATAGTTACAAATGGCTATAAAAACATCATGACTAATAAGTCGGAACAAAAACAAACAACACAACACAAGAGAAAAGGGAAAATAGAGGAAAGTATGAAAAGCCCATAAGAGGCCATCGCCACCGCCCGAATAGAGACAAGAACGATGCCAACAACCAGGGCCTTCAATTGCATGACGTTACGACGGTCACCGGAGGATAGGGAAACTAATAGAGATGTCGAGAGAGCGACCAAACAACACTTCGCGTCGAGATTTGAAGATCGTCGAAGTTTGACGCCTGAAGAGGCAGAGCAAAAAAGTCAAGCTGCTAGACGAGGTACTGACAGCGACGTAAATCTCACTTGCAGGAAAAGGGTAAAATGCTCAAAAAGAATAAAAAAGAAAAAAAAAAAAAGAAGCAAAAGAGCCCCCACCGCGGCTATTGCTGGCGGACGGTTCCCCTACCAAACAAAAAAAGACATCCTCATTGGGAGCAAGAACGTCGGATAAAGGCTCCCAAACGAGATAATCTAAAACCCAAAAATAATAAACGAAAACTGGGAGTGAAAAAAAAAGAAACAACCAAAATGAGGGAAATGAGGAGAAAAATGAAAGAGAAATAGAAGGACGAAAAAGGAGACAAGCTATTGTCGATGAGGACAGATGACTATTGCCTATGAAGCACGGGGACGACCCTAAGGTGGCGTCCCGCGTACCCAATACGTCTCCAAGATGAGTACGATGCGGGGACGGCTAGGGGACATCCCGAGGACGTCTCAAATTTATCGGGGACGATCAAATTTATATCGGGTACGGTCAACACTTATTGGGGACGTACCCGGAGACGTATCTGAATATATTTACTTAAAAAAATGGAAAATAGAATCTCCATCTTCTTTGTGAGCAAAGTTTTAAAAACTATTAAACTTATCCGAACTTAAAAAGCTCAAGGATAATTAAATTAAAAAATTATCCTTAAAAAACTACTAAATTAAACACCCCACCTAAAAACTATAAACTTAACACTTAATCTCAGCCAAAAGGCCAAGACTAGATTGTTTCCTTATTTTATCTGATAAATGCCTATTTATAGGCTGCATTCTCTCCTTACTTTATGTATCTTAAGGATGTGGGATATTAGTTGTGTATTGTATTAGTAACATGTTTTAATGTTTAATCACTCAAGCTTTAAATAGGAATGAATAAATATATATTTCAGCCATGTCATCTTTTAATTTTATTATTTTAGTCATTCATTTTCTCTTTATTTAGAATGTAAAGTTAAATTTTCGTTCAATTTAGTCATTTAATTTTAGTATTCTCTTAATCTAAGCGTTAGAAAGTAATTTAAAATTATTAGAAGTGAATTTAAATAACTACAATTATAATTATTGTTTAATACAATTATAATTTTAGTCCATATTGTATTATAATTTTTAATATTTTTTATTATATATATTAAATTTTATTTTATATTTGTCGTACCCTCGCCGTACCCGTACCCTCTAATTTTAAAAATTGCCGTTTTTTGTCCCTGTCCCCGTATTTGTATTTGTGCAACTTAGACTATTGCAGCAGCAAACTAGGGTTTAGAGATGTTTAGAGAAAATGGGTGATTCACCAAGAGAGTGACTCTATTTTCATTGAAATGATGTTTTTATATAACAGAATGTATAAACAAGTTTGTTAGATATTAGTTAAGTTAGCAATGATTAGTTAGTTAGTTGTAGTTAAGAATAATTTTTTTTAAGAGGTGTCGATCTTTCTTTTAGGAGTCTAGTATTCAATTAAAGTTAAATTTATTTTTATATTAAATTAATAGAAAAAAATCTCTAAAACTTAGATGAGTAAACTAGTGCAACGAATTAGGTATAATTGACATATTACATAGTCTTTGTACACCTTTATTTAGACGAGTCGTATATCTAATCTCATATCTACCAATTTTATAAAGATGCTCTTATATCTTATCAAATGACAAAAAGGTATGCACTCACCTAAAAAGAGTAATCAACTTAATATCATGTTATTATCATGAAGGTAAATGATATTCTTTTTGTATCATTAAATTTGTTATGTATTGATTTTTCAAATATAATTTTTTATTAAAAAATATTTTTTAAAAATTTAACCATAATTATCTTAAATATTATAATTAATTATATTTTATAAAAATATCTATTTTTAAATAACTTGATTGAAGGTTTTGAAAATATATATATTTCATATTTTTATCAATAATAATTTGAAGTAATAAGGCGTCGCAAACTTTTTAAAAATTGACCAAAAAAATTAATACTGGACAAATTTAATGGGAAGAATGAAATATTTTTTTTTAATAATATTTTTTTTCGTGAAAGCTAGGTTAATATCGTGGCTATAGATTTTTAATAATATTTATAATGATTAAATATTTAATATTATATGTTATGATTATTTGCTTACGCCTTATTGAGCTCTCTTATACCTAAAATCTTTGTACCCAAAAACTCCGAAGATGACTTTTAGAGTCATCGTACCCAACGACTCTGAAAGTAACCACATGACAATGACTTAAAATTTAGTGCACAATATTTCCCCTATGGGTAGGTTTTCTTCCAGATAAGAATAGTGAAGGCTTAAGGCAACGTCTGACAACGAATTACAATGCGACTCTGTGAAATTGCATTTTCTTACCATATGCGAAATTACATTATGTTTTGATTCGTCTAGTGTATACTTTAACAAGTAACATGTGCATATATTTTTAAAGTCGATTTCACTTTTAGAATGTATAAGACAAGTTGAATATCTCAAAATCTAGAGGAGTTCATTTTCGGATATCGAATTAGATTCGATCTAAAAATTTGAATATTTGAAATTTTGGATCGATAAAATAGAGATCTGTATCTGAATCTAAAAAAATATGATATTTGGATATTCAGATCTCAGATACTCAAATAGGATATTTAGATATCCTATTATCTAAATATTTAATTTGATTTAAGTATTTTTTAGATTTGACGATCATATTTATGAAAATTTCAGAATTTCACATATATCAAGCAACAAATTGCTAAATATAGGAAGATTTACATCTATAGAATGTAACACCCTAAACCTGACGTCACATTTGGGCCTCAAGACCAACTCGTTACTACAAAATTTCAACCTAGTTTAACCCAATTTAAATATTCATATCCACAAATATAGTTAAGTTCAAATTAATCATAAATAATTTAAATAAAAAAGTTTACATGAGAGCTCCAAATTAAAATGAGAGATTAAATCATTTAAATCAATCAATACAAATCTAAAATAAGAGTTAGAGATATAAAATCAGGGTCCTATGAATACATTGCCCGACAAATTTAAGTGTTGCATTCTGAGCGAGTCGATGAGCTGAGAGTCCGACAAATTTAAGTGTTGCATTCTGAGCGAGTCGATGAGCTGAGAGTCCTACTTCGATGGTGGTCCTTTAATGCAACATAACAACTTTGTAACATCCTCCTTTTCGTCCTAGAATTTAACTTATTAAATTATAGTATTTATTATTTCTTTAAAAGCAAATAAGTTCTCAATTAATCAATTTATTCAATTTAGTCATTGAATTCCCTCAAATAATACTTATTGAATTAAATCGAATTTAAAGAGTAATTAAGTGTTTGAATTCGAAGGGTTGAACCAAATGAGTCAAGAAGATAAATTAGTTTAGCCCTAATTTAATTATAACATGATCAAAGTAAGTGATTTAGTAAGTTAGAATAATTAGAACAAATATGAACAATTTGAGAAATTGGGCCGAATTATGAAAGATTAAAATTAGTTACATCCATGCATAATGACTAAATATAAGTTATAGCAAAATGAAAATGTTGCATGCTAAAATTTATATTTCTTTGGGATGCTCTTAGTCAAAAATAAATTAAAAGGATAAGGGAGGGCAATTGGGTAAAAAGCTAAACCCAATATAGTCCACAATTTAGGGGTTATGTCTACCTTCTCCTATTTTTCTTGTGTGTGTCGTGTATTTGGAGAGAAAACGGGAGAGGAAAGCTTGAGAGAAATCTGAAAATTATAGCATAAATAAAAAGAAAAAAAATGAAGTTTGAAGAGGAGATTTAAAGGGGATGATAGCTTACATGCATGTGTAAGTTTAAGTAAGTGATAGAAACGCTTCGTATTTCTTTTCATGAAATCATTGTTAATTCAAGTGTTAATTAGAGATTTCAGTTCTAGAAAATTTGATAATGCTTGCATGTTGGATTAAATAACTTTTTAGAGTTAAGTTAGAACCAAGATGTAATTAAAGATATGAAAGGAATTGGTTTACATAGACACTTTTATGCTTAAGCTCAACTTGACTAGTATGCTGCCAAAATCTGGAAATTTGAATGTGTTTTAGTTCAAATTGGAAAATGTTCTGCAGGTGAAAACTGTAGATAATCGAAGTAAATATATGGTAAAAGTGTTGAGTTGCATGAAAAAATAATTTTGAATAGGATAATTTCACTTTAGAACAAGCTAGTCGTGTAATGGAGCAAAACAGAAAATAAGGACTATTTTGATAGAATTCGAAACGTTTAAGGGCTTTAAATGTATTGAATTTAGCTTTGAGAGATAAGTTACAATTAGGGGAAAATGAAATACTATTGATTCTTAACTTGAATTAACCATATAAGGCTTAATTTAGTTGTTAAGTGAAACACATAGTGAAAAAGGACAATTGGACTAAATGGTGAAATCGTAAACTTTAGGGGAGTAAATGGTTCTGTTAAATGGGATTAAATTGCTTAATTAATGCTTAATTGAGATTTATAAACATTAAGGATCAGCGGGAAGTTTTTTTAAGATATTGTTTGGAAATTTTGATGAAGAATTCAAAAGCTTGAAGTGAAACCTTAGTAAGTTGTATAGAAAATCTAAGTCTTGAACAATCAATTTGAAAATTCACCAAAAATAGAGTATAATGTATTTTGAGCTGAAATTTTTATGGTATGGAACTTGAAATGTCTATTATTATTGAAAGAAAATAGAATTGAATTTGAATATGTGAGTTAGGAGTTATAAATTAAAGTAGTTAAATAGTGCAAACTGTCCAAGACTGTTAAAATGATTTGTGTTTAAGTATTAAACTGTATTAACTCCAAAAATATAAAAAATATGGGGTTTATATGGTTAAAAAATGAGTGAATTATATTTTTAAGGGTGTATGATAATCGAAATTTGAGTTAGTGAGTAAAAAGTTATTGTCAAAATCGTAACTGGTCCTCAAACTTTTTAAATGGAAAACAATTTTGAATGTTAAAGTTTGTACTTGTGTCAAAGAGTTAATATGATCGAATGATCTCTAATATGATTTTTATATGCTTGTGTTTGAGTGTTAAGATCAAGTGTGTGAAGAGATCTTGGAGGAAGCAAGGGTTGGACAACCAAGTGGAAGGAATAAGGGCATTGTAATCAAGGAACAAGCTTAGTGGAGTATTGTGAGTGTAATTGCTTTAGGCTTAGGACTAGTGTCATAACCAACCTATTTCTTTTATGTGATTTAATTTATATGTTATGCATGAATTGAACCTAAATCAAAGCTGGTAATTTGTTTAGTAAGAGAAGTAGGCTAAAATAGAAAATGAAACATGAAATGAATCATTGTTAATAACATACCTTGTTATTGTGTATTTGTGGACTGTCCTTGAGAAGCTTACTTGCAATGTTTGATATGAGCTTGAAAATGATAGAGATGCTACTATTTTTTTTAATGTATTGGAGATGCTTGAATGTGTTATGAGATCATTTTGTATTGCTTGCATGAAGTTGTACAATTATATGACATGATAAGCTTGTATCTTGGAGTATGCGATATGATTTTGGTAAATCAAATGATAAATGATATAAATGAAGTGTTTGATAAATTGAAAGACTTATAATGCCTTTGGTCGATTAGAGGTCTTAGGTATAAGGGCATGCCTAAATTCTGAGCTCCTCTATTAAGTACCTAGTGTACTCTCAGAAATTGTATTTGACACCTAAAATGCTTAGTGCATTTCTTGTTGATTTCATGATAACTTGGATGGTGTACAAGATACATTGATGTTGTTGAGCATCCCCTGATTTGTTGCTTAGTGCAACCATTGTTTGGTACTTGGTACCCCTGTTGACTTGCTTACCTAGTCCTTCTACTCCACCAAGGCAAACAAAAAAATATATACATTTTGTAATAAGCTTATGAAATGGATAAATGTAAAGATAAATAACATGATTTGCTATGATCTATTCTTGTTATGTGATTTATTGGACAATGGTCCCTTTTCAATGATATGGGGAAATGTGGTAAGCTTGGATTGCTTGATTCATGTTTAATGTGGAAAATGGTCCTATTCGAATAACATGCCATAATATGATCTATGTTTTGCTTATGAATGATGATTGGTTCGATGATATGCTTGAATGATTCTTGCTTTGTTCGAATGTGATGCATGATGATAAGCATGTTGTTAGTTGAAATTGTGTATGAACTCATATTATGAATGATTGCACATGGAATGTATGAAGTTAATTGAGACTTGAGCATGATGAGCTTAGTTAGGAGATGCTTTATGTGCTAATAATCCTAGCTAAGTAACCTTAAAGATGACCATAATATGTTTAAAAGAATGAATTAGTATTAGAAATTACCAATCTAAGTACAAATTTGTACTTAACGCTCTTTGTTTCCTTCTTCCAAATAACATGGTATCTTTGGCATAAAGCTAGCAAATTCGGATCGGAAGCAAATCACAAGACAACAATATGTATGACTTAAGTCTTGTATTTAGACTCCTAGATGGTGGCTTGGAAATTTGTCTAGATATCCATTTCGTTTTGTTTGACATTAGCCTTAATCTACGTTGGTGTTTGAATTTGATATATGCCCCTTGAATGCTAGTATGAAGATTAGTAAGCATGATATGTAATTAGTAAGTAAGCCTCATTTTGTTTGTACATATGTAGTCAAGCTTGGTGGTTTTGTAATGGTTTATTTTGTTGTAAATATTAGAAAGGTAGCTTGACATGGCTTAGGGTATATCATGGTAGGGTGTTATTTTTATAACTCAAGCATGCTTAATGAAAGGAAATTATGTTAGTAAGTGAGAATACATGTATGGTTCATATTGTGTTACTGAATTTAGTAACTAATGATAAATTTAATGTGGTTGTATGATTCGAATAAAACCTTGAAAAATTGAGTAGGTATTTTCGAATGACCTTGTAATTAAAGGTCTTAGGTTGTTCGAATAAGCTTGGAATAGATCTCCAAATTAAAAAAAACAATTAGAAATAATGAGAAGGTGCTTTGTAAAATTGGACATCATGAATTGCTTATAATGCTTCGAATGAAAAATAAAAATGGAACTTTAAATTGGCAAATTATTAGTAACCGAATTTGATTCTTAATAATATAGTATGAAAATTTTAAGTTGCATATAAGATGATAATAAGGTTTAGTATGGTATAATAATTGAGTGATCTATGTTGTGTTAGAAAATTTTTGTTAGCCCACTTTCCGCATGCGTTTTGGTACGATTTGCTAATAAGAAACCATTCTTGTTATGATTTCTGTTTTGATAATCCATTATGTTCTGTTCCGGTAACGCTACTCGCTCCTAACCCAGACGAGGGGTGTTACATTTTGTGGAATCAGAGCTTTTTAGGTTACAGGTCCTAAAAACCTCGAATAAGTTTGTTGTGCATCATTTAGGTTAAACCAAGCCACCTTGGACTTGTACATTGGATTTCTTGTGATTAAGCTTCTAACTTTGATTTTGTTTAAACTGAAATAGAATTTCTGAGATACGGTTAGCTCGAGACGATGAGAGTCCTCGAGAATCCTCAAGTGAAGGGGACAATGTCCATATGGGAGTGAATTCTCCTACACAAGATAATACCCGACAACAACCTCTTATACAACCTCAACTGAATGCTGCTAATCCAACTATTCAGAATGCTCAACGAGATTGTCTCTTGAGTATGAAAGAAATGTTCGAACAAATCTTGACGAACATGTAACAAGAACAAACTACTCTAGTAGCGGCTGCACCTAGCATAGCTCCTATTGAAAATCTTGCACAACACTGAGCTTACACGTTCACTGGTGCTAGTGAAGAGAAACCTGAAGAGGCTGAGTATTGGTTAGAAAGAACTACTCAGATTTTGACCAAACAACTTCATTGCTCGGATGAGCACAAGCTCGAATGCGTTGTTGCTTTGCTTGCTGATGAAGCTTTAAGCTGGTGGGAGACTACGACACTAACCGCTCTAGCGGAGCCGGTAAACTGGAAGTTCTTCGTAGAAGAATTTAAGAAGAAGAATATTAGTGAACATTTTTTGGCCGATCAAAGAAAACGTTTCTTGTATCTGAAGCAAGTAGGTCGATCAATAGAGCAGTACGTTGCAGATTTCTACAAGTATTGCAAGTATGGTTCTGAGTACATCAAGACAGAGAAGGAAAAGTGTTGTATGTTCATTGACGACCTGAATGATGAGTTGAGTCCGATGTTTACCGTTTTGGATATCACGAGCTTCCAAACTCTGGTGAACCGAGCTATTGCTACCGAAGCCAAGATGCAGGCCGCAGAAAAGAGAAAAAGCGGTTACTGAAGTGATAAGAAGCGCAAGGGCGATGATAAGTCCCACTGGAAGTTGAAGAAGTAAAAAAGTCAGAAAGAAGGGTCTTCTTCATATAATCCAGCTCCTCGTAGTAACTTCACATTGAAACCTCAATTAGTGAATAGACTTGTTGTCCCGGTTGTATCTGTTAATAGCATGGGAAACTCAGAAAGGGCTCCAATTTGTAAGTATTGCCAGAAACCGCATTTCAGTCAATGCCAGAAGCAGTCCAACTTATGTTTCTCTTGTGGCGGAAGTAACCACTACATCCGAGACTGTTCGAAGAGATCAGATTAATCTCCTACTTAAAATTATACTAATCCGAGTCATGTGCAATCTAATCGAAACAAGAACACTAGACAAGCACAGTCTGGAAATCATGGTAGAGGCAGAAGCAATCAGTCGAAATCCATCACTCATCAGGAATCACGAGCTCCAGCTCGAGTTTATCATATCCGTGGCAAGGATGAGGAAGAATCTCCAAATGTTATTGCAGGTACGATAGAACTAAACCTTACTCATGTGTACACTTTAATTGATTCGAGATCAACTCATTCTTTTGTGTGTTCCTACTTGATAAACAAGTTACATTTAAAGCCTACAACTGTTAAAACGTGGTTAATTGTCTCAAACCCTATATGAGGTGACTTACCTATCAACTTAATCTGTAGGAATTGCCATGTATCTATTCGGAATGTACCCTTTCCATGTGTCATGTATGTTCTACCTAAATGTGAGTTTGACCTAGTATTAGGTTTAGACTGGATGGGTAGACACGAAGCTTGGATAGATTGCCAGAATAAAAGATTGTACTTAAGGGGTTTAGGGAAATAATCGATTCTTTTGATTGGCAAGAAACCGACATCTATTTTTGCTGCTGTTGATTTGGAAGATGAATTAGATTTTGGCTTAACTGAAATGCCAGTTGTATTTGAATTTGTTTATGTGTTTCCTGAGGAACTCCCTGGACTCCCTCCAATTTGAGAAGTTGAGTTCAAGATCGAAGTTCAGCCCAGAACAAACCCGGTGTCCATTGCGCCTTATCGTGTGGCACCCATTTAATTGCAAGAACTCAAGAAGCAGATTCAAGAGTTAGGAGATAAGGGTTTCATTCGACCAAGCACTTCTTCGTAGGGTGCTCCGGTTTTGTTTGTGAAAAAGAAAGACGGGACGATGCGACTTTGCATTGATTACTAGCAATTGAACAGAGTAACTATCAAGAACAAGTATCCTCTGCCCCGAATTGAAGATCTGTTTGACTAGCTGAAGGATGCTGAAGTATTTTCTAAGATTGACCTCCGTTCTGGTTATTATCAAATGAAGGTGAAGGATGAAGATATACCCAAAACTGCTTTCAGAACTTGCTATGGTCATTACGAATTTCTAGTGATGCCATTCAGGTTAACGAATGCCCATGCTGCATTTATGGATATGATGAATCGAGTATTCAAGCCTCATATTGACAAGTTTTTTTGTCATTTTCATCGACGATATTCTTGTATACTCCCGTAACAAGGAAGAACATGCTCAAAATCTTCGGATTGTACTCCAGACACTTTGAGAACAACAGTTATTCGCTAAGTTCACTAAGTGTGAATTTTGGCTGTCAGAAGTGTCATTCCTCAGACATATTATTTCGGCCGAAGGAATCAAGGTTGATTCTAAGAAAATTTAGACTATTCTTGAATGGAGTCCTCCGAGCAATTTAAGCGAGGTTCGAAGTTTCCTTGGTTTAGTTGGGTATTACCGAAGATTTGTGAAACGATTTTCGGTAATTGCTGCACCACTAACCAAGTTGCTTAGAAAGAATGAACTGTTTAAGTGGTCCGAAGGGCATCAAAGAAGTTTTGATCTGCTTAAACAAGCCCTAACTCCTGCCCCTATTCTTGATCGGCTAGAGTCGGGAAAGGAATTTGTTGTTTACACTGATGCATCACATTCTGGCCTTGGATGTGTTCTGATGCTGGAAGGTAATGTGGTTGCATTCACCTCTCGACAACTTAAGCCTCACGAGGTGAAGTATCCAACGCATGATCTTTAGTTAGCAGCCAATGTATTTGCGCTTAAAATCTGGCGGCATTATCTGTACGGTGAGAAGTGTAAGCTATTCACTGATCACAGAAGTTTGAAATACTTGCTCACTCAGAAAGAATTGAACCTTAGACAAATAAGGTGGTTGGAATTACTCAAAGATTATGATCTGACCATCGATTATCATTCGGGAAAGGCTAACATGGTTGCCGATGCTCTAAGTAAGAAATCAAACCTTGGTAAGTCTTTTGAAATTCTAAAAAATTGAAAATGCTCAATCTTGAAAATTCAACCAAATCATTCGAATAGTACATTTCTGTCCAAGTATTGTAATTGATTTATTTGTTCGTAGCATCACTGGCCATCAATGCTCACTTCCGACTATATAAGGCTCAGAATTATCTAAACGAACTCAAAGTTCAACCTGTTCTGATTTCTAGAATCAAAGAACTCCAGCAAGCTGAATCGGAACTTCAAATTTTTTTTATCTAAGCTTGAGTCTAATCCTTACTTCTATGTCAAGTCAAATAGTCTTCTATACTTCAGCGATCAGATATGTATACCAAATAGCAAGGAATTACAAGATGAAATTCTGCAAGAAGCGCATCAAAGTTCTTTTTCAATCCACCCCGGGTCAGTTAAGATGTACAAGGATCTCAAGCCCTTGTATTGGTGGTCTGGAATGAAAACAACTATCAACGATTTTGCATCAAAGTGTCTGAACTGTCAACGGGTCAAAGCTGAACACCGTGTTCCTATTGGATTACTTCAACCTCTTGAATTTCCGCAATGGAAATGGGAACGGATTACGAATGATTTCGTGACCGGTCTTCATTGCATTCCAAGAAAGTGCGATGCTATTTGGGTGATCATTGATTGTTTCACCAAATTAGCACATTTCATTCCAGTGTGGATGAATTTTAGTCTTGAGGCCTTGGCGGAACTGTATATTCGGGAAATTATCCGTTTACACGGAGTTCCGACTTCAATAATCTCAGATCGAGATCCTTGATTTAAAGCTCGATTCTGGAAAATTCTACATACAAGGCTCTTAGAACCAAATTGAATGTTAGCACAGCTTTTCATCCTCAAAGCGATGGACAATCCGAATGAGTAATTCAAGTTCTTGAAGATATGCTCAGAGCTTGCATCATTGATTTCAGAAAGAACTGGGAAAAATCGCTACCGTTAATAGAGTTTGCATATAACAACAACTACCACTCTTCTATTCAGATGAATCCTTTTGAAGTAATGTATGGAAGAAAATGCCGAACGCCTTTGTGCTGGTCTGATCTCGGAGATAATAAGATGTCAGGACCTTAATTGCTTCGGGAAACTGAAGAACATGTTCAAATTATTCATTCTCGATTGAAACAAGCTTTTGATAAGCAAAAGTCGTACGATGATCTTAAGCGTAGGGACATTCAATATGAAATGGAAGATAAAGTATTTCTCAAAGTTTCTTCGTGGAAGAAAGTTTTCAGATTTGGGGAAAGAGGAAAGATTAGCCCTCATTTGATTGGACCGTTTGAAGTAACTGAGAGAATTGGTCATGTAGCTTATAAACTCGCACTTTCTCCTTAGTTCGATAAGTTTCATAATGTCTTTCATCTTTATATGTTAAGACGTTATCGATCTGATCCGTCTCACATCATTGAACCAGAAGAAGTTGAACTCAATCCCGACCTTTCTTATGAAGAGGAACCTATTCAGTTTCTTGATCGGGAAATCAAAAGGCTTCACAATAAAAATGTCCCTCTAGTTAAAATTCTCTAAAAGAATCATCACGTTAAAGAAGCAACGTGGGAACCCGAGGATACGATGCAGAAGCAATATCCTCATTTGTTCAGTTCAGGTAAGAAATCGAGGACGAATTCCTTCTTTAAGTAGGGGAATTGTAACATCCTCCTTTCCGTCCTATGATTTAAATTACTAAATTAGAGTATTTATTATTTCTTTAAAAGCAAATAAGTTGAAAATTAATCAATTTATTTAATTTAGTCCTTGAATTCCCTCAATTAGTACTTATTGAATTAAATAAAATTTAAAGAGAAATTAGGTGTTTGAATTCGAAGGGTTGACCCAAATGAGTTAAGAAGATGAATTAGTTGAGCCCTAATTTAATTATAACATGATCAAAGTAAGTGATTTAGTAAGTTAGAATAATTAGAACAAATATGAACAATTTGAGAAATCGGGCCAAATTATGAAAGATTAAAATTAGTTATATCCATGCATAATGACTAAATTAATGTTAAGGAAAAATAAAAATGTTGCATGCTAAAATTTATATTTCTTTGGGCTGCCCTTAGTAAAAAATAAATTTAAAGGATAAGGGAGGGAAATTGGGTAAAAAGCTAATCCCAACATAGTCCCCAATTTAGGGGTTATGTCTACCTTCTCCCATTTCCCTTGTGTGTGCCGTGTTTTTGGAGAGAAAAGGAGAGAGAAAAGCTTGAGAGAAATCTGAAAATTTTAGCATAAATCAAAAGAAAAAAAATAGAGTTTGAAGAGGAGATTTAAATGAGATGATAGCTTACATGCATGTGTAAATTTTAGTAAGTGATAGAAACACTTCTTATTTCTTTTCATGAAATCATTGTTAATTAGAGATTTCAGTTCTGGAAAATTTGATAATGCTTGCATGTTAGATTAAACAACTTGTTAGAGTTAAGTTAGAACCAAGATGTAATTAAAAGTATGAAAGGAATTGATTTACATAGACAATTTTATGCTTAAACTCAACTTGACTAGTAGGCTGCTGAAATCTTGAAATTTGAATGTGTTTTGGTTCAAATTGGAAAATGTTTTGTAGGCAAAAATTGTAGATAATCGAAGTAAATATATGATAAAAGTGTTGAGTTGCATGAAAAATGATTTTGAATAGGATAATTTCACTTTAGAACAAGTTGGTCGTGTAATGGAGCAAAACAAGAAATAATGATTGTTTTGGTAGAATTCGAAAAGTTTAAGGGCTTTAAATGTAACAAATTTAGCTTTGAGAGATAATTTAAAATCAAGGGGAAATGAAATAATATTGGTTCTTAACTTGAATTGACCATATAAGGCTTAATTTAGTTGTTAAGTGAAACACATAGTGAAAAAGGACAATTGGACTAGTGATATCGTAAACTTTAGGGGAGTAAATGGTTCTGTTAAAAATGACTTAATCGCTAAATTAATGCTTGATTGGGATTTAGAAACATTAATGATCAATGGGAATTTTGTTTAAGATATTGATTTGGAATTTTGATGAAGAATTCAAAAGCTTGAAGTGAAACCTTAGTAAGATGTCCAGAAAATCTATGTCTTGAACATTCACTTTGAAAATTCACCAAAAATAGAGTATAATGTGTTTTGAGCTAATATTTTTATGGTATGAACCTTGGAATGTATATTAATATTGATAGAAAACAGAATTGAATTTCAATATGTGAATTAGGAGTTATAAATTAAAGTAGTTAAACAGTGCAAACTGTCAAGGACTGTTAAAATGATTTGTGTTTAACTATTAAATTGTATTAACTCAGAAAAGATAAAAATATTGGATTTATATGATTATAATACTGAGTGAATTACCTTTCTAAGGGTGTATGATAATCAAAATTTGAGTTAGTAAGTAAAAAGTTATTGTCAAAATCGTGACTGGTCCTCAAACTATTTAAATGGAAAATAATTTTGAATGTTAAAGTTTGTACTTATGTCAAAGAGTTAAAATGATCGAAATGATCTTTAATATGATTTGTATATGCTTGTGTTTGAGTGTTAAGATCAAGTTTGTGAAGAGATCTTGGAGGAAGCAAGAGTTGGACAACCAAGTGTGTAACCCCCTTAGCCCGGTCTAGACGTTTGACCCGAACTACGAAGGTTACACGGGGAAAACCAAAGTCAACCTTGATTTACGACCTTTTTATTATTTTATCTTCTCTAGATGCATATTATTAACCTATGAGTTCAGTAAAGCGATTAGGGGAAAACAACACATCGATCGGAGTTCAACTAGGGGTTCAATTGCATACATTTGGCTTTTAGAGACTAAATTGTAAATTCCACAAATTACAGGAACTTTCATGATTTTAATATTATCAAACCTCAATTAATCACATAACATGCCATCATGTCAAAAATCAACTGAAACGGAACATTCAAACTCATTAATTTAAGCATCCAACAATTAAGGACCAAAATGTAAGAATAAAAAACTCAGGACAGCTCGAAATTCAAATCCAACGGTCATCCATTACGGAACGCCTACCCTGGTATCAAAATGGTCGTATCGAAACTGAACTGGCCGTTTTGGTACTCGAGCTCGTTTCGAAACCCGTATCGAAACAGGGTCTTCCAGTAGCCAAAGTCTTCTGAAACACCTTCATCCGTTCCGAAACACTATGGCCATTTCGGGCCCCTATTTCGAAACAGATAAGGGTGTTCCGATACACCCTACCCTGAAACATTAGATTTTGCTGGTGTTTCATGCTTTTGACATTCGAAACCTACCCGAAACATACCACAACATACATACATCGCATATACATACCATATACCATAATTATGAAGCTTGAACTAGATCATGGCATCACTTATGCAATCATAGGCACTAAAGGCATGCTCCATAGTTTACCAAAACCACAACAAGCTATAACTTCATACAAACCAAAATGCAAACACCAAAGGCCATTTACAACTCAAGTATAGGCAATCTAACATGCTCAAAGTAAAGGAAAACATCCTCAAGCATTCCAAAGTATAAATCCCACCCATTGCCTCTTATTACACTAAGGGTGAACCACATACATCTTTTTAGCAAAACCTTGGATTCCTCTTGCTTTTGGGCTGCCTTCAAATGTTCAATTCTCTGCATTGATGAAAAAAGAGCGTAAGCATAAAGCTTAGTGAGGCTCACTAAACAACATTCATCAATGCATTTAACAAGACTTGCAAAGCCACCTCTTTTATCACATGCCTTTTCATAAACCATGTCCCTCAAGACAACAATGCATTTTATAAACACATGCTCATATGCAACATCATAAACAACAATTAAACCATTGCTCATGCTATACCAAGCATCTCATGCATTCTTGCATCATACACAACTATCTCATGCAACCTTGCATCAAATACAAGCATCTCATGCTTCACTTTATTCATTTACATTATATTGGCTTTCAAGTGATAATCCATAAACCATTTAAACAAAAGACACAATCGGATACACGGATTAGAAGCGTTGTCCCTCACGCTTCATACAAACTACCGGACTACACAAGGTGGAGACAAATGGCACAATCACAACCCCTCAACACCCGTGATGGACATTAATGGCACAATCGCAACCCCTCAACATCACTCATCGGTAGTTGTATAATTCCACTAACGAGAGTATGGGACACATACACAAGACTCACACACGGGACTAACCATTCACCGTTGTGATCTTAACCTCAATCGTTAGGGTACTTGGATGGAGATTTCAGCACAATCACAACCCCTCGACATCCAAGGCAACTTTATTCACGGTGCACCCAATCCTATAGCCGGCTAACTATATTCGATTAAAGTAACCAAAAACCATTTCATCACTTGCCAATATCATCTTTTAACCACATTAATCCACTGTTTTACAAGCATAACCACAATGCCATTTCCACAAGCATAACATGCTTAACATCATATGCATTGAACACATGAAAACCAAGGATCACTTACCTAGTGCATCCTTAACATAATGGCATTAAAATCCAGCATTAAACCATGCTTAAACATGCTTAAAAACAGTAAACAAATCCACTCTTACACCAAGTGCAATTTCATCAAACATAGCACATTTCCAAGAGAGGGATTAACGAAACACTTACACTTGAGCTTAGTTAAGTGTATCAAACTTATACTAAGCTCCCAAGATCATGCTCAAAGCGTTACAAAGCAGGAAATTGCATTTGCACTCACCGATATGCGAAGCCTCGTTCGCAGACATAGAAATTACACCTCCGGAGCCTCCAAAATCACCTCGTTTGCTTCCGGATCAAGATCCCATGTTTTCACATCATCAAAATAGAGATCTAAATGCATTAAAATGCATTCTAACACCAGCAACAATTCATAAACTCGTTGCCCACTCAAACTACACCAAAATACCCTTCCAAAACAACCAAAAACTCAATCGATTGCTCCCTAAACCAAGCCCATCCATCATACATCACTTCCAAACAATGATCAACATCAAAACACATCTAATAAACATCCTAACTCATCCTTATACCTCTAGCAATCAAGATTCCACCATTCCACCCCAAAATCTCACTTAAAACTACCAAGAAACTCAAGGATCTCAAGGATTTCGGGATCTATGTTATTAACACATCATTTTAACATATAAACCAACTTAGAAATCAATTAAAATCAACACAAAACAGAGCCCAACTCATCAAGTCCAAAAATCAAGATTTCATCCACAATTTCACAAGATTTTGATCTTAAATCAAAACTATATTCAAAACTCACTCAAAAATAGTATTTAGAAGCCAAATATCTTGGGAATTTCATTAAAGAACTTAGATTAGTGGTTCAGAACGAGATTTACCTCCAATCCTTGCTTCCTTCAATAGATGACAAGTTTTCCTTGCAAAAATCTTGAAGGATTAAGAAAGATCTCTTGAAAATGATTTAGGAATTGTTGAGAGAGTTTTTGAGAGGAAGAATTCTGGAAAAAGATGAGAGAAAATAGTGTTTGGCTGAAAATGATAGGGAATTGGTAGTTACGTAAATGAAAATCCCATTAACTACCTTTTAGTTAATTAATATAAAAATCCAATTAAAAATCATTTAATTAAAAACCCTTTTAAATCACATGTCATGTTAAAGAAAGGTCAAATTGACTTAAAGCCCCCTAAAGATTCTAAGATTTTGGCTTCCACCTTGAAAATCACATTTTTCCCAGTTTTGAAACTTTACAATTTGGTCACTACTCAAAATATCCATTTTCCAAAACCTTTTTTTGTAAAATTGACTTGACCAACCTCTTAATTATCTTTTTAGAGGATTTTCTCAATTTTTATCACAATTTTATCCTATCCCGATCCTTGATTTCCTAAAATCACCTTACACGATTCGAATTGTTCTCGGCCGGTCCGATCCGATGTCTAAAACATCCAGACCCAAAACCAGGGCGTTACAACTCTCCCTCACTTAGGAAATTTCATCCTCGAAATTCTTACCTGATGGAAAGAGATGCGAAAATTGCCTCATCATGTCCGCTTTGCTTTCCCATGTGGCCTCCTCAACTCCTCGATGTCTCCACAACACCTTCACAAGTTCTATCATCTAGCCACGTAGAACTTTGCTACCTACGTCCAGAATCTTCACTGGTTCCTCATCATATGACAGATCCGGATTCAACTCTATCTCCTCAACAAGCATCACATCGAAGGATACGATTTGTACTTCCGTAACATGGAGACATGAAACACATCATGTATCTTCTCCAACTCTACAGGCAATCTCAACCGATATGCCACAGGACCAATACGCTCCACAATCTTGTAAGGTCCAATAAACCTTGGGCTAAGCTTACGCTTACGCCCAAACCTCATCACCTTCTTCCAAGGCAATACTTTCAAGAACACACGTTCGCCAACCGCAAACTCAATTTCCTTACGCTTCAAGTCCGCATAAGACTTTTGCCTATCCTATGCCGCTTTCAACCGCTCACAAATGAGCTTCACCTTCTCGGTGGTTCCCTTAAGCATAGCTGGCATTGAAATCAACTTTTGCCCAGCTTATGCCCAATAGAGAGGGGTTCTACATCTTCTCCCATACAAAGACTTGTATGGAACCATTTGGATACTTGTCTGGTAATTGTTGTTATATGCAAACTCAACCAACGGCAAGTGCTTCTCCCAAGAACCCTAAAAATCTAACACACAACATCTCAACATGTCCTCAAGCACTTGAATCACATGTTCTGACTGCCCATCCGTCTACGGATGATAAGAAGTACTGAAATTCAACCGTGTACCCAAGGCTTGATGCAAACATTCCCAAAATCGCGCTGTAAACCTCAGATCCCTATCCGAAACAATAGACTTTGGCACATCGTGCAACCACACAATCTCAGCTATGTACAACTCAGCCAACTTATCCAAGGTATACGTAGTATGCATAGGCAGAAAATGCGCACAGTTCGTAAGCTGATCCACAATCACCCATACTGAATTCTTCTTCGTCGGTGACAAAGGAAAACCAGACACAAAATCGATGGTGATTCTCTCCCACTTCCATTCTGGAATTCTCAAAGGTTGCAACAATCCAGAAGGAACCTGGTGCTTAGCCTTCACTCGCTGACACACCATGCACTTACTAACGAACTCAACTACATCCTTTTTCAACCCTACCCAATAGTACTCATCTTTTAGGTCACGATACATCTTTGTACTACCAGGATGCATAGCAAAAGGACTACTATGAGCTTCAGTCAGAATAGTGTGCCTTAACTCAGCATCATCTGGCACCACTATTCGACTCCCAAAACACAAAACACCATCATCACTAAAGCTGAAATCTGAAGGCCTATCTTCTGCAATGTCCTGAACATGCGAAACAAGAGAATCATCAAGCAACTGCTTATCTTTAATCAACTGTATCAAGGACGGTTTCACTTGCAACTCCGCCACAAGGCCTCCATCACGCGATATGCTCAAACGAACAAACATCGCTCTCAATTCCACAGCCACTTTCTGGCTCAAAGCATCGGCTACAACATTAGCCTTTCCCTGGTGATACTCGATCGTCAGATCATAATCCTTAAGCAACTCCACCCAACGTCGTTGGGGCGATAGTACTGACGCTGCCCCAGATAGAGAGGTCATCCCGCTGCTCCACACACGCCTCGAACACACAAAACGGATAAGGCAGTAGTAGCTGGCCTTCATGAACTACGTGGGGGAGGCCCAAGAAACCCTTGTGACTTATTTCCTAATGAAATTCCCTGGTGACGTGCCCACCATGCCGCCCTTTCTGATGAGCTTGTAGCAGCAACAAGAGCATGAAGAACTTCACCTGCCGCCAACGCTTGCCAGACTGATCATCAGGTGCCCTCTTCTATGCATTCTCCACAGCACTCAGCTGCCACCCCATCAAACATAGTGGCAGACTCCCCTAAGAGGCACCAACTAAATCTCTCCCCAACCAACACAGCCAATGCAGTAGCAGACTCCTCCTCTTCAGAGGAGATTGAGAAGCCACCGCCGGAACCGGAAACAACAATAGTAGCGGCAACAGCAGCCATCCCAATGGCATTCATCTTTCTGGCGGCAACCAAAGAGGAAGGGACAAGGAAGAGGAAGCGACACATAATAGAAAAAGAAACTGTGGACCTCGAGACAGAGTCAGAAGGATGCGATGGATCTCCCTTCGTTCCCCCTTCTGAGCCTTCATAAGAGCCACAGAAGACGCCAAAGAGAGTCCAGCCACCGCAAAAAGCAAAGACCTCTCCTACTCGAACTGCCACCAAGGGATCTGCCAAAAGCCGCTTCGTCGTCCAAACAACCTCCTCCACCTCAGCTAGCTAGAATCCAACCTCCTTCTAACCCTCAGCAAACTTTTATTTCCTTTTGCTTTATTTTTATTTATCTTTATTTTATTTTCGCTAATTTTAACATGTGTATTTCTGTTTTCTTTTTTATTTGTTTTGTGCATTGAGGGCAATGCCCATCTCGAGTTTGAGGGGGATAGCTCTCGCATCATTTGTAGGCATTCTTAGTTGCATTTAGATTGCATTATACATGCCTTAGTAATAATCGGAAAAAAAATTGTTATGACTTGTGCCTATGATAGGATAGCCGATTACTTTATTTTCGCACCTAACTAAAATTAAACTTAATCTTTGGAAAGAGCATGAAATATGACTTAGATTTTTTTCTTTTTGCCTGAAATGTTGAATATCTTTGTTACTTGCTAAATGTGTAAAATATTTGGTGTACACTACCTGTTTGTTTTTATTGCAAAATTCTAACATTAGTTGCAGGTAGCTGCCGAGGCAGGTAAAAGAAACAGAAAATGTAGAACTACCAAAGGCAGCAAAATCTAAAACGAAGAAAAATGTTGTGTTACCTTAGAGGTGCCCGCAACATGCTCTACGAAGAATCATGTGCGAGGACACTCGGTTGCTATCAAAGTCTATGAATATGAAAGCTTAAAAGTGACGGACAAATTAGCATGAGTGAATGAAAGCCTTCACGAGATGACTCTACTCCAAAGGTTTGGGGTTTTGTAGTTTTCTCCTATCTAAACGTCAGACCTGGAAGAGTAGTTGTGATAAGCTAAAGCCCTCACTGCCTTGATTAAAAATAATATGCTTAATTGTGTTGCCTCGGCAACAACCTTTTAAATTACATCAATATCTTTGTTTAATCTTTTATTCTGCATATTCAGCTTGTTTACATATTTGCAAACATCACACAAGCATTAGGAATACTTCGAGTTTTTCTTTTTGACTATTATTAGAGCAAGTACTTTAGGTTGCATTGCTTGAGGACAAGCAATAGTTCGAGTTTGGGGGTGTGTAAAGTGTCTAAAAGTCCTATATTTCATGCACTGTCCAGTTCTTATTATTAATGTTTTTAAGCACATTTTAGGCATAATTAGGTTCATGCATAGCATTTTATAGTATTTCATTGTTCTTCCTTACTTTTATAACTTATCATTAATTTGGAGAACAAGGGGTACTGTTCTAGTGTATTCTTGCTTGTAGGTACTAACAGCTGAACGAGGGAGCCAAGGAACGAAGGATATAACGCTGAGAAGCAAGCCAGGAGCTGTACTGAAGCAGTTCCAACTGAAGTAAGTTGCTGTCGAGCACCTGCTGAGTATCTGCCGAGCAAAAGCTGCTGCCAACCTTGCTGCCCGCGGTAGCTGACTATGGAAATTTGGAGAACCGGAGCGCAATTTGTAGAGCTAAAACTCTTAATTATATCGCCGGCGTTCACGTGATTTTCCAACGTCTGTAGTAGCGGCTAGGGCTGCCGAAGCGAAATTCTCAAGCTTACTTGCGGGCTAAGGAAAACGAGGAAGAGTCCATATTCCAAGCAAAGAAGTCAGCATTTAAAGCTTCATTAAAGAAGAAAAGCTACTTTAGAGGACTTTTACTTCAAGGAGGACTTGACCTAGTTTTAAGTCTATAAATACCCATTGTACCTCTAGTTTAAATCATCATAGGTTTTCTATAGACTTTACTTGTGCTCTTCTCTGCAGCCATGTTTTAAATATCCATTGGGTTAGGGTTATGGTGTAACTAGTGAGAAACGGTTGTTTTAGGTTTTTGAGTTATTTCTTCAATAAAATATTTCAAGTTTACTTAATCCATTGTTCTTCATTCTTTCAATCTTTCCACACCAGTCAATTGAGAGAATCTATTTGTCAGGCACAAAAGTGCAAGGCTCACGAAAAGGTTAAGTACGGTCACAACGGGAGGCGTGACTAACTTGGTTCCACACTAGTCCACAAGTTTTAGTGGCTAAAAGGGATCTCTAACTGAGTTGATTGATTTGGTTCCACACTAGTCCTCAAGTTATCAATCTCGAGCATCCTAACCTAGAAATATGAGGGATCACTGTGGACTATCCTGCCGAACTTGAAGTATCTTGAACATGACTTTCAAAGGCTCCAACCAATAGTAACGGAACCAAAGATAGGGGAAGATCATTTTGAACTGAAGTCTGTCATGTTCAACATGCTAAACACACTAAGGCACTTCGGAGGGACTGCCACAGAAGATGCACGACAGCATCTACGAGGATTCTTGAACATTTGTCGAGCATTCAAGATTCGCGGGGTACACCAAGACGTATTGCGGCTAAGGCTATTTCCCTATTCACGGAGGGATATGGCGATACAACAGTTGAATAACCAGCCAGTCGGATCTTTCAGTTCATGGGCAGAGCTCTACAAGGACTTTCTAGACCGATTCAGCCAATCCATCGTCACCGACAGACTGCAGAATGAGATCATAACTTTTAGACAAGGGGGTGACGAGCCGATGTATGAGGCATGGGAGCGGTACCAACAAATGTTGAACAACTGTCTGCTTCATGGTTTACCAGCTTGGACTCAGGTATCTATATTCTACAATGGGGTTAACTACCCAACTCGGATGTTGATAGATACCTCGGTTAACGGGATCATCCTAGACAGAGCTCCAGAGGAAGCACTATGGCTGCTCAACATAGCAGCTTAAAATGATTATAAATACTCAACAGCCTGCCGAGGCGGCACAAGGCGGCCAGCTACTGTAAATGAGGTAGAAGCCTCCGAATCTGTTAATGCCTGCCTCGACACTCTGATGGAGTTGATGATTAAGATGGTGCAATCCCCAGGGAAGGTCTATGAAGTAAAAGTTGTTGAGCCCTTCTGTGGCCAATGTGGGGCCAACCATGATTCCTCTAAATGCACAGCATCTGCAAACTACATGGGAGGATATGAGAGGAATAGCAGGCCAGCCCAAAACACATACAATCCTAACTGGAGAAACCATCCCAACTTCTCCTGGAGCAACCTAAAGACTGCAGCAAATTCACAACAGCTACAGGGAATCTACCAGCAGAATCAGTCCTGGCAGCAGACTCACCAGTCACAGCACAATAATTCACTAGAAGCTACTTTGAATAACTTTATGAAACAAACTGGTGAATTTATTGTTTATACAAATAAATTTATTGAAAAAACTGAGTCTTTCATGGACATGACGGAAATGAAGATGAACAACCAGGTGGCTACTATTAAGAACCTGGAGACCCAATTTGGGAAGTTCACCGAAATCTATCACTGTCGGACCATGGGAGCATCATCCAGCAGCCCGCCAGAAGCAGCCAAGCCCACTTTGAACATTGCAAGGCCATAACTACGAGGAGTGGGAAGCAGTTGGATGAACCTAGGAAGGTGGAGCAGTTAGGAACTTAGCCAGATCATATAAGTAAGTCTGCCCCAGCAGCACCCATATTAGTCGCCCCAGCAGCAACACCTACTCCAGCCGCCCCAACAGCAGAACATAAAAGCAACCCTGTCAAGGATAATCCTCCTCGAACTAAGCCCCGAAGAAAGGAGAAAATAGAGGACATCCGTCCGCCAGCTCCATTCCCCTAAAAGCTCAAACAACAACAGCAGGAGCACCAATTTAGAAAATTCTTGGACATTCTGAAATAGGTGCACGTTAACATAGCTCTTATTGAAGCTATACAAAGCATGCCAAACTACGCCAAATACCTCAAAGATATAGTTTCTAAAAAGAGACATATAGGGGAATTCAAAACGGTGGCCGTCACTGAAGAATGCATGGCTATGCTGCATAACAAGATTTCGCCCAAGCAAACAGATCCGGGCAGCTTTGTTATACCATGCAGGCTGGGCAGCAAGCACGAGACCAGTGCCTTGTGTGATTTGGGAGCCAGTATAAACCTGATGCCTAAGGCCGTCTTCGACAAATTGGGTATTGGACCTACAAAACCAACCTCCGTAATGCTTAAACTTGTTGATCACTCATTCGTGTAACCGGAGGGAAAGATTGAGGACATACTGGTCAAGGTGGGCAGCCTAATTCTTCTTGTCGATTTCCTCATATTGGATTGTGAAGTCGATGAGAAAGACCCAATCATTTTCGGACGACCCTTCTTGGCCACGGAAAGAACGCTGATAGATGTGGAACTCGAGGAACTTACATTGAGGGTAGAAGATCAAAGCATAAGGATGAACGTGCTGCAACCCTCAGAGGAAGGAAAGGAAGGCTTGGATGAAAGAGTTGCCAAGATAAGTGTGGAAACAGGCCAGGCCAGTGGCTGCAATGACAGACCTCGGGGCAGATTGAAGGACCCCATTAAGCAGAAACTGAAGGAACAAGAGGACCCCCCAGGACGGGAGAAAAAGATAAACCACCTCAGGAAGTGGTTATGTCTAGGAGATGCACCCAAATGCACTCCTAACATAACATAACTTATTTTTTATTTTATTTTATTTATTTTTATGCATTATGAATAAAGTTTATTTTATCTTAGGACTAGATTAATTTTCAGTATTTAATTCTTCGGATATTATTTAATTATTTTTATTATTTTTATTTTAGGATCAAGAATAAAAGAGCAAGATTAAGAGGGAAGCCCAGGAAGAAGCCCGCAAACCATCGTGCCGAGTCAGCAGCTAGAGCGACAAAGTGTAACGGCTAGTTGGCCGCCAATGGCTAGTTACCAATGACTTCGAAAATAATGGGCAGAAAAATCTGTAACGTGCACAAGGAAATTAGAGTATTGGTCATTCCGTGCCGCCCCGGTACTTCTCGGCAGCGCCTATATAAACCACTCACTCATTTCACTTTACTTCACTTCCACCTTTTTGCTAGCTTCTATCTTATTCGTCAACTCTCTCACAATATTTCCTTTCTAGTTTCAGTTAAAATACAACCGATCACATGGCTTCAACGTCAACCTAAAAACCCACCTACAGTAGGTTCTACTTCAAGGCAGACGAGGAGATATGTAGAGCACAATTCTCGAAGTAGGCCGTCTGGGAGGAACAAGGCTTCCATTACACAAAGAAAACAGGAGACCGTGGTCTAGAGCCTGCCTTGATCCGAACCATCCACTACAAGGGATGGGAGATGTTCTCTCAATAGCCCGATATAGCGGACATCACCATAGTCAGGGAGTTTTACTCACATCAGCCCTACCCAGACAAGACATTCGTTTACGTCCGTAGAGAATCAGTCAAGCTTAACCCTGCTGTCATTAATAGCTATTATGGCCTCGGCATGAATGACAACTCGCACCAGAAATGGAGACAGTCACTGATGGCTGCCCACTATGAGGAGATCAAGGCCAGAATCTGCAAGCCCAACACACCATGGTTGGGGGGCAAACATGTGGGATATGTCAAGTGCTGCCACTTGCTCCCTGAAACTATGTTGTGGAACACGTTCGTGAAAAGGCATCTGCTGCCCACATCCCACAACTCAACAGTTGACCGGCCGCGCCTCGTCTTAATTCACAACATCTGAATGAACCGGCCGATCAATGTAGGGGAAATAATCTGTACGGAAATCTACAACTGCTTCAAGAAAAAGAAAGGCAGGCTGTACTTCCCCTCCCTCATCACAGGTCTCTGCACCAATTTCTGAGTCCTCGCAATGCCCACAGATGAGTTCACAGCTGCAAAAAAGGGCTGGACCAAAAAGGTTCGCATCCAGATGATGCAGGATGCATAAAAAGAGCCCGCAACACCCACTCAGCCCACCGCCGCATAGTTTGAAACGCCAGCCGCCCCCGATAGTACTGACGCTGGCATAGATAGAGAGGTCCTCCCACTTCACCACACACGCCTCGAACACACAAAACGGATAGAGCAACATCAGTTGGCCGTCATGAACTATGTGGGGGAGGCCCAAGAAACCCTTGTGACTTATTTCCTGCATAAATTCCCTGGTGACGTGCCCACCATGACGCCCTCTTTTGATGAGCTTGCAGTAGCAACAAGAGCATGAAGAACTTCACCTACCGCCAACGCCCGCCAGACTGATGATCAGGTGCCCTCTCCTATGCATTCTCCACAATACTCAACTTCCACCCCATCAAACACAGTGGCAGACTCCCCTGAGAGACACCAGCTGAATCTCTCCCCAACCTGCAAAGTCAATGCATTAGCAGACTCCTCCTCTTCAGAGGAGATTGAGAAGCCAACGCTGGAACTGGAAACAACAATAGTAGCAGCAACAGCAGCCATCCCAATGCCATTCATCTTTCTGGCAGCAACCACAGAGGAAGGGACAAGGAAGAGGAAGCGGCACATAATAGAAGAAGAACATGTGGACCTCGAGACATAGTCAGAAGGAAGCGACGGATCTCCCTCCGTTCCCCCTACCGAGCCTCCAGAAGAGCCACAGAAGACGCCAAAGAGAGTCCAGCCACCGCGGAAAGCAAAGACCTCTCCTACTCGAACTGCCTCCAAGGCATCTGCCAAAAGCCGCTTCGTCGTCCGAACATCCTCCTCTTCCTCAGCTAGCTAGAATCCAACCTCCTCCTAACCCTCAACAAACTTTTATTTCCTTTTCCTTTATTTTTATTTATCTTTATTTTATTTTCGCTAATTTTAACATGTGTATTTTTGTTTTCTTTTTTATCTGTTTTGTACATTGAAGGCAATGCCCATCTCGAGTTTGGGGTGATAGCTCTCACGTCATTTGTAGGCATTCTTAGTTGCATTTAGATTGCATTATACTTGCCTTAGTAATAATCGGAAAAGAAAAATTTGTTATAACTTGTTCCTATGATAGGATAGCTGATTACTTTATTTCGCACCTAACTAAAATTATACTTAATCTTGGGAAAGAGCATGAAATATGACTTAGATTTTTCTTCTTTTTGCCTGAAAATGTTGAATATCTATGTTACTTGATGAATGTGTAGAATATTTGGTGAACACTACCTGTTTGTTTTTATTGCAAAATTCTAACAATAATTGCAGATAGCCGCCGAGGCTGGCAATAGAAACAGAAAATGTAGAACTACCAAAGGCTCAAGGAAGAATCATGTGCGAGGACACTCCGCTGCTATCAAATTCCATGAATCTGAAAGCCTAAAAGTGACGGACAAATTAGCATGAGTGAATGAAAGCCTTCACGGGATGACACTACTCCAAGGGTTTGGGGTTTTGTAGTTTGCTTCTATCTAAACGTCAGACCTGGAAAAGTATTTGTGATAAGCTTAAGCCCTCACCGCTTTGATTAAAAATAATATGTTTAATTGTGCTGCCTCGGCAACAACCTTTTAAATTATAGCAGTGTCTTTGTTTAATATTTTATTCTGCATATTCAGCTTGTTTACATATTTGCAAACATCACACAGGCATTAGGAATTTAATTCTGAGTTATTTTCCTGTTTATTTCTCTTCATTAAGTTATATGTATATAGGTGTCACAACCTTGAGGTAGAAAATCAGGTTAAAAACAAGTTTTTTCTTTCTGACTATTATTAGAGCAAGTACTTTAGTTTGCATTGCTTGAGGACAAGCAATAGTTCGAGTTTGGGGGTGTGTAAAGTGTCCAAAAGTCCTATATTTCATGCACTGTCCAGTTCTTATTATTAATGTTTTTAAGCACATTTTAGGCATAATTAGGTTCATGCATAGCATTTTACAGTATTTCATTGGTCTTCCTTACTTTTATAACTTATCATTAATTTGGAGAACAAAAGGTACTGTTCTAGTGTATTCTTGCTTGTAGGTACTAACAGCTGAACAAGGGAGCCGAGGAATGGAGGACATAACGCTGAGAAGCAAACCCAGGAGTTGTACTGAAGTAGTTCCAACTGAAGTAAGTTGTTGCCGAGCACTTGTCGAGCAAAAGATGCTGCCAACCTTGCTGCTCGCGGCAGCTGACTATGGAAGTTTGGAGAACCGGAGCTCAATTTGTAGAGCTAAAACTTTTGATTCTATCGCCGATGTTCACATGATTTTCTGACATCTGTAGCAGCGTATAGGGCTGCCGAAGCGATATTCTCAAGCTTACTTGCGAGCTAAGGAAAACGAGGAAGAGTCCAAATTCCTAGCGAAGAAGTCATCATTTAAAGCTTCATTAAAGAAGAAAAACTACTTTAGAGGACTTCTACTTCAAGGAGGACTTGACCTAGTTTTAAGTCTATAAATACCCATTTTACCTCTAGTTTAAATCATCGTAGGTTTTCTATAGACTTTACTTGTGCTCTTCTCTGCCGCCATGTTCTAAATCTCCATTGGGTTAGGGTTATGTTGTAACTAGTGAGAAACAGTAGTTTTAGGTTTTTGAGTTATTTCTTCAATAAAATATTTCAAGTTCACTTAATTCATTGTTCTTCATTCTTTCAAACTTTCCACACCAGTCGTTTGAGAGAATCCATTTGTCAGGCACGAAAGTGCAAGGCTCACGAAAGGGTTAAGTACAGTCACAACGGGAGGCGTGACTAACTTGATTCCACACTAGTCCATAAGTTTCAGTGGCTAAAAGGAATCTCTAACTGAGTTAATTGATTTGATTCCACACTAGTCCTCAAGTTATCAATCTCGAGCATTCTAACCTAGAAATAAGAGGGGTCACTATCGACTATCCTGTCGAACTTGAAGTATTTGCCAGACTTGCCGCCAGGACATCTTTCCATTCCACCTGCCGAGACAGTACACACCCTTGCAGTGGCAGTGACCTGTTGTGGCCGCGTAACAGGGTCGTAGTTTGCCGCCCATCTACCCTCCAAGGCAGCATTTCGTGGCAGCAAAAGATAACTCATACCTAATTCAACGTGGTTTTCACACTAAGTGGCAGCGTAACTCTGCCTACTCTATCAATTTGATTCACCTCTTCTCCTCTACTTGTGTTTTTATTTACTCTTCGATCTCAACCAATCTATTCACTTGCGTTCTTACTTTACTTTGTGCAGGAACTAAAGAACGAGACAAGTTGTCCAATCCTCGTGGGATTTGACATCTTTTATATTATAACTTGACAAGAGTGTGCACTTGCGTTCCCACAAAAAGGGGACACCTACACGCCCTACACTTGGCATATATAGCCCCTGATTTACATGGAATTAGAAAAGCAGAAATTACAATGAAAATCCCATTGGTTGTTCTGCCAATTTTGTTTGCATGCATCTGAAAATCCTGAAATGTTTGTTTATCTCCTGAAATCCTTGTTTTTGTTGCACCGTCTGACAAATTTTTTGGCTCATTGTATGTGTTGATGCGGTCGTTAGAGGAGGGGACCATCAGAGGCGTGTGCGTCGGCTCACTTGCGCGAGTGAGAAACTGGAGCGTTAGGCGTGATCGACATGCACGCGTGGGGCGGCAAAGGGTCGAGCGTGAAGAACTCCAAGGGTTTTGTCCTGGTGCATTCTGGACCGTCAGATTTAATCTAGATCTGACGATTAGGATTGAGCGGCTGCAAAGATAAAGGCAAAATTAAGGCTTTAGGTTTAATCACAATTGGGCCTATCGGGCCATGTACATATGTAATATTTTTTGGGCTTTTGTATATCTAAAGGGGATGTAAATATATATAAATAAACATGGGATTGGATTGTTGTATATTTTAAATATGGGCTATTTATTTATATAGAGTTTGTTCTGGGCTTTAACTATAATAATAAGGGTAATAATAATAAAGGATGGCCAATACCACTACTAATAATAATGATAATACTAATTAAATGCAAATAAGTAAGATAAGTAATAAAATAAAAAAACGGGTCTACCCCAGACAAAATTAGTGATTACATAAAAGGGTTTTATATCATTTCAAGATTTGACGTTAAAACTTCAAAAGGGCTTTTCTCCATTCTCTTTTCAATCAAACAACACTTTAGCAGCAAGTTCTTTTTAAGCGGATCTCTAATCATCAAAGTATTTTCTTATGATTTTCTTCTAAAAACTAATTGTTTTCTCTTAGATTTCTTAAGCTTTTTCTTGAAAATCAAAGGGAAACTCTACCATTACAGGTGAGCTGGGTTTTTCTCCTCTAATGTAAGGTTCTTTATTGATATTCACATGTTACTGATTCTTTTATTGTTTTTAATTAAATTTTTTACAAAGATATTTATGAAAAAGTGAGAAATCAAGCTAAAAATGGTTGTTTAGTGAGTTTCATTGTTGGATCAGGTTTTGCTAGGTTTTAGATTGTTGTGGGCAATGTTTTTGATGTTGAAATATGTTGAGATAATGGGTTAATCAAAAGAATCCTGGATTTGGTTAAGTTGGTAAAGTTTCGGATTGATATTGTTTTGGTTTTTGGCTTGGATTTGTGAGAAATCAGTAGCTGGAGGTTATTTGATGACGGGCTAATGTTTTTGGATGCTATTAGATGTATTTATGATGATAATCTTGCTGGGTTTTGGCTGGAGATCGTTTGGGATGATTTATTCGATGTTTTCGGCTTATTTTGGATATGTTTTGATGGCCGGTTCTTGTTAAATGATGAGTCTCTATTTTCCAGCAAGTTTTTGGGTTGAAATAAAGTCTAATGTTCTGTTTTGTAATGGTTAGAAACAGGGGTTTTGGATTCAGAATCATTGGACGCGTTTTTGGGTGATCCGGGCTTTAATTATAACGCCCCGTTTTTTGCTTAGATGTTTTGACGAGTCGGGTTGGGCTGGTAGAACCGGTGTCGGTTGTTCGAACCGTTAAAATATGGTTTATGGAGATTGTGGTTTGGGATATGATAAAAATATGATAAAAATTCCTAAAATCTTCTAAAATTATATTTAAGAGGTTGGTCAAATTGATTTTATGAAATGAGTTTTCGAAATTATACATTTTGGGTAGTGACCAAACTGTAAAGATTTAAAAGTAGGAAAAATGTTTTTCATTAAGATTCAAATTCTTAGAATCTTTAGGGAGCTACTTGGCAATTATACATTTTCCCAAATTTGGCATGTGTTTTAAATGTTATTAAAAATTAAAAAGGCTTTTAATTTTGTTTAATTAAAAAGTTAGTTAATCAATTAAGAAGTTTTCACGATCAATTTCATTTCTCTCTTTCACTTCAGCCAAACACTTCTCATTTTCTCTCAAATCTCCAGATTTTTCTTCGCTCTCAAATCCTCTTTTGAGTTCTACCTTTTGCTTATTGATTTATTCTATTTTCCTTCAAGTTTCTTCAAGCAAATCTTGCCAAACTAGAGGAGAAGCAAGGATTGGAGGTAATTTTCATTCTACCCCTCTAATCTAAGTTCTTTAATGAAATTCCAAAGATATTTGACTCTTTAACACTGATTTTGATTGAGGTTTTGTGGTTAGATTGATAAACTCTTGAAATCTTAATGAAAAATTGGTTTAAAATGAGATTTTCGGATTTTGATTGATTGGGCTGGTTTGAGATTGTTGTTAAATGAGTTTTGGAAGATTTTTGGTGTTGAAGTGGAGTCTTAATCATATAGATCCCGAAATTCTTGAGATCCTTAGTTTTTGAAGTGTTTTTGGGTGAGTTTTTGAGGTGTTCTTCAGGAATTCGAGTTGATAGAGGTATAAGGATGGTTTTAGGTTGTTTTGGATGTTTATTAATGCTTAGAATGTGTTGGATGAGTTGGGTAATGGCTGGGCTGAGGTTTGAGGTCAATCGATTGAGTTTTCGGTTGTTTCGAATGGGTGTTTTGACGCTTTAGAGCAGGGATGCGGGATTTCTTGTGTGTTCTGGAGTTTTGGATGCATTTTAATGCATTGAATCTCTATTTTGATGTGTTGAAAACAAGGGATAGTAGTCTAGAAGCAAACGAGGTGGTTTTAGAGGCTCCAAACGATCGGTAGACGTCGGCTAGCGTGATTTCACGAGTCCGTGAGTGGAATTTTTGTTTTCAAGCGTGGAAACGTTTTAGAAAAGATTTTGGGAACTTAATAAGAGCTTGAAATGCTTTATTATGTTCAGAAGTAAGTAAATCGAAATTTCTCCCTCGGTTGTGCTAGTTTTGAGCTTTTGTTTGCACTTGATTTTAATTGCATTTACCTACTGTTTTAAAGCATGATTTGAGTATATAATTTGTGTATGATGATGCCATTTTGTTTAAGGATGCACTAGGTAAGTGGTCCATGTATGCATGTGATGATGCATGAGGTTTTAAGCATGGTTTAATGCTTGTTTATGGCTTATCATGAATGCTTTGTAAACACAGTGAGGAATGCATGAGATATGGATTATATTGGCAAGTATGTTGATTAAAGTGTTTTATAAATGAAATCGGATATAGTTAGCCGGCTATAGGATTGAGTGCACTATAAACAATTCGTCTTGGATGTTGAGGGGTTGTGATTGTACCGAATACTCCATCCAAGTACCAGAACGATTGAGGATTGTTCAAGGTTGCAACGATTGAGGGTAACTCTCGGGTGCGAACCTTGTGTTTGTCATGTCTCTCGTTAGTGGATTATACATCTACTAGTGAGTGGTGTTGAGGGTGGTGATTGTACCGAATACTCCACCACGGGTGTCACAACGATGGAGGGTCGCTCTCGTGTGTGAGCCTTGTAATGCCGATAGAGTGTATGAAGGGTGTGAGACAACCCTTGGTAATCCATGTATCCGATATATGTTTTTGAGATGGTTGTGTATCACTTGTGAGCCAATATAATAGATTTGTATAATGTGGAATATGTTGCTAATGCATAGTTTGAAAGATGCATGTTTTGGCTTAAGCTTAGCATAATGGTGTTTATGCTTGAAAGGCTTGGAAAATGAGTAGCAATGGTTTAATTGTTGGTTTTGATCAGATCATGGTGCATGATGTTTAAAACAATAAATTTGATGTTAAAGTGCATGTTTTGTTAAGAAAGGGGTGTTGGTTTTGAAAAGAGTGATTAACGGATTTGTGCATTGATGATGTTTGTGATTTTGAGCAATCCTCACTAAGCTCGCATGCTTATGCTCTCTTAGTTCATCAATGTAGATAATTAGGCTTTTGGGAGGCAGCATCTTCAAGGAATCACACCAAGACATTTTGCTAAAAGTATGTGGTACTATTGAACTAGTGTAATAAGGGCAATGGGGGTGTTTGATGCATTGATTGTTAACGGTTTGTTGATTTCTGGTTTTGAGCAATTTTGTGATGCATTTTTGAACTTGTAAATGGCCTTTGAGTTTTGGTATATGCTTGCTTTTGGATTTTAGCATTTTGGTACTTTTATCTTTTAAGAAGTATGCCTCTAGTTCCATTGCTTCTGAGAATGATGCCTTGATGTTGTTTTGTCGCATATGAGTTGCCGTTGATAAGTATTTAAGTTGTATGTATGTTAGGACATCTGTCGGGATGGTTTCAGAGGGTGAAAAGTTATTTAAACCAGCTTTTTAGAAAATTACAGGCCCAAGCGTTTCGGAACGCCCTTACCTGTTTCGGAACGGTGGCCTGAAATGGCCTTGGTGTTTCGAAACGGTGAGGCTCATTCCGGAACACTTTGCCTCTGCGAATTATTGTACCGGAACGTGTCTGGAGGGGTTTCGGAACGGTCCTACATTTCAAAACGGGCAACAATGTTTCGGAACGACCGTACCGATACGAGGCTCCCTGTTTCAAAACTCCAGACCGTTGAGTGCAGAATTTGAATTCATTTGAGTTTATATTTCTTGCATTTTGGTCCCTATTTGCCTTGTATGCAATTGGATGGGTTCTAAAGGTCTTTTCGAGGTGATTTTTCACCGAGAAGCATGTAATGAATCTAATTGAAGGTTGGTAACTTAAATTTTTTAAAAGCCCTTAAAGTTCACCTAATTTATAAAATGGTCTCTAAACCTTAATCGACTTTAGTTAATTGGCGAATGTGTTGATGTTTTATCCGTTGATTGTATGCGTACACATAGGAACCTAAGTTGCATCTAGAAAAGATAAAAAAGAAAAAAAAGGGTCGTTTATTGTGGTAAACCTTCCCGGTATACTTCAATATTCCCCATGTGATCCGTTCAGTTCGGTCTATCGGCCAGGCCAGGTCGAGGGGGTTACATGAATCGGTGTTTCGGCTTGTGTTTGTGGTTTGCAGGTGAGTGGAAATGCTTTTAAAGCCTTAACGTGGTTAAGGACGTGTTTTAAAGGGTTTGGATTGTGTCCGAGAGACCAATCTAAGCTTAAGCATAAGTTTGTGTGTTTCGCCCTTGTTTTTACCTTGTTTCCGATTGTTTTGGTTTAATGTGATGGTGATGTGTATGCATAGATGGTTATAATAAATCCTATTGTTTTCATGCGTAATGAGTTGTTTTAAATGTTGTTATATGAAATCCCATGAGTTGATGTCATGATTTCAAGGTTACGAAATTATGTTGAGAAATGCCATGCATTGTATATGTTTTAAAATGAGATGTTGTGATCATGTTTATGCTTTGAAATTAGTGAATTATCATGGAGGTAAATTGTATATTGGCAAGTGATGATTATGTATATATCAGATATGTTGATCGATTAATAGGATGTAGAGAGTTCTATTATATAAAATTCGTGTGTGTGGTATCCTTCGTTTTCAAAATAGGGGTAGTGCTATTGTGATGCGAGTGGTAGGGGTAGTGCTATCACCAACAGGCTCTGCGAGTAGTAGCATCTCGGTCGAAGTGAATTATATGCATCAGTAATGCATGTGACTTGATGGGGGTAGTGCCATCAAGGTGTCCGTATATCCGATTTGAGAGTGATAGGGGTAGTGCTATCACCTTGGGCTCTACGGGTAGTGGCATCCTGGATCACTTGTGGCCAATATACATGTGTTTATTTGCATTATGTTTATATTGTGTCTTGGTATGGTATTTATCATGTGTTGGTAAGTTGAGTTTTGACATGCATCGGTAATGCATGGTTTGAACGAGTTGGTAAGTTATGGTTAATGTGCATCGACAATGCATGAGCTGTGATATTGTGGTTTTGACTCGAGGATATGCCTTGTGATGTAAATCTAGCTCGTTCATTACCTTTGTTGTAAGGAAATGATTTGAAGGAAGGTCTTGTTTTATGAATAAATTATATGGTTTTAAAACCGCATTGTTGTTGCTATGGTTTTGAGCACCGCTCACTAAGCTCTCTAGCTTGCGCTCTCATTTCGATCAATGCAGAACGTTAGACCTTTCGGGGCAGCAAGAGAGCAAGGAAGGTGCAAGAGTTCCAATCTTAGCTCAAGTATGGTTTATCCCAATACTAGTGTAGTAGCAATGGGGCAAGACCTTTATGAGTGTTAGGAGCATGTGTTGAACTCCCTTTTTGTTGAGACATGTTTTTTATAATCTTTTGAAGTGGTTTGAGGTTTGGTTTCGTTGTTTTAAAGCTTAACTTGTGTTTTGACCTCTTATGCAAATGTGGTTCTTCGTATGTTTCGTTCTTGTTCTATCGATGCGTTGTAATGCTCTTGTTTGATGCTGTTAAGTTCCTTTATCTGAGAAATGCATGTTTTGTTGATCCCTTGTTGTTTTTATGTTGTTGGGATGTTTTCGGTAAGCTTCGGAAATGCCTAAGACTCATTTCGAACCAAATTGTGCACAGGGTTCCGAAACGGGCACGAATTATGCCTAGCTGTTTCGAAATGCCCCTTGGTGTTTCAAAATAATTTGTGTCTGGAAAATCTATTTTGAAACCTTGTTTCGAAACGGGCAGTGGTGTTTCAAAACACCTGGCAATTATGTTAGTTGAGGGCATCTCCTAAGTTCTTTTTCTTGCGTTTTGGTCCCTGGTTGATGTGTTAACGATTTCGTGAGTTTGGATGGTTATTTCGTGCTTCATTTTGGCATCCATGTATTAAAACTGACTAATTGCAAGATGGTAACGTTAATTTCATGTTAGGTCCATGTTTTATGCTAGAATTACATTTTTGTCCCTATATGCTTGTTTGCCAATTCGAAGTTCGTTTCGTCGTGTTTTTATCCGTTGTGAGTGTTCCTCACCTAGGTTCTAAAAAGAGCATCTATAAAAGATAACTTTAAAAACTTGTTCCTCTTTTAAGGTTGCTAATCAGAGAGAAATCTTCGGGTCTTTCTTCAGTTAGTCCTGTGTGACCACCTCTGGTCGGTCTGGTGGCTAGGCCGGGCTGAGGGTGTTACAAAAACACAAGAGCCCTTCAGAATTAATCCTGAAGTCGGGATTTTTTGATAACTTAGAGACAATGGATTGAAGCTCATGACCTTACTCTTGCAAACCCTTGATTTGTGAAACGATGGTAGACTGAACTAGAAGTTCAGCTACAAGACAATGATGCTTCTGAAGTCGGAAGTGAGCATCAATTGCTCGAGAGGCAGGCAAAGGTTTGCGGCTGAGGGCATCAGCTACAACGTTGGCCTTGCCCGGATGATAATCGATGACAAGTTCGTAATCTTTAAGAAGTTCCATCCATCTTCGTTGTCGTATATTTAACTCTTTTTGGTTCAATAGGTACCTAAGACTTTTATGATCGGTGGAGAGATAACATTTTCCCCGTAGAGATAATGTCTCCAGATTTTCAATGCAAAGACAATTGCAATCAACTCAAGGTCATGAGTAGGGTAATGCAAAGACAATTGCAATCAACTCAAGGTCATGAGTAGGATAATGTCTCCTTTTATGAATCTTCTATAATAGCCAGCAAGACCAAGGAAGCTTCTAACTTCGCCAATATTCTTTGGTAGATGCTAATTTATTGTGGCTTAAATTTTCTTTGGATCCACTTGGATACCCAAAGCCAACACGATATACCCAAGGAAGTTAACTTTAGTGAGCCAAAACTCGCACTTAGAGAGTTTAGCACACAACCGCTTCTCCTGAAGGTTTTGAAGCACAATGTGAGGATGATCTCGATGTTCTGCAACATTCTTGGAATAGATCAATATATCATCTATGAACACCACTACGAATTTATCATGATAAGGTCTAAAGACTCGGTTCACTAAGTCCTTGAAGGCTACTGGTGCATTGATTGGCTCGAATGACATTACTAAGAATTCGTAGTGTCTGTATCTCATACAGAAAGAAGTCTTAGAGATGTCACATTCTCAAACTCCCATTTGATAATAGCCCGGCCTTAAATCGATCTTGGAAATCACGGAGGCATCTCTTAGTTGATCGAATAGGTCGTCCATGCTGGGCAATAGATACATATTCTTGATAATCACCTTGTTTAATTCTCGATGGTCATTACACAGTCTTATCGAACCATGTTTCTTCTTACAAAGAGACTCGAAGCTCCCCAAGGCGAAGAGCTCGGTTGAATGAAGCCTTTGTCATGCAGTTCTTAAATATGAAATTTCGACTCTTTCAACTCAACAGTGGCCATTTGATACGGCACAATGGAAACTGGGGTAGTTCTAGGTTGCACTTCGATGTCGAATTCCACTTCTCAGGTTCGGAGTAAACTTGAAAGTTCGTCGGGAAGACACCAGGGAATTCAAACTAAGTGTCAATATCGCACAATAGGGGTTCATCCTTGGCTTCCAGGGTCAAAGCACGCAATGAAGGGTTCCTGACGTTCATCAAAACAACGCTTTCCTTACCAAGAACTTGAAGGTAAATTTTCCTCTTACTACAATATATCCAAGCTGAGTGTTCACTAAACCAATCTAAGCCTAGTATGACATCAAACTCGATAATCAGTATCACCAATAAATTGGCCGAAAGAGAAATCCCTTGATAAGTTTTACAAGGATTCATAAACACATGGCTTATGATGACACAATAATTCTGATATCAATGCTCAATATAGTTTTACAAGGATTCATTAGTAGCAATACAATGATTTGCTAACCAATACTTAATAAGTTCAGGGTTATCATTTACCTACGCCTCACCAAATCAATATATGGTCTACTCCCACCGTCTCGCCAATTAACCAGTAACACAAACATCCCTCCACCTCGCCACAATAAAGGTTGTAGCCCAAGGACCGTAGTCCACCCGTACTAATGAGCTCATGAATTCTATGGCATGCTAATTGTATGCAATGTCCTTTCGAATCCAAGGTTCAATAACAATATCGATATTTAATAATTCTAATAGTAAAATCAATGATCAATGTCCCAATGCCAACACCAAAAATTAATAGTCATTTTTTGTACCAATAGACAATGTTTCTATGTCAAAGACTCAATGACAATATTAATACTTATATGCAATGACTATACTAATGCCAACTTCAATGTAGAACGTCTATGTCAAGGCTACTAACAATGTCTAATAATCAATATTTCTATGATTTCAATGTCCCAATATTAACAGTGACAATGTCAATAATGCCATGTTCAATGTTCCAATATAGTGAGGACAACCATGACAATAACGATGATGTTATGTCTTATGAGTCATTGACAACAATATCAACGATAACGATGCTATATCTGATATTTAATATGGTAAATTTCCGATACTCGCCAATGAAGCCTCCAAAAAGCTTCGATGTAATGATCATTAGACAAAATGTTAGCCGTGCAAAATTGATATTAAAAAAATCGAGAAGGCACCTAGCTTAATCCCGGGACTCCAACTACAAACACCTTATTTTTTAAAACTCTTAAAAGTCTACAATTCCTTTGCTTCTACTTTTTGTTGGAGACGTCAATTCCCCCCTTTTCCAATACTTGAACTAAATAGAATCGCAAGGAAATTAGTATAATGAATATGATGTCATTAAAATCAATGTCAAAGCTCAAAGGAATTATTAACTACAAAAACCCGTAGGTTAAAGCTTAGACTATAGAGAAGATAGCTTAGGATTCATCAATTCCCATTTGAAATTGGCCAACATCAACCCATGAATTCAAGAAATTTAGGGAGTGTTTCTACTTACCCAACAAAAGGATACGGGATGGGATCATCATATGGAAAACCATAAGTTTTTTAAATTTTTATCAATGGAGGTGCTAGCTTGTAAGCTTGAAGAAGAAAATAATGGTGGTGCTTGCTTCCTGAGCAAAAAGGTGAACTTAAAAGTGAAAGGGTTCGGTGTAACTTCATTTGGTTCTTAGAAGTAAGAGCACCATTCTATATTTAGACTAATAACCCGGTGAAAGCTTTCTTCATGAGTAAGAAAGCTTTTATCAATATTTTAATCATTTTTTTCCTTTATTAATTAACCAACCCAATAATTATGGTTGTCATCTTTTTAAGAAAGACAGACAACTTCACGTGAAATCACCTAAAGCAAAGAGGTGATTCATCTCAAGAACGGGAGAATTACAAGGGTGATCCATTACCTTTTTAACCTTTGCACTATTACCCATATACTTTCAATTTCTATAATTTAGTCACTAGAAAATGTTTCGATATTTTCAATAGGGTGCCAAATCAATAAATCGAATCAATCAGAGTCTAACATCAATGTAATTGTTATAGCGATCAAAGTCAATACAATACTAAGACCTTTCCGATGTAAGATTTCTGATCGTCACAACTCAATTCTGACTAGACCGAATTTCGGGGTGTTACAGACTCTCTTCATCTCGCTCATCTCAATTAAAACCCAACCACTCTTAAAATATTGTGTTTCTAATGTATGCTATCGATTCTCATGAGCGATTCCCACGCCTTCGCGATATTCCTAAAAGTGTGAGTCGGCCAAGCCTGGATTGGGATTCCTTCGACTGATAGCCATGTAAATCTCTTGTCAAATCTCAAGCCCGATGACAATTCTTTCACACTCTCAAACCATTGTAGCAAGATTCTCAAATCTACTTGAACTAACAGATCCCAACATTGTGGTACTTACCAAATATTCAAACAATTACACCTCACTAGTATTTATTTCTTAATATCGAATACATTGTACAATTGGACGGTTCACTTGCCCCAATCATCACTGAACGTACCATGAGCAATCAAACATGTATTCATGCGGTATTTTTCTAATGTTGTTGTAATATCATGAGTGACTAAAGAGTATTTCAGTCATTTTGGAGCTCAAGGGTATATCTGTTATTTTAGTCAATTCAATCATTTAGAGTATTTCTAAGAAAATGGTTCTTAGATATTTATTCAGAAGTTGGGGGAATCTAGGTATTTCACAATCTCAACGGTTAGAAACCTGATTTAAGAATTATCCAAACAGATCGGGAATTTAACAGATTAAATCAGAAGCATTATAAGGTCAAATATGAATTTCTAGGTCATTTCCACTATAAGTGGTATCTGGTCCTTTTTGTACCTCACTGGTATTTTTTTCATTTCTCAACTAGGTATTTCTGGTATCAAACCTTTCAGTAAGAAAACTAATCTGAATTAAAGATTTCGAGGTTTATAGTCTTATTAATTACTTACTGAAGTTGGAAATACCTTCAGGCCATCATGTTCCTTATTCAAGTCATTTGGTCTTAACAAACTTAATATTCTTTTACCGAAAAATAGTACAACTTTAAAACAATCAACGGTAATCATATGACCAATCATATTCACTCATGCATTAACCAATTACCGAGTTTTGTAAAGCATACAATAGGTAGTAAAGTATTACCTCGACTCAGAGCTACATCGGTCGACCCTAGAAACTCCTTTATGATCGCTCTCGAACTCAAATTCGATGTCCCTCAATATCTCAAATACAAGGAATTGAAAACACCTTGAATTAAACGTACTCCAAAATCAGTCCTTAACTCAATTATATTGCTCTTAAACTAAATAATTAAATACATATGCATTCTCGACTTCAAGGTCAAATTCGGAGGCTTTCAAGTTAGAATTTCCCAAAAGAGACTTCAAAAAACAGATTTGACGTCAAAAACCTAAAATATAAACTTTTAGAAGAAGTTGACTTTGTTCAAGGTCAACAATCCATTTTAATGGTCAAAGTCAATGGTTAACGAGGTTGTCTCGGTTCGGGTTAGACAGTTTATTGGGCTTAGATCGAATTGGGTCTAAGCCAAGTCCATTGGGCCTATATGCTGGCCAGTTTCCTAGACCGGTTCAGTGGCAGATTGACTCGATTCTAAGGCCAGACCGATTTCGTCATCAGTCAGACCGGTCCGATTCAAAGACGAACCGACTATAGCGATCGAAAAGCACTTTAGGGGACACGTGTGAGCCATGCACGGCCTCAAACGACCCAAAACTCTCCAGGGCAAGAGCGAACAACGCGAAATTTAAAAAAAATGGAAGGGTTTTGGGCATTTATCGAGCTTGCATATGACAAAAAACACGACCGGAGGGGGAAACCATTTGTTTTCCTCAAGTTTCGGATGAGCCTCAATCAATGATGGAGCGGTGATCACTGGGCATGGTTTTGCTCGCCTTGACACGAGGATTCCGGTGGTGATGGCTGTGTCTCACACCAATGTCGGACGGCGACGGAAACAACAAAAAAAGAGGTTGGGGAATGATTGGCTGAACCCCTAAAAAAATTATTTTTTTCAAATTAATCATAAGGTTGCATTTCAAATGTTTTCCATTTTTGAAAAAATGGATGAATCGTCACCTAAGTTCTTTGTAGTTTCATATCTTTTCAATTTAGGCCATGGTGTATATGTTACATTTAAATGGATTTTTATTTATTTAATGTTTTTTAATTTCAATTTTATTTTTATAGTAAGATTGTTTAAATATATTTTTATTTTATTTAATGAAAATATTTATGAGATGTGATAATAATTTTTTATGTATATTTTTTAATAATTACAATTAAAAAAATATTTACTTATTTTATTTTTATCTATAAATCTATCTGAATCAATATAATTACATTGTTATGGAATTTTTAAAATTCAATATAATACTAAATTAGAAAGTTGAAAATAATTTTGTGAGCTTTTATATAAATATCTATAATTTATGCATCAAGGGTTATAAAACTTTGGTCAATAAACTTGCAACCTCAAGACCGTAAAGCTTGAATCATCCATGGCGTTCATGAAGTGAAGAAGGGGTTTTAAATCTTGAGCGCAAGATTTACACCGGTATGAATTCAACTAACCAACTAATTATGGGTAACTATAACGTATTTACATCAGTATAATTACACGTAAATATAATGTAATTAGACTGATGTAATTTCAACTAACTAAACCAATATCTAACTATAATGTATTACACCGATGTAAGTACAACTAACGAAACTAATATCTAACTATAATGTATTTACATCAGTGTAATTATAGTTAACTAAACTCAACCCACGTGTAAACTAAAATATACATTCTATTATGTTCTTTCCATGCAACTGTGTGAAAATCATTAGTTTGTTTAAGTAATTTTATTAATAATTTGTTAAATAAATATATTATATTTGTATAGAAATAAATATAATACTTATTAAAATTATTTATAATTTAATAATTCAAATTATTTAATATGTTTACCCGATAGAATAACATTATTTTTATATTATATTATATTTCTATTGTTATGAATATTTACCCATGCGGATGTCTATCATGATTAGAATTTTATCTAAGGAGATTGATTTACTTTATCATTAGAAATATTATCTCATTTAATTAGAGTTCAATGTAATATGTACTTCTTATGCCTATAAATAGATGACTTGATGAAGGCATTGTATACACTTCTATGTTTGAGAATAATACAAATCTCCATCTTTCTCTCATCTCTTTGTTCTTCCATTCTTGTTCTTTGTTCTTATTATTGTTCTTTGTTATTTTATTCACAACACGTTATCAGCACGACTCTAATCAACTGAGTTCTTCATTGTTTGAATCCAAAAGGAGTTATTGGAAAGAATTCGATTATAGGATAAACTAAAGATGAGTTTTTTCCTTCTCTCTTCATTCTTTTAAATTACCGATTGTCTTTTTCTTTATATTTTAACTTAATTTTTTTTTGAAAAGTTTGGAAGTATGTTGATTTTATTCGAACATTGGAAAGAGATAAATTTATGGCTTCTCACAAACCAAAAGATGAATCGGCAGAGACGAAGAGGTTGTGTTTGGTGTAAATTACGTGTGTTTTCTCTTGTTCCCAAAAGGATTAATTAGCGGTATGCTTATTCATACTTTTACTTATATGATTATATTTGATATTTTTCATATTATTATTTATGTTATTTTATTTGGTAAAAGTTAGTATTTTTAACCGCGTTTTGAGTTTTACTTGATATGCTTAAATGGCTTGGAAAGAGATATGATATAAAGGGACTATGAGAAGCTATCTCGGTCATATGCTATGCCTCCATTGTCCACGAGAGAAAAATCAATATCGGTAAATTTTAGTTTTATTTTTATTCTTTATATTATTATTTTAAAGTGCGATAAATCATGATGATTTTGAATTTTCAAGAAGATTATTATAAAGTCTATATTTGCTCGAAAGCAATATTTCTTCTTCGTCGAAAAACTCGACCATAGACTTCTCCCAATTTCAAGTTACGAAAATTCGTCTTGATCCAAAAAGTTTTATGGGAGGCATTCCCTAAAGTGAATGCAAAGCATGATGTTTATTCCATGCGATTATCAATGATGGGGCATTCCCTGAAGTGAATGCAAGCATGATGTTTATTCCATGCGATTATTGGAACTATTTCATTCCCTAAAGTGAATGCAAACATGGTAAATCATTATTCAATTAGAGACATAATTTCGATATAATCCAAGTATATTGGCTGGACATCCCGTTCTGCGAGGCTACTGGTCTCAAATGAGGTTTTTAAAGGACCTTGTGGACAGGTTTAACAATGCCGCGTACGATGATTAAATCTTTGTTCTCTGTGATAAGGATATGTGAAAAAGTTTCAAAGGCCCACTGGCTCTACTCCATTCCCTGAAGTGAATGTGAGATTATATTATGGAAGGAATAAAAACCACATTAGAAGTTGTGGTCGTGGTCGAGGCTATGAATATAGACATGAAAAATATGGTCATTTTAAGAATATTTCTACCCACTGTAGTGAGGTTATAAGGATGACAAGAGCGATAGAGGTCATTCTAAAAAAAGTGGAATCTTTTTATTACCAATGTGATGTTATAAACCATTGGTCTCGTACGTTGAAAAATCAAGAACCATTGAATGATAAAGGAAAGAAAATAGAAGCAAATTTTGTTTACGAAACATGACGAAGATGATATTGGTCCAACTTTATTTGGACATTTTTGGTCCAACTCTTTTGGACGTTGTTGATTTTATTATAACTCTCGAAAGGAATAAATCATCTTCTAATTATTCTCATAACTTTGAAGAGAATTATTTATTTATTTTTATTTATTTTACTTTACGTTTATTTATTTTACACACATTAATTATTTACGTTTTATATTTATATTTATATATTATGATATTTATTTATTTTGTTTAACGTGATTACTTGTCAAATACAATCTATGGTGACGATTTATGCTCAACATAAGCATAAGATATATTTTCCCATTTAAATGCAAGGGAATAATGTGAGTACTATATCTCAAAGTACTGAAAAATATTGATGCTCTAGAAGAGCAATAAATTCTTGAGAGAAAGCACATTATGAAAAGTGCAGAATTGCGAATAGTGCAATAATTACCGCTAATGGTAATAATATCGTCACCACTATAAGTGGAAATTTTAAGGGAGCAATATGAGTTCGCAAAATATCCTTTTGGGAATTATAAATAACATATGTTATCAATTGGCATTTGAAATAAGCCAATATGGATATGAGTTCTAGTAGCCAAAAAGTCAGTTGAAAGCTCTAGAAGAGCTATATATTGCTACCAAAAGATAATTTCAATTGAAAGCTCTGAAAGAGCTAAATACATTCCTATTTAAAGGAACAATTTTGATGGTCGTACTAGACATGTACGAGTGAGATTGAATTACATGTTATGGTAAACAAGAAGTTTACAAATTCAGAGATATATACACACATATATATAGTTGGCATGATCGGTTAGACCATCCTGATCAATAATGGTGCAGAAATTATTGAGATTTACATGCACATGTATTAAAAGAACATGTAGTTCTTGTGGTGCTTATTCTCAAAGGAATGGATTAAATTTCACATATTAAACAACATGAAGTTCTTGTGTTGCTTAAAGGAATTGATTAAATTCCACTTACTAAAAGAACTTGAAGTTCTTGTGTTGTTTGTTCTCAAAAGATATAGATGTTCCCACTTACCAAAAGAATTAGAACTTAAAGTTCTTGTACTGAAGTTGAGACTGTATGTCTTGCATATCTGAACGAAATATGGGCCCATATATCAAAAAATGTGGAAAGTTTTATATGATTTTAGTAGATGCATCTACATTGTTTTATCGACTTACAACTAGAAGTTTGTGGGATTGATTCTAAAAAGATTCAGATTATGCAGTTAGACTATTCGTCTTGAAAAGCTAGTGGGTTTATATTTTAGGCTATATCGGTTGTTACAAAGCCTATTGATTATGAAAAATACGGTTTAGAAAATTTTTAATTAGATGCCTCCTATTTAATAGCTAAACTGTGAGAACAAAACATTTATTATTTATATGGTATTTCCATATAGCAACACTTATACGCATCAAGCCAACGAGTTATAATAAACTCTCCATTATGATTTGACTTTTGGTCAGAAGTCATATTTCACATTTTTGAATTTTTGAATGTGCGATATATAGTTGAATTGCTCCTCCATAACGCACAAAATGGGCAAGTAAAAAGGGTTGAGAATATATATTGAGTACGAGTCTCCTTTTATGTTTAAATTCTAAACATTAATTGGAGAATCATTTATTAGATGATTTTTCTCAACATCAGGAGGAGAGAATAATCAGCTGAATAAAGAAGGAAATGAGTTATCATTATCTAGATCCTCAAATATGAACTAAAAGTTCATAAGATAATTCATGTTATTTCATGTAAACTGTCAGGCATATTTACTAACCCAATGAGAGTAATTAAGTCTCATATACCAGCTGAAATGCTCTAAATTTAAATTACATGTTAGAGCAAGGAGATGTAAATCATGCTTGAAGCATGATAGTTGAAATGGTTTCAATGATCAAAATTCTCGTAAATGAACAGTATTATGAGATGGTCATATATAGGAGGCGGGTGCTCCTAAAGAGACCCAAGACATAACTAATAATAAAACTCTTGAAGAGTTTCAGGTACCTAAAATAAAGATTGAAATCTTGAAGAGATCTCGATGAGTTATGTCATTACGAGAATGGAACCAGAAAATTGGAAAGTTGTCGACAACGATTTTACAAACAATTATATTGTTGCGTGTAAAAGAGTCTATCGCAATGGTAGTGCAAGTGTACACGACGCAAGTAGTAAAGTGATACGAAGTATCGGATATCGTCTCCACAGGGATTGGGCTAATAGCTTCACCTTATTTCACTGCACGAAATAAAGAAAATATTTAAGAGAATTGTCACGAAAATAATAAAGTAAACTTAAATAAAAGAGTAGAATTATCAAGATAGAGAGAATGGGCTGGTATTGAATTGCTCAGTAGTGCAGGTATCGCAATGCTTAGGAACTCCAGTTCTGTCGTTGCGCCTGCCGCGGCAGCACCTGTCGCGGCAGCTGTCCGTTGGTCATCGCGGCAGCAGACACACCAACTCAGTACTTCAAGTTTGGCAAGAATCCCAGAATTGCCTTGGCCTATCCCTAGGTCCAAGTCTGTCGATGATCACGTCTTGGATGATACCTCCCGGCGTGAATCGAATGATGAACACCGATGTGTATGAATTCTTCTTTAGCCACTTAACCTTGCCCTATCCCTAGGCACAAGATAGTTCAACTATAAACTAGAGAACTCGCTCTTATTTCTTTCGTATACTTAACTCTCCCGATGCTAAGTAAATGGATAACCTCACAATGCTCTCCCGATGCTCTTGCAAGATTAAATAACCAAAATAAGAGAACTTGAAGTTTATTTTATTAAACTTGGAAAATCCTAAAACAAAACAACCCTTGCAACTACTTTACAAATCAACCCGTGGCCCTATGGGGTTTTTAGAACATATCGACGGCGGGTAAACGGCGGAGGGGTTTGGTTGTCGGTTATGAGGTATTGGATGTCTCCTAGGTTAAAATATATGCCCTTATATAAGCTTTGGGCTCAAGTATTATAAGTTAACAAGGATTACAACTTTAATTAAAAGTAAGATTCTAATAAAGACTTAATCTTCAAGTATCCTCCTTTTCAGCCGCCTTCCTTGTTTCTTGGGATTTCCTCTCCTTGAGCTTTGGCTTGACATATCTTTTGATCCGGGGCTTGGAAAATATATGGTTTTCACACGACAGACGAGCATAATTTTCTCTATCTATCGAGGTCCACTTTGCTTTTCCTCCACTAACTTGATGTCGTCCTCTGCTGTCACGGCAGATTCATGGCAGCATCGTCCTGATCGTCTGCTTGTCTAGTTCAGCTCTTCTGCTTCTCTGCCCTTCGCCCGCCTTCTCCGTCTACTATGGCAGCCACCTGCAAAATCAGCCATCTTTTAGTAGAATCTGTGCCTTTACTATATTTGTGATGTTTTGCTGTAAACTAACCTAAATGCAATGTAATGATGCTTGAATGCAGCAGAAATATGGGTTAAAAAGGGTGTAAATAATAGAACTTTTACACACTCAACACACCCCCAAACTCAAGTTTTTGCTTGCCCTCAAGCAATTAAGACCTAAAAGAAAATGAATATTTTTGTGTTGGCTTTCAAACAGTGAATTGTCCCTTACCCGTCGCTCGTTCTCTGTGACGGCAGCAACCTGTCGGAAAGATTAGGATCTGTCCGGAATCTCACTATAGTCCTCGTGCAGTGTGTGCATGCTTGTGAACAGTTATATGCTAAGACTCTCTTAGTTTCACTAGAATATTCAACTTTTTAACTCGAATTTTTATGCCAAAGTTTATTTTTGAAGACACATTTTCATGCTTCTTTTCTTCTATTTTCAAGCTAAGTTTTACTAGAGCCAGTTTTGGGCACCTCTAGTTAGCTTCCTAGAGCCGGTTTCGGGCACCTCTAGGTTTTTGATTTTCTTTTGCTAAACTTCTTTCCTAGAGCCAGTGTTAGGCACCTCTAGGGGCTATTCAAGTACTAAGCTTCCTATTCTAGTTTGGCTAAAAGAAATCTAAGCAATATAACAGTCACAATGGTGTTTAAGTTTTTCAGAACTATAGAAAGGCTCTAAACTTCTCCTTAAACTGTCCTAAAGATGCTGCCACGACAGAGATGTCATGACAGGTAAGTTTACTTCACAATTTTAAGCCAACAGTTTTTAGTCTTTTCTGATTTTTTTTGAACTTAAATAAAAGACACAGCAATTAATTAAAGGTGTACTAAGACTCCATTAAAATGGAGGGTTGCCGCCCCCAAACTCGAGGGTTGCATTGCCCTTAATGCAAATGACAGAAAAAAAATGAAGGCAGGTACATCACAAAATATAAATAAAGCAGGCAGCAATAAAAAGAAAGTAAAAGACTTAGATTTTAATCGCTGTCTTCACTGCTGCTGCTGACACGAATTTGGCGGCGACTTCTGGGTTGAGGGGCAGGCTGGGCAGGTTGCTCCACGACTTGGATGTTTGAGCTGTTGCCGCTATCCCAAGTGCTGCTGCTGCTGGTGGTGGTGCTGGCCTTGGGCATTAGCTTTCTGTCGGCCATTCGTTTCTGCCTCTTGACAGGCGTGAATTCCTTCTCCAAATTCCTCCGAATAGGAGGTTCTGCCTCGCTGTTAGCCCAGACAGAGGAAGGGGAGAAACCAGCAACATAGGCATCGATGTCATCCGAGGGTTGTCGCTTCGTTCCTCGGGCGGAGGTGTCTGCCGGTGGACTGCTAGCTGCCGTCGGGGCAGGTGATGGGGTGGAAGCAGCAGAATGTGTGTGTGGGGAGGCAGGTGGTGTAGGTGTGTGGACAGGGGTGGGGATGGTGAAATAGTGGGTAGGGAAGGTGGGGAAAACAACATCGGGATAATTTAAAGTATTGGTAATGAAATTTACCGTTGAGTTGGCGAAATCCCTGATGAATGTCATCAGCCCCATCTGTCTGTCTTCCACTCGCTGTATGGCAGCAAGGATCTGAGCAGATTGGTCTGTCGGAGCAGCTGCTGCGGCAGGTTTATGGGCAGGTTCCTCGGATGATTCTGCTGGGGTGGCAGCTGGGTTGAAGGAGGAGAGGGGGGTTGCGACTGTCAGCTCCATGAGGCTGGTAATGTTGTTATCGGTCCAGCCTCGTCCCTTGACCAGTTTATCGGTGGTGGCTTCTGGTACAGCAGCGCAGCGGCAGAGAGATGTGATCATGAATGGTAGGCAGAGGAGGGCGGTTGATCGATTGGTGCAGTCCAAGACACTCTCCCTCATATAGCGGCCCACGTTGATAGGCCGGTTGTTCATGATCGAATGAATGAGGGCTAGCCTCTGCTGGTCCACCGTCGTGTGATAGGAGGACGGCAAGATGCGCTTCTTGATGAAAGCATTCCATAACTTGGCTTCTGGAAGCAGCTGCCCCCTTTTTACAGTGTTGGGGTTCTTCTTGCTCGTATTCCACTCCGTCCCTTCTTCTGTCACCTCTTCCATGACAGCACCGTAGGCAGCAGAGTCGAGGGTGTCCAAAAATTGCTGATGGGCATCGTCGTTGGGACCAAAATAGAGGCTATACATATTATTAATGCGTTCGGCTGTGAATGGCACTTCTGTCCCTCGGACAGTCACTATGGTTGCCGTCCTGCTGTCGATGGCAGCGTAGAACTCCCTCACCAGCGTTTCATTCATTTCAGCTGGTTGCTCTGCAAACTGCTCCCATAGCTGAGCCCTTATCGCCCTTGCGATGAATGGTTTGAGCCCCATGTTCTCTGCCTTTCGGATGTATATGATGCCTCGTTCTTCCCAGAATTCCTTAGTTGCGAAGGACTGCGGGGTGGGTGCTGCATCTGAAGAGGTTGAAGCAGCACTGCGGCGGGTACGTCTGGAAGACATTTTAGTTGCAAGGGTTGTGAAAGTAAAGGAATCAAAGAAAAACGAGAGGGGAGATCAAGTAATAATAAGCAGAAGTGAGGAAAATGAAAATGAAAACGGGGTTTTATAGAGGTAGAGTTGCTGCCCGTTTAATGTTGTAACGGCAGGCGTGAATAACGGGGTGACTGTTGAGTTTTGGCGTGTCTGACGCGTCTGACACGCATTTATGCGTCTGTTACGCGTCTGCCACACGCTTCTGCGTCTGCCGTGACAATCTGTTGACAGCCTGTCTTATCTGTGTCTGCGGCGGCAGCTGGAACGATAGGCTTCAATAATGGGCTCTGTTGGGCTGATAGATGGATGGTGGGCTTGGATCACTTCGCCTTTTCTTCTTGACTCCTTTATTTCCTAAAAACTGAAAATATAAAAACATTATTCAAATAAAATAAACCTTATTTCCTAATAGATAATAAATAATAAAAATAAATAAAAATAAAATTTAGGTTAAATTAGGGATGCCTTGTGGGGCATCTCCTAAAGTAACCACTTCCTGTATTCCTGGGGCTTCAGTCCCCTGATAATGCTTGAGGCGCTGTCCATTGACTTATAATTGGTGCCCGTCTTTTAATGATCGGATAGTGATGGAACCGTGGGGAAAAACTTGTACCACTTGAAACGGGCCAGACCATCTAGACTTTAGCTTTCCTGGGAAGAGTTTCAGTCTAGAATTGAACAACAACACAAGCTGCCCTGGGCAGAACTGTCGTGGCAGCAACTTCCTGTCATGCCACTTCTTAGTTTTCTCCTTGTAAATTCTTGCATTGTCGTAGGCCATTGTCCGTATTTCTTCCATCTCGTTCAGATCTAATAGCCTTTTCTGGCCTGCCTTGTCCAAGTCCATATTCACTGCCTTGATTGCCCAGTATGCTTTGTGCTCTATCTCGACAGGCAGATGACAGGTTTTCCCATAAATCAATCGGTATGGAGACATGCCCAATGGAGTCTTAAAAGCTGTCCTATATGCTCATAATGCATCATTAAGGAGTAAAGACCAATCTTTCCTAGTTGGCTTAACCATTTTCTCAAGAATGTTCTTAACTTCCCTATTAGATATCTCAGCTTGTCCATTGGTCTGTGGGTGGTATGTTGTCGCGATCCTGTGCTTGACACCATATTTCTTCAAGGCAGCAACAATAACCCTATTGTCAAAATGTCTCCCTTCATCGCTGATAATCGCCTTAGGGATGCCAAATGTAGATAAAAATGTTTTTGTGCAAAAACTTTTAGACTGTCTTGGCATCATTCTTTTGAGTGGCGATGGCTTCAACCCACTTAGAGACATAATCCACTGCTAGGAGGATGTATAAATTTCCACATAAAGATGGAAAAGGTCTCATAAAATCAATCCCCCAAACGTCGAAGATCTCGACTTCAAGAATGTTCTGCAGTGGCATCTCGTTTCTCCTCGAGATGTTACCTGTCCGCTGGCACCTGTCACAGTTCTTGTAAAAGTCTTGTGCATCTTTATACAGTGTCGGCCAGTAGAACCCTGACTGCAGCACCTTGGCAACAGTTTTGTTGCCTCCTAAGTGTCCTCCATATTGTGAAGCGTGGCAGTGATGGAGAATGTCTTCTTGCTCTTCTTGTGGTACACACCTCCTTATGACTTGATCTGCACATAGTTTGAAAAGAAGAGGTTCGTCCAAATAATAATGCTTAACATCATTTTGGAACCTCTTCCTAGCTTGATAATTAAGATCAGAAGGAAGTATTCCGCTAACTATAAAATTAACGAAATCAGCATACCAGGGGAGTTCAGAAGACTTACCTGCCGCCATGGCTGTCGCGGCAGCGATTGCGGCAGCAAAGAGCTGCTCATCGGGGAAGGTCTCCAGTATGTTAGTCTTATCTATTGGCAGACTCTGTCCCTTCTCCAACCTTGACAAGTGGTTTGCCACCTGATTTTCTGTCCCTTTTTTGTCCTTGATTTCAAGGTCGAACTCTTGCAATAGCAAGATCCACCGTATCAATCTAGGCTTTGCATCTTTCTTTGCGAACAGATACTTCAGGGCAGAATGGTCTGTATGCACTATTACTTTCGTCCCAAGTATGTAAGAACGAAACTTGTCGATGGAGAACACCACAGCTAATAGCTCCTTTTCTGTGGTGGTGTAGTTCACTTGGGCGTCATTCAATATCTTGCTGGCATAATATATGACATGAAACAGCTTATCTCTGCGCTGCCCAAGTGCTGCCCCGACAGCATAGTCACTAGCATCACACATGATCTCAAATGGCTGTGTCCAGTCTGGTGGCTGTACTATTGGGGCTGTTACTAGTTTTTCCTTCAGAACCTTGAATGCTTCAGTACATTCATCATTAAAGTCAAAGGGTCGGTTCTGCTCTAAAAGATGGCATAGGGGCTTAGTGATTTTTGAGAAATTTGCAATGAATCTCCGATAAAAACCAGCATGCCCTAAAAAACTTCTAATACCCTTGATTGTGGTTGGCGGCGGCAGCTTCTCGATCACTTCAATCTTAGCCCTGTCGACTTCTATCCCACGGCAGCTAATCTTATGGTCGAGGACTATCCCTTCATCCACCATAAAGTGGCATTTTTTCCAATTCAAAACAAGATTTGCTTTTTCACATCCTTCAAGTACCTTTTGAAGATTGCCGAGGCAGCTCTCAAAATCGTCTCCAAAGACGGAAAAATCGTCCATAAATATCTCAAGGAAGTCGTCTACTATATCGGAGAACCATCATGCACCTTTGGAAGGTGGCAGGTACATTACATAGTCCAAACGGCATCCTCCTAAAAGCATACGTTCCGTATGGGCATGTGAAAGTCGTCTTTTCTTGATCCTCCGGTGCAATAGCAATTTGATTGTAACCTGAATAACCATCAAGAAAACAATAGTAAGGTTTTCCCGCTAATCTATCAAGCATTTGATCAATAAAGGGTAAAGGAAAATGGTCCTTTCGGGTAGCTTTGTTGAGCTTCCGATAGTCCATACAAACCCTCCAACCGGTCACAGTCCTGGTTGGGATTAACTCATTGTTCTTATTGGTTACTACGGTCATTCCTCCTTTCTTAGGAACGCATTGCACCGGGCTCACCCATTTGCTGTCGGAGATGGCGTAAATAATACCAGCATCTAACCATTTGATTATCTCTTTACGCACCACCTCCTTCATCGCATGGTTTAGCCGCCTTTGGGCATCAATAGTCGGCTTATGATCTTCCTCTAAGAGGATTTTGTGCATGCATAACGCCGGACTAATGCCTTGTATATCAGCAATCGTCCATCCAATCGTCTTTTTGTGCTGCCTTAGCATGCCGATTAGCTGTCGTTCCTGTTCCTGCGGCAGCTTAGAAGAGATGATTACGGGCAACGTATCATTTGAACCAAGAAAAGCATATTTAAGCTGCCCTGGCAGGGGCTTCAGTTCTAAGGCAGGTGGTTCAACAGTAGATGGCTTTTGGATTAAATGGTTATCCGAAGTATAATTCAAAGGTTCGAATAACTTACCTGGACGATGGCCTAACCAATTTACCTCCTCCTGATCTTCGGTATCAGATGTATTGGATTCAGAGGAGTTGCTGTCGTCGGTGCTGTCGTCAGTGCTGTCGTGACAGTCTTGTAGGTGGTTGTCGCGGCAGTGACCAAATTTAATATCGTGACAGCCCGACCTGATGCAGGGTTGATCAAGGGTAACATCAATGATAGCCTTGCATTCCTCGTCCACATCAGCATGTTTCATCGCTTGGAGAACATTCAACTTAATCTCTTGATCATTCACTCGCATGGTGAGTTCTCCTTTTTCCACATCAATCAGTGATCTTCCCGTGGCTAAGAAAGGTCACCCAAGGATGACTGGTGCGTTTTCGTCTGCCTCACAATCTAAAACAAGAAAGTCAGCAGGAAAAATAAACTTATCAACTCTTACCAGAATATCTTCAATTTTTCCCTCTAGATGAACCTAAGAGCGGTCTGCCAGCTGCAGAGTTACTGTCGTGGGTCGCGCCTTTCCAATACCTAATTTCTGAAAAACAGACTTTGACATTAAATTAACACTAGCACCAAGATCACAAAGTGCCTTACCCACAAATTTATTTCCGATTACGCAAGGTATGATGAAACTCCCCGGATCCTTCTTTTTCTAGGGTGGCTGCCGATGAAGAATACTCATGCAACCTTCTGTCATCTTTACCGTTTCAAACTCCCCAAGTTTAGATTTTTTCGACATAACATCCTTGAGAAATTTAGCATAACCGGGCATCTCCCTAACGGCATCTAACAGTGGAATATTAATATGAACCTGCTTAAAAATATCATAAATCTTTTTAAGTTGAGATTCTTGCTTAGCTTGTTGTATCCGTTGAGGAAAAGGTGGCGGGGGACGATAATCAGCAATACGTCCTTCCCACTGCATACGAATCTGAGGAGGTTTAGGTTCATCAATTTTCTCCTCTGTCGCTTCTGCTGTCGTGACAAGCTCATCGGCAGCAGTCTGTTTATCACCTGTCGAGGCAGCTTCCTCGGCAGGTTTATCAAAGGCAGGTTTTCTTACTGTTTCAGCTTCTTTTTCCGGCCCTAGTAATTTCTTCCCACTCCTAGTAGTAATTGCCTTACACTGCTCATGTGTGGGCTGCCTAGCATTTTCAGTATTGCTAGGGAATCCTCCAGTCTGCCTCGGCTTAATATGTTGGGAAACCTGACCCATTTGTGTCTCCAGAGATTTCAACGTAGCTTCATGATTTGTCATCCTCATCTCCGTTTTATCCATGAAATTCTCTGTTTTCTTGACAAACTGATTCATATTCTCAATATAAGTACCTGTCTGAGACATAAAGGTGGCCAGAGTCTGTTCCAGTATACTGCTCGTGGCAGCTGGTTGCTGCTGTTGCTGCTGCGGCGGCAGTTGTTGTCGCGTCAGCAATCTAGGTCCTCCCTGATTCTGATTGCGTGCTTGAGGATTCAGGGCATTATTAGGATTACTCCAGGAAAATTTGGGATCCTTCCTCCAATTGGGATTATAATTGTTGGAAATATAATTCGGCTTGTAGTTTCCAACATATTTTCCCTCTTCTACTTGTATTGGGCACTCATCCCGACTATGATTTCCCTCACAGATGTCACATACTTCCTCAACAACAAATCCTTGTAAACCATCGTCATTCAATAACCTTTTCATTGCTTTAGTAAGGAATGCTACCTGTGATTTCATAGTGTTGTCGGCCTCATAATCCTTGACAGCAAGTACCCGTTTACCCCCTTTTCTAGTTGTCGGAAACTGCTCCTCATTCTTGGCCAGATTTTTCAAAACTTGCAATGCCTCGTCCGGATCTTTATCCAATAATAGTCCATTTGCTGCAGAATCAATTCGAATACGAGTTTGTAAGTTAGCAGTATTATAAAACTTTGTTACCTGATTCCAGACGGGGAATCCATGCATTGGGTAGTTTCGAAGAAGAGTAGTAAATCTGTCCCAGGCCTCGTGCATCGGCTCGTTATCTTCCTGTTGAAAAGTAGCAATTTCATTACGTAATCGCTCAGATAAATGCGACGGATTAAAACGAGATAAAAATTCACGAGAAAAATCTGCCCAAGTTATAATTGAACCCGGCGTAAGTTTATTCCACCAAGTTTTAGCTCTGTCCCTCAATGAATGGGGAAATAACCAAAGCCTCAGTATCTCCGGATTAACTCCTGGCAGTCTAAACGAACCACAGATCTCTTGGAACGATTTGAGATGCTCCCTAGCATCCTCTGTCACAGCACCACTAAACTGCCCGGCATTGTTGATCATACTAAACATGACAGGTTTAAGCTCGAAGTTATCAACATCAATATCCGGCAGCGTGGTCTCCAGCTCTACATGATCGTTCAACATGTAGTCACGGCAGGACCGTCGTCCATCTGCGGCAGGCGGGTCACCGACAGGCGGTATACCATCACCAGCAGGCGGGTTACGGGCCATCTTCTCTAGCTGTTCCTCAAGGTACTCGTTTCTGGCTAAAAGGTGGCGAAGTTGTTTCTTGAGATTAAATGAACGTTCGATTTCCGGATCTAATGGATACTCAGGATCTTCACCTCTTTTAGATCTGCGCATAAACAAGAAAACCTCGTGAAAAGAAAGAGTTGAAAGCACCAAAGAAAAATAGAAAAATAAAAATAAAAACAAAAATGAAAATGAAAATGAAAAGTGCAATAAAATAAAGGTAGAGTTATGTTGCCAATCCCCGGCAACGGCGCCAAAAACTTGTTGCGTGTAAAAGAGTCTATCGCAATGGTAGTGCAAGTGTACACGACGCAAGTAGTAAAGTGATACGAAGTATCGGATATCGTCTCCACAAGGATTGGGCTAATAGCTTCACCTTATTTCACTGTACGAAATAAAGAAAATATTTAAGAGAATTGTCACGAAAATAATAAAGTAAACTTAAATAAAAGAGTAGAATTATCAAGATAGAGAGAATGGGCTGGTATTGAATTGCTCAGTAGTGCAGGTATCGCAATGCTTAGGAACTCCAGTTCTGTCGTTGCGCCTGCCGCGGCAGCTGTCCGTTGGTCGTCGCGGCAGCAGACACACCAACTCAGTACTTCAAGTTTGGCAAGAATCCCAGAATTGCCTTGGCCTATCCCTAGGTCCAAGTCTGTCGATGATCACGTCTTGGATGATACCTCTCGGCGTGAATCGAAGGATGAACACCGATGTGTATGAATTCTTCTTTAGCCACTTAACCTTGCCCTATCCCTAGGCACAAGATAGTTCAACTATAAACTAGAGAAGTCGCTCTTATTTCTTTCGTATACTTAACTCTCCCGATGCTAAGTAAATGGATAACCTCACAATGCTCTCTCGATGCTCTTGCAAGATATTAATAACCAAAATAAGAGAACTTGAAGTTTATTTTATTGAACTTGGAAAATCCTAAAACAAAACAACCCTTGCAACTACTTTACAAATCAACCTGTGGCCCTAGGGGGTTTTTAGAACATATCGACGGCGGGTAAACGGCGGAGGGGTTTGGTTGTCGGTTATGGGGTATTGGATGTCTCCTAGGTTAAAATATATGCCCTTATATAAGCTTTGGGCTCAAGTATTCTAAGTTAACAAGGATTACAACTTTAATTAAAAGTAAGATTCTAATAAAGACTTAATCTTCAAGTATCCTCCTTTTCAGCCGTCTTCCTTGTTTCTTGGGATTTCCTCTCCTTGAGCTTTGGCTTGACATATCTTTTGATCCGGGGCTTGGAAAAATATATGGTTTTCACACGACAGACGAGCATAATTTTCTCTATCTATCGAGGTCCACTTTGCTTTTCCTCCACTAACTTGCTGTCGTCCTCTGCTGTCACGGCAGATCCATGGCAGCATCGTCCTCATCGTCTGCTTGTCCAGTTCAGCTCTTCTGCTTCTCTGCCCTTCGCCCGCCTTCTCCGTCTACTATGGCAGCCACCTGCAAAATCAGCCATCTTTTAGTAGAATCTGTGCCTTTACTATATTTGTGATGTTTTGCTTTAAACTAACCTAAATGCAATGCAATGATGCTTGAATGCAGCAGAAATATGGGTTAAAAAGGGTGTAAATAATAGAACTTTTACACACTCAACATTTACATAAAATACTTCTATAGAAGTAAAGAAAGAAATTGAGGATTTTGTATAAAATCTATCCAAAAGTATAGATATTGAATTGGCCGATGTTGAAAGACGCTTTGAACTTCGAAAATAGAAGTATTTGGACCAACAGTCCAAACACCTAAAGGTGTAATGCAAGTGAGGCACAAATAAGTAATCGTAAATACGACTTGAACTATGATTTATGAAAAGTTTTAATTACTTCATGGTGGATGCAATTACTTTGGCAGTTATGAAAAATTTTGCATGCATCTAATTATTTGTGGATACATATTTATCCTTGAAGGATTTAAAATGCTAGAAGCATTTGGAAATTTTCGAGGAAATTTATTTAGACATGTCTCATGAATATTTTGGCGCATTTGGTATAATCGTCTTAGTGAATACTAATTGAGAAAATACTATAAGAATGATCAGATTTCCTTATGTATTTAATAAAAGAGTTTGGATCAAGATCCATTATGATAATTTTAGAACTCCTAAAGAGCTTCAAATTGGAAACTCGTGAAGTACTTTCAATACAAGTACTTGAATCTTGACATCAAGTTTATCTCGACCTGAAGATCGAGCATTTTTATATATTTCTTTTTTTCTATGAATAGACATAAGCTGAAAGAATCTTAAAGAAGATTCAATATGAATAGAGCATATCTATTGAGTATCCTAATAGTTGTAAGATTGTTGAATGTGAATAAAGATAATTATATCTTTTCTTGGTCTTGAAGCACTATATATTAGTTGGTCAAAAAATATCTATGAATGTACAAAGATCATTACATTTAGATCTTCAAACATTCGTCGATGCCTCCTCAAATCTTGTAGAAATAATTGTTATGCACAAGGCAAGCCAAAAATGTGTTTGGCTAAGACCATTGACCCAACATATCCAGAAGATATGTGATTTACTTTCACAAGATATGATACAAATGATATCTTGTGTAGAGATAATAGAAGGTGGATACATCATGAAAAATATTACTCCAAAGTTTCATCCCCGCTATCTTTAGAAAATAGTATTCAAGGTTGAATTATGAAGATTCAAAGATCTTTAGTAGTGTTTTCATAAGAGGGAGTAAATACGCGTTGCACTCTTTTTCCCTTGACTGAGGTTTTATCCCAATGGGTTTTCCTGGTAAGGTTTTTAATGAGGCAACATGTTATGCGTATCAAAGATGTGTGTACTCGTTTTCCTTCACTAAAGAATTTTTTTCCCACTGGGTTTTTATCTTAGTAAGGTTTTAACGAGGCACATTATCTACATAGACATCCAATGGGGAGTGTTATGAATATTTATCTATGTGGATGTCTATTATGATTAGACTTTTATCTAAGGAGATTGATTTACTTTATCATTAGGAATATTATCTCATTTAATTAGAGTTCAATGTAATATGTACTTCTTATGCCTATAAATAGATGACTTGATGAAGGCATTACACACACTTCTATATTTTAGAATAATACAAATCTCCCTCTTTCTCTCATCTCTTTGTTCTTCCATTCTTGTTCTTTGTTCTTATTATTGCTCTTTGTTATTTTATTCACAACATCTATATAAATATAATACTTAAGAAAAATATTTAAAAAATTACACTTAATATTTAATTGTATTAATAATATGTTACTGTTGTGAATAAAATAACGAAGAACAACGAACAAGAACAAAAGATCAAAGAGATGAGAGAGAAAGAGAGAGATTTGTATTATTCTCAAATATAGAATTGTATACAATGCCTTCAATGAATCATCTATTTATAGGCATAAGAAGTACATAATACATTAAACTCTAATTCATAGAGATAATATTCCTAATAATAAATAAATCAAACTCCTTTGATAAAGTTCTAATCATGATAGACATCCACATAGATAAACATTCATAACACTCCCCCTTGGATGTCTATGAAGATAACGTGTCTCGTTAAAACCTTACTAAGATAAAAACCCAGTGGGAAAAAAAAATTCTTTAGTGAAGGAAAAAGAGTACACACATCTTTGATACGCGTAACATGTTGCCTCATTAAAAACCTTACCGGGAAAACCCATTGGGACAAAACCTCGGTTAAGGGAAAAAGAGTGCAACGCGTATTTACTCCCCCTCATGCAAACATCACAGAAGATCTTTGAATCTTCATAATTTAATCTTGAATATCATTTTTCTAAAGATCGTGAGGGATGAAACTTTGGAGTAATATGTTCCATGATGTATCCACTTTCAAACTGAGATATACATCTTGCGTTATCTTCACACAAGATAGCTTTTATCATATCTTGTAAAAGTAAATCCACATATCTTTTGGATATGTTGGGTCAATAGTCTTAGCCAAACACATTTTTTTGGCTTGCCTCGTGCATAACAATTATTTCTACGACATTTGAGGAGACATCAACGAATGTTTGAAGATCTAAATGTAATGATCTTTGTATATTCATAGATATTTCTTGACCAACTAATATATAGTGCTTCAAGACCAAGAAAAGATATAATTATCTTTATTCACATCCAACAATCTTACAACTATTAGGATACTCAATAGATATGCTCTATTCATATTGAATCTTCTTTAAGATTCTTTCAGCTTATGTCTATTCATAGACAAAAGAAATATATAAAAATGCTCGATCTTCAGGTCGAGATAAACTTGATGTCAAGATTCAAGTACTTGTATTGAAAGTACTTCATGAGCATCCAATTTGAAGCTCTTTAGGAGTTCTAAAATTATCATAATGGATCTTGATCCAAACTCCTTTATAAAATACATAAGGAAATCTGATCATTCTTATAGTATTTTCTCAATTAGTATTCACTAAGGCGATTATACCAAATGCGCCAAAAATATTCATGAGACATGTCTAAATAAATTTCCTCAGAAATTTCCAAATGCTTATAGCATTTTAGATCCTTCAAGGATAAATATGGATCCACAAATAATTAGACGCATGTAAAATTTTCAAAACTGTCAAAGTAATTGCATCCACCATGAAGTAATTAAAACTTTTCATAAATCATAGTTCAAGTCGTATTTACGACTACTTATTTGTGCCTCACTTGCATTACACCTTTAGGTGCTTGGACTGCTGGTCCAAATACTTCTATTTTAGAAGTTCAAAGCTTCTTTCAACATTGGCCAATTTAATATCTATACTTCTGGATAGATTTTATACAAGATCCTCGATTTCTTTCTTTACTTCTATAGAAGTATTTTATGTAAAATTGTTTGTAAAATTGTTGTCGACAACTTTCCAATTTTCTAGTTCCATTCTCGTAATGACATAACTCATCGAGATCTCTTCAAGATTTCAATCTTTATTTCAGGTACCTGAAACTCTTATAGAGTTTTATTATTTGTTATGTCTTGGGTCTCTTCAGGAGCACCCGCCTCCAATATATGACCATCTCATATTACTTTCTATTTACGAGAATTTTGATCATTGGAACCATTTCTACTACCATGCTTCAGGCATGATTTACATTCTCTCGCTCTAACATGTAATTTAAACTTAGAGCATTTCAGCTGGTATATGAGACTTAATTACTCTCATTGGGTCAGTAAATATGTCTGGCAGTTGACATGTAATAACATGAATTATCTTATGAACTTCTAGTTCATTTATGAGGATCTAGATAATGTAATTTATTTTCCTCTATCCAGCTGATTATTATCTCCCCCTGATGTTGAGAAAAATCATGTCATAAATGATTCTCCAATTAATGTTTAAGAATTTAAACATAAAAGGAGACTCGTACTCAATATATATTCTCAACCCTTTTTATTTACCCATTTTGTGCGTTGTGGTGGAGCAATTAATATCGCACATTCAAAAATCATAAAATGGGAAATGTATGGTTTCTGACCAAAAACCAATCATAACGGAGAGTTTATTATAACTCGTTGGCTTGATGCGTATAAGTGTTGCTATATGGAAACACCATATAAATAATAACTCTTTTGTTCTCATAGTTTAGCTATTAAATAGGAGGCATCCAATTGAAATTTTGCTAAACTATATTTTTCATAAGCAATAGGCTTTGTAACAACTGATATAGCCTAAAACATAAACCCACTAGCTTTTCAAGACGAATAGTCTAACTGCATAATCTGAATCATTTTAAAATCAATCTCACAAACTTCTGGTTGTAAGTCGATAAAACAATGTAGATGCATCTACTAAAATCATATAAAACTTTCCACATTTGTGGATATATGGGCCCATATTTCGTTCAGATATGCAAGACATACAGTCTTAACTTCAGTACAAGAACTTTAAGTTCTAATTCTTTTGGTAAGTGAGATCATCTATATTCTTTGAGAACAAACAACACAAGAACTTCATGTTCTTTTAGTAAGTGGAATTTAATCAATTCCTTTAAGCAACACAAGAACTTCACGTTCTTTAATAAGTGGAATTTAATCCATTCCTTTGAGAATAAGCACCACAAGAACTACAAGTTCTTTTAATACATGTGCATGTAAATTTCAATAATTTCTGCACCATTATTGATCAGGATGGTCTAACCGATCATGCCAACTATATATATGTGTATATATCTCTGAATTTGTAAACTTCTTGTTTACCATAACATGTAATTAAATCTTACTCGTACATGTCTAGTACGACCATCAAAAGTGTTCCTTTAAATAGGAATATATTTAGCTCTTTCGGAGCTTTCAATTGAAATTATCTTTTGGTAGCAATATATAGCTCTTCTAGAGCTTTCAACTGACTTTTTGGCTACCAAAACTTATATCCATATTGGCTTATTTCAAATGTCAATTGATAACATATGTTATCTATAATTTCCAAAGGGATAGTTTGCGAACTCATATTGCTCTCTTTATGACTTTGACGAGTATAACGCACTGTGAATATGGAATAAAGTTCCATTTGATAATAACATATTTGCTCAACCAGAGCCTTTTGTGATATTAGTACTTCCGGATATAGTACTCACATTATTCCCTTGCATTTTAATCGAGAAATGCATAATTCTGCACCTTTCAAAATGTGCTTTGTTTCATTTACTTCAGGTAATGAAAATATGTACTTTGTATCATTCACTTCGAGGAATGAAAAATATAAAATATAGCACATCATATCAAGTCGATTATCTATCAGAGATAAACTTTCAAGTGCTCTTCCGAAGTATTGATATTTTAGTACTTTGAGAAATACTACTCATATTTCCCCTTGCATTTAAATGGGAAAAATATTTCATATGCTTAAGTACAATATGAGTACTTGCATTATCTACTAGGCATAAATAGCCACAATTCTAGGCATAAATAGCCACAATTCATTGTATATTTTATTCCGGAAGTAATCATATTCTTCAAATAATAAATTAACATAAAACGTAAATAAATAATATGTGAAATAAATAAACATAAAGCAAACTAACATAAATAAATAATAAATAAAACGAATTAACATAAAAAAATAAAAAAAAAACAATTATTCATGTTAGAGGTTATAAGGGAAATAAAATAAATGGTAAATTATTCCCTTCAAGGGTTATGAGAAAATTAACTATATCCAATTGAGTTGGACCAATAACGCCATAATTATTTTCGCCATAAACAAATTTTGTTTATATTTTATTTCATTTATCATTCATGATTATGGATAAAGTCCATAATACTTTGGCGTTTGACAAGTACGAAACCAATGGTTTATAACATCACATTGGTAAAAGGATTTCACTTCCTTAGAATGATCTTTATCACTCTTGTCATCCTTATAACTTCGCTACCAGCGGGTAGAAGTATTCTTAAAACGACTATATTTTTCATGTGTATATTCATAGCCTCGACCACGACTACAACTTTTAATGTGATTTTTTATTCCTTCCATAATATTATCTCACATTCACTTCAGGGAATGGAGTAGAGCCAGTGGGCCTTTAAAACCTTTTTCACATATCCTTATTACAGAGAACAAAGATTTAATCCTCGTACGCGGCATTGTTAAACCTGTCCACAAGGTCCTTTAAAAACCTCCTTTGAGACCAGTAGCCTCGCAGAACGGGATGTTCAGCCAATTATACTTGGATTATATCGAAATTATGTCTCTAATTGAATAATGATTTACCATGTTTGCATTCACTTCAGGGAATGAAACAGATCCAATAATCGCATGAAATAAACATCATGCTTGCATTCACTTCAGGGAATGCCCCATCATTGATAATTGCATGGAATAAACATCATGCTTGCATTCACTTCAGGGAATGCCCCATCATTGATAATTGCATGGAATAAACATCATGCTTGCATTCACTTCAGGGAATGCCCCATCATTGATAATTGCATGGAGTAAACATCATGCTTGCATTCACTTCAGGGAATGCCCCATCATTGATAATCGCATGGAATAAACATCATGCTTTGCATTCACTTCAAGGAATGCCTCCCATAAAACTTTTTGGATCAAGAAGAATTTTCGTAACTTGAAATTGGGAGAAGTCTATGGTCGAGTTTTTCGACAAAGAAGAAAAATTGCTTTCGAGCAAATATAGACTTTATAACAATCTTTTTATAGATTGAAATTCACCATGATTTATCGCACATTAAAATCATAATTTAAAGAATAAAAATAAAATCAGAATTTATCGATATTAGTTTTCCTCTCGAGGAAAATGGAGACGTAGCAAATGACCAAAACATCTTCTCATAATGTCGTGTCTCTTTCCAAGTCATTTAAATACATGTAAAACTCAATACATGGTTAAAATATCAATATCATCAAATAAAATATTATAAACACATATTGATCTTAATACAAAGTTTAACCATCGTGTCAAAAATAAACATATATGAAACCATAATAATAAGATCTATATGTATGGGCTGAATTGAATATATTAGAAATCAGAGGATCTATGTCATAATTCTCTCTTAAAAAAAACTAAACCAACAAAGGTGTTTCATTAATGTACAGATCTTTGTTACTAAAAAAACCCTTAAACCTAGAGTACGTATTTTAATGAATTTATATGAAAGACTACCATAGTTCTACGTACATAACTTTGTTATTCATGATTACAAAGTATAGTCAGTAAATCGAACAGGCTTTACATGCATCATCATCAAACTTCATGAATTTACAAATATACAAACACAAATAATAATAATTAAGTATGAAAAGCATAAGCAGTTGAGTACCAAAAATGAAAACCCACAAATACTTTCGCTCAACAAACCTTAATTGATTCCATCGTTCCCTGCTTTAAAAGCCGAGGAGGCAGGTAAGGAAAACAGCGCGACATTATCGACTTTTTCCGCTAATTAACCCTTTTAGGAACAAGAGAAAACACGCGTAATTTACACCAAACGCAACCTCTTCGTCTCTGTCGATTCGTCTTTTGGTTTGTGAGAAGCCACAAATTTATCTTTTTCCAATGTTCGAATAAAATCAAACATACTTCCAAAATTTTCAAAAATTAAAACAAAGTTAAAATATAAAGAGAAAGACGATCGATAACTAAAAAAATAAAGAGAAAAAAAACTTATCTTTGGTTTATTCTATAATCGAATTCTTCCCGGTAACTTCTTTTGAATTATAACGATGAAGACCTCAGTTGATTAGAGTCTCGTGCTGATAACGTGTTGTGAATAAAATAACGAAGAACAACGAACAAGAATAAAAGATCAAAGAGATGAGAGAGAAAGAGGGAGATTTGTATTATTCTCAAATATAGAATTGTATACAATGCCTTCAATGAATCATCTATTTATAGGCATAAGAAGTACATAATACATTAAACTCTAATTCATAGAGATAATATTCCTAATAATAAATAAATCAAACTCCTTTGATAAAGTTCTAATCATGATAGACATCCACATAGATAAACATTCATAACAATTACTTTTTTGTTGCAAAATTTAGATAATTAATGTAAATAGTTTTATAAATAAAGATATGTTTCAATTTAATATTAGAAGTTTAACTTGTTATAAAGAAGATATATCACATGGATAATTTTGTGAAATTTGCTTTCAGGTAATTTTATATTCTCTGATCTAAACATTGTCATCTCACATTCGTGCCAAATAAACCAAACAAAAATATATAACAGTTCTAGTAATATATTGGATATTGTTACATTTTAGTAATATGAGGTATACTTGAGAAAGGCACCCTAAAGGATTTTCATATTTTAGATTTGGGCTACAATGAGCGTTGGTATAATTGGAAAGGGGCACACTGTCGAGGAATAATATTCATGAACAAACGAAACCATCTTGATACATGTTTCTTAAATTTTTCCGTTCACCATTTATAGCATTCTATCAAACCATTGTTCGGTGTTAAGGGCTTGATTTTTTGTTGTGTTTAGCAGCTTAAACGGGCGGTTGTCTTCTATTTTCTCGTCAAATAAGTATTAATTTGGCCTCAACGAATATGTGTATACTATTTTTTTCGTTAAAACAGTCGCTTGCCCACAATTAAATTTTTCAGTTTCTACCAGCAAACGTTCAACCTCAACGATCGTTTACCCACAACAACGAAAAACGAAACCAAGTAAGCCTAAAATCGTCAACCATTTTCTAGGTTTGAAGTAAATTGAACCCTTGAAAAAGATTGTAATAACTTTTATGTTTTTTACAATGGCATATAGATTTTATTAAACACCATAAAAGATATTATAGATATAATGTATCAAAAGAGAGAAAAAAAGGACTAGTCCGTTAAAAATCTGAAACAAAGGTGCAAAGAAAAACAATTTTTTTCACAGAGATTATTATACCCAATGGCGAAGTTTGTTGGGGCCCCGGCCCCTGTTAAAAAATTTATACATTAGATAGATTTTGGTCTAATAATATTTTTGGCCACTGCAAAAATAAATATTTAAATTAAAATATGCAATAATTTATTAAATATTTAACCAAGTAGAGTTGAACCAAAGAATGATGGGTCTGTTTTCTCCAATTTATTAGTGTAATAACAATTTAGGTCTTTATCAGGGTTGTCTCGGACATTTTTCGGACTCCGAGCGAAAATTAAAAAATAGACCCATATAGAGGAAAAACATATTCCATTACTTTGAACAATTAATTTAGTATTTCATTAATAAAGCATAGAAACACGATTAAATTTTGTTAAACTCATTATTTTCATTATTTTGTTATGAAAATTTGAAAGAATTGAACTGTGAGTATGATATGGAGTTTGATTTTGAACAATAAATACAATTTTTTTTAATATTGTAACACTTTTTTTATCGTTAGATTGGAGAAGAATAAGGAGAGAATTAAATTTTGTAGAAAAATTAAATTCAAAGTTTTGAGAAAGAGAATTAAATTTTAATGTTAGATTAATTTATTCATTTGATAAATTAAAAAAAATTAAAAATAAGAATAATTAATTTTTAGGGGCCCGAGGTTGGTTGAGACCCCTAAGCAGTTACTCATGGCGCTCCACCTAATAGTTGCATCAAGTTTTTATAAGTTTAAATATTACACAAATTATACACTGCCTTCTGAATTTCGAGTTTAAATATTTAATAAATCGTTATATTTTTAAATTCAATATTTCGGCTCTGCCCAATATTTAATCATTGCTCCGCCCCTGAGCATACCATCAAAACCCAGAAACATTCATGAATATCCTTGTCTCTAACCAAACGAGACGCTTTACGAATGAAAAATGAGTTGTGAGCGAACCAAACTATCAGGTAGATTGCTCCGCCACACAGTGTTGATTACATCGGATGACAAATCATCAAACAAATGAAGATCAATCTTTTCTACGACTACCGACAGAATCAAATCAAAAAGTTAGCGACGTGAAGATCTCTATACGAGCATCAAACGACCGCTAAGGAATGTTGGAATCGTGTCAAACAATAGAAGAAACGAACCACAAAAGCTAATGAAAAGCATGCCACATAGGCAGAGGAAACACGTGCCACAATAGTAAATTTTTTTTATTAAAATTAAAAAAATAAAATCTGAAAGAACAAAAAAAATAATAAACGCCGATGATCGACAATAATATTAAAATTGATTAATGCCACCGTTAAACAATAAAGATATAAAAAAAACTTGGAGCGATAAAACTAGGTTTCAAAAAAAAGTTCTTAACAAACTTCATAATTCTAAAAACATATCATAACGTGAGAGATAAAAAAAAAAAAAAGTCATTTGACCTAAAATGTCCTTGTTTCAAAGTTTCTTGGGTATGAGCAAAATCAGTGCAAACATTTAAACTTGTTAGGATTTTTTTAAGTTTTCTAATTGTATTTTGTTTTCTTTAGGAGAGCATGTTTACTTTTTGTGTTAAAAACTTTAAGGGGATTTGTAAGGTTATACATCATCCTTAAAGGCTAATTAAATTAGCGAATTTGTAAAAATTTTAATATGAAAAATTAAGATAGTGGAGATATATTATATTGAGAAAGTTGAACCATTTTGAATAACTTATATCAGATTTTGTAAAAGTTTTCACCAAAACATTAAAACAACCAATTTACTCCCTTTTTGATCATCTTCTTTTGATTGATATCAACATAATAAAATTCCAATAAAAAGCAAATCAAAACTGAACTTTTGAATTGAAACCGAATGGATTGCCAAATGTATTCAAACGGAACTGAACCAAATTCACTTCATTGGTTTTAATATATATATATATGAGATCAAGTTACATGGTGTAAAACTCATTTAATTTTATACTAATTTAGGACCACTGGATAAGAGAAATGGATGGATGAGATTAACAGTAAAAATGTGAAGATTATCACTTGGAAAAAAAAGATAAGTAAATAATCTGAGCCATTAATTACTATCATCTAACGGTCTAAAAACTGTATAAAAGTAATTGAATTTTAGACAGTGTAAGTTGATCCTACCCCATATATATATATATAGTATTTGAAATTGTTTATAAAAACAAGACTACTCCAATTAAAATAAAATTTGATTAAGTTAAAATTATTAAGATTTTCGGTAAAAAAAAATTGAATTGAACCAAAACCAAATAAACTTTATTAAAACTATGTTTTGTAATGCATACAATAGATCTACGAAAAAATGCAAAAAGATTATTTTTTACAACAATGATTTCGGTGGAATTATAAAGAATTTATTCATAAATTCTGTTAACCATGGATTCAATCCTTAAAAATGAAAATTTTAGCTGCCTATTTAAAGTTTATATTAAGAATAAAAAAAACAAATATTATTATAATGGCTAATTATAGTTTGAAGTGTAATTTAATAATTTCTAATTGAATTAGTATATGATTAACTCATGAAACAAAGCTCCAAGATTTTAATATTAGTATAAATTCAAACTGAAATCAATCCAATTTAAAAACAAAAAACAAAAAAATAGCTAAAATGACATTACAGTTCAAATCGGTTTTTTATTTTGCTCGGTTGTTTTCCGAATTCCATAAAAAATATCTTTATTCAACAGGAAGTTTAGACATTCATTTCTGTGAACCTTTTAGTTTGAATTGAAGATCATTATTTGGAAAAGTTGTCTATCAGCTTCAGACCATTTACCAAAGAGGAGAGGAAATGTTCAAATTACATGAGCTTCATTCTTAAGCTTGTCGATCAGTTCATCTACGGACGAAAGGATCACTCCGGCTTTCCTCTTGGGCGGTTCGGTGACTTGAACAACCTCTAAATCAGATTTGACATCGACATTCAACTCTTCTGGAGTAATCTTCTTTATCGGCTTTGATTTCGCTTTCATTATGTTGGGAAGTGTTGCATATCTAGGCTGGTTCAGTCTTAAATCAGTGCTGCAAATGACAGAAAGTGCATATTCACAACTTGAAATGAAAATGGCGGAAGACTGACTATTATCTATTGTATAGAGTATCCATGTCTGACACATACAAACATGATATGGGCTTATGGAGGTATGAGCCTCCAAAGATATACAAAAACTTGAAGAAAAAAATGAACATTCCCGCATATTCGTATTCGAGAGCTACCTATGAGTCTGGCTAACATAGGGTAGACAAGGGTACGAGGTTATAACCTTCTAAAAATATGGAGAATAAAAAGACCAACATACTTACCTTTGAGTCCGGATAACACAGGTACGGATACAGTTGAAATGAAAGTATATGTTCTAAGGAGAGCAATCAAAAGTGTCAACCTAGGCCATGATGGGCATTTTGAGTGTTGACTTTTTGCAGGATTCCCATTTCTTTTCTTTTTAAGGCTGATGCATCCTACACGACTTTATTACTTGAATTTGAGTGGGAGTGTATAGATTCAAAAGTATCCAAAATACTCATTTTTTATAAGTTTTTTCATGTATTTGGAGGATCATTTAAAGGTCACATCCTCATTACCCATGTCAAAATGTATTGAACATGGGTGTTAGACTCGTGTACTTCAAGCAATATGAAGAGTCCCAAGAACATCGGAGCACGCATAAAAGATCATAATAAAGATTACCACAATCGGACCTTGAATTTTTGAGATCATGCTTGCAAACTTATCAAAGACCTTCAAGAAAGAAGGCATCCACCAACCCATGTGTTGGACATATACCCATATCCAACACTCGCCCCCAAGCTTGAGTAAATAGTAAAACCAATTTGTATCTCACAACAATATAAACACTTAACATGCTTACTTTCACCAATTAACAAATTTTGGTATAAACAATGATTTTGCATCAGATGCAACCTCTAGATGGCACATTTCCAATGTTCATTCCGTCATTAGAGCAGCTTTAACGTGCCAAACACAAATAACAGACTACAGATAAGTGGTTACTTAAAATGAACACGAAAAGTTGACCAGATTAGGTACTTACGTTATCACAGCAGGCAAGTCTAAACAGAGTGTTTCAAGACCACCATCCACCTCTCTATCAACGGTTGCCACCTGTTTCTCCTTGTCCAACACAACCTAGTAAAATGCACCAGTCAGGATTACAGATGCATAGGACATGCAACCATACATATTCTATACCTATGTTGCTCCAACTCTTTATTTATTAATTTGTTTTAGATAACCCGTATTTCTCTAATATTTGGATGTGAAATTGAATATGGAGATACAATCCTCTAAAGACCCTCCAAAATACCTGAAACTCTTGGAAAAAATTGAAAATAATGTGTCGGACAACCACACCTGAGCCCAAGTAACATGGATACAATTACAAAAGGTAAAGAACACAAACTGCAGCAAAATGAGAGTGTTACTTGCATGAATTTCATCCCAAATTTAATCAATACTTTCTTTTAAGTAAATACTAATGCAAATTTACAGCACTTTCACCTTGAAATCTAATACCACTAACAATCAATCTCAAAACTTCCTCCTTTGATATTTGGTCAGCTCTAGCTTATTTTTCTTGGACTCAAGTGTGAGTATTGGATATGGATGTATGTCGAACACCGGTTATATTCAATTTTTTTCAAGTTTCTCCAAGTACTTGGAGGATCATATCACATATCTGGATACATGTTAAACATAGGCGCTTCAAGAGAAAAAAGAAGAACCAGACACGGGTTTTAGCTTTTAATTAAACAAAATACAACTTTACATCCAAGAACAAGTATATTGGCTATGCTAAAGCTTTATATGAGTTATGAAGACAAATGTTATGAACCAAAAGAAAAGATAAGCACAAAGCAGTAGAAGAGTAGTTCCTAAATAAGTTGACTGTCGAACTGACCTTTGAAGCAAATGTTCCTTGAGGCCATCCGAGCAGCCCAGCTATCATTTGCCCTGTCTGATTACAGTCGTCATCAATTGCCTACACAGAATCAGGATAATAAGAATTGGTGATTTTATAAGTTCTGCAGAACAAAGGGGTAGAAGAAGAAGAAGAATGAAGCCAGATACATTTGAAAACAATAAAAATACAATGGAAGAATACATATTGAAAATCAGGTAAATTTAACAGCACCATATTCATTGAAGGCTCAAACTTGGAGAAAAACTTCCCCATGATACTCTCTTGTCAATGAAATAGAAACCTAACCATGCCTCTTTTCAAGTAAGAAAACTTTGAAAAATGTAGAATAGCTAAATGTGATGATCATAAGAAGTAATTCGTAATCTTTTCTGGAGAAAAACTCGATCAGATAAGACCATTTTGAATACTTAACTGAGCTTATGACCAGACTTATCAGGAGGCAAAAGAGCAATACTATAAAACAGGAAACATGATTCGTATTCAGTTTACTCCATGTTCTCTCATATGAAGGGATATGTTAACTGTATGTGTTTTTTATTAAAAAAATGTAAATGCATTATTTTCTGTGAATTCAATAAAAAAAAATTAATCCTTAATCAATTCCTGCACTGGTTATCCGGATCCAGACCCATCATTTGAAATAGGAAAATAACCATCTAAATCTATGTTACTCAGACTCGGGTGTGAATGTAGGAGATGGGTAAGTACACAACTCAAGTATGGTTACATTTTTCAATGTATTTGGAGGCTCCTTGGAGGTCATATTTCCATATAAATGTTTTGGACACAAGTGTTAGATACAAGTAAGAAAATAAAAAGCCCAAGCAACATAATCCTTGTTCTTCAAGAAACTGCTCATACACCGCAAACCTATGTTACCCTGACTCTTCATTTTTCCCAAGTATGTGTCTGATCTATTTTGGACATGGGTGGATACGATCCTCCAAAGACTGCCAAAATACATGAAAAGCCTTTAAAAAGTTAAACAAATCCTTATTGCACATATACTAGTATTTGACACGCACACTCGAGTTCAACTAATATAGCCATCCCTGCATTCCAGAATCTCTACATTAAAGATTAAACAAAAACCTTCATTTGCATAATCAATCATCACTTTCTTACAGCTCAATTCTAATACAAAATGGACAACTACAGTGTCGTATAAACCATTTATTCAAAACACTTAGAAGAGCATAACTTTGTCCCAATTATAAAACAATCCAAAGTAACCAACACCATCATGTTACATTGCACCAACTCTATTTTTCTTTTACTAGTTGTTACTGGCACTAGAGTCCGACACATTTTTGGACATGAGTTCGAGGACATGACTCTCCAAGGATCCTCCATGGAAAAACTTGTAAAAAAATAAACATACTCGTACTGGATACATATCTATATCAAACTCTCACATTTGAATCCGAGTACATGGCCATTAAATTACGCACGAAACCAAACATTTCAGAATCTACAAGAAAAAAGCGTCATTAAAAACAATAACAACAAAGGGGTAAACAAACTTTCCCCTAAATATAAAAAATCCCAAGTAACCACCACCTTTGAACTACACACAAAACCAAACATCTCAGAATATTTAAGCAAAAACATCCTTAAATACAATGACAACTAGGGAAAACAAGCTTTCCCCCAAATATAAAACAGTGAAAACTAAGATGAAAACCAAACCTGCTTTCCAAGAATGAGCAACCCAGGATTCTCAACCTCAACAAGCTTCTTTAAAAGCTTAGCAACAGTGAGAGGAACCAAATCACGAGAAGCCTCGACATGGATCGCTCTATCAGCACCCATAGCCAGACCCGTCCGAAGCGTATCGACGCAGTTCGAAGGTCCCATGGAAACCGCAACGACCTCCTTAGCCAATCCAGATTCCTTGATTTTCAAAGCCTCTTCTAAAGCTATCTCGCAAAAAGGATTCATTGACATCTTCACATTCTGGGTTTCAACCCCACTCTACCAAAAGAAGAAGAAGAAGAAAAACCCATTTTGTAGAAATTGTAATGAATCGATTGGAGGTTTAAAACATTGGGTTTCCGCTGTTTTTACCTTATCGGGTTTGACTCTGATCTTAACGGCGTAATCCACGACTCGCTTTACGGCTACCATTATCTTCATCGCTGGCACTTCCTTCTCTCACGTCTTACAGTTGCTTCGGTCTTTGAGCCTTGGCAATGGAAGTTGAGACGTAGAGAACTAAAATATTGATTTGTGGCTGTTAAAATAATTGGTATAATTATAAATTTGGTCCCCTTTATCTATACAATCTATTAATTTGATCTAATTTTAATCTAATAAAAATTTATTTATTTTAATAAGGTGGTGACACGTGTCACAACCTTATTGGGAATTTTAATTATTTTTATTTAACTAAATTAATTAATTTTCTCCCTCCAATCAGGTGGTGACACGTGTCACCCTGATTGAAGTAGGAAAAATGAAAATCAAAGAAATGCCCTTAGTAGGAATTAAACCTGGGACCTTGGGGGAGTAGTGCGCGAGTTTACCACTGAACCAAAGATATAATTGTGACATATAATACTAATAATAGTATATGTGTTATACGATTGGAGAAAAAACAACTAACAATACACTGAGCTAACAACAGTAGCGTTTCGTACTTACACATCTTTTAAGTTTGCACTAGCAGAAGCATGTGATGTTGCTGCCTTCACAGACCCCATTGACGCAAAAGCACTCTTGGTAGCAGTCTCTCCTTGAGCAAGCTTAATCGAACTAGTTTTTAATGCAGAAGGTTGTGTTACTGAACTCTTTACGGCAACCTCGGATGATCTAGAATGCTTGCTTCAACAGTGAGAAACTTTCGGAAGTCGAGGCCTTGCAGACCATGGAACAGCTTGATTTGAGCCAGACTTGGCGTCCATCTCAGCCTCAACTCTTTTTTTGCATGTAGAATATAGAAATACAGAAAAAGATTTGTACAGAGGAAAAAAATATTATTTTTTCACAAGCTTTAAATGTGTTGACGTTTGGGTTTGGATCTCTTTACATGAGTAAAAGATGGTGCATGTGTGGCAAAATATGATATGAGCTTTGCATCTTTTTCTGTACAAATAAAATAGAAAATAAAGGATAGGATTTAGGGATGAATCTATGGTTTATATAAGATGTGCAAACACGAAAGTATTGTTAGTTTTTCTTTTTCCAATCGTATAACACATATACTATTATTAATATTGTACATCACAATTATATCTTTGGTTCAGTGGTTAACTCGCGCGCTACTCCCCCAAGGTCCCAGGTTTGATTCCTACCAAGGGCATTTCTTTAATTTTATTTTTCCTACTCCAATAAGGCGGTGACTATTAGATTAAAATTAGGATCAAATTGATAGATTGTATAGATAAAAGGGACTAAATTTGTAATTATACCAATTTTTTTAATAATCTCGTCAACTTTTCCGTTTTTTTAACGGCAGGTGGCTACATTGGAACCAATTAAATAATTATGTGGTATATTTAACACAATTGAAAATATAGTGGTCAAATCGACACCAACCCCATAGTTCGGTGGTCATTAGTATAGTTTACCCTATTAAAAAAGATAATTAAATTTTGTTTTTTAATAAAATGGTAATAGAATTTTGTTATATAAAAATAATTAAAAAGATAATTAAAAAAATACTTTTGTTATAAAATTTTTGTATAACAATACATTTGATTATTTATATTTACACATTCAATCAATTTAGTCATAATTAAAAAAAAATTATTAAATTTATCTATCATTATTTACATATTACTTCAATTTAGGCCTTAAAGTAAAATTTGAAAGATGTTCCACTACCAAGTATAGATGTCACGCCAACTCCTCTTTCCAAGCATTCATCTGTTTGTGGTTCTAAAGATGTGGTCGGGTTAGAGTTTTTGGTGACTCAAGAATCAAGATTGAAGCTTGGGAGTTATGTCAGTTCTTTCCGGGTTAATTTGGGTCTATCTGTGTTGATACCAGAGAGATCACACATCAAAATACAAGTTTGTTTTCATAGGTAAGTCTGGACTCTCAAGTCTCAATCTAATATTGTTTGTACTTTATGTTTTTCTTGCAATAGAAAAGAACCCATATGCAATCCATGATTCATGAACACACTTCAAAGTGTTTCTGGTCCTGACTCATAAATTATTGCAGGAATGCTTCAAAGTGTGGGGATGGTGATTGGAAGGCATCGCAAAATGGTGTATGGTACACTATCATGTCCCCTTATGATTGGAAGTTCATTTGGGATGTGTCACAGTTTCTGTTGAAGAACGTATTTTTAAAAGAAAATATTTTCCTTTCTGTGCTGATTCTTAATAATTTGTTAGTTTTAGCCTTGATTGCAGATTTTCAGCTTATTTCTCTAGCTTTAGGATTTATTTTGTTGTTCTACTTGTTGGCACTATTTATCAGTAAGTGGATTCCATTTTACTACAGCAGTTCAATGGCGATTGGCGTTTTTCTTGTCATTATAATCCTTCTATTTCAGGTATTTTGCTTTTCATCCACAATTTTTTGTATCTTTTCAACAAAACCTACTTACTTTTCCTTATTTCCCTAATTTCAGTAAGTGGGTTCCTTTTTTTTTGCATGTTATTTATTTATGGCCCCCTTTCCTCATTGTTCATTGAAGGAAGTAAATTAGTTTATGATTTACGCAAACATGAATATTATTTTATAAGGACTTGTTTGTAGTTATTGTCTTCCTTTTTCCTTTATAAAGATTATGTTATTTCTAAGTTAATCAAGTTTTATTTTCTCCCTGTTACAGGCTTCTATATTTGTATTGCTCGGAAATGCCCTCTTAGGAGCTTCTTTGGGATACTGGATTGTAAGAAAATTTGTCACCTTAAAAAACATGTAAATAACAAGGGTTAAATTTAGTGAATTTTTTTGAATTAGAATTAAATTAATTGAATGTGCAAATAAGAATGATTAAATGTGCTATTATACAAAGTTTATAACATAACATTAAGTACTTAACGAGGTTTAACGTCCCAGTTACCATTTTGTTTCAAAATATAAAATTTAATTGCCATTTTGTAACATTTGAAAGTTTAGTTACCGTTTTATTTTTTAAAAAAAAGTTCAATCACCGTTTGTAAACTTTACCCTTAAATTATTTTCATAATGGTATTTTGGGTAATGAGTATTTAAAAAATAAGAAATAAATATTTTTTTAACATTAACAACTAAATTTTATTAAAAAGCAAAGAGATTTATCATAAATATAATGCACGTCCATTAAAATTTATACAAAAATAAAATATGAAATTTAGTAGTGCAAAGAAAAGTAAATTCTTCCTTTGACATTGGCGTACATCGTTAAAGAATTCATGAATTTTATTTGTCTCTATCCAAATGAGACGCTTTACGAGGTAAAAAAGAGTGATGAAAAAACCAAACTATCATACAGATTTTTCCGCTACAATTTTTTTATTACATCAACAAATAACCACCAAAGGAGATCAAACTTTATACGACCACCAATAAACCCAAATCGAAAAAGCAAGAGTCACGAGGATCTATGTACGAGCAATAAACGTCTGTTAAGGTATATGAAAACTGTGTCAAACGATAGAGAAAACGTACTACAAAAGTAAAGGAAAACGTGTCACAAAGATAGAGAGCAAAGAATGGAGCCGTTTAATCTAGTGCCCCTATCTTTTTATTTAGCGCCACATGTTTTTTCCCTTTAATTTTTTGGGTAAACTATACAGGTGACCACCGAACTATAGGGTCGTTCATATTTTCACCATCAAACTAAGGAACTTGTCAATCAGACCATCAAACTTTTAAAATAGGAGCACTTTAAAAGTCTGATTGTCTAATTGACAAGTTCCTTAGTTGGATGGTCAAAATAGGAACGACCCCATAATTCGATGGTCACTTATGTAGTTTATCCAAAAAAAATTTAAAAAAAACATGTGGCGCTAAATAAGAAGAGAGAGACATTAGATTAAACGGCTCCATTAATTTGATGCTTCAATTAAAGTTTTACGTAATATTATGTTATCTACGATGAATTCAATTTGTCATTTTTTATCATCCGTATACGAATTTTTTTTGTATACCTATTGGGTCATTTACCCGCCTGATATATTAGTTTTAAAAACGTGCTTAAGGCGCTAAGCGCAGTTGGGCGACTGAAAAACACCTCATAAGGCTAAGGCGAGACGACATACGGTGGGCGACGACAAGCACGCGCTTTTGGCGCTTTTTAATGGGTGAAAGTTGTTGCGCTTTATGACTTTTAAGATTTGGAAGAACAAAAGTCAAGTGTGTTCTTTTGAGTTGAAGAAGAAGAATAAATGTGTTGGTTTTTGGCTTGGAGGAATGAACTAGTCGTTCACATTACTATCATTAATTATGTTTTAAAGGTTGTGTTGGTGGGATTCTAAGATTTCCATGCTTTATTGTTTTAATTCTATTTCCTTCACATATTATAAATTAAAAAGTGTATAAGCTCTTTGTTTAAAATAAATCTGAGTTTTTTTTTTACATTGTCTTTTTATTAGGATTTGTTATTATTATTTAAATTTTATGAAAATTATATTATTAATTTTGTTACACAAATACTTATTCTGGACCAAGAAATTAATTTTGATATAAATTAATATAATAAAATGAAGGACTCTACTCTCTTGATCTTTAAGCTTGCATGTCTATCCTCTTTTTTCTTTCAAGTGCACGTGGCTTGTATTTATAGTTTGAAATCAAACACTAGCCGTTGGGGACTTTAATTCCAACCATAAATGTATTTCTGCAACCTTGGGTATCAGTACTCGAAAGTGGGTACCGGTACCTGCCAAAATAAGAAGAAGCCATTGCACATAAATGCAAAGCATACATGTACACGAAACATCCATATCGGTACGGTACTTTGGGTATCGGTATGGAGGCTTCTGTATCAGTGCGCAAAATACTATTTGGAAATCAAAATGCTTTTACATATTGGTACGAGGAAAGACTGTACTGGTACGAGTAGTCAATTTTTAACTTTTAAGACATTTTAAAATTTTGTTCAAGTTAACAGCTAGTTTTTTCATTCCACGCTATAAATACAAGTCGAGGACACTTGAAGAAGAAGAGGATGAACATTCAAGCTTGAAGATCAAAAAAGCAGAGTTCTTCATTATCTATTTTGTAATCTCTTGTAATTTTGTCTAATTCTAGTGAGCCAAAAAGTGTAAACACCCACCTAGAGAGGTATTTTGATTACAAATGTCAAGACCTCACAATTGAGGGATAAGTTGTAGTTGATCCTTATAAAAACTAGAGAGAGGGTTTTATCTTAGCCCATGAAAAAATAGGGATGTAAAGGTTAACCCTTTTAGCTTATAAAAAGGAAGAATTCATTGTCAGTGAATTGAGAAATCCTTAGTGTGGATACTAAAGAAGTGGATGTAGACCTTGGTTAGAAGGTAGAACCACTCTAAAATCAATCGTGTCAAAATGTCCATCTTTTTCGGGTTTTTGTTTTCTCAAATTCAAAGAAACCTCTACACCCTTCATTGGAGCTAATTTCAGTTGAAGACATCGAGCCTTTCAATTGGTATCAGAGCGAGACTCAAATCGACGATCTAACAACCTTTGAGGAGATCCTAGGAGTGCTTTATCTTATCTCTACATTCAACCGACCTTGAAGAGCTATTTTATTCAACATCAAGCTCAAGGATTCAAAGATGAATCATCAATCCTCCTCTCATTTGCAAAGGTGGCATGCTCACATATTAATGATGTGTAACCTCTAAACTTAATCTATCCGATTATATAATTCAGTTACTTATTTTTAATTAATTTTTGAATGTTTATGCAATTTTGATTGTTAAAACCATTTTAATGCATAACATTCTTTGAAGCTTTGTGCATATGTATTTTAAATTTGTTTTATTCATATTAATGCATAAAGCTTTCTAAAAAGTCTTGGAGAAATTGAATTTCATGTGGTTTTAAATCTTTTAACCATATGTTGAAATTCAATGATTTTTCTTAAGTGTCAAAATGTTTTAAGCTAAATTAAAAAAGGGAATGCACTTATTAAGAGGAAGTTTTTATTTTTCAAAAGAATCAACATACTCTCTATGGTTATTTTTTAACCTTAAAGATTGAAATTATTTTTGATATAACAAAAAGAGAGAGATATATGTTTGAAAAAATAATAATTTCAAAAATAGGGAGCTTAAATATTTTTTTAAAATATTCTATTTTTCTAAAATTATTTTTCTAAGGGGGAAGTTTCAAAAACAATTTTTCAAATGGCTTCGATATATCAAAAGGGGATATTGTTGAGTATTTATTTTGATATAACTCAATGAAAAATGTTTTTAGACTTGAACAAATATTGCAAAATTAATTCAAGGTCCATTCAACTTGAAAAATACATTTGAAAATATTTTTAACTCGATTTTTTAAATGTCTTAAAAGACAAAAATTGACTACTCGTACCAATATGGTCTTTCCTCGTACCGATACGCAAAAGAATTTTGATTTTCAGAGAGCACTTCGCGTACCGATACGAAAGCCTCTGTACCGGTACCCAAAGTGTCGTACTGATACAATTGTATTCTGTATCGGTACACTCTGCATTTATGTGCACTGACTCTTTCTTGTTTTGGCAGGTACCGATACTCACTTTCGAGTACCGATACCCAATGTTGCATAAATGCATTTATGCCTCGAATTAAAGTCCCCAATGGCTAATTTTTAACGGTTAGTTTTTTATTCTATACTATAAATACAAGCTAAGGACCCTTGAAGAAGAAGAGGATGGACATCCATGTTTAAAGATCAAGAGAGTATAATTTTATTGTCTATTTCTTGTAATCTCTTGCATTTTTTAGTCAAATCCTAGTGAGCTAAAAAGTGTAAACACCCACCTAGAGAAATCATTGTGAAAAGATAGAGATGTAAAGGTTAGTCCTTTAGCCTATAAAAAAGGAAGAATTCATTGTCAGTGAATTGGGAAATCCTTAGTGTGGATGCTAAGGTAGTGGATATAGACTTTGGTTAGAAGGTCGAATCACTCTAAAATCGAATGTGTCAAATTGTCATTCCTTTTTTCGATTTTTTTGTTTTCCCAATTTCAAAAGAAATCTCTACACCTTTCATAGGGCTAATTTCGGTTGAAGACATCGAGCCTTTTCAATTGGTATCAAAGCATTTTTAAAATACTCTCGAGAATTTTTTTAAAATGACTTAAAAATAAAAAAATGATTGTTTGTACCAGTATAGTTAGTTTAAATAAAATATTAAACTTACATATTTAAATAATCTAAATTTATTAATATTTTCATATATTTATTTTTAGTAGTTTTGAAATTTACATTTAATTGAATTATTTTGATATTTTAGCATCTATAATATAATTATCAAGTTTTTAAGTACAAAATATGTTATAGGGTTAATTTATAAATTTTTAGGATAAAGAGTGTGCCTCACCTACGAAAGGCGAGCGCCTTTGCCTAGCGTCTTGGCTCCAACGACCATTTGCGCCCAACGCCCTTTAAAACTAATCTTGATATGACAGTTTAGGTAAAAAAAACTCTTTAAATTATGTGCTCAATAAATTGTTGATATTACTCTTAATAAATTTTGATATCAACATCACCACAAATTCAACGATGATAAGCCACATCGAAAATAGACTCCATCGAGTGAGTCTAAAAAGAAACCACGAATATAAGGCAGTAGATTTTTAACCATTAGATTAGACTTTATATGAAAAAATAAACTGTAACCCCCTCGTCCCGGTCTGGCCGGATGCCCGGTCCGAGTGAGCCACACGGGGAAAACTGAGTGAAACCCCTTAAGGATTCCCCCTCGGTTAGCAACCCTATTTTTTCTCATTTTAATCTTGTCTAGAGGAGTATTAAATCCTAAGTGATCATACAACGGAATAACATACACGAGACAATCAAACGAACCCAAACCAACATTTAACAACCCAATTTAAACTTAAACTGCAGGCGGTATTGATACTCCCAAGGAGGGTATCGATACGCCTTGACCAAAGTCAACACTCAGAGTCAACAAAGGAAGACCGTATCGATACAACCCTCGAGCATATCGATACGCCCTTCCAACGGTCAACTCCTCGCGGTCAACGCTAAGAAGACCGTATCGATACGCCAGGGACCCGTTTCGATACCAAAATCGACAGTGTCTCCAGTGACCAAAAAGGTATCGATACGCCCCCTCGCGTATCGAAGCGCGAGGCCTGCAACAAGAAGGCTGTATCGATACGGGTCCAATCGTATCGATACCCCTGCTACGAACTTACAAGTTTTAGCCGATTTAAGGCACAAGGATGCCCCTAAATCCCTCTAAAACATCACCCAACACACTAACATCATTCCTAAGGCAAACCAACCATATAAGCATGCTTTAACTTGAAACTAAAGGCACAATTCAACACAAGTGGTGCACAACCACACAAGCAACTTAAGCATTCAAACATGAGACAAATCATCCATACATGGCATTCCAACAAAAGGCAATTTAGCATTTTAAGGTCATACATGAAAGCTCAAAGGCCCAAATGGCACAAGATAACACATAGGAGGTTTGCACCCATAACAAGGCAACCTAAACATCTAAAGACATGCCATCACACACAACCATTCATCAAGGCATAACATGCTTTACAAACCAAGACCAATACAATTCATCAACATACATGAGTCATACATAGCTCGTACAAAAACCCTTGCCACATTGCTAACTAATACAAAATTTACCACCGTACTTGAGCCACAAACTTGGAAAGCCCTTCTTGCCTTGCTCCGAGCTAACACCACGCTAATGATCTGTATTGTTGAACATTGAGAGCGTAAGCTATAAGCTTAGTAAAGGTGCTCTAAAACGAAAGGGATCAACAATGCAGGGTTCAAGCATGTAATCCCTAAACCTCATATCGAACATGCATAGGCAATTTCACAAGTAGACCTAGCTAGTCTCTCAAGTGGCATAATATGGCATCTTACCTCATACTAAGCATCAAGCACCAATATCAACAATCATATATCACAATTTATGAAAAAGTTAATTGGCCACTTTCAATTACCCGGATGTGCGGATTTAAACCTCAACAACACTTTACCTCGGTGGGATTACACTCATCACCGGACCTTGCATGTGCGGGATTCCACTCATCGCCACATGCCCTACAGATGGGATTCCACTCATCATCCCGTAGAAATATATAAAAGCTTCCGGTGGAATATTACATCACCGTACTCCTCCTTGATGACTTAACGCCATCAAGGCCACGTACGTTTTGACTCAATTTGTGTGCACACTAATCCTAATGATCGATCATTTACAACCAGTAATTTATTTAGTGCCAATTTTCATAACCACATCACATATCATCAACCACATCCCATGCTCATCGCATATATACATTTCATGATATACATGCACCAAATTAACCACATTTCACAAGAGCATAGATAGGCAAACATAGTAGCATTTAATGAAATCAAAGGCTAACATTAACAACTTGAAATAAAGAAATGGCCTACCAAGCACATTCCACACACACACTCTACACACACTCGAACCAAACTTTAAAGACAAGTTTGAAACCACTCATTGCCCTTCCTTAGCAACCGAAACAATTCTCCTACGAACCCAGATACGGTCCCAAAGCTTCTTCGACGACTCCTCTTGCTTCTAGCCAACCAAAAACACAACCAACAACTACAATCAATGCTAACATTCAATCAACACATAACCTTTGAATTCAAACCAACTTCATCCAAATTTTCAAACCAATTTAATCCCCAAAATACCAATTTTCGAGCTCTCCTAAAACCTTGATGAAATTTCCATTTCCACTCACCCAAATGACCCCCAAGAGGTCCCAAATCACCCCCTTAACATACCTAAACCATCAGCCCTTTGTTTTCAACCTAAAACCCACCAAAAATGGAGTTTTTGACATCTCAAAAATGGCTCTAAGAACCCACTTCGGGTTTTCCACAAAACTCAACCAAATTAACATATGTTGCACCTTTTAACATGAGTAAACAAAGACCCAACTCAATTTTGTAAAACAAGATGAAAATCCCCATAATAACCCAAACTTTAAATCAAACCCCAATTTTCAAAAGTTCATATCTTTGAAATCTAAAACCATAGGTAGATAGAGAATAAAGAGTAGAGTGAGAATATGATTTTACCTTTCAAAAACACCTTAAAATGAAGTTGTAATCCAATGGAATAGTAACTAGTGTTTTGGGAGAGTTTGAAAATGGTTTAGGGCATTCCAACGTTAGAAAGGGTTTAAGGGGAGAATATGACAACTTTTGTTTTAATGTTGTCTTGCTTTTAAAGACTTTTGGGTCAAATTACAACATAGGCCCCTCCCTTTTTTACTAAAGCTCAATTAGGTCCAATTTGAGGTTGAATTTATTTTAATTTTATTTTACCGACTCGAACTGCAAACCCACTAACTCCTAACCCCAAAACACGGGCATTACAACTCTCTCCCACTTAAGCAATTTCGTCCCCGAAATTACCTGACTAAAAGAGATACGGAAACTGCTTTTCCATATCCTCCTTCCTCTCCCATGTGGCCTCGTCCACACCTCTACGTTGCCACCGCACCTTTACTAACTCAATCGATCTACCCCTCAACACCTTTCTGTCAGAAGCTAAGATCTCCACGGGCTCTTCCTCATAAGTCAAATTCGGATTCAATTCAATCTCTTCTACGGGTATAACATGTGATGGGTCGGACCTATACTTACGAAGCATCGAAACATGAAACACAACGTGTATCTTCTCTAGCTCGGATGGTAAACGCAATTGATAAGCAACCAGACCAACCCTCTTCACAATCTCATACGGTCCTATGTACCTCAGACTCAACTTCCCTTTTCGGCCAAATCTCATCACTTTCTTCCACGGAGACACCTTCAAGAATACCTTCTCACCCACTGAGAACTCAACTTCCTTCCTCTTCAAATCGGCATAGGATTTCTGCCTATCCGAAGCAGCTTTCAAACGATCACAAATCAATTTTACCTTGTCGGTTGTCCCCTTGAGAAAATATGGCATAGGTAACAACTTCTGTCCCACTTCGGCCCAACAAACTGGAGTTCTACACTTTCGGCCATACAAGGCCTCATACGGAGCCATCTGAATGCTCGACTGATAGCTATTATTATACGCAAACTCTACTAGAGGCAGATGCTTCTCCTAAGTACCCTGAAAGTCAATGATACAACAACGCAACATATCCTCTAAGATCTGAATAACCCTCTCTGACTGACCATCTGACTGAAGATGATAAGAAGTGCTGAAGTTCAAACGGGTACCCAAAGCTGTATGCAGACACTCCCAAAATCTAGAAGTAAATCTCATATCTCTATCTGACACAATGGACTTCGGCAAACCATGCAGTCTAATAATCTCATCGATGTACAAATCGGCCAATCTATCTAAAGTGTAAGTAGTGTTGACTGCCAAGAAGTGAGCACACTTCGTAAAACGATCTACTATCACCCAAACTGAATTCTTCTTCGTAGGAGTCAAAGGCAAACCCGAAACAAAGTCCATAGTGATGTTCTCCCACTTCCATTCCGGAATTCTCAACGGGTGTAACATACCCGAGGGAACCTGATGTTCCACCTTCACTCTCTGACACACTAAGCACTTACTCACAAAGTCGGCTACATCTCTCTTCAAGCCAACCCAAAAGTACTCATTCTTCAAATCACGGTACATCTTCGTACTTCCAGGATGCATAGCAAACGGACTACTGTGGGCTTCAGTCAAGATCGTACGTCTCAAGTCACTGTCCTCTGGCACAACTATTCTGTCTTTGAAACACAAAACCCCATCAGCACTGAAACTGTAGTCTGAAGATCTACCCTCGGCTATATCTTGCACGTGAGGTGCCAAAGATCTATCTAAGAGCTGTTTCTCTCGAATCAATTGACCTAGAGTAGGTCTAACCTGAAGCTCGGCTACCAAGCCACCATCTCCGAACAAACTCAATCTAGCAAACATGGCTCTCAAGTCCACAACCATCTTCCTACTCAATGCATCGGCCACTACATTGGCCTTACCCGGATGGTACTCAATAGTAAGATCATAGTCTTTTAGCAACTCTAACCACCTACGCTGTCTGAGGTTCAGATCTCGCGGAGTCATAATATATTTCAAACTCTTGTGGTCGGTGTACACTGTGCATCTCTCACCGTACAAATAGTGCCTCCAAATCTTTAGAGCAAACACAACTGTCGCTAACTCTATGTCATGGGTCGGATAGTTGCGCTCATGGGTCTTCAACTGTCTTGAGGCATAAGCCACTACTCTCTTTTCTTGCATAAGGGCACATCCTAGCCCTACATAAGAAGCATCACTGTAGACTACATAGTCCTTCCCGGACTCTGGCTGAATCAAGATCGGTGCTTGGGTCAAAGCTTCTTTCAATTTCTCAAAGGCTCTCTGTCTCGCATCTGTCCACTCAAACTGAACACTCTTCTGAAGTAACTATGTCAACGGAGCGGCTAACTTAGAGAAAACCTCTACAAACCTCCTATAGTATCTGACTAAACCTAGGAAGCTACGTACCTCTGTCACAGACTTCGGTTGCTTCCACTCAACAATGGCCTCAATCTTCTTCGGATCAACTCTAATCCCATCGGCTGACACTACATGTCCTAGGAAGACTACCTCTCGGATCCAGAATTCACACTTGCTTAGCTTCGCATACAACTGATGATCTAGCAAAGTCCTCAAAACTAGTCTCAAGTGTCAGTCATGGTCTTCTTCAGTTCGCGAGTACACCAAAATGTCATCAATAAACACAACTACAAACTGATCTAGATACTGATGAAAAATCCTATTCATCATGTCCATGAAAGCTGCCGGTGCATTAGTCAACCCAAATGGCATGACTAAAAACTCATAGTGACCATATCTAGTCCTAAAGGCCGTCTTCGGTACATCGACCTCTCTTACCTTTAGCTAGTAGTAACCCGATCTCAAATCAATCTTCGAAAAGACCGACGCTCCTCTCAACTGATCAAATAAGTCATCAATTCTAGGCAACATATATTTATTCTTCATTGTCAACTGATTTAACTGCATGTAATCTATACACATTCTCATGCTTCCATCTTTCTTCTTCACAAACAAAACTGGTGCACCCCAAGGTGAAGAACTAGGTCGAATGAAACCTCTATCTGTCAATTCTTGCAACTGAGTCTTCAACTCTTTCAATTCTTTTGGTGCCATGCGATACTGAGCAATCGAAACAGGAGCAGAATCAGAATAAGTCTCGATGGTGAACTCTATCTCTCTGTCCGGTGGTAACCCTGGTAACTCTTCTAGAAACTGTAACCCCCTTAACCCGGCCTAGACGGTCGACCCGAATTAAGAAGATCACACGGGGAAAACCAAAGTCAACCCGAAAGTCAACCTTGATTAACGACCCTTTTTTTCTTTTTAAAACTTGTCTAGATGCACATTAACCCTAGTTATGATCACTCAAACAACATACTCAAAGATCATAAACATCAGAGATCAAACAGGGACCCAATTGAACAATTTACAACTTTAGGGACCAAATTGTAAATCTTGAAAATTATAAAGGACTTAACCCAAATTAGAGTTACCATCTTGAAATTAATCAGGTTTCATGCTTCACTGCCAAATTTCAGCTCAAACGGACATCCCAAATTCATACAATTGCACAAACAAGATTCAGGACCAAAACGCAAACATTTTGAAACATATAACTACCAATGTCAGCCCCCAACGGTCACGTGTTCCGAAACAGGGAGAAATTGTTTCGAAACGCGGGGCCGTTCCGCAACGCGTACCGAAACGAGGGTTGGCAGAGAGCTTCCCGTTTCGAAACGGTGCCTACCGTTTCGGACGCCTGGGCTGATACAAGGCACCCGTTCCGAAACGGTAGCCACTGTTCCGAAACAACCTGCACAGAATGCAGCAAAAGGCTTCCTTAAACATGCAATTGGTCAACAATACATGCTCCAAATGCTACCAAACTTTACCAGCAACTCACACAACATACAAGAGACATATTTGCATCAACCATTCAACATTATATCATCATATATGAAAAGCCCCAAATCTAATGGCATGCTTCCTACACAAGCAAACCATTCAAGCATATAACTTCCAACTCAACATGTAAAAACCAAATACAAAATCCAGCATTTCCAACAACATTAAACAAACTTAGGGAGTTCAAAACATCTCCCAAAACATTCACAAAGGTCCCCCATTGCCAATTGCCAAAAGCTTAATGTGTATAAGAAAACCTTTCCATACATGAGCTTGATTTCCACTTGATTGCCTTCCTTCCTTGCTGCCCCTAATGCCCTTTAATGCTCTGCATTATTGGTTTAAGAAAACGAAGAGAGCGTAAGCAAAAGCTTAGTGAGGTATGCTCATTAAAACCAATCAATAATGCATTTATAAAACTCATTTATAAATCATACTTCAAACCATCATTTATACATGCTTACAAGCATTCTTAAACAAGCAAAACATGCTTCCATATCAATTCATGTCATATTGGCCACAAGTGATAAGTTCCATCTTTTTAAAACAAGATCAACATAAGACTCACACATGGACTTTTAAACACCATTGTGATCTTATAATTCACAAGAACCACACAAGGACTTTTAACCACCTTTGTGTTCTTTACAAGTTTCACCCCAAGGACTTTTAAACACCTTGGCCCCAAGGACTTTTAAACACCTTGGCCCATGGACTTTTAAACACCATGGCAAGGACCACACAAGGACTTTTAACCACCTTTGTGTCCTTAACAAGAACCATCCAAGGACTTTTAACCACCTTGATGTTCTTAAGTAACAAGGCTCACTCAAGGACTTTTAACCACCTTAGTGACCTTAACAAGAATCATCATGGACTTTTAACCACCATGAAGTTCTTAGAATCCACAAGGCTCACTCAAGGACTTTTAACCACCTTAGTGACCTTAACCTTTTTCAAAACATCACTTGCCAATATACATCATTATCATCAAATAATCCACTGTTTTAAAGCATTAAACCAAGCCATAAACATCATGCATTTTTAAGCATCAAACCACATTTAAACAATGTTCAAAAACAAGGAACTCTTACCTTGAGCTTCCTTCAACATATGGCTTACAAAATAAGCAATTACCATGCTAAATCATGCTTTCAAAACAGAATTTAAAACATGCAATAAACCATATTGCATTACAACCAAACCATGGCCACCACTAGAGAGTTTTTCCGAAAACTTACACTTGAGCTTAGCAAAGTTGTTTAGACTTAAACTAAGCTCCCAAGACATTGGTTTCAAAACCGAAAACCCAATTTCACTCACCGATTCCACTTCGCCTCTTGCTGAAGCACAAATCAAGCTTCCGGATCACCACCACTTGGATCCAAAGATGACTCCCCTGTTTTAAACACATCAAAGCAGAGGATTAATGCATCATCATGCATTAATAGCTTCAATGAAAGCACCTAAACTCGCTGCTCTCATCCACACTCCATTTTCGGCCACCAAACACAACCGAAAATGCATCCAAACAACTCCTCAACAAAGCCCAGCCATAAACCATCAAAACTCAACATCCTTTAGCATCATTAAACATCTAAGAAGAACTTAATAACATCCTTATACCTCCAGCAACATCAGATCCACAAGATCACTCCAAAACAACCAAGAATCACAAACTAAACTTAGGAATTCAACCTATCCGGGATTGCATTAATTAAAACTCAATTCCTTATCAAATTAACATTCATTTATCATCAAATTAACACCTTAAAACACAGCCCAAACAGATCCAACGAAAATCCACCAAAAATCACCAAATCTTGCATTTAAAGCCAAGATCCATTACACAACTTAAAAGCCATTTATAAAACATTAATTAAGGATTGAGAACTTAGGAATTTCAGTAAAGAATTGAGAGTTTAGAGGAGAAGGACGTTCTTACCTCCAAACTTGAGTTTCTCCCTTTTTAGAACCAAAAAGCTTGAAGAATCAACTAGCAAATGGTGAGGTTTTGTTGATGTGATGATTAGCAATCAAAAGAGGATTGAAAAGAGATGTTGAGGTGACAAAATCAGAAGAAATTCTCTAGAGAGAAAGTGTTTGGGTTGAGAGAAAATGAGAGAAAAGGAAAATTGGAAAATATGGAAAGTTAGTTGCAAAATAGAGAAATGAATTCCCTCCACTTTTCTTTTGTTTTAAAATCAGAATTAAACATTAAAATATCTTAGAAAAATCTGGAGAAACTCCCTTTGGAATAATAGCTCCTTAAAGATTCAAAGTTTCAATCCTTTCTAAAACAGTCACACAACTTCCAAAAATTACATTTTGGTCACTAGCCAAAATGTCACCCTTCCAAACCTCATTTTGTAAAATTGATTTCACAGTTCACCTATAAATATTAAAAGATGATTTTAGAACATTTTTCCATATTTTTAATGCAACCCGAACTAGGCTTTCCTAATTTTCACCTTTTTAGATTCGAACAGCACTTTGACCGAACCGGTCAACGCCCAAAACTACTAAGCCCAAAACCGGGGCGTTACAGAAACACACTAGGAAATTCACATACTGTCCGGATGTCCTGAGGTCTAACCTCACTCATGTTAGGGTTCATCACATACGCTAAGTATGCTTCACACCCCAACTCAACTAATCTCTTAACCTCTAATACTGAAACCACATTAGACAAGAACTTCACGTTCTCACCCACCACTACAATCTCGTAGTCATCTGTGAGCCTCAAATAAATCCGCTTAGTTTCAAAATCTATCCTAGCTCTATGCTCCGTGAGCCAGTCCATACCCAGAATCACATCGAAACCATAGAAAGGAAGCTCCATCATATCCACTGGACACACATGTCCCTAAACCATCAATGGACACCTTCCGATACATCTTCCTAACTACTACTGTGTCCCCAAAGGAACTAGTAACACTAACTCCTACCTCTAACATCTCACAAGGCAAATTCAAAAACTGTGCATGCTCACTCAATATGTAGGAATGTGTAGACCCAGAGTCAATCAAAGAAAGCAAACCCAAAGACCATATCGAGAAGTTACATGAGATCACATCAGTGTCATGCTGATCCCCACGCTGAGCATAAACTCTGGCCTGACCTCCGCCCTCTGGCTGAACTGCAACTACATGTGCTATGTTCCCCTGACCATCGTTCCTCGGCTGAAAATTGCCTCTACCGCGCCCGCGGCCTCTCTGAAAGTCATTGGCTCTAGCAGGAGCCTGAGCTGGTGCTTGTCCCACCTGATGTGAACAGTCACGCCTAATATGGTCTCTAGCCCCACAACTTTAACAAGAATGAAAATTTCCCCAACACTCACCGGGGTGGTTCCTCCCGCAAGTAGCACATATGGGCAACTTCCCACCAGCTATCTGGCCCTGTTGGCCCCTCCCGTGGTTACCGCCACCACGCCTATGATCATACTGATGCCTGTTGTCCCGATGCCTCTTGGCATCACCTCTATCAAAGTTGCTGGACCTCTTACCCGAACTAGATCCACTAGACCGCCTGGTCAAACTCAAACTGTGCTCTAAGTCCTTGGCCCTCGCGACCAAGACATCAAAATTAGTGTAACTGAAGCTAGAGTATACGTCTTGATCTCTTCACTCAGCCCATAACGGAAACGGTTACAACGCTCCACCTCAGTAGGTACAAGCTCAGGTGCATACTAACTCAATCTGACAAATCGAATCTCATAATCGGTCACGGACATACTCCCCTGAAGCAATGCCATAAACTCCCTCATCCTCTCATCGAGGTATCGCGGACCCAAATACTTCTTACGGAAAGCTGTCTCAAAGAACTCCCAAGTGATCTCTGCCTCATCCATACCCATAGTAATGGTGACCCACCAAGTGTAGGCATCCCTCTGAAGCAAGGACTCAACACATCCCAACTTGCGCTCACCAGTACACCCCATCTGAGCAAGGATACGGACAGTCTTCTCAAACCACAACTCTGATCTCTCTGGAGTAGACCCTCTGAACTCTTCGGCCCCAGAGTCTCTCTAAAGGCAATCCAGTGCCCTCACCTTGATGATGTGCTGCCTGACCTCCAGCCACTGCAACCTGAAATGCCTCGGCTATCGCCTGAACCAACGGAGCTAAGTCTATCCCGGCGGGTCCTTGGCCACCTTGGCCTCCTTGAGGTCCCTCTCCTTCGGCCCCGGCCTCACCTCCCGCTCCCGGTGGAGGTGGTGGTGGTGGAGGAGCTCCAACTCCAACCACAGGCTCTCCCACTTGAGCCTCAACTCTCACTACTAGCTCAATTCCCGGAGCCGCTGCCCGTGGTTCCGGTCGAACCATCCTAGGCCTCCCACGTGGTCTCATGGTACATCTAGCAAGGAAATAACTACAACAACAAACAAGTGGAGATTACGTTAGTCAAAGCAAGGGTCCAATAGTGCTCAAGTACTTCTCTTATCAAAAATCTTTTTCAATTAAGTAATAGTAGCAATGGGCACACACTCTACACCAGACACAACAATTCATGCTTCAAAACATCATACGAATAGTCAATCATCAAGATTTCATGGTGAGACATGCATCGAACAACACAATCATTTAACACATCAAGCTTACCTCACTTACCAGCCCGAGGTCTCGGTAACTTCAGGCTCTGATACCAACAAATGTAACCCCCTCGTCTCGGTCTGGCCGGATGACCGGTCCGAGTGAGCCACACAGGGAAAACTGAGTGAAACCCCTTAAGGATTCCCCCACGGTTAGCAACCCTATTTTTTTCTCAAATTAATCTTGTCTAGAGGAGTATTAAATCCTAAGTGATCATACAACAGAACAACATACACGAGAAAATCAAACGAACCCAAACCAACATTTAACAACCCAATTTAAACTTAAACTGCAGGCGGTATCAATACTCCCAAGGAGGGTATCGATACGCCTTGACCAAAGTCAACACTCAGAGTCAACACAGGAAGACCGTATCGATACAGCCCTCGAGCATATCGATACGCCCTTCCAACGGTCAACTCCTCGCGGTCAATGCTAAGAAGACCGTATCGATATGCCAGTGACCCGTTTCGATACCAAAATCGACAGTGTCTCCAGTGACCAAAAAGGTATCGATACGCCCCCTCGCGTATCGAAGCGCGAGGCCTGAAACAAGAAGGTCGTATCGATACGGGTCTAATCGTATCGATACCACTGCTACGAACTTACAAGTTTTAGCTGATTTAAGGCATAAGGATGACCCTAAATCCCTCTAAAACCTCAACCAACACACTAACATCATTCCTAAGGCAAACGAACCATATAAGCATGCTTTAACTTGAAACTAAAGGGACAATTCAACACAAGTGGTGCACAACCACACAAGCAACTTAAGCATTCAAACATGAGACAAAGCATCCATACATGGCATTCCAACAAAAGGCAATTTAACATTTTAAGGTCATACATGAAAGCTCAAAGGCCCGAATGGCACAAGATAACACATAGGAGGTTTGCACCCATAACAAGGCAACCTAAACATCTAAAGACATGCCATCACACACAACCATTCATCAAGGCATAACATGCTTTACAAACCAAGACCAATACAAATCATCAACATACATGAGTCATACATAGCTCAAACAAAAACCCTTGCCACATTGCTAACTAATACAAAATTTACCACCGTACTTGAGCCACAAACTTGGAAAGCCCTTCTTGCCTTGCTCCGAGCTAACACCATGCTAATGATCTGCATTGTTGAACATTGAGAGCGTAAGCTATAAGCTTAGTAAAGGTGCTCTAAAACGAAAGGCATCAACAATGCAGGGTTCAAGCATGTAATCCCTAAACCTCATATCGAACATGCATAGGCAATTTCACAAGTAGACCTAGCTAGTCTCTCAAGTGGCATAATATGGCATCTTACCTCATACTAAGCATCAAGCATCAATATCAACAATCATATATCAACACCATATATCACAATTTATGAACAAGTTAATTGGCCACTTTCAATTACCCGGATGTGCGGATTTAAACCTCAACAACACTTTACCTCGGTGGGGTTACACTCATCACCTGACCTTGTATGTGCGGGATTCCACTCATCGCCACATGCCCTACGGATGGGATTCCACTCATCATCCCGTAGAATTATATAAAAGCTTCCGGTGGAATATTACATCACCGTACTCCTCCTTGATGACGTAACGCCATCAAGGCCACGTACGTTTTGAATCAATTTGTGTGCACACTAATCCTAATGATCGATCATTTACAACCGGTAATTTATTTAGTGCCAATTTTCATAACCACATCACATATCATCAACCACGTCCCATGATCATCGCATATATACATGCACCAAATTAACAACATTTCACAAGAGCATAGATAGGCAAACATAGTAGCATTTAATGAAATCAAAGGCTAACATTAACAACTTGAAATAATGAAATGGCCTACCAAGCACATTTCACACACACACTCTACACACACTCGAACCAAACTTTAAAGAAAAGTTTGAAACCACTCAACGCCCTTCCTTAGCAACCGAAACAATTCTCCTATGAACCCAGATACGGTCCCAAAGCTTCTACGACGACTCCTCTTGCTTCTAGCCAACCAAAAACACAACCAACAACCACAATCAATGCTAACATTCAATCAACACATAACCTTTGAATTCAAACCAACTTCATCCAAATTTTCCAACCAATTTAATCCTCAAAATACCAATTTTCGAGCTCCCTTAAAACCTTGCTGAAATTTCCATTTCCACTCACCCAAATGACCCCCAAGAGGTCCCAAATCACCCCTTAACATACCTAAACCATCATCCCTTTATTTTCAACCTAAAACCCACCAAAAATGGAGTTTTTGACATCTCAAAAAATGGCTCTAAGAATCCACTTCGGGTTTTCCACAAAACTCAACCAATTAACATATGTTGCACCTTTTAACATGAGTAAACAAAGACCCAACTCAATTTTGTAAAACAAGATGAAAATCCCCATAAAAACCCAAACTTTAAATCAAACCCCAATTTTCAAAAGTTCATATCTTTGAAATCTAAAACCATAGGTAGATAGAGAATAAAGAGGAGAGTGAGAATATGATTTTACCTTTCAGAAACACCTTAAAATGAAGTTGTAATCCAATGGAATAGTAACTAGTGTTTTGGGAGAGTTTGAAAATGGTTTAGGGCATTCCAACGTTAGAAAGGGTTTAAGGGGAGAAGATGACAACTTTTGTTTTAAAGTTGTCTTGCTTTTAAAGACTTTTGGGTCAAATTACAACATAGGTCCCTCCCCTTTTTACTAAAGCTCAATTAGGTCCAATTTGAGGTTGAATTTATTTTAATTTTATTTTACCGACTCGAACCACAAACCCACTAACTCCTAACCCCAAAACACGGGCGTTACATAAACAATGACCGTTGGATTTAAAAAAAAGGGACTAGAAGGTTAACCTTATAGAAACAAAAAAGGGGAAATCAAATGATATTTTTTACAAACCCACACCTTTTTCTTTCTTCCATCTTATCCAACTCCTATTTCTTTGAGTTTGAGTTGAAGTATAGTAATATTTGAGGTAAGATTCTTCATCCTCACACACCAAGCTTCAAAATAAGATCTAAGTCTTGATATATGGGTGTTATGAGGTGGTTTGGGTTTCATTATGGTTATGCTTTACGAGATGTTTTGAAGGAATTTGAGAAATGGTTTTGCATTTCATCCTTTCATTAATCCTATGTATTTCTATGATAATTGTTAAATAGTGAAATAAAGAGGAGAATCTTCAGAAAGTATAGGCAAGGAGCAAGCTTAAAGAGAGGATAAAGGTGTCACCTTTGGAGGTAAAACACTTTCATTACTAGTAGGATGCATATGAATTATAAAATATGAGTCTTTTAAGTTAAATGTGTACTAGAGCATGTCATGTTGAATTTCGTGAATCGATATTCTTGAGATGAGATTAACGTTAGGAATGCTTGCTAGTGATGTTAAATGATCCATGAACAACGTTGGTGGCTTTAGCTATAGTCTTAGGGACACCATGAGACAGTTAGAGTTAGATTGAGGAGCATTTTCAAGCTTAAAATGACATTTTTTTTTGCATTTTGGTATTGATATTGTTCTTGTAGTATCAATACTATTTGAACGAATGTAGAAATTTGGGTAAAAATACCATATAGTACCAGTCATGTTCTTCACATTATCTATATTGTTCTTGAAAATATTTGTAACGCCCTATTTTTAGGCCTAGGTGTTTTGCGGGTCGGGTTGGATCGGTAGAACCAGTATCGGTTGTTCAAACCGTTAAAGGTGGTTTAAGGAAATCAAGGTTCAGGATGGGATAAAAATATTATAAAAATTCATAAAATTATCTAAAATTATATTTGAGGGGTTGGTTAAGTCAATTTTACAAAAAGAGATTTCAAAAGTATACATTTTGGGCAATGACCAAAATGTAAAAATTTAAAAGTTGGGAAAATTGTGTTTTTCAAGAAGAGTCAAAATCTTAGAATCTTTAGGGAGCTATATGGCAATTAAGCCTTTTCCCTAATTTGGCATGTGTTTTAAATGGTTTATTAAATTATTAAAAAGGTTTTTAATTAATTAATTTAAGAGGTAGTTAATCGATTAAAAGAATTTTTGACGAGCTTTTCATTTCACTCTTTCACTTCAGCCAAACACTCTCCACTTTCTCTCAATTTTCCATAATTTCTTTACTCTCAAAATCTCTTTTGATTTCCATCTTTTCCTTGGTGATTTCTCTCATTTTCTTTCAAGTTCTTTCAAGCTAAACTTGCCAAGTTAGTGGAGAACAAGGATTGAAGGTAAATTTCGTGCTAACCCTCTAATATAGGTTCTTTAATGAAATTTCAAAGATATTTGACTCTTTATTAATGATTTTGATTGAGGTTTTGTTGTTAGTTTGATAAACTATTGAAATCTTGATAGAAAAGTGGTTTAAAATGTGATTTTCGAAGTTTGATTGATTTAGCTAGTTTAAGATTGTTTCTAAATGAGTTTTGAAAGGTTTTTAGTGTTGAAGTGGAGTCTTAATCACAGTGATCCCGAAATCCTTGAGATCCTTGGTTTTTAAAGTGTTTTTTATTGAGTTTTTGGGGTGTTTTGGTGAATTCGAGTTGCTATAGGTATAAGGATGGTTTTAGGATGTTTTGGATGTTAATTAATGCCTAAATTGTGTTGAAGGTGTTGGGTAATGGCTGGGCTGAGGTTAGAGGCCAATCGATTGAGTTTTCGGTTGTTTCAGATGGATGTTTTGGTGCCTTAGAGTAGGGATGCATGATTTCTTTTGAGTGCTGGTGCTTTGGATGCATTTTAATGCATTAAACCTCAGTTTTAATACGTTGAAAACATGGGATAATATTTCGGAATCAAATGAAGTGATTTTGGAGGCTTCGGACGATCGGTAGTTTCATCGGCAAGCATGGTTTTGCAAGTCGATGAGTGGAACTTTGTTTTCCAGCGTGGAAACATTTTAGAAAAGGTTTTGGGAACTTAGTAAGAGCTTGAAACGCTTTACTAAGTTCGAAAGTAAGTAAAGTGAATTTCTTTCTCTCGGATTGTGCTATTTTTGAACCTTTGGTTGCACTTGATTTTAATTACATTTACCTATTGTTTTAAAGCATGTTTTGAACATATAAAATGAGGTTGATGATGCCATGTGGTTTAAGGATGCACTAGGTAAGTGATCCTTGTATGCATGTGTTGATGCATGAGGTTTGAAGCATGGTTTAATGCTTGATTTATGGCTTATCATGAATGCTTTGTAAAAACAGTGAGGTATGCATGAGATATGGATTATATTGGCAAGTGATGATTGTGTAAAGTGTTTTATAAATGAAATCGGATATAGTTAGCTAGCTATAGGATTAAGTGCACTATAAACAACTCGTCTTGGATGTTGAGGGGTTGTGATTGTACCGAAAACTCCATCCAAGTACCCTTATGATTTAGGATTGCTTAAGGTTGCAATGGTTGAGGGTATCTGTAGAGTGTCTACGAGTTCTATATTTTATACACATTCCTGCCCTTATTATTGCTATTCTTAAGCTCATTTGGGCATATTTAGGTGCATTGCATGCATAATAACAATATTTGCTCTTTCACCATACTTTCATTGAATATTTTGTGTTTGGTTAAGATACTGTTTTAGTTTAGTTTTTATTTCCAGGTGCTGTAGCTGTGTAGAGGAGGAGAAGACATGAGAGGACAAGAAGGCTTGGAATAAAAGGAGCTGTACTGAAGCAGTTCCAGGTGCCGCCAAGGACGCCACCGTAGCAGCAATGCCACCAAGTGCTACCCAAGCAGAAGTTACACCGACTTAGTCAAGATGGGTTGCGATTGAAAGAGGGCAATTCCCTGTAACCCCCTTAACCCGGCCTAGACGGTTGACCCGAATTAAGAAAGTCACACGGGGAAAACCAAAGTCAACCCGAAAGTCAACCTTGATTAACAACCCTTTTTTTTCTTTTTAATCTTGTCTAGATGCACTTTAACCCTAATTGTGATCACACAAACATCATACTCAAAGATCACAAACATCAGAGATCAAGCAGGGACCCAATTGAACAAATTACAACTTAAAGGACCAAATTGTAATTTCTGATAATTATAAGGACTTAACCCAAATTTAAGTTACCAGCTTGTAATTAGGCAGGTCTCATGCTTCACTGTGAAATTTCAGCTCAAACGGACATTCCAAACTCATACAATTGCACAAACAAGATTCAAGACCAAAACGCAAACAATTCAAAACATTTAACCGCCAATGTCAGCCCCCAACGGTCACCCGTTCTGAAATAGGCAGAGCCCGTTTCGAAACTCGGGGCCGTTCCGCAACGCGTACCGCAACGGGGGTCTGGCAGAGGCCAAACCGTTTCGAAACGGTGCATACCGTTTCGGACGCCTAGGTTCATTCAAGGCACCCGTTCCGAAACGGTGCACACTGTTCCGAAACGCCCTGCACAGATTTGCCCAAAATGCATTCTTAAACATGCAATTAAACATCCAATCAGGCTCCAAATGCTACCAAACTTTACCAGCATGCAATTCAACATATTTAAGACATATTTGCATCATCAATTCATCAAAATAACATCATATGCAAAAAGCCCCAGATCTATAGGCATGCTTCCTTCACAAGCTAGCTATTCAAGCACAAACTTCCAAAACAAGCATGTAATGATCCAACACAAGAACCGGCATTCTCAACAACATTCAACATACTTAGGGAGTTCAAAACCTCTCCCAAAACATACACATTGGTCCCCCATTGCCAAGGTATCAAAAGCTAAATGATCTTAGGAAAACTTTCCATACTTTGAGCTTTGCTTCCACTTGAATACTTGCCTTCCTTGCTGCCCTCAAAGATCTCTAATGTTCTGCATTATTGAATTAAGAAAACGAAAGAGAGCGTAAGCAAAAGCTTAGTGAGGAGTGCTCTTAAAACCATTCAATAATGCATTTAAAAACATTTACAAATCATGCTTTAAATCAACCTTTGCACATGCTCAAAAGCATACTTAAAACAAACATCTCATGCTTCATCATAATATAACATGTCATATTGGCTCAAGTGATAGATTCCATTTCATTAAAACAAGTTCATCAACTTCCCAAGGACTTTTAAACACCTTGGCCCCAAGGACTTTTAAACACCTTGGCCATGGACTTTTAAACACCATGAATGAGGACCACACAAGGACTTTTAACCACCTTTGTGTCCATAGCTTGAATCACCCCAAGGACTTTTAAACACCTTGGCCCCAAGGACTTTTAAACACCTTGGCCCCATGGACTTTTAAACACCATGGCCCCATGGACTTTTAAACACCATGGAAAGGATCACCTAAGGACTTTTAACCACCTTAGTGTCCGCAACAAGAATCATCCAAGGACTTTTAAACACCTTGATGATCTTAAGAATACAAGGCTCACTCAAGGACTTTTAACCACCTTAGTGACCTTAACCTTTTCAAAACATCACTTGCCAATATACATCAATTTCATCATTGAATCCACTGTTTTTAAGCATTAAACCAAGCCATATTCATCATGCATTTAAAAGCATCAAACCACATTTATTCAATGTACAAAAACAAGGAACCCTTACCTAGAGCTTCCTTCATCATATGGCTTACAACAACAGCAAATACCATGCTAAATCATGCTTTCAAAACAGTAATTAAATCATGCAATAAACCACATTGCGTCACAACAAAATCATGGCCACCACTAGAGAGTACTTTCCGAAAACTTACACTTGAGCTTAGCAAAGTTGTTTAGACTTTAACTAAACTCCCAAGACATTGGTTTCAAAGCCGAAAACCATTTTTCATTCACGCACTCACCGATTTCCACTTTGCTTCAAGCCAAAGCACCAAAACAAGCTTCCGGATCAACAATTCTTGGATCCAAAGATGCCTCCCCTGTTTTAACACATCAAAGTAGAGGATTAATGCATCATCATGCATTAATAGCTTCAATGAAAGCACCTAAACTCGCTGCTCTCATCCACACACCATTTTCGGCCACCAAACACAACCGAAAATGCATCCAAACCACTTCTAAACAAAGCCCAGCCATAAACCAGCAAAACCACACATCCTTAAACATCATATAACATCTAAAAACAACCTATTAACATCCTTATACCTCCAGCAACAACAGATCCACAAGATCACCTCAAAAACAACCTTGAATCACAAGCTAAACTTAGGAAACTCAACCTATCCGGGATTGCATTGATCAAAGCTCAATTCCTTATCAATTTAATGTTCATTTAACATCAAAAACACATCTCAAATCACAGATTAATCAGATCTAACGAAAATCATCAAAAATCACCAAATCTTGCATTATAAGCCAAGATCCATTTCACCACTTAAAAACCTTTAATTAAACATCAATTAAGGATTGAAAACTTAGGAATTTCAGTAAAGAACTGATAGTCTAGAGGAGAAGGACGTTCTTACCTCCAAACTTGAGTTTCTCCTCTTTTTGGAATCAAAAACCTTGTTGAAACAAGTAGCAATTGATGAGGTTTTGTAGATAGGATGATTAGGAATCTAATGAGAGTTGAAAGGAGGGATTTAGGTGAGAAAATCAGATCCAATTCTCTGGAGAATAGGTGTTTGGGTTGAGAGAAAATGAGAGAAAGAAAATTGAGAAAAGTTGGTTACAAAATCCAAAATAGCCAAATGGCTTTCCCTCCACTTTTAATATCATTTAAAATCAGAATTTAGTCTTAAAATATCTTAGAAAAATCTGGAGAAACTCCCTTTGGGTAAAAAGCTCCTTAAAGATTCAAAGTTTCAACCCTTTATAAAACAGCCACCAAACTTTCAAAAATTATATTTTGGTCACTAGCCAAAATGTCACCCTTCCGAAACTCATTTTCCAAAATTGATTTCATAGTTCACTTAATTTAAATTAAAAGATGATTTTAGAACATTTTTCCATATTTTTAATGCAACCCGAACTAGGTTTTCCTAAATTCACCTCTTAAGATTCGAACAGCACTTTGACCAACCGGTCAACGCCCAAGACTTCTAAGCCCAAAACCGGGGCGTTACATTCCCTGAGGCCAGTCTTGCAATTTTCTGAAGCATGTAGCGACCGGTAGAGCTGATCCAAGATTGATAAGTAAGAGTACTTATCCTTACTTGCGGGAGAAGGCAACGTCCAAAGAGTCCACATTCAAGTAAAAAAGGAGTCAACATTTAATGTAAAATTACTTTAAGGATTTCTACTTCAAGGAGGACTCAAACTTAGGCCATGAGCCCTATATATACCCGTGTATGTGAGGGTATAGGGGCATGGAGGGATGTATGGATGCATAGATGCATAACAGAGAGGTAGATAGATAGATTGGAGGTGTTAGAGGAAGCAGCCCAACACTCTTTGGGTTTAGGTTTTTGTATGTAAAGTTGTTGTGAGAAACGGTTGTAATAGTTTAAGCGTGTTTTCAATGAAACATTCTCAAGTTTGCTTAATTCACGTTCTTCACTTCTTCAATTAGTTCCAAAAGTCTAGTTGAAGAAATCCATTTTTCGGGCATGAGAGTGTAAGGCCCACGAAAGGATTAAGCATAGTCTCATCATGTCGAGGTGTTGACTAATTCGGCTTAGTCATAAGTTAGGATTTCAATGGCTAAAAGGAGCAACCAAACGTAGACTGTCTGTGTTAGGTTTACGCTGAGATTGCTAGGCATTGCCTACATCACGTGGTGACAGAATCCTTGCCTCGACATAGGAAGGATCACTTCAGAACTGCTCTGCCAAACTTGGAGTATTTGTTAGACTTGCCGCCAGGACTTATTTCCATTCCACCCGTCGATACCATGAAAGTTGCAGGGGAAGAGACCCACTGCAGCCGCGTGACATGGTCGTAGCTGCTGTCTGTCATTACCCGCCGAGGCAGCAAATCATGGCAGCGTAAAACACACTTAGGCTTTACAATGCAGTCTACACACTATTGAGCTGCAGTTACCTTACCCAATCTATCGACCTCATCTCTCCCTATCATCACTATCTTTATTTTACATGTGTTTTTATATTTCCACATTTAGAGATTTAATTTTGCATTTACTGAATCCTTGTGCAGGAAACCATTCATAGGAGCCATTCTAATCCCTGTGGGAGATGATATCTTTTATACTATAACTTGATAAGAGTGTGCACTTGCGCTCATAAATAGAGAACACCCAGACGCTCTACAAGTTTTCGGTGCCGTTGTCGGGGATTGGCAACAACAACTGCATTTGAATTTCTGCACTTTTACTTTAGTATTTGCACATTAAATCTCTGCTTATTTTATTTCTCATATATATATATATATAAATTTTACGCCTCTTTGTTTTCTTTGGTGCGTATCTCGCTAGGGCGGCAAAGATGACATCCAACATCCACCTGAGGAGGGGAAGGACATGCTCGGACGAAAAGCCAAACGCAAAAGCCCTCAGGAAATGGTTATGTTTGGGAAAAGCGCAACCCAACATAACCTGATTTTTATTTTTATGCATTAGGATTAAATTTAATTTTCAATTATTTTTAATTTTTACGTTTATTCTATTTCAGGTTATAAATGAAGGCATGACCAAGAAGGATGAAAGAATAAATGAGAAGCCCAATACAACGGCCAAGGCAGCACAAGGCAGATGAGCATAATGGCTAGCAGCTTCACAACGGATAGCCGCAACGACTACATTTGCAACAGCTAGCGGGACAGATATCTGCGTAACGGCTAGAAGCACAGGAATCACGCTGCAATCATTGCCGCCCGTTGGCAGCGTACCCGCTAAGGCAACAAAGAGAAGCGACTATATAAAGCCAACTATTCTCCCCCCGTTCTTCACTTTGCTCTCTCCTTTACTCTCAATTCTTCTTTTCAATCTTTGCTTTCAAGATTTCACTTGCTTTACTTTTTTGCAATTTCTTTTTCTTTCTTTAGGAAAACACAACCGTTCTCACAGTTATTGCCACATCAAAAAAACCGCCTCCACCTCCAAGCCAACCTTTTAGAGGTTCTTAAACTCAGCTGTCGCGGTAACTTCCAAGCATCACTTCACAGAGCGGCAACTCTGGGAGGAAATAGGTTTCCAATACACCAGGCCAGATGGGGATTTTGGCCTCGAACCCACCATATTCGAAAGGGTTCACAACTTGGGTTGGGACATTTTTGTACGGCAGCCAGAATGGATAAACAACAATCAGGTGCGAGAGTTCTATGCCCACAAGCCTACGCCAGGAAACCCTTTTGTCTATGTCCGAGGCGAAGGAGTCAAACTCACAGCGGAAACAATCAACAACTTCTACGGCATAGAAATCATAGGGAATCCACATGAAGAATAGAACCTAACGACGGGTGACTATGAAAAGATCAAGAAAGAAATCTGTCGGGCCAACACCAAGTGGCTAACCGGTAAGAATAATGGTTCAGTCAACCACCACAATTTGCTACCGGAGGCTGTTCTTTGGAGCGACTTCGTCCAACGCCGCCTGATGCCCACCTCGCACGGATCAACAGTCAATAGATCTATGCCCACGCAGACAAGCCCAACGCCAAGGGACCTCTCGTCTTCCTTTCACTCATCACAAGCCTATGTGCCAACTTCCGCATGCTACTGCATCCCAAGGATACAATCATTCCTGCTAAGGAAGGGTGGACAAAAAAGGCGCGCCTCCAGATGATGCAGGAGTCAGAGCCGAAAACACCGTCAACCGCCCAGCCGTCGTCCCAACCTGCCGCCACCCCAGTCGCAACGGGCAGTACTAAAGCTGCCTTTCCCTTTGCCGTGATCCCACTGCTGCGTAGCCTTGTTGAATGCTTCCAAAGGATCGAGTAAAAACAATTGATCTTCACCAAATATATTGCAGAGGTGCAAGTGGCCTTGGTGGCCTACTTACTTGACAAGTACCATGATGCCGATCCATAGTTGCCCGCCTTTCAATCGAAGTTAGCAACATCCAAACCGATTAGATCACACCAAGACCAGCTGCCACTCCAGCCGCCACTGACAGCGAGAGGCCACACATCCGCCCCAGGAGAAGGACCTCGCCCACTTCCATCCAGCCGTACGAACTCACCTCCTCATTAGAGTCAGAGAGAGAAGAGGAGACTATGGTTGCCACCCCAGTAGCAAATGAGGCCGCTACAAAAATTACCGATGACTCAGACATAGAGATATCTGATTACTTCGATGATGAACCAGTAGAGGCAACATGTAAAAGGAAGCAGCCCACTGATGCGGCCAAGCCTCCAGGTGAAGGGTCTAAACTTGAGCCAGAAGCACCAGCAAAACGACCCACTTCAGCCACCACGTGGCACGAAGAAGAGCGCAACAGCCAAACTATCTGCCACACGCAGCCTTGTTCTACCCGCCTCCTCATAATTCTCCTTCGACGCAGCAACAACATAGGGGAAATCCCCTATTCTATAGCACCTTTTTTCTTTTTTTTTTTATTTTTATTTTATTTTTATGCTTTATTTCTTTTTGTTTTCATTTTACATTTTGCAAGGCATTGAGGACAATGCTAACTGTAACACCCCAATTTTGGGCTTAGAAGTTTTGGGTTTGGACCGGGCCGGTCAGAGTGCGGTTCGAATATAAAAGGTGATTTTTAGGAAAGCCTAGTTCGGGTTGCATTAAAAATATGGAAAAATGTCTTAAAGTCCTCTTTTATTATATAAAAGAGAAAGGTGAAATCAATTTTACAAAATGAGGTTTGGAAGAGTGACATTTTGGGTTAGTGACCAAAATGTAATTTTTGAAAACTGGGTGACTGTTTTAAAAATGATTGAAACTTTGAATCTTTAAGGAGCTATTTACCCAAAAGAGTTTCTCCAGATTTTTCTGAATATTAATCAATTTAATTAATGGTTTTAATTAAGTGTAAAAAGGAGGGAAAAGATATTTTGGCATTTTAACTAACTTTTCTCTAAATTTCCATTTTCTTTTCTCTCAACTTTTCTCTCAACCCAAACACATTTCTCCAGCAAAATTTCCTCTGATTTTGATAACTAAAGATGAGATTTCAATCCTCATTTGATCTCTAATCAATTCTACAACAAAACCTTGACATTTGCTTATTGGATTTTCAAGAATCTTGGTTCCCAAAAGGGAGAAAATCAAGTTTAGAGGTATGAACGTCCTTCTCCTCTAAATTCTCAGTTCTTTACTGAAATTCCCAAGTTCTCAATCCTTGATTTGTGTTTTATTAAAGGTTTTACAATTGTGTTCTTGATCTTGGCTTTAAAATGCAAGATTTGGTTAATTTTGATGAATTTCGTGTGATCTGATTGGGCATTGTTTTGAGATGTCATTTTGATGTAAAATGAATGTATAATTAATGAGAAATTGAGGTTTAATCAATGCAATCCCGGATAGGTTGATTTTCCTAAGTTTTTACTTGTGAAAATGGTGGTTTTTGGGGTGATCTTGGTGATTTGTTAATGCTGGAGGTATAAGGACGTGGTTGGGATCATTTTGGATGTTAATTGATGTTTAAAAATGGTTAGAAGTGATGGATCTTGGCTGGGTTAAGTCTTGGAAGTGTTTGGAGGTGATTTCGGTTGTGTTTGGTAGCCGAAATGTTGGATTTGCAAAGAGCAGCGAGTTTAGGTGTGTTGCTGGTGTTTTTAATGCATTATGATGCATTAATCCTCTGTTGTTATGTGCTTGAAACAGGGGAGAATGATCCGTGAGCAATAGAGGTGGCGTTGAAGGTTTCGGATGCTTGGAAGGCTTGTTAGCTAGCCTTGTTTTGTGTATCGGTGAGTGAAGTTGGGTTTTCAGCTTTAAAACCAAGGTTTGAAGGTTTTGGGAGCTTAGTTTAAGTCTAAACAACTTAGCTAAGCTCAAGAGTAAGTAAATGGAATTTCTCTCTTGGTTGTATTATGAATTGGTTTTTAAAGCACTTGTGATTGTTGGATGCAATGCATGTGACTTGCATGTTTTAAATTCTGTTTTGAAAGCATATTTTAGCATGGTTTAATGCTGGTTTTGAAAGCCATGTGTGAAGGATGCTCAAGGTAAGAGATCCTTGGTTTTGTTCATTGGAATTGTGGAATTGTTGCATAGTGTTGCATGTTGTTTAATGGCTTTGTGTAATGCTTCAAAAACAGTGGATTGATGATGGTAATTGGTGGTTTTGACATTTTGGTTATGCTTGTAAAACAATGGATTAATGTGGTAAAATGGTTATATTGGCAAGTGATGTAAGTGGTTCTTGGTTACTTGAATCGGATATAGTTAGCCGGCTATAGGATTGGGTGCACCGTGAATAAAGTCGCCTTGGATGTGGAGTGGTAGTGATTGTACCGGTAACTCCATCCAAGTACACTAACGAGATGGTTAAGAACACCATGGTGGTTAAAATTCCATGGGTGGGTCTTGTGTTAAGGTCATAATGTTGGTTAAAATTCCATTTGAGGACCTTGTGAATGTTAAGGTCATAATGGTGGTTAAAATTCCATTTGAGGACCTTGTGTTTGTTAAGATCACAATGGTGGTGTAAAGTCCATGTGTGGATCTTGTGTTGTATGTCCCGTGATCTCGTTAGTGATGTTATACAACTACCAATGGGTGATGGTAAGGTCGTAATGGTGGTTAAAATTCCATTTGAGGACCTTGTGAATGTTAAGGTCATATGGTGGTTAAAAGTCCATATGAGGACCTTGTGTATGGTAAGGTCATAATGGTGGTTAAAATTCCATTTGGGGACCTTGAGATTGGTAGTGTGTATGAAGCGTGGGGACAACGCTTGTAATCCGCGTATCCGATTGTGTCTTGCGTTATGATGGTTTGTGAATTATCACTTGGAAGCCAATATAAAGTTCTTGAATATGATGAAGCATGAGATGCTTGAAATGATGCATGGTTGCATGAGAAGTGTGTAATGTTCTAGGAATGCATGTATTACTTGTTAGCTTGAACAAGTGTTTATTATCTATTGAGAACGGTGCATGTGTGCATGAAATCTCTTTAGTGCATTGAAGTCTTGCGAAGACTTGTTTTTAAAGGCATGTGATGCAAATATTGAATTTGTGGTTCATATGTTGCAATTGTTTATTGCACGTGTTAGATTGAATGAGTAAGTGATTTTTAAAGGTTTCTTGCTTTGAAATGATTTTCAATGTATGAGAAAAGTATGTTGTGAAGTGGAAGTGTTTTCCAAGGATCTTGTATTTAACTTTGCATATGATGTTCATGCATGGAATGGTTAAATTGATGGTTTTTCAAGGTTGTGCTTTGAAATGAATTATTTAGCTTTTCTAAGTTAAGGGTTGGTTTTCATGTTTGAGCAATGCATGATTTAAAGCATGTTGTTAAAAAGGGTTTTCAAACATTGCTTTGGTTTATCGAATTATGTTGCTTTTAAAAGAGGTTTTATGACTCGCTGCATTGATGGTGTTTTGGTTTTGAGCATTCCTCGCTAAGCATTATGTGCTTACGCTCATTTTTGTTCATCAATGCAGATATTTGAAGTTGGAACAGCGGGAAGCAAGGGATTCAAGGAGAGCTCCACTTGAGATGTATGTCTCGGTTAATAGCTATAGATAATAAAGGCAATGGGGGGAGAATCTCTTATGTTGATGTTTAATGAGATTGTGTATGTTGGACAAGTTTGGTTTATGTTCTTGAACTATGTGGTTTAACGCTTGCAACGTTTGAATCTTCTTATTCTTAAGTCGTTATGCTATGCTTCTTGTTTTAAAAGCATGATTAAGTGTTAAATGTGTTGGATGAGTTGGTGCACCTAGGGGTGGTTTTGTATCTAGATTTTGATGCAATTTGGTAGGTATGATGTTTGGCATGTTGTTGATTTATGGTGGAATGGTTTGGAGCATGTTTGATGGGGTTTAAAGGTGTTAAAGCAGGCCAATCTGCTGTTTCTGGGCAGGGTGTTTCGAAACACCCTTGCCTGTTTCGAAACAAGCCCTTGTTTTGGATTAGGTGTTCCTGAACGGCCTAGCCCATTTCTGAACACTTTGGCTACTGCCAAGGGGTGTTCCTGAACGGCCTAGACCCGTTTCGGAACACCTGACCGTTGGGCATAAAATTTGAATTGTTTTGAGGTTTGCAAGCTTTACGTTTTAGTCCTGATTCTTGTATGTGCAATTGCTTGAGTTTGAGATGTCCGTTTGAGATGAAATTTGGCAGAGAGGCATGAAACATGACTAATTTCATAATGGTAACTTAAAAATTGGTAAAGTCCTTTTAATTTTCAGAATTTACAAATTGGTCCCTAAATTCGTATTTTGTGCAATTGGGTCCCTTATTGTTTTCCGATTGCTGTGATTTTTGAGTATGCTTATCTCAAGAGTATGCCTAGGTTTAATGTGCATCTAGACAAGTTTAAAAAGAAAAAAAGGGTCGTTAATCAAGGTTGACTTTTGGGTTGACTTTGGTTTTTCCCGTGTAATCTTCGTAGTTCGGGTCAACCGTCTAGGCCAGGCTAAGGGGGTTACACTAACCCTGAGTTTGGAGGTAATAGTCCTTTTTGTTTTAGGTTCATTTAGTAGCATATAGGAGCATATGTTAATTCTGCCCTAAACACTTAATGAAGTAGAAATTCTTAGTTCAAAATTTTTTTGACTACTTATATTCGCACCATAATAAAATTTTTTTGACTTAACTGTGAAACCGATATTTTAATTTTGATATAACTAGAGAACCTAAGGACTAAAACTAAAATGTGAAAACAAATTTTTAAGTCCTCAAACATCACTATATGTTTTAAAGAATATGCCTAAGTTAAAAACTAAGTTTATCAAATATTTTCTAAGTGTTCTTCAAGCCAAAACAGTGATTTTCGAGTCACCGTTTCGAAACGGCCTTAGGCCTTTCGAAACATTTTTGAAACTGTGTGTCCGTGTTTCGAAATGGGCATCGAAACGATTTCAACACTGCCAACCCGTGTTTCGAAACAAGTTTCGAAACAGCTTTATAACAATGAGAACACCGTATCGAATTGACATCCAGTGTTTCGAAACAGCTTTAAAATTGATTTGAAAAATATGACCGTTGAATGTTTTTAACTGATTTTTGACAAACAGTTAAGGCGTATCGAAACGATCTCAAGCCATTTCAATATGATCCTTGACAGTGGCAAAATGTTTCGAAACAAGTTTCGAAACGGTTATTAGCTTATCGAAACAGGTCTGACCATTTCGATACGGGCTCTTAAATGCACCCCAACGGCTCTTTCTATTTTGGTCAGTTTCGAAACAGGGTCGGGCGTTTTGAAATGGTTGGTTGCAGACTGCATTTATAGAGGGGAGATAACACCCCCAACGGTTCTATTGATGAATGAAACAACCACAACGGCTAGAAATCAATGAGAAGGTATAAAAGAGACCTCTAAAAGCCTCAGCTACAACTATTGATCCTAAAGCAAACATCCAAACATCAAATCCAAGCATTTGTGCCTAAATCCCATTATTATCTTGTAACCCCAATTGTATTTTTCATTCTTATCATTTCAATTGGGTTGAGTGCTTGTAATTGGGCTAAAATTTGTATTGAGAGATACTTGCTTAGCCATCAAATTCTTTGTTTCAATTGTGTGAGGATTGGGTAGAAAATTTGACCGAAAATTGTAAGGGTTACCTCCTTAGCCTAAAAAAGGTGAAGAGCAATTAGTGGAATTGATGCAAATCCTTAGTGAAGCTAAGGTAGTGGATGTAGAGTTCATTTGGAACTTGAACCACTCTAAAATTCCTTGTCTACCTTTTTATTTGCAATTTCCACCACCAAAAACTTTAAAAATCCAATTCACCCCTCTTGGTTTAGTTCGATCATTCGATCCACTCAACAATTAGTATCAGAGCCTAACTCTTTGAGGATTAACAACCACATGAGGAGTTCCTAGGAAGAGTGTGATCATCCAAAAATCAAGAGATGGAATCTACCTCCGGTTCGAGCATGTATGAGTCTCAATCCACTACAAAACCACCCTTTCTTCAATGGTGACAACTATCCGTTTTGGAAGAATAGAATGCGTCTCTTCATCAAGTCCAATGACTACTTGGTTTGGGTTGTCATTGAAGATGGCCCCTACATTCCATTGAATCAAGATAGTGAAGGGAAGATGATTTTGAAGAAAAAGGTGGAAATGAATGAAGAAGAAAGGAAGAAGATCCAAATAAATGACAAAGCCCTCCACATGCTTTTTTGTTCTTTCGGTCCGGACATCTACTCCAAAGTATCATCCATTGAGAGTGCCAAAGAAGTGTGGGACACTCTTGAGACTAACCGATGAGACGGTGTCCAAGATGCTTGATCGTTTCTCCACCATAGTCAATAGGCTCAAAGGATTTGGAGAGACAATATCGGAAGACAAGCTTGTCCGGAAGCTACTCTACTCACTTCCCGAATCTTGGGATGGGAAGAGAACCGCCATCATAGAAGCAAAAAATTTGAAGACTTTAAAGCTTGATGAGCTAGTGGGTTCTCTCCTTACTCATGAGATTATGAAGCAAGGAAGGGAAGAAGAGAAGAAGAAGGAAGAGAAGAGAGTAGAAAAGCTAGAGGTGGAAAAGAAGAATAAGATAGGAATAGCTCTCAAAGCTTCATTACTTGAGAAGAGCTCTTCTAGTGAGGAGGATGAGCTAGAAGAATTGGCTATGATAGCCAAACGATTCTCACGCTTTATGAGGTCCAACCGGGGAAGAAAAATTCAAAGAAAGATGGACTTCAAAGGTAAAAACAAAGAAGAAGCAAGGGATCAAATCATTTGCTTCGATTGCAATAAACCCGACCACATACGTTTGGAGTGTCTTCAACTTAAGAAGAAGAGCTTTGAGAAGAAGAAGAAGAAGGTCAAAGTCAAGCTTGCTACATGGAGTGACGAGGAGTCATCCGAGGATGATGAACAAGAAGTGGCCAACCTTTGCCTCATGCCACTTGAGGAAGATTCCTCCATGGTAACCTCTAACTCATCATCTTTATATTTTACATATGATGAATTAAATGATGCATATGATGAGTTTCAAGAAGTCTATGATGAATTAGTTGAGAAATACAAGGAGTCGGTCATTAGGAATAAGAAAATTATTTCGGAACTAAATGATAAAAATGACTCACTCTCTCAAGCTAATTTAAAATTTGAGAAAAAGATATTAGGGTTGAAAGATGAACTAAAATTCTTCCAAGATGAAAATATTGACCTTAATAATCTTTAATCTCAATGTAATAGTGAACACCAAAAGGTGTTAGATGAACTAAATAAGCTCAAAGAGTCTTTTAAAAATGTTGGTAGTGTGAAGCATGAAATAGGTGAATCTTCAAAAACAAACCAACCTAGGAAAAAGACTAATTACTACAAACAAGGTAGCTTTCCTAGACATAGTAGAACTAAAAGGATTAGAAGTGTATGGGTTCCTAAGGAACTTGTAAAATCTAAGAACATTGTTGCTATGTCATCTTGGATTCCTAAGGGAACCAAGTTATTGGGAGCTAACACTCATGGACCCAAAATGATTTGGGTACCAAAAACAAAAGTTTAATATCTTTGTTTGTAGGGGGAGCATTGCTACAAGGCCAAAGCACAAAGTCAAAACTCATGGTACCTTGATAGTGGATGCTCGAGGCATATGACCGGAGACAAGAGTAGATTCATGGATCTAAAGCCAAAAAGTGGAGGAGTGGTGACATTTGGTGACAACTCCAAAGGCCACATTAAAGGTATTGACTCCATAGGTAATCACTCTACTATTCTTATTGAAAATGTCTTGTATGTCGATGGTCTCAAACATAACTTGTTGAGCATAAGTCAATTGTGTGATAAAGGATTTAATGTTTTATTTGATAAAAATGGGTGCAAAATTGTTGACATTAAATCTAATAATATTATGCTTATAGGTCATCACATAGGTAACATATACATGGTGCATCTAGATGACATACATACATCTCATGCATGCTTGGTAGCACAAAATGAAAATGATGCATGGTTGTGGCATAGGAAACTAGGACATGCTAGCATTAGTGTTTTAGAAAGACTAGTTTCCCTTGATCTAGTTAAAGGTTTACCCAAGATTAAGTTCTCAAACGATAAAATTTGTGATGCATGCTCTAAGGGTAAACAACATAAGTCTTCCATTAAATCCATTAATGATGTTTCTACTAGTAGATGCTTACAACTTATCCATGTGGATTTATTTGGGCCAATTAGGACTATGAGCTTGGGTGGTAAATCTTATGCATTCATACTTGTTGATGATTTTTCTAGATTTACTTGGGTTCTATTTTTAAGTACTAAAGATGAGGCTTTAGAAAAATTCATCACATTTTCAAAACTAACCCAAAATGATCTTGAACTTAGAATTTCTCATATTAGAAGTGATCATGGAACCGAGCTTCAAAATTTAGGGTTTGAAGATTTTTTGAATGAAAATGGTATTAGCCATAATTTTTTGGCTCCTCGAACTCCTCAACAAAATGGGGTAGTTGAGAGGAAAAATAGAACTTTACAAGAAATGGCTAGAACCATTCTTTGTGAAAATAATTTACCTAAATATTTTTGGGCGGAAGCCACAAACACTGCTTGCTATATTGTTAACCGATTAATGATTAGGCCAATTTTAAAGAAAACACCTTATGAGATTTTAAAATCTAAAAAGCCTAACATTAGCTATTTTCATCCATTTGGTTTCAAGTGTTTTGTTTTAAATAATGGAAAAGATAACTTAGGTAAATTTGATGCCAAAAGTGATGAAGCTATTTTCATAGGATACTCTTTAACCTCTAAAGCCTATCGAGTATTTAACAAGAGAACTTTAGTAGTAGAAGAATCTATACATGTTGTATTCAATGATAACCTCCTTCCAAGGAAGGATTCTTGTGATGATGATGATGTAGGAATCATAAATGCCTTTGATGGAGGACAAACTTCAAAGGAGGATGAAAGGAAGAGGACACACAAGATCCACCTCTTGAAGCCTTGAAGGACTTGGCTCTTGAGGAAAAGGAAGTGAGCTACCCGAGGGAGTTCAACTATGTCAAATATGGTGAAATCTTGGGTGATCCATCCAAGGGGGTAACCACTCGATCTTCTCTTAGATTAATGAATCATGTTACATTTATCTCATGCATAGAGCCTAAGAATATAAAAGAAGCATTGAAAGATGATTTTTGGATTATGGCTATGCAAGAAGAGTTAAATCAATTTGAGAGAAGTAACGTTTGGACATTAGTTGATAGGCCTAGTAATCAATCTACCATAGGAACTAAATGGGTTTTTAGGTACAAGCTAGATGAGAGTGGTAACATTGTGAGAAATAAAGCTAGACTAGTAGCACAAGGTTACACTCAAGAAGAGGGAATAAATTTTGATGAAACCTATGCACCCGTAGCTAGAATGGAAGCCATTAGGGTGTTGCTTGCATATGCATGTTATCATGATTTCAAGCTTTTTCAAATGGATGTTAAAAGCGTGTTTTAAATGGTTTTATAAATGAGGAAATGTATGTGGAACAACCACCGGGTTTTGAAGACTCAAAATTTCCAAATCATGTTTCCAAACTCACTAAAGCTCTTTATGGTTTAAAACAAGCTCCTAGAGCTTGGTATGCAAGACTTTCAAACTTTATAATTGAAAAGGGTTTTGAAAAAGGCAAGGTGGACACTACACTTTTTATAAAAAGGTATAAAAATGACATCTTAGTAGTACAAATTTATGTTGATGATATTATTTTTGGTTCTACTAACGAATGTCATTGCAAAGAGTTTACTAAGCTAATGCAAGGTGAATTTGAGATGAGCATGATGGGGGATCTCTCATTCTTTTTGGGACTCCAAATCAAGCAAAGGAAGGATGGCACCTTCATCAATCAAGCAAAGTACATAAAGGATATGCTCAAGAAGTTTGGCTTGGAGAATGCAAAGCCTCAAGCCACACCTATGAACTCATCTACAAAGCTTGACAAAGATGAAGGAGGTAAGTGTGTTGACTCTAAGCTTTATCGTTCTATGATTGGATCATTGTTTTACCTTACCGCAAGTAGACCGTATATTTTGTTTAGTGTTTGCTTGTGTTCTAGGTTTCAAGTTAGTCCTAGAGAGTCTCACGTTACAGCCGTTAAGAGAATCTTTAGGTACCTTAGAGATACTCCTCGTCTAGGTCTTTGGTACCCTAGAGACTCCACCTTCAACCTTCATGCTGATTCGGATGCAGATTATGGGGGATGTAAAATCGATAGGAAGAGTACTTCGGGAACTTGTCAATTCCTAGGTAGTATGCTCATATCTTGGTTCTCTAAGAAACAAAATAGTGTAGCCTTATCTACCACCGAAGCCGAGTACATATCCTTAGGGAGTTGTTGTGCTCAAGTCCTTTGGATGAAGCAACAACTCTTAGATTATGGTATTAAAGTTGAAACCATACCCTTTAAATGTGATAATACTAGTGCTATACGTTTGACAAATAATCCCATCCAACACTCTAGAACCAAACACATAGAAATAAGGCATCATTTCATTAGGGATCATGTCCTTAAAGAAGATGTGGTTATAGAGTATGTTGACACCTTAAATCAATTAGCGGACATATTTACAAAACCTTTAGACAAAGAGCGTTTTTGGTCCCTTAGGAGAGAGTTAGGTCTAACTAGCCTATCTTGACCTTTTAGGACCTATTTTGTGCTTAAAATTGCTTGATCTTGTGAAATTCCATGTTTATGTGTTTTTACTCCTAATTTCATCCATGCGTATAGCTAGGGGGAGTATGTTTATGTTTGCATATGTTTTTCCTGCTCATTCATGTCATTCATGCAAGATAGGATTTAGAAAATTCCATTTTTCTGCACTTTTAGAGCCTCATTTGCACTTCCAGGCCCAGGTGTATCGAAACGGGTCCACCTATTTCGATACAGTTGCTTTAAATTTCTATCTGAGAGAAGGGTGTTTTGAAACGCCTTCCAAGGGTTTCGAAACATTTTTGCTACTGCCAAGGGGTGTATCAAAACAAGTTTCGATACGAGTCAACGGGGTTTCGATACGGTCAAACCTGTATCAAAACGGTCAGCTGGAGTTGAAAAGTCGGTCAATCTTTCGTGTCCGCGTTTCGAAACGGTCGACACCGTTTCGAAACGGGTTCGCGGACTGCTTTAAAGGGGCTTTAATGTTAAAGTTTAACCTAAATTAAAACTCTCCCAAAAACCCTAGAATCGATTTTCCTATAAAAACCCTCTAAACCTCATTGTTTTTCACCAAATCTTGAGGGCTTTTTCTCTTAAACACAAGTCTAAGCAAGCATCAACAATATTGTGCAAGGATTTTCATTTATTCATCCAAAATCCCAATTTAAGGTATTTTTCATCTTTTTCTTTTTCCTTCAATATGTATTCGAATCTTAGGTTAGAAAATTTTAATTTTGTATAGTTTATGTGTTTTGATACTTGGGTTTTTCAAATCTTGTAATTTTTTTTCAAAATCTTCAATTTTTTGATTCGAATATATAAGTTTTCACTCGTATTTTTCTTTACTGTTTTTCTCTTAAATTTTTTTTGTTTTGTTTTGTATATTTGTTTTTAAAATTTGTTTTTAAACCTAAGTGGGATTTATCATTGGATTGAATTACGAAATATCATGCATACACTTAAACTTGTTTTCAAATCGCTTGCTTTATGTTTTTAGGATGGCTAGGGAGAACGTTAACAAAAAGCGTAAGACAGGTCAATCAAGTGAATCGAGTATTCGTCCTAAGCTCACTCAGCTATTTCAAAAAAGTCTTCGAACTCAAGAGATGAGGGATCGATTCAATTAAGTCAAGGAGTACGAAGTTCGTCGTGAGCGTGTTGTTGATCTCACGTTTCTTGACTCCGAGCGTTTTCTCTTTTGCTACCTTGACCATTTGAGATAATGGGGATTCCTTGGGTTGATGGGCATCTCGGATATTTGCTACAAGCACATGGTCCATCTTTTTTACTCAAATGCTCAATTTATCAATAATGAAGACAACTCCGAAGTTGTAGGGCTTGAGTCTACTATCTTGGGAAAGAGGATTGTCATTGACATCCCTTATTTGGAGACTACTTTTGGTCTTAAGGACGAAGGAATCGACAATGAGAGTCACTTTGGTTCTCACACCGGTTCGGTGCTTACCTTGGATGCTCATGATAGGTTTCTCCACTTGATCGTCTCATGGTTTCTTCGCCCCTCAGGAGGTAAATTTTCTCACATTCGTCAAGTAGACTATTTTTGGCTTGAATGTTTCCATCGTGGTGAGCGTCCTAATCTTGTTAAGATCATGTTTGCCGAGATTGTCAATAATGTTAAGATTTGTGACACCGATGCACTCAAATCTTTTACTTATGGAACTGTTTTGAGTTACATCTTTGGCAAGCTTAATCTTGATTGCACCTACGACTCTACGGAACCCCGCAAGTCAAAAATTGGTGCATCTTCTCTCCGAAGGTCCGGATTTCGCTATGTAAACAATGGGCATTGGAAACATGTTGATAGGGAAGCACCTCCACCTCAAGTTGAACCTCAACCACAAGCTCCAGTTGCGAACAATGAAGCTCTCACGAATTTTCTTACCGAGCGGTTCAACACATTGGACACTAACATGTCTCGAGGTTTTAGTGCTATCAACACACGGTTGCAATCCGTAGAAGATTATCTCCTTGCGAATTATAATCGCCTCACATCCATTGAGAATCAACACTCGACCATGGACATGTCCTTCTCCACCTTTTATGACCAATGGATGAATTTTCATCGTTCTCAAGACAAGAGCGATGATAAGTCCATGGATGATGATGGGGACGACGATGAGGCTTAGGCTACTCATGACATATCATATTATCTATGCATTTTAGGATTAAGTTTGCATCTTTATTTCCATTATGTTTTATGAACCTATGCTTTTGATTTTATTTGGTATTATGCTTTGAACTTATTGTTTAAGATTTATGTTTTGGATATTTTAATTTTATGAACTGATATTATTGTTGCTTATTTCTTATTGCTTATTGATTATTGCTTTTAACCCTATCTCTTCTCTTTGAGCCTTGTTTATTATTTTTGATCTAACAAAAAGGGGAGAAGTAATCTAAGAGCCAAATTTTGTTTTAAATGTTTAAAGTGTTTTTAAGTTTTAAACCTTGAATTTAAATCCTTTTTTAAAACTTTAAAAACCTATCTTAAATTGAGGGGGAGTTTGAATGTACTCAAAATTTTCAAAACTCTTAAAAATTCCAACTTTGGTTTTGTTATATAAAGAAGGAGGAGATTGTGAAACCGATATTTTAATTTTGATATAACTAGAGAACCTAAGGACTAAATTGAAAATGTGAAAACGAATTTTTAAGTCCTCTAACATCCCTATATGTTTTAAAGAATATGCCTAAGTTAAAAACTAAGTTTATCAAATATTTTCTAAGTGTTATTAAAGCCAAAAAAGTGATTTTCGAGTCACCGTTTCGAAACGGCCTTAGGCATTTCGAAACAGTTTTGAAACTGTGAGTCCATGTTTCGAAACGGGTATCGAAACGATTTCAACACTGCCAACCCGTGTTTCGAAACAAGTTTCGAAACGGCTGTAGAACAATGAGAACACCGTATCGAAACGACATCTAGTGTTTCGAAATGGCTTTAAAATTGATTTGAAAAATATGACCGTTGAATGTTTTTAACTGATTTTTGACAAACCGTTAAGGCGTATCGAAACGATCTCAAGCCGTTTCGATATGATCCTTGATAGTGGCAAAATGTTTTGAAACAAGTTTCGAAACGGTTCTTAGCTTATCGAAACAGGTCTGACCGTTTCGATACAGGCTCTTAAATGCACCCCAACAACTCTTTCTATTTTGGTCTATTTTGAAACAGGGTCGGGCGTTTCAAAACGGTTGGTTGCAGACTGCATTTATGAAGGGGAGAAAACTCCCCTAACGGCTCTATTGATGAATGCAACAACCGCAACGGCTAAAAATCAATGAGAAGGTATAGTTCATCGTCAAAGGAGTCGAAAATCTCCAAGTTAGAGTAGTCGATATCCTTGGCAGTGGTCGTTTTGGCGACTGGGGAGGCAGCAGTTGTATCATCTTCCTTCTCTGATTCTGAGGTTGAGGTGAGGTTATATAGGTGGATGGGGGTCAGAGAGGTTCTTCTTTTGGGGCGGCACTGTGGCCCCTCACTGTCATCGACGGCAGGAACAATAGCTGATCTTGGAGTGATGTTGACTGGTTTGGATGCTGCTAACTCCGTTGGAAAGGCGGGCAACTGTGGTCCGACGTCCTGGTATTTGTCCTGTAGGTAGGCCACAAAGGCCTCCTGCACGTCTACTACATATTTGGTGAAGATCACCTGCTTGTGCTCGATCCGCTGGCAGCTTTCCACTAGGATGTGCAATAAGGGAATTGTGGCAGACGTAAAGGCAGCATCAGTATTGCCTGCTGCGGCTAGGGTGGCGGCAGCTTTGGACGGCGGCTGGGTGGTGGAAGGTGTGTCAGGCTCTACACTATGCATCATTTGTTGGCGTGCTCTTCTTGTCCATCCTTCCTTGGTAGGAAGAATTTTATCTTTTGGGTGCAGCGGCACACCAAAATTGGCACAGAGGCTGGTGATGAGTGCGTGAAAGAAGAGTGAGCCTTTGACGGTTGGATTTTCTGCGTGGGCGTAAATCTTCTTTAGTATGACATCACCAACGTTGATCTGTCGCCCCTTCATAATACTGCTGATAAGGGCGAGCCACGACCTGTTTACTATTAACCCGTGCGAGGTTGGCATCAGGCGGCGCTGGACGAAGTAGCTCCAAAGGGCAGCCTCTGGCAACAAGTCTCTGCGGTTTACTGACTCATTATTTTTACCTGTCAGCCATTTGGCGTTTGGCCGACAGAGCTCCTTCTTTATTTTATTGTAGTCAGACCATGTCAAATGTGATTCCAACTCTTCATGCTGGTCGTCGCTGACTTCTATAATGTAGAAGTCGTTGATCATGTCAGCAGTCAACTTAACACCTTATCCCCGGAAGTAAACGAAATGGCTCTCTTGGTTAGGTCGGTAGGCATAAAACTCTCGCACATGGTTTCTGTTAATCCCTTCTGGCTGCCATGCGAATTGATCCCAACTTATATTATGGATCATCTCTAACAGGGAAGGTTCCAACCCGAAATTATCATTAGTCTGGGTGTAGTAGAAGCCCATCTCTTCCCATAGTTGCATGTCTTTGTAGAACTGGTTGTAGGTCTCCTCGGCATCAGGTTTCAAGAACCTCTTGTATTGGGTTTTGGAGGTGGCGGCAGGTTTCTGTGATAAGGCCATAGTTTGGGGAATGGTTGTTTTCCTAAATAAAGTAAAAAGAATGTGAAAGAAAAATAAAACAAAGAAATCTTGGAAGCAAAGACTGTAGAAAGAATTCAGAGAAAAGATAGAGTAAAATGAAGAACGGGTGGTAGAATAGTTAGCCTTATATAGTCGTTTCTCTCCACTGCCTTGGCGGGAGCGCTGTCAACGAGCGGCAATTATTGCGATGCGAGTAACGGAACTCTAGCATTTACACAGATATTCGTTCTGCTCGTTAGGGCAAATATAGCCATTGCGGCTAGCCATTATGAAGCCACTAGCCGTTATGCTCATCTGTCTTGGGCTGCCTTGGCCGCTAGTTGGGCCTCTCCTTTATCATTTCATCTTTCTTGGTCTTTCTTCCCTTCCTAACCTGAAATAAAAATAAATACGAACATTGAATAAAAATTAAATCTAAACCTAATAAAATTAAAATTTTAAATTGAAATAATAATTAGGTTATGTTGGGCTACGCTTTTCCCAAGCATAACCAATTCCTGAGGGTCTTTGTGTTTGGTTATTCATCTGGGCATGTCTTTCCCCTCCTTAGGTGGATGTTTAAGCAAATAAATGAAAATAGATTTAATGAGCAAAAACTAAATAGAAGTGAAAAAATTCAAACGTAGTTGCTGTTGCCAATTCCCGAAAACGGCGCCAAAAACTTGTATAGTGTTTGGGTGTTCTCCATTTATGAGCGCAAGTGCACACTCTTGTCAATATATAGTATAAAAGATATCGTCTCCCACAGGGATTGGAGCAGCTCCTATTAATGGTTTCTTGCACATAGATTTAGTAAATGCACCATTAAATCTCAAGATGTGGAAATATAAAAACACAAGTAAAGATAAAGACAGTGATAAGAGGAATGATAGGGAGAAATTGGGCGATAAGCTGGGTAAGACAGGTGCAGCTTAGTAGCCTGTGGACTGCATTGCAAAGTCTTGAGTATGTTTTATGCTACCATGAATTGCTGCCTCGGTGGGTCAAACGGGCGGCAAACTACGACCTTGTCACATGATCGCAGCAGGTCACTGCCATTGCAGGGGTGTGTACTACCTCGGCAGGTGGAATGGAGAGAAGTCCTGGCAGCAAGTCTAGCAGATATTCCAAGTTTGACAGGATATTCGACAGTGATCCCTCCTATTTCTATGTTAGGATGCTCGAGATTGCTTAACTTGAGGACTAGTGTCGAACCAAATTAGACAACCCGGTTGGTAATCCCTTTTAGCCGCTGAAACTTGTGGACTAGTGTGGAACCAAGTTAGTCACGCCTTTTTGAGTTGTGATCGTGCTTAACCCTTTCGTGAGCCTTGCACTCTTGTGCCCGACAAATGGATTTTCTCTTCAACTGACTGGTGTAGACTAATTGAACGAACAAGAAGCATCGATTAAGAAAAATCAGAACTTTATTGAAAACAACTCAAAACTATACAATCGTTTCCACAAATTACTTTACATATACGCGCCTAAACCCTAGGAGAGTTGGGTCGTGACCCCCAACACTCCAACTCATCTAATTATCCCTCATCTACACTATCATCGGCAGATGCCATCAATTCCTCACGACATGCTATGATCCCTCTACGAGATGCCCCTATACCCTTTACATACATTGGGTATATATAGGGCTCGTGACCTAGGTTGAGTCCTAATTTGGCATGTGTTTTAAATGGTTTATTAAATAATTAAAATGGTTTTTAATTAATTAATTTAAGAGGTAGTTAATCGGTTAAAAGAATTTTTGACAAGCTTTTCATTTCTCTCTTTCACTTCAGCTAAATACTCACCATTTTCTCTCAATTTCCAGAATTTCTTTACTCTCAAATTCTCTTTTGATATCCATCTTTTCCTTGATGATTTCTCTCATTTTCTTTCAAGTTCTTTGAAGCTAAACTTGCCAAGTTAGTGGAGAAGTAAGGATTGAAGGTAAATTTCTTGCTAACCCTCTAATCTAGGTTCTTTAATGAAATTCCAAATATATTTGACTCTTTATTAATGATTTTGATTGAGTTTTTGTTGTTAGTTTGATAAATTATTGAAATCTTGATATAAAAGTGGTTTAAAATGTGATTTTAGGAGTTTGATTGATTTGTAGTTTGAGATTGTTTTTAAATGAGTTTTGAAAGGTTTTTAGTGTTGAAGTAGAGTCTTAATCATAGAGATCTCGAAATCCTTGAGATCCTTGGTTTTTGAAGTGTTTTGGTGAATCTGAGTTGCTGGAGTTATAAGGATGGTTTTAGGATATTTTGGATGTTGATTAATGCCTAAATTGTGTTGAAGGTGTTGGGTAATGGCTGGGTTGACGTTAGAGGTCAATCGATTGAGTTTTCGGTTGTTTCGGATGGATGTTTTGGTGCCTTAGAGTAGGGCTGCGGGATTTCTTTTGAGTGCTGGTGCTTTGGATGCATTTTAATGCATTGATCCTCTGTTTTAATATGTTGAAAACAGGGGATAATATTTCAGAATCAAATGAAGTGATTTTGGATGCTTCGGACGATCGATAGTTGCGCCGGCAAGCGTGGTTTCGCAAGTCGATGAATGGAACTTGGTTTTCCAACATGGAAACGTTTTAGAAAAGGTTTTGGGAACTTAATAAGAGCTTGAAACGCTTTACTAAGTTTAGAAGTAAGTAAAGTGAATTTCTCTCTCTCGGATTGTGCTAGTTTTGAACCCTTGGTTACACTTGATTTTAATTGCATTTACCTATTGTTTTAAAGCATATTTTGAACATATGAAATGAGGTTGATGATGCCATGTGATTTAAGGATGTAGTAGGTAAGTGATACTTGTATGCATGTGTTGATGCATGAGGTTTGAAGCATGGTTTAATGCTTGATTTATGGCTTATCATGAATGCTTTGTAAAAACAGTGAGGTATGCATGAGATATGGATTATATTGGCAAGTGATTATTGTGTAAAGTGTTTTATAAATGAAATCAGATATAGTTAGCCGGCTATAGGATTGAGTACACTATAAACAAGTCGCCTTGGATGTTGAGGGGATGTGATTGCACCGAAAACTCCATCCAAGTACCTTAACGATTGAGGATTGTTTAAGGTTGCAACGGTTGAGAGTATCTTCCGGGTGCGAACCTTGTGTGTGTCCCCGTCTCTCGTTAGTGGGTTATACATCTAACTATGAGTGGTGTTGAGGGGTTGTGATTGTACCGAATACTACACCACGAGTGTCACAACATTGGAGGGTTGCTCTCGTGTGTTAGCCTTGAGATGCCGGTAGAGTGTATGAAGGGTGTGGGACAACCCTTGGTAATCTGTGTATCCAATATATGTTTTTGAATGTTGTTTATTACTTGTGAGCCAATATAATGTATTTGAATGTTATGGAAAATGTTGTTGATGCATATTTTGAAAGATGCATGTTTTGGCTTAAGCTTAGCATAAGGGTGCTATGCTTGAAAGGCTTGGAACTTGAATAGTAATGGTTTAATTGCTAGAACTTTACGAATCATGTTGCATGAGGTTTGATACAAAGGTTTTAATGATAAAGTACATGTTTTGTCAAAGGAATCATGATGGTTTTGAAAAGAATGAAAAGTGGTTTTGTGCATTGATGATGTGTTTGGTTTTTGAGCAATCCTCACTAAGCTTGTATGCTTATGCTCTCTTTGTTCATCAATGCAAATAATTAGACATTTGGAGGCAGCATCTTCAAGGAATCTTACCAAGACACTCTCTAAAAGGATGTTGTGTTCTTGAACTAGTGTAATAAAGGCAATGGGGGTGTCCAATGCAATGAATGTTGTTAGCTTGGTATTTTCCGGTTTTGTGCAAGTATGAGATGCATATTTGGATATGTAAATGGCCTCTAAGTATTGGTTTATGCTTGAATTTTGATTTTGGACTTTTGGTGCTTTTAATTCGTACGAAGCATGCCTTTTGTGCTTTTAATTTTGTGAATGATGCTATGTTGATGCATTTTCTTTGTATGTTTTGGGTCTGATGTGTATTTGTGTTACAAACATGTTTGGGCATGTGTCGGGGTGGTTTCAGAGGTTTCAAATTGAATTAAATCCAGATTTTAAAACATTGCAGACCTAGTTGTTTCGAAACACCCTTGCATGTTTCGATACGTTGGCTTGCAATGGCTTTGGTGTTTCGAAACGATGAAGCCTATTTTGGAACATTTTGCCTCTGTGAACCATCGTACCAAAACGGGCCTAAAAGGGTTTCGAAACGGACCCGCGTATCGAAACAGCCAGCTGTGTTTCGAAATGACTGTTTCGATTCAGGGCTTCCTGTTCCGAAACGTCCAACCGTTAATTTAGTTTTTGAATAGTTTTGAGTTTTTGTTTCTTACGTTTTGGTCCATGTTTGCCTTGTATGCAATTGGATGGGTTCTTGAGGTCGTTTGAGCTGAGTTTTTTCTACCAAGAAGCATGTAATGAACCTAATTAAAGATTGGTAACCCGAATTTGGTAATAACTCTTACAATTTGTCAAATTTACAAAATGGTCCCTGAACCTTGAATTGACTACAATTAATAGGCGATTGTGATGATGTTTTATACACTGCTTGTGTGCGTACATATATGAACCTAAGTTGCATCTAGACAAGATAAAAAGAAGAAAAAGGGTCGTATTTTGAGGTAGACCTTCCCCGTTCACTTCAATATTCCCCGTGTGATCCGTTCGGTTCGGTCTATCGGCCTTGTCGGGTCGAGGGGGTTACAATATTTGTACTGTTCTTACATATTACATAAAAATTTCAATTTTTAAAACTATATACTTATATATTGTTCCTATCTATGTATATATTTACAAATGAAATTTAGTGTAACTATACATATATATTTTGCCTTATTACAAATTTTGTTTCACACTATACTTATACATATTTTTATTTTTCAAGCCATTTTTCTTTTTAATATATATATATATATATATATATATATATATAATTTTTAAACTTATTATTTTGGTTAATAAAATTTATTGAGAATTTGGATTGAATAGCACCCAAAAGAATTACTCTAGAAAATTAAAAAAGAATATAAAAGGAACAATTCATAAATTAAATAGCACCCAAAAGAATTAAAATGTCAAACTTAAGACGAATAGATGGTTGTGTTGTTTGGATGCCCTGTCATTTCCCTAAGAAAAAAAAGGGAAATTCAGTTGAAGTAGGGTTTTATGGAGAGAAGGAAAAGTGAAAATTTGGTTAAAAAATTGAGGCCAGCAGGAATAAATAAAATAACAATGTATTAGTAAAATGGTTAACTGAAGAGAAGTCCAGTTTGATGAAGCTCAAATTTACCAAGTTTGATAGGCAGCTAGAGGAAGCATCTGTTACCAGACCTAATCAAGTTGAAGCTTAGCGAGCTAGCCCAGCTGAAGAAAGAAAAGATTGTATATGAGACCGGTCAAAAATAAGATGTTAGCATTTTAAAATTAAGAATATAGGACAACTGGACTCAACGAGCTTTCTTAGTATAAAAGATGATGATGTTTATTTTACGAGACTTGAGTTCGAATGTAATGCACTGGTTTTGGGCCTAGATGTTTTAGACATCGGATCAGACTGCTCGGTAACGATTCGAATCGTGTTTGGTGATTTAAGGAAATCAAGGATCGAGATAGCATAAAATATGGTAAAAAATGCTAAAATCCTATAAAATCACGTTTATGAGGTTGGTCAAATCAATTTTACAAAATTGACTTTGGAAGTGGTACATTGTGGGTAGTGGCCAAAATGTAAAGTTTCAAAACTGTGGAAAATGTAATTTTAAAAGAGGAGCCAAAATCTTAGAATCTTTAGGGAGCTTTATAGCATTTTAGCCTTTACTTAATATGACATTGGTAGTTAATTGGTTTGCATCAAGCCTTAGGTACACAGTTGAATTTCAATACTTCTTATCATCCTCAGACGGATGGAAATTCAGAGCGTGTGATCCAGGTGCTTGAGGACATGTAGAGATGCTGTGTTATTGTAACCCCCCTTAACCCGGCCCAGACGATTGACCCGAATTAAGAAAGTCACACGGGGAAAACCAAAGTCAACCCGAAAGTCAACCTTGATTAACGACCCCTTTTTTTTAAACTTGTCTAAATGCACGTTAACCTTAGATATGATCATACAAACAACATACTCAAAGATCATAAACATCAGAGTTCAAACAGGGACCCAATTGAACAATTTACAACTTTAGGGACCAAAGTGTAAATTCTGAAAACTTTAAGGACTTAACCAGATTTTAAGTTACCATCTTAAAATTAATCATGTTTCATGCCTCACCGCCAAATTTCAGCTCAAACGGACATTCCAAACTCAAACAATTGCACAAACAAGTTTCAGGACCAAAATGCAAACATTCCAAAACATATAACCGCCAATGTCAGCCCCCAACGGTCAGGTGTTCCGAAACAGGGAGAGCCTGTTTCGAAACGCGGGGCCGTTCTGCAACGCGTACCGAAACGGGGACTGGCAGTGACCACTCCGTTTCGGAACGGTGTCTCCCGTTTCGGACGCCTGGGCTGCTACAAGGCACCCGTTCCGAAACGGCAAGCACTGTTCCGAAACAGCCTGCACAGAGTGCAGCATATCGCATGCTCAAACACAAAATTGACCAACCAAACATAATCCGATTGCTACCAAACTTTACTAACAACTCATACAACATACAAGAGACGTACTTGCATCAGCCAATCATCAATATATCAACATATACGAAAAGCCTCAATTCTAAAGACATGCTTCCTACACAAGCAACCATTTCAACATAAAACCTCCAATCAAACTCATAATGGCCAAATACATGTTCCAACAACATCAACAACATATAACCATTCTTGTCCGCATATATACAAACCCATAACATCAACATAAGAGATTCTACTCCCATTGCCTTTATTAACTATAGCTATTAACCGAGACATACATCTCAAGTGGAGTCCTCCTTGAATCTCTTGCTTCTCGCTGTCCAAACTTCAAGGATCTGCATTGATGGACAAAAAGGAGCGTAAGCACATAATGCTTAGTGAGGAATGCTCAAAACCAAAACACCATCAATGCAGCGAGTCATAAAACCTCTTGGAAAACAACTCGATATGTTTACCAAGCAAAGCTTGAAAACTCTTTTTCAACATCATACTTTGAAATCATGCATTGCCAATCATGAAACCAACCCTTAGCTCAACAAGCCAAGTAAACCCTTTTCAAACATGAACTTGCAAACCAACAATTTAACCATTCCATGCATAAACATTATATGCAAAGTTAAATTCAAAACCTTGGAAATCGCTACCAATTCACAACATACCTTTCTCATACTTGATTAGCACTTAAAAGCAAGAAACCTTTAAAACCATTTACTCATTTGTCACATGCTTTAAAACAAGGGTAATTGTTCTATACACAAGCGCTTGTGGAAACTTTTTTACACAAGCGCCTTAGTTTTAGGGATTAGGGACCTCCTTTAGGGTTTAAAATTTAGGGGTATAAGTGTAGTAGTTTTGAATTTAGGGATTGTTGATTGAATTTTGGGTTTAGGATTAAAATTTAGGTTTTATGGATTAAAACCTAAATCCTCACCCATATTACCCTAAAACTAAACCCTAACCCTAAACCCTAAATTCTAACCCTAATTCCTAAATTCTAAACATGAACCCTAAATTCTAAACCTTTACACTAAAACCCCTAAACTCTAAACCCTAAACACTAACCCTAAACCCTATAATTGAGGCGCCTGTGGAAATAAAAACTTTCCACCGCCAGTGTATAGGATATTAATCCTTAAAACAAATGCAACAAATAAACTATAACATCAATACTAGCAACTCATGCCTTTAAAACAAGTCTTAGCAAGACTTCAATGCACTAAAGAGATTTCATGCACACATGCACCATTCTCAATAGATACTCAACACTTGTTCAACTTAACAAGTAAACATGCATTCACAAGCATTAAACACTTTTCATGCAACCATGCATCTTTTCAAGCATCTCATGCTTCATTATAATCAAGAACATTATATTGGCTTCCAAGTGATCAACCACATCCACTTTTCAACTCAACATCCAATCGGATACGCGGATCACAAGCGTTGTCCCTACGCTTCATACACACTACCAATCTAAGGTCCCCCAAATGGACTTTTAAACACCATTTGACCTTACCATTCACAAGGTTCCCATGTATGGACTTTTAAACACCTTACAACCTTAACTTTCACAAGGTTCCCATGTATGGACTTTTAAACACCATACAACCTTAACTTCCACAAGGTTCCCATATATGGACTTTTAAACACCATATAACCTTAACATGCACAAGGTTCCCATGTATGGACTTTTAAACACCATACAACCTTAGCATCACCGATTGGTAGTTGTATAACATCACTAACGAGATCCGGGACACCCTATACAAGATCCACACATGGACTTTACACCACCATTGTGATCTTAACAAGCACAAGGTTCTCCTATATGGACTTTTAATCACCATATAACCTTTGCTTACCCAAGGTCCTCGAATGGGAATCTCAACCTCCATTATGACCTTAACCATCTCGTTAGGATACTTGGATGGAGTTTACCGGTTCACACTTAACCACTCCACATCCAAGGCGACTTTATTCACGGTGCACCCAATCCTATAGCCGGCTAACTATATCCGATCAAAGAAACCAAGAACCACTTACATCACTTGCCAATATAACCACCATACCACATTAGTCCAATGATTCACATGCATAACCATAATGCAAAAACCATCATTTACCATCATCAATCCACTGTTTTTAAGCATTACACAAAGCCATTAAACATCATGCAACACCATGCATCAGAACCACAATTTCAATGTATAAAACCAAGGATCTCTTACCTTGAGCATCCTTCACACATGGCTTTCAAAACCAGCATTAAACCATGCTTAAATATGCTTTCAAAACAGAATTTAAAACATGCAAATCAAATGCATTGCAACCATCAATCACAATTGCTTTTAAAGCCAAATCACAACACAACCAAGAGCGAAAATCCATTTACTTACTCTTGAGCTTAGCAAAGTTGTTTAGACTTAAACTAAGCTCCCAAAACCTTCAAACCTTGATTTAAAAGCTAAAAACCCAACTTCACTCACCGATACACAAAACAAGGCTAGCCAACAAGCCTTCCAAGCGTCCGAAACCTTCCACACCACCTCTAAAGCTCACGGATCAAACTCCCCTGTTTCAAGCACACAACAACAGAGCATTAATGCATCATTATGCATAAAAAACACCAGCAACACAACTCAACTCGCTGCTCATCACAAATCCAACAATTCGGCTACCAAACACAACCGAAATCACCTCCAAACACTTCCAAAACTTAACCCAGCCAAGATCCATCACTTCTGACCATTTTTAAACATCAATTAACATCCAAAATGATCACAAACATGTCCTTATACCTCCAGGTATAATAGATCACCAAAAACACTCCAAAAACAACCAAAAACTCAAGCAAAACTTAGGAAATTCAACCTATTCGGGATTGCATTGATTAAACCTCAATTTCTCATCAAATTAACATTCATTTAACATCAATTTGACACCTCAAAACCCTGCCCAAACAGATCACACGAAATTTCACCAAAAATCACCAAATCTTGCATTTTAAAGCCAAAATCAAGATTCCAATTGAAAAGCCTTTAACAAATCACAATTTAAGGATTGAGAACTTAGGAATTTTAGTAAAGAACTGAGAGTTTAGAGGAGAAGGACGTTCTTACCTCCAAACTTGAGTTTCTCCTCTTTTAGAACCAAAAAGCTTGAAGAATCAACTTGAAATTGGTGAGGTTTTGTTGTAGAGATGATTAGCAATCAAAAGAGATTTGAAAAGATAGATTTAGGTGACAAAATCAGAAAAGAAACTCTAGAGGAAATATGTTTGGCTTGAGAGAAAATGAGAGAAAATAGAATTGAGAGAAAAGTTAGTTAAAACCCAAAAATATCTTCCCTCCACTTTTTAATTCATTTAAAATCAGAATTAAACCTTAAAATATCTTAGAAAAATCTGGAGAAACTCCTTTTGGAATAATAGCTCCTTAAAGATTCAAAGTTTCAATCCTTTATAAAACAGTCACGCAACTTTCAAAAATTACATTTTGGTCACTAGCCAAAATGTCACCCTTCCAAACCTCATTTTGTAAAATTGATTTCACAGTTCACTTATATATATTAAAAGATGATTTTAGAACATTTTCCCATATTTTTAATGCAACCCGAACTAGGCTTTCCTAAATTCACTCTTATATATTCGATCTGCACTTTGACCGAACCGGTCAACGCCCAAAACTTCCAAGCCCAAAACCGGGGCGTTACAGTTATAGATTTTCAGGGTTCTTGGGAGAAGCACTTGCTGCTGGTTGAGTTTGCTTACAACAATAGTTAACATGCAAGTATTCAAATGGCTCCCTACAAGGCTTTGTATGGGAGGAAGTGTAGAACCCCTCTATGTTGGGTAGAAGCTGGGAAAAAGTTGATGTTGATGCCGACTATGTTAAAGGGAACCAACGAGAAGGTGAAGCTCATCTATGAGCGTTTGAAGGCAGTATCAGATTGGAAAAAGTCTTACGCAAATTTGAAGTGTAAGGAAATCGAGTTCGTGGTTGGCGAACATGTGTTTTTGAAGGTATCATCTTGGAAGAAGGTGATGAGATTTGGGCTTAAGGGAAAGCTTAGCTTGAGGTTTATTGGACCATACGAGGTTGTGGAGCATGTTGGTCCTGTGGCGTATCGGTTGACGTTGCCTTTTGAGCTGGAAAAGATACAAGATGTGTTCCATGTCTCGATGTTGCGGAGGTACAGATCGGATCCTTCGCATGTGATGTATATTGAGGAGATAAAGTTGAATTCGGATCTTTCTTATAATGAGGAACCAATGAGGATTCTGGATGTGAGCAATAAAGTTCTTCGTGGCAAGACGATAGAGCTTGTGAGGGTGTTGTGGCGACACCGAAGAGTTGAGGAGGCCACTTGGGAAGGCAAGGCGAACATGCTGAAGTAGTTTTCGTACCTTTTTCCTTAAGGTAAAATTTTGAGGACGAAATTTTCTAAGAGGGGGAGAGTTGTAACGCCCTAGTTTAGGGCCTAGATGTTTTGGACATCGGATCGGATCAGTCGGAAACGATTCGAATCGTGTTTGGTAATTTAAGGAAATCAAGGATCGAGATAGGATAAAAATATGGTAAATTTGCTAAAATTCTCTAAAATCATGTTTAAGAGGTTGTCAAATCAATTTTACAAAATTTACTTTGGAAGTAGTACATTTTGGTTAGTGACCAAAATGTAATGTTTCAAAAGAGTGGAAAATGTAATTTTAAAAGAGGAGCAAAAATCTTAGAATCTTTAGGTAGCTTTATGGAAATTTAGCCTTTACTTAATATGACATGTGTTTAAAATGATTTTTAAATTAATTGATTTTAAAAGGCTTTCATTTATTTAATTAATTGTTAGTTAATTGGTTTGTATCAAGCCTTGGGTACACGGTTGAATTTCAGCACTTCTTATCATCCTCAGACGGATGGACATTCGGAGCGTGTGATCCAGCTGCTTGAGGACATGTTGAGATGCTGCGTTATAGATTTTCAAGGTTCTTGAGAGAAGCACTTGCTGCTGGTTGAGTTTGCTTACAACAATAGTTAACATGCAAGTATTCAAATGGCTCCCTACGAGGCTTTGTATGGGAGAAAGTGTAGGACCCCTCTATGTTGGGCAGAAGCTGGGAAAAAGTTGATTTTGATGCCGCCTATGTTAAAGGGAACCAACGAGAAGGTGAAGCTCATCTGTGAGTGTTTGAAGGCAGCATCAAATTGGCAAAAGTCTTACGCGGATTTGAAGTGTAAGGAAATTGAGTTCGTGGTTGGAGAACATGTGTTTTTGAAGGTATCGTCTTGGAAGAAGGTGATGAGATTTAGGCGTAAGGGTAAGCTTAGCCCAAGGTTTATTGGACTATACGAGGTTGTAGAGCGTGTTGGTCCTGTGGCGTATCGGTTGAGGTTGCCTTCTGAGCTGGAAAAGATACATGATGTGTTCCATGTCTCGATGTTGCGGAGGTACAGATCGGATCCTTCACATGTGATGCATGTTAAGGAGATAGAGTTGAATTCGAATCTGTATTATGATGAGGAACCAATGAGGATTCTTGATATGAGCAATAAAGTTCTTCGTGGCAAGACGATAGAGCTTGTGAGTGTGTTGTGGCAACACCGAGGAGTTGAGGTGGCCACTTGGGAAGGCAAGGCGAACATGCTGAAGTAGTTTTCGTACCTTTTTCCTTAAGGTAAAATTTCGAGGATGAAATTTTCTAAGAGGGGGAGAGTTGTAACGCCCTGGTTTAGGGCCTAGATGTTTTAGACATCAGATCAGACCGATCGAAAATGATTCGAATCATGTTTGGTAATTTAAGGAAATCAAGGATTGAGATAGGATAAAAATATGGTAATATTGCTAAAATTCTCTAAAATCATGTTAAGAGGTTGGTCAAATCAATTTTACAAAATTGACTTTGGAAGTGGTACATTTTGGGTAGTGACCAAAATGTAAAGTTTCAAAATAGTGGAAAATGTAATTTTAAAAGAGGAGCCAAAATCTTAGAATCTTTAGGGAGCTTTATGGCAATTTAGCCTTTACTTAATATGACATGTGTTTAAAATGATTTTTAAATTAATTGATTTTAAAAGGCTTTTGTTTATTTAATTAATTGGTAGTTAATTGGTTTGTATCAAGCCTTGGGTACACGGTTGAATTTCAATACTTCTTATCATCCTCAGACGGATGGACATTTAGAGCGTGTGATCTAGATGCTTGAGGACATGTTGAGATGCTGCGTTATAGATTTTCAAGGTTCTTGAGAGAAGCACTTGCTGCTGGTTGAGTTTGCTTACAACAATAGTTAACATGCAAGTATTCAAATGGCTCCCTACGAGGCTTTGTATGGGAGGAAGTGTAGGACCCCTCTATGTTGGGCAGAAGCTGGGCAAAAGTTGATTTTGATCCGCCTATGTTAAAGGGAACAAACGAGAAGGTGAAGCTCATCTGTGAGCGTTTGAAGACAGCATCGGATTGGCAAAAGTCTAAAGCGGATTTGAAGTGTAAGGAAATCAAGTTCGTGGTTGGCGAACATGTGTTTTTGAAGGTATCGTCTTAGAAGAAGGTGATGAGATTTGGGCGTAAGGATAAGCTTAGCCCAAGGTTTATTGGACCATACGAGGTTGTGGAGCGTGTTGGTCCTGTGGCGTATCGGTTGATGTTGCCTTCTGAGCTGGAAAAGATACATGATGTGTTCCATGTCTCGATGTTGCGGAGGTACAGATCGGATCCTTCGCATGTGATGCCTGTTGAGGAGATAGAGTTAAATTCGGATATGTCTTATGATGAGAAACCATTGAGGATTCTGGATGTGAGAAGAGTAAAGTTCTTCGTGGCAAGACGATAGAGCTTGTGAGTGTGTTGTGGCGACACCGAAGAGTTGAGGAGGCCACTTGGGAAGGCATGGCGAACATGCTGAAGTAGTTTCCGTACCTTTTTCCTTAAGGTAAAATTTCGAGGACGAAATTTCCTATGAGAGGGAGAGTTGTAATGCCCTGGTTTTGGGCCTAGATGTTTTAGACATCGGATCAGACCGGTCGGAAACTATTCGAATCGTGTTTGGTGATATAAGGAAATCAAGGATCGAGATAGGATAAAAATATGGTAAAATTGCTAAAATTCTCTAAAATTATGTTTAAGAGGTTGGTCAAATCAATTTTACAAAATTGACTTTGGAAGTTGTACATTTTGGGTAGTGACAAAAATGTAAAGTTTCAAAACAATGGAAAAATGTAATTTTAAAAGAGGAGCCAAAATCTTAGAATCTCTAGGGAGCTTTATGGAAATTTAGCCTTTCCTTAATATGACATGTGATTAAAATGATTTTTAAATTAATTGATTTTAAAAGTCCTTTATTTATTTAATTAATTGGTAATTAATTGGTGAGAGATATCACGTAACTACCCTTCTCTTCTCATTTTCAGCCAAACATCATTCTAAATCATTTTCTCCTGATTTTTTTTCTTCCAAACACTCTTTTCTTGATTTCTCTTTCATTTCAAAGAATTCTTTCTAGGTTCTTCAAGATTGGTGAAGTTAAAACTTGTCATTCATTGAGGAAAGCAAGGATTGGAGGTAAATCCCATTCTCAACCTTTAATCAAGGTTGTTTATTGAAATTCCTAGATCTTTGGTTTCTAATTATTGTTTTTTGGCTGAGTTTTCATTATAGTTTTGATTTGAGATCAAAATCTTGCAAAAAAATGTGAGTAAAATCTTAATTTTCGGATTGAAATGGTTGAGCTTTGTCTTGGTTTGGTTTTAATTTAGTTTTGAGATGACTATTATGTTGAAAACGGGTTTTGATAATATAGATCCCGAAATCCTTGAGATCCCTTAGTTCCTTGATGGTTTTAGTTGGGGTTTTGAGGTGAGATGATGAGGTTATGCATACTGGAGGTTTAAGGATGGGTTTAGGTTGTTTTTAGATGTGTTTTGATGTTTATAAATGGTTGAAAGTTATGTATGTTGACTGGGCTTGGTTTAGGAAGCAATCAATTGACTTTTCGGTTGTTTCGGATGGGTAAATTGGTGTAGTTTGGGTGAGCAACGAGTTTTTGTTAGTTGCTGGTGTTGAAATGCATTTTAAAGCATTTGGATCTCAGTTTTGGTGGTCAAAACAGGGGATCTTGATCAGGGAGCAAACGAGACGTTTTTGGACGCTCCGAAAGGGTATTTTCATGTCAGCGAGCAAGGTTTCGCGTATCGGTGAGTGGAAATGGATTTTCCACCTTTGTAACACTTTGAGCATGGTCTTGGGAGCTTAGTGTACGCTTGAAACACTTAACTAAGCTCAAGAGTAAGTGATTTGAAAGTCTCTCTCGGAATGTGCTATGTTTTTGTGGAAAATGCACTTGAATTAAATGTGCTTTTATTTACCATTTTAAAGCATGTTTTGAGCATTGATAATGCTGGTGTTTAATGCCATTTTGTAAAGGATGCATTTGGTAGATGATCCTAGGATTCATGAAATGTATGCATTTGAGATTAAGCATGTTCATGCTTGTGAAAGTGGCATTGTGATTTATGCTTGTAAAACAGTGGAATAATGTTCATAAATGATTATATTGGCAAGTGATGGAAATGGTTTTTGGTTACTTTAATCGGATATAATGAGCCGACTATAGGATTTGGTGCACATTGAATAAAGTCGCCTTGGATGTCGAGGGGTTGTGATTGTACCATGTACTCCATCCAAGTACCCTATCGATTGAGCCTAAGATCATGACGGTGGATTGTTAAATCCCGTGTGTGGATCTTGTGGTATGTGTCCCGTGCTCTCGTTAGTGGAATTATACAACTACCGATGAGTGGTGTTGAGGTGTTGTGATTGTACCGTAAAACTCCACCACGGGTGTCACAACGATTGATGGCTTAATCCCGTGTGTGAGCCTTGTATTGTACAGAAGTGAGTATGAAGCGTGTGGGACAACGCCTGTAATCCGCGTGTCCGATTGTGTCATTTGTGTTGTTTTGGTATGGATTGAGAAATTATCACTTGCGAGCCAATATAATGTTGTTGAATGTCATTTAAAGCATGAGATGCTTGTGAATTATGCTAGAATGCATGAGATGCTTTGTTTAAGTATGAGCAAAGTTTATTTGCTGTTATTCTAATGATTCTAAGTGCATGTGGTTTAAAAAGTGCATTGATGCTTTAAAAAGGGCATGATTTAAGTAAAGGCATGAGTTAATACATGGTGATTTTTTCTGGTTTTGTGAAATGCATTGATGAATGTTGATTTTAGCGATCCTCACTAAGCTTTATGCCTACACTTATTTGTTTCATCAATGCAGATAATTAGGGTTTTAAGGCAGTAAGAAGGCAAGTGGAATCCAAGCACTTTTGATTAAACAAAGTATGTGGTTTTACCTTGGTGTAATAAGAGGCAATAGGTGGGATTTCCACTCTTGGTTCTATTTGGTGATATTAAACACCTTAAGCATGTTTGGGTTGCTGATTATGGTTTGTAAATGGCCTTTGGATATTGGTTTAAGCTTGAATATGGTTTTTAGCCTTTGTGTGGTTTTGTTAACTAGGAACCATGCCTATAGTCTTATAGAATGCTTGATTGATGCCATGGTCTAGTTCGTGTTACGTATGAATGGTCTTTGATGTATATTCATATTGTATGGGGTTGTGGCATGCGTTGGAATGGTTTCGTGGGTGGAAAATTGTGTAAAACCAGCAATCTAGAAAATTGTAGGTCCAGGCATTTCGTAACGCCCTCATCTGTTTCGGAATGATGGCTTGTAATGGTCATGGTGTTTCAGAACGGGTAGGCACGTTCCGAAACCTTTTGCTACTGTGAATCTCCGTATCGAAACAGATCTTTGGGGGTCTCAAAATGCACCCGCTATTGAAGCGGTCAACATGGTTTTGAAACGACCGTTCCGATACAGGGCCTTGTGTTTCAGAACACTTGACTGTTGGATGTTGATTTTGAATTTCTCCAGGTTTCTGTTTCTTACGTTTTGCTGCCTGAATGTTGTAACCTTAATTGTTTGAGTTTGGATGATCCGTTTGAGTTGAAATTTATCATGTTGGCATGTTATATGATTAATTACGGATTGGTAACTTTAAAATCCGGTTAGTTCTTGTAAATATGGAAATTTACAATCTAGTCCCTAAAAGTTAAATAAATGCAATTGAACCCCTAATTGAACTCTGATCGTCGTGCTGTTTCACCTAATCGCTTTACCAATCACATAGGATAATAATGTGCATCTAGAAAAGATAAAAAGAAAAAAAGGGTCGCTAATCGAGTTTGACTTTCACGAGTTGACTTTGGTTTTCCCGTGTAAACTTTTTAGTTCGGATTGGGCATCTAGGCCGGACTAAAAGGGTTACATTTGTTGGTATCAGAGCTAGGTTACGAAAGAATTGAGGATGATGTAAGTGAAATTGGTATGGTTGGTGCATGATTGTTTGAAAAAGCATGTTTTGATTGAATGTTGGAGCTTACGCCATGCTAGATTGATGTGAATCATATATGAGTTGAATATAATGTTATGCTGATGATGCGACATTGATATGTTCTGAATGATGGAAAGCATGATGATCAAGATATGCTCGTGTATGTTATGCTATGCTTGAGGGAAATCGGGGTGCTCATTGCCTTATTACATCAGTTAAATGTTTTAAATGTTTTTATGAACTTGGATCCTTGCTTGAGGCTAGCCTAAATCATGATTTGATTTGTTTTTATTGTTATGCCTTGTTAAAATAGCACTATGGGTCTGAGGAGAGAGCTTAGGTCGAACACGGTAGTGCCTGCGGCTGAGCAGGGTGACCAGGGTAACCAAGGGGCTGATGTCCCTCATTGTGGAAACTTACCTCCTCCGCCACCACCTGGAGGCGGGGAGCAAGAGCAACAAGTACACGCTGGTCCGGGTTTGGGTGATCTAACGCCGTTGGTTCAGGCGATCACCAGAGCATTTCAGGCTGTGGTAGCCGGAGCGCATGTTCAGGCCTCTGCAGGTTGGCATGTGGGTTTGCCTTTGAAGAGGCTTAGGAGTTTAAGAGCTGTTGAGTTCTATGATATGTCTCCTGAAGCTTTGGAAGCTTGGTTGACAAGTACGATCCGTATCATGGATAAGATGGGTTGTAATAATGTGCGCAAGCTGGGATGCATTGTTTCTTTGCTCCAGGGTGATGCGTATAGCTGGTGGACGACCATCATCGCTGGTATGGAACCCAATGAGGTAGATTAGGAGTTTTTTAGAGGTGTTTTTAAGAGGAAGTATCTAGGAGTGAGATACTTGGACGAAAAGAAACATGAATTTATGTTGCTGGTTCAGGGGAACCTTTCGGTGGCTGAGTACGAGGTCCAGTTCGTACGTCTGAGCTAGTACGCCCCAGAGTTGATACCGAGTGAGAGGCATCATTGTGATCGTTTCCGGTACGGGTTGGTGCAAGAAGTTAAGACGTATATGTTGGCAACGAATTACACGGATTTCGATGTGCTTGTATGTCGAGCCAAAGACTTTGAACAAAACTTGGGTCAGGTAACCCGATATGTTGGTTCTAGCTCTGGGAAGATAGCAGCTGAGTCTAGTTCTGGTGGTGGACGGAACAAGAGAGGACGAGATAGGAGATATCAACCTGCTAGGCGAGGTAATGTTGGACATGGTGCACCGGCTCAAGGAGACCGGATGAGTGCATAATAGAACACATGCTGGACATGTGATTCTCGGGGTCATCTGCAGCGAGATTGTCCTCGTGCGGAAAGGGAGGCTCAAGCTCTTGTTGTTGTGACAGGTAATTCTTGCTGGAACTACAGTTTAGCGGATCACATGAGGCGAGAGTGTTCTTTGTTGACTGGTGGAGGCCAAGGTCGAGCACATGCTGTGTCTACACCTCAGAGAGGCCGTGGACGTGGCCGAGAAAATTTCTTGAGAAGGGGTGAGGGGCAGCGAGGCATTTCTCATGTTGTAGTCGTTCGACCTGAGTGAGGCGGTCCTGCGAGGGTTTATGCTCAGCGCGAGGAGCGTAACGATACCGATGTCATCGTAGGTACCTTTGTTCTTCAGTCTTTATCATTGTTGGCTTTGATTGATTCTGGATCCACGCATTCTTATATCTTAAGTGAGCATGCGCATTTGCTTGATATATCGGTTGAGTTGCTTGATGTAGGAATGCAAGTGACTAGTTCTTTTGGTGAGACTGTAGTCACTAGGAAGTTGTATCGGAGGTGTCCCTTGTCTGTTCAGGGTCATGTTTTCCTTGTAGATTTGATGGAGTTACACTTTTACGATTTTGATGTAATTCTTGGTATGGATTGGTTTTCGGAGCATATAGCATTGGTGGACTTTGATGTTAAGCGATTCACCTTAAAGCTTGCCGATGATTATGAAGTGGTGGTTGTAGGCGAGAATGTGAAATTCTTGTCTAATGTGATTTCGCCATTGGAAGCAAGCCGTATGCTAAGGTTGGGTTGCAAGGCTTATCTTGCCTATGTGATGAATCCTCGCACAAAAGATGTATGTGTCTAGGACATTAAAATCGTTTGCGATTTTCTGAGTGTCTTTTCGGAAGAATTGTCAAGGTTTCCACCAAACAAAGAAGTTGAGTTTGGCATCGAGTTGTATGAGAATACAACTTTGGTGTCCATTGCTCCTTATCGCATGGCACCTAAAGAGCTAAAAGAGTTGAAAACACAACTTCAGGAGTTGATGGACCGAGGGTTCATCCGGCCGAGTGTGTCACCTTGGGGTGCACCAGTGTTGTTTGTAAAGAAGAAAGATGGGACGATGCAGATCTGCATAGATTATCGGCAACTGAATATGTTGACAATCAAGAACAAGTATCCTTTTCCAAGGATTGATGATCTCTTTGATTAGTTTCGAGGAGCTTTCGTGTTTTTTAAGATTAACTTATGGTCAGGGTATTACCAGTTAAAGGTAAAGGATGTGGACGTACCCAAGATGACCTTTTAGACAAGGTACGTGCATTACAAGTTCCTAGTGATGTCGTTTGGTTTGACCAGCACACTTGCTGCTTTCATGGACATGATGAATCGTGTGTTCCATGAGTTCTTGGATCAGTTTGTGGTGGTGTTCATCGATGATATCCTTGTGTATTCTCGTACCGAGGAGGATCATGATAGACACTTGAGGATCGTTTTGCAAGCGTTGTTGGAAAACGAGTTGTATGCCAAGCTAAGTAAATGTGAGTTTTGGCTTAAGGAGGCGGTCTTCCTTGGGCATGTTGTATCAACTGAGGGTATTCACGTTGATCCGCATAAAGTAGAGGTTGTGATGAGTTGGAAGGTGCCTAAGTCGGTGACAGGGGTGCGGAGTTTACTAGGGTTAGCTGGGTTTTACCGTAGGTTTGTCGAGGGTTTCTCGAAGTTTGCTACACCTTTGACCAAGTTGTTGCAGAAGAATGTTCGCTTTGAGTGGACTGATGCGAGGCAACAAGCTTTTGAGAAGCTGAAGGAAGCTTTGAGGCAAGCCCCTGTTCTGATACAGCCTGAGTCAGGTAAGGAGTTTGTGGTCTATAGTGATGCGTCCATCGTTGGTTTGGGCTGTGTGTTGATGCAGGGGGTAAGGTAGTAGCCTAAGCATCTAGGCAGTTGAACGTGCATAAGCGTAACTACCCTACTCACGATCTTGAGCTTGCGGCTGTTGTGTTTTCTTTGAAGGATGAGTACTATTGGATGGAGTTGAAAAAGGATGTGGCTGAGTTCGTTAGTAAGTGCATGGTGTGTCAGTAAGTGGAAGCTGAACATCACGTACCTTCGAGGTTGTTGCAACCTTTGAGAATCCCGGAGTGGAGGTGGGAAATGATTACCATGGATTTTGTGTATGGTTTGCCTTTGTCACCATCAAAGAAGAATTCAGTTTGGGTGATTGTTGATCGCCTTATGAAGTGTGCACATTTCTTGCCTGTGCATACTACATATACCTTGGATAGGTTGGCGGAGTTGTATATTGATGAGATTGTGCGGTTGCATGGTGTACCAAAATCCATAGTGTCGGATAGGGATCCGAGGTTTACATTACGGGTTTGGAATGTTTGCATCAAGCCTTGGGTACACGATTGAATTTCAGTACTTCTTATCATCCTCAGACGGATGGACAGTCAGAGCATGTGATCCAGGTGCTTGAGGACATATTGAGATGTTGCGTTATAGATTTTCAGGGTTCTTGGGAGAAGCACTTGCCATTGGTTGAGTTTGCTTACAACAATAGTTATCAGGCAAGTATTCAAATGGCTCCCTACGAGGCTTTGTATGGGAGGATGTGTAGGACCCCTCTATGTTGGGCAGAAGTTGGGCAAAAGTTGATTTCGATGCCAGCTATGTTAAAGGGAACCACCGAGAAGGTGAAGCTCATTTGTGAGCGTTTGAAAGCAGCATCGGATCGGAAAAAGTCTTACACGGATTTGAAGCGTAAGGAAATCGAGTTTGCAGTTAGCGAACATGTGTTTTTAAGGTATCATCGTGGAAGAAGGTGATGAGATTTGGGCGTAAGGGTAAGCTTAGCCCGAGGTTTATTGGACCATACGCGGTTGTGGAGCGTGTTGGTCCTGTGGTATATCGGTTGAGGTTGCCTTCTGAGTTGGAAAAGATATATGATATGTTCCGTGTCTCAATGTTGCGGACGTACAAATCGGATCCTTCGCATGTGATGCCTGTTTAGGAGATAGAGTTGAATCCAGATCTGTCTTATGACAAGGAACCATTGAGGATTCTGGATGTGAGCAGTAAAGTTCTCCGTGGCAAGAAGATAGAGCTTGTGAAGGTGTTGTGGCGACAACGAGAAGTTGAGGAGGCCGCTTGGGAAGGCAAGGCGGACATGCTGAAGCAGTTTCCGCATCTTTTTCCTTCAGGTAAAATTTCGAGTATGAAATTTCCTAACAGGGAGATTTGTAACGCCCTGATTTTGGGCCTAGATGTTTTTGACATCGGATCGGACAGGTCAGAAACGGTTCGAAATGTGTTTGGTGATTTAAGGAAATCAAGGATCGGGATAGGATAAAAATATGGTAAAAATTGCTGAAATCCTCTAACATCATGTTTAAGAGGTTGGTCAAATCAATTTTACAAAATTGACTTTGGAAGTGGTATATTTTGGGTAGTGACCAAAATGTAAAGTTGCAAAACTATGGAAAATGTAATTTTAAAAGAGGAGCCAAAATCATAGAATCTTTAGGGAGCTTTATTGCAATTTAGCCTTTCCTTAATATGACATGTGTTTAAAATATTTTTTAAATTAATTGATTTTAAAAGGCTTTTATTTATTTAATTAGTTGGTAGTTAATTGGTGAGATATCACGTAACTACCTTTCTTTTCTCATTTTTAGCCAAACATCATTCTAAATCATTTTCTCCAAATTTCTTTTTCTTCCAAACACTCTTTTCTTGATTTCTCTTTCATTTCAAAGAATTCTTTCTAAGTTCTTCAAGATTGGTGAAGCTAAAACTTGTCATTCATTGAGGAAAGCAAGGATTGGAGGTAAATCTCGTTCTCAAACTCTAATGAAGGTTCTTTATTGAAATTCCCAAGATCTTTGGCTTCTAATTATTGTTTTTGGTTGTGTTTTCATTATAGTTTTGATTTGAGATCAAAATCTTGCAAAAATGTGAGTAAAATCTTGATTTTCGAATTGAAATGGATGAGCTCTGTTTTTGGTTTGGTTTAATTTAGTTTTGAGTTGATTATTATGTTGAAAAAGGGTTTTGATAATATAGATCCCGAAATCTCTGATATCTTTGAGTTTCTTGATGGTTTTAGTTGGGTTTTTGAGGTGAGATGATGAAGTTATGCATGCTGGAGGTATAAGGATGGGTTTAGGTTGTTTTTAGATGTGTTTTGATGTTTATAAATGGTTGAAAGTGATGTATGTTGACTGTGCTTGGTTTAGGAAGCAATCGATTGACTCTTCGGTTGTTTCGGATGGGTAAATTGGTGTAGTTTGGGTGAGCAACGAGTTTTTGTTTAGTTGCTGGTGTTGAAATGCATTTTAAAGCATTTGGATCTCAGTTTTGGTGGTCAAAACAAGGGATCTTGAGCAGGGAGCAAACGAGACGTTTTTGGACGCTCCGAAAGGGTATTTTCATGTCAGCGAGCAAGGTTTCACGTATCGGTGAGTGGAAATGGATTTTCCACCTTTGTAACACTTTGAGCGTGGTCTTGGGAGCTTAGTGTACGTTTGAAACACTTAGCTAAGCTCAAGAGTAAGTGATTCGAAAGTCTCTCTCGGAATGTGCTATGTTTTTGTGGAAAATGCACTTGAATTAAATGTGCTTTTATTTACTGTTTTAAAGCATGTTTTGAGCATTGATAATGCTAGTGTTTAATGCCATTTTGTAAAGGATGCATTTGGTAGATGATCCTTGGATTCATGAAATGTATGCATTTGAGATTAAGCATGTTCATGCTTGTGAAAGTGGCATTGTGATTTATGCTTGTAAAACAGTGGAATAATGTTGATAAATGATTATATTGGCAAGTGATGAAAAGGGTTTTTGGTTACTTTAATCGAATATAGTTAGCCGGCTATAGGATTGGGTGCACCGTGAATAAATTCACCTTGGATGTCGAGGGGTTGTGATTGTACCATATTCTCCATCCAAGTACCCTAACGATTAAGGCTAAGATCACAACATTAGATGGTTAAATCCCATGTGTTGATCTTGTGGTATGTGTCTCGTGCTCTTGTTAGTGGAATTATACAACTACCGATGAGTGGTGTCGAGGGGTTGTGATTGTACCGTAAAACTCCACCATAGGTGTCATAATGGTTGATGGCTTAATCTCGTGTGTGAGCCTTGTGTAGTCTGGTAGTGTGTATGAAGCGTGTGGGACAACGCTTGTAATCCGCATATCCGATTGTGTCATTTATGTTGGTTTTGGTATGGATTGAGAAATGATCATTTGCGAGCTAATATAATGTTGTTGAATGTTATTGAAAGCATGAGATGCTTGTGAATTATGCTAGAATGCATGAGATGCTTGGTTTAAGCATGAGAAAAGTTTATTTGTTGTTATTCTAATGATGCTAATTGCATGTGGTTTAAAAAGTGCATTGATGCTTTTAAAAGGGCATGATTTAAGTAAAGGCATGAGTTATTAAATGGTGATTTTTTCCGGTTTTGTGAAATGCAATGATGAATGTTGATTTTAGCGATCCTCACTAAGATTTATGCTTACGCTCATTTGTTTCATCAATATAGAGAATTAGGCTTTTGAGGCAGCAAGAAGGCAAGTGGAATCCAAGCACTTTTGATTAAACAAAGTATGTGGTTTTACCTTGGTGTAACAAGAGGCAATGAGTGTGATTTCTACTCTTGGTTCTATTTGGTGATGTTAAACACCTTGAGCATGTTTGGGTTGCTGATTATGGTTTGTAAATGACCTTTCGAGATTGGTTTAAGCATGAATGTGGTTCTTAGCCTTTGTGTGGTTTTGTTAACTAGGAAGCATACCTATAGTCTTATAGAATGCTTGATTGATGACATGGTCTAGTTCGTGTTACGTATGGATGGTCTTTAATGTATATTCATATTGTATGAGGTTGTGGCATGTGTTGGAATGGTTTCATGGGTGGAAAATTGTGTAAAAACATCAATCTGGAAAATTGCAGGTCCAGGCGTTTCAGAATGCCCTTATCTGTTTCGGAACGGTGGCCTGTAATGGTCATGGTGTTTCGGAACGGGTAGGCACGTTCTGAAACCTTTTGCTACTGTGAATCTCCGTATCGAAACAGATTTTGGGAGTCTCGGAACGCAGCTGCGTATCGAAACAGTCAACATGGTTTCGAAATGACCGTTCCGATACAGGGCCTTGTGTTCCGAAACACTTGACCGTTGGATGTTGATTTTGAATTGCTCCAGGTTTTTGTTTCTTACGTTTTGGTCCCTAAATGTTGTAAGCTTAATTGTTTGAGTTTGGATGATCCATTTGAGTTTAAATTTATCATGTTGGCATGTTATATAATTAATTATGGATTGGTAACTTTAAAATCAGATTAGTCCTTGTAAATCTTGAAATTTACAATCTAGTTTCTAAAAGTTAAATGAATGCAATTGATCCCCTAATTGAACTCTAACCGCTGTGCCGTTTTCACCTAATCGCTTTACCAATCACATAGGGTAATAATGTGCATCTAGAAAAGATAAAAAGAAAAAAAGGGTCGCTGATCGAGGTTGACTTTCATGAGTTGTCTTCGGTTTTCCTCGTTTAAACTTCTTAGTTCGGGTTGGGCGTCTAGGTCGGGCTAAGTGGGTTACATTGAACAACTTTATTTGTAAGATGTGTTGTTACCTCCCTAAAAGTACTAATTTTTATATCATTCTTACAATGCTTTTGCTTGCTTTTGAGTACATTTAGTTGCACTTAGAGGTTAAATTCATGCATTTGCATAAGAAGTTTAGATTTTTTTTGTCTATGCTAGTGTGAAGGGTTGTTATGTTGGCCATTTTGCAGGTTTGGAATAGCAACTGGTAGAAGAGAGCAGCGCAGGAAAGAATGCCAGAGAGAATGTTGAGATGCTATTGGCACAGATGAACTGATCAATGCCAAGCACTAGTGGTAGAGAAGAGGAATTTTATGCCAAACCAAGTAACCGTTGAACCCGAAATAGTAGGACCATAACAGGCTGCGAGAAAATAGCAATTGCACCAAAATCCGAAAAAATAGCAGAAAATAGTGCTAAGCTTGGTTGACAGAATGATGCTAAGTTTGGTTACCAAACGGTGACGGCAAATAACGTCAGCCCTAGCCAACATCTGATCAACTTATCACCTTATCAGCTTAATAAGGGTGATCACAAGCCTCATCCCTTGCGCATTCAAATTTCAAATGCAAGGGCTTATCCTAGTCTTCCTTGCACGCATATTTAAAGACCGATCAGACAAGCAATTGAGAAAGACGTTTTGGGAGAGTGATCCATCGAGGACCAACTGCACCAAGGAGATGTGGTTCGACCGACTTGACCGAGAGCTTGAATCTTGAAGGGCTACATCGAGAGACCCCTTCTCGCCTCATTCTCTTTGTTTAGTAGTTCAACTGCATTTTCTTTCAAATGATGATGTGTTCTCAAAACGTTGAAAGTTTTTTGGTTGATACCCTCACCATGAACTGATTTAATAGTTGGCAGAGGATGTTTGCGTTGAACGCTGCTTTTATGTTAAGTTTTTAATAATGAAAATGCTTCGGCATTGTTTTTTCTATCTACATACTTTATTGTTTCCTAAATACTATGCCAAGCGAGAGTTGGCACTGTTGGCCTATTGCACCTCAATATCTTAACAGACTTGGGTGGCAATGGTCAAGTTGCTGGATACTAAGGCAAGATGCTTCGAGAGAATATGTTCAAGTTGATGAACATGCTTCAGAAATGAAATCTACCCCTTATGAGTATAGATTGGATCTTAATCAAATTGGTTTCTAAAAAACATTCATTATATAGATATAGGGGTTTTTACCCAATCAATTTAGGGAAATGACCATCGAGAGAGGCTTTGCCAATTTGAATATGCTCGTCAAACAATGCCAAAGCATGACATTATTAGAAGCTGACATGGCATGATTAGCATGAAAACCAGGCATCCCTTGCCAACGCTCATCATTCATTTGACACTCTCCTTGCCAACATTAATTTATTTTACTTTCCTTGTCTTTACTTTATTTTCAAATTCACTCTCGACTTAAGCAATATTTTTCTTCAACAAGTAAACATTCAAAGCAATCGAATTCCAAGTTAATCTTTGTGGGATCGATACTCAGCATACTGTTGCATTACTTGTCGACCGTGTATACTTGTACGCAAAAGACTCAATCTTTGACACTATTTTTACTACATTTCCAATACGTTTTCTACCCCTTTTGCCAACAGTCACGCGAGTCAAAAAGCTTTTGGTGCCGTTGTCAGAGATTGCAATAAAATTTTATTATTTTGTTTTACTTGTTTTTGTTTTATTTTACTCATCTGATTTGTTTGGTGTATGACCAGGAGATGCCCTACGGAATATCAGCCATTTGACCCTAAAATTGAACGAACCTGCCACAAATTGAAAAAGAAAATCAGAGAGATGGCTCATGTAACCCCCTTAGCCCGGTCTAGACGGTTGACCCGAACCGAGGTGATTACATAGGAAAACCGATGTCAACTCGTTAAAGCCAACTTCGATTGACAACCTTTTTTTGTGGTATAAGAAGAAACAGCACAGCGATCGAATTTTGTTTAGGGGTTTAATTACACAAACTAGACATTTAGGGACCAAAAGGTAATTTCTTCAAATTACACGAACTTCTCTGATTTTAAAGTTACCTTTATTCAATTAGTCACATTTCATGCTTCGCTGTCAATTTTCATCACAATTTAACCAACCAATCAAATCCAATTGCATTCTTGAAGTTCAGGGACTAAAATATAATGTTTTGGAACTTTACAAGATGCCATTAACAGAATTAACGGTCGCGTATCGGTACGCCTAGGGACTGTATCGATACGCGGGAAGGTAGTGACCAAACTCGTAGAAAGGGTATCGATATGCTCTCTCGCGTATCGATATGCCCTTCAAACCCGTATTGAAACACTCACCATCCGTACAAATACCCCTGTACAAAAAGGCACAAATTTGGCTTATGCGTATCGATACGCATACCATAAGTGTCCCAAAAAATCCCTAATTCATATCAAACCTCAACAAATCATCATCGAATCTTATGGATATGTCTCTGGCAACTACTCCAACATACAAGCATACAATTCCAAGCACAAAGTAAACATTTGACGGATTAACACAAGCATGGCAAGACATGTAATGGAGCATGCTCATTCCATAAACCATAAGCAACTAAAAAGCAAGATATAACATCACAACCAATACAAAGGCCTTTTACAAACCAAATGAGCCACATATAACATGCATCCATCCAAATGGCCCCATATGAAGCATTGTATGGTAGACGATACAGAACTCCATTGTGTTGGTCGGAGCTCGGCAAGGGCAAGATGTTAGGCCCTGACTTGCTTCGTGAGACTGAAGAACGAGTTACCATTATTCATGATCGTTTAAAGGTTGCCTTTGATCGACAAAAGGCTTACGCTGCTCTTAAAAGAAGAGACACTGAGTATGAAGTTGGTGAAAAGCCTTTCTCAAAGTGTCATTGTGGAAGAAAGTCTTAAGATTTGGCAAGAAGGGGAAATTGAGTCCCCGATTCATTAGACCTTTTGAAATCATTGAAAAGATTGGCCCAGTGGCATATCAGCTATTGCTACTTTCAGAATTGATTAAAATCCACGATGTCTTTCATGTATCGATGCTTCAGAAGTATCAATCTGACCCCTCACACATTGTGGAACCTGAATCTATAGAACTTCGACCAAATCTATCCTACGAGGAAGAACCGGTTCAGATTCTTGCTAGGGAAGTCAAGCGACTTCGCAACAAAATTGTACCGTTAGTTAAAGTGATCTAGAGGAGCCACATTGTTGAAGAAGCCACTTGGGAGCCTGGAGAGACTATGAGACAACAATATCCACATCTCTTCAGTTCAGGTAAAAATTCGAGGACAAATTTTTCTTAAGGGGGAGAGTTGTAACACCCCGAAATCTGGTCTAGTCAGAATTAAGTTCCGATTATCGGAAATCCTACATTGATGAAGCCTAAATATTGTATCGACTGGTTCATTATTGATATCAAACCTTATTTGAGCTTAAAACATTGTCATTGGACACTATTGAATAATATTGAACCTAAATGGTGACTAAAATCAAAGAAAATGCATGTGGGAGATCAAAGCAATAGTTGAATGAAAAATAAGGGACTAACCTTGCGATTAGCCCCTTTTCTTTTATAATTTTACAGGTGGAGTCACCGGGAGAGCTTCCTTCAATTGAAGGAAAGCTATTTTAATTAAAGACAAAAGGAATAACAAAGTTGCCTACCCGATTTCAAGAGAAAGCAAACACATCCCCCTCTTTATCATCTTCATCACTTACCTCTAAGCACACACCTCCATTGGAGGAATTTCAAGCTTTGCAATTTCTTCGTTTTATCGATATTGAATCGCTGCTATTGATCGGGTAAGCTATAATCCTCCATCGGTTATTGGATTCCATGGATACATTGAGTGTAATCTAAACTAGGGTTTTGATATCGAAATATTGACCCTAACAATCTTCTTATTGATTTCCTAGCTCAAGACATTGATAAAGAGCATCCATCGTCTCCATCCAAAGCTAGGAACAAGGGGATTGTTATTTGAGAGCCTTGAAAGCTTTAGATTGTCAAGGTGAGTGTAGTCGGAGTCTCGGGTTTAGGTGAAAGGCCTTCCTGGATCATTATTTGATATTTTAGATTACATCGCTAACATAGTTATTGAAGAAATTGCATTGGATGGTTAATCGGACACTTGGGTAAGTGTCGATAAGTTGTTATTGAACATTGGATATTTTCATTGTGCGTTGTTATTGAAATAGTTATTGTCATTGAGTGATTGTATAGAAACTATTGGACATCGATATTGACACCGAATCATGAAACTATTAATGATGAGAAACATATATTTTTCATTGATAATATTGAAAACATCGGACATTGGTATACTATTGATTATTGAAAAGGATATAAACATTGCAACCTTGGATTGGAATGGACATTGGATACAATTGGCATGCCATAGAATTCATGAGCTCAGTGTACAGGTGGACTACGGTCCTAAGGCTACAACCTATATTGATTTGGCGAGGCGGAGGGATGTGTATGTGTATTGATCATATTGGCGAGGCAGAGGGACTTGACCATTTATTGACTTGGCGAGGCGTAGGAATTCGCATATCCACGATCTTAATTCAATCCAAGGATTAAGAATGAAATGAATATGTTTATACATTGCATATTAATGAATAACATTGATGTTGTTAGCATGAGATTGTAATTAAGTATATTCATGGCATTGTTGTTATTCATGTTGTTTGTGATTACCTCAGTAGGCAAAGTATGCCTAATGTATCTTATCTCATGCATTTTCAGGTTAAGAAGGTTGTGTGTGTCGGGAGATCGGATCAGCAACAAAACAAGTCACTACAAGCCTCAAGTAATGTGTTTTTGACCTATGAACTCCTAATAAGGTGGAAAAGTAGATGAACTAGTCATTTGTGCCTATTTTGATGTGTTGGTATATTGCTTAAGTCGTAATAGGCTATATAGCTCTAAATGGCCCTTTTGGTGAAGTTCAAAATGGATGGTAAATGCATACTTGGCTCAAAAAGGTAAAAACATGGTAAACGTATTCATATGGTTATGAAACTTGACATGCTAGTAGTTTATTCTATTGAAATGTTGTGTAAAGTTTCATTGCATTTAGACATCGTTCGATAGGCTAAATCGAATAAAAACCAGCTATAATATGTCATTACAGGTCATGTCATATCGAAACGGGTCATGGCGTTTCGGTACGGGTGTACAATATTGAGCCTAAGAATAAGGGTGTATCGAAACAGAATTAGGCCATTTCGGAACATTTTGTCACTGGAGACCAACGTTTCGATACGAGTTCATAGCATATCGAAACGAGTCAAAGTCAAAGGTGGTCAATCCATTTCGATACGGGTCAAGACTGTATCGATACGGTCAAAAGGTAAAAGTCAACATAAGTGGATAAACGCCCACCCATTTCAAAATAACTTAGATGTGGATAAACGACCCTCCAGCAAATTGCCGAGAAATTGGAGGAAATGGATAGACAGCAACGCCTATTTATGTCCTTCGCAAGGGACTTCACCTCCTCCATTGTCCAAGTGATTCAAGAGAAGTTCCCTGACCACACGGTTCAGTTCCCTTAGTTCCCTGCAGCCATCTCTGCCGTATCTGCCCCAGAACCACATGCCACAGCCACCCCAGCGCCCCATGCCAGAGCCACACCTGCCACTGCTACTGCCCAGGCCACACCAAGGCACTCTACCGCCGCAACCACCGCCTTCTCTGCCACGGCCAGGAAAGCCAAGAGAAAAGCACATATCGACGCTCCTCAAGGTTCGACGGTTGGGACCGAAGGCTTCTCCAATTAGACCGAAACTTCCCAATCCATCCTCCAAACATTCGAAACTTCCAAATGCAAGGTATCCACCTTGGAGGCCACGTAAGAGTGCCACATTGACACGGATGAAGAGGATGAAGTTAACACCCCGACCAAGCCAAGTCCAGCCAAGCAAAGCCCAACCAAGGAAACCCCCCATCCCCCACTCGCATCCAACCGCCAAGAGAAACCAAGAGAGTCAAGCATGCGGCCTGCAAAGGGAGAAAATTGACCTTACAAAGCGATGATGATGACTCATCCAAGTCCATCTAATTTTTTTCTCTCTTGGCTTTATTTTTATTCCCTTAATTTTGTGCTTAATTTTTTCTATTATTGCATCTATTGTTAATGCATTGAGGGCAATGCTTGTCTTGAGTTTGGGGTGTAGGTTCTGTTGCGGATAGGCATTGTTTTCTCGCGGCATATTAATATCATTTCTATGCAGTTATGTTCTACACTTGTCCAATTTTTTTATTGCACATATTACCTTAGCCGAATGAAGCTTATGCCTCAGCAATGTACTGCATCAATTGCCTTAATTTAATTTAATTGAATTTTCTATCTTGGCAATAGATATCTCTCTTCTTACCATAGCTTTGAACTGTTTAGAGTATTTAAATTTAGGATGCATATGAAAGATAACCTAGGATCATACTATGAGATTGGAACTTTAATACACTTTTGTGACTTGTTTGATTTAAGGAGTCCTAGTACACTTACGACATAGACTTACTTAGAAATAAAATGTTGGAAAGAAAAGTTAGAGGTGCCTAACACTGGCTCTAGCTTAAGGAAGCCCTAGAGGTGCCCGAAACCGGCTTTAGGGTAATCACTAGATGTGCCCGAAATTGGCTCTAGTATGTTAGATTGCTTGGGAAAAAATTAGTTACCTAAGTTAAGTAGTTTAATGCCTAAGTGTTTACTTAGAACTCGAATAATCATCTTGTTCACAATTCATGCACACACTCACAAATCTTATAGTTTGATTCAAGGGAATTCCTAAGGCATCCAAAGACTTAAGGGCCAAGCATTCATGGCCATGGTTTGGAGAGAAGAAGAAAAAGTAAGACCAAGGAGAATTTTCATGAAGATTAAGGTTTGGCATTTGATGGTTTGCATTGCTTGAGGACAATTAATAGTTCGAGTTTAGGGGTGTGATAAGTGCCCAAAAGTCCTATGTTTTCACCCTTTTAACATGGAAATTATTGCTTAACCTACACCCATTCGAGTGGCATTAAGGTCTTATATGCATTAATTAAACTGCTTTTACCTTTGATCTTGATATTTGATTTATTTGATGAAATGGTATTGTTTAATGCATATTTGGTACTTGTGTAGATTTACTCATTGTCGGGGCAGGAGATGCCGAACGGGTGATGAAGAAAAGGAAAGATGGTGCAGAATGAGCTCGAGACAGATCCAGATCAAGTCAAGCCAAAGATGACAACTTCTACTGATGGAAGCTGAATTATGAAAAGGAAGCCTTACAGAGTAGTTCCAGTGATAGACCCCTGCCGAAGCAGAAGATATTCTCTGTTAAGGCAGTGCACAGACTAACCTGCTAGAGGGCAAAGCATGCAATGTGATAGCCGATTTGAAGAGCATAAAACACTAGATTTTTCTACATACTTTGCGTGGCAATCGAAGCACGAGAAGAAGGTGAAAACCTAGAAGGAATGTTAAAGATGGAATTTGGCCAAAATGGATAAAGTCATTAAAATTAAAGAGATTCACCTCTTTAATGAAGACAAGTCCAAGTCCAACTTAACTTCCTATCCAAGCCCTACTCCTTTGCCTATTTAAGCAAGGCTGACGCACACATCAAAAGAAAGGAGAAACGAAGAGTAAAAAAGAGTCAAGAGTCGAAGAGTAGAGTATTAGGAGCCTGAGATTAGGGTTTAATCGTGTGATCTCCACGTCCATCATGTTCTAAGCTTTCTTAGGGTTAGCATTATTTTTCTTAGTAGTTGTGAGAGAACAATTGTACTTTGTTTAAGTTTTTAATGCAATTTAGTTCAAGGTTTGCTTATTCTTGGCATTGATCTTATTCTTGCAATCTCATCGAGAGAGAGTATTGTGAGGTTATTTATTTGTCTAATATCGAGAGAGTTAGACTCACGAAACGGATAAGCATGGTTTTCATCCCAAAAGGTGGAAGCTAACTCGGCTTAGAGATAAGTTAGAGTTTCAACGGCTAAAAAAAGCGTGAGATTAGTTGGTGTTTATCCTTGGTTTACGACGAGAGGTATTGTCAAGGCTCATTCATTAACAGTGCTACAACTTAGGGATAAAGAGAAGCCATCAAAGGACGCTTTGTCGAACCTTGACATCATCTGTCGACCAGTAAGGGATTACCGAGGCGGCACATCTTATTGTTGCGGTAGGGACTTAGATCACTGCCAAGGCAGTTTGGTGATCATTGCACTCAAAGACCAAGACAAGTCAATTGCTTTCCACACTACGACGCAATCTAATCTGGCCCATTCTCTCATCTTGATTTTTCTATTTTTACTTACTTGCTTTAGTTTATGATCTTTAGTTTAATTAAAACCCAAAACTCCTATACTTGTGTTTTTACTTTTACTTTTCTTTTACAGTGGGAGAAGATAAACGAAGGAAGTCATCTCAATCCATGTGGAGACGATAATCTAATACTTATCATTATATTACTTGAGACGTGTACACTTGCACTAATTACAGAGCACCTTTTACACACAACAACTACCACGAGAAGAAAGAAAGAGAATGAAACAGTGAGGAAATCAACATCGCCCAATCAAAGCAAAAACGTTGGAATGATATCCATATATCATTACCCATGCATCATATAGATATGCATCCCTAAGATTAGAAGCATGCTAACTCATACTATTCGGGTATCATGGTTATTTTCTTGACAAGTACTCAAGAATCGAAGGAAGATTAGATTTGCGCAGCTGAGGAAGCAGATCTAACAAAAAAACATAAGTCCTTTGTAGTCTTCTGACTATGATATTCGATTGATAATGTCAAGACAGCAAAAAATCGGGGCATCATCTCGAAATTTTCCATTCTTTAGCCTTCGAGGAAGCATTGTTGATACATGCGACACTAGTGAACAAAGTGTCTTTGATGAGAAAATTCTATATAGAGAGAATTCATGACTTCAAGATGAAAGTTCTATATAGGAAGAACTGGTGGTCCTAAGGTTTCAAAGTAAGAAGTTATGTGTAGGGAAAACTCATAGTGTTAGGATTTCAAGGCGAAAAGTTCTATATAGGAAGAACTTGCAGCTCGAGGATTCCATCCCAAAGAGAGCGAAAGGTTCTATATAGAAAGAACCTATAGCTCAGAAGATTTCAAAGCAAGGAGTTTTATATAGGAAAAACATCTGCTTCAGGATTCTAAGACGAGAAACTCTATATAGAAAGAACTTTCAATTTGTAGAATCCACCCACGACGCAAAAGGTTTTATATAGGGAAAATCTACAACGTTTATATTTGAATGCAAAAAGTTCTATACATGAAGGACTTGCAGCCCGAAGAGTTTGCCAAATACAAGCTGAATTCTATACATGAAGAATTTGCTTCTTCAAGGCTCCAAGCAGAAGAAGAGTGAACAATTCTATATAGGAAGAACTTGTGACCTTGAATTTTTAGTTTGAAGATTTTGCCTCCAAAAACGGCCAAATGGACGAATTGAAGCCCAAGGAATAGGCGTGGCCAAGAAAAGAAACCATATACTCGGTCGGATGGAATTGGTTATTCTTTTATATTTTCTCTATTCTTGTTACACAACAATGAGTAAAGAGGGGTAGCTGTAAGCACCCATTTTTGACCGAGCCTAAACCCAAATTGAAAATCATATCAAAAACAAAAATCACTTTTATTATTATTACTATTAAAGCCCATTATAATATAATCTCAACCCAACAACACTTAACACAAATACCCTTACAAAACCTAATTACCCATTAAAAACTAAATTACCCTAATACCCTTAACCCTAATTATTATCCTAAATCTGCAAAAAAACACAAAGGAAATGGGTTATTACCCTAAATATAATCATACCATGGGAAAATAAACAATAAATAGGGGGATTTTATGTATTTTTATGAGGTTAAACGGGTATAAAACCCATGCATGTAATCCGAAAAGGGTATATCTTTTTCGAACAGAAAATTAAAAAAAATCAAGAGCAGAAATCTCGAAGTGAAGAAAAAAGTTAAAGGTAAATCTTTATTTTCTATTCGAATACAAACACAAAAAAATATTTAAAAAAATTGAGTCTTACTTCGGTTCTATCTTGAACCACCACCGTCGTGCATGGCCGAACCATTAGTGTGTCAACCGGATCTTTGAAGTTTTGAGTATATAAAAAGGGAATAGGGTTTAATTTGAGTTGGGTTCTGGAAATTAAAAGATAAAAATGGGAGACTTGGTTGAGTTTTAGGGTTCGTAAAAATAACATAGATAAAGAGGGGAGGGAATGACATGAAAAGAAAGAAGTTGTGAAAGAAAACATAAGTTATAAATAAAAAATGGACAAATTACGCACTAAGTCCTTCCCCCAAAATAGTTTACAACTCTGCCTCTCCACATGGTATAATTACATATGTGGTCTTTCGTGTTTTAAATAATTTTTCAATTCAGTCCTTTATTTACTTTCAATTTGATTTTCCTAATTTTTTTTCTTTTTTATTCCCTAATTCAAATTAACTCGAATTCTTATTTTTCTTAATAAATAGGATACGAACTTTTAGGTATTAATTTTGGGCGTTGTGGAGTGTTAATCCTTCCCCATGCGTAATCAACTCTCGAACCTATTTTTTTTTTTGGTGTTCGGTCTACCCTATTGAAATGATTAGTGACGACTTCAAATTTTCATGAAAAACGAATTTTACGAGATTCTTTTTTTAAATTAAATATTTTATAAAAAACAAAAAACCTCTTTTCTCTTTGTAAAAAAAAAAATAATCGCTACACCTGTAAAAATAAAATGTTGTCTCTCTATCATGTCAGCATTATGTTGTTGTTTGCCATGTGAGCATATTAAGGGTTTTTCTATAAACAGGCGGCTTAAATACCAACTAAATACCAACCTTTAATTTAGGCCATTGGATAAAGCCACTTTTATAGTGGCCGTTAGATTAAAAATAAATAAAAAAAAGTTACCCGGTAAACCGGTAACCTTTATGTTTTCGTCTCTATATTTCACAAAAGCACGGGCTCTTCTTCACCAACGCTTCATTTCTTTTTCCTTTACCCTTTTCTACTTCTCTTTCCAGAAATCTCTTGAATAATTCTCATTTTGAGGAAAAAAATTGGAATCTAAAGTTATAAGAGAAGAAACGATGGGGTCTTCGGTGAATTCTAACTCGCATGGGAACCTGGACGAGCAGATTGCGCTGCTAAAGAAAACAAAAAACCCCTCCCGCCATTGACGCGTCTGTCCACTTTTCTTGAGCACGACCTAAAAAATTGCAGAGATTTTTTTAAGTTAATTAAGAAAAAGAAAAAAAAACCATAATTGGAAGTCTGCAGAAGAACATAAATAGCCCAAGAAAAATTCTCGAAAAAAATGATCTGTAGATGAAAGGTGGTATCGATACCACCTAAAGGTGGTATCGATGCCCCCTTGATGAAAATCCGTAGTATAAAAAGTATATATCATTTTCTCTTACAAAGTTATAACATTTTGTACTAATTTGTGTATCTGTGCCCCTTGGTGCACATTTCGTAATATTTTGTGTATATACACATTTTGTATAACAAATATACCAATTTTTTCATGTTTTCCATACCAGCATCGATACCACTTAACGGTGGTATCGATGCCCCCTTGGTGAAATAGCTTTTTTTTTCATGTCTGTTAAACCAGCATCCATACCACCTAAAGGTGGTATGGATGCCCCCTTGGTAAAATAGTTTTTTTTTTCATGTATGCCAAACCAACATCGATACCACCTAAAGGTGGTATGGATGCCCCCTTGGTGAAATAGTAGGGGTGAGAATTGTCGGGTACCCGGTTTATTCCGGTTTCTTTTTTTAATTCTAAAATTAAAAAAATCACATGTTAAACACAAAAATATTTAAAAAAAATTAAACTTTAAACTTAAAAGAATATAATCCAAACATAGAAAAAATATAGAGATTTAAACTTAATTTTAGAGTGAAAATATTAAAAAATATAAAATAAAAATATAATTTTAAATATAAAAAAAAATATATATTACTTTTTATCGGGTCGGGTACCCGGTAGGAGGAAACTTTCGGCCCGTGTCTCGGTAAATTTGTCGGGTCGGGTACCCGACCCGGCCGGGTAATTTTTTTTTTCCAGAAATTACCCGACATTTTAGGTTCGGATCGTCGAGTTTTCGGGTCAGGTATTTTTTCCCACCCCTATGAAATAACATATTAAAAAATATATATTTTTTTCTCTTACAAAATTGTTACAATTGTGTACATTTTGTACTTATTTGTATATATACACATTTCCTTACAAGTACATGAGCCATTTTGAACCTTGGAGAAATTGTGTAATAAAAAAGGTATATACCATTTTCTCTTAAAAAGTTGTATCATTTTGTTTATATTTGCTACTAATAAGTGTATATACACAAATCCTAATGAAACTTGTACCAAAGTATGCTTTTGGGTAAGAAATTGTGTATGTACACATTTCCTTACAAGTACAAGAGCCATTTTGAACCTTCGTGAAACTGTGTAATAAAAAAAGGTATATACTGTTTTCTCTTACAAATTTATACAAATTTGTGTAGATTTGCTACTAATATGTGTATATACACAAATCCTTATAAAACTTGTACCAAAATATGTTTTTCGGTAAGAAATTATGTATGTACACATTTCTGTACAAGTGCAAGAGCCATTTTAAACCTTCGTGAAACTGTGTAATAAAAAAGGTATATACCATTTTCTCTTACAAATTTGTACTAATTTGTGTAGATTTGCTACTAATATCTGTATATACACAAATCCTTATAAAACTTGTACCAAAATATGTTTTTGCGTAAGAAATTATGTATGTACACATTTCTGTACAAGTACAAGAGCCATTTGAACCTTCATGAAACTGTATAATAAAAAAGGTATATACCGTTTTCTCTCACAAAATTTGTACCAATTGTGTATATTTGTTGTAACAATTTGTGTACTGTTTTTTACCCGATAAACAGGTCTGTTGTTTTTTAGCCTGTATTTAAAGGTTGTTCCCTAGAACTCCCCGCATATTAACGGTAAACATTGGGTAAAGAGTTAAATTGATGCGAGTTTAGGGACATGAACGTTTAGGGCCTCACCATATAAATGCCATGAACGTGCCAACTCCGTCTTATTATTCTCGGCGCCATAAAATGAATCCCTCTGTGTTACGGCTGCTCAACAAAGCTCAATCTCTAAAAACCTTAAAATATATTCACGCCCGTGTCTTTATCGATGGCTCTTTAGCTTCATCGGACCTTATTCTAAACAAGTTTCTTAGGCTCTACGCACGATTTGGTTCAGTCCAATATGCTCACAAGTTGTTCGATCAGATTCCTCAACCAAATGCGTTTCTTTGGACTGCTTTGATCCATGGGTATGTTGAGAATCGGAGCTACACGAAAGCTTTGTCTTTGTTTTCAAAGATGTGGGAAGATTCTGTTTTACCTTTGAATTTTACCTTGGCATCGGTTCTCAAGAGTTTAGCCAGGTTGGTGAGGGTTAAAGATGGGGAAGCGGTTTATGGGCTGGGGTTAAAATGTGGGTTTTGTTTCGATTTGATTGTGCAAAATGCGGTGATTGATTTGTTCATGAGATGTGGGGAAGTTGATTTGGCAAAAAGGGTATTCGATGAAATGGAGGAAAAAGATTTGGTTTCTTGGAATTCAATGATCTACGGTTATGGAAATAATGGTAGAGTGGATCTTGCACGGAAGATGTTCGACGAAATGCTTGAAAGAAATGTGATTTCTTGGACGAGCCTGATTCAGGGATATTTTAAAGCCGGGGATGTAAATGAAGCTAAGATGCTTTTTTATAGAATGACTAACAAAGATTTAGCTGCATGGAATGTCATGGTTTCTGGATATATGGATATTGGTGATGTTGATTCTGCTCGGTCTGTTTTTGAAGCAATGCCGGCTCGAGATGTAGGTACTTGGAACTCGATGATTTCTGGGTTCTGTAAAGCAGGGAAGACGGAAGTTGCGAAAGAGTGTTTTGACAAAATGCCCTGTAAAACCGTTGCATCGTGGACTATAATGATAGATGGATATGTTAAGTCAGGGGATGTTAGTAATGGTAGATATCTGTTTGATCAAATGCCTGAGAAGAATCTTGTCTCGTGGTCCACCATGATCGGAGGATATGCTCGGAACGGGCGCCCTTGTGATGCTCTGGAATTGTATAAACAGTTTAAAAGGCAAGGTATTAAACCAGATGAAACATTTGTGTTGGGGATTATTTCAGCTTGCTCACAGTTAGGAATTCTAGATGCAGCTGAATCAATTATTCATGACTTCACTGGACCACAACCTTTTTTGAGTTTACGAATTGTCACTAGTTTGATCGACATGTATGCAAAATGCGGAAATATCACCGAGGCTTCACAAGTTTTTAGGATGGCTTATCGAAAAGATTTGCTTTGTTATAGTGCAATGATCACTGCCTTTGCAAATCACGGCATGGTTCAAGATGCCATTTCTTTATTCGAGGAGATGCAAAGGACAAACATGAAACCAGACGGAGTTGCATTTCTCGGAGTTTTGACTGCTTGTAACCATGGAGGGCTGGTTAGCGAGGGGTGGAAGTACTTCAACCAAATGCAGGAAGAACACAGAATTCAACCCTCCGAAAAACACTATGCATGCATTGTTGATCTTCTCGGTCGAGCCGGGTGCCTTAAAGAAGCATATAATCTTATAAGAAACATGCCAATTTCACCTAGCGCAGTCATTTGGGGAGCTTTGCTTGCAGCTTGCCGGGTCCATCGCGATGTCGAGTTAGCCGAAATTGCTGCAGACGAGTTATTTAAGATTGAGCCAGATAATTCGGGTAACTATATTCTCTTATCCAATATTTATGCTGATTCCGGAAGGTGGGATGGGGTTTCTAGGATTAGAGAAATGATTAGGAAAAATGAAGTTAGGAAAAATAGAGCTTCTAGTTGGATTGAATTGGGGTCTGTTGTCCATGAATTTGTTACTGCAGATGCTTTGCATTTTGATTCTGAAAGAATATATTTAACCTTGTATTTGATGAATGAGGAAATGAAACTTTTGGGATTTGTACAAGATTCAGAATCAGAAAAATAAGAAATAGATATTTGTGCTCATAAATTATTCGAGTTCAACTCAAAGAAGAAAAGAAATCAAATTTGGTTGTCATTGTCAATTATTGCTACGTAACCAAAAACTCGTCCTATTTGTGATTTTCTTTTTCATTTTTACAAAGTTGCACTTGAAACAAAAACAACAAATTCGTGTGTGTTTTTTTAAATAAGTTTCGGTAATCATACTTTAGATATAAATAATATAAACTCTCGAGCCTCAAGGGAAATGTCTGAAATTCAAATACATTCAAAATGAGATAATATAAGTTTCTTTAACCATTCGGTCAATTGATAAATCTTAATAAACAATAATATTTTAGGATGAGCTTACCATGCTTGACGAACATGTTAATCACTACTAACGTTGAATACCATTGAACACCATTAAATTATTAATAAATATTAAAAATCTCAAGGACTCAACATATAATTATAAATTACTTAAAATAAAATTTCAATTAAATTATTTTTCAAATATATTATATATTTTATTATTTTTTTAATAATTAGATCAAATATCAACCTTAGTTAGTTTAAAAAAATCTTAAGCCCTAAATAAAATACCCAAAACCTTAAATAATAAATTTAAAACTCCAAACTCGAACCTCTAAATCATAAACTTAAAACTTGAAACCTTAAACATAAAACCATAAATTGTAAACCTTAAAGCATAAAACCAAAACTCTAATGGGGAATTTTGATTGGAAAGTCGATTCTAGCTGCATATATAAATATGTTAATAAATAATCTTTCAATTCTCGTTAAAGCAATAACGTATTCCACCTGTACAAAATTTCTTTACCTTACAAAAAAAAAAATCAACTTTCGGGAATTGGGGCGAAAACCCAGCTTTTTTTCTTATTTAGTTTCGATGCTTACACACTACAAAGCTGCTGTTGGTGGAGAGGAAACTCTTAAACGAAAGATTGTGGAGGTGAAAGCGGTGGCAGGAGAGTGAATGGTGGAATCTATGTGATTGGGTAAAATGGCAATGAATTAGCTGATGGTTTTGAGTTTATAGCTTGATGTTTAGGGTTTAAAATTTTAGGTTTAGAATTTAGGGTTTACTGTTTTGTGTTTAAGATTTAAAGTTTAGAGTTTTGTGTTTAGAGTTTTTTATTTTTTAAATTGACTATGGTTGATATCTAATCTAATTATTTTAAAAAAAATTAAAAGTGTAATATATGTATATATGAAAAATAATTTAGTTAAAATTTTATTTTAAATAATTTATAATTATATATTGAATGTTTCGGATTTTCAATCTTTATAAATCAATTCAATAGTATTTATCGTTATTCATCAAGTGTGGTAAAATTTTCTAATATTTTATGGTATTATCTTGGTACATAACTAACTTTTTCCTCACTTATCTTCAAACTCACCTCCCACATACAAGCTATATAAACACACACACACATATATATATATATATATATATATATAATACTAAATCTTTAAAAATCATATTTAACTTGGGTAAACTACATATTTAGTCATGCAATTTTTAACGTTTGTTTTGGTCTTCCAACTACAATTATTTTTAATTTGATCACCAAAAATCCAGTTTTTTAAGATTCGGACGTAAAAAATATTGCATTTTGAGCCCTTCTTTAGCTTGAGTCTATTTCCTTTTCAGCTTTCATTAACTGTCGTTTGCAACATAATTGGTATCTAAATATTTCTTCTTTCTTTTTTCGTTCTTAGTTTAATTTTACTTGCAACCCTTAAAACTGATAAAACTCAAGGATAAACAACATAATTGGTCACAAACTTTTAAAGTGGATTTATTTTGGTTACCATACTTTTAAAATATTCGATAAGGTCAGCTAATTTTTAGTTTGGTTTCAATATAATCACTGAACTTTTAGTTTGTTTGCAAAATGGTCCATCCTGTTACCTTTCATTAGAAGCTGACGTTAGTTTTCATTTTTTCCTTAGTCAAAAATAGTAATCTAAATCAATCATCACTCAACTTTCTTCTCACTCCTATTTTGGTCACTAGAATTTGAAAAAAAATTAATTTAATAACTTAACTTTCAAATTGTTCATATTTTGGCCAATTGGTAAATTCTTGAAAAAATATTTTGGATAATTGATAAATTTAATAATTGTTCGGTTAATCCTTAAAAATTGTTTTGGTTAATTGGTAAATTTTCAATTTAACAACCTTAACATGTTTATAAAAATAAAAAACGATTAATCCTTAAAAAATATTTTGGTTAATTGGTAAATTTATATTATTCAATTCTCGGTCTTATATTTTGTACCAATTAAATCAGATAATCGATTAACTAGTTAACCGAAATATTTGATTCTAGAAATGATTTTATTACTTTGTTTATAAAATATCAAATATTATAATATGATAAATTTAATAATTGTTCGGTTTGTGATAAAAGTGTAAAAACAACTAAAAAGTCAAAAATTGAAAGTTCACACATATTAATCCTACCAAGAGGTAAATTTAAAAAAAATCAGAAAGGTATCAAAAGCACTAGACTATAAGATATTGTAATGCATAAAATTTAGAAATATTGTGTTGGGATGAACAATAAATGCAAATGGACAAGATGAGTGAATTGGCAATTAAAAATTTGGTGGAGCTAATTGCAAAAGCAATAAAAAAGATGAAACAAGTAATTTATAGTGATTCAACCTTCTCAATAAGGTTTCCATCCACTATCTTAGCTATCCACACTAAAGATTTCTCAAATCCACTAGATTTGTTTTCCTTTTGAGGATTAGAAGATAACCTTACAAATTTCCTTAAGGTTTATGCCCCAAAACCTTAAGAATACACTCAAAGAGAGAAATACAAATTTAGCAAACTAAGAAACCTCACAAGGTAGTTTGTTTGCACAATTAATGTTCATTCTAACTCCACACACTTGAATAAAAAGATTACATCGAAGAACACTCAAGTGGGTTTTCAAGATTTGTAACCCCCTTAGTCCGACCTAGACGTCCGACCCGAACCAAAGAGATTCTACGGGGAAAACTGAAGCCAAGTTGTTATAGCCGACTTCAATTAACGATCCTTTTTTTTCTTCTCTAGATGCAATTTAAAACCCTATGTGATCAGCAAAACATTTAGAAAGAAACGGCGCAGCAACCAGATAACGTTTAGGGGTTCAACTAAACATTTTAAGCTTTTAGAGACCAAAACATAATTTCCGTAAATTACAGAGACCTATCCAATTCCAAGGTTACCAACCTTTTATTAATCATAAAACATGTTTCTCTTACGAATTTCAGCGCAAAGGAACCATCCAAACCCATCCAATTGCATGCACAAAGTTCAGGGACTAAAATATAACATTTCAGACTTTAAAAGATTCCATTTAACTAATTTAACGGTCAGGTATCGGTACACCTATAGCCCGTATCGATACTCGGGAAGGCAGTAACCAAAGTTTGAGAGAGGGTATCGATACCCTTACCCGAGTATCGGTACAGATGTGCATTTTGCGTAGGGGTATCAATATGCTTACCAAGTCGTATCGATACACTTCCAAATCGTATCGATGCACTTCCAAATCGTATCGATACACCTGCACAAACCTGGCCAAAATTAGTCTATGAGTATCGATATTGAGGCTCGGGTATCGATACTCATACTAGAAGTGCACAAGGAACAACCTCTTAAACACAAAAATCGTCATCCGATCACATCCATAACTCATATACATGCAAATATAATCACATCAAACATATATGCATCACAAACTAGCCACATAGAAAGCATTAGGCACATCAATTAATATTGAACAAGAAACTAATAAAGCATGCCTTCAACCACAAACCGAAACATGACTAAAACACCAGCTAAAGGTCCAAAAACCACATAGAGGCCAATTACAATACCAAGAATGCATAATAAACTTTCTCAAAACAAGAAAATACCACAACAACAATATTTAAAGCATTGCATATCCCCGCTGCCTTTATTACACTAGTTCAAGTATGCAACATACTTTCAGCAAAATGTTTTGGTGTGATTCCTCAAAGATGCTGCCCCCAATAGTCTAGTTATCTGCATCGATGAAACAAAGAGAGCATAAGCATTCAAGCTTAGTGAGGTTCGCTCAAAACCGCTAACATCATCAATGCACAAAACTATTTTTCACTCTTTTCAAATCCAACATGCCTTTCTTGATAAACCATGAACTTTTTCATCAAACTCACTAATTTAAACATCATGCAACATGATCCAAATCAAAAACCAGCAATAACAATTGCTACTCATTTACCAAACCTTCCAAGCATAAACACCATTATGCTAAGCTTAAACCAAAACATTCATCTTATAAACCATGCATTGGCAACATTCTCCACAATATACATTTCCATTATATTGGCTCACAAGTGACAACAATGATCTCAAAAACAAAGTATCAGATACACAGATTACCAAGGATTGTCCCACACCCTTTGTTGAGATTTTAGGGGCTCGATTCGATCAACCAATTTAGCTCACCAAGTGGTGGAGAGATTGATTTTTGGGTGGAAGGGTTTATGAAGCTAGAATGTAAAAAGACACAATGATTTATAGTGGTTCAACCTTCTAACCAAGGTCTACATCCACTACCTTAGCTCCCCACTAAGGATTTCTCAATCAATCCACTATTCATTCGTCCCCTTTTCTAGGATTAGGAGGAAACCCTTACAACCAATCAAGCTTCTACCCAAAGCCTTGATCAAAACCCTCTTTACAAAGAGACAATGAAAGCAAACTTAAAACCCTCTAATAGGTGTTTGTTTGCACAATTAAGCACTCACCCAAAACCTAAAACACTTGAGCAAATTTGACAATTTTGGCTCACTAGTGTTTGTCTATACAAGAATTGACAATTTAAGCACTAAGACACTTTTTGATCATTTGATGTTTGACAATATGAGCATTAGCCTTCTCTTGATGCTTGAAGGTCCCTTTTATACTCCCAATTGAGTTTGTAGCCGTTACTAGCCGTTGGGGATGAATTGGAGCCGTTGAGGACTTTATTTCCCTTCATAAATGCTGTTATGCAGCTATCCGTATCGATACGCGTGGAACCGTATCGGTACGGCCTTCATATGAACTAGCCGTTGGGCTATTGCCAGCCTGGGCGTATCGATACGCTTGAGGGCGTATCGGTACGGGTTCATATTTAAATGGCCGTTGGGAAATAGCTGTTGGGGTAGTTGAAATGGGATCGGTACGCTGACCTGGCGTATCGAAACGACCCCACTTCGTATCGAAACGGCAATGGCCTGTATCGATACGGGTTTTGACAGTGGCCAAACTGGGGCAAAAAGGTATCGGTACGGGGGTTTACCGTATCGATACTGGTACTATGAAAACACAAGTTTGGCTATTAAAAACATGAAAAATCTTTGCCAAAAACCTCTTAAAATACCTCAAACATAAATTCAAGTTGTTTGGACTTAAAACCAAGTTTTAAATTCTTTTCAAATTAGTCCAAAACATTTTTCAATTATTATATCAAAACATTAGTTCTACACCATTCATACACTTTACCGACATATCAAGGCTCACACACGAGAGCGACCTTCCATCATTGTGACACCCATGGTGGAGTATTCGGTACAATCACAACCCCTCAATACCACTCATCGGTATATGTATAACCCACTAACGAGAGACGGGACAATACACAAGGTTCGCACCCGGAAGATACCCTCAATCATTGCAACCTTAAAGAATCCTCAAACATTAGGGTACTTGGATGGAGTATTCGGTACAATCACAACCCCTCAATATCCAAGGAGACTTGTTTATAGTGCACTCAATCCTATAACCGGCTAAATATATCCGATTTCATTTTTAAAACATTTTATTCAACATAACTTGCAAATATAACCCATAACTCATGCATAACTCATTGTTTTTACAAAGCATTCATGATAAGCCATCAACAAGCATTAAATCATGCTTAAAACCTCATGCATCAACACATACATACAAGGACCACTTACCTAGTGCATCCTTAAACCACAAGGCATCATCATGCACATCTCATGTACTCAAAACATGCTTTAAAACAGTAGATTAATGCATTTAAAATCAAGTGCAACCAAAGGCTCAAAACTAGCACAACCGAGGGAGAAATTCCGATTTACTTACTTTTGAACTTAATAAAGCGTTTCAAGCTCTTATTAAGTTCCCAAAACCTTTTCTAAAACGTTTCCATGCTGAAAAACTAAAATCCACTCACCAACTTGCGTTCGCTCACTTGCCGACGCGACTATCGATTGTCTGAAGCCTCCAAATCCACTTCGTTTGCTTCCGGATTATAATTTCATGTTTTCAACACATCAAAAACAAAGCCTCAATGCATTCTAACACCAACAACTTAACACAAACTCGTTGCCCAGCAAAAACACACCAAATTACCCATCCGAAACAACCGAAAACTCAATCGATTGCTTCCTAAACCAAGCACAACAATCTACTAACACTTCCAATCAATTAGACTCATCAATCCACATCTAAAAACAACCTAAACATTTCCTTATACCTACAGCAAGCATATAAGCATCAAATCACCACAAAACCCAACTAAAACCAACATAAAACTCAAGGATCTCAAGGATTTTGGGATCTACATCATTAAAACTCATTTTAAACACCAAGATCAACTCAAAACTCAATTAAAATCCATCACAAACAGAGCACATCAAGATCACTCCGAAAATTGAGATTTTACTCATCATTTTACAAGATTTTGATCTCATATCAAAACTATAGCCAAAACTCAATTAAAAACAACATTTAAGAGTCAAAAATCTTGGGAATTTCAATAAAGAACCTTGATTAGAGGTTGAGAACAGGATTTACCTCCAATCCTTGCTTTTCTCAATATTTGACAAGTTTTTACTTCACAAATCTTGAAGAAATTGAAAAGGATTCCTTGAAATGGATGAGAAATCAAAAAAAGAGTGTTTGGGAGAAAAGAAATCTGGAGAAATTAGTTTAGAAATGTGTTTGGCTGAAAATGATAACCAACGTGGATTTTTGTTCTCCAAAATAACTAATTTTTATTAATTAAATAATAAAACTAATAAATCAATTATTTAAAATCCATTTAAAACACATGTCATATTAAGGAATGGTTTAATTGCATAAAAGCTCCCTAAAGATTCTAAGATTTTGACTTTTCCTTTGAAAATTACATTTTCCACAATCTTAAAACTTTACATTTTGGTCACTGCCCAAAATGTACCTTTTCCAAAACCCACTTTGTAAAATTGATTTGACCAACCTCTTAAACATGATTTTAGAGGATTTTAGTAAATTTGTCATATTTTTATCCTATCTCGAACCTTAATTTCCATGGACCACTTAACATGATTCAAACCATTTCCAACATGTTCACTTAACCCGATCCGACGTCTAAAACATCTAGTCCCGAAATCGGGGTGTTACAACTCTCCCCCACTTAGGAACTTTCATCCTCAAAATACCTGAAGGGAAAATATGTATGAATTACTTCAGCATGTCCGCCTTGCTTTCCTACATGGCCTGTTCAACTCCTCGATGTCTCCACAACACCTTCACAAGCTCTATCATCTTGCCACGAAGAACCTTACTGATCGAGTCAAGAATCTTCATCGGTTCCTCATCATAGGAAAAATCCGGATTCAACTCTATCTCCTTAACTGGCATCACATGCGAAGGATCTGATCTATATCTCCGCAACATAGACACATGAAACACATCATGGATCTTTTCCAACTCGGGAGGCAACCTCAACCGATAAGCCACAGGACCAACTCGCTCCACAACTTCATAGGGCCCAATCAACCTCAGACTAAGCTTTCCTCTTCATCCAAATCTCATTACCTTATTCCAAGGTGATACTTTATGGAACACGCGATCCCCAACCACGAACTCAACCTCTTTACGCTTCAAATCCGCGTAAGACTTATGGCGATCTGATGCAACCTTCAACCGCTCACAGATGAGCTTCACCTTCTCTGTTGTCCCCTTCAGCATATCCGGCAAGGAAAGCAACCTTTTCCACGCCTTAGCCCTACAAAAAGGCGTTCTACACTTTCTACCATACAAGGCCTTATAAGATGCCATTTGAATACTTGCCTGAAAACTATTATTATTGGCAAACTCAACCAACGACAGATGTTTTTCCCAAGAACCCTGGAAATTAATTACACAACATCGCAACATATCCTCAAGCACCTGGATAACTCGTTCTGACTACCCATCCGACTGAGGATGATATGAAGTTCTGAAATTCAACCGTGTACCCAACGCTTGATGCAAACATTCCCAAAACCTCGCTGTAAACCTCAGATCCCTATCCGACACTATGGACTTGGGCACTCCGTACAACCACACAATCTCAGTAATATACAACTCAGCTAGCTTGTCCAACTTATATGTAGTATGCACAGCCAAGAAATGTGCACACTTCGTAAGGCGATCCATAATCACCCACACTGAGTTCTTCTTCGATGGTGTCAAGGGCAACCAAGATAAAAAATCCATCGTAATTCTCTCCCATTTCCACTTCGGTATCCTTAAAGGCTGTAACAAGTCGGAAGGAAACTAATGCTTAGCCTTCACCCGCTGGCAAACCATACACTTGCTAACAAAATCCACCACATCCTTTTTCAACCCCACCCAGTTGTAATCATCCTTTAAGCCACGATACATCTTGGTACTACCAGGGCGCATAGCAAAAGGACTACTATGAGCCTCAGTCAAGATGGTGCGTCTCAACTCAGCATCTTCCAGCACCATCATCCGACTTTTAAAACATAGAACTCCATCATCATTAAAGCAGAAATTTGTAGCCTTTCCATAAGGTATATCTTGAACGTGAGGCACCAACGAATCATCTAACAGCTACTTTTCCTTAATCAATTGAAATAAGGAGGGTTTCACCTGCAACTCTACTATCAAGCCTCCATCACGCGATATACTCAAACGAGCAAACATAGCCCTTAACTCAACAACCACTGTTGAGTGTGTAAAAGTTCTATTATTTACACCCTTTTTAACCCATATTTCTGCTACATTCAAGCATTGTTCATTGTATTTAGGTTAGTTTACAGCAAAACATCACAAATATATTAAAGGCACAGATTCTACTAAAAATGGCTGTTTTTGCAGGTAGCTGCCGTAGAAGACGGTGAAGGCAGGCGCTGGGCGGAGAAGCAGAAGAGCTGAACTGGACAAGCAGACAAAGAGGACGATGCTGACTTGGTGCTGCCGTGACAGCAGAGGACGACAGCAAATTTTGTGGAGGAAAAGCAAAGTGGACCTCGACAGATAGAGAAAATTCAGCCCGTCTATCGTGTGAAAACCATATAATTTTCCAAGCCCCGGATCAAAAGATATGTCAAGCCCAAAGTTCAAGGAGAGGAAATCCTAAGAAACAAGGAAGACGGCTGGAAAGTAGATTCCTTGAAAATTAAGTCTTTATTAGAATCATACTTTTAATTAAAGTTGTAATCCTTGTTAACTTAGATAACTTGAGCCCAAAGCTTATATAAGGGCATGTATTTTAACCTAGGGATATCTCATATCGAATACCCCATAACCGATAACCAAAAACCCCTAGCCGTTTACCCGCCGCCGACATGTTCTAAATTCCCCTTAGGGTCACGGGTTGATTTGTAAAGTAGTTGCAAGGGTTGTTTTGTTTTAGGAATTTTCAGTTCAATAAAATAAACTTCAAGTTCTCTTATTTTGGTTATTAATATCTTGCAAGAGCATCGGGAGAGCATTGTGAGGTTATCTATTTACTTAGCATCGGGAGAGTTAAGTATACGAAAGAAATAAGAGCAAGTTCTCTAGTTTATAGTTGAACTATCTCGTGCCTAGGGATAGGGCGAGGTTAAGTGGCTAAAGAAGAATTCATACACATCGGTGTTCATCCTTCGATTCACGCCGGGAGGTATCATCAAAGACGTGATCATTGACAGACTTGGACCTAGGGATAGGCCAAGGCAGATCCGGGATTCTTGCCAAACTTGAAAGTACTGAGTTGAGAGGTTGCTGCCGCGACGATCAATGGGCTGTTGCAGCGATAGGTGCTGCCGCGACGGGTGACGACGACAGAACTGGATTTCCTAAACTCTTCAATACCTGCACTACTAAGCAATTCAATACCAGTCCATTCTCTCTATCTTGATATTTCTACTCTTTTATTTACGTTTACTTTAATATTTTCGTGACAACTCTCAAATATTTCCTTTACTTTTGTCCAGTGAATTAAGGTGAAGCTATTAGCCCAATCCATGTGGAGACGATATCTGATACTTCGTATCACTTTACTACTTGCGTCGTGTACACTTGCACTACCATTGCGATAGACTATTTTACACGCAACAAGTTTTTGGCGCCGTTGCCGGGGGATTGGCAACATAACTCTACCTTTTCTTTTACTGCACTCTTCGTTTTTGTTTTTGTTTTTATTTTTATTTTTATTTTTCTGTTTTTCTTTGGTGCATTCAACTCTTGCTTTTCACAAGGTTTCTTGTTTATGCGCAGATCGAATCGAGGTAAAGATCCTGAGTATCAATTAGATCCGGAAATCGAACGATCATTCAACCTCAAGAAACAACTTCGTCACTTGCTAGCCAGGAACGAGTACCTTGAGGAACAGCTAGAGAAGATGGCCCACAACGAAAACGACTCGCCTGCCGCTGCCGGACGACGGTCCTGTCGTGACTACATATTGAACGATCATGTAGAACTGGAGACCACGCTGCCGGATATTGATGTTGACAACTTTGAGCTCAAACCTGTCATGTTTAGTATGATCAACAATGCCGGTCAATTTAATGGTGATGTTACAGAGGATGCTAGGGAGCATCTCAAAACGTTCCAGGAAATTTGTGGTTCGTTTAGACTGCCAGGAGTTAATCCGGAGATACTGAGGCTTCGGTTATTTCCCCATTCATTGAGGGACAGAGCTAAAACTTGGTGGAATAAACTTACGCCGGGTTCAATTAGAACTTGGGCAGATTTATCTCGTGAATTCTTATCTCGTTTTAATCCTTCACATTTATCTGAGCGATTACGTAACGAAATTGCTACTTTTCAACAGGAAGATGACGAGCCAATGCACGAGGCCTGGGACAGATTTACAACTCTTCTACGGAACTGCCCAATGCATGGATTCCCCGTCTGGAATCAGGTAACTAAGTTTTATAATGCTGCCAACTTACAAACTCGTATTAGAATTGATTCAGCAGCAAACGGACTATTATTGGATAAAGATCTGGACGAGGCAATACAAGTATTGAAAAATCTGGCTAAGAATGAGGAGCAGTTTCCGACAGCAAGAAGAGGGGGTAAACGGGTACTAGCTGTCAAGGATTATGAGGCCGACAGCACGATGAAATCACGGGTAGCATTCCTTACTAAAGCAATGAAAAGGTTATTGAATGATGATGCACAACATGGATTTGTTGTTGAGGAGGTATGTGAAATCTGTGAGGGAAATCATAGTTCGGATGAGTGTCCCATACAGTTAGAAGAGGGAAAATATGTTGGAAACTACAAGCTGAATTACAATTCCAACAACTATAATCCCAACTGGAGAAAGGATCCCAAATTTTCTTGGAGTAATCCCAATAATGCCCTGAATCCTCAAGCACACAATCAGAATCAGGGAGGACCTAGATTGTTGACGCGACAGCAATTGCCGCCGCAGCAGCAGCAACAGCAGCCACCAGCTGCCACGAGCAGTATACTGGAACAGACTCTGGCCACTTTTATGTCTCAGACAGGTACTTATATTGAGAATATGAATCAGTTTGTCAAGAAAACAGAGACATTCATGGATAAAACTGAGATGCAGATGACGAATCATGAAGCTACTCTGAAATCTTTGGAGACGCAAATGGGTCAAGTTTCCCAACATATTAAACCAAGGCAGACTGGAGGATTCCCTAGCAATACTGAAAATGCTAGGCATCCCACACATGAGCAATGTAAGGCAATTACTACTAGGAGTGGGAAGAAATTATCAGGGCCGGAAAAAGAAGCTGAAGCAGTAAAGGAACCAGCCTTGGACAGACCTGCCGAGGAAGCTGCCCCGACAGGTAACAAACAGACTGTTGCCGATGAGCCTGTCACGACAGCAGAAGCGACAGAGGAGAAAATTGATGAACCTAAACCTCCTCAGATTCGTATGCAGTGGGAAGGGCGTATTGCTGATTATCGTCCCCCACCTCCTTTTCCTCAGTGGTTACAACAAGCTAAGCAAGAATCTCAACTTAAAAAGATTTATGATATTTTTAAGCAGGTTCATATTAATATTCCGCTGTTAGATGCCGTTAGGGAGATGCCCGGTTACGCCAAATTTCTCAAGGATGTCATGTCAAAGAAATCTAAACTTGGGGAATTTGAAACGGTAAAGATGACTGAAGGTTGCATGAGTATTCTTCATCGGCAGCCACCCCAGAAAAAGAAGGATCCGGGGAGCTTCATCATACCTTGTGTAATCGGAAATAAATATGTGGGTAAGGCACTTTGTGATCTTGGTGCTAGTGTTAATTTAATGCAAAAATATGTTTTTCAGAAATTAGGTATTGGAAAGGCGCGGCCCACGATAGTAACTCTGCAGCTGGCAGACCACTCTTATGTTCATCCGGAAGGAAAAATTGAAGATATTCTGGTAAGAGTGGATAAATTTATTTTTCCTGCTGACTTTCTTGTTTTAGATTGTGAAGCAGACGAAAACGCACCAATCATCCTTGGGCGATCCTTCTTAGCCACGGGAAGATCATTGATTGATGTGGAGAAAGGAGAACTCACCATGAGAGTGAATGATCAAGAGATTAAGTTAAATGTTCTCCAAGCTATGAAGCATGCTGATGCAGACGAGGAATGCAAGGCTATCACTGAAGTTACCCTTGATCAACCCTGCATCAGGTCGGGCTGTCACGACATTAAAATTGGGTACTGCCGCGGCAGCCACCTACAGGCCTGTCACGACAGCACTGACGACAACACCGACAACAGCAACTCCTCTGAATCTGATACATCTGATACTGAAGATCAGGAGGAGGTAAACTGGATAGGCAATCGTCCAGGTAAGTTATTCAAACCTTTGAATTATACTTCAGATAACCATGCAATCCAAAAGCCATCTACTGTTGAACCACCTGCCTTAGAACTGAAGCCCCTGCCAGGGCAGCTAAAATATGCTTTTCTTGGTTCAAATGATACGTTGCCCGTAATCATCTCTTCTAAGCTACCACAGGAACAGGAACGACAGCTAATAGGGATGCTGCGACAGCACAAAAAGGCAATTGGATGGACGATAGCTGATATTCAAGGCATTAGTCCGGCGTTATGCATGCACAAAATCCGTTTAGAGGAAGATCATAAGCCGACTATAGATGCTCAAAGGCGGCTAAACCATGCGATGAAAGAGGTGGTGCGTAAAGAGATAATCAAATGGTTAGATGCTGGTATTATTTACGCCATCTCTGACAGCAAATGGGTGAGCCCGGTGCAATGCGTTCCAAAGAAAGGAGGAATGATCGTGGTAACCAATGAAAACAATGAGTTAATCCCAACCAGGACTGTGACCGGTTGGAGGGTTTGTATGGACTATCGGAAGCTTAACAAAGCTACCCGAAAAGACCACTTCCCTTTACCCTTTATTGATCAAATGCTTGATAGATTAGCGGGTAAACCTTACTATTGTTTTCTTGATGGTTATTCAGGTTATAATTAAATTGCTATCGCACCGGAGGATCAAGAAAAGACGACTTTCACATGCCCCTACGGAACGTACGCTTTTAGGAGGATGCCGTTTAGATTATGTAATGCACCCGCCACCTTCCAAAGGTGCATGATGGCCATATTCTCCGATATGGTGGAGGACTTCCTTAAGATATTTATGGATGATTTTTCAGTCTTTGGAGACGATTTTGAGAGCTGCCTAGGCAATCTACAAAAGGTACTTGAAAGATGTGAAAAAGCAAACTTAGTTCTGAATTGGGAAAAATGCCACTTTATGGTGGATGAAGGGATAGTCCTTGGCCATACGATTAGCTACCGTGGGATAGAAGTCGACAAGGCCAAAATAGAAGTGATCGAGAAGCTGCCGCCGCCGACCACAGTCAAGGCTATTAGAAGTTTCTTGGGACATGCTGGTTTTTATCGGAGATTCATTGCAAATTTCTCAAAAATCACCAAGCCCCTATGCCATCTTTTGGAGCAGAACCGACCCTTTGACTTTAATGATGAATGTACTGAAGCATTCAAGGTTCTGAAGGAAAAACTGCTAACAACCCCAATAGTACAGCCACCAGACTGGACACAACCATTTGGGATTATGTGTGATGCTAGTGACTATGCTGTCGGGGCAGCACTTGGGCAGCGGAGAGACAAATTATTCCATGTCGTATATTTTGCCAGCAAGACATTGAATGATTCCCAAGTAAACTACACCACCACAGAGAAAGAGTTATTAGTTGTGGTGTTCTCCATTGACAAGTTCCGTTCCTACATACTTGGGACGAAGGTAATAGTGCACACAGACCATTCTGCCCTGAAGTATTTGTTCGCGAAAAAGGATGCAAAGCCTAGATTGATACGGTGGATCCTGTTATTGCAAGAATTCGACCTTGAAATCAAGGACAAAAAAGGGACAGAAAATCACAGGGCAGATCACTTGTCAAGGTTGGAGAAGGGACAGAGTCTACCAACAGATGAGGCACACATACTGGAGACCTTCCCAGACGAGCAGCTCTTTGCTGCCGCAATCGCTACCGCGACAGCCATGGCGGCAGGTAAGTCTTCTGAACCCCGTTGGTATGCTGATTTCGTTAATTTTATAGTTACCGGAATAATTCCTTCTGATCTTAATTATCAAGCCAGGAAGAGGTTCCAAAATGATGTTAAGCATTATTATTGGGACGAACCTCTTCTTTTCAAAATATGTGCAGATCAGGTTATAAGGAGGTGTGTACCACAAGAAGAGCAAGGAGACATTCTTCATCACTGCCATGCTTCACAATATGGAGGTCACTTAGGAGGCAACAAAACTGCTGCCAAGGTGCTGTAGTCAGGGTTTTATTGGCCGTCACTGTATAAAGATGCACAAATCTTCTACAAGAACTGTGACAGGTGCCAGAGGATAGTTAACTTCTCAAGGAGAAACGAGATGCCGCTGCAGAACATTCTAGAAGTCGATATCTTTGACGTTTGGGGGATTGATTTTATGGGACCTTTCCCATCTTCATGTGGAAATCTATACATCCTCCTGGAAGTAGATTATGTCTCTAAGTGGGTTGAAGCCATCGCCACACAAAAGAATGATGCCAAGACAGTCCAAAAGTTTTTACACAAAAACATCTTTTCTAGGTTTGGCATCCCTAAGGCGATTATCAGTGATGAAGGGAGACATTTTGACAACAGGATTATTGCTGCCGCCTTGAAGAAATATGGTGTCAAGCATCGGATCGCGACAGTATATCACCCACAGACCAATGGACAAGCTGAAATATCTAATAGGGAAGTTAAGAACATTCTTGAGGAGATGGTTAAACCAACTAGGAAAGATTGGTCTTTACTCCTCAATGATGCGTTATGGGCATATAGGACAGCTTTTAAGACTCCATTGGGCATGTCTCCGTACCGATTGATTTATGGGAAAACCTGTCATCTACCTGTCGAGATAGAGCACAGAGCATACTGGGCGATCAAGGCAGTGAATATGGACTTGGACAAGGCAGGCCAGAAAAGGTTATCAGATCTGAACGAAATCGAAGATATCCGGACAATGGCCTACGACAATGCAAGAATCTACAAGGAGAAAACTAAGAAGTGGCATGACAGGAAATTGCTGTCACGACAGTTCTGCCCAGGGCAGCTTGTATTGCTGTTCAATTCTAGACTGAAACTTTTTCCAGGGAAACTGAAATCTAGATGGTCTGGTCCATTCCAAGTCGTACAAGTTTTTTCCCATGGTGCCATCACAATCCAATCATTAAAAGACGGGCACCAATTCAAAGTCAATGGACAGCGCCTCAAGCATTATCAGGGGACTGAAGCCCCAGGAATGAAGGAAGTGGTTACTTTAGGAGATGCCCCACATGGCATCCCTAACTTAACCTAAATTTTATTTTTATTTTTTTTATTTATTATTAGGAAATAAGGTTTATTTTATTCGAATAATGTTTTTATATTTATTGTTTTTAGGAAATAAAGGAGTCAATAAGACCAGGAGAAGTGAACTCAGCCCACCACCCATCCATCAGCCCAACAAAGCCCAACATTGAAGCCTGTCGTTCCAGCTGCCGCGGCAGACACGAAAAAGACAGGCTGTCACCAGACTGTCACGACAGACGCGAAAACGTGTGACAGACGCAGAAACGCGTGTCAGACGCGTCAGACACGCTAAAGCTCAACAATCACCCCGTTATTCACGCCTGCCGTTACAACTTCAACAGGCAGCAACTCCTCTTCTATAAAACCCGTATCTTTTTCATTTTCATTCACTTCTGCTTTTCTTACTTGCTCTCCCCATCCAGTTTTCATTTGCTTTATTTTACTCTCAACAACCCCTGCACTAACATGTCTTCCAGAAAAACCTACCGCAGTGCTGCTTCAACTTCTTCACCGGTAGCACCTACCCCACAGTCCTTTGCAACCAAAGATCTATGGGAAGAATGAGGCTTCATTTACACTCCAAGAGCAGTCAATATGGGCCTCAAGCCTTTCATCGCAAGGACGATTAGAGCCCTCTTGTGGGAATCATTCATGGAGCAACCAACAGAGATGAACGAGACGCTGGTGAGGGAATTCTATGCTGCCATCGGCAGCAAGACGGCAACAGCAGTGACTGTCCGAGCGATAGAAGTGCAGTTCACAGCCGAGCGCATTAACTCTTTCTATGGTCTCCACTTCGGCCCAACGATGATGGTCACCAGCAGTTCCTTGACACTCTAGATGATGCTGCCTATGACACTGTCATGGCAGAAGTAACGGAAGAAGGGACTGAATGGAACACAAGCCGCAAAAATCCCCACACAGTGAAGATGGGGCAGCTGCTGCCGGAGGCCAAACTGTGGAATGCCTTCATCAAGAAGAGGATCCTGCCGTCATCACATCACACCACCGTTGACCAGAAGAGGTTAGCCCTAATACACTCCATTCTAAATAAACGACCCATTAATGTGGGGAGTTATATGTGGGAGAGTATTTTGGAAAGCGCCCATAGACCGACGGCCCTCCTATGCCTTCCCTACCTCATCACGTCCCTCTATCGCTGTCATGATGTGCCGGAAGCCGACACCGATCGCATAGTGAAAGGACGGGGCTGGACAGACAAAAATATCATCAGCCTCATGGAGCTGACAGTGGCAACCCCTATCTCATCTGTCAACCCCGCTGCCGCCCCAGCTGAATCATCAGAGCAGCCAACTCCTGATCCTGCCGCCGCAGCTGCTCCGACAGACCCATCCACTCAAATCCTTGCTGCTATTCAAAGGATGGAGGACAGACAACTGGGTCTCATGACATTAATCAGGGACGTTGCCGCATCCACGGTAAATTTTATTCACAATACTTTAAATTTTCTTGATGTTGTCTTTCCCACCTTTCCTGCCCACTACTTCACTGTCCCCACCCCTGCCCACACACCTACACCTGCTGCCACACCACATACACCGTCTGCTGCCTCCATTCCATCACCTGCCCTGACGGCAGCCGGCAGCCCTCATGCCGAAACATCCGCCCGAGGAGCAAAGCGACCGGTACCTTCGGATGACATTGCTGCCTTTGTAGCTGGATTCTCTTCCTCATCCATCTGGGCAGACAGCGACGCTGAACCCTCTATTCAGAGGAACCTGTCGAAAGAATTTACATCGGTCAAGAGGCAGAAAAGAATGGCAAACAAGAAAACTCTGCTAAAGGCCAGCAGCAGCAGCAGTAGCAGTGACAGCAGCAGCAGCAGCAGTGACAGCAGCAGCTCTGACATTCAGGTTGTACAGCAACCACCCCAGCCCGCCCCAAGGACCAGAATCCGCCGCCAAATCCGCCTCAGCAGCAGCAGTGAAGACAGTGCTTAAAATTTAAGTTTCTTATTTTCTTATTGCTGCCTGCTATTTATATATTTTGTGATGTACTGCCTTCATTTATTTTCATTTTGTCATTTGCATTGAGGGCAATGCAACCCTCGAGTTTGGGGGTGGCAACCCTCCATATTAATGGAGTCCAAGTACATCTTAGTTAATTGTTGGTGTCTTTTACTCAGTTATTTTTCTCTAAAAAAACTGAAAAGATTGAAAATCTGGCCTAAAACTGTGAATTGAACTTACATGTCATGACAGCTCTGTCGTGGCATCAACTTTAGGATAGTTTAAGGAGAAGTTTAGAGCCTTTCTATAGTTCTGAAAACTTAAACACCATTGTGACTGTTATACTGCTTAGACTTCTTTTAGCCAAACTAGAATAGAAAACTTAGCACTTAGAGTAGAAAAGAGACTAGAATCTCAGGAAACCTAGAGGTGCCCAACACTGGCTCTAGGCAGATAACCAGAGAAAAACTTCTAGAGGTGCCTATCACCAGCTCTAGACAGTTAACTAGAGGTGCCTGAAATACTGGCTCTAGTAGAAAAAAAGAAGAAATTAGAAAAAAAGAAATAACTAGAGGTGCCCGATTCTGGCTCTAGTAAGAAGAAGAAAGAAATCAGTCTCGTAAGAAATCAGTCTCTAAACAAGCTAAAGTATAATATTCTAGTGAAACTAAGAGAGTCTTGGCATATAATTGTTCACAAGCATGCACACACTGCACGAGGACTATAGTGAGATTCCGGACAGATCCTAAATTATCCGACAGGTTGCTGCCGTCACAGGGAACGAACGACGGGTAAGGGAAAGTTCACTGTTTGAAAGCCAAAACAAAAATATTTCATTTTTCTTTTAGATTTTAGTTGCTTGAGGGCAAGCAAGAACTTGAGTTTGGGGGTGTGTTGAGTGTGTAAAAGTTCTATTATTTACACCCTTTTTAACCCATATTTCTGCTGCATTCAAGCATTGTTCATTGCATTTAGGTTAGTTTATAGCAAAACATCACAAATATATTAAAGGCACAGATTCCACTAAAAATGGCTGTTTTTGCAGGTAGCTGCCGTAGAAGACGTTGAAGGCAGGCGCTGGGCGGAGAAGCAGAAGAGCTGAACTGGACAAGCAGACAAAGAGGACGATGCTGCCTTGGTGCTGCCGTGACAGCAGAGGACGACAACAAATTTCGTAGAGGAAAAGCAAAGTGGACCTCGACAAATAGAGAAAATTCAGCCCGTCTGTCGTGTGAAAACCATATAATTTTCCAAGCCCCGGATCAAAAGATATGTCAAGCCCAAAGTTCAAGGAGAGGAAATCCCAAGAAACAAGGAAGACGGCTGGAAAGTAGATTCCTTGAAGATTAAGTCTTTATTAGAATCATACTTTTAATTAAAGTTGTAATCCTTGTTAACTTAGATAACTTGAGCCCAAAGCTTATATAAGGGCATGTATTTTAACCTAGGGATATCTCATATCGAATACCCCATAACCGATAACCAAAAATCCCTAGCCGTTTACCCGCCGCCGACATGTTCTAAATTCCCCTTAGGGCCACGGGTTGATTTGTAAAGTAGTTGCAAGGGTTGTTTTGTTTTAGGAATTTTCAGTTCAATAAAATAAACTTCAAGTTCTCTTATTTCAGTTATTAATATCTTGCAAGAGCACCGGGAGAGCATTGTGAGGTTATCTATTTACTTAGCATCGGGAGAGTTAAGTATACGAAAGAAATAAGAGAAAGTTCTCTAGTTTATAGTTGAACTATCTCGTGCCTAGGGATAGGGCGAGGTTTAGTGGCTAAAGAAGAATTCATACACATCGGTGTTCAACCTTCGATTCACGCCGGGAGGTATCATCAAAGACGTGATCATCGACAGACTTGGACCTAGGGATGGGCCAAGGCAGATCTAGGATTCTTGCCAAACTTGAAAGTACTGAGTTGAGAGGTTGCTGCCGCGACGATCAACGGACTGCTGCCGCGACAGGTGCTGCCGCGACGGGTGACGACGACAAAACTGGATTTCCTAAACTCTGCAATACCTGCACTACTAAGCAATTCAATACCAGTCCATTCTCTATATCTTGATATTTCTACTCTTTTATTTACGTTTACTTTAATATTTTCGTGACAACTCTCAAATATTTCCTTTACTTTCGTGTAGTGAATTAAGGTGAAGCTATTAGCCCAATCCCTGTGGAGACGATATCCGATACTTCGTATCACTTTACTACTTGCATCGTGTACACTTGCACTACCATTGTGATAGTCTATTTTACACGCAACAACCACCTTCCTACTCAAAGCATCAGCCACAACATTGGCCTTTCCCGGATGATACTCAATGGTCAGATCATAATTCTTAAGCAACTCCACCCATCTTCGTTGCCTAAGATTCAAATCCTTCTGAGACATAAGGTACTTCAAACTCTTATGGTCGGTGTAAACCACACATCTCTCACCATAAAGATAGTGTCACCAAATCTTTAGAGCAAACACCACCGCCGCGAGCTCGAGATCTTGCGTAGGGTAGTTGCGCTCATGCACTTTCAACTATCTAGACGCATAAGACACAACCTTTATACCTTGACTCAATACGCATCCCAAACCAACGTATGACGCATCACTATACACTACAAACTTCTTACCCGATTATGGTTGAATCAAGACAGGTGCTTGCGTCAAAGCCTCCTTCAACTTTTCGAAAGCTTGCTGCCTACCATTCGTCCACTCGAAGCGAACATTCTTTTGTAACAACTTGGTCAAAGGAGCAGCAATCTTAGAGAACCCTTCGACAAACCTTCGGTAGTAACCAGCCAAGCCAAGGAAACTACGCACCTCCGTCACTGACTTAGGTGTCTTCCAATTCATCACCGCCTCAACCTTATGTGGATCAACCCGGATACCTTCGGCCGACACCACATGTCTAAGAAAAACCACCTTCTTGAGCCAAAACTCACACTTGCTCAACTTAGCATAGAGCTGATTCTCCAACAACACTTGCAACACAATCCTTAAGTGCTTGTCTTGCTCCTCCTCGGTACGCGAGTACACAAGAATATCATCGATGAACACAACCACAAACTGATCTTGATATTCATGGAACACCCTATTCATCATGTCCATGAATGCAACCGGTGCATTTTTCAACCCAAACGGTATCACCAGAAACTCATAATGGCCGCACCTAGTTCGAAAAGCTGTCTTAGGTACATCCACATCCTTAACCTTAAGCTAATAGTACCCAAACCTCAAGTCTATCTTAGAAAACACCAAAGCACCTCGAAACTGATCGAACAAATAATCGATCCTTGGCAAAGGGTACTTGTTCTTAATCGTCAACTTGTTCAGTTGCCGATAATCAATACACATACACATGGTACCATCCTTCTTCTTCACAAACAAGACCGACGCACCCCAAGGCAAAATACTCGGCCTTATAAACCCTCGATCAAGCAACTCCTTGAGCTACATCTTCAACTCATTCAACTCCTTAGGTGACATGCGATAAGGAGCAATAGACACCAGAGACGTATTCTCATACAATTCTATGCCAAACTCAACTTCCTGGTTGGGTGGCAACCCTGGCAACTCCTCCGGAAAGACACCCGGAAACTCGCATACAGTTCGTATGTCTTGAACACGCACTTCCTTCGTCCCAAGATTCATCACGTACACCAAGAAAGCTTCACATCCCAACTTCATCATCCGACTCACTTCAAAAGCCGAAATTGCGTTAGATAAGAACTTCACATTCTCACCTATGATTACTACCTTGTAATCATCCGCAAGCGTTTAAGGTAACACGCTTAACGTCAAAATCCACCACAGTTCGATGTTCAACCAACTAGTCCATTTCGAGAATCACGTTAAAACCATAAAAAAGGTAATTCCATTAGATCAATAGGAAATACATGACCTTGAACAGACAACGGGCACCTTTTATACAGATTCCTTGTAACCACAGTCTCACCAAAAGAACTTGTCACATGCATTCCTACATCTAGCACCTCAATAGGAATTTCAAGCAAATGTGCATGCTCACTCAAGATGTATGAATGCGTAGATCCATAATCAATCAATGCTAACAAGGATAGGGATTTCAATGTGAAGGTACCTGCGATCACATATGTGTCGTTGCATCCCTCACGATGCGCATACACCCTGACGGGACCACCTCCCTCAGGTTGAACCGCAACGACATGGGCCACACCTCTCTGGCCATCCTCCCTATTCTAGAAATTGCCTCGGTCGCGCCCACGGCCTCTCTACTGTGTAACAACTGGTGCACGACCCTGACCACCTCCCGCTAATAGGGGACACTCATGTCTCATATGGTCAGTAGATCCACAGTTCCAACACGAGTTAGCTCCAACCACAGGAGCCTGAACCTCACAAGCCGCACGAGGGCAGTCCTTCCTCAAGTGCTCCCACGAACTACACGTCCAGCACGTGTTCTGTTCAGCTCTCCGTCTGTTGCCCTGAACCGGTGCACCACATCCAAAATTGCCACGCCTAACCACAGGCTGATATCCATAGTCCCGATTTCTCTTACTATGCCCACCACTAGGGCCAGCTTCAGTAGCTCTCTTGCCCAGACTGGAACCACTCTCACGCGAGGCTAGACCCAAGCTCTGTTCTATATGTTGAGCTCGAGTCACGATCACGTTGAAATCCGTATAATCTGTAGCAAGAATATATGTCTTCACCTCCTGTACTAGACCGTACCAAAAACGATCACATCGATGCCTATCACTCGGCATTAGCTCTAGGGCATACTTACTCAACCATACGAACTGGACCTCGTACTTCGCTACAATCATACTCCCCTAAACAAGAGACATAAATTCTCTCTTCTTATCATCAAGGTACCTAATTCCAAGGTACTTCCTCTTGAAAGCAGACCAGAAAAACGTCCAATCTACCTCTTCCAGCTCCAAGGCCGCAGTCGCAGTAGTCCACCAGGTATACGCATCACCATGTAGTAATGATACTACGCAACCCAACTTTCGTGCATCACTGCACCCCATCTGATTCAATATACGGATTGTACTAGCCAACCATGCTTCAGACGCCTCAGATAATCCCCGAAATTCTACTCCTCCCAAACTCCTTAATCGCTCCAATGGCAATCTCGTTTGCCCCGCAGCAGAAGCCTACACATGAACTCCAGCAAAGACAGCCTAAAATGCTCTCGTCATTGCCTGTACCAAAGGCGTCCAATCTCTAATCCCCAGACCCGCTTGTTCGTGTTGGCCCTGCCTATCACCCCAAGTGGTGGTGGCGGAGGAGGAGGTAGGTTTCCAACAAGTGGAACCTCATTCTCTTGGTTACGATGTTCCTCAGCAGGAGCTACCGCTCCAGAACGCAACTCGCGTCTCGATCCCATTGTGCTAGTTATCATTAAAACATGAACATAAAACAAACAAATAATCAAGCCAGCTCTTACAAGGATCCCAAGACTTTCAAAACCAATTAAAAAATTTTACTAGGTAATAAGGCAATGGGTATTCCAATTTCCCCTCCAACATGGAACAAAGCATATCACATGCATACTTCAGCATCATATATCTCAAGCATCAAGACTCATCTCAATTGTCATCACATCCACATTCATTCATCATGTACAACGTCATTATCATACGTTCAACAATAACATGCTTAAACATTCACTGGACAAAGCAAATAGCACCACAACACATAACCACATCATAAATCATTTACCCACAACCTACCATCATCCCAATCTTTCATAACCTGGCTCTAATACCACCAAATGTAAGCCCCTTAGCCCGGTCTAGACGTCTGACCCGAACCAAGGGGATTACACGGGAAAAACCAAAGCCAACTCGTTACAGCTGACTTCGATTAACGGCCCTTTTTTTCTTTTTATCTTCTCTAGATGCAATTTAAAACCCTATGTGATCAAACACAACATTTAGAAAGAAATAGTGCAGCAAGTAGATAACATTTAGAGGTTTAATTGAACATTTTAAGCTTTTAGGGACCAAAATGTAATTTCCGTAAATTACAGAGACCATTCCAATTCTATGGTTACCAACCTTTTATTAATCATAAAACATGATTCTCTGACTAATTTCAGCGCAAACGAACCATCCAAACCCATCCAATTGCATACACAAAGTTTAGGGACTAAAATGTAACATTTCAGACTTTAAAAGATTCCATTTAACTAATTTAACGGTAAGGTATCGGTACACCTATAGCTCGTATTGATACTCGGGAAGGCAGTAACCAAAATTTGAGAGAGGGTATCGATACCCTTACCCGAGTATCAGTACAGGTCGTATTGATACACTTCTAAATCGTATCGATACACTTCCAAATCATATCGATACACTTGCACCAAGTTGGAAAAAATTAGTCTATGAGTATGGATACTGAGGCCTAGGTATTGATACTCGTACCAGAAGTGCACAAGGAACAGCCTCTTAAATGCAAAAATCGTCATCCGATCACACCCATAACTCATATACATGCATATATAATCACATCAAACATACATGCATCACAAACTAGCCACATATCAAGCATTAGGCACATCAATTCATATTGAACAAGCACCTAATAAAACATGCCTTCAACCACAAACCGAAACATGACAAAAACACCAACTAAAGGTCCAAAAACCACATAGAGGCCAATTACAATATCACGAATGCATAATAAACTTGCTCAAAACAAGAAAATACCACAACAACAATATTTAACGCATTGGATACCCCCATTGCCCTTATTACACTAGTTCAACTATGCAACATACTTTTAGCAAAATGTCTTGGTGTGATTCCTCAGAGATGCTACCCCCAATAGCCTAGTTATCTGCATTGATGAAACAAAGAGAGCATAAGCATGCAAGCTTAATGAGGTTTGCTCAAAACTGCTAACATCGTCAATCACAAAACCGTTTTTCACTCATTTCAAATCCAACATGCCTTTCTTGATAAACCATGCACTTTTTCATCAAACTCACTGATTTAAACATCATGCAACATGATCCAAATCAAAAACCAGCAATTAATAATTGCTACTCATTTACCAAACCTTCCAAGCATAAACACCATTATGCTAAGCTTAAACCAAAACAAGCATCTTTCAAACCATGCATTGGCAACATTCTCCACAATATACATTTTGTTGAGTGGATCAAAGGATTGATCAAAGCCGAGAGGAGGTGAATTGGGTTTTCAAAATTTTTGAAGTGAAGTGGATAAATAAAATTGAAGGCAAAGGCAATTATAGTGGTTCAAGTTCCAAATGAACTCTACATCCACTACCTTAGCTCCCAGTAAGGATTTTCCAACAACTTCACTAGTTGATCTTCCCCTTTTCTAGGCTTAGAAGGAAATCTTTACAAAACCGGTCAATTTTCTACGCAAAATTGACCAAACCATCACTTGGTTACAACGAAGAATTTGAAGGCAATGAGAAGTATCTCTCAATACAATTTTGCCCCTTTAATACAAGCACTCAACCCAAATTGAAATACAAGATAAGAATTACACTCAAAGACAATTTGGGATTTTACAAGAATGAGAATTTTGGCACTTGAGCTTGGATTTTGTGTATGGATGTTTCTCTTGGATTAAATAGTTGTTGCTGGTCTTCAATGGGCTTGTTTGTATACCTTCTCCATTAATTCTAGCCGTTTGGGTGGTTAGGAAATTGATTATAGCCGTTGGAACCCTCTCTTACCACCATAAATGCACTTCTGCAACCTACCGTATCGGTACTCGAGGAAGCGTATCGATGCCTGTCTCAAAAAAGAAAGAGTCGTTGCACAAATATAAGAGAAAAGTATCGATACGCGTTCAGGTGTATCGGTACGGGTTAGGGAACCGTTTCGATACTCATTAACCACCACTTAAAATTCGGTTACCTACCAACTGACAAGGCAACGGTCGATTTACTTAAAGCTCTAAAATTTTAAAATATTTTAAACCGTATCGGTACTCGATTCAAACTCCTTGGGATTTTATAGAGATAGCGTATCGATACAGATGGAATCTGTTTCGATACACCGTATCCATACAGATGGAATCTATTTCGATACACCATCTCGATACAGTAAGGAGCATATCGATACGTTTGTCTCCAATAGCCAAGTTTCTAAAAAAGGTATCGATACCCTTAGGGGCGTATCGATACTCATAGACGTTTTTGAGCAGTTTGGCCTTGGAACACTTAGAAAAAGTTTAGGAGTTTGAGTTTTTCAAACTAGAGCAAAGCCTTGTTGATTTGAAACCTTTTGATGGACTTAAAAATTCACTTCAAGTTTTACAATTTTGTCCTTAAAACACTTTGTTATATCAAAATCAAATATAGGTTTTACAATCTCCCCCTTTTTGATATAACAAAACCAAAGCTTAAAATTTTTAAGTCTTTTGAAAAACTTTGGGAAACAAATCCCCCTTAATGTTAGCTAGGTAAATTTTAAGATTAGAGTTTAAGTGAGCTTGTGAACTTCCCTCTCCCCCTTTTTGTTAGATCAAAAAAGAGACATGGACTATAAAGGCATAATAATAAACCAAGCAACATTTAAATATATAATCATAAAGTTCATAACTTAAAGAAACATCAAACTTAAAATCCAAACATAAATCAAAGCATAGGTTTTAAATGATAAACTTAATCCTAATATGATAAACTTAGTTCTAAAAACATAAATCAAAGTGCATAAATATTAATCTTAAGATGACATGAATGAGATGCAAAGACTAATCTAAGACTCATCTCCATCACCATCTTCTTCATCTTCATCTTCATCTTCATTGGCATCATCGTTCCTCCTTGATCGACGACATTCATCATGGAAGGCCGTAAGAGAGATATTCATAGAATTGTGCTTGGCCTCAATAGAAGTGATACGCTTCTCCACATTAGTCAGGCGATCTTCCAAGCTTGTGAAGCGAGTATCAATGGCGGCAAACCCGAAATTCATGACTTGATCTATAGAACCAATTCTTGTTCGTAAGCTTGTGAATTGTTCATTAAGGAAGGTCATGAGAGAATCCATGGAGGGAGGAAGAGCTTGAGGAGTTGTGAGAGGATTTGCAATCTCTTCGGGTATAACATCACTAGGAAGCTCGGAAAGGCGAAGCCAATTACCATTGAAATAATGAAACTTGCCATGAGATAGAGACATCTCATCAATCGGATCGGTGAAATTCGTCGGATAATCATGAGAACAATCGATCTCCTTCTTAGTGAAAAAGTAGCTCAAAGTCGTGCCATAAGTGAATGAAGTAACAAGAGTGGTGTGACGATGTTTAACGAGGAAGACTATCTCCACAAACATAATGCGAGCAAGGTTAGGACGTTTCCTCTCGCGAAAGCATCTAAGCTAAAAGTCATCAACTTGACGGATTGTAAAATATTTTCCTCCGAATGGCCTAAACCACCAAGTGATCATTAGATGAAGGATGCGGTCATGAGCATTTAGAACTGTTACGGATCCCACTAAAACATGTCCAAGAGAACCTTCATCGTCAATACCCTCATCCTCAAATCCAAACACATCACAAAGAGCCTTGACATCGATGGTAATCTTCTTGCCCACAGCATAGACATTACCATCGGCATTATCGACACACTTTGCATTGTCATAAAAGATTAGAACCAAATTTCTAAAGAAAAACCCCGAAATTTGAAGAAAATCCATAAACTTCCATTCTTCAAGCAATGGTAGATTAGCAAACTTGAAACACTCTGAATTGAGAAAACGAATAGAAATTACCCTCTCCGGTCAAATCTTGTAGTTTTGAAAGGTTCGGAAATAGTTGAGTTCACCAGGTGTTCGAAAGCACTTTTGATAGATTAAGGTTAAATTTGGTCGAGTGTCATCGCAGGGATTTGATCCTTCGCCAACTTCGCTAGTGTGTGCTCTCTTTTTAGGTGCCATAATCTAAAAAATTGATAAAAACAATGTATGCATCAATATCATGTACAATCCCATTGTTGAATCAACAATCAAGGTAAGAAAAAAATTGTTTTTAAAAAAAAGAGTTTAAAACAAGATTTTGAATAGAAAAACAAAAACAAAAACCAAAGGAAGAAAATTTTAAACGAAAATAAAAAAAAAGAAAAATAGAAAAAAAGAAGATTTTATACCTTGGTATTGAAAGGGGATGAATAGGTGATGATTTTGCACCAAACTTGATGGAAGCCTTAGACTTGGCTTGATTTTGAAAAATCCTCAAGAAGCTTTAAGTTTTGTGATGAAAATATGAAGGGTTGAGAGGCTTTTTATAGATGAAAATCTGTTAGGGTTTTGAAAAAGAGTTTTGGTAAAAGTGAAAGTCTTTTAATGCCCAATTAATATTTTTGCACGATCGAGTTTCGATACACCTAAAGGCGGTATCGATATGGGGGTACATCGGTAATTCCTTGGAACCACGTATCAAGGAACCGTATCGATACGTAAGACATCCCTATTGAAACGCTCACAACTCGTACCGATACAGATTTAACTGTATCGATACCCGCAAGAGAGAAAAAGCAATCTAGAAAGCTAATGAAGTACGTGTATCGATATGCATAAGACCGTATCAATACCCTATGCCCATAAATGCATATTTGGTCACAAGAATAACCAAAGGCTCGATTTTAAATGCTCCTAAAAGTATGCAAATGATATATGAGCAGATATAAGCATGTTCTGATAGAAACATATTCCCCTAGCTATAAGCATGGTTTCTACCAAGATTAACCATACATAAACATGAATTTTCACAAAATAAAGCAAATTTAACCTCAAAAGAGTCCTAAAGGGTCAAGATAGGCTAGTTAGGCCTAACTCTCTCCTAAGGGACCAAAAACGCTCCTTATCTAGAGGTTTGGTAAAGATGTCCGCTAATTGATTTAAGGTGTCTACGAACTCTAAAACAACATCTTCCTTAAGGACATGATCTCTAATGAAATGATGTCTTATTTCCATGTGTTTGATTCTAGAGTGTTGGATGGGATTTTTGGTTAGGCATATAGCACTAGTGTTTTCACACTTAAGGGGTATGGTGTCTACCATAATACCATAGTCTAAGAATTGTTATTTCATCCAAAGGACTTGAGCACAACAACTCCCTAAGGATATGTACTCGACTTCGGTGGTAGATAAAGCTACACTATTTTGTTTCTTAGAGAACCAAGATATGAGCATGCTACTTAGGAATTGGCAAGTGCCGGAAGTACTTTTCCTATCTATTTTGCAACCCTCATAATCCGCATCCGAATAAGTATGAAGGTTAAAGGTTGAGTCTCTAGGATACCAAAGACCTAAACAAGGAGTATCTCTAAGGTACCTAAAGATCCTTTTAACGGCTATATGGTGAGACTTTCTAGGACTAGATTGAAACCTAGCACACAAGCAAACACTAAACAATATATATGGTCTACTTGCGGTAAGGTAAAGCAATGATCCAATCATAGAACGATAAAGCTTAGAGTCAATGCACTTACCTCATTCATCTTTGTCAAGCTTTGTAGATGAGCTCATTGGTGTAGCTTGAGGCTTTGCATGCTCCAAGCCAAACTTCTTGAGGATATCCTTGATGTACTTAGCTTGATTGATGAAGATGGCATCCTTCATTTGTTTGATTTGGAGTCCCAAAAAGAATGAGTGCTCCCCCATCATGCTCATTTCAAATTCATCTTACATCAACTTAGAAAAATCTTGACAAAGCAATTCATTAGTAGGACCAAATATAATATCATCAACATAAATTTGAAAACTAATATATTTTTGCCATTGTTTTTAATAAAAAGTGTTGTGTCCACCTTTCCTTTCTCAAAACCTTTTACAACTAGAAAACTTGAAAGTCTTTCATACCAAGCTCTAGGAGCTTGTTTTAAACCATACAAATCTTTTGACAATTTAATAACATGGTTTGGAAAAATAGGATCTTCAAAAACCGGTGGTTGTTCCACATACACTTCTTCATTTATAAAACCATTTAAAAATGCAATTTTGACATCCATTTGAAAAAGCTTGAAATCATGAAAACATGCAAATGCAAGTAATATCCTAATGGCTTCCATTCTAGCTACGAGTGCATAAGTTTCATCAAAATCAATTCCCTCTTCTTGAGTGTAACCTTGAGCAACAAGCCTAGCCTTGTTTCTCACTATGTTACCACTCTCATCTAGTTTGTTTCTAAAGACCCATTTAGTTCCTATAGTAGATTTATTTCTAGGCCTATCAACTAATGTCCACACTTTACTTCTCTCAAATTGATTTAACCCATCTTGCATGGCCATAATCCAAAAATCATCTTTTAATGCTTCTTTAACATTCTTAGGCTCAATGCATGAGATAAATGCAACATGATTAAGCATTTTAAGAGAAGAGCGAGTAGTTACCCCCTTGGATGGTTCACCCAAGATTTCACCACCTTTGACATAGTTGTACTCCCTTGGGTAGCTCCCTTCCTTTTCCTCAAGAGACATGTCTTGCAATGCTTCTAGAGGTGGTTCTTGTGCTTCATCCTCTTTACTTGGAATCTCATTCACCTTTGATGATTCTCCACCATCATTAGCTTCAATGATCCCTACATCATCATCATCATCACAAGAATCCTTCCTCGGAAAGAGGTTATCATCGAAAACCACATGAATAGATTCCTCTACAACTAAAGTTCTTTTGTTAAACACATAATAGGCTTTAGAGTTTAAAGAGTAACCTAGAAACAAGCTTCATCACTTTTTGCATCAAATTTACCTAAATTTTCTTTTCCATTATTTAAAACAAAACACTTGCAACCAAAATGATGAAAATATCTAATGTTAGGCTTTTTAGATTTTAAAATCTTATAAGGGGTTTTCTTTAAAATAGGCCTAATTATTACTTGGTTTATAATATAGCAAGTAGTGTTAGTAGCTTCCGCCCAAAAATACTTAGGTAAATTATTTTCACAAAGCATAGTCCTAGCCATTTCTTCTAAAGTTGTATTTTTCCTCTCAACTACCCCATTTTGTTGATGAGTTCGAGGAGCCAAAAAATTATGGCTAATCCCATTTTCATTACAAAATTCATCAAAACCCATATTTTGAAATTTCGTTTCATGATCACTTCTAATATGTGAAATTTTAAGTTTAAGATCATTTGGGTTATTTTTTAAAATGTGATGAAGTTTTCTAAACCCTCATCCTTGGTGCTTAAAAAGAGACTCAAGTATATCTAGAGTAATCATCAACAAGAACAAAAGCATATGATTTTCCACCCAAGCTAGTAGTCCTAATTAGCCCAAATAGATCCATATGAATTAATTGCAAACACCTACTTGTAGAAACATCATTAATGGACTTAAATGAGGCTCTATGTTGTTTACCTTTAGCACATGCATCACAAATTTTATCTAATGAGAACTTGAGCTTAGGTAGGCCTCTAACTAGATTAAGGGAAACTAATTTTTCCAAAACACTAATGCTAGCATGTCCTAGTTTCCTATGCCACAACCATGCATCATTTTCATTTTGAGCAACTAAGCATGCATGAGATGTATGAATGTCATTTAGATGCACCATATATATATTTCCTATGCGATGAACAATGAGCATAGTTTTATTAGATTTAATGTCAACTATTCTACACCCATTTTTACCAAACATGACATTAAATCCTTTATCACAAAGTTGACTTATGCTCAACAAATTATGTTTTAGACCATTGACATACAACACATTTTCAATGAGTATGGAAGAGTGATTACCTATGAAGCCAATACCTTCAATGTGACCTTTGGAGTTGTCACCAAATGTTACTACTCCTCCACTTTTTGGCTTTAATTCCATGAATCGACTCTTGTCTCCGGTCATGTGCCTCGAGCATCCATTATCAAGGTACCATGAGTTTTGGCTTTGTGCTTTGGCCTTGTAGCAATGCTCCCCTACAAACAAAGAAATTAGGCTTTTGCTTTTGGTACCCAAATCATTTTGGGTCCACGAGTGTTAGCTCCCAAAAGCTTGGTTCTCTTAGGAATCCAAGGTGACATGGCATCATCATTATTAGATTTAACAAGTTCCTTAGGAACCCATACACTTCTAATTCTTGTAGTTTTAGTATGCCTATAGAAGCCACTTTGTTTGTAGTTAAAATTCTTTCTCTTGGGTTGGTTGGTTCTAGATGATTCACCTATTTCATTTTTCAAAAGACCAACCCTCTTGAAAGAATTTTTGAGCTCATTGAGCTCATCTAACACATTTTGGTGTTCAATGTTACATTGAGAAATAAGATTATTTAAATCTACATTTTCTTTTTGAAAGTATTCAAGTTCATCTTGTAGACCTAAAATCTTTTTTCTCAAATTCCAAGTTAGCTTGAGAAATTAAATCATTTTTAGCATTCAAATCCGAAATGACTCTTTTATTTTTTAAAACGGGCTCCTTATACTTCTCAACTAACTCATCATACACCTCTTGTAACTCATCATATGCTTCATGCAATTCATCATAGGTAAAATCAAAAGTAGATGAGTTAGAGGTTACTATAGAATCCTCCTCAATAGCCATGAGGCAAAGGTTGGCCACTTCTTGTTACTCATCCTCGGATGACTCCTCATCACTCCAAGTAGCAAGCTTGGCTTTGAATTTCTTCTTCTTCTCAAAGCCCTTCTTATTGAGTTGAGGACACTCGGAACGGATGTGACCCAGTCTCTTGCACTCAAAGCATATGATCGGATCCTTTTCTTCATCTTTGTTCTTGGTCTTGATGTCCATCTTTCTTTGAAACTTTCTACCTCGGTTGGACCTCATGAACCGTGAGAATATTTTGGCCATCATAGCCAATTCTTCAAGATCTTCCTCCTCACTAGAAGTGCTCTCCTCATGTAGAGAAGCTTTGAGAGCCACTCCTAGTTTCTTCTTCTTGTCTACCTTAAGCTTCTCCACTCTTCTTTCTTCTTTCTTCTTTTCATCTTCCTTTCCTTGCTTCATGATTTCATGAGTTATGAGAGAACCAACTTGCTCATCAAGCTTTAGCGTCTTCAAGTTCTTTGCCTCGATGATAGTGGTTCTTTTCCCATCCCAAAACTCAGGAAGAGAGTAGAGTAGCTTCCGGACTAGCTTGTCATCCGGGATGAGCTCTCCAAAACCTTTTATCCCATTGACGATGGTTGAAAAGTGATCAAACATCTTAGATACGGTTTCGTCGGGTTCCATCGTGAAATTCTCATAGCTAAGATTGAGAATTCCAATCTTTGTTTCCTTCACATCGCTTGTCCTTTATAGGTTGTGTCAAGTGTATCCCACACTTTTTAGCACTTTTGATGGAAGAAACCTTGGAGTAGATAACCGGTCCAAAAGCACAAAATAGCATGTGAAGAGCCTTTTCGTTGATTTGAAGCTTCTTTCGATCATATTCACTCATTTCTACTTTTCTTTTCGGCACAAGTCTTCCTTCATCGGAATGATGGGACCATCTTCTATAGCATCCCAAACGAGGAAATTGTTTGACTTTATGAAGAGACGCATCCGATTCTTTCAATATGGATAGTTGTCACCATTGAAGAAAGGCGCTTTAGTGATCGATTGGGACTCATACATGCTTGAGCCGGAGGTAGATGCCATGGCTTTCTTTGTTAATGATTACACTCTTCCTAGAATCTCCTCTTTCGGCTGTTGATCCTTCAAAGAGGTAGGCTCTGATACCAATTGTTGAGTGGATCAAATTATTGATTAAAGCCAATAGGGGGTGAATTGGGTTTTCAAAATTTTGGAAGTGAAGTGGATAAATAAAATTGAAGACAAAAGAAATTATAGTGGTTCAAGTTCCAAATGTACTCTACATCCACTACCTTAGCTCCCACTAAGGATTTTCCAACAACTTCACTAATTGATCTTCCCCTTTTCTAGGCTTAGGAGGAAACTTTTACAAAACAGGTCAATTTTCTACCCAAAATTGACCAAACCCTCACTTAGTTACAAAGAAGAATTTGAAGGCAATAAGAAGTATCTCTCAATACAATTTTGCCCTTTAATACAAGCACTCAACCCAAATTGAAATACAAGATAAGAATTACACTCAAAGACAATTTGGGATTTTACAAGAATGAGAATTTTGGCACTTGAGCTTAGATTTTGTGTATGGATGTTTCTCTTAGATTCAATAGTTGTTGTTGGTCTTTAATGGGCTTGTTTTTATACCTTCTCCATTAATTCTAGCCGTTTGGGTGGTTAGGAAATTGTATTATAGCCGTTGGAACCCTCTCTTACCACCATAAATGCACTTCTGCAGCCTACCGTATCGGTACTCGAGGAAGCGTATCGATATCTATCTCAAAAAAGAAAGAGTCGTTGCACAAATATAAGAGAGGAGTATCGATACGCGTTCAGGTGTATCGGTACGGGTTAGGGAACCGTATCGATGCCATTTTTTCTACATAGCTCACTAGAGGATATCGTATCGATACGTGTTATAGCGTATCGATACTCATTAACCACCACTTAAAATTCGGTTACCTACCAACTGGTAAGGCACTGGTCGATTTATTTAAAGCTCTAAAATTTTAAAAATATTTAAATCGTATCGATACGGGTGAAACAGTATTGGTACTCGATTCAAACTCCTTGGGATTTTATAGAGAGAGCGTATCGATACAGATGGAATTTGTTTCGATACCCCGTATCGATACGGTAATGAGTGTATCGATACGTTTGTCTCTCAGCAGCCAAGTTTCTTAAAAAGGTATCGATACCCTTAGGGGCGTATCGATAATCATAGACGTTTTTTAGCAGTTTGGCCTTCGAACACATAGAAAAAGTTTAGGAGTTCGAATTTTTCAAACTAGAGCAAAGCCTTGTTTATTTGAAACCTTTTGATGGACTTAAAAATTCATTTCAAGTTTTACAATTTGGTCCTGAAAACACTTTGTTATATCAAAATCAAACATGGTTTTACACATTTCCATTATATTGGCTCACAAGTGACAACAATGATCTCAAAAACAAAGTATTGGATACACGGATTACCAAGGGTTGTCCCACACCCTTCATACACTTTACTAGCATATCAAGGCTCACACACGAGAGCGACCCTCCATCGTTGTGACACCCGTGGTGGAGTATTCGGTACAATCACAACCCCTCAACACCACTCATCGATATATGTATAACCCACTAACGAGAGACGGGACAATACACAAGGTTCGCACCCGAAAGATACCCTCAACCGTTGCAACCTTAAACAATCCTCAATTGTTAGGGTACTTGGATGGAGTATTCGGTACGATCACAACCCTTCAACATCTAAGGTGGCTTGTTTATAGTGCACTCAATCCTATAGCCGGCTAACTATATCCAATTTCATTTATAAAACATTTTATTCAACATCACTAGCCAATATAACCCATAACTCATGCATAACTCACTATTTTTACAAAGCATTCCTGATAAGCCATCAACAAGCATTAAACCATGCTTAAAACCTCATGCATCGACACATGCATACAAGGACCACTTACATAGTACATCCTTAAACCACATGGCATCATCATACACATCTCATGTATTCAAAACATGCTTTAAAACAGTAGATTAATGCATTTAAAATCAAGTGCAACCAAAGGCTCAAAATTAGCACAACCGAGGGAGAAATTTCGATTTACTTACTTCCGAACTTAATAAAGAATTTCAACCTCTTATTAAGTTCCCAAAACCTTTTCTAAAACGTTTTCATGCTGGAAAACCAAAATCCCCTCACCGACTCGCGTTCGCTCACTTGCTGACGCGACTATCGATTGTCCGAAGCCTCCAAATCCATTTCGTTTTCTTCCATATTATAATCCCCTATTTTCAACACATCAAAATAGAGCCTCAATGCATTAAAATGCATTCTAACACCAGCAACTTAACACAAACTCGTTGCCCAGCAAAAACATACCAAATTACCCATCTGAAACAACAAAGAACTCAATCGATTGCTTCCTAAACCAAGCCCAACCATCTACTAACACTTCCAATCAATTAGACTCATCAATCCACATCTAAAAACAACCTAAACACTTTCTTATACCTCCAACAAGCATATAAGCATCAAATCACCACAAAAACCCAACTAAAACCAACATAAAACTCAAGGATCTCAAGGATTTCGGGATCTTCATCATTAAAACTCATTTTCAACACCAAGATCAACTCAAAACTCAATTAAAATCCATCACAAATAGATCACATCAAGATCACTTCGAAAATTGAGATTTTACTCATCATTTTACAAGATTTTGATCTCAAATCAAAACTATAACCAAAACTCAATTAAAAGCAACATTTAAGAGTAAAAAATCTTGGGAATTTCAATAAAGAACTTTGATTAGAGGTTGAGAACGAGATTTACCTCCAATCCTTGCTTTCCTCAATATTTGACAAGTTTTTGCTTCACAAATCTTAAAGAAATTGAAAATGATTTCTTGAAATGGATGAGAAATAAAAAAGAGAGAGTTTGGGAGAAAAGAAATATGGAGAAATTGGTTTAGAAATGTGTTTGACTGAAAATGAAAACTAACGTGGATTTTTGTTCTCCAAAATAACTAACTTTTATTAATTAAATAATAAAACTAATAAATCAATTATTTAAAATCCATTTAAAACACATGTCATATTAAGGAAAGGCTTAATTGCTTAAAAGCTCCCTAAATATTATAAGATTTTGACTCTTCCTTTGAAAATTGTATTTTTCCATAGTTTTAAAACTTTACATTTTGCTCAATGCCCAAAATGTACCTTTTCCAAAACCCACATTGTAAGATTGATTTGACCAACATCTTAAACACGATTTTAGAGAATTTTAATAAATTTGGTCATATTTTTATCCTATCCCGAACCTTGATTTCCTTGAACCACCTAACACGATTCGAACCGTTTTCAACCGGTTCACTTAACCCGATCCGACATCTAAAACATCTAGACCCAAAATCGGGGCGTTACAAGATTTGACAAATATAGCTCAAAGATGTTGGATATGTGCTTAAATGCTTTAGACTTGTTGAATAGTTGTTGAAGAAGCTTTGAAGACTTGATTTTATACACCCTCATTGATTTCTAACCGTTTGGGTGGTTTGGATATTGAATATAGTCGTTGGACTGCATTTTTCCTATAATAAATGTTGTTTAGAAACATTAGGTATCAGTATACGAACAACTGTATCGGTACTTGCCATAAAAATAAAGAGTCGTTGCAACAATGGGGTACCGGTACGTGAGCAGGCGTATCGGTACGAAGTGACAGTTTACAAAGGATATCGGTACAGGTCGTACCTTACTGGTACACATTTTACTCACTAAAATTTTTAGAACATTTTGTTAAAATACTATATCGGTACTTGTATATTTGTACTGGCACGCATAACTGAACTTTTAAAAACTAGTATCAAGAAACTCTGATGAGTAGCGATCAAAATATTTAATGAAAAGATTTGGAAAATTTTTAATCTCCGTTCTAGTACACCATAGGTCGTACCGATACTCAAGTTCAATTTAGTTTACAATTTCAAAATAGTGTACCGATACACCATAGGCTGTATCGGTACCATTTAGCCATTATGCACAATAATGATTTCTATTAACGAAAACTTGTATCAGTACAATATAGGCCATACTAATGCTCAGTTACCAAATTGACTAATTTTGAGTACCAAAATATTTAAAAAAAAATTGGGATTTAAGTTTTGACTTAGAAAATATTTAAATTCGAATGTTGTCAATTTAGGGAGTATATTTAGTACTTTTAAATTTTATTTATTTTTTACAAATTAGTCCTTGTTATATCAAAATCAAATATAGGTTTAACATATTGCATGTAATAGATCAGACCGGTGTATCAATTTTGCTTAAAATTGTGAACTGTAATCAAATCGAAATAATTTATTTTAAAAATTTGTACCAAAATCGGGTTCGATTAATCCTTAAAAAATTATATTGGTTAATTGCTAAATTCAAATTATTTAATTCTCGATCTTATATTGTACCAATTAAATTAAGGGAAAACTACCCCACTGACCACCAAATAAATTGTGGATACCTATTTGGACCACTGAACTTATAAAATCAACCTATTTTGACCACCGCCGTTAAAAACCTAACGGTGGAGTGACAGAACTACCATGTGGCAACTGACGGAAAAATTTAAAAATTACACATTTGGTCCCTATTATTTACACATTCTTTCAATTTAGTCCTAGTTTTAAATTAATAAAATAATAAATTATTTAATTAAGTGGTGACATGTGTCAACACCTTATTGGAGGGCTTTAATTATTTATATTTGATTTTATTAATTTATTGGAGGGGGAAAATAAATTAATAAAATCAAATATAAATAATTAAAGTCCCCCAATAAGGTGTTGACACGTGTCACCACTTAATTAAATAATTTATTATTTTATTAATTTAAAACTAGGACTAAATTGAAAGAATGTGTAAATAATAGGGACCAAATGTGTAATTTTTAAAATTTTCCAGCAATTGCCACGTGGCAGTTCCGTCACTCCACAGTTAGATTTTTAGCAGCGGTAGTCAAAATAGGTTGATTTTATAAGTTCGGTGGTTTGATTGACGTTTTCTATAGTTCGATGGTCCAAATAGGTATCCCCAATTTGTTTGGTGGTTAGTGGGGTAATTTTCCCTTAAATTAAATAATTGATTGATCAATTAATTGGAATATTTTATTCTAGTACTTTTTTACTTTGCTTATGAAAATATCAAATATGGTAATATGGTAAATTTAATAAGCAAAGTGAAAAAAAATCATTACCCAAATTTTTTAAGGATTAATCGAATTTTTCTATTTGTATAATCATGTCATTTGAGTGTGGACAAAATATGAATAATTCGAAAGTTAAGTTATTAAATTGAAAATTTTTAAACTCTAGTAACCAAAACAGGAGTGAGAAGAAAGTTGAGTGATGATTGGTGTAGTTTACCCATTTTATTAAGGAAAAACGAAAACTAACATCAGCTTCTAATGGAAGGTAACGAGAGTGATCATATTGAAAGCAAACTAAAACTTTAGTGACTATATTGAAATAAAACTAAAAGTTGGGTGATCTTATCGAATATTTAAAAGTACGATGACCAAAATGAATCCACCCTAAAAATTCGGTGACCAATTTATGTAGTTTACCCAACACTCAAACAAAACTTATCTTAATCCGACCATCAATCTTTAAATCCGACCATCAATCTTCTCGACTTCTATATGTTAAGTTTTGACCGAAAATGTGATTACCTCGATAAGATATTTCTTTCATGTTGTTTATAAAATTTGGTTTTTTTAGATTATAGTTGATAATTGTTGATGAATTCCATCTCTACTGCAGCACTGGACATATACCGACAGACACTAACTAATCAAAGAGTCTCAGAAATATGCGTTTGAGATATTGAGGAGAAAACTTTCAACGGGCATTACATAGATTTACAACCAAGTGTTAGAGAATTTTGCAGAAATTTAAAAGAACGATAGAAAATTAATTAACAATTGAGCGACTTAAACAGATAGAGGTGAGCGTTCGATCGAGTCGAGCCAAAAAATTAATTAATTAACAATTTAAAAGTAGTTATTAAATATTCGATGTGATTTAAACGAAAAAATGATTTAAAATATTCGAATATTTCGAGTTGACGCGTCATATCTTAAGATAGAAGTGAGCGTTCGATCGAGTCGAGCCAAAAAATTAATTAATTAACAATTTAAAAGTAGTTATTAAATATTCGATGTGATTTAAACGAAAAAATGATTTAAAATATTCGAATATTTCGAGTTGACGCGTCATATCTTAAGATAGAGGTGAGCGTTCGATCGAGTCGAGCCAAATAATTAATTAATTAACAATTTAAAAGTAGTTATTAAATATTCGATGTGATTTAAACGAAAAAATGATTTAAAATATTCGAATATTTCGAGTTGACGCGTCATATCTTAAGATACAGGTGAGCGTTCGATCGAGTCGAGCCAAAAAATTTCGAGTTATTCGAGTTGACGCATCATATTTTACAACTCAAACTTTATTTAAAATTTTTTTCGATTCGAGTCGAGTCGAGTTTTCGATTTCTTATAAAAATTTAATTAAATATTCGAATATTTTAAATCAATTTTTTCTTTTAAATTGAATATTTAAATTAGTTATTAAATATTCGATGTGATTTGAATATGAAAATATTAAATATTCTATTTTAAAAAATATTCGATTTAAAAGAAAAAATCATTTAAAATATTCGAATATTTCGAGTTGTCGCGTCATATCTTAAGATAGAGGTGAGCGTTCGATCGAGTCGAGTAAAAAAAATTCGAGTTATTCAAGTTTACACATCATATTTTTTAACTCAAACTTTATTTGAAATTTTTTCGATTCGAGTCGAGTCGAGTTTTCGAGTTCCTATAAAAAATTAATTAAATATTCGAATATTTTAAATCATTTTTTCTTTTAAATCGAATATTTAAAGTTTTTATTAAATAATCAATGTGATTTAAATATGAAAATATTAAATATTCTATTTTAAAAAATATTCGATTTAAAAGAAAAAATGATTTAAAATATTCGAATATAGAGTTATTCGAGTTGACACGTCATATCTTAAGATAGAGATGGGCGTTTGATCGAGTCGAATCAAAAAAATTTTAAGTTATTCGAGTTGACGCGTCATATTTTACAACTCAAACTTTATTTGAAATTTTTTCGATTTGAGTCGAGTCGAGTTTTCGAGTTCCTTTAAAAAAATTAATTGTAATTATTTATCATGTTATCATACTTTGGGACCAAATTGAAAGAATGCGTAAATAACGAGGGCTAAATTTAGTGAATTGTTTCGAATTAGGATTAAATTGATTGAATGTATAAATATGACAGACTAAATGTGTAATTATGCCAAAGTTTATAACAGCCACTTAACGGCATTTAACGTCTGATTACCATTTTGTTATAAAACATAAAGTTTAATTGCCATTTTATAATTTTTGAAAGTTTAATTACCATTTTATTTTTTTTACCAAAGTTCAGTGACCGTCTGTGTACTTTACCTAATAAAAACATTAGCCATTTAAGCCTTAAATTAGATCAAGGCATGAAGAAAAAAAATGCCAAAACCCCAAATATTTATACCCGCTGTCCATTTGATTCATGTTGTTATATAGTAACTTTTAAAATATCATGCCTTAGTAATATTTTTGTGTTGCATAAATAATTGCGTCGCAACAATTCAAGAAGGTTTTAAGCAGATTAGGGCCACGTAAAATGTTGAGGCCGAGGCATTTCAATATGACTACGGTACATAATATATACTTTATCTCAATTAATCTCAAGCTTATCACATGATCCTTGAAAACTAGATAAAAGTGGAATTTCCTCACCGGAAAACAACTCTCACCGTCGGGCAATTCTCTTCCCTGCTCCAACTAACAATGCCTTCCCAATTATACCCGAGTGGAGTCCTAAAACCAAAGCTACAGTTCCACCTATGGCGATCCATTTCCAATCAAGGCCATTATCATGCTGCCTCTTTGTAACCATTGTTCGATCCTTTTCATCTTCCCCGGAAACGGGACCAAGTGCATCTGTGCTCCCACCAGAAGTTTTTGTGGTAATTCTTGCCATCACTGCGCATTTTGACAAGGAAGTGTCAGTTTTCCGCTCATTCTGGTATGCCCTCATGCCACAGTGCAATTTCTTAACAGTTCCCCACATCCCATGACGAACACCCAATTTCGCCACATCTTTCGGGATACCCATGTCTTCGTAATGTACAAGAGCTACCTCACAAGCAGACATCTGCCCATCTCCTTTCCGGGACTCCACTGCATCACAAATCAGATGGCAAATATGAGACCATTGCCAACAGTGTCCGAAAATTTTTGCTGCTAGAAAATCAAGAGGTTGACTGAAAAGCTCTTACCTGCCCTGATAACCCAACTTGAAAAATAAAGCTCCACACGTCTCGGCTTGTTGTGCTTCTGCAAACCAGGATATGACACCCCCTGAAAACATTTTATAGCTTCTTTAGCACCCTCCCTCATGCAAGAGAAGAACACACACTGGACAAGATATAATAATTTACTTCTTTCAACAGACTGAACCAGGATTCGGGTGTGAATGTCAAATTTGAGTCTGACAAAGGTATGTTCATTTTTTTCCAAAATTTTCATGCATTTGGAACAACATTGGAGGATCATATACCCATATCCATGATTGGAAATGCATTGGATGCGGGTATCAGATACAAGTACTTTAAGAAAAATGAAAAGCTGGAGCAACACAGTTCATAAGTATGCTAGAAGAATACAGGATATGAAGAATGAATTCTACATAAAAAATTAGTCGCAACATCTAAGATGCACTAGCTGAAGTCTTTTGTTAGTCACAGCTACTGACATTCCTATCACCTGTTAACGCCACCATTCACCACACCTCTTCCCGATCTCCACCCTCCTCCAACGCCCCTTTATACAGTAATACAACCAGACCCCTTCACAACATCTCCGTCAGGAATATAGATTTACTGAGAGTTAACAGATCAAACTAAACAACATAACATTACAGCTTTATGTGACTTGGACTCGGGTGTAAGTGTTGGATGCGGGTATGTATTCAACGTGAATATGGTCAGATGTTTTTTTCCATGTTATTGGAGGATGCTTTGAGGTAATATCCCTATACCCATATGTTGGACAAAGTGTTACACACGAGTATTTCATGAAAAAATAAAAGGTTGGAGCACAAAGTTATAGCTTGTACCTTTGTCACACAATAGTAAGCATTTCCAGCCTCCCATATTCTTCGAGCGATTATGTACTCTCGATCGCTGCAGAAAAAGGGGAACTGCAAAAGGATGAAACAAGCCAAGGAATGTAAGTCCATATAGTCTTAAATAAGAAACACACTTTGAAGCTCATAACTCTGCAACCATCAGTAGAAAAATTAAACGATCCATTCATTCCATCTACCTTTTTTATCCAGTGAACAATCATTATCCCTGTACGAGGGCATTCCTCTAAGATTTTAACATATGAAAGCATAGTGTCCCACTTAGGCCGAAACTCATCATCCCAGAAGAAATCTCTGACCAACTCTGGAGTTGCATCCTCAAAGACAGTTCTACTACGGTAAATTGCAGGGGCATTCTGTAAATAAAGTCACTGTAAGTAATACATGTTGTGTGTCTATAAGACCATCAGGTATACATGATTAAACATGGAATTCCATCTAAGAAAAACAAAAAATCAGCAATTTCTTCCTAAATTAATGTTTTATGTTGCAAGTTTAACTTATTAGAGTAAGACAGATCCTACAAGTAGCATGGCAACCCGATATTAGAAGCACATCAATAATCAGAAACCTACCTCAGGCTCATGGCGCCATGCTTGGTAAGACATATTTGGGGTAGTCTTTTCCATCATATGTTGCCATTCCATCTCCCCTTCCTTCCCTTCGAGTAAATGTAAGAGGTGAGCTAAGTCATTCTCGGTGACAAGATCCTGTTGTCCTTCTTCAGCTTTAATGCTGGAGCTGTAAAGAAATAGGCAGCAATCAAATGTAAGAGGTGAGCTAACTGCTAAGTCATTCTCGGTGACAAGATCTTGATTATTTAAATCTTTTGGCATTTAAAGCTTATCTACACAGAAATATTTTCTTTCGGCATTAAATAAATGTACCTAAGATAACTTAGTTCGCAAAGTCATACAACACGTTTCCAACAACATTCCAAATTCTTTTGACATTAACTATGACTATCAAACAAATTTGTTAAATAATTCTAAGGTCTTCCACATCAATCCCACAATTAGTTTCATCTGGTAATTCGACCCATATATAAGCTTTTCTCTGCAACTATTTCCTGACAAGCTCAGTTTGCTCACTTCCCTATACCTTAACGATGATGCTTAAATGAACCGAGGGCTTGACCAGATTGTTCACCCAGCTCTCCTAGAAAATGGACTTTTCGGCAAGGCAGGGTTTCTAGACCCCAATCCCCCTTACCCAGCACCAGGACATCAGCCTGCCTAAGAACCAAAAGGAAAAAGGGTGAACCTAAAATATTTAACATAAAACCGATCATTTTTTCACTCTCTCTTAAAATCTTAAAAATCGTACATTTTGATGAATTTAAAGTAACCATCTTTGGCATACTAAATATCACACTGCATACTAAATACTGACACATAATAGACAGTATTCTCATAAAACTAGTCTCAAATGGAACAGTTAAACCATACCAAATTCTATACATTAGCGAGCTTTTGAAGGAAAATTTGACATTAATTACTTGAACCACAAATCAACTGTCCTACTATTGGGGGGCTGTTTGGTTCAGATTATCTTATATTTCTAGGGAAATGTTAGATTCCGAAGAAAGATAACCACATTTGGTATATAGAGTGTAATATCAATACATCAACTCCTTAGATACAACCCCCTTACAGTAAGCTTTAAGAGAAAAAGAAATTCCTTTAACAAGTAAATAACATAAACTGAAGGAAAGAATCTCTAGATGACCTGCCAATTGGTTTCTTCGACCACTATCCTGGCTCCTAACCATAAGAACTATACAAATTCTTCACTTGTAACTCACTATCAAGGTGATTACAATTTGATCAATCCAATCAAGGCGATTACAAAAGTTTCCGTATTAACCATCAAAATGCGAAGAAATAACTACCCTTAAAACTTTTGAGCTATCTACAATCTTCTCATACTCAGTTCCCAAGATTAGCTGAACCTTTAAGCTCAATTAGAAAGCTTGATTCATATTTATCTTAATACATATCGGATGGAGTTAAATGAACGAACCAACCCCCATGACATTTTCCTAAGAAAAAAATTGCAAAGAAGGATATTTTTAACCACATAAATACAAAAACCTAAAACCTAAAACAGTATAAACAACACTAACCTAACAGTACTAGCCGCTCCTTCCGGCGAAACCCTCACCGTAGGCGAGGGTGGTTGCAAAGGCGCGGCCGAATTTGAAGCTCCAGCAGTCGATTTCCTGGCTCTCCCTTTGATAAAGTTAGAGAAAACCGTGCGGCAAACGGAGAAAACAGAGAGAGCGGTGAAGGCGAGCCAGAGACGGCGTGCACCGAAACCAGGAGGAGCGGTCCAAACGAACCGGAACTTAGACCGGAGACCTAGAAAAACCAAGCTAGTCCACCTAGGCCGCCAAGCCCAGCCGATGACGAGCCCGATCATCACGGCAAGCCATATCGGCACTGCACATAGCAAAATGTCGACGAATGTTTCGGTTATCGTAGGTTTCTTCAAGAACTCCATTAGATCGAAGAACGATTCATCCATTTTGTCGCGAGAAAAAATAATAAAAAAAAAAACAAATCTTTATTTTAAATGTGAATCGGGGAGATAATGGAGATCGATCAGCCAGCCTCAACCGACGATCCAGCGGACAACATTTTCTGATTTTTTGGGGGAAGGAAGGGGAAAATAAACACGTTTTTTGTTTTTCACTATCCTCCTTTCATTTTTAAAAGACGAAAATAACAAATTTAGGTGATGGTGGAATCACATATAAAAACAGTAAATTACACGCAAGATCACTTTTTGTTTTGGGTCTGCTTTGGTTTAGTCTCTAATTTTAAAAAAGTCTAGTTTTAGTCACTTACGTTATCGGTACCTTCCATTTTAATCAATAAGTCGTTAATTCCGGTCAGTTCAATGATATGAAACGGTAATAAAAATGAATAATTTCTAATTAAAATCCTAAATTTTTAAACTCTTATTTTTTTACCATCATCAACATGGGCGGAACGTAGGGGAGGTTTTTAGGTGTGAGCTCTTGTTAACTTTTTTTTTCAATGGTTATAGAATATATTTTTAGAAAAAAGGTGAAATTAATTCTGTAATGCCCTCAATTTTTAAAAATTTTATTATGCCCCCCTAAAAAATTTTAATCTCATAATAGTCCTCTATTTTATAATTTTTTAATTCTGCCCCTGATCATGAAACTTTTTAACCCCAACTTCCAAGTTGTAAATAACTCGTCTTTCGTTATCCAAATCCTTTTCTCAACTCACTGATATTTCAACTTGGTGCTGCTTTCAGCATCCTCTCCAGTGCTGTTGTAGATTATGGTAATGACAAAACCTTTGACATTACTTACAAAATCACTTTCTAGTTGTCGACTTTTTAGATCGATGTACGGGCTTGATCAGTTCATTTGGCTTGTTTCCAGCATTAAAAATGGTTCAACAAAAAATGTTTTAGAGTCTCACTGTGACACTCAGGTTGATGCTCCCATCCACTTGTTTCAAAAGTATTATGAGTAGGATTTTGATGTTACATCTCTTAGCCTGCAACCCCTGTTTTTCCCCTTTTTGCAATTTTTTTCTCCGTAAACTTGGTGGTGTTTTCAGCATTGAAAATTTGGCTACAATTTTTCTTTTCTCCTTAAATAAGCGGTTCTTCTTGGATATCATTGAAGACCTTTACATGTTTGTTTTACTGTTTGTGTAGGTCCTACTCTAGTAGTTGAGTTTCTATCTTTTTAATCAAAATTTTGGTCTGATGCTTTATAATCAATGGCATTTTTAAAGTCCTAATTTGTATAACATCATAAAATAGATCTCATGGCATCATAAATTTGGGTAGGTCAAAACCCGAATAATGTGTTAAACAGATCTTTGCCCTAAAAAAGAGAGCGAAGTTGGAATGTCCGTCAGTGGAGAAAAGGATTTGGAAAAAAGAAGACAAGTTATTCCCAAATCGAAAGTTGGGTTAAAAAATTTGAAAATTATGAAAAAAATAAAATTTTAAAAGTTTAGGGGTTTAATTAGAAATAACTCATTTTTATTAATGTGTCACATGGGAGTTAACAATTTAGTGGCCAAAATAGAATGAACTGATAACATAAATAACCAAAACTATACCTTTTCAAAATCGATGACCAAAACGGAACATACCAAAAACAAAAGTGACATTATATGTAGTTTACCCATAAAAAATATTGGTTTAATTTTAATTTCATAATTAATTTATACATTACTAACTCAAGTGAAAGAATCTTTTATATACAATATAGTATTTATTACAATTTAATAAATAATCATTAATAAATAATTTGTATCAGAATTTAAGTCTACTAATTTCATATTTAATATTTAAACAATGATCTTTAGTTTGATTTAACTTAAAGATTATTTAAATGAATGAAAATTGTTACAGACAAATTTTTCGCCTATGTATAATTCAACAAATTCCTTTTGAAGCCTTCATATATGAAGTGTGCAAGGAATAGTTCGCAACAACTACTTCTTCGGAGGAAGGCCACTCCGAAGGCTAATGTTCCCGGAGTCCTCAGGTTGCCTGAGGATAAGACATGGCCCGACACTTTTGCACGGTATTCATGTGCCCAACATGCAAAACTTAAATACTCAAAAGTTGGACCTATCTTTGTTAACTCGTCTATATGCCATCACTAGGCCTGACACTATCCAATCACCAACAACCCCAAGGATTATAAACTAGAGCAAGTGAAGAGAGAGGGAGAGAAAAAGGTCAAATCAAGAAGACAATACCCCTATTCTCCATCATCTTTTCCAATCTCTTTCATGACTCAGATCACCATGTTGTCTGCGGCTCTTCGCCCCAAGCCTACAGGGGTGAACCACATGAATCTGCTATAACCATCTTGGTTTGCCGTCTTCACCTCCTTTGTTCGATGCCTTCTCATTTTGACATCAACAATTGGTGCGGTGAACGTGAAGAGCTTCTCGACCAAGATAGTCAGTCGTGATACCTTTCTCGGTGACACTCCAGCACATCTAATTTTTACAACTGATGACGCTGGTCACTAGATCGACGATAGCAATGGACATCAGGGACACCATAGTCCACATGCAAAGCTCCCCTTTTGGAGCTCACTCAAAAGAATCAGTTGAGATGCATCTTGAAAGAAAGCCATCCCATAATGACGAACTCATCTCCAAATCCATCTGGCGTACCTGGTTTTTCTGGCTGGTAATGGTGAGACAAACGCTTAAAACTTCACCGAGTGGATTTGAGGCTTCCTTAGGCGTGAGAAGGAGATACAACTGACACCTACCACCAGGGCCTTCAGGGTGGGTCGAGGTCACTCTTTAAGGGTCCATGAAGCATCTCCAGCATCAGCCATTTTTGGTTGAGTGCTTCAGAGAGAATCACACGTGTCATTCACTCTAAAATCCCCAAAAACAACACCATCCTCCGTAAAGCATTGTAAGTTTGAATAGTTGTTAGGTAGTGTAGAAACGAAAGCCTTTAGACTAAGATACTTGAGATGCCATTATGATCAACGAGGTTGAGACCCTCTAACATACTTCTAAGCTTAGAAATGATCATGCTCCCTAGCTAGTGTTGAGATGATCAATCGATGGCAAATAGCCAATAGGGAGTGAATTGGAAATTAAAAAAAATTGAAGGGAGCAAGTTGGAAAGATAAAAATGAAGAACAAGGGATTTAGTGTGGTTCAAGCTTCTAACAAGCTCTACATCTACTACCTTATTTAACACCCCAATTTTGGGCTTAGAAGTTTAGGGTCTGAACCGGACCGGTCTGATTTTCGATTCGAATATAAAAGGAGGTTTTAGGGAAAGCCTAGTTCGGGATGCTTTAAAAATATGGAAAATATCTAAAAATCCACTTTTAATATATATAAGAGAGTGGTGAAATCAATTTTACAAAATAAGGTTTGGAAGTGCAATATTTTGACACCCCAATTTTGGGCTTAGAAGTTTAGGGTCTGAACCGGACCGGTCTGATTTTCGATTCGAATATAAAAGGAGGTTTTAGGGAAAGCCTAGTTCGGGATGCTTTAAAAATATGGAAAATATCTAAAAATCCACTTTTAATATATATAAGAGAGTGGTGAAATCAATTTTACAAAATAAGGTTTGGAAGTGCAATATTTTGAAATAGTGACTAAAATGCGATTTTTGAAAAGTTTAGTGGTGATTGTTTTGTAAGGATTGAAACTTTGAATCTTTAAGGAGCTAATTTACCCAAGAATGATTTCTCCAGATTTTTCTTAGATTTAAATGATTTAATTAATTTTTAATTAATTAAATGAAAATGGGAAAACCACATTTTAGATTTTCATAACTAACTTTTCTTAAAACTTTCTCATATCTTTTTCTCTCAAAATCCCCTCATCCAAACACTTTTCTCCAGCATCATTTCCATTGGTTTTCAATTCAATTGATGAGGATTCAATCAACAATTAATTCCTAATCCTTTCTACATCAAATCCTTTTGATTTGCTCATTGGATTTTCAAGAAAATTGGCTCTAATCAAGGAGAAATCTACATTTAGAGGTAATGTTGTTCTTCTCCTCTAAATACTCAGTTCTTTACTGAAATTCCCAAGTTATCAATCCTTAATTTAAGTTTTCTAAATGGTTTTGATGATATGAACTTGATTTTGGCTTAAACTCAAGATTTGGAGGAAATCTTGAAGAATTTCGTTGTGATTGTTTGGGCTCTGTTTTGAGATGATTATTAAATGTATTTTGGATGTTTAATGATGTGTAAATGAGGTTTGATCAATGCAATTGTAACACCCTAAAAATTATGCCCAAGTTGTAAACCCTAAATTTGAAAAAAATCCCTAATTTAGAATCCTAATTTTGAAATCCGTAATTAAAAATCCTAATTTTCTAAGGTGGACTAAATAAGAATTTTTGTCAAACTTGAAAGTTAATATGAAATTTCTTGAAAAATCAAGGATTGATTATGTAAATAACCCTTTTTTATGAAATTGAATTCTAAATAAGCCGCCGGTCTCTTCCTCTGTTTTTTTTAATTATTAAAATTATTAGTTATAGGCGTATAATATATATATATATATATATATATATATATATATATATATATATATTTAATCTTTTTAATTCAAATTGAATTCTAATTTCTTTTTTTCATGATTAAATTTGACTCTCCTCTCTCAACTTAAATTATTATTATTATTATTATTATTATTATTATTATTATTATTATTATTATTATTATTATTATTATTATTATTATTATTATTATTATTATTAACCTAATTTGTTTAGATTACCAACTCTCAACTCTCTCTATATATAGTCATAGTTATTACGTACAAAAATAAACCTAAGCATTAAGTTTAAAAGTGTTGTCACTCTTAGTTATTCCCGTGTTTTATAAATTCTTCTCGAATTGACGTTGTCATCACCTTACATCGATGTCGCAACCTCTATTTGTTCGTCGTTAGAGCTATTGCTGCTTAAAGTGTGTTTCTTCCGGTGCTATAAATAAATAATTTTTATGTGTGTTCTCTTTTTGTGGTACATACTTTGTTTTTGTGACTGAGATTTTACGCTTGATGATTTTCAATTGTGTTGTGATTTTACATTATATTTTCAGTGTATACTATTTTCAGATTATGAATAAAATTGTGTTTTAAAGTAAATGAGTTGTGAATCTCGGGTTTATTATCGGACCATGTTGAGACTGTGAAAACTGTGATATCTTTTTATTTTTTTATCATGGGTTGGGATTGTACGGAGGAAGTTAGTGGTTTATACCACTTGTGTTGGTGACTATGTAGCGAGAGGTTCTGGGGAACCTTCTCTTTTTGGTGACTATAGAGTATGGGTGCATTGCATTGTGATTTCATAAAAAAAACGTGTTTAAACCTACTTTATGTCTTTTAAATATTTTTGTGAAAATTTATTGTTGTGAAACTGAGTTTGTAATTTCCTGCACTTTAGAGACACACTGAGCTTATTAGCTGACTCCCCCTTAGCTTCTATTTCAGATTCTCAAACATAAGCTTTCGGTACTTGGAGGACCACAGTTTATCAGATTTATTTCAGTTTTCAGTATGGACATTTCGGATTTACAAAATTATTATATTTTAGTTATTATTTTGGGATTTATGTAATTTCGGTTACTTATACATTTATTTGGGATTTTTCAACTGTTTTAGCATGCATGAGAATTTTTATTTGGATATTTGAGTAATTTATTATATGATGTTTTTATTTATACGACTGTGTTTTTAAAAAAAGAACTCATTGTGAAACGATACCGTCTTCAATAAATAACCTAATTTCTTTGTTTTATAAATTATTTAAACCTAAATTTTATTACTTGAGGGAAAAGTTTTCAAACGTAACTTCCTAAATTTGGCTATTTCTTCTAGATCGGGTTTAGGGGGTTACAGCAATCTCGAATAGGTTGAATTTCCTAAGTTTTTTCTTATGAAAATGGTGGTTTTTGGGGTGATCTTGGTGTTCTGTTATAGTTGGAGGTATAAGGATGAATTTAGGTTCATTTTGGATGTTAATTGATGTTTAGAAATGGTTAGAAGTGATGGATCTTGGCTGGATTATGTTTTGGAAGTGTTTGGAGGTGATTTCGGTTGTGTTTGGTAGCCGAAATGTTAGAATTGGTTAGAGCAGCGAGTTTAGGTGTGATGGCTGAAGATTTTAATGCATGATGATGCATTAATCCTCTGCTTTGATGTGTTTAAAACAGAAGAGACATCTTCGGACACTTGTGGTGTTGATCCGGAGGCTTGATCGACGTTTCGGCAAGCTTGCGAAATGGAATAGGTGAGTGAAGTTGGATTTCCAGCTTTGTAACGAATGTTTGAAGGTTTTGGGAGCTTAGTTTAGGTCTAAGCAACTTAATTAAGCTCAAGAGTAAGTTTTCGGGAAAACTCTCTTGTATGAGTGTAACACCCCAATTTTGGGCTTAGAAGTTTAGGGTCTGAACCCGGCCGGTCTGATTTTCGGTTCGAATATAAAAGGTGGTTTTAGGGAAAGCCTAGTTCGGGATGCTTTAAAAATATGAAAAAATATCTAAAAATCCTCTTTTAATATACATAAGAGAGTGGTGAAATCAATTTTACAAAATAAGGTTTGGAAGTGCAACATTTCGAAATAGTGACTAAAATGCGATTTTTTGAAAAGTTCAGTGGTGACTGTTTTGTAAGGATTTAAACTTTGAATCTTTAAGGAGCTAATTTACCCAAGGAAGATTTCTTGTAACCCCCTTAACCCGGCCCAGACGGTTGACCCGAATTAAGAAAGTCACACGGGGAAAACCAAAGTCAACCCGAAAGTCAACCTTGATTAACGACCCTTTTTTTTCTTTTTAATCTTGTCTAGATGCACATTAGCCTTAATTGTGATCACTAAAACATCATACTCAAAGATCACAAACATCAGAGATCAAACAGGGACCCAATTGAACAAATTACAACTTTAGGGACCAAACTGTAAATTCTGAAAACTTTGAGGACTTAACCAGATTTTAAGTTATCAACTTAAAATTAACCATGTTTCATGCTTCTCTGCCAAATTTCAGCTCAAACGGACATCCCAAACTCATACAGTTGCACAAACAAGATTTAGGACCAAAATGCAAACAATTCAAAACATTTAACTGCCAATGTCAGCCCCCAACGGTCACCCGTTCCGAAATAGGCAGAGCCTGTTTCGAAACGCGGGGCCGTTCCGCAACGCGTACTGAAACGCGGGGCCGTTTCGCAACGCGTACCGAAACAGGTGACTGGTAGAATGCTTTCCGTTTCGAAACAGTGTCTACCGTTTCGGACGCCTGGGCTGATTCAGGGCATCCGTTCCGAAACGATAGTCCCTGTTCCGAAACGCCCTGCACATAATGCAGAAAAAGACATGCTTAAACACGCAATTGACCATTCGAACATACTCCAAAAGCCACCAAACTTTACCAACATGCAATTCAACATATAAGAGGCATACTTGCATCAACAATTCAACAATATATCAACATATTCGAAAAGCCCCAAATCTATAGGCATGCTTCCTACACAAGCAACCATTCAAGCATAAACTTCCAAATCAATCTCATAAAAGCCAAATACATGTTCCAACAACATCAACAACATATAACCATTCTTGTCCAATCATATACAAACACCTAAACACATCCCAAGAGATTCTACCCCCATTGCCTTTATTAACTATAGCTATTCACCGAGACATACATCTCAAATGGAGTCCTCCTTGAATCCCTTGCTTCTCGCTGTCCAAACTTCAAGAATCTGCATTGATGGACAAAAAGGAGCGTAAGCACACAATGCTTAGTGAGGAATGCTCAAAACCAAAACACCATCAATGCAGCGGGTCATAAAAACACATTTAAAACAAACCCGATTTGTTAACCAAGCAAAGCTTGAAAACCCTTTTTCAACATCATGCTTAAAACCTTGCATTGCACATACATGAAAACCAACCCTTAGCTTAGCAAGCTAGAAAACCTTTTCAAAGCACAACTTGCAAAATCATCCATTTAACCATTCCATGCATAAACACCATATGCAAAGTTAAATTCAAAACCTTGGAAAACACTTCCATTCACATCATAACTTTCCCATGCTTGAACATCATACCAAGCAAGAACCATTTAAAAACCATTTATCCAATCAATCCATCACATGCATTAAACTAAGGCAATCATAAGAATCACCACATCATCGTCACATGCCTTTTAAAACAAGTCTTAACAAGACTCCAATGCATTAAAGAGGTTTCATGCACACATGCATCATTTACCAAATGATAATCAACACTTGTTCAACTTAACAAGCAACCATGCATTCACAAGCATTATACACTTTTCATGCAACCATGCATCTTTTCAAGCATCTCATGCTTCTTTATAATCAAGAACATTACATTGGCTTCCAAGTGATCAACCACATCCACTTTTCAACTCAACACCCGATCGGATACGCGGATCACAAGCGTTGTCCCCCATGCTTCATACACACTACCAATCCAAGGTCTCCAAATGGACTTTTAAACACCATTTGACCTCACCATCCTAAGGTTCCCATGTATGGACTTTTAAACACCATACAACCTTAGCTTTTCCCGAGGTTCCCATGTATGGACTTTTAAACACCATACAACCTCAACTTTTCCCAAGGTTCCCATGTATGGACTTTTAAACACCATACAACCTTGACATGCACAAGGTTCCCATGTATGGACTTTCAAACACCATACAACCTTTGCATCACTGATTGGTAGTTGTATAACATCACTAACGAGATCCGGGACACCCTACACAAGATCCACACATGGACTTTACACCTCCATTGTGATCTTAACAAGCACAAGGTTCCCATATATGGACTTTTAACCACCATATAACCTTTGCTTAACCAAGGTCCTCGAATGGGCATTCCACCTCCATTATGACCTTAACCATCTCGTTAGGATACTTGAAGGGAGTTTACCGGTTCACACTTAACCACTCCACCTCCAAGGCAACTTAATTCACGGTGCACCCAATCCTATAGCCGGCTAACTATATCCGATCAAAGAAACCAAGAACCACTTACATCACTTGCCAATATAACCATCTTACCACATTAGTCCAATGATTCACATGCATAACCACAATGCAAAAACCATCATTTACCATCATCAATCCACTGTTTTAAAGCATTACGCAAAGCCATTAAACATCATGCAACACCATGCATCAAAACCACAATTTCCATGTACAAAACCAAGGATCTCTTACCTTGAGCATCCTTCACATATGGCTTTCAAAACCAGCATTAAACCATGCTAAAAATATGCTTTCAAAACAGAATATAAACCATGCAAATCACATGCATTGCAACCATCAAACACAATTGCTTTAAAAGCCAATTCTCAACACAACCAAGAGCGAAAAACCATTTACTTACTCTTGAGCTTAGCAAAGTTGTTTAGACTTAAACTAAGCTCCCAAAACCTCCAAACCTTGGTTTAAAAGCTGAAAACCCAACTTCACTCACCGATACACAAAACAAGGCTAGCCAACAAGCCTTCCAAGCATCCGAAACCTTCCGCAACACCTCTAAAGCTCACGGATCAAACTCCCCTGTTTCAAGCACACAAAAACAGAGCATTAATGCATTAAAAACACCAGCAACACAACACAACTCGCTGCTCATCACAAAACCAACATTTCGGCTACCAAACACAACCGAAATCACCTCCAAACACTTCCAAAACTTAACCCAGCCAAGATCCATCACTTCTAAACATCTTTAAACATCAATTAACATCCAAAATGATCACAAACACATCCTTATACCTCCAGGTATAACAGATCACCAAAAACACTCCCAAAACAACAAAAAACTCAAGCAAAACTTAGGAAATTCAACCTATCCAGGATTGCATTAATTAAACCTCAACTTCTAATCAATTTAGCATTCATTTAACATCAATTTGACACCTCAAAACACTGCCCAAACAGATCACACGAAAATTTCACCAAAATCACCAAATCTTGCATTTTAAGCCAAAATCAAGATTTCAATTGAAAAGCCTTTAACAAATCACAAATCAAGGATTGAGAACTTAGGAATTTCAGTAAAGAACTGATAGTTTAGAGGAGAAGGACGTTCTTACCTCAAAACTTGAATTTCTCCTTTTTAGAACCAAAAAGCTTGATGAAACCACTTGCAAATGGTGAGGTTTTGTTGTAGAGATGATTAGGAATCCAAAGAGAATTGAAATGAGAGATTTGAGTGACAAAATCAGAGGAGAAAATCTGGAGAGATGTGTTTGGGTTGAGAGAAAATGAGAGAAAAGGAGAATTGGAAGAAAAATGGAAAGTTAGTTATAAAATAGTCAAAATGACTTTCCCTCCTCTTTCTTTATGTTTAAAATCAGAATAAAACCTTAAAATATCTTAGAAAAATCTGGAGAAACTCTTTTTGGAATAATAGCTCCTTAAAGATTCAAAGTTTCAATCCTTTATAAAACAGTCACCAAACTTTCAAAAATTACATTTTGATCACTAGCCAAAATGTCAACCTTCCGAACCTCATTTTCCAAAATTGATTTCACAGTTCACTTTTATATATTAAAAGATGATTTTAGAACATTTTTCCATATTTTTAATGCAACCCGAACTAGGCTTTCCTAATTTCACCTCTTTAGATTCGAACAACACTTTGACCGAACCGGTCAACGCCCAAGACTTCTAAGCCCAAAACTGGGGCGTTACATTTCCCAGATTTTTCTTAGATTTTAATGATTTAATTAATGTTTAATTAATTAAAGGAAAAGGGGAAAACCAATTTTTAGATTTTCATAACTAACTTTTGTTAAAACTTTCTCATCTCATTTTCTCTCAAAATTCCCTCAGCCAAACACCTTTCTACAACAAAACTTCTATTGATTTTCACACCAAATGATGAGGTTTCAATCATCAATTGATTCCTAATCCTTTGTACATCAAATTCTATTGTTTTGCTTATTGGATTTTCAAGGAAATTGTCTCTAATCAAGGAGAAATTTACATTTAGAGGTAATGATGTTCTTCTCCTCTAAATACTCAGTTCTTTACTGAAATTCCCAAGTTCTCAATCCTTAGATTTAGTTTTATAAAAGGTTATAATGATATGAACTTGATTTTGGCTTAAAACTCAAGATTTGGAAGAAATCTTGAAGAAATTCATGGTGATTGTTTGGGCTCTGTTTTGAGAGGGATTTTAAATGTATTTTGGATGTTTAATGATGTGTAATTGAGGTTTAATCAATGCAATCCCGAATAGGTTGAATTTTTTTAAGTTTTTGCTTATGAAAATGGTGGTTTTGGGGTGATCTTGGTGTTCTGTTATAGCTGGAGGTATAAGGACGAGTTTAGGTTCTTTTTGGATGTTAATTGATGTTTAGGAATGGTTAGAAGTGATGGATCTTGGCTGGGTTATGTTGTGGAAGAGTTTGGAGGTGATTTTGGTTGTGTTTGGTAGCCGAAATGTTAGGTTTGGTTAGAGCAGCGAGTTTAGGTGTGATAGCTGAAGATTTTAATGCATGAAGATGCATTAATCCTCTGCTTTGATATGTTTAAAACATGGGAGGCATCTTCGGATTCTTGTGGTGTTGATCCGGAGGCTTGATCGGTGTTTCGGCAAGCTTGCGAAACGGAATTGGTGAGTGAAGTTGGGTTTCCAGCTTTGTAACGAATGTTTGAAGGTTTGGGAGCTTAGTTTAACTCTAAGCAACTTAACTAAGCTCAAGAGTAAGTTTTCGGGAAAACTCTCTTGTAGGAGCCATGGAATGGTTTGATGCATTTGTTGATAATTCCATGTTTAAATTCTTTTTTTTGAAAGCATGTTTAGCATGGTTAATGCTGGTTATGAAAGCCATATGTTGAAGGATGCTCAAGGTAAAAGATCCTTGGTTTGATTTGTTAAAAATGTGGATTGATGCATAGTGATGCATGTTGTTAAATGACTTTGATTTAAATGCTTTAAAATAGTGGATTATTGATGATAATTGATGTATATTGGCAAGTGATGTGTTGGTTTTAAAGTACTTGAATCGGATATAGTTAGCCGACTATAGGATTGGGTGCACCGTGAATAAAGTCGCCTTGGATGTTGAGGGGTTGTAATTGTACCGTAAACTCCATCCAAGTACACTAACGAGATTAGTAAGATCACAATGGTGGTTAAAAGTCCATGTGTGGATCTTGTATTGTGTGTCCCGTGTTCTCGTTAGGGATGTTATACAACTACCGATGAGTGATGTTGAGGGGTTGTGATTGTACCGTTAAACTCCATCACGAGTGTTGAGGGGTTGTGATTGTACCGGTAAACTCCACCTTGTGTGTTCGGTAGTGTGTATGAAGCGTAATGGACAACGCTTGTAATCCGCATATCCGATTGTGTTTTATGTTGTAAATGGTTATTGTTTATCACTTGAAAGCCAATATGACATGTTGATGATAATGAAGCATAAGATGCTTGATGTGTATGCAATGTTGCATGAGAAACAATGTTTATATGTAAAAAGGCTTTGTGAAAAATGTTTTATAAAATGCATTATTGTGTTGTTTCTTTAGAGCATGCCTCACTAAGCCATTGTGCTTACGCTCTCTCTCTTGAACCAATAATGCAGATAATTGAGGTGTTGAGGGCAGCAAGGAGGCTAAGAATCCAAGGGAAAGCTAAGCTCATGTATGGTGATGTTTTCACAACACTATTAGACTTTGATACTTGGCAATGGGAACCTAGGTTGTGTTTTGGGAGATGTTTTGGACTCCCTAATTGTGGCATGATGCCTTTGATGTTTTGGTTTTGTAATTGGCCATTATAATTCTTGTGTTGGTATTTGATGGTTGGTTGGTTTTGGACATTAGGATGCATGCCTATAGGCTTGTGGATTTCCTTGATTGATGCCATGAATGTGTTTTGATGTTGTAAACATGTACCTTATATGCATGATGACTTGCTGGCATGATTGGGTGATCATTTGGATGTGTTTGAGTGGTCTAATGTATGTAAAACCAGCAAATTATGCAACTTCAGGGCAATCCGTATCGGAACGGGCACTAGCGTTTCGAAACGGGGGCCTGTAATGGCCTTCGTGTATCGAAACGGATAGGGGCCGTTCCTAAACGAATTGGCCACTGCCAGGTCCTGTTCCGATACAGGTCTCAGAACGAACCCGAGTTTCGGAACGGTCAACACCGTTTCGAAACAGGTGACCATTGGGCACTGATTTGAATGGTTTTTAAGGTTTGCAAGCTTTACGTCTTAGTCCTGAAATTCGTATTTGCAATTGCTTGAGTTCGAGATGTCCGATTAAAGTAAAATTTGGCAGGGAAGCATGTAATATGAATAATTTGATATTGGTAACTTAAAAATCAGTTAAGTCCTCCATCTTTTCAGAATTTACATTTTGGTCCCTAATATTGCGATTTGTGCAATTGAGTCCCTTATCATGGTTTGATCGCTGTGCTTTTCACACATGTGTTTCTCAAGAGTACGCTTAGGGTTAATGTGCATTTAGATAAGATTAAAAAGGAAAAAATGGTCGTTAATCAAGGTTGACTTTCGAGTTGACTTTGGTTTTCCCCGTGTAATCTTCGTAGTTCGGGTCAACCGTCTAGGCCGGGCTAAGGGGGTTACAATGAGCCATGGAGTGGTTCGATGCATTTGTTAATAAATTGCATGTTTAAATTCTGTTTTGAAATCATATTTTAGCATGGTTAATGCTGGTTTTGAAAGCCATATGTTGAAGGATGCTTAAGGTAAGAGATCCTTGGTTTGATATGTTGTAAATGTGGATTTGATGCATAGTGGTGCATATTGTTAAATGGCTTTGATTAAATGCTTTAAAATAGTGAATTGTTGATGATAAATGATGTATATTGGCAAGTGATGTGATGGTTTTGAAGTACTTGAATCGGATATAGTTAGCCGGCTATAGGATTGGGTGCACCGTGAATAAAGTCGCCTTGGATGTTGAGGGGCTGTAATTGTACCGTAAACTCCATCCAAGTACACTAACGAGAAAGGTAAGATCACAATGGTGGTTAAAAGTCCATGTGTGGATCTTGTGTTGTGTGTCCCGTGTTCTCGTTAGTGGTGTTATACAACTACCGATGAGTGATGTTGAGGGGTTGTGATTGTACCGTTAAACTCCATCACGGGTGTTGAGGGGTTGTGATTGTACCGATAAACTCCACCTTGTGTGTTCGGTAGTGTGTATGAAGCGTATGGGACAACGCTTGTAATCCGTATATCCGATTGTGTTTTATGTTGTAAATGGTTATGGATTATCACTTGAAAGCCAATATGACATGTTGATTTTATTGAAGCATGAGATGCTTGATATGTATGCAAGGTTGCATGAATAATGATGATTATGTGATGGAAAGCTTTGTGAAAAGTGTTTTATAAAATGCATTATTGTGTTGTTTCTTTAGAGCATGCCTCACTAAGCAATTGTGCTTACGCTCTCTCTCTTGAACCAATAATGCAGATAATTGAAGTGTTTGAGGGAAACAAGGAGGCTAAGAATCCAAGGGAAAGCTAAGCTCATGTATGGTGATGTTTTCACAACATTATTAGATTTTGATAATTGGCAATGGGAACCTAGGGTGTGATTTAGGAGATGTTTTGGACTCCCTAGTTGTGGCATGATGCCTTAATTGATTTGGATTTGTAAATGGCCATTTTGATGCTTGTTTTGGTGTATTGATGGTTGTTTGGTTTTGGATACTAGGATGCATGCCTATAGACTTGTGGATTTCCTTGATTGATGCCATGAATGTGTTTTGATGTTGTAAACATGTACCTTATATGCATGATGACTTGCTGGCATGATTGGGTGATCATTTGGATGTGTTTGAGTTGTCTAATGTATGTAAAACCAGCAAATTATGCAACTTCTGGGCAATCCGTATCGGAACGGGCACTAGCGTTTCGAAACGGGGGCCTGTAATGGCCTTCGTGTATCGAAACCGATAGGGGCCGTTCCGAAACGAATTGGCCACTGCCAGGTCCTGTTCCGATACAGGTCTTGGAACGAACCCGAGTTTCGGAACGGTCAACACCGTTTCGAAACAGGTGACCGTTGGGCACTGATTTGAATGGTTTTTAAGGTTTGCAAGCTTTACGTTTTAGTTCTGAAATTCGTATTTGCAATTGCTTGAGTTCGAGATGTCTGATTAAGGTGAAATTTGGCAGGGAAGCATGTAATATGAATAATTTGATATTGGTAACTTAAAAATCAGTTAAGTCCTCCATCTTTTCAGAATTTACATTTTGGTCCCTAATATTGTGATTTGTGCAATTGAGTCCCTTATCATGGTTTGATCGATGTGCTTTTCACGCATGTGTTTCTCAAGAGTACGCTTAGGGTTAATGTGCATTTAGATAAGATTAAAAAGGAAAAAAAGGTCGTTAATCAAGGTTGGCTTTCGGGTTGACTTTGGTTTTCCCCGTGTAATCTTCGTAGTTCGGGTCAACTGTCTAGGCCGGGCTAAGGGGGTTACATTTGGTGGTATCAGAGCTGTCGTGTAAATGGGAATGGTTATGTGGGTAAAGAATGTGTGTTTGCATGATGTGCCTTTTTGAGTGAAAGTATGATGTGTAAATTGTAAAGTATGTTGCAATTGTGATGATATGCTGTGTTGATGCATGTTAGAGGAACCCATTGCCATATCAAAACTAATGAAATGAATTGTTTTTGAAAAATGAGCTTGAGTTCTTGGATTACTTACCTTGTTGAGCCTAATTATGTTTATTGCATTTGTGTTAGTGCATTGTTTTAGTGAATGGGACCTCGTAGAGAGACGAGAATTAATACACGAGCTATGGCTCAGAACGAGAATGAGGACAATGTTGATAATGTTGTGGATATACCTCATCCCCTGGTGGTGGACCGCCCGACGGTGGTGGTGCTGGAGGAGAGAATGCTGGTGTTGGTGCTGGGGTCGCTGGACCTGAAGCTGGGCAGGGGCAAGCCGCTCCTGACATGACAGTGTTGATACAAGCTATTGCTGGAGCCTTTTAGGCGGCAGTAGCTGGAGCTCACGGAGCTGGGCATCAGGGAGATGCTAATGCGAGATTACCTTTGGAACGTCTGCGTAGTCTGGGAGGGACTGAGTTCAGAGGTTTATCTGCTGAGGGTTCCGAATCTTGGTTGGAAAGTACCAAGAGAATATTGGGACAAATGAACTGCAATGATGTGCAGAAGTTAGGCTGCGTGGTATCGCTGTTACATGATGATGCGTATACCTGGTGGACGACCACTGTCTCCGGAATAGAGGAAGTTGATGTGACTTGGACGTTCTTTCTGAACGCGTTCAAGCGGAAGTATCTAGGTGTGCGATACCTGGATGAAAAGAAAAGAGAATTTATGTCTCTTGTGCAAGGAGGTATATCAGTGGCTGAGTATGAGATCCAGTTTGTTCGCCTTAGCCAGTACACACCTGAGCTTATCCCTGATGAGCGGGAGAGGTGTGAGCGTTTCCGGTATGGTTTGGTGACGGACGTAAAGACCTTTATGCTTGCTGCTGAGTACACGGATTTTGATGTGCTGGTTAGTAGGGCGAAGGATATTAAGCAGAACCTGGGTTTGTCTTCTAGAGGTGCTGGTTCTGGCTCGGGCAAGAGAGTTGCTGAGTATAGTTCCGGTGGTGGACGGAACATGAGAGGACGAGATAAGCGATATCAGTCTTCTGCTAGGCGTGGTAATGGAGGGCATGGTGCGCCTGTTCAGGGAGACAGGATGAGAGCTGATCAGAACACGTGCTGGGCGTGTGGATCGCGTGGCCATTTGAGGCGTGATTGTCCTTAAGCAGCGAGAGAGGTGCAGGCTTCTGTTGCAGTGACCGGTAATTCGTGCTGGAATTGTGGTTCGGTAGACCACATGAGGAGGGAGTGTCCTTTATTGGCCGGTGGAGGTCAGGGACGTGCTCCTGGAGTTGTTGCACCACAGAAGGGTCATGGGCGCGGCCGTGGTAACTTCTAGCGCAGAGATGATGGTGGGAGAAATGTGGCGCATGTGGTGGCTGTCCAACCTGAGGGTGGAGGCCAGGCTCGAGTGTATGCTCAGCGAGAGGGGAGGAATGACACTGATGTGATCGCAGGTACCTTTACTTTGCAATCCTTGTCATTACTTTCCTTGATTGATTCTGGATCTACACACTCATACATATTGCGTGAACATGCTCAATTGCTTGGTTTGCCTGTTGAGTCTTTGGATGTTGGTATGCGTGTAACTAGTTCCTTTGGTGAGACCGTTGTGACACGGAAGTTGTATAGAAGATGTCCTTTGGTAGTGCAAAACCATATTTTTCATGTTGATCTCATGGAATTTCCATTTTATGGTTTTGATGTAATCCTTGGCATGGATTGGCTTGTTGAACATCGAGCTGTGGTGGATTTTGAGAACAAGCGAGTTTCGTTGAAGCTTGCGGATGATTATGAGGTAGTGGTGGTTGGTGAGAATGTGAAGTTTCTTGCCAATGTGGTATCTATTTTAGAAGCGAGCCGGATGCTGAGACAAGGGTGTGAAGCTTATCTGGCCTTTGTGATGAATTCGAGCTCTAAGGAGTTGCGAGTTCAAGATATCAGGACTGTGCGAGAGTTTCCTGGTGTGTTTCCGGAGGAGTTACCTGGTTTGCCTCCTAATCGAGAGGTGTTGAAATTGAGTTGTATGAAAACACAACTCCAGTGTCCATTACTCCTTATCGAATGGCACCTAAGGAGTTGAAGACGCAACTCCAGGAGTTGCTTGATCGTGGTTTCATTCGGCCGAGTGTGTCACCTTGGGGTGCACCGGTCTTGTTTGTGAAGAAAAAGGATGGCACTATGAGAATGTGCATCGATTACCGTCAGCTGAACAAGTTGACTATCAAGAATCGGTATCCATTGACGAGGATTGATGATCTTTTTGATCAATTCTGGGGAGCGGCTGTGTTCTCTAAAATTGATTTAAGGTCAGGTTATTACCAGCTCAAGGTGAAGGATGTGGATATGCCAAAGACAACCTTCAGAACGAGGTATGGGCATTATGAGTTCCTTGTGATGCCGTTTGGTTTGACGAATGCTCCTGCAGCTTTTATGGACATGATGAATAGAGTGTTCCATGAGTATTTGGACAAGTTTGTTGTGGTGTTCATTGATGATATCCTTGTGTACTCTCGTACTGAGGAGGAGCATGAGGGGCATTTGAGGATTGTGTTGCAGGCTTTGTTGGAAAAGCAGCTTTAAGCTAAGCTAAGCAAGTGTGAATTCTGGCTTAGAGAGGTTGTGTTCCTTCGTCATGTGGTTTCTGCTGAGGGGATTCATGTTGATCCTCAGAAGATTGAGGCAGTGATGAATTGGAAGCCTCCTAAGTCTGTTCATAAAGTTCGTAGTTTCCTTGGTTTGGCAGGATACTACCAGAGGTTTGTAGATGGATTTTCAAAGATTGCTGCACCTTTGACGAAGTTGTTGCAGAAGGATGTCAAGTATGAGTGGACAGAAGCGAGACATCAGGCTTTTGAGAAGCTTAAGGCAGCTTTGACGCAAGCTCCTATCTTGGTTCAGCCTGAATTAGGGAAAGAGTTTGTGGTGTACAGTGACGCATCCTATGTTGGTTTGGGGTGTGTGTTGATGCAAGAGGGTAAGGTGGTGGCTTATGCATCGCGCTAGTTGAAGATGCATGAGCGCAATTATCCTACGTATGATATAGAGTTAGCCGCGGTGGTCTTTGCTTTGAAAATTTGGAGACATTACCTGTATGGTGAGAAGTGTACTGTGTACAAAGATCACAAAAGTTTGAAGTATCTGATGTCTCAGAAAGAGTTGAATCTTAGGCAGCGACGTTGGGTGGAGTTGCTTAAAGATTATGATTTGACGATCGAGTACCATCCGGGAAAAGCTAATGTTGTAGTTGATTCCTTGAGTAGGAAAGTGGCAGTGGAGTTGAGAGCTATGTTTGCCAGCTTGAGCATTTCGTGAGATGGCGGTCTTGTGGCTGAATTGCAAGTGAAACCATCCTTGGTTCAGTTGATAAAGGATAAGCAGCTGTTAGATGATTCCTTGGTGCCACATGTTCAGGATATTGCTGAGGATAGGCCATTGGATTTCTGCTTTAATGGTGACAGAGTTTTATGTTTTGGGAGTCGGATAGTAGTGCCCAATGATGTTGAGTTGAGGCGTGCTATTCTGACTGAAGCTCATAGTAGTCCTTTTTCTATGCACCCTGGTAGTACTAAGATGTATCGTGATCTTAGAGATGAGTACTATTGGGTGGGATTAAAGAAAGATGTTGTTGAGTATGTGAGCAAGTGCATGGTTTGCCAGCGAGTTAAGGCTGAGCATCAGTTTCCTTCTGGGTTGTTGCAACCGTTGAGGATTCCTGAGTGGAAATGGGAAAGGATTACCATGGACTTTGTGTCTGGTTTGCCTTTGTCGCCATCGAAGAAGAATTCGGTGTGGGTGATTGTGGATCGCCTCACGAAGTGTGCGCATTTCTTACCTGTGCATACTACGTACACATTGGATAAGCTTGCAGAGCTGTACATTGCTGAGATTGTGCGGATACATGGTGTGCCAAAGTCTATTGTGTCGGATAGGGATCCGAGGTTTACATCGCGTTTCTGGGAGTGTTTGCATCAGGCTTTGGGTACACGGTTGAATTTCAGTACTTCTTATCATCCACAGTCGGATGGACAGTCTGAGCGTGTTATCCAAGTGCTGGAAGATATGTTGAGGTGCTGTGTGATTGAGTTTCAAGGCTCTTTTGAGAAGCATTTGCCTTTGGTGGAGTTTTCTTATAACAATAGCTACCAAGCAAGTATTCAAATGTCACCTTATGAAGCATTGTAAGGGAGGAAATGTAGAACTCCCCTTTGTTGGGCTGAAACAGGTCAGAAGTTGGTTTCAATGCCAGCTTTGTTGAAAGGTACCACCGAGAAAGTGAAGCTCATTTGTGAGCGATTGAAGGCAGCTTCTGATCGACAGAAATCTTACGCGGATTTGAAACGTAAGGAGGTTGAGTTTGCGGTATGTGACCGTGTGTTTTTGAAGGTTTCGCCTTGGAAAAAGGTGATGAGGTTTGGTCGAAAGGGTAAGTTGAGCCCTAGGTACATTGGACCATACGAGGTGATTGAACGTGTAGGTCCTGTTGCGTATAAGCTGAGGTTGCCGCAAGAGTTGGAAAAGATTCGTGATGTGTTTCATGTCTCTATGCTTCAGAGGTATAGATCAGATCCTTCGCATGCTATACTTGTGGAGGAAGTGGAGTTGAATCCAGACTTGACCTATGATGAGGAGCCGGTGGAAATTCTGGATTCAGACAGTAAAGTTCTTCGAGGTAAAACCATTGAGTTGGTGAAGGTGTTGTGGAAGCATCGTGGTGTTGAGGAAGCCACGTGGGAAAGAAAGGTTGATATGAAGAAGCAGTTTCCGTATCTCTTTTCTCCAGGTAAATTTCGAGGATGAAATTTCTTAAGGGGGGAGAGTTGTAACACCCCAATTTTGGGCTAAAAAGTTTAGGGTCTGAACCGGGCCGGTCTGATTTTCGGTTCGAATATAAAAGGTGGTTTTAGGGAAAGCCTAGTTCAGGATGCTTTAAATATATGGAAAAATATCTAAAAATCCTCTTTTAATATATATAAGAGAGTGGTGAAATCAATTTTACAAAATAAGGTTTGGAAGTGCAACATTTCGAAATAGTGACTAAAATGCGATTTTTTGAAAAGTTCAGTGGTGACTGTTTTGTAAGGATTCAAACTTTGAATCTTTAAGGAGATAATTTACCCAAGAAAGATTTCTCCAGACTTTTCTTAGATTTTAATGATTTAATTAATGTTTAATTAATTAAAGGAAAAGGGGAAAACCAATTTTTAGATTTTCATAACTAACTTTTGTTAAAACTTTCTCATCTCATTTTCTCTCAAAATTCCCTCAGCCAAAAACCTTTCTACAACAACACTTCTATTGATTTTCACACCAAATGATGAGGTTTCAATCATCAATTGATTCCTAATCCTTTCTACATCAAATTCTATTGTTTTGCTTATTGGATTTTCAAGGAAATTGTCTCTAATCAAGGAGAAATCTACATTTAGAGGTAATGATGTTCTTCTCCTCTAAATACTCAGTTCTTTACTGAAATTCCCAAGTTCTCAATCCTTAAATTAAGTTTTATAAAAGGTTATAATGATATGAACTTGATTTTGGCTTAAAACTCAAGATTTGGAAGAAATCTTGAAGAAATTCGTGGTGATTGTTTGGGCTCTGTTTTGAGATGGATTTTAAATGTATTTTGGATGTTTAATGATGTGTAATTGAGGTTTAATCAATGAAATCCCGAATAGGTGGAATTTTTTAAGTTTTTGCTTATGAAAATGGTGGTTTTGGGGTGGTCTTGGTGTTCTGTTATAGCTGGAGGTATAAGGACGAGTTTAGGTTCTTTTTTGATGTTAATTGATGTTTAGGAATGGTTAGAAGTGATGGATCTTGGCTGTGTTATGGTTGGAAGAGTTTGGAGGTGATTTTGGTTGTGCTTGGTAGCCGAAATGTTAGGTTTGGTTAGAGCAGCGAGTTTAGGTGTGATAGCTGAAGATTTTAATGCATGAAGATGCATTAATCCTCTGCTTTGATGTGTTTAAAACATGGGAGGCATCTTCGGATTCTTGTCGTGTTGATCCGGAGGCTTGATCGGTGTTTCGGCAAGCTTGCGAAACGGAATTGGTGAGTGAAGTTGGGTTTCCAGCATTGTAACGAATGTTTGAAGGTTTGGGAGCTTAGTTTAACTCTAAGCAACTTAACTAAGCTCAAGAGTAAGTTTTCGGGAAAACTCTCTTGTAGGAGCCATGGAATGGTTCGATGCATTTGTTGATAATTCCATGTTTAAATTCTTTTTTTTGAAAGCATGTTTAGCATGGTTAATGCTGAACGCCATATGTTGAAGGATGCTCAAGGTAAGAGATCCTTGGTTTGATTTGTTAAAAATGTGGATTGATGCATAGTGATGCATGTTGTTAAATGGCTTTGATTTAAATGCTTTAAAACAGTGGATTATTGATGATAATTGATGTATATTGGCAAGTGATGTGTTGGTTTTAAAGTACTTGAATCGGATATAGTTAGCCGACTATAGGATTGGGTGCACCGTGAATAAAGTCGCCTTGGATGTTGAGGGGTTGTAATTGTACCGTAAACTCCATCCAAGTACACTAACGAGATGAGTAAGATCACAATGGTGGTTAAAAGTCCATGTGTGGATCTTGTATTGTGTGTCCCATGTTCTCGTTAGGGATGTTATAGAACTACCGATGAGTAATGTTGAGGGGTTGTGATTGTACCGTTAAACTCCATCACGGGTGTTGAGGGGTTGTGATTGTACCGGTAAACTCCACCTTGTGTGTTCGGTAGTGTGTATGAAGCGTATGAGACAACGCTTGTAATCTGCATATCCGATTGTGTTTTATGTTGTAAATGGTTATGGTTTATCACTTGAAAGCCAATATGACATGATGCTAATGAAGCATAAGATGCTTGATGTGTATGCAATGTTGCATGAGAAACGATGTTTATATGTAAAAAGGCTTTGTGAAAAATGTTTTATAAAATGCATTATTGTGTTGTTTCTTTAGAGCATGCCTCACTAAGCCATTGTGCTTACACTCTCTCTCCTGAACCAATAATGCAGATAATTGAGGTGTTGAGGGCAGCAAGGAGGCTAAGAATCCAAGGGAAAGCTAAGCTCATGTATGGTGATGTTTTCACAACACTATTAGATTTTGATACTTGGCAATGGGAACCTAGGTTGTGTTTTGGGAGATGTTTTGGACTCCCTAATTGTGGCATGATGCCTTTGATGTTTTGGTTTTGTAATTGGCCATTACAATGCTTGTGTTGGTATTTGATGGTTGGTTGGTTTTGGACATTAGGATGCATGCCTATAGACTTGTGGATTTCCTTGATTGATGCCATGAATGTGTTTTGATGTTGTAAACATGTACCTTATATGCATGATGACTTGCTGGCATGATTGGGTGATCATTTGGATGTGTTTGAGTGGTCTAATGTATGTAAAACCAGAAAATTATGCAACTTCTGGGCAATCCGTATCGGAACGGGCACTAGCGTTTCGAAACGAGGGCCTGTAATGGCCTTCGTGTATCGAAACGGATAGGGGCCGTTCCGAAACGAATTGGCCACTGCCAGGTCCTGTTCCGATACAAGTCTCGGAACGAACCCGAGTTTCGGAACGGTCAACACCGTTTCGAAACAGGTGATCGTTGGGCACTGATTTGAATGGTTTTTAAGGTTTGCAAGCTTTACGTTTTAGTCTTGAAATTCGTATTTGCAATTGCTTGTGTTGGAGATGTCCGATTAAGGTGAAATTTGGCAGGGAAGCATGTAATATGAATAATTTGATATTGGTAACTTAAAAATCAGTTAAGTCCTCCATCTTTTCAGAATTTACATTTTGGTCCCTAATATTGTGATTTGTGCAATTGAGTCCCTTATCATGGTTTGATCGCTGTGCTTTTCATGCATGTGTTTCTCAAGAGTACGCTTAGGGTTAATGTGCATTTAGATAAGATTAAAAAGGAAAAAAGGGTCGTTAATCAAGGTTGACTTTCAGGTTGACTTTGGTTTTCCCCGTGTAATCTTCGTAGTTCGGGTCAACCGTCTAGGCCGGGCTAAGGGGGTTACAATGAGCCATGGAGTGGTTCGATGCATTTGTTAATAAATTGCATGTTTAAATTCTGTTTTGAAATCTTATTTTAGCATGGTTAATGCTGGTTTTGAAAGCCATATGTTGAAGGATGCTTAAGGTAAGAGATCCTTGGTTTGATATGTTGTAAATGTGGATTTGATGCATAGTGATGCATATTGTTAAATGGCTTTGATTAAATGCTTTAAAATAGTGAATTGTTGATGATAAATGATGTATATTGGCAAGTGATGTGATGGTTTTAAAGTACTTGAATCGGATATAGTTAGCAGGCTATAGGATTGGGTGCACCGTGAATAAAGTCGCCTTGGATGTTGAGGGGCTGTAATTGTACCGTAAACTCCATCCAAGTACACTAACGAGAAAGGTAAGATCACAATGGTGGTTAAAAGTCCATGTGTGGATCTTGTGTTGTGTGTCCCGTGTTCTCGTTAGTGGTGTTATACAACTACCGCTGAGTGATGTTGAGGGGTTGTGATTGTACCGTTAAACTCCATCACGGGTGTTGAGGGGTTGTGATTGTACCGGTAAACTCCACCTTGTGTGTTCGGTAGTGTGTATGAAGCGTATGGGACAACGCTTGTAATCTGCGTATCCGATTGTGTTTTATGTTGTAAATGGTTATGGATTATCACTTGAAAGGCAATATGACATGTTGATTTTATTGAAGCATGAGATGCTTGATATGTATGCAAGGTTGCATGGATAATGATGATTATGTGATGGAAAGCTTTGTGAAAAGTGTTTTATAAAATGCATTATTGTGTTGTTTCGTTAGAGCATGCCTCACTAAGCAATTGTGCTTACGCTCTCTCTCTTGAACCAATAATGCAGATAATTGAAGTGTTTGAGGGCAACAAGGAGGCTAAGAATCCAAGGGAAAGCTAAGCTCATGTATGGTGATGTTTTCACAACATTATTAGTTTTTTATATTTGGCAATGGGAACCTAGGGTGTGATTTGGGAAATGTTTTGGACTCCCTAGTTGTGGCATGATGCCTTAATTGATTTGGATTTGTAAATGGCCATTTCGATGCTTGTTTTGGTGTATTGATGGTTGTTTGGTTTTGGATACTAGGATGCATGCCTATAGACTTGTGGATTTCCTTGATTGATGCCATGAATGTGTTTTGATGTTGCAAACATGTACCTTATATGCATGGTGACTTGTTGGCATGATTAGGAAGTTATTAGGATGTGTTTGAGTGGTTAAATGCATGTTAAACCATCAATTTCTGCAGTTTCTGGGCAACCCGTATTGATACACTCACAGGCGTTTCGAAACGGGGGCCTATAATGACCTTGGTGTTTCGAAACGGCTGGTGACCGTATCGAAACGGTTCTGCCATTGGAAGGCCCTGTTACGAAACAAGTCTTGAAACGAACCCGTGTTTCAGAACGGTCAACCCCATTTCGAAACAGGTGACCGTTGGGCACCGATTTGAATGATTTTGAGGTTTGTAAGCTTTACGTTTTAGTCCTAAAAATTGTATTTGCAATTGCATGAGTTCGAGATGTCCGTTTAAGGTGAAATTTGACAGGGAAACATGTAATATGACTAATTAAGTATTGGTAACCTAAAAATCAGTTAAGTCCTCCAACTTTCCAGAATTTATATTTTGGTCCCTAATATTTGTAATTTGTGCAATTGAGTCCTTTATCGATATTCGATCGTTGTGCTTTCCTTATAAATGTTTCTCAAGAATACGCTTAGGATTAAAGAAAATCTAGACAAGTTTAAAAAGAAAAAAAAGGTTGTTAATCAAGGTTGACTTTCGAGTTGACTTTGGTTTTCCCCATGTAATCTTCGTAGTTCGGGTCAACCGTCTAGGCCGGGCTAAGGGGGTTACACCTTAGCTCCCCACTATGGATTTCAAACAATTCACTATTGAATCCGTCCCCTTTTCTAGGCTTAGGAGAAAACTGTTACAAAACGATCAAGCTTTCTACCCAAACCTTGATCAATTATCACTCTTTTTCAAGGAATTGTTGGAAAACTTAAATTGACCTTTCAAATATGCTTATATGTTGCCCAATTACAAGTGAACTCTCCTCAAACTTGAAATAAAAGATTACAATGAAAAATCACAAGTTGGGGGTACAAGGGTTTGACTCTAAAAGGCTCAAAGAGATTGGATTTTTGCTTGAATACTTCTCACTTGATGAATAGTTGTTGTTGTAGCTTTCGAGGCTTGCTTTTATATCCCCTCATTGATTTCTAACCGTTTTGGTAGCTGAGATCATAAATAGAGCTGTTGGAGACCATTTTCCCCGTAATAAATGCACTTTTGAGACAAGGCGTATCAGTACACGGGAACCTCGTATCGGTACCTGTAAGACAGAAACTAGCCATTGCAAGATTAAATACAGGGGCGTAGCGATACACGGGAAGGCGTATCGGAACGGTCTTAGTGTAAAATAGGGGTCATATCGAAATGACTAGGTCATATCGGTATGATTTTTGCTCACTAGCATCTGATGAAAAATTCTTGGGAAAAAGGTATCACTACGCTTCAAAGGTGTATCGAAACGAAAAGCTTGTTTTTACAAAAGCGTATCAAAATGGACGTAACCGTCTCGATACGAGTTAACTAAATTTTGAATCTTTAACTGACATTAAACGGTCGAAAAATTTAATGCAAAGATTTTAAAAATCTTAAGACCTCGTATCGGTACGCTGACGTGTCGTACCAAAACTAAGGATCAGTACGACTAAGCAGTGTACCGAAACTCATAAGTATAAACTCAGTTTGAAGGCCGTATCAAAATAGGCAAGCTCGTATCGCAACACCGTATCAAAATGTGGTGAGCTGTATCGAAACGATGTGTTCAATTAAAATTCCAGTAACCAAATCCATATCGAAACGCTATAGGGCGTATTAATACGCCTGGGCGATTTGGTAAAGTTTGTCTTGAAAACAATTAGAAAGTTTTGGGGTTTAGGTTTTGACTTTGATTGAGACTTTTAAGTACTTAAAAATTTATTTACTTTTGCAAATTGGTCTTCAATTAATTTGTTATATCAAAATCAAACATAGGTTTTACAATCTACCCCTTTTTGATATAACAAAACCAAAGTAAATTTTCAAGTGATTTGAGAAAGTTCTCCCCCTTACTTTAAGCTAGGTTTTGAAAAACTTTAAAAATTTTGGCTCTTTAAGTATTCTCCCCTTTTTGATAGATTAAAATCAATAGGATAAACATATGTTCATAAGAAAGATATAAACATTAAAGCAATATAAAAACAAACAACATAATTATAATTAAGCATTTAATGCATAAAAGGTTCAAAGCAACATAAATCCAAACTCAAATCCTAAAAACACAAATCAAAACATAGGTTCAAAGTAAATAACATAGGTGCATAAATATTAAAACCCTAATATTATATGATATGGCATGAGATGCATAAGCTTAAGACTCGTTCCCATCGTCGTCATCCTCTCAATCTTCATTTTTATCATTGCCTTGTTGAGATTGAAGCCATGCGCCATGAAAAGCGGTGAAAGAGACATCCATTGATTTTTGTTGAGTTTCAATGGTCGTAACTTGATTCACAATGGTAGTCATTCTTTCCTCCATGAATGTGAAGCTAGTGTCGATGGCGGCAAAACCCGAACTCATATTAGTGCCCAAAGAAGTGAATTGCTCATTGAGATAGGCCATAAGAGCATCCATAGAAGGTTGGGCCACCGGAGCTTGAGAAGCCTCTTAAGGAGCCATCAGATCGGCTTCAACATTTTGAGGAGAGACCTCGAGACGTACCCAATCTCCATTAATATAATAGAATTTGGAATGGCCTAAGGAACGCGCGTTGATAGGATCCGTGAGGGTCTTGACATAGTCTTGAGAGCAATCAATCTCCAACTTCAAGAACAAGTAGCTCAAAGTGGTGCCATATGTGAAGGATGAGACAAGGGTGGTGTGGAGATGTTGCATGGGATAGATAATCTCCACGAACATAATTTGAGCTAGATTTGGGCGCCTACCTTTACGAAAGCATCAAATCCAAAAATCATTGACTTGGCAGATCGTGGAGAACTTCCCTTCGGATGAACGGAACCACCAAGTGATCATGAGGTGAAGGATGCGATCATGGGCATCAAGGACGGTTACAGAGCCGCTAAGGACATGGCCTAAGGAGTTTTCATCATCTATCCCTATGTTCTCAAACTCAAAAACATTTGTCAAAACAGTTTGATCAATCCTAAGCTTCTTCCCCATGAGATAGGATTCAATGGCTATAACCTCAATTCTATCGGGATTGTAGATACACTTAGCATTGACATAAGAGATAATGAAAAGGTTACGCTATAGACGGTCGAGTATACTCAAAAAGGGCATAAACTTCCATTGATGCAATAAACCAAGGTATTTGAATTTAAAACACTCAGAACTCAAAAAGGGAATAGAGGTAATATGCTCACGACGAATCTTATAGTTTTGGTATTGTTTGTAGTGAGCCATTTCGACAGGAGTTTGAAAACACTTTTGGATGATAAGGGTAATGTTTGGTCTTGTACCATCATTCTAGAAGGATTCTCCAACCTCACTAATTCTTGGTCTCTTTTTAGGAGCCATTAGAAATCTTGAAATCAAAATCAAACCAAAAATACATGTATGCATAAATCATCATATTCGATCCAAATAATTAATCCAATGATCATGGTATTTAAAGAAAACATATACAATATAGTTTTAAAGCATATACAAGTATAAAAATAATTTTGAAAAACATAGAAAAACATATGATATAATTTTATATTCAAATAAAAAAATTTCAGTTTTAATTTTTTTTTTTACAAAATTATTGAAACCCAAGTTATATACATACTATAAACACAAATTTTAATTAAAAATAGTGTACAAATAATGACGAAATTAAAAAAAAAATTATACCTTGAATATGGGATTATGGATTAATGAAGGTATGATGATGCACCAAACTTGATGATAGACTTGGTTTGAAAAACAAAAGCCCTCAAAGAATTGTGTGAAAAACTAAAGGATTTGAGGGGATTTTATAAGGAAAAACTAGGTTTGGGCTTTGAGAGAAAAGAGAGATGTTTGGATTAAAGTTAAATTTGGTCTTTAATGCTCATTTAAACTCCTAGTGGCTACGCGTACCGAAACGGCACGTGGCGTATCGAAACCGCATACCAGTATGCTTTTTAAACTGTACTGAAATACGTGACCTTATCGATACATGCTTGCCTATACCGAAGCGTGTTCTTGAACTCGTATTGATACGTAATGGACCATATTGATACCCTTTTGCTAGAATATGCATTTCGGCAACAAGGAGCTCAAAAATTCAATTTTGATTGAATCTAAATGTATGTATATGACATATGAACTACATGTATGGACTAAAACATATACATACTCCCCTAGCAACAAGCATAGATGCATATAGAAGCAAAATTACAAGAGCTTGGCAATCAATCAAATTCAAGCAAATTTTGTACCAAAAAGGCTCTAAAGGGTCAAGAAAGGCTAGTCAAACCTAACTCTCTCTTAAGAGTCCAAAAATGCTCTTTGTTTAATGGTTTGCTTTGCCAATGCCGGAAAATGAATGAAGAAATGACAACAACAATTAGATCTTGCAACGTTTTGAGTTTGTTGGAAAGTTGAAATAAGTTGCATAAGAATTTGCATGAGTAGTTGCATAATAGTTCATTCATTCCATGAGAATAAATATGCTTGTTGTTGCATTTATGTAAGCACTTCATTTATGAAAATACTTCACTTATGTATGTGTTTCATTTAAGCATGTAGGTTCATTAATTAAACTAGTTCATTCATTGAACATGTTCAATTAATTCTTTAAGTTTGCATAACATTTTCATCATATTTTGATTAATATTTTATGTGTTTTTAGTGTCATTATACATTGGGATTAAGATGGAAACAATTGAAGACTTTTCATCTTCTTCAAGGAGACATGCCATCTTTATCACCATTTAAAGAGAGAGTCTTTTTGAATTCCATGGAGGATGAAGCATTTAGAAGACTTTATTATGCTTTTATTCAGCCAATAAAGTTGAGAAATAAAGAAAGGAAGTGGAAGAGACACATACACTTAGATGCAAACATGGGAAGATTCATTCCAAGTCATCTACATGCACTTTTAAGAGCCAAGCAAGGGAAATATCAAAGGATCCATCACTTGGACGTGTATAAGTCTTCATTCAAGACTTATTATGTCCAAAATCATTATAAATTACATAAATGGCCAGCCACACTTGATAGGATTGAAGACAAACCATTGAATGTCATAAATTGGAGCCTTAATGCATTGTTTTGTCCATTCAAATTCTAGGCTGCCATGTACTATAAATAGGATGCTCATTTGCCTTTGTAAGGGACCTTTTTTTTGATGAAAATATATGAGAGTGTTCTCTTCATTGTTCTTTAAGAACTTTTTCGGCTTTCAAGCTAGTCTTGTGGCAAATTTTCCCATTTTCATTCCATTCTATTTATAGCGTTGGTTCCTAGCTTTCTAGCTAACGGGTAAGGTTTGGGTCAACATTCACTATCTTGTTGGTTCTTCCTTGTTCCACACCGATTCTATTCCATATATCCATATCAACTTCTATCCATTTTTTCCCTTACATTTATCTTTCAAACCATAATCAGCAACCATTCCAGCACCTATTAAAACAACAACCTTCACCATCTTCATTCCATAAACATCACTTCCACACTCAAGTTTCAAGTTTGCAACTTCATACTAGAATCACGATCGGGCAACATCACATACGAATTCGGTCATCACACAACCGAATACGTATCATTTGGTATCAGAGCTATTTTTATTCAGTAAGTTAAGTGTTTCTCTTCCCGGTTTGCATAAAAAAGAAAAAAAAAGAAAAAAAAGAAAAAAAAAGAAAAAAAAGAAAGAAAAGAAAAAGAAAAAAAGGGAAGTTTGGTTGTTGTTGGTAATACTCAATTCAGAAAATTATTATTTCCTATTGCCTTGTTATTTTCTAATCATTTTACTTTTCTGCCTATAGCCTTTTTTTCTAAACCCTTTCTTTCAGCCAATTTCCACAAGCAAACTTGTTAAGCCTTGAGTAAGTTCTCTAAGGACTTTGATAGGAGAACAAGAGCGGTAAAAGGCAAGAGTGCACATCAAGGGTAAAAGCCATCCTGAGTGAAACACGAGTGTGAGTGTTTTCCTTGGAGTGTAACGGTGAGAATTTTTGCTAGTGAGGTTTATTAGTTAATCATGTCTCAAGATTCCGTGAGAAACACTATTGGTGCTAGTAATAATGTTAACGTAGATGCAACTAACTCCAATCTTCAAGATATTATCCGAGAGATGGACAGGTTGTTGCAACAAAGGTTGGGGCCGATGCAAGAACGATTAGATCATTTAGAGGAAAGATCTCAACGAAGGCATAATTCAGATCACGAGGAAGAGTATGAGGGAGAGGTGGATGAAGAACTCATAGACGAGCGAGCCTCCCAACAAAGTTTGAGGCGTCGAGAACCTAGGAACCAAAGAGCTAGACCAAGAGTTGATGGTAATCTTAGCAACATCAAAATAACCATTCCTTCTTTCCAAGGAAGAACGGATCCTGAAGCTTATCTTGCATGGGAAAAAAAAGTTGAGCACATCTTTGAGTGCCACAACTACTCCGAGCTTAAGAAGGTAAAACTTGCAGCCATTGAATTTACAGATTATGCACTAATATGGTGGGATCAGTTGACATCTAGCAGGAGACGCAATGGCGAACATCCAATTTCTACTTGGAATGAGATGAAGGCCGTTATGCGTAGGAGGTTCGTTCCAACTCACTATCATAGGGAGTTGTTCAACAAGCTTCAAAATCTCACCCAAGGTAACCGTACTGTTGAGGATTACTTCAAAGAGATGGAAGTAGCCATGATCCGAGCCAACATTGATGAGGATCGAGAAGCCACCATGGCCAGATTTCTATCCGGCCTTGATCCTAATATTGCGGCCACTGTTGAGTTGCAACATTATGTGGAGATCGAAGACATGGTTCATATGGCCATGAAGGTCGAGAGGCAACTCAAAAGGAAGGACACAACTCGTGCCTATGGAGGCTCTTCTTCTAAATGGGGGCAGGGTACCTACAAACAGAAGGCATCCTTTACGCCTAATGAATGAAGCGTTCCAACAAAGAGTGCCAAACCCATTGCCGAAACTAGTAAGGGAAAGAGCAACGCTATGCCAGTTCGATCCCGTGATGTGCAATGCTTCAAATGCTTGGGGCGAGGTCACATTGCTAGCCAATGTCCAAATCGCAAAACAATGCTCATTCGAGAAGATGAAGAGATCGAAACTGACCAAGAGGAGGAAGAAGATGATGTTCCTATCCAAGAAGAAGAAGATATGGAACATGCTGTACATGGTGAGGTTCTTGTTGTGAAAAGAAGCCTAAGCGTGCAAGCCATAGAAGGAGAAGATCAACGCGAGAACATCTTCCATACTCGATGCCACGTAAACGAAAAGGTATGCTTTGTCATTATTGATGGAGGAAGTTGTACTAATGTTGCTAGTACTTTGATGGTAGAGAAGCTTAGATTGGCAACAACAAAGCATCCTCATCCTTACAAGCTACAATGGCTCAATGATGGGGGAGAACTCAAAGTCACCAAGCAAGTACTTGTGCCATTTTCCATTGGAAAATACAAAGACGAGGTGTTGTGTGATGTTGTACCAATGCACGCTAGCCATATCTTGTTGGGGAGACCGTGGCAATTTGACAAAAGGGCTATACATGATGGTTATACCAACCGTTACACTTTCACCCATCAAACCAAAAAGATCACTTTAGCCCCTCTTTCACCAAAACAAGTCCATAAAGACCAAATCCACTTGAGAGAGAGTTTCAAAACAGCCAAAGAGAAAGAAAAAGAGTTTAAATCCAAAGAGAGTGACAAAAATGAGGGAAAACAATCCATTCTTTTTGCAAGAGAGAAAGAGATAAAAAAGTGTTTGCTTTCAGAGAAATGGGCACTTGTACTCATGTACAAGGAAAATCTTTTGAACACTAATGATCTTGATACTGGTTTGCCATCTTTTATTATCTCTTTATTGCAGGAATTTGAAGATTTGTTTCCGGAGGAGATTCCGAATGGGCTTCCACCTATTCGAGGAATAGAGCATCAAATTGATTTCATTCCCGGAGCCATCATTCCAAATAGACCAGCATATAGAAGCAATCCGGAAGACACTAAGGAGTTGCAAAGACAAGTATCCGAGTTAATGGAAAAAGGCTATGTGAGAGAGAGCCTTAGTCCATGTGCCATGCAGGTTTTACTTGTACCTAAGAAGGATGGAACTTGGCGTTTGTGTGTGGACTGTCGAGCAGTGAACAAGATAACGGTAAAGTATCATCACCCTATTCCTAGATTAGATGATATGCTTGATGAATTAAGTGGTTCTAACATCTTTTCTAAGATTGATCTTAAGAGTGGGTACCACCAAATAAGAATGCGAGAAGGAGATGAGTGGAAGACAACATTCAAAACCAAGCAAGGTTTGTATGAGTGGTTGGTTATGCCATTTGGCTTAACTAATGCACCAAGTACATTCATGAGGTTAATGAATCATATACTTCGACCATTCTTGGGTAAGTTTTGTGTGGTGTATTTTGATGACATACATGCGTATAGCCAAACTTTGAATGATCATGCTCAACATTTAAGGTTAGTATTGGATGTTTTGCGAAAAGAAAATTTGTATGCTAACCTACAAAAATGTACATTTTGCACTAACAAAGTTGTGTTCTTAGGTTTTGTTGTTAGTTCAAAGGGTTTGGAGGTTGATCAAGAAAAGATTAAAGCAATTGAGGAATGGCCGATACCTACTAACATTAGTCAAGTGAGGAGTTTTCATGGACTTGCTAGTTTCTATCGCCGGTTTGTTCCCAATTTCAGCACCATAGCCGCACCTTTGACCGGAGTTATCAAAAAGAACTCTAGCTTCTTTTGGGGAGACGAACAAGAGAAGTCTTTTTGTTTGATTAAACAACTTTTAACCAATGCACCCTTATTATCTTTACCCGATTTTGATAAAGTTTTTGAAATTGAATGTGATGCATCAGGTTTAGGAGTTGGAGCTGTATTATCTCAAGAAGGACGTCCTATTGCATATTTCAGTTAGAAATTGAGTGGAGCAACTCTAAATTATTCAACTTATGACAAGGAGATGTATGCTCTCATAAGGGCATTAGAAACGTGGCAACACTATCTATGGCCTAAGGAGTTTATCATCCACACAGATCATGAGGCGCTGAAACACTTGAAGGGACAACACAAGCTTAATAAGAGACATGCCAAGTGGGTTGAATTCCTAGAAACATTCCCATATGTTATCAAATATAAGAAGGGTAAGGAAAATGTTGTTGCTGATGCCTTATCAAGAAGGTATACTCTTCTTAACCTTTTGGATTCTAGATTGGTAGGTTTTGCCTTAATTAAAGAGCTTTATGAATCTGATTATGATTTTGGTGAAATTTACAAAGCTTGTGAAAAAGGAACATATGAGAAGTTTTGTAGGGCTGATGGGTATCTTTTCAAGGAAGGAAAGCTTTGTATCCCTCAAGGATCTATTAGAGAATCACTTATCAAAGAGGCCCATTGTGGAGGACTAATGGGACACTTTGGAGTGGCCAAAACGCACTCTATATTGCAAGAACATTTGCATTGGCCAAAGATGAAACGAGACGTGGAGAAGTGGTGTGAGCATTGCATCACATGTAAGAAGGCAAAGTCCAAAGTCATGCCCCATGGACTTTACACACCATTACCAATTCCAAATGCACCATGGGAGGATATTTCCATGGATTTTGTGCTAGGACTTCCACGCACAAGGAATAACAACGATTCCATTTTTGTGGTAGTAGATAGATTCTCAAAAATGGCTCATTTCATTCCATGCAACAAGATTAATGATGCTTCCCATATTGCTAATCTGTTTTTTAGGGAAGTTGTGAGATTACATGGAGTTCCAAGAACTATTGTGTCTGATCGAGATGTGAAGTTCTTGAGTCACTTTTGGAGGACGCTATGGAGTAAGATTGGAACAAAGCTGTTTTTTTCTACAACTTGTCATCCACAAACGGATGGCCAAACTGAAGTTGTCAATCGTGTATTGTCCATGCTTCTTAGGACAATTATACGCAAGAATCTAAGGACTTGGGAAGAGGACTTGCCACATGTTGAGTTTGCATACAATCGCTCCATGCATTCCGCCACTAAATGTTCTCCATTTGAAGTGGTATATGGTTTCAATCCTTTGACCCCAATTGATTTGCTTCCTTTGCCTATTGATCAATTCAAAAATAAGGATGGGCAAAATAGAGCTGAATTTGTGAAGAAGCTTCACCAACAAGTGCGGGAGAACATTGAGAGGAGAACAAAGCAATATGAGCAGCAAGCTAACAAAGGGAGGAAACGAATAACTTTTGAACCCGAAGATTGGGTTTGGTTGCACTTGAGGAAATAGAGGTTTCCAGCCCAACGCAAATCAAAACTTATGCCTCGAGGAGATGGTCCTTTCCAATTGGTCAAGAGGATTAATGATAATGCTTATCAAATAGACCTTCCCCGTGAGTATAATGTGAGTGCTACTTTCAGTGTTGCTAATCTGTCTCCTTATGATGCAGGTGACGATTTGGGGGCAAATCGCTTTCAAGAGGGAGGGACTGATGTGACCACAACCAGCAAGAATTCCAATGAATTTCCTAGAGGTCCTATGACTCGTGCAAGAGCTAAAATGATTCAAGATGCCGTGGAAAGTTTGCTTTGCCAATGCTGGAAAATGAATGAAGAAATGACAGCAACAATTAGATCTTGCAATGTTTTGAGTTTGTTGGAAAGTTGAAATAAGTTGCATAAGAATTTGCATGAGTAGTTGCATAATAGTTCATTCATTCCATGAGAATAAATATGCTTGTTGTTGCATTTATGCAAGCACTTCATTTATGAAAATACTTCACTTATGTATGTGTTTCATTTAAGCATGTGGGTTCATTAATTAAACTAGTTCATTCATTGAACTTGTTCAATTAATTCTTTAAGTTTGCATAACATTTTCATCATATTTTGATTAATATTTTATGTGTTTTTAGTGTCATTATACATTGGGATTAAGATGGAAACAATTGAAGACTTTTCATCTTCTTTAAGGAGACATGCCATCTTTATCACCATTTAAAGAGAGAGTCTTTTTGAATTCCATAGAGGATGAAGCATTTAGAAGACTTTATTATGCTTTTATTCAGCCAATAAAGTTGAGAAATAAAGAAAGGAAGTGGACGAGACACATACACTTAGATGCAAACATGGGAAGATTCATTCCAAGTCATCTATAAGCACTTTTAAGAGCCAAGCAAGGGGAATATCAAAGGATCCATCACTTGGACGTGTATAAGTCTTCATTCAAGACTTATTATGTCCAAAATCATTATAAATTACACAAATGGCCAGCCACACTTGATAGGATTGAAGACAAACCATTGAATGTTATAAATTGGAGCCTTAATGCATTGTTTTGTCCATTCAAATTCTAGGCTGCCATGTACTATAAATAGGATGCCCATTTGCCTTTGTAAGGGACCTTTTTTTGATGAAAATATATGAGAGTGTTCTCTTCATTGTTCTTTAAGAACTTTATCGGCTTTCAAGCTAGTCTTGTGGCAAATTTTCCCATTTTCATTCCACTCTATTTATAGCGTTGGTTCCTAGCTTTCTAGCTAGCGGGTCACGTTCCACCATTCCACCATCACTTCCATTTGATTATATTGTTGGTTCTTAGCTCAATTATAGCTAAAGGGTCACAATCCAACCTTCTTCCATCATTTCACAAAGGGTAAGAACATGTAAGGTTTGGGTCAACATTCACTATCTTGTTGGTTCTTCCTTGTTCCACACCGATTCTATTCCATATATCCATATCAACTTCTATCCATTTTTCCCTTACATTTATCTTTCAAACCATAATCAGCAACCATTCCAGCACCTATTAAAACAACAACCTTCACCATCTTCATTCCATATACATCACTTCCACACTCAAGTTTCAAGTTTGCAACTTCATACTAGAATCACGACCGGGCAACATCACATACGAATTCGGTCATCACACAACCGAATACATATCAGTAAAGATATTCGCTAATTGGTTCAAGGTGTCTATATATTCTAGAAAAACATTATTTTTCAAAACATGATCTCTAAAGAAATGATGTCTAATTTCTATGTGTTTGGTTCTAGAATGTGGATGAGATTCTTAGTGAGACAAATTGTACTAGTGTTGTCACACCTAAGAGGTATGGTACCTACATCAGTTTCATAATCTAAAAGTTGTTGCTTCATCCAAAGGACTTGAGCACAACAACTTCCGGCCGATATGTATTTTGCTTCGGTGGTAGATAAAGCTACACTATTTTGTTTCTTAGAGAACCAAGATATGGGCATACTACTTAGGAATTGACAAGTACCAGAGGTACTTTTTTCTATCTATCTTACAATCTCCATAATCCGCATACGAGAAAGCATATAAATCAAAGGAGGAATCTCTAGGATACCAAAGGCCTAAACAAGGTGTGTCCCTAAGGTATCTAAAGATTCTTTTAACGGCTATAAGGTGCGATTCTCTAAGACTAGCTTGAAATCTAGCACATAAGCAAACACTAAACATAATGTCGGGTCTACTTGCGATATGATAAAGCAAAGATCCAATCATAGAATGATAAAGCTTTAAATCAACACACTTACCTCCATCTTTGTCAAGCTTTGTAGAAGAGCTCATTGGTGTGGCTTGAGGCTTCACATTTTCCAAGCCAAACTTCTTGAGCATGTTCTTGATGTACTTATCTTGATAGATGGAGATGCCATCCTTTCTTTGCTTAATTTGGAGCCCCAAAAAGAATGAAAGCCCCCCATCATGCTCATTTCAAATTCACCTTGCATCAACTTAGCAAAATCTTGACAAAACATTTCATTAGTAGAACCGAAAATTATATCATCAACATAGATTTGGACTACTAATATGTCTTTGTCATTTCTTTTAAGAGAGAGTATAGTATCCACCTTTCCTTTATCAAAACCTTTTTTCAATTAGAAAACTAGACAACCTTTTATACCAAGCTCTAGGAGCTTGTTTCAAACCATATAAAGCCTTTGAAAGTTTGAAAATATGGTTTGGGTATTTTGGATCCTCAAAACTGGGTGGTTCTTCTACATACACTTCTTCATTAATAAAACCATTTAAAAATGAAGTTTTAACATCCATTTGAAAAATGCTTGAATTTATGATAACATGCAAATGCAAGAAGCATCCTAATGACTTCCATCCTAGCTACGGGTGCATAAATTTCATCAAAATCGATTCCCTCTTCTTGAGTATAACCTTGAGAAACAAGTCTAGCCCTGTTCCTCACTATGTTACCACTCTCATCTAGTTTATTTCTAAAAACCCATTTAGTTCCTATAGTAGATTTATTACTAGGCCTATCAACTAATGTCCAAACTTGACTTCTCTCAAATTGTTTTAATTCCTCTTGCACGGCCAATATCCAATAATCATCTTTTAATGCTTCTTTAATATTTTTAGGCTAATGCATGAAATAAATGCAACATTGCTAGCAAGTCTAAGAGAAGATCTAGTGTTTTCCCTTTTGGATAGATCACCAAAAATCTCACCACCTTTGACATAGTCGAACCCCCTTGGGTAGGCGACCTTCTTTTCCTCTAGAGCCATGTTCTTCAAAGCTTCTAGAGATTGATCTTGTAATTCTTCTTCTTTTTTGGAACCTCATCCACCTTTGATGATTGTCCATCATCATTGGCTTCAAAAATCCCTACATCGTCATCATCACAAGAATCCTTCCTCAGAAGGAGGTTATCATCGAAAACCACATGTATAGACTCTTCAACAACTAAAGTTCTTTTATTAAATACTCGATAGGCTTTATAATTTAAAGAATACTCTAAGAAAACAGCTTCATCACTTTTAGCATCAAATTCACCTAAATTTTCTTTTCCATTATTCAAAACAAAACACTCACATAAAAAAGGATGAAAATATCTAGTAGCAAGTCGTATTTGTGACTTCCGCTAAAAAATACTTAGGTAAATTTTTTTCACAAAGCATGGTTCTAGACATTTCTTCTAAAGTTCGATTTTTCCTCTCAACTGCCCCATTTTGTTAAGGAGTGTGAGGAGCGGAAAAATTATGGCTTATCCCATTTGAATTACAAAAATCCTCAAAACCTAAATTTTGAAATTTGGTACCATGATCACTTCTAATATGACAAATAGTTTGACCAACATCATTTTGAGAAATTTTTAAAAATGTGATGAACTTTTCTAAAGCATCATCCTTGGTACTTAAAAATAGAACCCAAGTGTATCTAGAGTAATCATCAACTAAATCAAATCCATATGATTTTCCACCCAAGCTCATTGTCCTAACATGGCCAAAAAGATCCATGTGAATCAATTATAAAACTCTACTAATTGAAACATCATTAATATGCTTAAAAAGTTCTTTTATGTTAAGATCAACATCATTCAACGATGTAAGCATCACATTGAAGTGGGTTTAACTTTGGATTTCTTCCTTCAAGTTGTTTTCGGGTTTTGGGTTTTCATCTTTCTAGTTTTTTCTTTTCTACTCTTTAGTTATTTAAGTTCGGTTGTTTTTCTTTTCTTTCTTCTCTTACGCCTTTAACACCTTCTCTTTTCTGGTGTGAGTAGGATTAAAGAAGTTGCATTGTAACCCTTCCTTCTTGAGACTAAATTTCAATTGGTGTCTAGCCTTTCATTAGACTCCTACTACAAATAGGAGTCATTTTTAGGATTAAACTCCGATTATAACTTGTTGACTTGTGGCAGGAAGGTTTTTAAAGAGTACAAGATAGGCTTACTTGCCTCGCTAAGTATTTCTTTCTTGGAGTGTTTAGTGAGATTCCTAGTTTTCTTTCTTTTTTCCACCTTTGAAAATTTGAGTGTTCCAGGATGTTTCACAGAGACAAGCCTCGTGCAAAACAACATGATACTTTGGGTTCTACTTATCGAGGAAAACCGTCCTTGACCAAACCAAGGCATTCGTTTAATTTTTGTGAAGTAAGGCAAACTGAACCAAGGCGAACCACACACACTTTGGCCATCCCAAAATTCTGAATACCTTTTTTTTCAAGGAAGGTATGATCTTGATGGTTATTGTGATTAGGAAAATAGGGTTGATTTCATGTTTGATTGTTACGGATATCCCGAGGAAGATCAAGCTCTATTAGTGGCCCTAAAGTTTGAGGAATATGTGGGACTATGGTGGCGTTTATTATAACGAGATAAGCGTCTCAATGGTGAAGACAAAATAAGAACATGGGATGAACTTAAAAAGGTCATGAGAGAGCGATTCGTTCCCAAAGATTACCAATGACAAGAATCCAAGACTTGTCAGAAGAAATACTCCTCTTTTGATAAAGGTACATCTCAACCTTCATCTTTTCATAGTTCTACTAATGCACTATTCGACTTTAGTAGTATGGCGCCGAAGGAAGAAGAATCATCGCTAGTCCAACATGATAATGAACAACCATCGGTGCGTCATGTCGAGGAAGACCAAGGAAAATACAATGACGAAGAAATTTGTTATCCTCGAGAACATGGAGAAGATGTCACTACTGAGAGTTTAACCTTACCCAATAATGAGCAAATACTTTCAGAAGATGACGTTTCGGAAGAAGAAACACTTGAACCCATAAATCAAGACAAGTGTGATTCTAACCTTTTATTTGATTCTCGTCCTATCGTTCTGTTAGAAACACTTAATCCTCTACAGAAATTGTATTTTGATGATATTTTTTGTAAGAGTTATTGGGTATGTGAATTATCGTATTTGAAAAAGACCGAGAGTCAAGAGGTCGAGAGCAATAAAAGTCAAATTAATGCCCCTATTTTGGTGAGTGAAAAGAAACATGAGGTAAAAGTCGAACAATGTCCAAATTAAAAAGGCGAGAAAAATATAAAGAGTGGTTTTTTTCGACCTAACCGTAACATCATTGTTTCGAGTGGCTTTGAGTTCTTTTTTCAGAATTTTGTTGAACCATTGAGAGGAGCTCAATTGGATCACTCCACCTATGACAAAGATTCCTTTTCGATTGCCATTGTTAAACGTCCTTCTTTTACTGTTTTTGATTCGAGGACGAATTCTTTTGAGGAGAGGGGGAATGATACATGCATGGGAGGGCTAAAGAAAAGCATATTGGATAAGAAGATGAATCTGTTTGTGAAGTCTGGAAAGTCAGCCAACTTGAGATGACATTTCAGATGGGATCCGAGCATTTTTGGGCAGAGTTGTCTTCTAACAAATTGACCGTTATTCACTTACCTTTCTAAAGCATCTTGAAACACATCAATCGGACATCGAGAACTCAAGATACACCCATTTTATTGAAGACTATAAATGTAGAAACTAGATACATGATTATTACGACATTTTGTAAAATTCAGCCCAAAAGCTATTATATAAAGCTTTTGGACGAATTAGACTTAGTGTAACACCCTAAAAATTACGTCCAAATTGTAAACCCTAGATTCAAAAAATCCCTAATTTAGAAACCTAATTTTAAAATCCCTAATTGAAAACCCTAACAATTGGGAATTTTTAATTCAAAACCCTAATTTTCTATGATGAACTAAATAAGAATTTTTATCAAACTTGGAAGTCAATATGAAATTTCTTGAAAGTTTAATGATTGGATCCATAAATAACCATTTTATCAAATTGAATTTCAATTCCTCAAAAGCTCATTGTCTTTTTTTTATTTTGTTTAATTTATTTTTTAATCTTTTTAATTCAAATTGAATTCTAATTCTTTTTTTCACTCGTCTTCTTTTAATTATTTTATTTACTTTTATTCTTTTCTATCCTATATCACTTTCTTTATTTTACTTAAATTAGGTTTACTCTCTCTATATATATACACACACATAGTTCAAATAAGATCACCCCAAGAACCCTACTTTTTTATATAGTTTCATGCCACCGAAATCACTTATTGATTTGTTAAATTCCTATGTAATAATCTCCACCGCTCTATACCCCTTCTTGTTCGTTAATCCATTCAACACCAAATTTAGTCCGGTACCGATACAGTTGGATCAAATACTTCTTATCATGGAAAATCACATCATTCTATAGGTTGAGTATAGCTTGTCTAAGGTGTGTTTTCTTCCAGGGCTATAATTAAATTATATACTATTTTCCTATGTGTTAGTGTTTTACTTCATGTGTGATTATTTATATGTATTGTGGCTTTTATGCTTGACATCATATGCATACGATTTCAGAATTTGTTTTGGTTATGTATTGCGAACATTTGATTTATGGAACATCTGATTTTTGGACTATGATTTATGAATTGTGTTTATGGAATATCGAATTTACGAAATTGATTTTTATGAAACTTGAATTTTAAACATCATATGTGTAAGAGCATGGGTTGGGATTTGTAAGGAGGAAGTTCAGTGGTTTCACCCTTTCGGCTGAATTCCACTTCGAATTGGCGGACGTAGGGAGGAGGTTATGAGAACCTTCCTTATTTATGGCGGACGTAGTCGGGTGCATTGCATTGCGCTTGTGATTTATGTGTTGTGCTTTAAAGAATTTTAAGAAAATATTACTATGTTTCGACGACTATGATTTCTTGCACTTTAGACACACACTAAGCTCTTTATCTTACTCCCCCATAGTTTTCCTTTTACAGATATCTTGGACTCTAGGCAACTTGGCACTTGGAGGATCTCAATTTTATCCGGCTAATTTATAATTCAGTACGAAACTAGTTTTAGTTATTCATATTAATAATTATTATTTTGGGGATATTGATGTAATTTCAGATTTGGGGCTTATTATTTTTAGCATGAATTTTCATACTTTAAATTTGAAGTTTTATTTAAATTATAAGATTATTAATTTTAACGTTTGAATTTTATAAATATCGAGACACTTTATATTATTATCAGAAATAATTTATTTTACGCTATTCTAATACATTATAATTTGAATTAGTTTTTTGAGGGTAAAGTTTTCAAAAGTGACTTCCTAAATTCGGTCTGTTCTTCTATGCCGAGTTTAGGGGGTGACATTTAGCCCAACTAAATTATTAATATTTAAATTATGTTTTTAGGGTTTTATATACTTTAGGAATCAGTCACCCTTCTCCCAAGCAGCTCTTATCGGCTTATCACTTGCAGCCCAAGCACAAGGAGTTTAAAGGCTATTTTTATTTTTTTATTAAATTAGGGGTTCCTAGTTTTAGTAGAAGTTAAATTACTTTGGCTATCCTTCACCTATAAAAGGATGAAGATTCCATCATTATAAGGTAGATTATTCGGATATTCTTTGATTAATGAAATATTTAGCGATTTCATTTTTGCAAGTTCTGATTACTTGTGCCCTAGAAGTCTTCTTAAACATAAGTTCGACGAGTTCTTGTGAGGGAGATCATCTTAACACTCTTGCTTGCCTAGGTAATTGCGTCTATGAGGGTGGGTTAGATCCACTCGAGGTTGCTTGCTTAGATAATTGCATCTAAGAGGGTGCCGAGGTGTAACCCCCTTAGCCCGGTCTAGCCACCAGAACAAACCAAACGGGTTACACGGGGAAAACTGAAGAAAACCCCGCTAAGGTTTCACTCCGACTAGCAACCCTAGTTTTTTTTAAAAAATCGTTATCTTCTCTAGATACACATTTAAACCCTATGTGAAAGGGCTCACATCGGAAAGAAAATATTAACCAAGCGGTCGAACAACGAAGGACCAAAATGTAGATTTAGCATACCACTAGGGCCTAACATGAAATTAAGGTTATCATTCTTAAATTAGTTAGGTTTCATGCTTGCATGACTAAATGCAGCTTAAAAATACCATCCGAACTCATTCCAACAATCGCATAACAAACAAGACTAAAACGTAAGTAAGCAAAACTTTAAAGATTCCAATAACTAACAAAACTTCCGGTTGTATCGATACAGGTTGCCCTGTACCGATACGAGCGTATCGAAACATGTTCGAAGGGCTCAGAACACTAGCCCGTATCGAAACACCCTCAGGGGAGTTTCAGAACCGAGGTTTCCAGTAGCAAAATGTACCAGAACGGACCATAACGTATCAATACACTTAGGTCATTTCAAGTACCTCGTATCGATACAGGCACGCCCGTATCGGTACGCCCGACCTACAATGACCCATTTTGCTGGTTTATTGCAATCTTAACCCACAGAGGACCCTCTAACAAGACACAAACATGCATACAACTCATACATACTACAAAACCTCAACAAGCATGGCAACAACATCTACATAGCAAGAATAAACATATCAAGATTCTAGATGGAAGTAACTTAAGCATAAACAATTCACAAAACGATCAAAATTCAAATTAAACCACACTTCAACATACAAAGGTACTTCACAAGATCAAAAAGGTATCATAAACATGTCTCAACATAGGGAGTCTCAAAACAAAACCTCCCAAGCATAAAGGTCCTATCCCATTGCTAACATACTATTATTGGATGTCAAAACCATACTTGAGCAAAAAAGTAAACTCTTGGACACCTCCTTGCTTCCTTGCTGCCGCGAATGGTCTACTGATATGCACTGGTTTAAAAGAGAACGTAAGAAAGAATGCTTAGTTAGTGGTGCTCAAAACCATAACAACAACAATGCAGTTTTAGAAACATTTAATACATATGAAAACCAAAACCATTCTTCAAATCATTTCATAAGAAAGCTTTCCAATGACATTCCCATATGCATTGCATTCTTGCACTACAATTCAAGACATAACATCATAAATTCTCAACATGAAACATAACAAGCTCAAAACTTCACAACATCATTCATGCAAACATAGCATAAAGATCAACTTTAACACACATGAGTATATTGACATCTTTAACAATTTTACTCGGATATGTGGATAGCTTCTGGAGGAATCTCATATCACCATACTTATAACAACATCAAGGCTACTAGTAGAATCTCACATCACTGTACTCAAGACAACAACAAGGCTTCCGGTGGAATCTCACATCACTGTACTCCTCCTTAGTGGAATCTGACCTCACTAAGGCCACGCGCGAATTTTACCATTATAGTGCACTCTCATCCTATTGGTCGACCAATTATATCCGGTAAATAAGATCTCATCGAATGTCAATATACCCATCAAGGCCAACACTTACCCATTGTTTCTCATGACCACACATTATTTCACATTCCATTTCATATCACTTTTCCATGCATAACATGTACTCAAACACATATATCTCATGAACAACTATCATTTAACAAGTGGGATCATATATACGGCAAGTACATATCTCAAAACGTATGAAAACAGTGTTATACAAGATAAGCACATAACATAAACATGCTTTCCAAAAAAGGTAAAATAAGCCGAAACCAAAGGCGAAAACAACCAAACTTACTCTTGAGTTTAGATTGGCCTTTGAAGCTCAATTTAAACCCCCAAAAACTTGCCCTTAACCACGTCAAGGATTTTAAAAATAGTTCCACTCACCAGCACTATAGAAATGCTAGCCGAACACCCAAATTAAGCTTCTGGATTGCCCGATATCGCATCCAAAGTTTCCAAACTCAAATCCCCTAATTCTAAACAATTCAAAACATAGCATTAGAGCTTAATTCAACCCACAAACCTACAACAACTCAGAAATCCAACATCTAACAACATTTTCCCATCAATTCATAGCCAAAATCAATTAAAAATATCAAATATCTAACTCCCAACATACTCAAACTAAAATCCAGTAAGATTATCATCAAAATCACATCTATTAACAACTAAAAACATCAACCCAAAGACAAGAAATCATCAGCCACTGATTCTCCACAAAACCAAGCCAAAAACTCAAGAACTTCAACCTTAAACTGTAACTGTAACACCCCAATTTTGGGCTTAGAAGTTTAGGGTCTGAACCGGACCGGTCTGATAAACGGTTCGAATATAAAAGGAGGTTTTAGGGAAAGCCTAGTTCGGGATGCTTTAAAAATATAGAAAAATATCTTAAAAATCCTCTTTTAATATATATAAGAGAGTGGTGAAATCAATTTTACAAAATAAGGTTTGGAAATACTACATTCCGGTGTAGTGACCAAAATGCGATTTTTGAAAAGTTTAGTAGCGACTGTTTTGTAAAGGATTGAAACTTTGAATCTTTAAGGAGCTAATTACTCAAAATGTTTTTCTCCAGATTTTTCCTTAATTTGGATGATTTAATTAATGTTTTAATTAAATAAAATAAAGATGGAAACTACTTTTAGATTCTCATAACTACCTTTTCCTAATTTTCTCTCATTCATTTTTCTCTCAAAATCTCATCATCCAAACACTTTTTCTCCAGCAACTTTTACATAGATTTTCACTTCAATTGATGAGATTTCTATCATCTATTGGTTCCTAATCAATCTTGCATCAAATCCTTTTGATTTCAACATTGAATTTTCAAGGAATTTGGCCCAAATCAATCCTTAATTTAAGTTTTATAAATGGTTTTAATGTTAGAAACATGATTTTGGCTTAAAACTCAAGATTTTGGAAGAGATCTTGAATAATTTCGTTGTGATTGTTTTGGCTTTGTTTTGAGGTGGTTCTTTAATGTATTTTGGATATTAAATGATGTTAGAAATGAGGTTTTATCAATCCAATCCCGAATAGGTTGTGTTTCCTAAGTTGTTGCTTGTGAAAATGGTGGTTTTGGAGGTGTTCTTGGTGTTCTGTTATAGCAGGAGGTATAAGGTCGAGTTTAGGTTTGTTTTTTATGGTGATTGATGCTTAGAAATGTTTAGAAGTGATGGATCTTGGCTGGATAAAGTTTTGGAAGAGTTTGGAGGTGATTTCGCTTGTGTTTGGTAGCCGAAATGTTGGTTTTAGGTAGATCAACGAGTTTAGGTGTGTTGGCTGGAGATTTCAATGCATGATGATGCATTAATCCTCTGCTTTGATGTGTCTTAAACAGGGGAGACATCTTCAGACACCTTTGAAGTTGATTTGGAAGCTTAATTGACATTTTGGCAAGCAAGCGAAACATAATTGGTGAGTGGAGATGGTTTTTGTAACGCCCCAATTTTGGGCTTAGAAGTTTTGGGTTTGGACCGGGCCGGTCGGGTTGCGGTTCGAATATAAAAGGGTGAAATTAGGAAAGCCTAGTTCGGGTTGCATTAAAAATATGGAAAAATGTCTTAAAATCCTCTTTTATTATATATAAGAGAAAGGTGAAATCAATTTTACAAAATGAGGTTTGGAAGTGTGACATTTTGGTTAGTGACCAAAATGTAATTTTTGAAAACTGTGTGACTGTTTTAAAAAGGATTGAAACTTTGAATCTTTAAGGAGCTATTTACCCAAAAGGAGTTTCTCCAGATTTTTCCTAAATAATAAGGATTTAATTAATGGTTTTTAAATAAAAGTAAAAGGAGGGAAGATATTTTGCCATTTTCCAACTAACTTTTCCACATTTTCCATTTTCATTTTCTCTCATCTTTTCTCTCAAACCAAACACATTCCTCCAGAGCTTTTTCCTCTGATTTTGTCATCTAAATAACACATTTCAATCCTCTTTTGATCTCTAATCATCTCTTCAACAAAACCTTTGCATTTGCTAAGTGGATTTTCAAGAATCTTGGTTCCAAAAAGGGAGAAACTCAAGTTTAGAGGTATGAACGTCCTTCTCCTCTAAATTCTCAGTTCTTTACTGAAAATTCCCAAGTTCTCAATCCTTGATTTGTGTTTTATAAAAGGTTTTGTAGACGTGTTCTTGATCTTGGCCTTAAAATGCAAGATTTGGTTGATTTTTGATAAAATTCGTATGATCTGTTTGGGCAGTGTTTTGAGGTGTCTTTTTGATGTTAATTGAATGTATAATTGATGAGAAATTGAGGTTTAATCAATGCAATCCCGGATAGGTTAATTTTCCTAAGTTTTGCTTGAGTTTTTGATGGTTTTTGGAGTGATCTTGATGATCTGTTATAGCTGGAGGTATAAGGGCGTGGTTAGATCCTTTTTGGATGTTAATTGAGGTTTATGAATGATTAGATTTGATGGATCTTGGCTGGGTAGTGTTGTGGAGTTGTTTGGATGCATTTTCGGTTGTGTTTGGTAGCCGAAAATGGAGTGTGGATGAGAGCATCGAGTTTAGGTGCTTTCATTGAAGATATTAATGCATGATGATGCATTAATCCTCTGCTTTGATGTGTTTAAAACAGGGGAGTCATCTTTGGATCCTAGTGGTGGTGATCCGGAAGCTTGATTGGTGTTTCGGCAAGTGGCGAAACGGAATCGGTGAGTGGATTTTGGTTTTCAGCTTTGAAACCAATGTTTTGAAGGTTTGGGAGCTTAGTTTAAGTCTAAGCAACTTAGCTAAGCTCAAGAGTAAGTTTTCGAAAAAACTCTCTTGATGATGAACCATGGATTGGTTGTATGCAATGTGGTTTGTTTGCATGTTTTAAATCCTGTTTTGAAAGCATATTTAGCATGTTTACTTGCTGAGATTATAAGCCATGTGTTGAAGGATGATCAAGGTAAGAGATCCTTGTTTTTGTACATCGTTTTAATATGGTTTGATGCTTAAGGATGCATGATGTTTATGGCTTTGTTAAATGCTTTAAAACAGTGGAATAATGTTGTTAATGATGCATATTGGCAAGTGATGGTTAAGGTCACAAAGGTGTTTAAAAGTCCTTGTGTGAGCCTTGTTTATTTAAGAACAACATGGTGGTTAAAAGTCCATGGTTGGTTCTTGGTTAAGATCACCAAGGTGGTTAAAATTCCTTGTGTGAGGCTTGTGTATTTTAAGAACAACATAGTGGTTAAAAGTCCATGGTTGGTTCTTGGTTAAGGTTACAAAGGTGGTTAAAATTCCTTGTGTAAGCCTTGTTTATTTAAGAACACCAAGGTTTTTAAAAGTCCTTGGGTGATTCTTGTTAAGGACACAAAGGTGTTTAAAAGTCCTTGTGTGGTCCTTGTCATGGTGTTTAAAAGTCCATGGATGATTCTTGTTAAGGACACAATGGTGTTTAAAAGTCCATGTGTGGTCCTTGGAAATTGTAAGATCACAATGGTGTTTAAAAGTCCATGTGTGGATCTTATGTTGATTGTATCACTTGTGGCCAATATGACATGTTATGAACTTGAAGCGTGATATGCTTGTTTTAAATGCTTATGTGCATGAGTAAATGTTGCCTTGAGTTAAGGTTTTTAAATGTGTTTTATGAATGCATTATTGAGTGGTTTTACTTGAGCATTCCTCACTAAGCTTTTGCTTACGCTCTCTCTCTTTCCTTAAACCAATAATGCAGAGCATTGAAGTGCATTTGGGGCAGCAAGGAAGCCAAGAATCCAAGTGAAGGTTCTAAGCTCATGTATGGTGAACATTTTCCTAAAACTATTAGCTTTTGGGCATTTGGCAATGAGGGACCTATGTTGTTGTTTTGGGAGATGTTTTGGACTCCCTAAGTTGGTTTTATGATGTTATTAATGTTGGAACTTGTAATTGGCCTTTGTGAAATGGTTTTGGTAAATTGATGCTTGAATGGTTTTCTAAGTAGGATGCATGCCTATAGAATTGGGGATTTTCATAATTGATGCCATGTTGATGATTGGTTGATGCATTTATGTTCCTTGAATGTTGAATGACTTGCTGGTATAATTTGGTGGTATTTGGAGCATGTTTGATGGGTCAATTGCGTGTTTATTCAGCTAATTTTCTGCAATCTGGGCAGGCCGTATCGGAACGGGTGCTACCGTTTCGGAACAGGGGCCTGAAATGGCCTAGGCGTTCCGAAACGGGAGGAACCGTTCCAGAACGGAAATGCCACTGCCAAGCCATGTTTCGGAACCCGTTTTGGAACGGTCCCGCGTTTCGGAACAGGTCCTCCCTGTTTCGGAACACTCGACCGTTGGGCTCTGAATTTGATGGCTATATGTTCTGAAATGTTTGCGTTTTGGTCCTGAAACTTGTTTATGCAATTGTATGAGTTTGAGATGTCCATTTGAGCTGAATTTTGGCAGAGAAGCATGAAAGATGATTAATTTCAAGTTGGTAACTTTAAATTGGGTTAAGTCCCTATAATTTTCAGAATTTGCAATTTGGTCCCTAAAGTTGTAATTTGTGCAATTGAATCCCTGAATGTTCTCTGATTGTTATGATCTTTGAGTATGATGATCTTGTGAACATATCTAGGGTTAATGTGCATTTAGACAAGATTAAAAAGGAAAAAAAGGGTCGTTAATCAAGGTTGACTTTCGGGTTGACTTTTGTTTTCCTCTTGTAAACTTCTTAATTCGGGTCAACCGTCTAGGCCGGGTTAAGGGGGTTACATTTGGTGGTATCAGAGCTGAGTTCTCGAGCAATTGGGAATGATTATGTGGATGATTTAAGTATGTATGCTTTGTATGTTTGTTGAATGAAAGCATGTTGAGTGAATTGTAAATGTGATGCAATTGTGGTGTATGCTGGGGTGAAGCATGTTGTGGGTACCCATTGCCAAATCGAAGCTAATGTAATGATGTTGTTTTTAAGTGAAAATGAGCTTGAGTACTTAGATTGCTTACCTTGCTGAGCCTGACTTTGTTTTATTGCATTGTGATTGTATTGTTAGAGTATGGCACCTCGTAGAGAAGTAAGGGTTAATACGCGAGCTATGGCTCAAAGTGAAAATGAAGAGAACGTTGAGAATGCTATGGATTTACCTCCTCCGCCTGGTGGTGGTGGGGCTGAGGGTGAAGGAGCTGGAGTTGCAGCTGGTGCTGGGGTCGCTGGACCTGAAGCTGGTCAGGGACAAGCTGTTCCTAACATGAAAATGTTAGTGCAAGCTATTGCTGGTGCTTTTCGAGCAGCGGTAGCTGGAGCTCAAGGAGCTGGGCATCAGGGAGATGCTGGAGTTAGACTACCCTTGGAACGCTTACGCAGTCTGGGAGGGACTGAGTTCAGGGGTTTGTCAGCTGAAGGTTCTGAGTCTTGGCTAGAGAGTACCAAGAGAATCTTGGGTCAGATGAGTTGCACTGATGTGCAGAAGCTGGGGTGTGTGGTATCATTGCTGCAAGATGATGCATACACGTGGTGGACAACCACTATCGCTGGGATGGCGGAAGCTGATGTAACTTGGACGTTCTTCCAGAACGCGTTCAAGAGAAGGTATCTGGGTGTGAGGTACCTAGATGAAAAGAAGAGGGAATTCATGTCTCTTACCCAGGGGAGCATGTCTGTGGCTGAGTATGAGGTTCAGTTTGTCCGACTTAGTCAATACGCACCTGAGCTTGTTCCGGATGAGCGGGAAAGGTGTTAAAGATTCCGTTATGGTTTAGTGACGGATGTGAAGATGTATGTGCTGGCTACCGAGTATAATGATTTTGATGTGCTGGTGGGCTGAGCAAAGGATATTGAGATGAACTTGGGTTTATATGCTAGAAGTGTTGGGTCAAGTGCTGGTAAGCGAGCTGCTGAATATAGTTCCGGTGGTGGACGGAATAAGAGGGGACGTGATCAGAAGTATCAGTCCTCAGCTAAGCGAGGTGGTGGTGCGCCTGCTCGGGGAGGCAACGCTAGAGTTGATCCGAGTGCATGTTGGACATGTGGTTCGCGTGGCCACATGAAACGTGATTGTCCTCGAGCTGTGAGGGAGGTGCAAGCTCCTGTTGTGGCGGCTGGTAATGCATGCTGGAACTGTGGATCTGCAGATCATTTGAGGAGAGAGTGTCCTATGTTGGCTGGTGGCCAAGTGCGTGCTCCTGTTGCTGTTGCACCACAGAGAGGTCGTGGGCGCGGCCGTGGTAACTTTCAGCGGAGAGAGGAAGGTGGTCGGGGTGTGGCCCATGTTGTGGCTATTCAGCCTGAGGGTGGCGGCCAAGCCAGGGTGTATGCTCAGCGGGAAGGGAGGAATGACGCGGATGTGATCGCAGGTACTTTTACTTTGCAATCCTTGTCATTACTTTCCTTGATTGATTCTGGATCTACGCACTCATACATATTGCGTGAGCATGCTGAATTGCTTGGTTTGCCTGTTGAGTATTTGGATGTTGGTGTGCGTGTCACTAGTTCTTTTGGTGAGACTGTCGTGACTCGAAAGCTATATAGAAGATGTCTCTTGGTTGTGCAAGGTCATGTTTTTCCTGTTGATCTTATGGAGTTGCCTTTCTATGGTTTTGATGTAATCCTTGGTATGGATTGGCTTGCTGAGCATCGTGCTGTAGTGGATTGTGAGAATAAGCGAGTTTCGTTGAAGCTTGCAGATGATTATGAGGTAGTTGTGGTTGGTGAGAATGTGAAGTTTCTTGCCAATGTGGTGTTTACATTGGAGGCGAGCCGGATGCTGAGGCAAGGTTGTGAAGCTTACCTAGCTTTTGTGATGAATCCTAGTTCTAAGGAGTTGCGTGTGCAAGATATCAGGATTGTGCGAGAATTTCCTGGTGTGTTTCCTGAGGAGTTGCCTGGATTGCCTCCTAATCGCGAGGTGGAGTTTGGGATTGAGGTGTATGAGAATACAACTCCTGTGTCCATTACCCCTTATAGAATGGCACCTAAAGAGTTGAAGGAGCTGAAGACGCAGTTGCAAGAGTTGCTCGATCGTGGGTTCATTCGGCCGAGTGTATCACCTTGGGGTGCACCGATCTTGTTTGTGAAGAAGAAGGATGGCACTATGAGAATGTGCATTGATTACCGTCAGCTGAACAAGTTGACTATCAAGAATCGGTATCCTTTGCCGAGAATTGATGATCTCTTTGATCAATTTCGGGGAGCAGCTGTGTTCTCTAAGATTGACTTGAGGTCAGGGTATTACCAGTTGAAGGTGAAGGATGTGGATGTGCCTAAGACAGCTTTCAGGACAAGGTATAGGCATTATGAGTTCCTTGTGATGCCGTTTGGTTTGACAAATGCTCCTGCAGCTTTCATGGACATGATGAATCGTGTGTTTCATGAATACCTGGACAAGTTTGTTGTGGTGTTCATTGATGATATCCTCGTGTACTCGCGTACTGAGGAGGAGCATGAAGAGCATTTGAGGATTGTGTTGCAAGCTTTGTTAGAGAATCAGCTTTATGCCAAGCTGAGCAAGTGTGAGTTCTGGTTAAGTGAAGTGGTATTTCTTGGGCATGTGGTTTCTGCTGAGGGGATTCGTGTTGATCCTCAGAAGATTGAGGCATTGATGAATTGGAAGGTCCCTATGTCTGTTCATGAGGTCCGTAGTTTCCTTGGTTTGGCGGGATACTACCGGAGGTTTGTGGATGGGTTTTCGAAGATTGCTGCACCTTTGACGAAGTTGTTGCAGAAGGATGTTAAGTATGAGTGGACAGAAGCGAGACAGCAGGCTTTTGAGAAGCTTAAGGCAGCTTTGACGCAAGCTCCGATCTTGGTTCAACCTGAATCAGGGAAAGAGTTTGTGGTCTATAGTGATGCGTCCTATGTTGGTTTGTGATGTGTGTTGATGCAAGAGGGTAAGGTGGTGGCTAATGCTTCACGGCAATTGAAGGTACATGAGCGCAATTATCCTACGCATGACATTGAGTTGGCTGTGGTGGTTTTTGCTTTAAAGATCTGGAGACATTATCTGTATGGGGAGAAGTGTACTGTGTACACGGATCACAAGAGTTTGAAGTATCTGATGTCTCAGAAGGAGTTGAATCTTAGGCAGCGACGTTGGGTGGAGTTGCTCAAGGATTATGATTTGACGATTGAGTATCACCCTGGGAAAGCTAATGCTGTAGCGGATGCCTTGAGTAGGAAGGTAGCTGTTGAGTTGAGGGCTATGTTTGCCAGTTTGAGTATTTCGCGCGATGGTGGTCTTGTGGCTGAGTTGCAAGTGAAACCATCCTTGGTTCAGTTGATCAAGGAAAAGCAGTTGCTGGATGATTCCTTGGTACTGTAACCCCCTTAACCCGGTCTAGACGGTTGACCCGAATTAAGAAAGTCACACGGGGAAAACCAAAGTCAACCCGAAAGTCAACCTTGATTAACGACCCTTTTTTTTCTTTTTAGTCTTGTCTAGATGCACATTAACCTTAATTGTGATCATACAAACAACATATTAAAAGATCACAAACATCAGAGATCAAACAGGGACCCAATTGAACAAACTACAACTTTAGGGACCAAATTGTAAATTCTGATAAATTAAGGGAATTAACCCAAATTAAAGTTACCATCTTGAAATTAGTCATGTTTCATGCTTCTCTGTGAAATCTCAACTCAAAAGGACATCCACAGCTCATACAATTGATCATACAAAATTCAGGACCAAAACGCAAACATTTTAAAACATATAACTACCATGTCAGCCCCCCTAACGGTCGACCGTTCCGAAACAGGCTAGCCCTGTTCCGAAACACGGGCCGTTCCGAAACGGGTTCCGGAACATGGCCTCGGCAGAGGCTAAACCGTTTCGAAACGGTGCATACCGTTTCGGACGCCTGGGTTCATGCAAGGCACCCGTTCCGAAACAGTACACCCCTGTTCCGAAACGCCTGCACAAAAACCAGCAAACAAGCATACTAGATCATGCAATTGGACACTCAAACATGCTCCAAACATCACCAAACTTTACCAGCATGCAATTAAACATATTTAAGACATAAGAGCATCACCAATTCAGCAAAATAACATCTCATGCAAAAAGCCCCAAATTTAAGGTCATGCTTCCAACACAAGCTATCTACTCAAGCATCAACTTGCAAAACAAGCATATAAGGTTCAATCCAAAAACCAGCAATATCAACCACATTCAACATACTTAGGGAGTCATAAACACCTCCCAAAACTAATACATTGGTCCCCCATTGCCAAAACATACAAAAGCTAAAACACTTATAAAACCTTCATACATTGAGCTTTACTTGTACTTGTTTGCTTGCCTCCTCTTGCTGCCCTCAATGCACTCTAATGCTCTGCATTATTGAATCAAGAAAACGAGAGAGCGTAAGCCAAAGCTTAGTGAGGAGTGCTCTTTAAAAACCATTCAATATTGCACTTAAAACCATTTGTAAATCATGCTTGTAAACAACCTTTACACATGCTCAAAGCATACTTTAAATCAAGCAATAACATGCTTCCACATTTCATTTAAACAAGCATCTCATGCTTCAACATAAACAATAAATCATGCATCTCATGCATCTCATGTACTATACATGTCATATTGGCTCAAGTGATACATTTCATTTATGAAATCAAGTTCAACAACTTTCCCCAAGGACTTTTAAACACCTTGGACCCCAAGGACTTTTAAACACCTTGGCCATGGACTTTTAAACACCATGAATGGACCACACAAGGACTTTTAACCACCTTTGTGTCCGTAGCTTGAATTACCCCAAGGACTTTTAAACACCTTGGCCCCAAGGACTTTTAAACACCTTGGCCCCATGGACTTTTAACCACCATGGAAAGGAGCACCTAAGGACTTTTAACCACCTTAGAGTCCGCAACAAGATTCATCCAAGGACTTTTAACCACCTTGATGATCTTAGATAACAAGGCTCACTCAAGGACTTTTAACCACCTTAGTGACCTTCACTTTTACAAACCATCACTTGCCAATACACACTTTATACAACATGTAATCCACTGTTTTAAAGCATTTAAACCAAGCCATTTCTTCATGCATTTCAAAGCATTAAATCATCATTTAACAATGCATAAAACAAGGTACTCTTACCTAGAGACACCTTCAACACATGGCTTAAAACATCAGCATAAATCATGCTAAAACATCAGCAATTAACATGCTCAAACATGCTTTCCAAAACAGTAGCAAATCATGCAAAATCATCATTTCACATTTCATCAAAACATGGCCACCACTTTAAGAGAGTAATCCGAAAACTTACACTTGAGCTTAGCAAAGTTGTTTAGACTTAAACTAAGCTCCCAAAACCTTCAACCTTTGGTTTAAAAGCTGAAAATCCATTTTCACTCACCGATTACCACTTCGCTTCAAGCCAAAGCACCAAAACAAGCCTCCGGATCAACAAATCTTGGATCCTAGGATGCCTCCCCTGTTTCAACACATTAAAGCAGAGGATTAATGCATCATCATGCATTAATTGCTTCAATGAAAGCATCTAAACTCGCTGCTCTCACTAAACCTCCATTTTCGGCCACCAAACACAACCGAAAATGCATCCGAAACACCTCTAGACAAAGCCCAGCCATAAACCAGCAAAACCTCACTTCCATCAACAACAAAACACACCTAAAAACAACCTATAAACATCCTTATACCTCCAGCAACAACAGATCACCAAGATCACCACAAAAGCTACCTTAAAACACAAGCTAAACTTAGGAAATCCAACCTATCCGAGATTGCATCAATCAAGATTCATTTCCACATCAATTTAATGATCATTTAACATCAAAAACACTTCTCAAAACACTGATTTAACAGATCAAACGAAAATCAAGTGAAATCATCAAAATCTTGCATCATTAGCCAAGATCCATAAATCAACCTTTAAACCTTTAATCAATCATCAAATTAGGATTGAAAACTTTAGGAATTTCATTAAAGAACTTGAAGTTCAGAGGAGAAGGACGTTCTTACCTCCAAACTTGAGTTTCTCCTCTTTTTGGAATAGAAAAGCTTGATGAAACTTGAAGCAATTGAAGAGGATTTGAAGACACAATGATTTGCAATCAATTGAGAGTTGAAAGAAGGTTTTTAGGTGAGAAAATCAGAACAAGATCTCTGGAAAATGAGTGTTTGGGTTGAGAGAAAAGATAGAGAGAAAATAGGTAGTTAAATGAGAAAATAGCTAAAATTGGATTTTCCCTCCTTTTGATTCTTTTAAAATCAGAATTATGGGCTAAAATATCTTAGAAAAATCTGGAGAAACTCCCTTTGGGTAAATAGCTCCTTAAAGATTCAAAGTTTCAACCCTTTATAAAATAGCCACTAAACTTTCAAAAATTACATTTTGGTCACTAGCCAAAATGTCACATTTCCGAAACTCATTTTCCAAAATTGATTTCACAGTTCACTTAATTATAATAAAAGATGATTTTAGAACATTTTTCCATAATTTTTATGCAACCCGAACTAGGCTTTCCTAATTTAACCTCTTACGATTCGAACAACACTTTGACCAACCGGTCAACGCCCAAGACTTCCAAGCCCAAAACCGGGGCGTTACAACTCTCCCCCCCTTAAGAAATTTCGTCCTCGAAATTTACCTGAAAGAAAGAGATAAGGAAACTGCTTCAGCATATCCTCCTTCCTCTCCCACGTGGCTTCCTCAACACCGCGATGCTTCCACAGCACCTTCACCGGTTCCTCATCATAGGTCAAATCCGGATTCAATTCCACTTCCTCCACAGGCAACACATGCGAAGGATCAGATCGATACCTCCGGAGCATAGAAACATGGAACACATCATTAATCTTCTCCAGCTCCTGAGGTAACCTCAACCGATACGCAACAGGACCAACACACTCAACAACCTCATACGGTCCAATGTATCTAGGGCTCAGCTTACCCTTCCGCCCAAACCTCATCACCTTCTTCCAAGGCGAAACCTTCAAAAACACGCGATCACCCACCGCAAACTCTATCTCCTTACGTTTCAAATCCGCGTAAGACTTCTGCCGATCAGAAGCAGCCTTCAACCGCTCACAAATGAGCTTCACTTTCTCGGTGGTACCTTTCAACAAAGCAGGCATCGAAACCAACTTTTGACCAGTTTCAGCCCAACACAGAGGAGTCCTACACTTCCTCCCATACAGAGCCTCATAAGGTGCCATCTGTATACTTGCCTGAAAACTGTTGTTGTAAGCGAACTCAACCAAAGGCAGATGCTTCTCCCAAGAACCTTGGAACTCTATCACGCAACATCTCAACATATCCTCCAAGATCTGAATAACTCGCTCAGACTGGCCATCCGACTGAGGATGATAGGATGTACTGAAATGCAACCTTGTACCCAAAGCTTGATGCAAACACTGCCAAAAACGCGATGTGAACCTCGGATCCCTATCCGACACGATCGACTTAGGCACACCATGCAACCTCACAACCTCAGCAATGTACAGCTCTGCCAGCTTATCCAAAGAGAACGTAGTATGCACAGGCAAGAAATGCGCACACTTCGTCAGGCGATCCACAATCACCCAAACAGAATTCTTCTTTGACGGAGACAAAGGCAAACCAGATACAAAATCCATGGTAACCCTCTCCCACTTCCATTCAGGGATTTTCAACAGTTGCAACAAACCAGAAGGAACCTGATGTTCAGCCTTAACTCGCTGACACACCAAACACTTGCTTACAAACTCTGCCACATCCTTCTTCAAACCTACCCAATAGTACTCATCACGAAGATCGCGATACATCTTTGTACTACCAGGATGCATAGCAAAAGGACTGCTATGACCTTCAGCCAGAATAGCACGCCTCAACTCAGCATCAGCAGGCACTACTATCCGACTACCAAAACACAACACTCCATCCTCATTAAAGCAGAAATCCGAAGGTCTACCCTCCGCGATATCCTGAACATGAGACACCAAGGAATCATCCAACAACTGCTTATCCTTGATCAACTGAACCAACGAAGGCTTCACCTGCAACTCAGCAACAAGACCACCATCCTGCGATATACTCAAGCTAGCAAACATAGCTCTCAGCTCAACAGCTACCTTTCTACTCAAGGCATCCGCAACAACATTGGCCTTTCCAGGATGATACTCAATCGTCAGATCATAATCCTTGAGCAACTCCAACCAACATCGCTGCCTGAGATTCAACTCCTTCTGAGACATCAGATACCTCAAACTCTTGTGATCCGTGTACACAGTACACTTCTCACCATACAGATAATGTCTCCAGATCTTCAGAGCAAAAACCACTGCAGCCAGCTCAATATCATGCGTAGGATAATTGCGCTCATGCACCTTCAACTGCCGCGACGCATAAGCCACAACCTTACCCTCTTGCATCAGCACACACCCCAAACCAACATAGGATGCATCACTGTAGACTACAAACTCTTTCCCTGATTCAGGCTGAATCAAGATAGGAGCTTGCGTCAAAGCCAACTTCAGCTTCTCAAAAGCTTGCTGTCTCGCTTCTGTCCACTCATACTTAACATCTTTCTGCAGCAACTTCGTCAAAGGAGCAGCAATCTTGGAAAAACCATCTACAAACCTTCGGTAGTATCCTGCCAAACCAAGGAAACTACGAACCTCCGGAACAGACTTAGGAACTTTCCAATTCATCACTGCTTCAATCTTCTGAGGATCAACACGAATCCCCTCGGCTGAGACCACATGACCAAGAAAAACCACCTCTCTAAGCCAGAACTCACACTTGCTCAACTTAGCATAAAGCTGATTCTCCAACAAAGCTTGCAACACAATCCTCAAATGCTCTTCGTGCTCTTCCTCGGTACGCGAGTACACAAGGATATCATCAATGAACACCACAACGAACTTGTCCAGGTATTCATGAAAAACACGATTCATCATGTCCATGAAAGCAGCAGGAGCATTTGTCAGACCAAACGACATCACAAGGAACTCATAATGCCCATACCTTGTCCTGAAAGTTGTCTTAGGCACATCCACATCCTTCACCTTCAACTGGTAATACCCTGACCTCAAGTCAATCTTAGAGAACACAGCAGCTCCCCGAAATTGATCAAAGAGATCATCAATCCTCGGCAAAGGATACCGATTCTTGATAGTCAACTTGTTCAGCTGACGGTAATCAATGCACATCCTCATCGTGCCATCTTTCTTCTTCACAAACAAGACAGGAGCACCCCAAGGCGAAACACTCGGCCGGATGAAACCACGATCAAGCAACTCTTGCAACTGCGTCTTCAGCTCCTTCAGCTCCTTAGGTGCCATTCTATAGGGAGTAATGGACACAGGAGTGGTATTCTCATACAGCTCAATACCAAACTCCACCTCACGATTAGGAGGTAAACCAGGCAACTCCTCAGGAAAAACATCAGGAAACTCCTTCACAACCCTGATATCCTGCACCCTTAGCTCCTTCGAACTAGGATTCATCACGAAAGCTAGAAAAGCTTCACAACCTTGCCTCAGCATCCTGCTCGCCTCCAAGGTAGAAACAACATTGGCAAGAAACTTCACATTCTCACCAACCACCACCACTTCATAATCATCCGCAAGCTTAAGCGAAACCCGCTTATTCTCACAATCCACAACAGCACGATGCTCAGCAAGCCAATCCATACCAAGGATCACATCAAAACCATAAAAGGGCAACTCCATAAGATCAACAAGAAAGACATGCTCTTGAACAACCAAAGGACATCTTCTATAAAGCTTACGAGTGACAACAGTTTCACCAAAAGAACTAGTGACTCTAACACCAACATCCAAAGACTCAACAGGCAAACCAAGAAACTCAGCATGCTCACGAAGAATGTATGAATGCGTAGATCCAGAATCAATCAAAGAAAGCAATGACAAGGATTGCAAAGTAAAGGTACCTGCAATCACATCTGCATCATTCCTTCCTTCGCGCTGAGCATACACCCTCGCTTGGCCTCCACCCTCAGGTTGAATAGCCACAACATGAGCTACTCCACGCCCACCTTCCTCTCGCCTCTGAAAATTACCACGGCCGCGCCCACGACCTCTCTGCGGTGCTGCAACAACAGGAGCACGCTCTTGACCACCAGCCATCCTCGGACAATCACGCCTCAAATGGTCAGCTGAACCACAGTTCCAGCACTCATAACCAACTGCTATCACAGGAGCTTGCACCTCCCTCCCAGCACGAGGACAGTCACGCCTCAAGTGACCACGGGAACCACAAATCCAACAAGCACTAGGGTCAGCTCTAGCATTGCCACCCCTAGCAGGTGCACCTCCACCTCTCTTAGACGAGGACTGGAACCTCTGATCACGCCCTCTCTTGTTCCGACCACCGGAACTATACTCAGCAACTCTCTTCCCAGAACTAGCTCCAGCACCCTTAGCAGACAAACTCAGGTTCATCTCGATGTCTTTGGACCGACTAACCAGCACATCGAAATCATTGTACTCAGCTGCCAACATATAGGTCTTAACCTCCGTTACCAAACCATAACGGAACCTTTTGCACCTCTCGCGCTCATCAGGTATCAGCTCCGGTGCATACTGGCTAAGACGTACAAACTGTACCTCATACTCAGCCACACTCATGTTCCCTTGGGTAAGAGACATGAATTCACGCTTCTTTTCATCCAGATATCTAACTCCCAGATATCTCCTTTTGAACGCATGCTGAAAGAACGTCCATGTAACATCAGCATCAGCCATCCCAGAGATTGTGGTCGTCCACCACGTATAAGCATCACCTTGCAGCAGTGACACCACACATCCCAGCTTCTGCACATCAGTGCAACTCATCTGTCCCAAGACACGCTTGGTACTCTCCAACCACGCTTCCGACCTTTCAGCCGACATACCCCTAAACTCAGTCCCACCAAGACTGCGCAAACGTTCCAAGGGTAGTCTAGCACCAACATCTCCCTGATGCCCAGCTCCTTGAGCTCCAGCTACTGCTGCTCGAAACGCACCCGCAATAGCTTGTACAAGCACAGACATATCAGGCATCGCTTGCCCCTGACCAACCTCAGGTCCTGCAGCTCCAGCACCAGCTGCCTCAGCTCCAGCTCCAGCTCTTCCCCTCTCCGCACCACCACCACCTGGTGGAGGAGGAGGTATCACAGCACTACCAGTGTGCTCATCATTCACATTCCCCTCCGGGGTCGTAGCTCTCGTGCTACTCCTTAACTCTCTACGTGGTGCCATACTATTACCATGCATAACAATACAAAATAAAACAAGTCAGGACCAGCAAGGTAAGCAAATTCCAAGTATTCAAGCTCAATTTCTTTCAAAAACAACATCATCTCTTTAGCTTTTGTTTGGCAATGGGTACCCTCATCATGCATCATCACAACATGCATCACATATACACCATCATCACCAAACACTGAACATGCTTTCACTCAACAAGCATACAAACCAAACCATGCTTCAATCATGCATACACACATTCCCAATTACTCGAGAACTCAGCTCTGATACCACCAAATGTAACCCCCTTAACCCGGTCTAGACGGTTGACCCGAATTAAGAAAGTCACACGGGGAAAACCAAAGTCAACCCGAAAGTCAACCTTGATTAACGACCCTTTTTTTTCTTTTTAGTCTTGTCTAGATGCACATTAACCTTAATTGTGATCATACAAACAACATATTAAAAGATCACAAACATCAGAGATCAAACAGGGACCCAATTGAACAAACTACAACTTTAGGGACCAAATTGTAAATTCTGATAAATTAAGGGAATTAACCCAAATTAAAGTTACCATCTTGAAATTAGTCATGTTTCATGCTTCTCTGTGAAATCTCAACTCAAAAGGACATCCACAGCTCATACAATTGATCATACAAAATTCAGGACCAAAACGCAAACATTTTAAAACATATAACTACCATGTCAGCCCCCCTAACGGTCGACCGTTCCGAAACAGGCTAGCCCTGTTCCGAAACACGGGCCGTTCCGAAACGGGTTCCGGAACATGGCCTCGGCAGAGGCTAAACCGTTTCGAAACGGTGCATACCGTTTCGGACGCCTGGGTTCATGCAAGGCACCCGTTCCGAAACGGTACACCCCTGTTCCGAAACGCCTGCACAAAAACCAGCAAACAAGCATACTAGATCATGCAATTGGACACTCAAACATGCTCCAAACATCACCAAACTTTACCAGCATGCAATTAAACATATTTAAGACATAAGAGCATCACCAATTCAGCAAAATAACACCTCATGCAAAAAGCCCCAAATTTAAGGTCATGCTTCCAACACAAGCTATCTACTCAAGCATCAACTTGCAAAACAAGCATATAAGGTTCAATCCAAAAACCAGCAATATCAACCACATTCAACATACTTAGGGAGTCATAAACACCTCCCAAAACTAATACATTGGTCCCCCATTGCCAAAAATACAAAAGCTAAAACACTTATAAAACCTTCATACATTGAGCTTTACTTGTACTTGTTTGCTTGCCTCCTCTTGCTGCCCTCAATGCACTCTAATGCTCTGCATTATTGAATCAAGAAAACGAGAGAGCGTAAGCCAAAGCTTAGTGAGGAGTGCTCTTTAAAAACCATTCAATATTGCACTTAAAACCATTTGTAAATCATGCTTGTAAACAACCTTTACACATGCTCAAAGCATACTTTAAATCAAGCAATAACATGCTTCCACATTTCATTTAAACAAGCATCTCATGCTTCAACATAAACAATAAATCATGCATCTCATGCATCTCATGTACTATACATGTCATATTGGCTCAAGTGATACATTTCATTTATGAAATCAAGTTCAACAACTTTCCCCAAGGACTTTTAAACACCTTGGACCCCAAGGACTTTTAAACACCTTGGCCATGGACTTTTAAACACCATGAATGGACCACACAAGGACTTTTAACCACCTTTGTGTCCGTAGCTTGAATTACCCCAAGGACTTTTAAACACCTTGGCCCCAAGGACTTTTAAACACCTTGGCCCCATGGACTTTTAACCACCATGGAAAGGAGCACCTAAGGACTTTTAACCACCTTAGAGTCCGCAACAAGATTCATCCAAGGACTTTTAACCACCTTGATGATCTTAGATAACAAGGCTCACTCAAGGACTTTTAACCACCTTAGTGACCTTCACTTTTACAAACCATCACTTGCCAATACACACTTTATACAACATGTAATCCACTGTTTTAAAGCATTTAAACCAAGCCATTTCTTCATGCATTTCAAAGCATTAAATCATCATTTAACAATGCATAAAACAAGGTACTCTTACCTAGAGACACCTTCAACACATGGCTTAAAACATCAGCATAAATCATGCTAAAACATCAGCAATTAACATGCTCAAACATGCTTTCCAAAACAGTAGCAAATCATGCAAAATCATCATTTCACATTTCATCAAAACATGGCCACCACTTTAAGAGAGTAATCCGAAAACTTACACTTGAGCTTAGCAAAGTTGTTTAGACTTAAACTAAGCTCCCAAAACCTTCAACCTTTGGTTTAAAAGCTGAAAATCCATTTTCACTCACCGATTACCACTTCGCTTCAAGCCAAAGCACCAAAACAAGCCTCCGGATCAACAAATCTTGGATCCTAGGATGCCTCCCCTGTTTCAACACATTAAAGCAGAGGATTAATGCATCATCATGCATTAATTGCTTCAATGAAAGCATCTAAACTCGCTGCTCTCACTAAACCTCCATTTTCGGCCACCAAACACAACCGAAAATGCATCCGAAACACCTCTAGACAAAGCCCAGCCATAAACCAGCAAAACCTCACTTCCATCAACAACAAAACACACCTAAAAACAACCTATAAACATCCTTATACCTCCAGCAACAACAGATCACCAAGATCACCACAAAAGCTACCTTAAAACACAAGCTAAACTTAGGAAATCCAACCTATCCGGGATTGCATCAATCAAGATTCATTTCCACATCAATTTAATGATCATTTAACATCAAAAACACTTCTCAAAACACTGATTTAACAGATCAAACGAAAATCAAGTGAAATCATCAAAATCTTGCATCATTAGCCAAGATCCATAAATCAACCTTTAAACCTTTAATCAATCATCAAATTAGGATTGAAAACTTTAGGAATTTCATTAAAGAACTTGAAGTTCAGAGGAGAAGGACGTTCTTACCTCCAAACTTGAGTTTCTCCTCTTTTTGGAATAGAAAAGCTTGATGAAACTTGAAGCAATTGAAGAGGATTTGAAGACACAATGATTTGCAATCAATTGAGAGTTGAAAGAAGGTTTTTAGGTGAGAAAATCAGAACAAGATCTCTGGAAAATGAGTGTTTGGGTTGAGAGAAAAGATAGAGAGAAAATAGGTAGTTAAATGAGAAAATAGCTAAAATTGGATTTTCCCTCCTTTTGATTCTTTTAAAATCAGAATTATGGGCTAAAATATCTTAGAAAAATCTGGAGAAACTCCCTTTGGGTAAATAGCTCCTTAAAGATTCAAAGTTTCAACCCTTTATAAAATAGCCACTAAACTTTCAAAAATTACATTTTGGTCACTAGCCAAAATGTCACATTTCCGAAACTCATTTTCCAAAATTGATTTCACAGTTCACTTAATTATAATAAAAGATGATTTTAGAAGATTTTTCCATAATTTTTATGCAACCCGAACTAGGCTTTCCTAATTTAACCTCTTACGATTCGAACAGCACTTTGACCAACCGGTCAACGCCCAAGACTTCCAAGCCCAAAACCGGGGCGTTACAGGTACCGCATGTTCAGGATATCGCGGAGGGTAGGCCTTCAGATTTCTGTTTTAATGATGATGGAGTGTTGTGTTTTGGGAGTCGGATAGTAGTGCCCAATGATGCTGAGTTGAGGCGTGCTATACTGACTGAAGGACATAGTAGTCCTTTTGCTATGCACCCTGGTAGTACTAAGATGTATCGTGATCTTCGTGATGAGTACTATTGGGTGGGTTTGAAGAAGGATGTTGCAGAGTTTGTGAGCAAGTGTATGGTGTGTCAGCGAGTTAAGGCTGAACATCAGTTTCCTTCAGGGTTGTTGCAACCGTTGAGAATTCCTGAATGGAAGTGGGAAAGGATTACCATGGATTTTGTATCTGGTTTACCTTTGTCACCATCGAAGAAGAATTCGGTGTGGGTGATTGTGGATCGCCTGACGAAGTGTGCACATTTCTTGCCTGTGCATACTACGTACTCTTTGGATAAGCTTGCGGAGCTGTACATTGCTGAGATTGTGCGGCTGCATGGTGTGCCTAAGTCGATTGTGTCGGATAGGGATCCGAGGTTTACATCGCGTTTCTGGCAGTGTTTGCATCAAGCTTTGGGTACACGGTTGAATTTCAGTACATCTTATCATCCTCAGTCGGATGGTCAGTCCGAGCGTGTTATCCAGATTTTGGAGGATATGTTGAGGTGCTGCGTGATTGAGTTCCAAGGCTCTTGGGAGAAACATTTGCCTTTGGTGGAGTTTGCCTATAACAATAGTTATCAGGCAAGTATTCAAATGGCACCTTATGAAGCTTTGTACGGGAGGAAGTGTAGGACTCCTCTTTGTTGGGCTGAAACGGGACAGAAGTTGGTTTCGATACCGGCTTTGTTGAAAGGAACCACCGAGAAGGTGAAGCTCATGTGTGAGCGTTTGAAGGCAGCTTCTGATCGGCAAAAGTCTTTCGCGGATTTGAAGCGTAAGGAGATTGAGTATACGGTGGGTGACCGTGTGTTTTTGAAGGTTTCGCCTTGGAAAGAGGTGATGAGGTTTGGCCAAAAGGGTAAGTTGAGCCCTAGGTACATTGGACCATACGAGGTGATTGGGCGTGTGGGTCCTGTTGCGTACAAGTTGAGGTTACCTCAGGAGTTGGAGAAGATTCATGATGTGTTTCATGTTTCTATGCTTCGGAAGTATAGATCGGATACTTCGCATGCGATGCCTGTGGAAGAAGTGGAATTGGATCCGGATTTGACCTATGATGAGGAACCGGTGAAGGTTCTGGATTCGGATAGCAAGGTTCTTCGAGGCAAGACCATTGAGTTGGTAAAGGTGTTGTGGAAGCATCGTGGTGTTGAAGAAGCCACGTGGGAACGGAAGGATGACATGCTGAAGCAGTTTCCGCACCTCTTTCCTTCAGGTAAATTTCGAGGACGAAATTTCTTAAGGGGGGGAGAGTTGTAACGCCCCAATTTTGGGCTTAGAAGTTTTGGGTTTGGAGCGGGCCGGTCGGGTTGGGGTTCGAATATAAAAGGGTGAAATTAGGAAAGCCTAGTTCGGGTTGCATTAAAAATATGGAAAAATGTCTTAAAATCCTCTTTTATTATATATAAGAGAAAGGTGAAATCAATTTTACAAAATGAGGTTTGGAAGTGTGACATTTTGGTTAGTGACCAAAATGTAATTTTTGAAAACTGTGTGACTGTTTTAAAAAGGATTGAAACTTTGAATCTTTAAGGAGCTATTTACCCAAAAGGAATTTCTCCAGATTTTTCCTAAATAATAAGGATTTAATTAATGGTTTTTAAATAAAAGTAAAAGGAGGGAAGATATTTTGGCATTTTCCAACTAACTTTTCCACATTTTCCATTTTAATTTTCTCTCATCTTTTCTATCAAACCAAACAGATTCCTCCAGAGCTTTTTCCTCTGATTTGTCATCTAAATAACACATTTCAATCCTCTTTTGATCTCTAATCATCTCTTCAACAAAACCTTTGCATTTGCTAAGTGGATTTTCAAGAATCTTGGTTCCAAAAAGGGAGAAACTCAAGTTTAGAGGTATGAACGTCCTTCTCCTCTAAATTCTCAGTTCTTTACTGAAAATTCCCAAGTTCTCAATCCTTGATTTGTGTTTTATAAAAGGTTTTGTAGATGTGTTCTTGATCTTGGCCTTAAAATGCAAGATTTGGTTGATTTTTGATAAAATTCGTATGATCTGTTTGGCCAGTGTTTTGAGGTGTCTTTTTGATGTTAATTGAATGTATAATTGATGAGAAATTGAGGTTTAATCAATGCAATCCCGAATAGGTTAATTTTCCTAAGTTTTGCTTGAGTTTTTGATGGTTTTTGGAGTGATCTTGATGATCTGTTATAGCTGGAGGTATAAGGGCGTGGTTAGATCCTTTTTGGATGTTAATTGAGGTTTATGAATGATTAGATTTGATGGATCTTGGCTGGGTACTGTTGTGGAGTTGTTTGGATGCATTTTCGGTTGTGTTTGGTAGCCGAAAATGGAGTGTGGATGAGAGCAGCGAGTTTAGGTGCTTTCATTGAAGATATTAATGCATGATGATGCATTAATCCTCTGCTTTGATGTGTTTAAAACATGGGAGTCATCTTTGGATCCTAGTGGTGGTGATCCGGAAGCTTGATTGGTGTTTCGGCAAGTGGCGAAACGGAATCGGTGAGTGGATTTTGGTTTTCAGCTTTGAAACCAATGTTTTGAAGGTTTGGGAGCTTAGTTTAAGTCTAAGCAACTTAGCTAAGCTCAAGAGTATGTTTTCAGAAAAACTCTCTTGATGATGAACCATGGATTGGTTGTATGCAATGTGGTTTGTTTGCATGTTTTAAATCCTGTTTTGAAAGCATATTTAGCATGTTTACTTGCTGAGATTATAAGCCATGTGTTGAAGGATGCTCAAGGTAAGAGATCCTTTTTTTTGTACATCGTTTTAATATGGTTTGATGCTTAAGGATGCATGATGTTTATGGCTTTGTTAAATGCTTTAAAACAGTGGAATAATGTTGTTAATGATGCATATTGGCAAGTGATGGTTAAGGTCACAAAGGTGTTTAAAAGTCCTTGTGTGAGCCTTGTTTATTTAAGAACAACATGGTGGTTAAAAGTCCATGGTTGGTTCTTGGTTAAGATTACCAAGGTGGTTAAAATTCCTTGTGTGAGGCTTGTGTATTTTAAGAACAACATGGTGGTTAAAAGTCCATGGTTGGTTCTTGGTTAAGGTTACAAAGGTGGTTAAAATTCCTTGTGTAAGCCTTGTTTATTTAAGAACACCAAGGTGTTTAAAAGTCCTTGGGTGATTCTTGTTAAGGACACAAAGGTGTTTAAAAGTCCTTGTGTGGTCCTTGTCATGGTGTTTAAAAGTCCATGGATGATTCTTGTTAAGGACACAATGGTGTTTAAAAGTCCATGTGTGGTCCTTGGAAATTGTAAGATCACAATGGTGTTTAAAAGTCCATGTGTGGATCTTATGTTGATTGTATCACTTGTGGCCAATATGACATGTTATGAACTTGAAGCGTGATATGCTTGTTTTAAATGCTTATGTGCATGAGTAAATGTTGCCTTGAGTTAAGGTTTTTAAATGTGTTTTATGAATGCATTATTGAGTGGTTTTACTTGAGCATTCCTCACTAAGCTTTTGCTTACGCTCTCTCTCTTTCCTTAAACCAATAATGCAGAGCATTGAAGTGCATTTGGGGCAGCAAGGAAGCCAAGAATCCAAGTGAAGGTTCTAAGCTCATGTATGGTGAACATTTTCCTAAAACTATTAGCTTTTGGGCATTTGGCAATGGGGGACCTATGTTGTTGTTTTGGGAGATGTTTTGGACTCCCTAAGTTGGTTTTATGATGTTATTAATGTTGGAACTTGTAATTGGCCTTTGTGAAATGGTTTTGGTAAATTGATGCTTGAATGGTTTTCTAAGTAGGATGCATGCCTATAGAATTGGGGATTTTCATAATTGATGCCATGTTGATGATTGGTTGATGCATTTATGTTCCTTGAATGTTGAATGACTTGCTGGTATAATTTGGTGGTATTTGGAGCATGTTTGATGGGTCAATTGCGTGTTTATTCAGCTAATTTTCTGCAATCTGGGCAGGCCGTATCGGAACGGGTGCTACCGTTTCGGAACAGGGGCCTGAAATGGCCTAGGCGTTCCGGAACGGGAGGAACCGTTCCGGAACGGAAATGCCACTGCCAAGCCATGTTTCGGAACCCGTTTCGGAACGGTCCCGCGTTTCGGAATAGGTCCTCCCTGTTTCGGAACACTCGACCGTTGGGCTCTGAATTTGATGGTTATATGTTCTAAAATGTTTGCGTTTTGGTCCTGAAACTTGTTTATGCAATTGTATGAGTTTGAGATGTCCATTTGAGCTGAATTTTGGCAGAGAAGCATGAAAGATGATTAATTTCAAGTTGGTAACTTTAAATTGGGTTAAGTCCCTATAATTTTCAGAATTTGCAATTTGGTCCCTAAAGTTGTAATTTGTGCAATTGAATCCCTGAATGTTCTCTGATTGTTATGATCTTTGAGTATGATGATCTTGTGAACATATCTAGGGTTAATGTGCATTTAGACAAGATTAAAAAGGAAAAAAAGGGTCGTTAATCAAGGTTGACTTTCGGGTTGACTTTGGTTTTCCCCGTGTAAACTTCTTAATTCGGGTCAACCGTCTAGGCCAGGTTAAGGGGGTTACAGTTTTCCAGCTTTGAAATGATTGTTTGGAGGTTTTGGGAGCTTATTTTAAGTCTAAACAACTTAGCTAAGCTCAAGAGTAAGTTTTCGGAAAAACTCCATCGGATGTGTTAAGAAGTGGTTTGATGCATTGGTTATAAATTGCATGTTTAATTTCTGTTTTGAAAGCATGTTTTAGCATGATTAATGCTGGTTTTGAAAGCCATGTATTGAAGGATGCTCAAGGTAAGATATCCTTGGTTTGACATGTTATTAGTTTGGTAATGATGCATACAGATGCATGATGTTTAATGGCTTGATTAATGCTTTAAAACAATGAATTGATGATGGTATTTGATGTATATTGGCAAGTGATGAAATGGTTTTAAAGTACTTGAATCGGATATAGTTAGCCGGCTATAAGATTGGGTGCACTGTAAGTAAAGTCACCTTGGATGTTGAAGGGTTGTGATTGTACCGTAAACTCCATCCAAGTACCCTAACGATTGAGGTAAGATCACAACGGTAGTTGAAAGTCCGTTTGTGGATCTTATGTTATGTGTCCCTTACTCTCGTTAGTGGAATTATACAACTACCAATGAGTGGTGTTGAGGGGTTGAGATTGTACCGTTCTACTCCACCACGGGTGTCACATCAATGGAGGGATTGCTCTTGAGTGTGAACCTTGTGTAGTCCGGTAGTGTGTATGAAGCGTGTGGGACAACGCTTGTAATCCGCGTATCCGATTGTGTTTTGTGTTGAAATGGTTACGAACTATCACTTGAAGCCAATATAATGTGTTGAATATAATGAAGCATGAGATGCTTGTAAAGTATGCATGGTAGCATGAGAAAGAGATGAGTATGTGGTTTAAAAGCTTTGTTGAAAGTGTTTTCTAAAAAAAATGCATTATTGTGTTGGTTTACTTAGAGCATGCCTCACTAAGCATTTGTGCTTACGCTCCATCTTTTACCAATAATGCAGATAATTGAAGTGTTAAAGGGCAACAAGGAAGCTAAGAGTGTCCAAGGGAAACCAAGCTCATGTATGATGATGTTTTCATACACAATTAGTTTTGGTAATTTGGCAATGGGAACCTATACTTTGGTTTGGGAGATGTATTGAACTCCCTGTGGTTGTGGCATGTTTTCCTTGGTTGATTTGAATTGTAAATGGCCTTTAATGCTTGTTTGAGGTTTGGATTGCCTATTGGGTTGCTTGAATAGGAAGCATGCCTCTAGAAAAATGAGTTTACCATGTTTGATGCTATGAATGGGTTTAGGAGTTCTAAACATGTACCATTTATGTATGATGACTTGATGACATGATTAGGGAGTCATTAGATGGTGTTTGAACAGGTTTATGTATAAAAAACCCGATTTTGCTGCACTTTATGGGTAAACCGTATCGAAACACCAACTGGCGTTTCGAAACGGGGGCTTGTAATGACCTTCGTGCTTCGAAACGATTTGGGCCGTTCCGATACGTTTTGGCTACTGGAGAGCCGTGTTTCGGAAAAAGTATCGAAACGGAGGTGTGATGCCCCACGTTTCGAAATAGATGGTACGTGTTTCGAAACAGGTGACCGTTGGGCATTGATTTGAATGGTGTTGAAGTTTGCAAGCTTTATATTTTAGTCCCTGAAGTTGTGTTTGCAATTGTATGAGTTTGAGATGTCCAATTAAGTTGAATTTTGGCAGGGAAGCATGTAATGTGACTAATTTCATACTGGTAACCTTAAAATCAGTTATGACCTTCTAGTTTATAGAAATTACAATTTGGTCCCTAAACTTGTAATAAGTGCAATTGAGTCCCTCATTGTTGTTCGATCACTGTGCCTTACTCGTATATGTTTGTTGAGTATTCACTTAGGGTTAACATGTATCTAGACAAGATTAAAAAGAAAAAAGGGTCGTTAATCAAGGTTGACTTTCAGGTTGACTTTGGTTTTCCCCATGTAATCTTCGTAGTTCGGGTCAACCGTCTAGGTCGGGCTAAGCGGGTTACATTTGGTGGTATCAGAGCTTAGTTCTCGTATCTTTGGGATTTGTATGTGGATGATGTATGTGTAATTGCATGATATGCCTTTTGGGTGAAAGAATGTTGTCTGAATTGTGATCCATGGTTTCAAATGTGATGATATGATATGTTGGAATATGTTAGGGAATCCCATTTCCATATAAAACTAATGAAAGGGATTGTTTTCGAAAAAGAGCTTGGGTACTTGGATTACTTACCTTGTTGAGCCTAATTATGTTTATTGCATTTGTGTCAGTGCATTGTTTTCTTGTAAATGGGGCCGCGTAGAGAGATGAGAGTGAATACAAGAGCTATGGCTCAGAATTAGAATGAGGAGAATGCTGAGAATGTTGTGGATTTACCTCCTCCCCTGGTGGTGGACCACCCAGCGGTGGTGGTGCTGGAGGTGATAATGCTGGTGTTGGTGTTGGTGCTGGTGCTGGGGTCGCTGGGCCCGAAGGTGTGCAGGGGCAAGCTTCTCCTAACATGACCGTGTTGATTCAGACTATTGCTGGAGCCTTTCAGGTAGCAGTAGCTGGAGCTCATGGAGTTGCGCATCAGGGTGATGCTAATGTGAGATTGCCTTTGGAACGTGTTCGTAGTCTGGGAGGGACTAAGTTCAGAGGTTTATCTCCGGAAGGATCTGAGTCTTGGTTGGAAAGCACCAAGAAGATTTTGGGGCAAATGAACTGCAATAATGTGCAGAAGTTGGGTTGTGTGGTGTCACTACTGCATGATGATGCTTACACGTGGTGGTCGACCACTGTCTCTGGAATAGAGGACAATGATGTGACTTGGACGTTCTTCTTGAATGCGTTCAAGCGAAAGTATCTGGGTGTGCGATACCTAGATGAGAAGAAAAGAGAATTTATATCTCTTGTGCAAGGAAGCATGACGGTAGATGAGTATGAGATCCAGTTTGTCCGCCTTAGTCAGTATGCACCTGAGCTAATCCCTGATGAGCGGGAGAGGTGTGAACGTTTCCATTATGGATTGGTAACAGACGTGAAGACTTTTATGCTTGAGGCTGAATATAAAGATTTTGATGTGCTTGTGAGTAGAGCGAAGGACATCAAGTAGAACTTGGGTTTGTCTTCCAGAGGCGTTAGTTCTAGCTCGGGCAAAAGAGCTGCTGATCATAGTTCTGGTGGTGGACGGAACAAGAGAGGATGAGATAAGAGGTATCAGTCTTCTGCTAGGCGTTGTAATGGAGGAGATGGTACGCCTGTTCAGGGAGATAGGATGAGGGCTGATCAGAACACGTGCTGGATGTGTGGATCTCGTGGCCATTTGAGGCGAGATTGTCCTCGAGCAGCGAGGGAGGTTCAGGCTCCTGTTGCAGTGACAGGTAATTCATGTTGGAATTGTGGTTCAGCAGACCACATGAGGAGGGAGTGTCCTTTGTTGGCCGGTGGTGGTCAGGGACGTGCTCCTGGGGTAGTTGCACCATAGAGAGGTCGTGGTAGCGGCCGTGGTAACTTTCAACGCAAAGATGATGGTGGGAGGAATGTGGCGCATGTTGTGGTTGTTCAACCTGATGGTGGAGGCCAGGCTCGAGTGTATGCTCAGCGTGAGGGGAGGAATGATACGGATGTGATCGCAGGTACCTTTACTTTGCAATCCTTGTCATTAATTTCCTTGATTGATTCTGGATCTACACACTCATACATATTGCGTGAACATGCTCAAATGCTTGGTTTACCTGTTGAGTCTTTGGATGTTGGTATGCGTGTGACTAGTTCCTTTGGTGAAACGGTTGTGACACAAAAGTTGTATAGGAGATGTCCCTTGAAGGTGCAAAACCATGTTTTTCTTGTTGATCTCATGGAATTGCCATTCTATGGCTTTGATGTGATCCTTGGTATGGATTGGCTTGTTGAGCATCGAGTTGTAGTGGATTTTGAGAATAAGCGAGTTTCGTTGAAACTTGCGGATGATTACGAAGTAGTGGTGGTTGGTGAGAATGTGAAGTTTCTTGCCAATATGGTGTCTATGTTGGAAGCAAGCCGAATGCTGAGGCAAGGTTGTGAGGCTTACCTAGCCTTTGTGATGAATCCTAGCTCTAAGGAGTTGCTTGTTCAAGATATCAGGGTTGTGCGAGAGTTTCCTGGAGTGTTTCCAGAGGAGTTACTTAGATTGCCGCCTAGTCGAGAGGTGGAGTTTGGAATTGAGCTGTATGAAAACACAACTCCGGTGTCCATTGCTCCTTACCGAATGACACCTAAGGAGTTGAAGGAGTTGAAGGAGTTGAAGACGCAACTTCAGGAGTTGCTTGATCATGGTTTCATTCGGCCTAGTGTGTCACCTGGGGGTGCACCGGTCTTGTTTGTGAAGAAGAAGGATGGCATTATAAGAATGTGCATCGATTATCGTCAGCTGAATAAGTTGACTATCAAGAATCTGTATCCTTTTCCAAGGATTGATGATCTTTTTGATCCATTCCGGGGAGCGGCTTTGTTCTCCAAGATTGACTTAAGGTTAGGGTACTATCAGCTAGAGGTGAAGGATGTGGATTTGCCAAAAACAGCCTTTAGGACGAGGTATGGGCATTATGAGTTCCTTGTAATGCCGATTGGCTTGACGAGTGCTCCTGCAACTTTTATGGACATGGTGAATAAAGTGTTCCATTAATACTTGGACAAGTTTGTTGGTGTTCATAGATGATATCCTGGTGTATTCTCGTACTGAGGAGGAACATGAGGGCATTTGATGATTGTGTAGCAGGCGTTGTTGGAAAATCAGCTTTATGCTAAGCTGAGCAAATGCGAATTCTGGCTTAAGGAAGTTGTTTTCATTGGTCATATGGTTTCTGCCGAGGGTATTCGTGTTGATCCTCAGAAGATTGAGGCGGTGATGAGTTGGAAGCCTCCTAAGTCTGTTCATGAAGTTCGTAGTTTCCTTGGGTTGGCAGGATATTACCAGAGGTTTGTGGATGGATTTTCAAAGATTGCTGCCCCTTTGACGAAGTTGTTGCTAAAGGATGTCAAGTATGAGTGGACAGAAGCGAGGCAGCAGGCTTTTGAGAAGCTTAAGGCAGCTTTGACGCAAGCTCCTATCTTGGTTCAACCTGAATCAGGAAAAGAGTTTGTGGTGTACATCGATGCATCCTATGTTGGTTTGGGGTGTGTGTTAATGCAAGAGGGTAATGTGGTGGCTTATGCATCGCGCCAGTTGAAGGTACATGAGCGTAATTTTTCTACGCATGATATTGAGCTAGCTGCGGTGGTTTTTGCTTTGAAGATTTGGAGACATTATCTGTATGGTGAGAAGTGTACTGTGTACACGGATCACAAGAGTTTGAAGTATCTGATGTCTCAGAAAGAGTTGAATCTTAGGCAACGACGTTGGGTGGAGTTGCTTAAGGATTACGATCTGACGATCGAGTATCATCCGAGAAAAGCTAATGTTGTAGCGGATGCCTTGAGTAGGAAGGTGGCGGTAGAGCTAAGGGCTATGTTTGCTAGCTTGAGCATTTCGCAAGATGGAGGTCTTGTGGATGAATTGCAAGTGAAACCCTCTCTAGTTCAGTTGATAAAAGATAAGCAGTTGTTGGATGATTCCTTGGTGCCACATGTTCAGGATATTGCTGAGGATAGACCGTCGGATTTCTGTTTTAATGATGATGGAGTTCTATGTTTTGGAAGTCGGATGGTAGTGCCGAATGATGCGGAGTTGAGGCGTACTATTCTGACTGAAGCTCATAGTAGTCCTTTTGCTATGCACCCTGGTAGTACAAAGATGTATCATGATCTGAAGGATGAATACTATTGGGTGGGTTTGAAGAAAGATGTTGCGGAGTACGTGAATAAGTGCATGGTTTGTCAGCGGGTTAAGGCTGAGCATCAGTTTCCTTCAGGGTTGTTGCAACCGTTGAGGATTCCTGAGTGGAAGTGGGAAAGGATTACCATGGACTCTGTGTATGGTTTGCCTTTGTCACCATCAAAGAAGAATTCGGTGTGGGTGATTGTGGAGCGCCTTACGAAGTGTGCGTATTTCTTGCCTGTGCATACCACGTATACCTTGAATAAGCTTGCAGAGCTGTACATTGCTGAGATTGTGCGACTGCATGGTGTGCCAAAGTCTATTGTGTCTGATAGAGATCCGAGGTTTACATCGCGTTTTGGGAGTGTTTGCACCAAGCTTTGGGTACGCGGTTGAATTTCAGTACTTCTTATCATCCTCAGTCGGATGGTCAGTCCGAGCGTGTTATCCAGATTTTGGAGGATATGTTGAGGTGCTGCGTGATTGAGTTTCAAGGTTCTTGGGAAAAGCATTTGCCTTTGGGGGAGTTTGCTTATAACAATAGCTACCAGGCAAGTATTCAAATGGCACCTTATGAAGCCTTGTATGGGAGGAAGTGCAGAACTCCTCTTTGCTGGGCTGAAATAGGTCAGAAGTTGGTCTCGATGTCGGCTTTGTTGAAAGGAACCACCGAGAAGGTGAAGCTCATTTGTTAGCGGTTGAAGGCAGCTTCTGATCGACAGAAGTCTTACGCAGATTTGAAGCGTAAGGAGATTGAGTTTGCGGTGGGTGACCGTGTGTTTTTGAAGGTTTCTCCTTGGAAGAAGGTGATGAGGTTTGGCCGAAAGGGTAAGTTGAGCCCTAGGTATATTGGACCATACGAGGTGATTGAACGTGTGGGTCCTGTTGCGTACAAGCTGAGGTTGCCGCAAGAATCGGAAAGGATACATGATGTATTTCATCTCTCTATGCTTCAGAGGTATAGATCGGATCCTTCGCATGTTATGCCTGTGGAGGAAGTGGAGTTGAATCGAGACTTGACCTATGATGAAGAGCCAGTTGAAATTCTAGATTCGGACAGTGAAGTTCTTTGAGGATAAACCATTGAATTGGTTAACGTGTTGTGGAGGCATCGTGGTGTTGAGGAAGCCACGTGGGAAAGAAGGGATGACATGAAGAGGCAGTTTCCTTACCTTTTTCCTTCAGATAAATTTCGAGGACGAAATTTCTTAAGGGGGAGAGTTGTAACACCACAATTTTGGGCTTAGAAGTTTAGGGTCTGAACCGGACCGGTTTGATAAATGGTTCGAATATAAAAGGAGGTTTTAGGGAAAGCCTAGTTCGTGATGCTTTAAAAATATAGAAAAATATCTAAAAATCTTCTTTTAATATATATATAAGAGAGTGGTGAAATCAATTTTACAAAATAAGGTTTGGAAATACTACATTCCGGTGTAGTGACCAAAATGCGATTTTTGAAAAGTTTAGTAGCGACTGTTTAGTAGAGGATTGAAACTTTGAATCTTTAAGGAGCTACTTACCCAAAAAGTTTTTCTCCAATTTTTTCCTTAATTTGTGTGATTTAATTAATGTTTTAATTAAATAAAATAAAGATGGAAACTACTTTTAGATTCTCATAACTACCTTTTCCTAATTTTTCTCTCATTCATTTTTCTCTCAAAATCCCATCATCCAAACACTTTTTCTCCAGAAACTTTTACATAGATTTTCACTTCAATTGATGAGATTTCTATCATATATTGTTTCCTAATCAATCTTGCATCAAATCCTTTTGATTTCCACATTGAATTTTCAAGGAATTTGGCCCAAATCAAGGAGAAATCATCATTTAGAGGTAAGATTGTTCTTCTCCTCTAAATACTCAGTTCTTTACTGAAATTCTCAAGTTGTCAATCCTTAATTTAAGTTTTATAAATGGTTTTAATGTTAGAAACATGATTTTGGCTTAAAACTCAAGATTTTGGAAGAGATCTTGAAAAATTTTGTTGTGATCGTTTGGGCTCTGTTTTGAGGTGGTTCTTTAATGTATTTTGGATATTAAATGATGTTAGAAATGAGGTTTTATCAATCCAATCGCGAATAGGTTGTGTTTCCTAAATTTTTGCTTGTGAAAATGGTGGTTTTTGAGGTGTTCTTGGTATTCTGTTATAGTTGGAGGTATAAGGTCGAGTTTAGGTTTGTTTTTGATGGTGGTTGATGCTTAGAAATGTTTAGAAGTGATGGATCTTGGCTGGGTAAAGTTTTGTAAGAGTTTGGAGGTGATTTCGGTTGTGTTTGGTAGCCGAAATCTTGGTTTTAGGTAGAGCAGCGAGTTTAGGTGTGTTGGCTGGAGATTTCAATGCTTGATGATGCATTAATCCTCTGCTTTGATGTGTCTAAAACAGGGGAGACATCTTCAGACACCTTTGAAGTTGATTTGGAAGCTTAATTGGCGTTTTGGCAAGCAAGCGAAGCGTAATTGGTGAGTGGAGATGGTTTTCCAGCTTTGAAATGATTTTTTGGAGGTTTTGGGAGCTTAGTTTAAGTCTAAACAACTTAGCTAAGCTCAAGAGTAAGTTTTCAGAAAAACTCCCTCGGATGTGTTAAGAAGTGGTTTAATGCATTGGTTATAAATTGCATGTTTAATTTTTGTTTTGAAAGCATGTTTTAGCATGATTAATGCTTGTTTTGAAAGCCATGTATTGAAGGATGCTCAAGGTAAGAGATCCTTGGTTTGACATGTTATTAGTTTGGTAATGATGCATACGGATGCATGATGTTTAATGGCTTGATTAATGCTTTAAAACGGTGAGTTGATGATGGTATTTGATGTATATTGGCAAGTGATGAAATGGTTTTAAAGTACTTGAATCGGATATAGTTAGCCGGCTATAGGATTGGGTGCACCGTAAGTAAAGTCACCTTGGATGTTGAGGGGTTGTGATTGTACCGTAAACTCCATCCAAGTACCCTAACGATTGAGGTAAGATCACAACAGTGGTTGAAAGTCCGTGTGTAGATCTTGTGTTATGTGTCCCTTACTCTCGTTAGTGGAATTATACAACTACCGATGAGTGGTGTTGATGGGTTGAGATTGTATCTTTATACTCCACCACGGGTGTCACATCAATGGAGGGATTGCTCTTGAGTGTGAACCTTGTGTAGTCCGGTAGTGTGTATGAAGCGTGTGGGACAACGCTTGTAATTCGCGTATCCAATTGTGTTTTGTGTTGAAATGGTTACAAACTATCACTTGAAGCCAATATAATGTGTTGAATATAATGAAGCATGAGATGCTTGTAAAGTATGCATGGTAGCATGAGAAAGAGATGAGTATGTGGTTTAAAAGCTTTGTTGAAAGTGTTTTCTAAAAAAATGCATTATTGTGTTGGTTTACTTAGAGCATGCCTCACTAAGCATTTGTGCTTACGCTCCCTCTTTTACCAATAATGTAGATAATTGAAGTGTTAAAGGGCAACAAGGAAGCTAAGAGTGTCCAAGGGAAACCAAGCTCATGTATGGTGATGTTTTCATACACTATTAGTTTTGGTAATTTGGCATTGGGAACTTATACTTTGGTTTGGGAGATGTATTTGAATTGTAAATGGCCTTTAATGCTTGTTTGAGGTTTGGATTGCCTATTGGGTTGCTTGACTAGGAAGCATGCCTCTAGAAAAATGAGTTTACCATGTTTGATGCTATGAATGGGTTTAGGAGTTCTGAACATGTACCATTTATGTATGATGACTTGATGACATGATTAGGGAGTCATTAGATGGTGTTTGAACGGGTTTATGTATGAAAAACCAGATTTTGCTGCACTTTCTGGGCAAACTGTATCGAAACACCCACTGGCGTTTCGAAATGGGGGCCTGTAATGGCCTTCGTGCTTCGAAACGATTTGGGTCGTTCCGATACGTTTTGGCTACTGGAGAGCCGTGTTTCGGAACAAGTATCGAAACGAAGGTGTGATGCTCCGCGTTTCGAAACGGATGGTACGTGTGTCGAAACAGGTGACCATTGTGCACTGATTTGAATGGTGTTGAAGTTTGCAAGCTTTATATTTTAGTCCCGGAAGTTGAGTTTGCAATTGTATGAGTTTGAGATGTCCAATTAAGTTGAATTTTGGCAGGGAAGCATGTAATGTGACTAATTTCATTATGGTAACCTTAAAATCAGTTATGACCTTCTAGTTTACAGAAATTACAATTTGGTCCCTAAACTTGTAATAAGTGCAATTGAGTCCCTCTTTGTTGTTCGATCATTGTGCCTTACTCATATATGTTTGTTGAGTATTCACTTGGGGTTAACATGTATCTAGACAAGATTAAAAAGAAAAAAGGGTCGTTAATCAAGGTTGACTTTCGGGTTGACTTTGGTTTTCCTAGTGTAATCTTCGTAGTTCGGGTCAACCATCTAGGCTGGGCTAAGGGGGTTACAGTAAAGCCTGAGTTTTGGGCCTAGGCGTTTTGCGTGTCGGGTTAGGCTAGTGGAACCGGTAATTGGATGTTTGAGACGTTAAGAGGTGGTTCAGGGAAATCAAGGTTCGGGATGGAATAATAATGTAGTAAAATTTTCTAAAATCCTCTAAAATGATGTCTAAGAGGTTTGTTAAATCAATTTTGCAAAACAAGTTTTGGGAAGGGTACATTTTGGGTACTAACCAAAATGTAACGTTTTAAAATTGTGGAAAAAGGATGTTTTTAAAAAGAGTCAAAATCTTAGAAACTTTAGGGAGCTTAATGGAAATTAAGTGTTTTCCCTATTTTGACATGTGTTTTAAATGATTTATTAAACATTAAAGTGGTTTTTATTGATTTAATTAAAAAGGTAGTTATTTTGGTTAACAAAATTGACAATCATTTTGATTCTCTTCATTTCACATTAGCCAAACACTCTCTCATTCTCTCATTTTCCAGATTTCTTTCACATTCATTTATCTTTTGATTTTCAACCTCTTTCTTGTGATTTCTCTAAAATCTCTTCAAGATTCTTGAAAGCAAAACTTGCCAAATTAGAAGAGAAGCAAGAATTGGAGGTAATTTTCATGCTAACCCTCTAATAAATGTTCTTTAATGAAATTCCAAAGATATTTGGCTCTTTATTTATGTTTTGATTGAAGTTTCATCCTGGTTTTGATAAAATGATGAAATCTTGTTGGAAAGGATGATTTAATGTGATTTTTTGGAGTTGTTTTGATTTGATTTGTTTGAGATGGTTTCTAATCAAGTTTTTGAAGGTTCATGATGTTGAAATAGAGTCTTAACCATATTAATCCTAAAATCTTTGAGATCTTTGTTCTTAAAGGTGTTTTTGGTTGGGTTTTTGGGGTGTTATGTGAGATCTGAGTTGCTGGAGGTATAAGGAAGGCTTTATGTTATTTTTGGATGTTGATTTATGCTTAAATTGTGTTAGAAGTGTTGAATTTTGGTTGGGCTGAGTTTGGAGATCAATCGATTGAGTTTTCGGTTGTTTTTATGGGTGATTTGATGCTTTAGAGCAGGGCAGCGAGTTTCCTTTTGAGTGCTGGTGTTTGGATGCATTATGATGTATTGAGTCTCTATTTTTAATGTGTTGAAAATAGAGGATAGAGGTCCATAATCGATTGAATTAGTTTTGGAGGCTTCAGACGGTTGATTGTTGCGTCGGCGAGTGTGGTTTTGCAAGTCGGTGAGTGGAAACTGATTTTCCAGCATGAAAATATTTTAGAGAACATTTTAGGAACTTAGTAAGAGCTTGAAACGCTTTACTAAGTTCGGAAGTAAGTAAAGTGGATTTCTTCCTCGGTTTATGCTATTGTGATCCTTTTTATGCACTTGTTTTTATTGCCTTTACCTATTGTTTTAAAGCATGTTTTAAGTTTATAAAATGTGGTTGATGATGCCATATGGTTTAAGGATGCACTAGGTAAGTGATCCTTGTATTCATGTGTTGATGCATGAGTTTTGAGGCATGGATTAATGCTTGAGATATGGCTTACTATGAATGCTTTGGAAAAACAATGAGGTATGCATGAAATGTGGATTATATTGGCAAGTGATGTTGGATAAAGTGTTTTGTAAATGAAATCGAGTATAGTTAGCTGGCTATAGGATTGAATGCACTATAAACAAGTCGCCTTGGATGTTGAGGGGTTGTGATTGTACCGAAAACTCCATCCAAGTACCCTAACGATTGAGGAATGTTTAATGTTGCAACAATAGAGGGTAGCTCCTGGGTGCGAACCTTGTATGTGTCCCGTCTCTCGTTAGTGGGCTATACATCTGCTGATGAGTGGTGTTGAGGGGTTGTAATTGTACCGAATACTCCACCACGGGTGTCACAACGATGGAGGGTTGCTCCCGTGTGTGAGCCTTGAGATGCCGATAGAGTGTATGAAGTGCTTGGGACAACACTTGGTAATCCGTGTATCCGATATACTTTTTGAAAAATGAGAATGTTGTTAATCACTTGTAAGTCAATATAATGGATTGAAATGTTATGGAAATGTTAATGATGCATGTTGTGGAAAATGCATGTTTTACTTTAAGCTTTGCATAATAGTGAATATGCTTGAAAGGCTTGATTTTTGTCTTGCAATGGTTTAATTGCTGAGAAGTATGTGAAACTTGCTGCAAGAGGTTTAGCATGCTTTTTTTAATGATGAAGTACATGAATTTTCAACGAAGGCATGATGGCTTTCAAAAGAGTGAAAATGGTTTTGAGCATTGGTGGTGTTTGTGGTTTTGAGCACTCCTCACTAAGCTTGTATGCTTATGCTCGCTTTTGCTCATCAATGCAAATAATTAAGTGATTGGAGACAACAACTATCAAAGGATTTCCAAGAGACTTCATCGAATGTATGTCTCAGTTTTGAACTAGTCACTACAACAATTGTGTTTTTAGTGACAATTTTATTGTGACTTTGAGTTATTTTTTCACAATCTATGCTTTATGTGACAAAATATTTTTATGACACTATTGGTATAAGTAATTGTGAGATATTGATATTTTGTCACTGATATAACAATATTTGTGACCATTATATCTTTTTTCACAAGTAAATTATCATTACTATGAATATTTGTGACATGATTTTGTTTGTAACTAAAACTTCGTCACCGATAAAGTACACATATTGCCGCCAACTTGTATTTTGGCGGGAATACAATAATAGTGACAACATACGAAGTTATCACTATTATTTTAAATTATTGTGTCAAAAAAATTAATTGTCACATAAAATTCCACTTTATGTTAATACTTTTTTGCCACTATTAAAATTTTAAATTAATGTCGAATTGATTTTGTAACAATAATAAACATGTTTTGTGACCATTAAAATAAATTTTATTACAATATCATTTTTTACAAAACAATTATTAGTAATTAATAAAAATATTTTAAACCTATCAAAATATTAATATATAATAGATGGCAATGTATAAAATTTAATTTTATTATAATATAGAATATAGAATAAAATACTTCAATTTAAAATTTTATTTAATAAATAAAGTAACAAAACATGAAAGAAATATATAATATTAAGACTTAAAAATAAACTTTAAATAGTATATGTTCAATCATCATCATCGTCACTAATAGAAGTAAACTTGTGTAGCGAAAAAATCTTTTATTAAGTCCACAAACTAGATTAAATAGTTGTTTGTTGATCGATTCACTTGCTTCATCATGCAATTTGTAGACATGTTGTAACTAATAATCATCAAATATAGAGAAAAATAAATATTACATAGCTAACCAATAATTTACTAACTATTTACAAGTTATTTCATATCATACTAGATAATCTTGTTTATAAAAAATATTAAAATCTACAATCAACTCTAAATTTTGAATTCTCCAAATCCATATTAAACACTAATTTTTTTAAATCCATAACCAATTTTAAAAAGATGATTATATTTTATATTAATTTTAAGATAGTGTTCCATGTTAAAAATTATATTTTCTTCTAATTTAACAACTTTAAAATTCTATAATAAAATTTACGCATTTTCAGTATAGAATATATGTTTTCAACTCATTCTTAATTTATTTTGGTCCTCTAGATTAACACAAAATTTTGGGGCCCTATTTTAAGATGCACTTCCATAAATTCTAACTTATATTTCCTGCACAAAAAAAAAACTCTACAATAATGTTGTAGGGAAAACAATAATCTTCTTTATTTCTTTTTTAGTTAATAAACTATATGTAAAATTATTATTAAAAATTGTAATTTGAATTTCGGGTACCTAATGTAGAGGATTGTGAATAGTAAATTTGTTTAAAAATACATAATTTAAAAATTTAAAAAGTTATTTATCATTAACAAGTTCTAACAATAGTATAATAATAATTTTAAAATAATAAATGAAAAGTAATAGGTGTTTTATGTTTTTAAAACACTTGCTTCCCACTACAATCACCATAAACATCCACTTCATCGCCAACTACCCCATAATATATAATTTAATTTTTTTAATTATTTTATTTTAGTTTCTTGCATTCTCTCTAACTTTTATTTCTCTTTCGTGTCTCTTTCAAGAAATTGACAATGTCATTTACAGTAAGGTGTTTTTTTTACTTTTTTATGTCTTCTAATTTTACAAAATATCATTCATGGATTTATCATCATGTTTTACTATTATGTATGATTTCAAACTTATTTTTTCATGTTTATATGTATTTTATTTTATTTTATATTTATTGAATCAAATTGATTATATTTTCATAGTTATTTAGAATGATAATTGTGTTTCCAAATCTTGTGTTGTATATTTTCCATACCTTTATTATTGTTTTCGTTGTTGGATTATTTTTTAGAATTTACCTTGTTCTCTTATTGAGTGCTTGTTTTTTTATTAGTTTGTTTCTATTTGTAAATGCTTTGGTTAATGCATCTCAAACAAATGAATTAAAGATTTTTTGTTTTTAACTAGTTTTATCTCAAATGACATAATTAATTTTGTATACTAATTAACTTATTCTTACTCTTATTGTCTATATTTTGTAGGGAAATGTTGAAGAGTGAACTTTGGTGTGGAGTACTAGGCTTGGACTTCTATTTAGATATTTCGATATCTTCAAATTAGAATATATATTATGAACTATTTAGTTTTTTAGAATTTATTTTCGATGTTATTTTTATGGATTAATATTAATTAAAATTTAGTTTACTTATTCACTTTAAAATATTATAATTATCCATTGGAATTGAGAAAAATAAAGAAGTGATAGCACTTTTACGCAATTATATTTTTTTTCACAAATGATATTTTTAATAATTATAAATGTAAAAAATATTAATTGATTAGTGGCGAGATAAGTCTAAGTAACTCGTACATAACCAACAAGAGGCATTTATCTCTAATAAAATTTCATATGTGACAATTTTTCTATAACTATTGAAAATACATTTAGAGACAAAATATTCATCACAAAAATAGTTATTATGACGATTTTTTGGTCACAACTTTATTTTTTAGTATAAAATAAATCAGTTCGAAGAGTTCTTGTGACTATTTAATTTATCACCATTGTTAATGCTTATAGTGTCCAGTATTTGCTCACAAAAATTGTTGTTGTGACTTATTTTCTATGTCACAAAATATATTTTTTGTGACAAGTACAAGTATCACAAGCAAATGATTATTGTGTTAAACATTTTGTCACAAAAAATAGTTATTGTGGCAATATTGTTGGTCACAAAATATATTTTTAGTGTCCAACAAATTTATCACAATTTCTATTGATTGTAGTGTCAGATATTTTGTTACAAAAGATAACCAATTGTGATAAACTTTTTCATCACAACATTTCTTCCCAATGTCGACAAAAATTATCACAAAAGATAGAGTTATTAGTGTCGAAAAGATGATCACAAAAAATTTATAATTGTGACCATTTTTGGTACAATTGTCAGTAATATACTAGTGATGGAGTTATTAATGATGTCGGATGACGACTTAAAAATTTTGGCATTATGCATTTTAGTGTTTAAATTTAATATTTTTAGTGACCATTTTTATTGTCACTAAAAGCGCTTTTCTTTGTAGTGAGTGTAATAAAGGCAATGGGGGTGTCCAATGCTATAAATGTTGGTTGTTTTGGTATTTTCTTGTTTGGTGCAAGTTTGGTATCCATACTTTGATGCTTGAATTTGAGATAAATGTTGGTTTATGCTTGGATTTGAGATTTGGCTTTTGATGCTTGAATTTCCTAGGAAGCATGCATCTAGAATTCATTATTGATGTGAGTGTTGCTTTGAAGTTGCTATTGTCATGTGAACTTGGTAGTTGAAGTGTATTTTGGTTGTAAGCATGTTCGAATGTATGTTGGAATGGTTTAAGATGGTTTTGCAGTTTTAAACCAGCAAATTTATGCTTTACAGGCCCAGGTGTTTCGAAACACCCTTGTCCGTTTCGAAACGAGTGTTTGAAAATGCCTTGGTGTATCGAAACAGGGAGGTCTGTTTCGGTACGATTTGCTACTGTGAAACCATGTTTTGAAACGAGTCAAGAGTAGTTTCGATACGAGCCCGCGTTTCGTAACAAGTACCTATGTTTCGATACACCCGTTCCGAAACAGGTGCCTCTGTTTCGATACACCCATTCCGATACGAGGCTTGTTGTTCCAAAACGACTGGCTGTTATGACAGTTTTCGGAATATTCTGAAGTTCTATTTTTTTGCGTTTTGATCCTTGTTTGTCATGTATGCAATTAAATGAGTTATAATGATTATTTTGAGCTGAGTTTTGATAGAGATGGATGTAATGAGCCTAATTAAAGGTTGGTCAAATGAAAATGGGATAAACCCTTGTAATTTGTTAAGTTCGCAAAATGGTCCCTAAAACTAAATTTGGTAATACTCGATGTGTGTTCGAGTTGTCTTTTGATTTGTTGCTTTGTTGAACATATATGAACCTAATTTGCATCTAGAAAAGATAAAAAGTAAAAAATAGGTTCATTTATTAAGGTAAACCTTCCCGGTTTACTTCAATATTCCTCGTGTGACCCGTTCGGTTCGGTCTATCGGCTAGGCCGAGTCGAGGGGGGTTACATAAACACTACCAACTCAACAAGTTTCGTGTTTTATATTATCAAACCATCATTTCAACATTATCTAACATCAAAAACACATTTATTAGCATCCACAAATCCAGCAAAACAAAACCCACAAAAAAATTTCACAAAACCACCTTTAACTAGCTTGATTAAGCATTTTTCCACCAAACCCAATATACAATCCTTAAATAAACACTATAAAAGAATCAATAACGTGGGAATTTCAATAAAGAACTTACATTAGAGGAGAAAAACATAGCTCGCCTCTAATGATGTATTATCCCCCTTTTTGCAATGAAAAGTGTTGAGTGTCCAGTTGTTCTATATTTTGTACACATTCCCGCCCTTATTATTGCGATTCTTGAGCACATTTAGGCATATTTAGGTGCATTGCATGCATTATAACAACATCTTCTCTTTTACCATGCTTGTATTGAATATCTTATGATTGGTGAAGAAAAGTTATTGTTGTAGTTTAGTTTTTGTTTTTAGATGGTATAGCTAGGAGAGGACAGGACAAGGCAAGAAAGCTGGAACCAAAGAAGCTGTACTGAAGCAGCTCAAAGATGCCGCCAAAGGACGCTGCCGGGGAAGCAATGTCGCCAAGTGCTGCCGAGGCAGGACTTACACCGACTTAGCCAAGATGGGTCTCGATTTCAAGAGGACAATTTCCTAAGCCCAATGAGCCTAGTCTTGCACTTTCTGAAGCCTGCAGCAGCCGGTAGAGCTGATCCAAGACTGATAAGTAGGAGCACTTATCCTTACTTGCGAAAGAAGTCAACATCCAAAGAGTCTATATTTAAAGTATAAAGGTGTTTGTAATAAATGTAAATATACTTTTAGAACTTCTACATTAAGGATGACTCAAATTTAGGTCATGAGCCATATATATACCCAATGTATGTAAGGGTATAGGGGCACTGAGTAGGTCGGGATGCATATAGAACGCCATATCTCGCATAACGAGATGGTAGATGGGGAGATAACTAGATAGGTTGGATTGTTGGGGGTCGCGACCCAACTCTTTTAGGGTTTAGGCGCGTGTATGTAAAGTAATTTGGGAAACATTTGTATAGTTTTGAGATGTTTTCAATAAAATTTCTGAATTTGCTTAATCTATGTTCCCCATTCCTTCAATCTTTCTACACCAGTCGTTTGAAGAGAAAATCCATTTGTCGAGCATGAAAGTGCAAGGCTCATGAAAGGGTTAAGCACGGTCACATCGGGAGGTGTGACTAACTTGGTTCCACACTAGTCTACAAGTTTTAGCGACTAAAAGGGATTACTAACCGAGATGATTAATTTGGCCCCATTGTATCTGCCGCGTGACAGGCAGGGATACTCATGTTAAGCAATCTCAAGCATCCTAACCTATAAATAGGAGGGATCGATATCGACTATCCTGCCGAACTTGGAATGACTGCCAGACTTGCCTCCAGGACTTCTCTTCGTTCCCCCTGCAAAGACAGTACACACCCCTGCAGAGCCAGTAAACTGCTGTAGTCGCGTGACAGGGTCGTAGTTTGCCGCCCGCCGAGGCTGCAATTCATGGCAGCAGAAAGAATACTCCAAACCTTACAATGCAGTCCACAAGCTACTAAGCTGCACTTGTCTTACCCAGCTTATCGCCCAAACTCTCCATATCATTCCTCTCATCATTATCTATATCTTTACTTGTGTTTTTATATTTCCACATCATGAGATTTAATGGTGCTTTTACTAAATCTTTGTGCAGGAAACCATTCATAGGAGCTATTTCAATCCTTGTGGAGACGATATCTTCTATACTATAACTTGAAAGAGTGTGCACTTGCGCTCACAAATAGAGAACACTCAAATGCTCTACAAGTTTTTGGCACCGTTGCCGGGGATTGGCGACAGCAACTACGTTTGAATTTCTGCACTTTTATTTAGTTTTTTCTCATTAATTCTATTTTCATTTATTTTGCTTTGAAAAAAGCCTCTTTGTTTTCTTGGTGTAAGTTCTGCCAGGGCAGTAAGGTTGGCAGCAACATCCACCTGAGGAGGGGAAACACATGCTCAGACTAATAGCCAAACACAAAGACCTTCAGGAGTTGGTTATGCTTGGGAAAAGCGCAGCCCAACATAACCTAATTATTACTTTCTTTTTAATTTAAATTTTCAATTTATTTTTATTAGGATTATATTTAATTTTTATTTAATCTTTATATTTATTTTTTATTTCAGGTTAGGACGAAAGAAAAGGTTCAAGAAAGATGGATGAATAAAGGAGAGGCCCAACTAGCGGCCAAGGCAGCCCATGGAAGATGAGCATAACAACTAATGGCTTCATAACGACTAGCCACAACGGTTAATTTGCCGTGACGAGCGGAACGTATAACTGCATAACGGCTAAAACCCTGTTATTCACGCCGCATTTATTGTCGCTCGTTGACAGCGTGCCCGCCAAGGCAGTGGAGAGAAGAGGCTATATAAGGCAAACTATTCTCCCACCCCGTTCTTCACTTTACTCTCTCGTTTGCTCTGAAAATTCTTTCTACAGTCTTTACTTCCACGATTTTCTTACTTTATTTTCTTTCACCTTCTTTTTACTTTCTTTAGGAAAACAACCATACCCCAGATTATGGCTTCATCACAACGCCTTGCCGCCACCTCCAGCACCCAATACAAGAGGTTCTTGAATCCCGTTGTCGAGAAGAATTACAACAAGTTCTATAGAGAAAGGCAACTATGGGAAGAGATGGGTTTCCACTACACTCAATCAGATGGGAACTTTGGATTGGAACCCTACCTCTTCGAGAGGATTCACAACATGGGCTGGGAACAATTCGCACGGTAGCCAGAGGGAATCAACATCAACCACGTGCGAGAATTCTATGCCCACCAACCAAACTCAGATTGTCCTTTTGTCCATGTCCGAGGAGAAGCGGTAAAGTTTTCGGCTGACATGATCAACTGCTTCTATAGCATTAAAGTCAGCGGCGACCCGCACGGGGAGTAGGAATCTTATTTGACGAGGCCTGACTACAACCAAATCAAGAGAGAGCTCTGCAAGCCAAAAACCAAATGGCTGACATGAAAAATTAATGGGTCAGTTAACCACCTGATGCCAAGCACGCATGGATCCACTATAAACAAACCGCAGCTCGCCCTTATCTACAGTATAATGAAGGGGCGGAAAATTAACGTGGGCGATGTAATAGTCAAAGAAATTTATGCCCACGCAGAGAAACCAGCTACCAAAGGTCCACTATTTTCCCCTACTCTAATTTCAGGCCTTTGTGCCAATTTTAACGTGCCCATGCGCCCAAGAGATCGAATTCTTCCTGCCAAGGAAGGATGGACAAGAAGGGCACGTCAACAGATGGTGCACAGTGCGGAGCCAGAAATACCCTCCACTACCCAGCAGTCATCCCAAGGTGTCGCCACCCTAGCCGCAGCAAGCAGTACTGATGCTGCCCTCACGTATGACTCAATCCCCCTACTGCGGAGCCTAGTGGAAAGCTGCCAGAGGATAGAGCACAAGCAGGTGATCTTCACCAAATATGTAGCAGACTTGCAGGAGGCCTTTGTGGCCTACATGTTGGAAAAATAATAGGAAACCGGACCCCAGTTTCCTGTCTTTCCAACGGATCTAGTAGCATCCAAACCAGTCCACATCACCCCAAGACCCGTTGCCGCTTCTGTCGCTGACGACAACGAAGCACCACACTACTGCCAAAAGAGAAGAACCTCCCCAACTCCTATGTAGCCCTACGACATCACCCCCTCCTTCGAATCAGAGAAGGAAGATGAGACCATTACTGTCAAGGACCCCGGCTACTCTGACATGGAGATTTCAGACTCCTTTGAGGATGAACTGGCTGAAGTAGCAAGGAAGGGAAAGCGGCCAACAACATATCCCATGTGTGGAGAAGCTGAACCACAAACCAGGAAGCCCACCCCCAGCCACATCCAGCCGTCGCATAGCAAGAAAAAGATCCCGACAGACAGACCATCTGCTACGCGCCGCCTCGTCCTGCCACTACCCTTAGAATCTTCATCTCATGCCTCAGAATCTTCATCTGACGCGGTAGCAACAGAGGGGAACTCCCCCAGTTTATAACACCATTTTCTTTTCTTTTAGTTCTTCTATTCTGTTTTATTTTCTTTTTATGTTTTATTTTTATATTTTTTTAATTTTTTTAAATCTTTGTGTTTTATTTTTTAGAGGCATTGAGAACAATGCCAACCTTGAGTTTGGGGGGAATTAGTCCTTTTTTGTTTTAGGTTCATAGCATTTAGATGCATATGTAAATTCTGCCCCTAGCACTTAATGAAATAGAATCTTTAGTTCAAAACTTGTGCCCTTGATAGCTTAGCCGATTACTTATATTCGCACCATTCAAAAAATTCTAACCTAACCTTAGGGAAGAAGCATGAAAGTACTTAGATTTTTTTCTTTCTTCCCATTACCTTTACACTTATCTGTTAAATGCTAAATTTTGCTTAAGTTCTAAGTTTAACATTGCATGCCTTCATTAATAAAAGTTTCTTGATTGAATACAGATTTTCTGCCACGGCAGCACAGGGCAGCACAACAAAGAAAATGCAAACCCTAGAGGTGTCCGAAACTGGATCTAGGCAGAAAATATTAAATACCATAGAGGTGCCCAAAACAGGCTCTAGGAAGGATCATGAGCAAGGACACTCTGCTGCTATCAAAGTCCATGAATCTAAACCAAGTGACGAACATATTAGCAAGAGTGAATGAAAGTCTTCACAGGATGACTCTATTCAAAGGGTTCAGAGTTTCGTAGAGTGCACCTATCTTAGCTTCAAACCCGGAGAATAGTTGTGATGAGCTGAAGCCCTTAAAGCCATGATCAGAAAAAGAAAACAGAAGTGCCCAACTGTGCTACCAAGGCATCAACTCGTATCCTTTCCTGTAACTTAATTATTTTAAGCATACTTTGTTAGCTTGGTAACTTTAACAAGTTTAGTATGAACACAGACCTGCACACACTACACTGGCATTAAGAAAATTAATCTGAGTTATTTCATGTTATTCCCTATCACTAACATTATATAGGTGCCACGACCTTGAGGCATGGAATCAAGTAAAAAGCTAATGTTCTATTAATTTTGTGCTAAGGGCGGATTTACTAGTTAGGTTGGATTGCTTAAGGACAAGAAATAGTTCGAGTTTGAGGGTGTGTAGAGTGTCCAAGAGTTCTATATTTTGTACACATTTATGCGCTTATTATTGCTATTCATGAGCACATTTAGGCATATTTAGGTGCATTGCATGCATTATAACAACATCTTCTCTTTTACCATGCTTGTATTGAATATCTTATGACTGGTGAAGAAAAGTTACTGTTTTAGTTTAGTTTTTGTTTTCAGGTGATATAGCTAGGAGAGGACAGGACATGACAGGACAAGGCAAGAAAAGTGGAACCAAAGGAGTTGTACTAAAGCAGCTCAAAGATGCCGCTAAAGGACGCTGCTGGAGCAGCAATGCCGCCAAGTGCCACCCGGGCTGGACATACACCGACTTAGCCAAGATGGGTCTCGATTTCAAGAGGACAATTTCCTAATCAAAATGAGCACATTCTTGCACTTTTTTGAAGCCGGTAGCAGCCGATACAGCTGATCCAAGACTGCTAAGTAGGACCACTTATCCTTACTTGCGGAAGAAGGCAATGTCCAGAGCCTGTATTTAAAGTATAAAGGAGTTTGTAATAATTGTAAAAATACTTTTAGAACTTCTACATTAAGGAGGACTCAAATTTAGGTCATGAGCCCTATATATACCCAATGCATGTAAGGGTATAGGGGCACAGATCAGGTCATAAGGCATATAGCACGCCATATCTCGCATAACGAGAGGGTAGATGGGGAGATAACTAGATAGGTTGGAGTGCTGGGGTTCGCGACCCAACTCTCCTAGGGTTTAAGCCTGTGTATGTAAAGTAATTTGGGAAACGGTTGTATAGTTTTGAGATGTTGTCAATAAAATTTATGAGTTTGCTTAATCTATGTTCTAAGTTCCTTCATTTTTTCTACACATGTCGTTTGAAGAGAAAATCCATTTGTCGGGCACGAAAGTGCAAGGCTCATGAAAGTGTTAAGAACAGTCACAACTGGAGGCGTGACTAACTTGATTCCACACTAGTCCACAAGTTTCAGCGGCTAAAAGGGATTACTAACCGAGTTGATTAATTTGGTCCCATAGTATCCGTCGCGTGGCAGGTGAGGATACTCAAGTTAATCAATCTCAAGCATCCTAAACTAGAAATAGGAGGGATCACTATCAACTATCATGTCGAACTTGGAATGACTGCCAGACTTGCCGCCAGGACTTCTCTCTGTTACACCTGCCAAGATAGTACACACCTCTAAAGAGGCAGTAACATGCTGCGGCCACATGACAGGGTCTTAGTTTGCCACCCGCCGATGCAGCAATTCATGGCAGCGCAAAGCATACTCAAATCCTTACAATGCAATCCACAAGCTACTAAGCTGTACTTGTCTTACCCAGCTTATCGCCCAAACTCTCCCTATCATTCCTCTCATCACTATCTTTGTCTTTACTTGTGTTTTTATATTTCCACATCATGAGATTTAATGGTGCTTTTACTAAATCTTTGTGCAGGAAACTATTCATAGGAGCAATTCCAATCCATGTGGAGACAATATATTTTATACTATAACTTGACAGAGTGTGCACTTGCGCTCACAAATAGAGAACACCCAAACGCTCTACAAAAATCCTTGAGAAAACTAAAAGAAAATGATTGGGTTTTAGAGAGGAATTATTGAAAACGAGTTTGATGATGAAAACTCAATGTAAATAAAGATTTACCTTTGATATCTTGAGAGAAAATGGTTGTTTGGATGAAAGTTCTTGAGGATAACCTTTTTGAAACATCTTTTATTGAATTTAAAATTCCTTTTTCAAACATTTTAGAGACCAAAATATTTAGGTGAAATTCTAAAATTAGACTTGGCTAAAAAGCTCCTTAAAGATTCAACGTTTTGATTCTTTTACAAACTAGTCACCAAAACAATTTTGGAACTTTGCCTTTTAGTCACTAGACTAAAATGTCTACATTCTAAAAACAATTTTCCAAAATTGTTTCCAACACAAAACATATATATATATAATGATTTAAAACTACTTTTCCATAATTCAAATCCTTCAAGAACCTTTTATTTGAAATAAATCCCGAAACTAGTCTAAATTGGTAAATCTAACTCGGTTAACTTCCAGACCCTAAACTCGGGGCTTTACAACTCTCCCCACTTAAGAAATTCCGTCCTCGAAATTTACTTGGTGTAAAGAGATATGGAAACTGCTTCTTCATGTCATCTTTCATTTCCCAAGTGGCTTCTTCCACGCCATGATGTCGCCATTTAACTTTGACCAACTTGGTGGTTCTACCATGCAACACTTTGTTGTACGGAGCTAAGATCTCAACTGGTTCTTCATTATATGAAAAATCCGAATTCAATTCAATTTCTTCAAGAGGCATAACATGTGACGGATCCGGTCTATATCTCCGTAGCATCGAAACATGGATTACATCATGAATCTTTTCTAATTCGGATGACAATCTCACTCTGTAAGCTACAAGACCAACCCGTTCAACTGTCCCGTGAGGACCAATGAACCTCGGACTCAGTTTACCTTTTCTACCAAACCTCATCACTTTCTTCCAAGGAGAAAATTTTAGAAACACTTTCTCACCCACGACATACTCTATTTCTCTACGTTTCAAATCTACAAAAAACTTTTGTTGATATGTAGCTGCTTTCAAACGGTCATATATCAACTTCATTTTCTAGGTCGTAACCTTGAGCATATTCGGTAACGATAATAACTTCTGTCTCGCTTCGGCCCAACAAATAGGTGTTCTACATTTTCTACCATACAAAGCTTCATAAGGTGCCATTTGAATACTTGCTTGGTAGCTATTGTTATAGGCAAACTCTACTAACGGTAGATGCTTCTCCCATGAACCCTGATAATCAATGATGCAACACCTCAACATGTCTTCTAATACTTGTATGACTCTTTCTAACTGACCATCGGTATGAAGATGATAAGAAGTGCTGAAACTCAACCGAGTACCTAAGGCACTATGCAAACTCTCCTAAAATCTAGTTCTGAACCTCGGGACTCTATCTGACACGATCGACTTAGGTACACCGTGCAATCTCACAATCTCAATGATGTACAAATGAGCCAACTTATCTAAGGTATAAGTAGTATTAACAACCATTAAATGTGCACTTTTCGTAAAACGATCAACAATTACCCAAACAGAATTCTTCTTAGAAGGTATCAAAGGCAAACCTGATACGAAATCCACAATAATCCTCTCCCACTTCAACTCGGGAATTCTCAACGGTTGTAACAACCTAGAAGGAAACTGATGTTCGGTCTTAACACGCTGGAAAACCATTCACTTACTCACAAATTCAGCAACATCTTTCTTCAAACCAACCTAGTAGTACTCATCCTTCAAAATGCGATACATCTTTGTACTCTCCAGATGCATAGCAAACGAACTACTATGTACTTCGATCAAACTTGTGCGCCTTAACTCAATATCATCTGGTACAACTATCCTACTTTTGAAACATAAAACTCCACTATCACCAAAACTGAAGTCTGACGGTCTACCTTCCGCAATATCTTGCACATGAGGTGCCAATGTTCTATCTTTAAACTACTTCTCTCGGATCAACTGAATCAACGAAGGCTTAACTTGTAATTCTGCCACTAGACCACCATCATGTGACAAACTTAGCCTAGCAAGCATTGCTCTGAACTCAACTGCCACTTTCCAACTCAAAGCATCAGCCACTACATTGGCTTTACCCGGATGGTACTCAATCGAAAGATCATAATCTTTAAGCAATTCTACCCATCTACACTGCCTAAGGTTCAACTCTATTTGCGACATCAAATATTTCAAACTCTTATGATCTATAGAGACTGTACATTTCTCACTGTAGAGATAATGTCTCCAAACTTTCAAAGCAAACACCACTGCTGCCTATTCTATGTCATATGAAGGATAATTGTGCTCATGAACCTTCAACTGCCTAGATGCATAGGCTACTACTCTTCCTTTTTGCATTAGCACACAACCTAAACCAACATACAACGCATCACAATAGATCACATACTCTGTCCCGGTCATAGGCTAAACCAAAATGGGATCTTTCGTTAAAGCTTCTTTCAATTTCTCAAAAACTTGTTGTCTTGCTTCTACGCTCTCGAAACGAACATCTTTTTCCAACAATTTAGTCAAAGGAGCAGCAACTTCAGAAAACCCTTCTACAAAACATCGACAATAACCTACCAAGCCCAAGAAAGTACGTATTTCTGTCACTGATTTTGGTTGCTTTCAATTCACAACTACCTCAACCTTTTTTAGGATCCACTATAATTCCTTCGGCTGATACTATATGTCCCATGAACACCACTTCCCTAATCTAAAACTCACACTTGCTCAACTTAGCATATAACTGATTGTCTAGAAAAGTTTTAACACCAATCGCAAATGCTTATCATGGTCTTCCTCGGTACGGGAATATACCAGAATATCATCAATGAACACTACCAAAAACTGATCTAAATACTCATGAAATACCCTATTCATCATATACATAAAAGCAGTCGGTGCATTAGTCAAACCAAAGGGCATTACCAAGAACTCATAATGTCCATAGCGAGTGTGAAAAGCTATCTTCGGTACATCTTGATCTTTTACCTTGAACTGGTAGTAACAGAATCTCAAATCTATCTTGGAAAACACGGAAGCACCTCTCAACTAATCGAATAGGTCATCAGTATGCGTCAAGGGATACTTATTCTTCACTATCAACTTATTCAACTACCGGTAATCTATACACATTCTCAAGCTACCATCTTTCTTTTTCACAAAAAACACTAGTGCAGCCAAAGGTGAGATACTAGGACAAATAAATCATCGGTCCAACAGTTCCTGGAGTCGTGTTTTCAACTCTTTTAACTTTTTAGGGGGGCCATACGATAGGGAGCTATGGATACTGGATTAGAATCAGTATAAGTGTTTATAGCAAACTCAACCTCTCTATCAGGCGGAAAACTAGGTAACTCTTCCGGAAATAAATCTAGAAAATCACAAACAGTTCTGATGTCTTGCGGTCCTACCTCATTCATGTTCGGATTCATAATGTGAGCTAAATGTGCCTGACAACAACATCCATCAACCTCTGAACCTCTATAGCTGAAACAACATTGGACAAGAACTTAATGTTCTCACCCACTAATATTACCTCATAATCATCTAAAAGTCTCAAGGATACTCTCTTTGTCTCAAAATCTACCTTAGCCTTATGTTCTACAAGCCAATCCATACCCAAAATCACATCTAAACCATAAAACGACAGTTCCAACATATCTATTGGAAACACATGACCCTGAGCCATTAAAGGACATTTTCTATATACTTCCCTAATCACAATTGTCTCACCAAAGGAACTAGTGATATTCATACCAACATCAAATATCTCACACAGTACATCCAAAAACTTCGCATGCTCACGCAAAATGTACGTGTAGAGCTAGAATCAATCAAAGAAAGAAAAGTCATAAATTGTAATGAGAAGTTACCTGCAATCACATTTGTATCTTTCCTGCCCTTGCGAAGCGCATACATTCTAACTAGTCCACAACCCTCGGGTTGTACAACAACCATACATGCTACATTTCTCTGGCCATCATCCCTACGCTGAAAGTTACCTCTACCGCGCCCACGGCCTCTCTGATGCTCAACTGCTCGAGCTGGAGGCTGTCCATCTCTAGCTGGATATGGACAATCACGTCTCAAATGTACTCGAGACCCACAGTTCCAACACTCACCGAAATGATGTCTCCCGCATTTAGAACACTCAGGTGTGCAAACAACAGCTCCTTGACCCCGATGGCCATGTCCTGGGTTGCCACCTCTACGCCTATGGTCAGGTTGGTACCTCTTGTGACACCCTAAAAATACCCTTGTTGAAAATCCCTAAGTTAGTTAATAAAGAAGGTAAAAATACGTTGTAAACTAAAATGTGGTGCAAAAACAGGTTATAACCTAAAATGTGGTGCAAGTATAGTGTAACCTGAAATATGGTGCAAAAACGGGTTGTAACCTAAAATGTGGTGCAGGTATAGCGTAACCTGAAATATGGTGCAAAAATAGGTTGTAACCTAAAATATGGTGCAAAAATAGGTTGTAACCTAAAATGTGGTGCAAGTATAGTGTAACCTGAAATATGGTGCAAAAATAGGTTGTGACCTAAAATGTAGAGCAAGTAGAGTGTAACCTGAAATATGGTGCAAAAAAGGTTGTAACCTATTATGTGAAACGATTTTGAGAAGGTTAAAGGACTAAGAAAGTGGGTTATTAGTAGGATAACCTATAATATGGCATATAGTATAAGAAAATGGGTTATTAGTGGAATAATACATGGACAAAATAAGTCCATGTGTCCTTCACTTGAAACACATGGCTAACAAGTGTATAACACCAAAAAGAATTATCATCTTTCTCACTTTAATCCACCAAACCAACATAGAAACAAAGAGGAGAGAGAGAGCTTGAAAATCTGGAAAAAATAGAAGCAAAACAAGAAGGAAAATTTAAAGTTTGAAGGCTGGAAATTATACTTAGATTGCATGCATGTTCATACAATTCAAGTAAGTATATAATATGTTACCCAATTTTGTCCATAAATTTATATTGGTATCTTGATGAACTATTGGTATAATCTTTCTGGAAATTTTTTGTAAAATTCTTGACTTTGTTTAAGTAATACTGGGTTTGTGATACTAGTGAAAATGAATTGAAAAATTTGATTGAAATAAGTTAGAACATAAATATGCCGAGCACTACTCTGTTCTGGACACTGACCATTAAAAATTCACCAAAAATAAAATACATGGCATTTAGACCTGAAATTTTGATATAAATTACTTGGGGATGTCTATTTTAACTAGAAACAAACGGAACTAAAATTTGATCTCTATAGAAAAATTTGGAACCGAAATGGTGGAGGTGCTACAAACTGTCCAGAACTACAAAATGACCTATGTTTAAATAATAAATTGTATTGATTGAGAAATGATAAAAATATGTATCATACATGGTTGTAACTATGTTTAAATAAGATTTCTAGAATTGTAAAGTAATCGAAATTTGGATATGTTTGTAAAAAGATATGTCCAGATTAGTAACTAGTGCTCAATCTACCAATAAGAAAAACAGTTTTGAATGTTAAAGTTGGCGGTTGTGTAAATGAGCTTATATGATTGAATTCACTTCTAATATGTTTCATGTATGTTTGTATGTGAATAATAAGATCAAGAAATTAAAGAGATTTTGGAGGAATCAAGGGATGGGCAACAAAATAGGAAGAACAAGGGCATTGTTATTAAAGAACAAGACTAGCTTGGAGTTGTGCGTGTAGCTATCCTTAGGGTTAGGACTTAGGTCCTAACCAAGTTATTTATGTTATTAATTTTCTTGAATGATGCCATGAAATTGACTTTAAAGTATACTTGTTAAATATATAAGGGAAGGATGATATTAATTACAAATGGTAACATGTGATAAAATAAGTAAATTGATGTGTTATTTGTGCTAAAATGAGTTTGAACATGAACTTGCTTGCTGCCTTGATTGTCTTGATTTGTTCACTAATGAAACAAGACATGAAATGATTTCTCTTGAAATTGAACTATGGTTCATTAGCCTAAGGGCTCTTGATCTTGATACATGATTATTGATCACTTCAATATGCCATGATTCTTGTCTAGCTTGTTACATGATCCTTGATTCTTGATCACATAAATAAACAATGCCTCGGTAACTAGTGACTCATAGGTAGGATGGCATGCCATATAATTTTGAGCTCATTTGTGTTGGGGTGGTCTACAGACCAGGCTAAGGCCCTTTATTTGGTGACAGTAGGAGGGATGTGTGTTATGGTCTTTGGCGACAGTAGGAGGGATATGACCAGATACTTGTTTTTGAGACAGTTGGTTGGCGACTTGTTTACCTAGATTCGACTATAAACCAAGGCTTAAACTTGAAATTGAATACGAAAGCTTTTCTATATGAATTTTTGTTTACATGAAATGGAAATGATCTTGTTATGCTTGCTTACGTGATATCTTGTTACATGAAAATTGATTGAGTGCTATTCACTTGACTTCTTGATGATAATATGTAGTTGATTGGTTGAAAAATCAGATTTATATATGTACTCTTGTGACCTTGATTTGCCATGTTTAAATGTTAGAACAACTTAAACGAAATGATATGGAAATATGACAAAACATGATCATTCGAATACAAACTTTGAACAAGCTTGATTCTTGAACCTAGCTAGGCCTTCTTTGATCTAAAATATACTTGTTAAATGAACATACTGACCTAGATTAGGTTGCTACCTCACTAAGTACTTAACCGTACTTATCACTTTAATTTAATTCTTCCCAAACTACATGTTCGTAGATTGCAAACTAGCTCGATTGGAGGCAAGGCAAGACAAGCTATAACTCTAAGTATGAATTCACCCTTTTTGTCAACTCATAGATAGTGGCCTTAGCTTTGTAATTAGATACATGTTCATGCAATTTGAGCCTATGTTTGGCTATGTATATATTTGAGATATCATGGTTTGTATAACTTGATAACATGGTTGGGTTGATAGCTTAGTTAAACTAGACAACATATGATGGTATGGTATGCTTGTGGTTAAGTGCCTTGATGATATACCTATGTTTAGACGACTTGGTTAAAAAGTGGAATGTTATCTTTTGATAGTTGAATAGTCATGTGATAAGGATACATTTTTATGTCCATGTTAGTGTTAATGAATGTTTGATATGTATAGCATGTTAATTGAACAAGTTGATGTGCGTAGATGGATTCATGTTTCTTTTGTATATTTCGAATGGATTGAACAATGATAAGGTGTATTTTGATCCAAGGAAATAGGTACATGTTAGTGTGATATTTGGTTAACTTGATCTAGTAGCTGTTTGAATAGATGAATTTGTTTTAGGTTCATGATGATGTAATTAATCCATGATGTAAATTATTGTAGTATTCGAATGGTACAAGTATATGAATTGATTTTGCTAGTTAATTCAAATGATTAATGTTTACATGAAATAAGATATGTAATCTTGCTATATGATTCACATGTATAAGTATTAGATTAATTGTTGACATCTCGAATGTAGAATCTTATAGTTCGAATGCCATGTTGCTAGGTTTCATGATCTAGTTTTCATGCTATGCTATCATGTGCTTAGGTTATGTATATTGAGATTAAAGTTAATTGTTATGACTTTATTGATGATTGAATCATGTTAATAATTGAATCATGGAATGTGTTAACAAGTTATGTTTATTTTGTAAACTTGTATTAGGAGTCTAACTTATCAAATATGGTAAGTTAGGAAAAGTTTTGATTATTCGGGTTTTTGTTGCTTGAGTAGCATTCCTTAGCCGGTTTACGACTATACCGGGTGAGGGGTGTTACACCTTTTATCCTTGTGCCTCTTGGCATGGTCTCTAATACATTCAGCAGGCCTTTTCCTAAACTAGATCCACCACCATGAGAAGTCAATCCCAAGCTCTGTTCAATATCCTTGGCCTTAGTGACCAAAACATCAAAGTCCACATAATCTAAGGTCAACATAAAGGTTTTCACCTCCTGAACAAAACCATATCGGAAACGTTCACATCTTTCCCTCTTAGTGGGAACCAACTCAGAAGCATACTGACTCAACCGAGCAAACTGTACCTCGTACTCGGATACGGTCATGTTACCCTAAACAAAAGCCACGAACTCTCTCTTTTCTCATCATGGTATCTAGGACCAAGATACTTCTTCCGGAAGGCAGTTCGAAAGAAATCCCAAGTAACATCAACTACTAGCATATCAGACGTGATAGTAGTCCACCAAGCATTATAGTCCACTCTCATCCTATTGGTCGATCGTACTCCTCTTTAGTGGAATCTGACATCACTAAGGCCACACGCAAATTTTACCATTATAGTGCACTCTCATCCTATTGGTCGACCAATTATATCTGGTAAATAAGATCTCATTGAATGTCAATATACCCATAAAGGCCAACACTTGCCCATTGTTTCTCATGGCCACAACACATTATTTCACATTCTATTTCATATCACGTTTCCATGCATAACATGTACTCAAACACATATATCTCATGAACAACTATCATTTGACAAGTGGAATCATATATACGACAAGTACATATCTCAAAACACATGAAAATAGTGGTATACAAGATTAGCACATAACATAAACATACTTTCAAAAAAATAAGGTAAAATAAGCCGAAACCAAAGGCAAAAACAACCAAACTTACTCTTGAGTTTAGATTGGCCTTAAACACGTTATGGCTTTTAAAAACAGTTCCACTCACCAACACTATACAAATGCTAGCCAAACACCCAAATTAAGCTTTCAAATTGTATGATATCGTGTCTAAAGTTTCCAAACTCAATTCCCCTGATTCTAAACAATTCAAAATAGATCATTAGAGCTTATTTCAACCCACAAACCTGCAGAAACTCAGAAATTCAACATCTAGAAATATTTGCCCATCAATTCATAGTCGAAATCAACCGAAAACATCAAATAACTAACTCCCAACAAACTCCAACTAAAATCCAGCAAGATTATCATCAAAATCACATATATTAACAACTAAAAACATCAACCCAAAGGCAAGAAACCATCAGCCACCGATTCTCCACAAAACAAAGCCAAAAACTCAAGAACTTCAACATTAAACACTACCAACTCAACTAGTTTCGGGTTTTATATTACTAAACCATCATTTCAACATTATCTAACATCAAAAACACATTTATTAGCATCCACAAATCCAGCAAAACAAAACCCGCATGAAAATCTCACAAAACCACATTTAACTAGCTTGATTAAGCATTTTTCCACCAAACCCAATATACAATCCTTAAATAAACACTATAAAAGAATAATAACGTGGGAATTTCAATAAAGAACTTACATTAGTGGAGAAAAACATAGCTCACCTCTAATGATGAATTTTCCCCCTTTATGCAATGAAAAGCTTTGAGAAAACTAAAAGAAAATGACTGGGTTTTAGAGAGAATCATTGAAAACGAGTTTGATGATGAAAACTCAATGTAAATAAAGATTTACCTTTAAAATCTTGAGAGAAAATGGTTGTTTGGATGAAAGTTTTTGAGATAAATGTTGAGAGAAAAATATAACCTCAAATAGTACAAAGAGGATAACATTTTTGAAATATCTTTTATTGAATTATGTAACGCCCCGATTTTGGGCTTAGAAGTTTTGGGCTTGGACCGGTTCGGTCAATGTGATGTTCGAATATAAAAGAGTGAAATTAGGAAAGCCTAGTTTGGGTTGCATTAAAAATATGGAAAAATGCTCTAAAATCCTCTTTTAATATATATAAGTGAACTGTGAAATCAATTTTACAAAATGAGGTTTGGAAGGGTGACATTTTGGCTAGTGGCCAAAATGTAATTTTTGAAAACTGCGTGACTGTTTTAAAAGGATTGAAACTTTGAATCTTTAAGGAGCTATTTACCCAAAAGGAGTTTCTCCAGATTTTTCTATGATATTAAATGATTTATTTCTGATTTTTAAACAAAAGAAAAGTGGAGGGAAAATATTTCCTAATTCTAACTAACTTTTCTCTCAAATCTTCTATTTTCCTTTTCTCTCATTTTCTCTCAAGCCAAACATCTTTCTCCAGATCTTTTCCCTCTGGTTTTGTCATCTAAATCACTCATTTCATTTCCCTTTTGATTGAAAATCATCTCATCAACAAAACCTCATCATTTGCTAGTTGATTCTTCAAGCTTTTTGGTTCTAAAAAGGGAGAAACTCAAGTTTGGAGGTAAGAACGTCCTTCTCCTCTAAACTCTCAGTTCTTTACTGAAATTCCTAAGTTCTCAATCCTTAATTGATAATTTATAAGTGGTTTTAAAGTTGTGTAATGGATCTTGGCTTTAAATGCAAGATTTGGTGATTTTTGATGGATTTTCGTATGATCTGATTGGGCTGTGTTTTAAGGTGTTAATTTGATGTTAAATAAATGTTAAATTGATAAGGAATTGAGTTTTAATTAATGCAATCCCGGATAGGTTGAATTTCCTAAGTTTAGCTTGTGATTCTTGGTTGTTTTTGGAGTGATATTGTGGATCTGATGTTGCTGGAGGTATAAAGATGTTGTTAGGTCCTTTTTAGATGTTAAATGATGTTAAAGGATGTTTAGTTTTGATGGATCTTGGCTGGGCTATGTTGAGGAGTTGTTTGGATGCATTTTCAGTTGTGTTTGGTAGCCGAAAATGGAGTGTGGATTAGAGCAGCGAGTTTAGGTGCTTTCATTGAAGTTATTAATGCATGATGATGCATTAATCCTCTGCTTTGATGTGTTAAAAACAGGGGAGTCATCTTTGGATCCAAGTGGTGGTGATCCGGAAGCTTGATTTGTGTTTCGGCTAGAGGCGAAACGGAATTGGTGAGTGGATTTTGGTTTCAAGCTTTGAAACCAATGTTTTGAAGGTTTGAGAGCTTAGTTTAAGTCTAAGCAACTTAGCTAAGCTCAAGAGTAAGTCTTCGGGAAAACTCTCTTGGTGATGAACCATGGTTTTGGTTGTATGCAATGTGGTTGTTTGCATGTTTTAAATTCTGTTTTGAAAGCATGATTAAGCATGTTAGTTGCTGAGATTATAAGCCATGTGTTGAAGGATGCTCAAGGTAAGAGGTCCTTGTTTTTGAACATTGTTATAATGTGGTTAAATGCTTAAAGATGCATGATGTTATGGCTTGTGTAAATGCTTTAAAATAGTGGAATGTTGTTGATTAATGATGCATATTGGCAAGTGATGTTAAGGTCACAAAGGTGGTTAAAAGTCCTTGTGTGAGCCTTGTATATTTAAGAACATCGAGGTGGTTAAAAGTCCTTGGATGGTTCTTGGTTAAAATCTCAAAGGTGGTTAAAAGTCCTTGTGAGAATCTTGTGAATTTTAAGAACAACATGGTGTTTAAAACTCCATGGTTGGTTCTTGGTTAAGGCTCAAGGTGGTTAAAATTCCTTGGAAAACCTTGTTTACTTAAGAACTTCAAGGTGTTTAAAAGTCCTTGGATGATTCTTGTTAAGGACACAAAGGTGGTTAAAAGTCCTTGTGTGGTCCTTGCCATGGTGTTTAAAAGTCCATGGGCCATGGTGTTTAAAAGTCCATGGGATAAGACCACAATGGTGTTTAAAAGTCCATGTGTGGATCTTATGTGAAATGTATCACTTGTTGCCAATATGACTTGTTATGAACTTGAAGCATGAGATGCTTGTTTTGAATGTTTAAAAGCATGTTTAAAGTTGCTTGAAGTATGGTTTAAAAATGAGTTATATAAATGCATTATTGTATGGTTTTAAATAAGCATTCCTCACTAAGCTTTTGCTTACGCTCTCTCTCTTTTTCTTAAACCAATAATGCAGAGCATTAAGGTGTTTTGAGGGCAGCAAGGAAGGCAAGCAATCAAGTGGAAGTTAAGCTCAAGTATGGGAAGGTTTTCTTAAACACTTTTAGCTTTTGGCATTTGGCAATGGGGGACCTATGTGGATGTTTTGGGAGATGTTTTGAACTACCTAAGTTTGTTTGATGTTGTCAATGATGTTGGTATTTGTAATTGGCCTTTATGTGGTTTGATTGGAGATTTGATGCTTGAATGGTTTGCTATGTAGGAAGCATGCCTATAGAATTGGGGCTTTTCATAATTAATGCCATGTTGATGTTTGGTTGATGCAATTATGTTCCATGTACGTTGTGTGACTTGCTGGTAAAGTTTGGTGGCTTTTGGTGCATGTTTGATAGGCCAATTGCATGATTATCTAGCTGTTTTGCTGCAATCTGGGCAACCTGTTTCGGAACAGGTGCTACCGTATCGGAACAGGGGCCTGAAATGGCCTAGGCGTTCCGAAACGGGAGGCACTGTTTCGGAACAGTTTGGCTACTGCCAGGCCATGTTTCGGAACCCGTTGCGGAACGGTCCCGCGTTTCGAAACAGGTCTTCCCTGTTTTGGAACACTCGACCGTTGGGCTCTGAATTTGATGGTTAAATGTTTTGCTATGTTTGCATTTTGGTCCTGAAACTTGTTTATGCAATTGTATGAGTTTGGGATGCCCGTTTGAGTTGAAATTTGACAGAGAGGCATGAAAGATGAATAATTTCAAGTTGGTAACTTTAAATTGGTTTAAGTCCTTATAATTTACAGAATTTACAATTTGGTCCCTAAAGTTGTAAATGATTCAATTGGGTCCATGTTTGTTCTCTGATGGTTGTGATCTTTGAGTATGATGTTTGTATGATCATATCTAGGGTTAATATGCATCTAGACAAGTTTAAAAAGAAAAAAAGGTCGTTAATCAAGGTTGACTTTTGGGTTGACTTTGGTTTTCCCCGTGTAATCTTCTTAATTTGGGTCAACCGTCTAGGCCGGGTTAAGGGGGTTACATTTGGTGGTATCAGAGCTGAGTTATCGAGTAATTGGGAATGAATGTATGCATGATTGAAGTATGTATGCTATGTATGCTTGTTGTGTGAAAGCATGATGAGTGGTTTGTGAATTTGATGCAATTGAGTTGTGTGCTGGGATGAAGCATGTTGTGGGTGCCCATTGCCAAATCAAAGCTAATGTAATGATGTTGTTTTTAAGTGAAAATGAGCTTGAGTACTTGGATTGCTTACCTTGCTGGGCCTGACTTTGTTTGTTTGTATTGTGATTGCATTGTTGGAATATGGCACCTCATAGGGAGTTGAGGAGTAATGTGCGAGCTACGGCTCCGAATGAGAATGAGAATGAGGAGAATGCGAGAAGTGCGGTGTTACCTCCTCCACCTGGTGGTGGTGGTGCTGAGGGTGAAAGAGCTGAAGCTGCAGCTGGTGCTGGGGTCGCTGGACCTAAAGCTGGTCAGGGACAAGCTGTTCCTGACATGACAGTGCTGATACAAGCTATTGCTGGAGCTTTTCAAGCTGCAGTAGCTGGAGCTCGAGGAGCTGGGCATCAGGAAGATGTTGGTGTTAGGCTACCCTTGGAACGCTTACGCAGTCTAGGTGGGACTGAGTTCAGGGGTATGTCTGCTGAAGGTTCTGAAGCTTGGCTAGAGAGTACCAAGAGGATCTTGGGTCAGATGAGTTGCACTGATGTGCAAAAGCTGGGTTGTGTAGTATCCTTGCTACAAGATGATGCTTATACGTGGTGGACGACCACAATCTCTAGGATGGCTGATGCTGATATAACTTGGACATTCTTTCAGAATGCGTTCAAGAGAAGGTATCTAGGTGTGAGGTACCTAGACGAAAAGAAGCGGGAGTTCATGACTCTTACCCAGGGGAGCATGACTGTGGCTCAGTATGAAGTGCAGTTTGTTCGACTCAGTCAATATGCACCTGAGCTTGTTCCAGATGAGCGGGAGAGGTGTGAGAGGTTCCGTTATGGTTTAGTGTCGGAGGTGAAGATGTATGTGCTGTCTACTGAGTATGATGATTTTGATGTGTTGGTGGGCCGAGCCAAGGACATTGAGATGAACTTGGGTTTATCTGCTAAGAGTGCTGGTTCTAGTGCTAGAAAGCGAGCAGCTGAATATAGTTCCGGTGGTGGACGGAACAAGAGGGGACGTGATCAGAGGTATCAGTCCTCAGTTAAGCGAGGTGGAGGTGCACCTGCTCGGGGAGGTAATGCTAGAGCTGATCCGAGTGCATGTTGGACATGTGGTTCACGTGGTCACATGAAACGTGACTGTCCTCGAGCTGTGAGGGAGGTGCAAGCTCCTGTTGCAGCAGCTGGTAGTGGGTGCTGGAATTGTGGATCTGCGGATCATATGAGGCGAGAGTGTCCTATGCTGGCTGGTGGCCAAGTGCGTGCTCCTGTTGTTGCTGCACCGCAGAGAGGTCTTGGGCGCGGCCGTGGTAATTTCCAGCGGAGAGAAGAAGGTGGTCGAGGAGTGGCCCATGTTGTGGCTATTCAGCCTGAGGGTGGAGGTCAAGCTAGGGTGTATGCTCAGCGGGAGGGAAGGAATGACGCGGATGTGATCGCAGGTACCTTTACTTTGCAATCCCTGTCATTACTTTCCTTGATTGATTCTGGATCTACGCACTCATACATATTGCGTGAGCATGCTGAATTGCTTGGTTTGCCTGTTGAGTCTTTGGATGTTTGTGTTCGTGTCACTAGTTCTTTTGGTGAGACTGTTGTGACTCGGAAGCTGTATAGAAGGTGTCCTCTGGTTGTTCAAGATCATGTTTTTCATGTTGACCTTATGGAGTTTCCTTTCTATGGTTTTGATGTAATCCTTGGTATGGATTGGCTTGCTGAGCATCGTGCTGTTGTGGATTGTGAAAATAAGCGAGTTTCGTTGAAGCTTACGGATGATTATGAGGTGGTTGTGGTTGGTGAGAATGTGAAGTTCCTTGCCAATGTGGTGTCTACGTTGGAGGCAAGCCGAATGCTGAGGCAAGGTTGTGAAGCTTATCTAGCTTTTGTGATGAATCCTAGCTCTAAGGAGTTGCGTATGCAAGATATCAGGGTTGTGAAGGAGTTTCCTGGTGTGTTTCCTGAGGAGTTGCCTGGTTTACCTCCTAATCGCGAGGTGGAGTTTGGAATTGAGCTGTATGAGAATACAACTCCTGTGTCCATTACCCCTTATAGAATGGCACCTAAGGAGCTGAAGACGCAATTGCAAGAGCTGCTTGATCGTGGGTTCATTCGGCCAAGTGTGTCACCTTGGGGTGCACCAGTTTTGTTTGTGAAGAAAAAGGATGGCACTATGAGAATGTGCATTGATTATCGTCAGCTGAACAAGTTGACTATCAAGAATCGGTATCCTTTGCCGAGAATTGATGATCTCTTTGATCAATTTTGGGGAGCGGCTGTGTTATCTAAGATTGACTTGAGGTCAGGGTATTACCAGTTGAAGGTGAAGGATGTGGATGTGCCTAAGACAGCTTTCAGGACAAGGTATGGGCATTATGAGTTCCTTGTGATGCCGTTTGGTTTGACAAATGCTCCTGCAGCTTTCATGGACATGATGAATCGTGTGTTTCATGAATACCTGGACAAGTTTGTTGTGGTGTTCATTGATGATATCCTCGTGTACTCGCGTACTGAGGAGGAGCATGAAGAGCATTTAAGGATTGTGCTGCAAGCTTTGTTGGAGAATCAGCTTTATGCTAAGCTAAGCAAGTGTGAGTTCTGGTTAAGTGAGGTGGTGTTTCTTGGGCATGTGGTTTCTGCTGAGGGGATTCGTGTTGATCCTCAGAAGATTGAGGCAGTGATGAACTGGAAGGTTCCTAAGTCTGTTCATGAGGTTCGTAGTTTCCTTGGTTTGGCGGGATACTATCGGAGGTTTGTGGATGGGTTTTCTAAGATTGCTGCACCTTTGACGAAGTTGCTGCAGAAGGATGTTAAGTATTAGTGGACAGAAGCGAGACAACAGGCTTTTGAGAAGCTTAAGGCGGCTTTGACGCAAGCTCCTATCTTGATTCAACCTGAATCAGGGAAAGAGTTTGTGGTCTACAGTGATGCATCCTATGTTGGTTTGGGATGTGTGTTGATGTAAGAGGGTAAGGTGGTGGCTTATGCATCGCGGCAGTTGAAGGTGCATGAGCGCAATTATCCTACGCATGACATTGAGTTAGCTGCGGTGGTTTTTGCTTTGAAGATCTGGAGGCATTATCTGTATGGTGAGAAGTGTACTGTGTACACGGATCACAAGAGTTTGAAGTATCTGATGTCTCAGAAGGAGTTGAATCTTAGGCAGCGGCGTTGGGTGGAGTTGCTCAAGGATTATGACCTGACGATTGAGTATCACCCTGGAAAGGCTAATGTTGTTGCGGATGCTTTGAGTAGGAAGGTAGCTGTTGAGCTGAGAGCTATGTTTGCCAGTTTGAGTATATCGCGTGATGGTGGTCTTGTGGCTGAGTTGCAAGTGAAACCATCTTTGGTTCAGCTGATCAAGGAAAAACAGTTGCTGGATGATTCCTTGGTGCCTCATGTTCAGGATATCGCGGAGGGTAAGCCTTCGGATCTCAGCTTTAATGATGATGGCGTGTTGTGTTTTGGGAGTCGGGTAGTAGTGCCCAATGATGCTGAGTTGAGGCGTGCTATTCTGACTGAAGGTCATAGTAGTCCTTTTTGATGTGATCTTGACCAGCACCAATTTTCTTCATGACGGGCTCACATCTTTGACAAACTATCAAGCTCAATCGAAGGGAGTTTTACCTTACTTCATCCTCTATTTGCTCATTTATGCATTATGTCTTATCATATGATATAATTTATTTGCATGAATTTGCATGAGCAATTCATAGTGGCATAACATCCATTTGCATTAATAAACATGCTGCCCATTAAAGGCATGCATTTCATTTAAAGCATTTAGTTCATTAATACATGTAGTTCATTCAATAAAGCTAGTTCATTCAATAAAGCTAGTTCCTTTAATTTTTTTTGCATGACATATTTAATTATCTTTTCAATTTAGCATGAACATTTGCTTGTTTTGTGTCTAGGTGCATGAATGGAGACGAACAGTCACAATAAATGCAAGAATTTCAGTCAGAATGCTTTCAACTTCTGGATGCGATAAAGACATGTTAGGGTCTTGAGATCACTTGGAAATTATTCCTCTATCCCTTAGCTTTCCAACGCATTTTGAATCACCTCAATCCGATATCGGGAGCTTGAGATATGATCGATTTACTGAAGACAATGCAGGCTGGAATTTTCATTACGGGAATTTTGTACAAGGATGATTTGGATGAGTTTGAGCCAAGGAAGAGTCCTTTCATCTTCATCCATGAGACATGCAATTGAAGGCTATCTTAATGCTCATATTCAAACCAATTCAAGGCTGAATTCTTATCATCTTTTCAAGGCTGTTCATATTCCACCAAGAACAATGCATTCAAATCTTATTAATTCACCTTTTTAAGGCTGAATTCATCACCTTTGGATGCTGTTCACGTTCTAGCAAGGTGACATGCATTGAAGGCTGACTTATTTCACTTAATACTACAATTTAGTGATATAAATCAGTATAGAATGGGAAGAGACACTCCAAAGTGGACAGCAAGATCATTACAACCATTCAAGGCCTCCATTCAAGTCATTTTATCTCCTAATCAAGCAAAGCAAGGTAGCCCAAGAATCACTCCTCCTTTTGGACGAAATTGAGGCCACATTCATCTTAAAAATATCTAGATTCATCACCATTTGATCTAGAATATTCAGCCAAAGCTTGGAGATAAGAAAGACAAAGCATTCAAGAGCATTACAATGCATTCAAGTGCATGACAAAGCATTCAAGTGCATTTGTTTTCATCTTTTGTAAACCTTTTCATATGCTGCCCAAAATACTATAAATAGGTAGCTTAGGTTCATTTTAAAGAGAGATTTTGATTTTATAAAAACTCCTTTGAAAGGTTGCTTTCATTTTAGTTCTTGCGAGAACTCTATCGGCTTCAAGTTGTGCTTGTAGTCTTCATCCATTCCACTTGTTTATAACGTTGGTTCCTAGCTCCTTTATAGCTAGTGGGTCTCGTTCCATACTCCTACCACTTCGATTCCATACTTTTATATTGTTGGTTCCTAGCTTTCTATAGCTAACGGGTCACAATCCGTCATCCTTACATATCTATATAGTCCACGCCACCTTCACCACCTTCACCATCTTCACCATCAATTTTCCTTTCTTTCATTTTACCCCAAATCCATCACTCTTCCATAACCATCAAACAACATCTACAATCCCTTATTCCACCCTTCATTTATCATTATTATCATATTTATCCTTCTTACATCTTTATTTTGCAATTTCAGAGTTCAAGCTTTCGGGAATTAAGTTCTTACTAGAATCACGATCGGGCAACTTCGTATATGATTCGAAATCCATAACCGAGATCATATCACTTTTGCTATGCACCCTGGTAGTACTAAGATGTATCGTGATCTTCGTGATGAGTACTATTGGGTAGGTTTGAAGAAGGATGTTGCGGAGTTTGTGAGCAAGTGTATGGTGTGTCAGCGAGTTAAGGCTGAGCATCAGGTTCCTTCAGGGTTGTTGCAACCATTGAGAATCCCTGAATGGAAGTGGGAAAGGGTTACCATGGATTTTGTATCTGGTTTACCCTTGTCACCGTCGAAGAAGAATTCTGTGTGGGTGATTGTGGATCGCCTGACGAAGTGTGCGCATTTCTTGCCTGTGCACACTACGTTCTCTTTGGATAAGCTTGCGGAGCTGTACATTGCTGAGATTGTGCGGCTGCATGGTGTGCCTAAGTCGATTGTGTCAGATAGGGATCCGAGGTTCACATCGCGGTTCTGGCAGTGTTTGCATCAAGCTTTGGGTACAAGGTTGAATTTCAATACATCTTATCATCCTTAGTCGGATGGTCAGTCTGAGCGAGTTATCCAGATTTTGGAGGATATGTTGAGGTGCTGCGTGATTGAGTTCCAAGGTTCTTGGGAGAAACATTTGCCTTTGGTAGAGTTTGCTTATAACAATAGTTATCAGGCAAGTATTCAAATGGCACCTTATGAGGCTTTGTACGGGAGGAAGTGTAGGACTCCTCTTTGTTGGGCTGAAACGGGTTAAAAGTTGGTTTCGATACCGACTTTGTTGAAGGGAACCACCGAGAAGGTAAAGCTCATTTGTGAGCGGTTGAAGGCAGCTTCTGATCGGCAAAAGTCTTACGCGGATTTGAAGCGTAAGGAGATTGAGTATGCGGTGGGTGACCGTGTTTTTCTAAAGGTTTCGCCTTGGAAGAAGGTGATGAGGTTTGGCCGGAAGGGTAAGTTGAGCCCTAGGTACATTGGACCATACGAGGTGATTGAGCGTGTGGGTCCTGTTGCGTACAAGTTGAGGCTACCTCAAGAGTTGGAGAAGATTCATGATGTGTTTCATGTTTCTATGCTCCGGAAGTATAGATCTGATCCTTCGCATGTGATGCCTGTGGAGGAAGTGGAATTGAATCCGGATTTAACCTATGATGAGGAACCGGTGAAGATCCTGGATTCGGATAGCAAGGTTCTTCGTGGCAAGACCATTGAGTTGGTGAAGGTGTTGTGGAAGCACCGAGGTGTTGAGGAAGCCACGTGGGAACGGAAAGATGACATACTGAAGCAGTTTCCTTATCTCTTTCCTTCAGGTAAATTTCGAGGACGAAATTTCTTAAGGGGGGGAGAGTTGTAACGCCCCGGTTTTGGGCTTAGAAGTTTTGGGCTTGGACCGGTTCGGTCAAAGTGATGTTCGAATATAAAAGAGGGAAATTAGGAAAGCCTAGTTCGGGTTGCATTAAAAATATGGAAAAATGCTCTAAAATCCTCTTTTAATATATATAAGTGAACTGTGAAATCAATTTTACAAAATGAGGTTTGGAAGGGTGACATTTTGGCTAGTGACCAAAATGTAATTTTTGAAAACTGCGTGACTGTTTTAAAAGGATTGAAACTTTGAATCTTTAAGGAGCTATTTACCCAAAAGGAGTTTCTCCAGATTTTTCTATGATATTAAATGATTTATTTCTGATTTTTAAACAAAAGAAAAGTGGAGGGAAGATATTTCCTAATTCTAACTAACTTTTCTCTCAAATCTTCTATTTTCCTTTTCTCTCATTTTCTCTCAAGCCAAACATCTTTCTCCAGATCTTTTCCCTCTGGTTTTGTCATCTAAATCACTCATTTCATTTCCCTTTTGATTGCAAATCATCTCATCAACAAAACCTCATCATTTGCTAGTTGATTCTTCAAGGTTTTTGGTTCTAAAAAGGGAGAAACTCAAGTTTGGAGGTAAGAACGTCCTTCTCTTCTAAACTCTCAGTTCTTTACTGAAATTCCTAAGTTCTCAATCCTTAATTGATGATTTATAAGTGGTTTTAAAGTTGTGTAATGGATCTTGGCATTAAATGCAAGATTTGGTGATTTTTGATGGATTTTCGTATGATCTGATTGGGTTGTGTTTTAAGGTGTTAATTTGATGTTAAATGAATGTTAAATTGATAAGGAATTGAGTTTTAATTAATGCAATCTCGGATAGGTTGAATTTCCTAAGTTTAGCTTGTGATTCTTGGTTGTTTTTGGAGTGATATTGTGGATCTGATGTTGCTGGAGGTATAAGGATGTTGTTAGGTCCTTTTTAGATGTTAAATGATGTTAAAGGATGTTTAGTTTTGATGGATCTTGGCTGGGCTATGTTGAGGAGTTGTTTGGATGCATTTTCGGTTGTGTTTGGTAGCCGAAAATGGAGTGTGGGTGAGAGCAGCGAGTTTAGGTGCTTTCATTGAAGTTATTAATGCATGATGATGCATTAATCCTCTGCTTTGATGTGTTAAAAACAGGGGAGTCATCTTTGGATCCAAGTGGTGGTGATCCGGAAGCTTGATTTGTGTTTCGGCTAGAGGCGAAACGGAATTGGTGAGTGGATTTTGGTTTCCAGCTTTGAAACCAATGTTTTGAAGGTTTGGGAGCTTAGTTTAAGTCTAAGCAACTTAGCTAAGCTCAAGAGTAAGTCTTCGAGAAAACTCTCTTGGTGATGAACCATGGTTTTGGTTGTATGCAATGTGGTTGTTTGCATGTTTTAAATTCTGTTTTGAAAGCATGATTAAGCATGTTAGTTGCTGAGATTATAAGCCATGTGTTGAAGGATGCTCAAGGTAAGAGGTCCTTGTTTTTGAACATTGTTATAATGTGGTTAAATGCTTAAAGATGCATGATGTTATGGCTTGTGTAAATGCTTTAAAACAGTGGAATGTTGTTGATTAATGATGCATATTGGCAAGTGATGTTAAGGTCACAAAGGTGGTTAAAAGTCCTTGTGTGAGCCTTGTATATTTAAGAACATCAAGGTGGTTAAGAGTCCTTGGATGGTTCTTGGTTAAAATCTCAAAGGTGGTTAAAAGTCCTTGTGAGAATCTTGTGAATTTTAAGAACAACATGGTGTTTAAAACTCCATGGTTGGTTCTTGGTTAAGGCTCAAGGTGGTTAAAATTCCTTGGAAAGCCTTGTTTACTTAAGAACATCAAGGTGTTTAAAAGTCCTTGGATGATTCTTGTTAAGGACACAAAGGTGGTTAAAAGTCCTTTTGTGGTCCTTGCCATGGTGTTTAAAAGTCCATGGGCCATGGTGTTTAAAAGTCAATGGGATAAGACCACAATGGTGTTTAAAAGTCCATGTGTGGATCTTATGTGAAATGTATCACTTGTTGCCAATATGACTTGTTATGAACTTGAAGCATGAGATGCTTGTTTTGAATGTTTAAAAGCATGTTTAAAGTTGCTTGAAGTATGGTTTAAAAATGAGTTATATAAATGCATTATTGTATGGTTTTAAATGAGCATTCCTCACTAAGCTTTTGCTTACGCTCTCTCTCTTTTTCTTAAACCAATAATGCAGAGCATTAAGGTGTTTTGAGGGCAGCAAGGAAGGCAAGCAATCAAGTGGAAGTTAAGCTCAAGTATGGGAAGGTTTTCTTAAACACTTTTAGCTTTTGGCATTTGGCAATGGGGGACCTATGTGGATGTTTTGGGAGATGTTTTGAACTCCCTAAGTTTGTTTGATGTTGTCAATGATGTTGGTATTTGTAATTGGCCTTTATGTGGTTTGATTGGAGATTTGATGCTTGAATGGTTTGCTAAGTAGGAAGCATATCTATAGAATTGGGGCTTTTCATAATTGATGCCATGTTGATGTTTGGTTGATGCAATTATGTTCCATGTACGTTGTGTGACTTGCTGGTAAAGTTTGGTGGCTTTTGGTGCATGTTTGATAGGCCAATTGCATGATTATCTAGCTGTTTTGCTGCAATCTGGGCAACCTGTTTCGGAACAGGTGCTACCGTATCGGAACAGGGGCCTGAAATGGCCTAGGCGTTCCGAAACGGGAGGCACTGTTTCGGAACAGTTTGGCTACTGCCATGCCATGTTTCGGAACCCGTTGCGGAACGGTCCCGCGTTTCGAAACAGGTCTTCCCTGTTTCGGAACACTCGACCGTTGGGCTCTGAATTTGATGGTTAAATGTTTTGCTATGTTTGCATTTTGGTCCTGAAACTTGTTTATGCAATTGTATGAGTTTGGGATGCCCGTTTGAGCTGAAATTTGACAGAGAAGCATGAAAGATGAATAATTTCAAGTTGGTAACTTTAAATTGGTTTAAGTCCTTATAATTTACAGAATTTACAATTTGGTCCCTAAAGTTGTAAATGATTCAATTGGGTCCCTGTTTGTTCTCTGATGGTTGTGATCTTTGAGTATGATGTTTGTATGATCATATCTAGGGTTAATATGCATCTAGACAAGTTTAAAAAGAAAAAAAAAGGTCGTTAATCAAGGTTGACTTTCGGGTTGACTTTGGTTTTCCCCGTGTAATCTTCTTAATTTGGGTCAACTGTCTAGGCCGAGTTAAGGGGGTTACAAATTAAAAATTCCTTTTTCAAACATTTTAGAGGCCGAAATATTTAGGGGGGAAATCTGAAATTATACTTGGCTAAATAGCTTCATAAAGATTCAACATTTTGATTTTTTTAGAAACTAGTCACCAAAACAGTTTTCGAACTTTGCATTTTAGTCACTAGACTAAAATGTCTACTTTCTAAAAAACAATTTTCCAAAATTGTTTCCACCAAAAAACACACACACACACATATATATAATGATTTAAAACTACTTTTCCATAATTCAAATCCTTCATGAACCTTTTATTTGAAATAAATCCTGAAACTAGTCTAAACCGGTAAATCTAACTCGAATGAATCGTCAATCAAAACCGGTTAACTTCCAAACCCTTAACTCGAAGCGTTCACGAGGACAAAACAACAAGAACAAATCGCAAGCCATCTTCATCTTCAATATTCACGTGATCTCCCATAATTCCCTAAACAAAGCTGGAAATTTTAGATTTGTTTTATCTATCCTTCTCCTCATATTTTTTAATCTTTTTCGTTATATTCTTATTATTCATCTTCTAATCTTCCTTATTGTATTCTTTTCTTTAAATTTCTAGACTTGAATTTGAAATTTTCAAGAAAAGCCATTCTCTTTTCTATTGAATTTTCATATCTCCCCATAGCTATCTTGATTGAGTCTAGAGCTCTTAGTTCTTCCAGCAACTTGATTGAAGGCTTCCAAATCCAAGATTGCGCTACTCTATCATTCTCATGCTCATCAATGTCAATGCAATGCCTTAATATACATTGTTTAACATATCAAATTCATTATTAATCCTTGGATTGAATCAAGATAGTGGATACGCGAATTCCTACGCCTCGCCAATATGACCAATACCAAAATACATCCCTCCGCCTTGCCAAATCAATATAGGTCGTAGCCTTAGGACCGTAGTCCACCCGTACACCGAACTCATGAATTCTATGGCATGCCAATTGTATCCAATGTCCATTCAAATCCAAGGTTTCGATATCAATAACCATATTCAATATTCAAGTATAATTCCGATGTACAATGGCTTCAATATTATCAATAGTGAAAATATATCATCAACAAAATTTCATGGAATCAATGTCAATGACAATATCAATATCTGATGATTCATTTACAATGTTTCAATAACAATAATTATGTCGATGACAATGCATGATGACGATGCCAATAATTATGTCTGATATTTAATAGCAAACTTACTGACACTTACCATTGAATCCATTTAACAATCCGATGCAATTTCCTCAAGAGTAATGTTAGCTAAATAATCGAAATCTATTTAGCTTTCCTTCACTTGAAGGAAAATCTTAAACTATCCCACGTAGGTAGGAATTTTATTGGGGAGGGGCTAATCGCGAGATTAGTCCCTCAACTCTCACTATACTATGGTCTTGCCCTCCAACTTACATTTTTCTCCATTTAACCACGAAATAGGTTTCAATATTATTTGATAGGGTTCGATAAAAATGATCTAACTTAATTTGAGTCCAAAATCAATAATTAACTAGCTGATACTATTTTTAGACTATCGATGTAAAATTTGCAATCACCAGAACCCAATTCCGACAAGACCTTACAAGTAATGTTAGCTAAATAATCAAAATCGATAATAAAGGATTCGGGAAGGCTCCTCACAAAAATCATCCACTCCATCAACACTCACCTTGACATCCTATGCTCTTACGGCTCTCAGAAGACAATACCCTTGCTTCTAGCTTTCGATGGAGATGGTGAAATTTCTCTCCACTTCTTGAGGTAGAAAATCAATAGGGAGATGATTAGGATCGATATTACAATTTCAAAATCAATATAACAATATAAAAATCGATATCCGATTTCAATATAAATAACAACGATGAAATATCCATGGATGGTCAAAACCCTAGCTTGAAGTTAAACTTGATTTGTCCATGGAATCCAATAATCGGTTGAGGAATATAGCTTACCCTTCGATAGCAACGATTCGATATAAATAAATCGAAGAAAAACTAAACTAAAGCTTGCTCTCCAATGGGGGTGCTAGCTTGGAGGAAGATGATGAAGTTAACACATCCCAATGACTCTCTAACCAAACCAACAATTCAACAAACATATAAGGTACCTATTTGGAACACACAAACACAATCAAAACATCAAACATGAAATCTCATTAGTCTAGAGGCATGCTTCCTAATATCAAGACACAAAAAGGCAATCCAACCTCAAAACAAGCAATCAAAGCCATTTAAAATCCAACAAGCCCAAAACAAACATGCCACAACCTTAGGGAGTTTAACATATCTCCCAAATACAAAATTTGGTTTCCCATTGCCAATTTATCAAAACTAAAGTGTATGAAAATTTCACCATACGTGAGCTTGGATTTCCTTGGATGGACTTAGCTTCCTTGATGCTCGATAACACCTCAATTATCTGCATTATTGGTAAAAGAGAGAGCGTAAGCACAAATGCTTAGTGAGGCATGCTCTAAAGGAAACCAACACAATAATGCACATTTGAAAACACTTTCATCAAAAGCTTTTAAACCACATGATCATCTCTTTCTCATGTTTGGAAAACTTTCAAAGCAATACTCATTGAAACCACATGTACCTTCATTCTATCTCATGCATTAAAACCAATGCAAAACCCACGGCAAGGCCAAAATCATGCTTGTACTCTAAAGCATTTCATAAACAAACTACATATGCATTTCTCATAGCATAAATCATTATATCGAGGTACATGTGAGTCAAAACCATAACATATTTTATATTGGCATTTCACATCTATTTATTACTCGGATATGCGGACATCTCACTAGACACTTCCGGTGGCATCTCTCATCACCGTACTCACTCGTCTAGCAACATAGTTTCCGGTCGAATCTCTCGTCACCGTACTCACATGGCGGAATCTCTCATCGCCACCAAGCTTGGGTATTTCCCAAGTCCTACCCGATGGAATGCCCATCATCGCAATATATCCCTTTGGCTTAACCAAAGAGCACGTACGAATTTTTAGTTTATAGTGCACTCTCATCCTATTGATCTATCAATTATATCAGGTAAGTTTTTCAACATCTATGCCAATATATTATGTCAAATCAACATCTCACCTACTGTTTTTCATTCATTAAAACTCAACATTCTCATCTCTTTTCAAAATCATAACATTTGCTATACTTCAACTTATAAGCTCAAAACTCAACTATGCAAAATGTTACTTATTGAAATCATTTCAAGCATCATCTCATGCTATAATTTATGCATAAAAACAGTAGGAATTTATCAATCTAAAACCATGAGGAATCTAGCCAATACTTACTTCCGGACTTAGGAAGGTGTTTCAAACCTTTCCTAAATCCCCAAACCTTGGTTCTTTGTCCCTCAAGGACTTCTAAAGCCATACGCACTCACCAATTTCGTTTCGCTTGCTTGCCGAAACGCCAATTAAGCTTCCGGATCAACTCCAAAAGTGTCCGAAGATGTCTCCCTTGTTTTAGGCACATAAAAGCAGAGGATTAATACACCATCATGCATTGAAATCTTCAGCCAACACTCTAAAACTCGCTGCTCTTCCTAAACACAACATTTCGGCTACCAAACACAACGGAGAACATCTCCAAACTCTTCCAAAACTTAACCCAACCATGATCCATCACTTCTAAACATTCTAACCATCAATAAGCATAAAAAACAACCCTAATCCCGTCCTTATACCTCTAGCTATAACAGAACACCAAAATCACCCCAAAAACAACCATTATCACAAGCAAAAACTTAGGAAAAACAACCTATTCGGGATTGGATTGATAAAACCTCATTTCTAACATCATTTAATATCCAAAATACATTAGAAAATCATCTCAAAACAGAGGCCAATCAATTACCACGAAAATCTTCAAGATCTCTTCCAAAATCTTGAGTTTTAAGCCAAAATTTTGTTTCTAACATTAAAACCATTCATAAATCTTTAATAAAGGATTGACAACTTGGGAATTTCAGTAAAGAACTGAGTATTTAGAGGAGAAGAACAATCTTACCTCTAAAAGATGATTTCTCCTTGATTTGGGCAAGTTTCCATGAAAATACAATGTAGAAATCAAGTAGATTTGTTGAAAGATTGATTAGGAATCAATGAGTGATGGAAATCTCATCAAATGAAGTGAAAATCAAAGTTAATTGTACTGGAGAAAAAGTGTTTGGTTGATAGCATTTTGAGAGAAAATGAAATGAGAGAAAATTAGAGAAAAGTGGTTATGAATGTCAAAGGTAGTTTATCACCTTTCTTTTATTTAATTAAATCATTTATTTAATCACCCAAATTAAGGAAAAATCTGATGAAAATTATAAGGACTTTTTGTCAAATTCAAGTTACCAACCTTTAATTAAGTTTGTTACATGCTTAAAGGTGAATGCTCAGCTCAAAATGACATTTAGAATTAAACCAATTGCATACTAGACAAACATGGATTAAAATGTAAGAAACAGAAACTCGGAACATTTCAAAATCTGCATCCAACGGTCTGATGTTTCGAAATAGGAAGCCCCATTTCGATACATTCGTTTCGAAACATAAAATCCCATTCCGAAACGCGGGACCATTCCGAAACCCCACTAAACATGTTCTGGTACAAAGGTTTAGAAAGGCAAAATGTTCCAGAACGTGCATCATCGTTCCGAAACACCAGGGCAAATACAAGCCACTGTTCCAAAACATGTAAGGGCGTTTCGAAACGTCTGGACCTTTAACTTCCCAAAAAAAACTGGTTTTTATCAGTTTTTACCCTCCAGAACCATCCCGACACATGCATCAACGTACATACAACTTGTATACACATCAAAGACCACATATACGGCGCACAAGCATCATTCCCACAAACTATGATACTAAAGACATGCTCCCTAGATGTCAAAAGCACAAAAAGGCTAAAAACCAATTGCAAGCATAAACCAATACCTAATGGCCATTTACAAATCCAAATATGCATCATAAACTTGCTCAAAACCAGAAACCAACAAATCAATAACGTTCAATGCATTGGACACCCTCATTGCCCTTACTACGCTAGTTCACAAGCTCAACATACTTTTAGCAAAATATCTTGGGTGATTCCTCGAAGATGATGCCTCCAAAAGTCTAATTATTTGCATTGATGAAACAAAGGGAGCATAAGCATACAAGCTTAGTGAGGGTTGTTAAAAAACCACAAACATCATCAATGCATAAAACCATTTTCCACCCTTTTCAAAACTATCATGCCTTTCTTAACAAACCATGCACTTTAACCACAATTCCATTGTTTTAGACATCATGCAACATGATCCAACCAAAATCAACAATTAAACCATTTCTACTCACTTACCAAGCCTTTCAAGCATAAATACCATTATGCTAAGCTTAAATCAAAACATGCATCTTTCAAACCATGCATTAGCAACATTTTCCACATTATACAAATTCATCATATTGGCTCACAAGTGATAAGATCAATCTCAAAAACAAAGTATCGGATACACGGATTACCAAGGGTTGTCCCACACCCTTCATACACTCTACCGACATCTCAAGGTTCACACACGAGAGCAACCCTCCGTCATTGTGACACTCGTGGTGGAGTATTCGGTACAATCACAACCCCTCAACACCACTCATCGATAGATGTATAATCCACTAACGAGAGACGGGACAAAACACAAGGTTCGCACTCAAGAGATACCCTCAACCGTTGCAACCTTAAACAATCAACAATTATTAGGGTACTTGGATGGAGTATTCGGTACAATCACAACCCCTCAAAATCCAAGGCGACTTGTTTTGTAACCCCCTTAACCCGGCCTAGACGGTTGACCCGAATTAAGAAAGTCACACGGGGAAAACCAAAGTCAACCCGAAAGTCAACCTTGATTAACGACCCTTTTTTTTTCTTTTTAATCTTATCTAGATGCACATTAACCCTAATTGTGATCACACAAACAACATACTCAAAGATCACAAACATCAGAGATCAAACAGGGACCCAATTGAACAAATTACAACTTTAGGGACCAAATTGTAATTTCTGATAAATTAAAGGACTTAACCCAAATTAATCTTACCAACTTGAAATTAGTCAGGTTTCATGCTTCTCTGTGAAATTTCAGCTCAAAAGGACTTCTCAAACTCATACAATTGCACAAACAAGATTCAGGACCAAAACGCAAACATTTCAAAACATATAACTGCCCATGTCAGCCCCCAACGGTCGACCGTTCCGAAACAGGTTGACCCTGTTCCGAAACACGGGCCGTTTCGAAACCAGTTCCGCAACGGGGGTCTGGCAGAGACCAAACCGTTTCGAAACGGTGCATACCGTTTCGGACCCCTGGGTTCATTCCAGGCACTCGTTCCGAAACGGTGCACACTGTTCCGAAACGCCTGTACAGATTTCAGCAAACTAGCATACCAAAACATGCAATTGATCATTCAAACATGCTCCAAATGCTACCAAACTTTACCAGCATGCAATTCAACATATATAGAACACACTTGCATCATCAATTCACCCAAACAACATCACAAGCAAAAAGCCCCAATTCTATAGGCATGCTTCCTACACAAGCTAGCTATTCAAGCATTAACTTCTAAAACAAGCATATAAAGATCCAATCCAAAAACCAGCATCCATAACAACATTCAACATACTTAGGGAGTTCCGAACACCTCCCAAAACATACACATTGGTCCCCCATTGCCAAATCATCCAAAAGCTAAAATGTTTAACAAAAACCTTCCATACATTGAGCTCTACTTGTACTTGAACTCTTGCCCTTCTTGCTGCCCTTCAAGATACTCTAGTGCTCTGCATTATTGAATTAAGAAAACGAGAGAGCGTAAGCAAAAGCTTAGTGAGGAGTGCTCTTTTAAAACCATTCAATAATGCAATTAAAAACATTTACAAAACATGCTTATAATCAACCTTTGCACATGCTCAAAAGCATACTTTAAGACAAGCAATCCCATGCTTCAAAATAACATTTAAACAAGCATCTCATGCTTCACAATATTCTTAACATGTCATATTGGCTCAAGTGATACATTTCATTTATTAAAACAAGTTCAACAACTTTCCCAAGGACTTTTAAACACCTTGGCCCCAAGGACTTTTAAACACCTTGGCCATGGACTTTTAACCACCATGGATGAGGACCACACAAGGACTTTTAACCACCTTTGTGTCCATAGCTTGAATCACCCCAAGGACTTTTAACCACCTTGGTCCCAAGGACTTTTAACCACCTTGGCCATGGACTTTTAACCACCATGGAAAGGATCACCTAAGGACTTTTAACCACCTTAGTGTCCGCAACAAGAACCATCCAAGGACTTTTAACCACCTTGATGTTCTTAAGTAACAAGGCTCACTCAAGGACTTTTAACCACCTTAGTGACCTTAACATTTTCAAAACATCACTTGCCAATATACATCTTTTACATCATATAATCCACTGTTTTAAAGCATTAAACCAAGCCATATTCATCATGCATTTCAAAGCATCAAACCACATTATTTCAATGTATAAAATCAAGGAACTCCTACCTAGAGTTACCTTCAACATATGGCTTAAAACATCAGCAAATACCATGCTAAAACATGCTTTCAAAACAGTAATTAAAACATGCAATTCACCAATTTGCATCTCAACAAAACCATGGCCACCACTAGAGAGAAAATCCGAAAACTTACACTTGAGCTTAGCAAAGTTGTTTAGACTTAGACTAAGCCCCCAAAACCTTCAAACCTTGGTTTTAAAATCTGAAAACCCAACTTCACTCACCGATTTCCACTTTGCTTCAAGCCAAAGCACCAAATCAAGCTTCCGGATCAACAACTCTTGGATCCAAAGATGCCTCCCCTGTTTCAACACATCAAAGCAGAGGATTAATGCATCATCATGCATTAATTGCTTCAATGAAAGCACCTAAACTCGCTGCTCTCATCCAACCTCCGTTTTCGGCCACCAAACACAACCGAAAATGCATCCAAACCACATCTAAACAAAGCCCAGCCATAAACCAGCAAAACCACACTTCCATTAACATCATAAAACATCTAAAAACAACCTACTAACAACCTTATACCTCCAGCAACATCAGATCACCAAGATCACCACAAAAACTACCTTGAAACACAAGCTAAACTTAGGAAACTCAACCTATCCGGGATTGCATCAATCAAGACTCAATTCCTTATCAATTTAGAGATCATTTAACATCAAAAACACCTCTCAAATCACAGATTACTCAGATCTAACGAAAATCATCAAAAATCATCAAAATCTTGCATAATAAGCCAAGATCCATTTCAACACTTTAAAACCTTTAATTAAACATCAATTTAGGATTGAAAACTTAGGAATTTCAGTAAAGAACTGATAGTTTAGAGGAGAAGGACGTTCTTACCTCCAAACTTGAGTTTCTCCTCTTTTTGGAATCAAAATCCTTGTTGAAACAAGTAGCAATTGAAGAGGTTTTGAAGATACAATGATTAGGAATCAAATGAGAGTTGAAAGGAGGAATTTAGGTGAGAAAATCAGAAACAAATCTCTGAAAATGGAGTGTTTGGGTTGAGAGAAGAAGAGAGAAAGAAAATAGAGAAGTTAGTTATGAAATTAGCCAAATGGCTTTTCCCTCCTTTTGATATACTTTAAAATCAGAATTATAACTCAAAATATCTTAGAAAAATCTGGAGAAACTCCCTTTGGGTAAATAGCTCCTTAAAGATTCAAAGTTTCAACCCTTTATAAAACAGCCACCAAACTTGCGAAAATTACATTTTGGTCACTAGCCAAAATGTCACCCTTCCAAAACTCATTTTCCAAAATTGATTTCACAGTTCACTTAATTATATTAAAAGATGATTTTAGAACATTTTTCCATATTTTTAATGCAACCCGAACTAGGCTTTCCTAATTTAACCTCTTACGATTCGAACAGCACTTTGACCGACCGGTCAACGCCCAAGACTTCTAAGCCCAAAACCGGGGCGTTACAACTCTCCCCCCCTTAAGAAATTTCGTCCTCGAAATTTACCTGAAAGAAAGAGATAAGGAAACTGCTTCAGCATGTCTTCCTTCCGCTCCCACGTGGCTTCCTCAACACCACGATGCTTCCACAGCACCTTCACCAACTCAATGGTCTTGCCACGAAGAACCTTGCTATCCGAATCCAGAACCTTCACCGGTTCCTCATCATAGGTCAAATCCGGATTCAAAACCACTTCCTCCACAGGCATCACATGCGAAGGATCAGATCTATACTTCCGAAGCATAGAAACATGGAACACATCATGAATCTTCTCCAGCTCCTGAGGTAACCTCAACCGATACGCGACAGGACCCACACGCTCAACAACCTCATACGGTCCAATGTACCGAGGGCTCAACTTACCCTTCCGACCAAACCTCATCACCTTCTTCCAAGGCGAAACTTTCAAGAACACACGGTCACCCACCGCATACTCTATCTCCTTACGCTTCAAATCGGCGTAAGATTTCTGCCGGTCAGAAGCAGCCTTCAACCGCTCACAAATGAGCTTCACCTTCTCGGTGGTCCCTTTCAACAAAGCCGGCATCGAAACCAACTTTTGACCAGTTTCAGCCCAACAAAGAGGAGTCCTACACTTCCTCCCATACAGAGCCTCATAAGGTGCCATCTGTATACTCGCCTGATAACTATTGTTATAAGCGAACTCAACCAAAGGCAGATGCTTCTCCCAAGAACCTTGGAACTCTATCACGCAGCATCTCAACATATCCTCCAAAATCTGAATAACTCGCTCAGACTGACCATCCGACTGAGGATGATAGGACGTACTGAAATGCAACCTTGTACCCAAAGCTTGATGCAAACACTGCCAAAAACGCGATGTGAACCTCGGATCCCTATCCGACACAATCGACTTAGGCACACCATACAGCCTCACAATCTCAGCAATGTACAGCTCTGCCAGCTTATCCAAAGAGAACGTAGTATGCACAGGCAAGAAATGCGCACAATTCGTCAGGCGATCCACAATCACCCAAACAGAATTCTTCTTTAATGGAGACAAAGGTAAACTAGATACAAAATCCATGGTAAACCTCTCCCACTTCCATTCAGGGATTTTCAACGGTTGCAACAAACCAGAAGGAACCTGATGTTCAGCCTTAACTCGCTGACACACCAAACACTTGCTCACAAACTCTGCAACATCCTTCTTCAAACCCACCCAATAGTACTCATCACGAAGATCACGATACATCTTAGTACTACCAGGGTGCATAGCAAAAGGACTACTATGACCTTCAGTCAAAATAGCACGCCTCAACTCAGCATCAGCAGGCACTACTATTCGACTCCCAAAACACAACACTCCATCCTCATTAAAGCAGAAATCTGAAGGTCTACCCTCCGCGATATCCTGAACATGAGACACCAAGGAATCATCCAGCAACTGCTTATCCTTGATCAACTGAACCAACGATGGTTTCACTTGCAACTCAGCAACAAGACCACCATCCCGCGATATACTCAAGCTAGCAAACATAGCTCTCAGCTCAACAGCTACCTTCCTACTCAAGGCATCCGCAACAACATTAGCCTTTCCAGGATGATACTCTATCGTCATATCATAATCCTTGAGCAACTCCAACCAACGCCGCTGCCTAAGATTCAACTCCTTCTGAGACATCAGATACCTCAAACTCTTGTGATCCGTGTACACAGTACACTTCTCACCATATAGATAATGCCTCCAGATCTTCAGAGCAAAAACCACTGCTGCCAGCTCAATATCATGCGTAGGATAATTGCGCTCATGCACCTTCAACTGCCGCGATGCATATGCCACAACCTTACCCTCTTGCATCAGCACACACCCCAAACCAACATAGGATGCATCACTGTAGACCACAAACTCTTTCCCTGATTCAGGCTGAATCAAGATAGGAGCTTGCGTCAAAGCCACCTTCAGCTTCTCAAAAGCCTGCTGTCTCGCTTCCGTCCACTCATACTTAACATCTTTCTGCAACAACTTCGTCAAAGGAGCAGCAACCTTGGAAAAACCATCCACAAACCTTCGGTAGTATCCCGCCAAACCAAGGAAACTACGGACCTCATGAACAGACTTAGGAACTTTCCAGTTCATCACCGCTTCAATCTTCTGAGGATCCACACGAATCCCCTCAGCTGAGACCACATGCCCGAGAAACACCACCTCCCTAAGCCAGAACTCACACTTGCTCAGCTTAGCATAAAGCTGATTCTCCAACAAAGCTTGCAGCACAATCCTCAAATGCTCTTCGTGCTCCTCCTCAGTACGCGAGTACACAAGGATATCATCAATGAACACCACAACGAACTTGTCCAGGTATTCATGAAACACACGATTCATCATGTCCATGAAAGCAGCAGGAGCATTTGTCAAACCAAACGACATCACAAGGAACTCATAATGCCCATACCTTGTCCTGAAAGCTGTCTTAGGCACATCCACATCCTTCACCTTCAACTGATAATACCCTGACCTCAAGTCAATCTTAGAGAACACATCAGCTCCCCGAAATTGATCAAAGAGATCATCAATCCTCGGCAAAGGATACCGATTCTTGATAGTCAACTTGTTCAGCTGACGGTAATCAATGCACATCCTCATAGTGCCATCTTTCTTCTTCACAAACAAGACTGGTGCTCCCCAAGGTGACACACTCGGCCGGATGAAACCACGATCAAGCAGCTCTTGCAACTGCGTCTTCAACTCCTTCAGCTCCTTAGGTGCCATTCTATAGGGAGTAATGGACACAGGAGTTGTATTCTCATACAGCTCAATTCCAAACTCCACCTCGCGATTAGGAGGTAAACCAGGCAACTCCTCAAGAAAAACACCAGGAAACTCCTTCACAACCCTGATATCTTGCATCCTCAACTCCTTAGAACAAGGATTCATCACAAAAGCCAAATAAGCTTCACAGCCCTGCCTCAGCATCCTGCTCGCCTCCAAGGTAGAAACAACATTGGCAAGAAACTTCACATTCTCACCAACCACCACCACTTCATAATCATCCGCAAGCTTAAGCGAAACCCGCTTATTCTCACAATCCACAACAGCACGATGCTCAGCAAGCCAATCCATACCAAGAATCACATCAAAACCATAAAAGGGCAACTCCATAAGATCAACATGAAAGACATGGTCTTGAACAACCAAAGGACACCTTCTATAAAGCTTTCGAGTCACAACAGTTTCACCAAAAGAACTAGTGACATGAACACCAACATCCAAAGACTCAACAGGCAAACCAAGCAATTCAGCATGCTCACGCAAAATGTATGAATGCGTAGATCCAGAATCAATCAAAGAAAGCAATGACAAGGATTGCAAAGTAAAGGTACCTGCAATCACATCTGCATCATTCCTTCCCTCGCGCTGAGCATACACTCTCGCCTGGCCTCCACCCTCAGGCTGAATAGCCACAACATGGGCTACTCCACGACCACCTTCCTCACGTCTCTGGAAATTACCACGGCCGCGCCCACGACCTCTCTGCGGTGCAGCAACAACAGGAGCACGCTCTTGACCTCCAGCCATCCTCGGACAATCTCGCCTCAAGTGGTCTGCAGAACCACAATTCCAGCATTCAAAACTAGCTGCCGCAACAGGAGCTTGCACCTCCCTCACAGCACGAGGACAGTCACGCCTCACGTGACCACGTGAACCGCAGATCCAACAAGCACTAGGGTCAGCTCTAGCATTGCCACCCCTAGCAGGTGCACCTCCACCTCTCTTAGCTGAGGACTGATACCTCTGATCACGTCCCCTCTTGTTCCGTCCACCTCCGGAACTATACTCAGCAGCTCTCTTCCCAGAACTCGCTCCAGCACCCTTCGCAGACAAACTCAGATTCATTTCTATGTCCTTTGCTCGGCCCACCAACACATCAAAATCATCATACTCAGTGGCCAGCACATACATCTTTACCTCCGTTATGAGACCATAACGAAACCTTTCGCACCTTTCCCGCTCATCAGGAATCAGCTCCGGTGCATACTGACTGAGTCGCACAAACTGCACCTCATACTCAGCCACACTCATGCTCCCTTGGGTAAGAGTCATGAATTCACGCTTTTTCTCATCCAGATATCTCACTCCCAGATATCTCCTCTTGAACGCATTCTGAAAGAATGTCCAAGTGATGTCAGCTTCAGCCATTCCAAAGGTTGTGGTCGTCCACCACGTATAAGCATTGCTCTGCAGCAAGAACACAACACATCCCAACTTTTGCACATCAGTGCAGCTCATCTGTCCCAAGATACGCTTGGTACTTTCTAGCCAAGCTTCCGACCTCTCAGCTGACATACCCCTAAACTCAGTCCCACCAAGACTGCGCAGACGCTCTAAGGGTAATCTCACACCAGCATCTTTCTGATGCCCAGTTCCTTGAGCTCCAGCTACTGCTGCTCGAAAAGCACCCGCAATAGCTTGTACCAGCATCGTCATATCAGGCATAGCTTGCCCCTGACCAACCTCAGGTCCTGCAGCTCTAGCACCAGCTGCTTCAGCTCCAGCTCTTTCCCTCTCCGCACCACCACCACCAGGCGGAGGAGGAGGTAACACAGCACTACCCGCATTCTCATCATTCTCATTCCCATCCGGGGTCGTAGCTCTCACGCTACTCCTTAACTCTCTACGTGGTGCCATACTTTTACCATGCATATCAATACAAATAAAACATAGTCAGGCCCAGCAAGGTAAGCAATCCAAGTATTCAAGCTCAATTTCTTTCAAAAATCAACATCATTTCTTTAGCTTTTGTTTGGCAATGGGTACCCTCAACATGCAACATCACAGCATACATCTCAAAAGCATCAACATCTCAAACCACTGAACATGATTTCATACAACAAGCATACAAGCCAAACATACTTCAATCATGCATACAAACATTCCCAATTACTCGAAAACTCAGCTCTGATACCACCAAATGTAACCCCCTTAACCCGGCCTAAACGGTTGACCCGAATTAAGAAAGTCACACGGGGAAAACCAAAGTCAACCCGAAAGTCAACCTTGATTAACGACCCTTTTTTTCTTTTTAATCTTATCTAGATGCACATTAACCCTAATTGTGATCACACAAACAACATACTCAAAGATCACAAACATCAGAGATCAAACAGGGACCCAATTGAACAAATTACAACTTTAGGGACCAAATTGTAATTTCTGATAAATTAAAGGACTTAACCCAAATTAATCTTACCAACTTGAAATTAGTCAGGTTTCATGCTTCTCTGTGAAATTTCAGCTCAAAAGGACTTCTCAAACTCATACAATTGCACAAACAAGATTCAGGACCAAAACACAAACATTTCAAAACATATAACTGCCCATGTCAGCCCCCAACGGTCGACCGTTCCGAAACAGGTTGACCCTGTTCCGAAACACGGGCCGTTTCGAAACCAGTTCCGCAACGGGGGTCTGGCAGAGACCAAACCGTTTCGAAACGGTGCATACCGTTTCGGACCCCTGGGTTCATTCCAGGCACCCGTTCCGAAACGGTGCACACTGTTCCGAAACGCCTGCACAGATTTCAGCAAACTAGCATACCAAAACATGCAATTGATCATTCAAACATGCTCCAAATGCTACCAAACTTTACCAGCATGCAATTCAACATATATAGAACACACTTGCATCATCAATTCACCCAAACAACATCACAAGCAAAAAGCCCCAATTCTATAGGCATGCTTCCTACACAAGCTAGCTATTCAAGCATTAACTTCTAAAACAAGCATATAAAGATCCAATCCAAAAACCAGCATCCATAACAACATTCAACATACTTAGGGAGTTCCAAACACCTCCCAAAACATACACATTGGTCCCCCATTGCCAAATCATCCAAAAGCTAAAATGTTTAACAAAAACCTTCCATACATTGAGCTCTACTTGTACTTGAACTCTTGCCCTTCTTGCTGCCCTTCAAGATACTCTAGTGCTCTGCATTATTGAATTAAGAAAACGAGAGAGCGTAAGCAAAAGCTTAGTGAGGAGTGCTCTTTTAAAACCATTCAATAATGCAATTAAAAACATTTACAAAACATGCTTATAATCAACCTTTGCACATGCTCAAAAGCATACTTTAAGACAAGCAATCCCATGCTTCAAAATAACATTTAAACAAGCATCTCATGCTTCACAATATTCTTAACATGTCATATTGGCTCAAGTGATACATTTCATTTATTAAAACAAGTTCAACAACTTTCCCAAGGACTTTTAAACACCTTGGCCCCAAGGACTTTTAAACACCTTGGCCATGGACTTTTAACCACCATGGATGAGGACCACACAAGGACTTTTAACCACCTTTGTGTCCATAGCTTGAATCACCCCAAGGACTTTTAACCACCTTGGTCCCAAGGACTTTTAACCACCTTGGCCATGGACTTTTAACCACCATTGAAAGGATCACCTAAGGACTTTTAACCACCTTAGTGTCCGCAACAAGAACCATCCAAGGACTTTTAACCACCTTGATGTTCTTAAGTAACAAGGCTCACTCAAGGACTTTTAACCACCTTAGTGACCTTAACATTTTCAAAACATCACTTGCCAATATACATCTTGTACATCATATAATCCACTGTTTTAAAGCATTAAACCAAGCCATATTCATCATGCATTTCAAAGCATCAAACCACATTATTTCAATGTATAAAATCAAGGAACTCCTACCTAGAGTTACCTTCAACATATGGCTTAAAACATCAGCAAATACCATGCTAAAACATGCTTTCAAAACAGTAATTAAAACATGCAATTCACCAATTTGCATCTCAACAAAACCATGGCCACCACTAGAGAGAAAATCCGAAAACTTACACTTGAGCTTAGCAAAGTTGTTTAGACTTAGACTAAGCCCCCCAAACCTTCAAACCTTGGTTTTAAAATCTGAAAACCCAACTTCACTCACCGATTTCCACTTTGCTTCAAGCCAAAGCACCAAATCAAGCTTCCGGATCAACAACTCATGGATCCAAAGATGCCTCCCCTGTTTCAACACATCAAAGCAGAGGATTAATGCATCATCATGCATTAATTGCTTCAATGAAAGCACCTAAACTCGCTGCTCTCATCCAACCTCCGTTTTCGGCCACCAAACACAACCGAAAATGCATCCAAACCACATCTAAACAAAGCCCAGCCATAAACCAGCAAAACCACACTTCCATTAACATCATAAAACATCTAAAAACAACCTACTAACAACCTTATACCTCCAGCAACATCAGATCACCAAGATCACCACAAAAACTACCTTGAAACACAAGCTAAACTTAGGAAACTCAACCTATCCGGGATTGCATCAATCAAGACTCAATTCCTTATCAATTTAGAGATCATTTAACATCAAAAACACCTCTCAAATCACAGATTACTCAGATCTAACGAAAATCATCAAAAATCATCAAAATCTTGCATAATAAGCCAAGATCCATTTCAACACTTTAAAACCTTTAATTAAACATCAATTTAGGATTGAAAACTTAGGAATTTCAGTAAAGAACTGATAGTTTAGAGGAGAAGGACGTTCTTACCTCCAAACTTGAGTTTCTCCTCTTTTTGGAATCAAAATCCTTGTTGAAACAAGTAGCAATTGAAGAGGTTTTGAAGATACAATGATTAGGAATCAAATGAGAGTTGAAAGGAGGAATTTAGGTGAGAAAATCAGAAACAAATCTCTGAAAATGGAGTGTTTGGGTTGAGAGAAAAAGAGGGAAAGAAAATAGAGAAGTTAGTTATGAAATTAGCCAAATGGCTTTTCCCTCCTTTTGATATACTTTAAAATCAGAATTATAACTCAAAATATCTTAGAAAAATCTGGAGAAACTCCCTTTGGGTAAATAGCTCCTTAAAGATTCAAAGTTTCAACCCTTTATAAAACAGCCACCAAACTTGCGAAAATTACATTTTGGTCACTAGCCAAAATGTCACCCTTCCAAAACTCATTTTCCAAAATTGATTTCACAGTTCACTTAATTATATTAAAAGATGATTTTAGAACATTTTTCCATATTTTTAATGCAACCCGAACTAGGCTTTCCTAATTTAACCTCTTACGATTCGAACAGCACTTTGACCGACCGGTCAACGCCCAAGACTTCTAAGCCCAAAATCGGGGCGTTACATGTTTAAAGTGCACTCAATCCTATAGCCAGCTAACTATATCTGATTTCATTTTTAAAATACTTTAAATCACATCACTTGGCAATATATTCCATAACACATGCATATCGCACTGTTTTTACAAAGCATTCATGATAAGCCATCAACAAGAATTAAACCATGCTTAAAACCTCATGCATCAACACATGCATACAAGGACCTCTTACCTAGTGCGTCCTTAAACCACATGGCATCATCATACATAATTTATAATCTCAAAACATGCTTTAAAAATAGTAGGTGAATGCATTTAAAATCACGTGCAACTAAAGGCTCAAAACCAGGACAACCGAGGGAAAATTCTGATTTACTTACTTCCGAACTTAATAAAGCATTTCAAGCTCTTATTATGTTCCCAAAACCTTTTCTAAAACATTTCTACGCTGGAAAACCAAATTCCACTGACCGACTTGCGAAACCACGCTTGCCGACTCAACTAATGACCTTCCAAAGCCCCCCAAAACACCTTGTTTGCTTCCGGATTAATATTCCATATTTCAACAAATCAAAACAGAGGTTCAATGCATTAAAATGCATCCAAAACTCCAGCACACATAAGAATCCCGCAACCCTGCTCCAAAGCATCAAAACACTCATCCGAAACAACAAAAAACTCAACCGATTGACCTCAAACCTTATCCCAACCATTACCCAACTCATTCAACACAATCTAATCATTAATCAACATCCAAAAACAACCTAAAATCATCCTTATACCTCTAGAAACTTGAAATCCTCAAAAACACCTCAAAAACTCACCCAAAACACTTAAAAAACTAAGGATCTCAAGGATTTCGGGATCTATATTATTAAGACTCCAATTCAACATAAAAAACGTTTCAAAAATTCTTTAGAAACAATCTCAACCCAACCAAATCAATTGAAGTCCGAAAATCACATTTTAAGCCAATTTTTCATAAAGATTTCAAGAGTTTAATATTCTAACAATAAAACCTCAATTAAAATCAGTATTATAGAGTCAAATAACTTTGGAATTTCCTTAAAGAACTTAGATTAGAGGGATAGCACTAAAATTACCTTCATTCCTTGCTTCTCCTTTCATTTCGCAAGTTTTGCTTGAAGAAACTAGAAAAAAATGGAAGAAACCAATGGAGAAATGATAGCAAATCAAAAGATGATTTAAGCGCAAACGATTTTTGGAAAATTAAGAGAAAAGAATGGTGTTTGGCTGAAGCAAAAGTGAGAAAATGAAAGCTCGTGAAAACTTTTCCTTAACCGTTTAACTACTTTCTTTAATTACCCAAATTAAGAAGCCTTTTAATTTTTAATACATTTAAATCACATGCCAAATTAGGGAAAAGTCATAATTTCCAAGTAGCTCCCTAAAGATTCTAAGATTTTGAATCTTCTTGAAAAACTATTTTACAACTTTTAAATCTTTACATTTTGGTCACTACCCAAAATGTATACTTTCGGAAACACGTTTTTGTAAAATTGATTTGACCAACCTCTTAAACACCATTTTAGAGGATTTTAGAAATTTTTATCACATTTTTATCCTATCCCAAACTCCGATCTCCCTAAACCAACTTTTAAACGGTTCAAACAATCGTCATCGGTTCCACCGGTCCAACCCGACTCGCCAAAACATCTAAGCCCTAAATCGGTGCATTCATAGGATTAAACACATTAAAAGAAAATATTTTCTTTTAAAGTGTTTTATCTTTCTTCCTTAAAATCATCCCTTTTGCGTGGAATCTTCTGTTTACATTCTTTCGGTGTTTTCATGATTTTCTCGTAGTCTGATCCTCATGCAAAGTGTATAGAAAATCTCAGCTTTTCATGCTCTTCAAAACACACTCCACTTTGCATTTTCCTCCAATGTCGAGTAAGGGTGGGCAAAAAACCCAGTTATCTGGTCTCGAACCCGGTGGATTTTTACCCAGAACTGGTTCTAGTGGAACTATGAATGGATCTAAAATTTAGGTCCCAGACACAACTAGGACCGAGACTGGATCCTAATTTTCTGGACCCGATACCCGGTGGGTACCCAATGGGACCGGGACCCGTACCTAGTATTGGTCTGTTAGGACCACTTTAGCACAAAATTAAATCCCAAAATCCTTTTATTAATTCCATGTTTCACACCTAAAGGTCCAATATTTTCATCGTTTCATTTCATTCTATTCTATTTTTTTCTTGAATGCTATTTGCTCTCACAAAAGATATTGACGCTTGGTTTATCATCATTTCAAATTTGATTCAAAGGTAACTTTTTCTTTTTCTCATACATGTTTTGATTTTTTTCCTTTACTAATTTTATGCTAATTTTGTTTTTCTTTTTTACAGTAATGAAAGATTTTAACTTAAACCAGGTTATTTTAGATGATGATTAGATTAAAGAAAAAAAGGAGCAACTAGAACCGAAACCACAAGCAAAAACACAACTACAAAAGGTTGGAGATAAGAGAAAGTCAGAGTATTGGAGTCATTATTGGAACGTTAAAAATCTAATAACTGATAAAGTTGTGAACGCCAAATGCAAATATTGCACTATGTTTTCGATTGCTAATACTGACAATGGTACTTCAAATTTAAAGAAACGTCTTTGTTGATGTCCTAAGTACCTTCTAAACATAGATAAAAAGCAAAAAAAGACTTTTGTTTTTCAGGCGACTACAACTGATACTCCTATTGTTATTAACTGGGAATTTGATAAGAATCTATGTAGACTTGCTCTTGTGAAAATGGTAACTGTTGATGACCAATCTTTTTCTATAGTAGAGCATGAAGGATTTAGATTTTTTTTGTAATGCGGTTGTCCCTCAATTTCACATTCCTTCCCGTTACATAATAGCGAAAGATGTAAAGAACTTGTTCACATGTGAGAATGAAAATTGAAATTTTTTTTTGAAAGGTGTTAAATTAAGAGTTGCTTTAACAACTGATTGTTGGACTTCAATTCATAATTTTAATTATTTGTGTTTGACTGCTCATTTTATTGATGATAATTGGAAGTTGCACAAGCGAATTCTGAATTTTTTTATTAATGGATAATCATAAAGGTAAAGAGATTGAAAAAGTTGTTGAAGCTTGCATTCTTCAATGGAAAATTGAGGATAAAATATCATGCTTAACTGTTGATAATGCAAGCTCGAATAATGTGGCTATGGGATTTTTAAAAGAAAATTTGCATGACAAATTTATTTTAGGGGGTAGCTATTTTCATATGAGGTGTGTTTGTCACGTGCTAAATTTGATTGTGAAAAAAGATTTACAAATAGTTAAGGATGCAATAACTAGAATTCGTAGTGTCCTTAGATATGTGAGAAGTTCTCCTTCTAGAGCTAAAGTGTTTGCTCGCTCTTCTATGCTTGTGCAAGAATCTTGTAAAGGTTTTGTATGTCTTGATGTGTCTACAAGATGGAATTCTACATATCTCATGCTTGAAACTGCATTAAAATTTGAAAAAGCTTTTAACGGGTATAAGGAAGATCACCCTGATTTTAGTAAGGAGCTTAAAGATGGAGTTCCTACAATGTAACCCCCTTAGCCCGACCTAGACGCTTGACTAAAACGATGAAGATTACACGGGGAAAACCAAAGTCAACCCGAAAGTCAACCTTGATTAACGACACTTTTTTTTCATTTTAATCTTGTCTATATACATACTAAACCTAAGTGAGTACTCAAGAAACATGAATGAGAAAGGCACATCGATCGAATATCATTTAGGGACTCAATTGCACTTTATACAAGATTAGGGACCAAATTGTATTTTTTGTAAATTAGAGGGACTTCATTGATTTTAGGGTTACCAGTATGAAATTGATCATGTTACATGCTTCTCTGCCAAATTTCAGCTTAAAAAGACATCCTAATCTCAAGCAATTGCAATCACAACATTTAGGAGTAAATTGTAAAGCATGAAGACTCAAAGCAATTCAAATCTGTGTCCAACAGTCACCCGTATCGGAACACCTACCCACCGTACCGAAACGCATGTATCAAAACGGTGTTGACCGTTTCGGTACGTGGGTATGTTCCGAGACTAGTACCGAAACAGGGCCCCTTAGTAGCAAAATTGTTTCGAAACAGACCCAATCGTTTCGAAACACAATGACCATTACAGGCCCCCGTTTCGAAACACTTGAGGGTGTTTCAATACACCTTGCCCAGAAACAGCAGATATAGCTGGTTTTTCATTCTTTAACCCAATCAAACATACCTCAAAAACTCCCAAATCATACCAACAAACCATTTTACACATAAGGAACATATTTAGGACTTTCTAACACGAGCAAGGCATCAAACACAAATTCACATAGTCTAAAGGCATACCCTCTAATCATAAAACCAAAAATAAGCAATCCAACCTCAAGCAAAACATTGAAGGCCACTTTCAACCCAAAAATGCCAACATAAACTAGCCTCAAACTTAAGGAGTTCAAACAAGTCTCCCAAATACAACCTTGGTTTCCCATTGCCATTATATCAAAACTAAAGTGTGTGAAAACTTCACCATACATGAGCTTGAACTTCTTTGGATGATCTCAACCTCTTTGATGCTCGAAAACACCTCAATTATCTGCATTATTGGTAAAAGAGAACGTAAACACTAATGCTTAGTGAGGCATGCTCTAAAGAAAACCAACTCAATAATGCATATTTTGAAAACACTTTCTCAAAAGCTTTTCAAGAACATGCTCATTCTATCTCATTCTTGAAAACCTTTCAAAGCAACTTCTCATTGAAAACACATGTACCTTCATTCTATCTCATGCATTTAAACCAATGCTAAACTCATGGCAAAGCCATACTCATGCTTGTAACATCAAAGAATTTCATATACAAATCTCATATGCATTTCTCTTAGCATAATGCATTTCATCAAAGGTACATGTGAATCAAAAGCATTTTCATATATTATATTGGCATTTCGCATCTCATTATTACTCGGATATGCGGACATCTCACTAGACACTTCCGGTGGCATCTACCATCACCGTACTCACTTGTCTAGCAAAACAATTTCCGGTGGAATCTCACATCACCGTACTCACATGGCGGAATCTCTCATCGCCACAAAACTTGGGTATTTCACCAAGTCCTACCCGTTGGAATGCCCATCATCGGTTCTCTCCCTTTGGCTTAACCAAAGATCACATATGAAATTTTAGTTTATAGTGCACTCTCATCCTATTGATTGATCAATTATATCCGGTAAGTATCTCAACATCTATGCCAATATATTATGTTAAAACATCATCTCGCCTACTGTTTTTCATGCAACAATCCTTAAACATTCTCATCTCATTTCAAAACTATAACATTTGTCATGCTTTAAACAAAAGCTCAAATCTCAACCATGCAACATGTTACTTCTTGAAACCATTTCAAGCATCATCTCATGCTATAAAATATGCATAAAAATAGTAGGAATTTATCAATCTCAAACCATCAGCATGTAAAAGCATTTTAGGGGCAATCACCACATCTATGAGAGCAATCTAGCCAATACTTACTTCCGGACTTAGGAAGGTGTTTCAAACCTTTCCTAAATCCCCAAACCTTGATTCTTTGTCCCTCAAGGACTTCTAAAACCATTCCCACTCACCGATTATGTTTCTCTTGCTCGCCGAAACGCTATCTAAGCTTCCGGATCAACATCAAAGGCGTCTGAAGATGTCTCCCATGTTTTAAACACATAAGAGCAGAGGATTAATGCATCATCATGCATTGAAATCATCAGCCACACACCTAATCTCACTGCTCTACCCAAAAACCATATTTCGGCTACCAAACACAACCGAAATCACCTCCAAACTCTTCCAAAACAAAACTCAGCCAAGATCCACCACTTCTAATCATTTCTAAACATCAATTAACATCAAAAACCACCACAAACTTGTCCTTATACCTCCAGCTATGATAGAACACCAAAATCACCCCAAAAACCATCATTCTAACAAGAAAAACTTAGGAAAACAATCTTATTCGGGATTTGATTGATACAACCTCATTTGTAACATCAATTAACATCCAAAATACATTAGAAAACCATTTCAAAATAGAGCCCAATCATTCACCACGAAAATTTCCAAGATCTCTTTCCAAAATCTTGAGTTTTAAGACAATTTCTTGTTTCTAACATTAAAACCACTTAAAAATCATTAACAAAGGATTGATACCTTGGGAATTTCAATAAAGAACTGATCATTAGAGGAGAAGGTCGAAGCTTACCTCTAATGGATGATTTCTGCTTGATTTGGGCAAGTTTTCTTGAAAATTCAATGTAGAAAACAAGTGGATTTGATGAGGAATTGATTAAGAATAAAAGGAAGATTAAAATCCCATCAAATGAAGTGAAAATCAAAGGATATTTGCTAGAGAGAATGTGTTTGGTTGAAAAGAATTTGAGAAAAAATAAAATGAGGGAAAATTTGTGAAAAGTTGTTATGAATAGTCAAAGGTAGTTTCTAATTTAATTAACCTTCATTTCCCTTAATTAAAATATTAATTAAATCAACCAAATTAAGGAAAAATCTAATGAAAACATTTTGGTAAAATTAGCTCGTTAAAGAATCAAAGTTTCAATCCTTTACAAAACAATCACTACTTAACTTTACAAAAACTGTGATTTGGTCACTACACCGAAATGTAGTATTTCCAAACCTTATTTTGTAAATTTATTCCACCATTATCTTTCATATATTAAATGAGGATTTTTAGATATTTTTCTATATTTTTAAAGCATCCCAAACTAGGTGTTCCCTAAAACTCCCTTTAAGATTCGAACCATTTTCTGACCGGTTCTATTCGGACTCTAACATCTAGGCCCAAATTTGGGGTGTTACAACTCTCCCCTCTTAAGAAATTTCGTCCTCGAAATTTACCTGAAGGAAAAAGGTAAGGAAACTGCTTCTTCATATCTTCCTTTCTTTTCCACGTGGCTTCCTCAACACCACGATGCCTCCACAACACCTTAACCAGCCCAATGGTCTTACCCCGGAGAACCTTACCGTCCAAATCCAAAATCTCAATTGGCTCCTCATCATAAGTCAAATATGGATTCAACTCAACTTCCTCTACAGGCATAACATGCGAAGGATCCGATCTATACCTCCGAAGCATGGACACAAGAAACACATTATGTATCTTTTCTAGTTCTTGTGGTAGCCTCAGCTTCTTCAAAGGTGAAACCTTTAAGAACACACGGTTACCCACCGCAAACTCTATATCCTTACGCTTCAAATCCGCGTAAGACTTTTGCCGATCCGATGCTGCCTTCAACCGCACACAAATGAGCTTCACCTTCTCGGTGGTTCCTTTCAACAAAGCTGGCATCAAGACCAATCTTTGTCCCGTTTCAGCCCAACAAAGAGGAGTTTTGTACTTCCTCCCATACAAAGCTTCATAAGGTGCCATTTGAATACTTTCCTGGTAGCTATTATTATAAGCAAACTCCACCAAAGGCAAGTGCTTCTCCCAAGGGCCTTGAAACTCAATCACGCAGCACCTCAACATATCCTCAAGCACTTGGATAACGCGCTCTGACCGCCCATCCGTCTGCAGATGATAAGAAGTACTGAAATTCAGCCGCGTACCCAATGCTTGATGTAAACACTCCCAAAACCTTGCCGTGAACCTCAGATCTCTATCCTACACTATAGATTTTGGTACACCATGCAGACGTACAATCTCAGCCATATACATCTATGCAAGCTTATCCAAGGTATACGTAGTATGCAAAGGTAAGAAATGCGCACACTTCGTAAGGCGATCCACAATCACCCACAAAAAATTCTTCTTTGATGGCGACAAAGGCAAACCAGACAAAAATTCCATAGTGATCCTCTCCCATTTTCATTCAGGAATCCTCAACGGTTGCAACAACCCCGAAGGAAACTGATGCTCAGCCTTAACCCGCCGACAAACGATGCACTTGCTCACATACTCCACAACATCTTTCTTCAAGCCCACCCAATAGTACTCATCCTCCAAATCACGATACATCTTTGCACTACCAGGGTGCATAGCAAAAGGACTACTATGAGCTTCGGTCAGAATAGTACGCCTCAACTCCACATCATTCGGCACTACTATCTGACTTCCAAAACATAGAACTCCATCATCATTAAAACAAAAATCTGATGGTCTATCCTCGGCAATATCCTGAACATGTGGCACCAAAGAATCATCCAACAACTGCTTATACTTTATCAACTTAACTAGAGATGGCTTCACTTGAAATTCAGCAACAAGACCTCCATCTCGCGATATGCTCAAGCTAGCAAACATCGCCCTTAACTCCACTGCCACTTTTCTGCTCAAGGCGTCAGCCACAACATTGGCCTTTCCCGGGTGATACTCGATCCTTAGATCGTAGTCCTTAAGCAACTCCACCAATCGTCGTTGCCTAGGATTCAACTCTTTCTGAGACATTAAATACTTCAAACTCTTGTGATCTGTGTACACAGTACACTTCTCACCATAAAGATAATGTCTCCAAATCTTCAAAGCAAAAACCACCGCAGCTAACTCAATATCATGCGTAGGATTTTTGCGCTCATGCACCTTCAACTGACGCGATGCATAAGCCACCACCTTACCCTCTTGCATTAACACACACCCCAAACCAACATAGGATGTGTCACTATACACCACAAACTCTTTCCCTGGTTCAGGTTGCACCAAGATAGGAGCTTGCGTTAAAGCTACTTTAAGCTTCTCAAAAGCTTGTTGTCTAGCTTCCGTCCACTCATACTTAACATGTTTTTGCAACAACTTCGTTAAAGTGGCAACAATCTAAGAAAATCCATCCACAAATCTTCGGTAGTATCCTGCCAACCCAAGGAAACTATGGACTTCATGAACAGACTTAGGAGGCTTCTAATTCATCACCGCCTCAACCTTCTGGGGATCAACTCGACTCCCTTCAGCCGAAACCACATGAACAAGGAAAACAACTTCCTTAAGCCAGAACCCACACTTGCTCAACTTAGCATAAATCTGATTTTCCAAAAGCGCTTGCAAGACAACTCTCAAATGGCCTTCATGCCCCTCCTCAGTATGAGAGTACACAAGGATATCATCGATGAACACCACAACAAACTTGTCCAAGTATTCATGCAACACCCTATTCATCATGTCCATGAAAGCAGCAGGAGCATTCGTCAAGCCAAACGGCATTACAAGGAACACATAATGCCCATACCTCGTTCTAAAGGTTGTTTTCGGCACATCCACATCTTTCACCTTTAGCTGATAGTACCCTGACCTCAAATCAATTTTTGAAAACATAGCCGCTCCCTGAAACTGATCAAAAAGATCATCAATCCTTAGCAAAGGATACCTATTTTTTATGGTCAACTTGTTCAGCTGACGATAATCGATGCACATTCTCATGCTTGAAAACCATTTCAAAGCAATTCTACATTTGAAAATCACATGTACCTTCAATCTAGCTCATGCTTTCAACCAATGCAAATCTCATGGAAAGCCATACACATGCTTAATGAAAACAAAAGCATTTCAAAAACCATACATCTCATATGCATTTCTCATAGCATAAAACATCTCAACATTTGGTACATGTGACTCAAATACAAACTCATATATTGGCATTTCATATTACATCTTTACTCGGATATGCGGATTAGCTTGGCATTAAGCCAAGTCCTACCCCGGTGGAATTTCACATCACCGGACTCTCATGGCGGTATTTCTCTTCGCCACAAAGCTTGGGTGTTTCACCAAGTCCTACCCCGATGGTATCTCTCATCATCGAATTCTTACTTTCGATCGGGATGGCACTACCCCCATAGCCCAACTCCAAGGAGCACGTACGAATTTTTAGTTTATAGTGCACTTTAATCCTATTGGTCGACCAATTATATCTGGTAAATATCAAATCATTTATGCCAATATATTATATCAAAAACATCATCTCACCTATTGTTTTAATGAAACATTTCTTATATCATTCTCATCTCATTTCAAAACCATATCTCATGCTTTGCATTAAATCAAAATTTCAAAACTCTTTACTGTAACATGCTATCTCATGAAATCACTACATAGCATCATCTCATGCTACAAATCATGCATAAAACAGTATGAATTTGTCTAACTCAAAAAAAGAGCATGTTAAAAGCATTTAGGGCACCAACCACATATCGAGAGCAAATCTAGCCATACTTACTTCCGAACTTAGGATGGTGTTTCAAACCAATCCTAAATCCCCAAACCTTGTTTCTTTGTCCCTCAAGGACTTCTAAAACCATTCGCAGTCACTGATTACATTTCGCTTGCTTGCCGAAACGATATCCAGGCTTCCGGCACATCCGGATCAACACCAAAAGCGTCCAAAGATGTCTCCTATGCTTATTACACATAAGAGTAGAGGATTAATGCATCATCAAGCATTGAAATCACCAGCCACTCATTCAAACTCGCTGCACTACTCAAAAGCACCATTTCGGCTACCCTAAATAACCGAAATCACCTCGAAACTTTACCAAATCAAAGCCCAACTAAGATCTATCAGTTCTAATCATTTCAAAACCTCAATCAACACCAAAAATCACCATAAACACGTTGTTATGTCTCCAGCAACAACAGAACACCAAGAACACTTCAAAAACCTCAAATCTAGCATCTAAAACATAGGAATCCAAACCTATTCGGGAATAATTGGTTAAAACCTCATTCTTAACATCAATTACCATCCAAAATACATTAGAAATCAACCTCAAAACAAAGCTTAACAAAGAGTTACGAAAATCATCAAGATCTCACCAAGAGTCTTGAGTTTCACAAAAATTTCATGCTTCTAACATTAAAACAACTCAAAAATCATTAACAAAGGATTGAGAACTTGGGAATTTCAGTAAAGAACTAATCATTAGTGGAGAAGGACGAAGCTTACCTCTAATGGATGATTTCTCCTCAATTTGGGCAAAATTTCTTGAAATCCAAAGTAAAAACAAAAGGATTTGATGAGGTAAAGATTAGAAATCCTTAGGAGAATGAAATCCCAACAAAAGTGATGAATATCAGAGATTAAATGGGGAGGGAATTTTGTTTGGCTGAGTGGAAGTTGAGAGAAAATGAAAAGAGGGAAAAGATCGTAATGTCGTTATGAAAAGTCAAAGAAGGATTTCCCTTTTAATTCTTTTTATTAAATCATTATTAAAACACCCAAATTAAAGAGAAATCTGGTAAAAAACAATTTGGTAAAATTAGCTCCTTAAAGATTTAAAGTTTCAATCCTTTACAAAACAATCACTAGTCAACTTTTGCAAAAACTGCAATTTGGTCACTACACCAAAATGTAGTATTTCCAAATCACATTTTGTAAAATTGTTTTCACCATAACCATTTATATAATAAATGAGGATTTTCAGATATTTTTCCATATTTTTAAAGCATCCCGAACTAGGTGTTCCTTAAAAGATTCGAATCGTTCTCGACCGGCCCGATTCAACCTCTAAAACATCTAGTCCCAAAACCAGGGCATTACAACTCTCCCTCACTTAAAAAATTTTGTCCTTGAAATTTACCTGGCGGAAAAAGTTAAGGAAATAGCTTATTCATGTCATCCTTCCTTTCCCACGTGGCTTCCTCAACGCCACGATGTCACCACAAGACTTTGACCAGCTCAATGGTCTTACCCTGAAGAATCTTACAACCTGAATCCAGAATCTCAACGGGTTGCTCATCATACGTCAAGTCTAGGTTCAGCTCAACCTCTTCCTCGGGCATAATATGTGACAGATCCGATCTATACCTTCGAAGCATGGATACATGAAACACATTATGTATCTTTTCTAACTCTTGAGGCAGTCTCAGCTTGTTGGCAACATGACCCATATGTTCTATCACCTCGTATGGTCCAATGAACGTTTGACTCAATTTGCCCTCCTGACCAAATCTCATCACCTTCTTCCAAGGTAAAACTTTCAAAAACACACGCTCGCCCACTGTAAATTCTATCTCCTTACGCTTCAAATCCGCGTAAGACTTTTGCCGGTCCGATGCTGCCTTCAAACGCTCACCGATGAGCTTCACCTTCTCAGTGGTTCCTTTCAACAAAGCCGGCATCGAGACCAACTTTGTCCCGTTTCAGCCCAACAAAGAGGAGTTATGCACTTCCTCCCGTATAAAGCCTTATAAGGTGTCATTTGAATACTTGCTTGGTAACTGTTATTATAAGCAAACTCCACCAAAGGCAACTGCTTCTCCCAAGAGCCTTGAAACTCAATAACACGGCACCTCAACATATCCTCAAGCACTTGGATAACACGCTCCGACTGTCCATCCGTCTACGGATGATAAGAAGTACTGAAATTCAGCCGCGTACCCAAAGCTTGATGTAAACATTCCCAAAACCTTGCGGTGAACCTCATATCTCTATCCGACACTATAGATTTTGGCACTTCATGCAATCGTACAATCTCAACAATGTACAACTCTGCAAGCTTATCCAAGGTATACGTAGTATGTACAAGCAATAAATGTGCACACTTCGTAAGGCGATCCACAATCACCCAAACATAATTCTTCTTTGATGGCGATAACGACAACCCAGACACGAAGTCTATAGTGATCATCTCCCATTTCCATTATGGGATCCTCAATGGCTGTAAAAACCCAGAAGAAACTTGATGATCAACCTTAACCCGTTGACAAACCATACATTTGCTAACAAACTCAGCGACATCGTTCTTCAATCCCACCCAATAATACTCATCCTTCAAATCACGGTACACCTTTGTACTACCAGGGTGCATAGCAAAAGGACTACTATGAGATTCAGTCAGAATAGTGCGCCTTAACTCAACAGTTGTTTATCCTTTTACAACTGAACTAGAGATGGTTTCACATGAAATTTAGTAACAAGACCACCATCTCGCGATATGCTCAAGCTAGCAAACATCGCCCTTAATTCCACCGCCACTTTCCCGCTCAAAGCATCGGCCACAACATTGGCCTTCCCCGGAAACTTCGTCCACTCAAACATAACATCCTTTTGTAAAAACTTCGTCCAAGGGGCAGAAATCTTAGAAAATCCATCCATGAACCTTCGGTAGTAACCTGACAACCCAAGGAAACTACGAACTTCATGAAAAGACCTATGAGGCTTCCAATTCACCACCACATCAATCTTCTGAGGATCAACACGAATCCCTTCAGCCGAAACCACATGGCCAAGAAAATCTACCTCCTTTAGCCAAAACTCACATTTACTCAGCTTAGCATAAAGCTGATTCTCTAACAGCGCTTGCAAAACGATCCTCAAACATTCTCCATGCTTCTCCTCCGTACGAGAGTACACGAGGATATCATCAATGAACACCACAATGAACTTATCTAAGAATTCATGAAACACATTGTTCATCATATCCATGAAAGCAGCAACAGCATTCGTCAATCCGAACGACATCACTAGAAATTCATAATGCCCATATCTCGTTCAAAAGGCTATTTTCGGCACATCCACATCCTTCACCTTTAACTGATAATATCCTGACCACATATCTATCTTTGAAAACATAGCCCCTCCTCAAAACTGATCGAAAATATCATCAATCCTTGGAAGATGATACTTGTTCTTGATAGTCAACTTATTCAGCTGATGATAATCAATACACATACTCATTGTGCCATCTTTCTTTTTAACAAACAAGACTGGTGCACCCCAAGGTGACACACTAGGCCGAATAAATCCTCGGTCAAGCAACTCTTGAAGATGCGTCTTCAACTCCTTGGGTGCCATGCGATAGAGAGCAATGGACACCAGAGTTGTGTTCTCAAACAACTCAATTCCAAATTCAACCTCTTGACTAGGCGGAAAACCCGGTAATTCCTCCGGAAACACTCCAGGAAATTCACACACAGTCCTTATATCCTGTACATGAACCTCTTTTGTACTAGGATTCATGACAAAGGCTAGGTAAGTCTTGCATCCCTGACGCAACATCCGGCTTGCTTCAAGCATCGACACCACATTAGATAGGAATTTCACATTTTCTCCCACCACCACAACCTCATAATCATCCGCAAGTTTCAGCGAAACTCGCTTATTTTCAAAATCCACTACGGCCCTATGCTTAACAAGCCAATCCATACCAAGGATTACATCAAATCCATAGAATGGCAATTCCACAAGATCAACTAGAAACACATGCTCTTGCTCCTTTAAGGGAAATCTCCTATACAATCTCCTTGTTACAACCGTCTCACCAAAGGAACTAGTCACACACATACCTGCATCCAAAGACTCAACATGCAAACCAAGCATTTGAGCATGTTCACGCAATATGTACGAGTGTGTAGATCCAGAATCAATCAAAGAAAGTAATGACAAGGATTGCAAAGTAAAGGTACCTACAATCACGTCCGTGTCATTCCTCCCTTCTCGATGGGCATACACTCTAGCCTAGCCACCACCTTCAGGCTGAACAACCACCACATGTGCTACATTTCTCCCACCTTCGTATCTACGCTGGAAATTTCCACGGCCGCACCCACGGCCTCTATGTGGCTCAGCTGCTCTAACCGGAGCCTGACCCTCTCTCATCGGCTGCGGACAATCCCTCTTCATGTGCCCACGATTACCGCAATTCCAACATGTACCAAGATTGCCCCAGCACTCACCAGTGTGCCTCTTACCATGCCGATTACACTCAAGAGTCCGTATGAAAGCATTCGGTCCTTGTTGACCTCTTCCAGGGTTGCCACCCCCACGTCTAGCATCCATATGTGACCTTCTATTCTTAGGTCTCGTGAATCGATCTCTTCCAAGATCACGATCCCCAGGTCGCTTCCCTGAGCTAGACCCTCCTACTCGACTTGCCAGACAAAAATTCAGCTCAATTTCCTCGGCTCGAGTGACCAAGAAATCAAAATCAGTATAGTCTGCTACGAGCATATAGGTTTTCACACCAGCCACCAGCCCATATCTGAATCGTTCACATCTCTCCCGTTCGCTAGGAATCAACTCGGGTGCATACTGGCTAAGGTGTACAAATTGCACCTCATACTCCGCCACTGTCATACACTCTTGCACTAGGGACATGAACTCCCTCGCATACATCTTGAATTCATTCAAGAAGAATGTCCAAGTCACCTCATCATCATCTAACCCCGCTATTGTGGTTGTCCACCACGTATACGCATCATCGTGTAGCAGGGATACAATACATCCCAATTTCTGAGTATTGTTACATTTCAGCTGCCCAAGTATCCTCTTGGTACTTTCTAACCAAGACTCGGAACCTTCCGGGGTCAGCCCCCTGAACTCAGTCCCTCCAAGACTATGGAGTCACTCCAACGAAAAACTCACACCAGCACCAGCCAGAGGTGCAGCCTCATGAGCTCCATCTACTGCTGTCTAGGAAGCCCCATCAATAGCTTGTATTAGCACTGGCATATCATGAGTAGCTTGCCCCTGAACCCCCTCGGGTCCAGCAACCCTTGCACCAGCTCCCGCTCCACCACCACCAGGTGGTCCACCAAGAGGAGGAGGCGGTAAATTTTCAACATGCTCATCATTCTCATTCTCCGCCGCAGCACGTGCATTAACTCTAAGCTCTCTACGTTTCCTCATTTAAAAGCAATGCAACTATCAAAATGCAATTAATTTCAATTAGGCAATGTAAGACAAAGAATCCAAGTACTCAAGCTCATATTCCAAAACAATTCTTTCTGCTAATGATATGGCAATGGGATCCCCACTATACCCCAAACATAGCATAGCATCACAAATTCATCTCATTAGAGCTAGAACATCAAGAATCACACATCACGCTTTCACAACAAGTCACAATCATTCATATTCACACACATTAACCACTTACCAAGCCCCAAATATTCACAAACTTGGCTCTGATACCAACAAATGTAACCCCTTAGCCCGGCCTAGACGCTTGGCCCGAACTATGAAGATTACGCGGGGAAAACCAAAGTCAACTCGAAAGTCAACCTTGATTAACGACCTTTATTTTCTTTTAATCTTTTCTAAATGCAATATTAAACCTATGTGATCACTCAAGATCATAGAAAGGAGAGGCACAACGATCGGAATTCATTTAGGGGTTTAATTGTAAGAATTAGACTTCTTTTAATCATTCATATTTCATGCATCTCTGTCAAATATCAACTTAATTAGACATTCCAAACTCAACCAATTGCATCCATAATCATCAAGGACTAAAATGTAAGAAACAAGAACTTCAAATAGTTCAAATTGCAGACCAACAGTCGGGTGTTTCGAAACACTGACCCTTATATCGAAACGGCCATATCGAAACAGGGTTGACTGTTTCGGTACTCGGGTGCGTTCTGAGATCCGTATCGAAACATGGCTCTCCAGTAGCCAAAACATTCCGGAACAGTCTTACCCGTTCTTAAATAGTATGGCCATTTCATGCCCCTGTTTCGAAACATATAAGGGCGTTTCGATATGCCCAGCCCTGCAACTGCAGATTCAACTAGTTTAACACACTCAAACACAACCAAACATGTCCCAACACATACCACAACATACTAGCAACATGTTTAAGCATCAAGATCATCACGATGAAGCATAAAATAAAGCATGGCATCAATCATGCAATCATTGAATCTGTAGGCATGCTCCCTAACCATAAAAACCATATGAAAGCCATAAACCACAAGATCAAACCATAAAGGTCATTTACAATCCACAAATACCATAGAAAACTTGCAACAAACATAGGGAGTTCAAAATACATCTCCCAAAATCAACCATAGGTCCCTATTGTCAAATATTATTACTAAAGCATACGAAAACAGCACCATACATGAGCTTCTCCCTTCCATGGATATCTTTAGCCTCCTTGCTGCCCAAAAACGTCTCATTTATCTGCATTGTTGGTAAAAGAGAGCGTAAGCACATTTGCTTAGTGAGGCAAGCTCTAAGAAAACCAACACAACAATGCAACTTTAAAACTCTATCTCAAAAACCGTTTTCTACAACATGCTCTTTTGATCTCATGCTTGAAAACCATTTCAAAGCAATTCTCCATTTGAAAATCATATGTACCTTCAATCTAGCTCATGCATTCAACCAATGCAAATCTCTTGGCAAAGCCATACACATGCTTAATGAAAACAAAAGCATTTCATAAACCATACATCTCATATGCATTTCTCATAGCATAAAACATCTCAACATTTGGTACACGTGACTCAAATACAAACTCATATATTGGCATTTCATATTACATCTTTACTCGGATTTGTAGATTAGCTTGACATTAAGCCAAGTCCTACCCTAGTGGAATTTCACATCACCGGACTCTCATGGCGGTATCTCTCTTCGCCACAAAGCTTGGGTGTTTCATCGAGTCCTACCCCGATGGTATCTCTCATCATCAGATTCTCACTTTGGATAGGGATGGCACTACCCCCATTTGCCCGACTCCGAAGAGCATATACGAATTTTTAGTTTATAGTGCACTTTTATCCTATTGGTCGACCAATTATATCCGATAATTATCTCATCATTTATGCCTATATATTATATCAAAAACATCATCTCACCTACTGTTTTAATGCAACATTTCTTAAATCATTATCATCTCATTTTAAAACCATATCTCATGCTTTGCATTAAATCAAAATCTCAGAACTCTTTACTATAACATGATATCTCATGAAATCACTACATAACATCATCTCATGCTACAAATCATGCATAAAACAGTAGGAATTTGTCTAACTCAAAACAAGAGCATGTTAAAAGCATTTAGGGCACCAACCACATATAGAGAGCAAATCTAGCCATACTTACTTCCGGACTTAGGATGGTGTTTCAAACCAATACTAAATCCTCAAACCTTGTTTCTTTGTCCCTCAAGGACTTCTCAAACCATTCGCACTCACTGATTACGTTTCGCTTACTTGCCGAAAAGATATCTAGGTCTCCGGCACCTCCAAATCAACACCAAAAGCGTCCAAAGATGTCTCCTTGTTTATTACACATAAGAGTAGAGGATTAATACATCATCATGCATTGAAATCAACAACCGCTCATTCAAACTCGCTGCACTACTTAAAAGCACCATTTCGGCTACCCAAAATAATCGAAATCACCTCCAACCTTTCTCAAATCAAAGCCCAGCCAAGATCTATCAATTCTATTCATTTCAAAACCTCAATCAACACCAAAAATCACCATAAACACATCCTTATTTCTCCAGAAACAACAGAACACCAAGAACACTCCAAAAACCACAAATCTTGCATCTAAAACATAGGAATCCAAACCTATTTGGGAATCATTGGTTAAAACCTCATTCTTAACATCAATTACCATCCAAAATACATTAGAAATCAACCTCAAAACAGAGCTTAACAAAGAGTTACGAAAATCATCAAGATCTCACCAAGAATCTTGAGTTTTACAACAATTTCACGCTTCTAACATTAAAATAACTCAAAAATCATTAACAAAGGATTGAGAACTTAGGAATTTCAGTAAAGAACTGATCATTAGAGGAGAAGGACGAAGCTTACCTCTAATAGATGATTTCTCCTCAATTTGGGCAAGATTTCTTTAAAAACCAAAGTAAAAACAAAAGGATTTGATGAGGTAAAATTAGAAATCCTTAGGAGAATGAAATCCCAGCAAAAGTGATGAAAATCATAGATTAATTGGTGAGGGAATTGTGTTTGGTTGAGTGGAAGTTGAGAGAAAATGAAAAGAGGGAAAAGATCGTAAAGTAGTTATGAAAAGTCAAAGTAGGATTTCCCTCTTAATTCTTTTTATTAAATCATTATTAAAACACACAAAATAAAGAGAAATCATGTAATTTTTTTTTTGAAAATTAGCTCCTTAAAGTTTCAAAGTTTCAATCCTTTACAAAACAATCACTAGTCAACTTTTGCAAAAACTGCAATTTGGTAACTACACTTAAATGTAGTATTTCCAAATAACATTTTGTAAAATTGTTTTCGCCGTAACCATTTATATAATAAATGAGGATTTTTAGATAATTTTTCCATATTTTTAAAGCATCTCGAACTAGGTGTTCCCTATATCACCCTGAGAGGATTCGAACCGTTCTCGACCGGCCCAATTCAACCTCTAAAACATCTAGGCCCCAGACCAGGGCGTTACATGTTCAGAGATATGAAGAAGGTAATACATTACATTTTATTGATTTTAATCTTTTATATTTCATCTTTTTTTTATGACTTGTTATAATGTTTATGTTTTTCATTTCAGAACTAGAAGACAATGGATCGAGTGGTGTTGAAGAGGTTGGAAACAATTGAAGACACTCTTTTTTTCTTCTTATCAAACTTTTTGGTGGTCTTGCTTGTAATTGATAATCATCTTTTGTTTATTTCTCCATATCAAACTTTCTCTTTATGTATAAATATTATGAGGATGACTCGTTATAAGACTTTGTTATTTAATATTATTATAGGTGGTTAAAATTTTTTCGCTCAATTTTTTTTAATAGTAGACCAATTGACCGGGTACCCGGTATTGGTACCAGTTCCCATTGGTCCAGGACCTATTCCTATAATTTGGGACCCGATCTGACCGGGACTGGTTCCAATTTTTAGGAACTGGTGGTTACCGGGACTGGTTCCAATTTTCAGGAACTGGTGGTTACCGAGACCAGGACCAATTCTAGACAAATTGACCGGGTACCCGGTCTTGCCCACCCCTATTTACGAGTGTGTCAGGTCATTACCATGACAGTGGCTAGGCTATTGCCTCAGCAATGGTCTGTCTGCTTTTTCCGCTCAGCAAGGCTATATCCCATGGTTCAGCTTCCTTCAGTAGAACCTGACATCCAAAATTGACTTGATCTGGACTGTCAAGAGATGATTATGCACCGCTCCTTTCTTTCCTTCACTGTTGCGGCAGTACTTGCCCGGGCAGTGAGTAGCAAAATCTACATATGCACCAAACGCACACATAAGTAGTATCTTTTACATCTAATAAACTAAATGTAAGGATCAAGCATAGTAAAGATGAGACCAATGTGATTGATTCTTGGAGGGCTACAATGTGATTCAAATGGGTGTAGATTTAGCAATAATTGTCATAGAAAAAGGGTGAAATGATAGTACTTCTACACACTTAACACACCCCGAAACTCGAACTATTGCTTGCCCTCAAGCATTGCAACTAGTAGAAAAAAATAATTACTCGCCAAAGTCCTTAATCTTCATAGAGATTACTTCAACTCGCCTTCTTCCTCATCACCTAACACTTGAAAATACATGATTAAATTTTTCGGACGACTAAAGGAGTTACTCGGAATCAAACTATGATGCTTGTGAGTGTGTGCGTGCTTGGTGAACAAGATGTTTATTCGGGTTCTAAGGAAACACTTAAGCATTAACCTACTTAACTCGGGTAAATTGTTTTTTATAAGTAATATAACCGACTAGACCCAATTTCGGGCACCTCTAGTGATTAGCATAGAGCCAGTTTCGGGCACCTCTAGGGCTTCCTTAAGCTAGAGCCGGTGTTAGACACCTCTAACTTCTTACCCAAATTTTATTTCTAAGAAAGTATATATCCTAAGTGTCCTACAACTCCTTAAATCATATATGTCACAAAAGTGTATTTTGATTTTCAGCCCCATAGTGTGACTCTAAGTGTTTCCTAATAGTCATCCTAACCTTTAAAGTATATTTTTAAGTACTAAGGTAGTTTCATCATTGGAAGAGTTTTGTAAGTCTAGGAAATTCTAAGTTAAATTAAAGAACTAGGCAAGTATTACTCATTAATGAAAAACTACATTGCTTTTAGATAATGAACTACTGCAGCAGTAGCCTACACCCCAAATTCAAATCAAGGATTGCCCTCAATGCATCAACACATATCACAAAATATAAAGGCAAAGTAAAAGGCAATAAAAGAAAACACTAGATTGCAGGGGACTCGGATGAGTCATCGTCACTTTGGATGATAATTCTTCTCGTTGCCATATGCTTGACCCGTTTGGTAACTCTATGTGGTTAGGTGCGCGTCGGAGGAGTCGGTTTGGCTTTGGTGGTCACCTGCCCTTCCTCGTATGTGTCAAGGCAAATCTCCTCAGTTGTGGTTGCCTTCCGCTTGAGTGATTAAGATTGAATGGCGTCGAATTTCTTGAGGATGGAGTGGACGGTGCCGGATCAAACAGACAATGACTCGGTGCGGATCGGCTCAACAACCAGATCTTTGCCCTCTCTATGTGTGGCGACGACTGGAGGATCAGAGAACGACGAGGGAGAGAAGGCATGCATTGCCGAGGCGGAGTAGGTGTGCATTGCCGCGACAAGGGAATCTGGGGTTGGCTCGGCAGTGAGGGCGGCAGGGAATGGCGGGAACGACACAATGCTTTTTGGGAACTTCTCTTTGAGAACTTGGGTGATTGAATAGGTGAAGTCCCTCATGAATTGTATGACTCGTCGCTTTATTCAGTCCATATCTTCTAACTTTTGGGTAATATGGTATAGTGTCACAGCCTCGGTAGAGGGATATGGGGTTTCTAGGGTGTGGATAATGGCTCAGCTTTAGTGATCTGCATTAGCTTGTAGTATGCCTCTTTGTCCCATCCTTTCGTCTTTGGTCTGTACTCGTCGATTGAATCAGTGGGGACCTTTGCTTGTCGGCAAAGGCCGGTGATGAGCATCGAAAAGTATAGGTGGCCTCTCTCTTTTAGGATGTACTAATACATCTCATTGAAAATTATGTTACCAACATTAATTATTCTTTTATGCAATATAGAATATATGAGTGCTAGCCTATGTTTATCTACAGTACTATTATGTGAGGTAGGTATTAAGCATCATTTCACAAAGGTATGCCAGAGTTTTGCCTCGGGCCGAAACCTTCCACGGTTTACCGTCCCCTTGTGTGCCCCAACATTCCATGTCGTCTCGGCAATGCACAGCTCATTCTTGATGTCCTCGTAATCCTCAACTGTGAGTTGGTCCACAAACTCTTTATGCTCTTCCCGTTCCACCTGTATGCCGTAATAGAGGTTGATTGCCTCGGGATCGACGGGGATTGCTTTGCCTCTAACGTGCACTAATAGGTTGTTAGGATTCGAAGAATGAGCGTAAAATTCCCTCACCCATGTCACGTTTTCCGGTTTAGGTTGATGGCAAAAAAATTGCCACTTTTGATGAGCAATCTTGTCAAAGAGGAAGTTGTCGATGCCGAATTCAGTTTGGGAGTCGGAATAATGGAAGCCTTGTTTCTCCTACAGTTGTCGTCCTATGAAGTATTTGTTGAATCGCCTTTCAACTTTCAGCGATGCGAATCTTTTGTATGCTGGTTCCTCGGTGGGTCTCGAGCTTTCTCATTTGTTGAGTTTTGGTGCCATCTGAGAGTAGTTGTGAGAAACGTAAATGGAAAGCAGAGAAAAAAATGCGAGAATAGTTATGAAATCAACATTAGAGAAGAGAAGGGTTTGATGGCGAGAAGTTGAGAGGGGGAGGGGTTTATATAGATAACGGCATGATATAGCCGTTGTGGCAATAAATGTGCGTGTGACGTCTAATCATGTTACATAGCCGTTGTGGCTTATAGATGTTAAAGTAGCCGTTGCGGCATTGTGTTCATTGAAGTAGCCATTGCGGCTTGTATGTCGTTGGGCAGAACTTGTCGTGTTGACAAGGGTCTCCTCTCACTAGTCGTTGGAATCTATTTACCGTGTGGGCAGGGGAATGTGTTGTAGGGTGTCAACCCAACTTTTCCTTTATTTCTTGATTTCCTTCCTAAAAAAATAAAATAAATAACATCGAATTAAAATAACACCTTATTCCTAAACAAAAATTAAAGATGTTGAAAATAAAATAAAAAAAATGAAGGAAAGAGGAAAGGTTAAGACACTAAAAGAGTGCATGGGGATGCATCTCCTTAAGTGATCACTTCCTTGTCCCTCATGATATGCTGGCTAGTATAGTGCTTCAGCCTTTGTCCGTTCACTTTGAATCTGTGCCCATCTTTAGTGGATTTGATTGTCACAGCACCATGGGGAAATACTTTGACCACATCGAACGGTCCAAACCATCTTGATCATATTTTTCCTGAGAATAGCTTTAGTTTAGAATTGAAGAGTAACACTAGCTGCCCGGGCAGGAACTGTCGTGGTAGTAGCTTGCTATCATGCCAATGTTTTGTTTTCTCCTAATATATTCTTGCATTGTTGTACGCCAGGGCTCGAAACTCCTCTATTTCATTGAGGTCTAGGAGTTGTTTTTTTCCAGCATTTTCCAAATTCATATTTACCGTCTTGATCGCCCAATATGCCTTGTGTTCGATCGCAACTGGTAGATGACAAGTTTTTCCATACTAAGTCGATATGGGGACATTCCTAATGGGGTTTTGAATGTTGTCCGATAGGCCCACAGTGCATCATCAATTCGAATGGACCAATCCTTTTGAGATGGGTTAACCACCTTTTCAAGAATTGTTTACAACTCTCTATTTGTTATTTTTGCCTGCCCTTTGGTCTGCGGGTGATATGCCATGGCAATTTTATGTGTGACACCAAATTTCTTCAATGCCGCGACAATAAGCTTGTTGTCGAAGTGTTTTCCCTCGTCACTAATGATAGCTCTTGGTACTCCAAACTGTTTAAATATGTGTTTTTGCAAGAATTTTTGTACGGTTTTGGATTCATTGTTTGGGATGGAAATGGCTTCGACCCATTTTGACACATAGTCAACAGCCAATGGAATGTAGAGATTCCCATAGGAGGATGGGAAAGGTCCCATGAAATCAATTCGCAAACATCAAACATCTCGACTTCAAGGATGTTTCGCAAGGGCATCTCATTTAGTCTCAAAATATTGTCGGTCCGCTGACATCGGTCACATCTCTTATAGAAAGCCTGGGCATCTTTGTAAAGTGTAGGCCAATATAATTCTGACTATAGTACCTTGGTCGTTGTTCTAGTTCCTCCAAAGTTTCCTCCATATGGTGAAGAATGGCATCGTTGATTCACCTCTCCATGTTCTTCTTCAGGGACACATCTCCTTATAACCTGATCTGTACATTGTTTGAACAAAAGAGGCTCGTCCCAAAAATAATGCTTGCAATAATGTTGGAACCTCTTCTTCCCTTGATGGTTAAGGTTATAAGGTAATACACCACTAACTAAAAAATTAACAAGATCTGCTTACTAGGGTGTTGTTGAGGCAGATCTCTTTGTCAATGGTATTACCGAGGCAATGCAGTCCAAAATTACCGAGGCAATGATGTCAGTTATTGCAGAGGCAACAGTTTCCTTCACTGTCGAGACACTCAATATTTGCTCATCTTGGAATGCATCTTTTATTTATGTGTCTATCGTGTCTTCTCTTCCTTGCTCAAGTCGTGAAAGGTGGTCGACAACTTGATTTTTCGTTCCTTTTCTGTCCTTGATATCGACATTGAATTCATGTAGTATAAGAATCTATCGAATCAATCTAGCCTTTACATCTTTCTTGGAAAACAAGTATTTGATTGTCGAGTGGTCTGTGTGAACAATCACCTTGGTTCTGATTAGGTATGATCGAAACTTGTCAATGGCAAAGACGACGGCTACTAACTCCTTTTCAGTGGTAGTGTAGTTGACTTTGGCCTCATTGAGTGTTTTACTAGCATAGTAGATCACATGAAATATTTTGTCTTTCCTTTGTCCAAGGACTGCCCTGGCGGCATAATCACTTGCGTCGCACATGAGCTCGAAGGGTAGTGTCTAGCCTGGTGGGACTACAATGGGTGCAGACACAAGTTTTTGCTTCAGTATTTCGAATGCTTCAATGCATTCCACATTGAAGTCAAAGGCCCTATCTTGTTCAAGCAAATTACACAAAGGTTTAGTTATTTTAGAAAAAAATGCAATAAATCTCCTATAAAAACCTGCTTGTCCCAAGAAGCTCCGGATTCCTTTGACTGTAGTTGGTGGAGGTAGTTTATTGATCACATCTATTTTTGCCTTGTCTACTTCAACGCCCTTTGATAAGATCTTGTGGCCGAGTACTATGCCCTCATCCCCCATAAAGTGGCACTTCTCCCAATTTAGGACAAGTTGGATTCCTCACATCGTGTGAGTACCCTTTCCAAATTGCCGAGGCAATTGTCAAAGTCATCGTTGAATACTTAGAAATCATCCTTGAAGATCTCCAAGAAATCTTCCACCATGTCAGAGAAATTTGTCATCATGCATCTTTAAGTGCAAATTCGTGGTACCTTAATAGCAGATGCTCGAGACACATGACCGATGACAAGAGTCGATTCTTGGAGCTAAAACCAAAGAGTGGAGTAGTGACGTTTGGTGACAACTCCAAAGGCCACATTGAAGGAATTGATTCCTGTAACGCCCCGGTTTTGGGCTTAGAAGTCTTGGGCGTTGACCGGTTCGGTCAAAGTGCTGATCGAATATATAGAGGTGAAATTAGGAAAGCCTAGTTCAGGTTGCATTAAAAATATGGAAAATGTTCTAAAATCATCTTTTAATATATATAAGTGAATTGTGAAATCAATTTTACAAAATGAGGTTCGGAAGGTTGACATTTTGGCTAGTGACCAAAATGTAATTTTTGAAAGTTGGTGACTGTTTTATAAAGGATTGAAACTTTGAATCTTTAAGGAGCTATTATTCCAAAAAGAGTTTCTCCAGATTTTTCTAAGATATTTTAAGGTTTTATTCTGATTTTAAACATAAAGAAAGAGGAGGGAAAGTCATTTTGACTATTTTATAACTAACTTTCCATTTTTCTTCCAATTCTCCTTTTCTCTCATTTTCTCTCAACCCAAACACATCTCTCCAGATTTTCTCCTCTGATTTTGTCACTCAAATCTTCCTTTTCAATTCTCTTTGGATTCCTAATCATCTCTACAACAAAACCTCACCATTTGCAAGTGGTTTCATCAAGCTTTTTGGTTCTAAAAAGGAGAAATTCAAGTTTGGAGGTAAGAACGTCCTTCTCCTCTAAACTATCAATTCTTTACTGAAATTCCTAAGTTCTCAATCCTTGATTTGTGATTTGTTAAAGGCTTTTCAATTGAAATCTTGATTTTAGCTTAAAATGCAAGATTTGGTGATTTTGGTGAAATTTTCGTGTGATCTGTTTGGGCAGTGTTTTGAGGTGTCAAATTGATGTTTAATGAATGCTAAATTGATTAGAAGTTGAGGTTTAATTAATGCAATCCCGGATAGGTTGAATTTCCTAAGTTTTGCTTGAGTTTTTGGTTGTTTTTGGAGTGTTTTTGGTGATCTGTTATACCTGGAGGTATAAGGATGTGTTTGTGATCATTTTGGATGTTAATTGATGTTTAAAAATGGTTAGAAGTGATGGATCTTGGCTGGGTTAAGTTTTGGAAGTGTTTGGAGGTGATTTCGGTTGTGTTTGGTAGCCGAAATGTTGGTTTTGTGATGAGCAACGAGTTGTGTTGTGTTGCTGGTGTTTTTAGTGCATAAAGATGCATTAATGCTCTGTTTTTGTGTGCTTGAAACAGAGGAGTTTGATCCGTGAGCTTTAGAGGTGTTGCGGAAGGTTTCGGATGCTTGGAAGGCTTGTTGGCTAGCCTTGTTTTGTGTATCGGTGAGTGAAGTTGGGTTTTCAGCTTTTAGACCAAGGTTTGAAGGTTTTGGGAGCTTAGTTTAAGTCTAAACAACTTTGCTAACTCAAGAGTAAGTAAATGGATTTCTTTCTTGGTTTGTGTTATGAAATGGCTTTTAAAGCAATTGTGGTTGATGATTGAAATGTATGTGTTTTGCATGATTTAAATTCTGTTTTGAAAGCATATTTTAAGCATGGTTTAATGCTGGTTTTGAAAGCCATATGTGAAGGATGCTCAAGGTAAGAGATCCTTGGTTTTGTACATGGAAATTGTGGTTTTGATGCATGGTGTTGCATGATGTTTAATGGCTTTGTGTAATGCTTTAAAACAGTGGATTGATGATGGTAAATGATGGTTTTTGCATTGTGGTTATGCATGTGAATCATTGGACCAATGTGGTAAGTTGGTTATATTGGCAAGTGATGTAAGTGGTTCTTGGTTTCTTTGATCGGATATAGTTAGCCGGCTATAGGATTGGGTGCACCGTGAATTAAGTCGCCTTGGAGGTGGAGTGGTTAAGTGTGAACCGGTAAACTCCCTTCAAGTATCCTAACGAGATGGTTAAGGTCATAATGGAGGTGGAATGCCCATTCGAGGACCTTGGTTAAGCAAAGGTTATATGGTGGTTAAAAGTCCATATATGGGAACCTTGTGCTTGTTAAGATCACAATGGAGGTGTAAAGTCCATGTGTGGATCTTGTGTAGGGTGTCCCGGATCTCGTTAGTGATGTTATACAACTACCAATCGGTGATGCAAAGGTTGTATGGTGTTTGAAAGTCCATACATGGGAACCTTGTGCATGTCAAGGTTGTATGGTGTTTGAAAGTCCATACATGGGAACCTTGGGAAAAGTCAAGGTTGTATGGTGTTTAAAAGTCCATACATGGGAACCTTGGGAAAAGTTGAGGTTGTATGGTGTTTAAAAGTCCATACATGGGAACCTCGGGAAAAGTTGAGGTTGTATGGTGTTTAAAAGTCCATACATGGGAACCTCGGGAAAAGCTAAGGTTGTATGGTGTTTAAAAGTCCATACATGGGAACCTTAGGATGTTGAGGTCAAATGGTGTTTAAAAGTCCATTTGGAGACCTTGGATTGGTAGTGTGTATGAAGCGTGGGGGACAACGCTTGTGATCCGCGTATCCGAAAAGTGGATGTGGTTGATCACTTGGAAGCCAATGTAATGTTCTTTATTATAAAGAAGCATGAGATGCTTGAAAAGATGCATGGTTGCATGGAAAGTGTATAATGCTTGTGAATGCATGTTTACTTGTTAAGTTGAACAAGTGTTGATTATCATTTGGTAAATGATGCATGTGTGCATGAAATCTCTTTAATGCATTGGAGTCTTGTTAAGACTTGTTTTAAAAGGCATGTGATGATGATGTGGTGATTCTTATGTTGCCTTTGTTTAATGCATGTGATGGATTGATTGGATAAATGGTTTTTAAATGGTTCTTGCTTGGTATGGTTTACAAGCATGGGAAAGGTATGATGTGAATGGAAGTGTTTTCCAAGGTTATGAATTTAACTTTGCATACAGTGTTTATGCATGGAATGGTTAAATGGATGACTTTGCAAGTTGTGCTTTGAAAAGGTTTTCTTAGCTTGCTAAGCTAAGGGTTGGTTCTCATGTATGTGCAATGCATGGTTTTAAGCATGATGTTGAAAAAGGGTTTTCAAACTTTGCTTGGTAAACATTTCGGGTTTGTTTTAAAAGTGATTTTATGACCCGCTGCATTGATGGTGTTTTGGTTTTGAGCATTCCTCACTAAGCATTATGTGCTTACGCTCCTTTTTGTCCATCAATGCAGATTCTTGAAGTTTGGACAGCGAGAAGCAAGGGATTCAAGGAGGACTCCAATTGAGATGTATGTCTCGGTGAATAGCTATAGTTAATAAAGGCAATGGGGGTAGAATCTCTTGGGATGTGTTTATGTGTTTGAATATGTTCGGACAAGAATGGTTTTATGTTGTTGATGTTGTTGGAACATGTATTTGGCTTTTATGAGATTGATTTGGAAGTTTATGCTTGAATGGTTGCTTGTGTAGGAAGCATGCCTATAGATTTGGGGCTTTTCATATATGTGGATATTTTGTTGAATTGATGATGCAAGTATGTCTCTTATATGTTGAATTGCATGTTGGTAAAGTTTGGTGGCTTTTGGAGTATGTTCGAATGGTCAATTGCGTGTTTAAGCATGTCTTTTTCTGCATTATGTGCAGGGCGTTTCGGAACAGGGGCTACCGTTTCGGAACGGATGCCCTGAATCAGCCCAGGCGTCCGAAACGGTAGACACCGTTTCGAAACGGAAAGCATTCTGCCAGTCACCTGTTTCGGTACGCGTTGCGGAACGGCCCCGCGTTTCGAAACGGACTCTGCCTGTTTCGGAACGGGTGACCGTTGGGGGCTGACATTGGCAGTTAAATGTTTTGAATTGTTTGCATTTTGGTCCTGAATCTTGTTTGTGCAATTGTATGAGTTTGAGATGTCCGTTTGAGCTGAAATTTGGCAGAGAAGCATGAAACATGATTAATTTTAAGTTGGTAACTTAAAATCTGGTTAAGTCCTTAAAGTTTTCAGAAATTACAATTTGGTCCCTAAAGTTGTAATTTGTTCAATTGGGTCCCTGTTTGATCTCTGATGTTTGTGATCTTTGAGTATGATGTTTGAGTGATCACAATTAGGGCTAACATGCATCTAGACAAGATTAAAAAGAAAAAAAAAGGGTCGTTAATCAAGGTTGACTTTCGGGTTGACTTTGGTTTTCCCCGTGTGACTTTCTTAATTCGGGTCAACCGTCTAGGCCGGGTTAAGGGGGTTACAATTCCATTGGTAATCACTTTTCCATACTCATTGATAATGTTTTCTATGTCAACGATTTTGTAATTGCCTGGTTTTGTTCCAAGATTGTTCTGGAGTGGTTCAGGGACAACATGGCTCGAGATGTGGTAAATTTATAGGAAAATTCCTAAAATACTATATATATATATATAAATGGTTGGTGAAGTCAATTTTGGAAAATGACTTTTGGAAGATTGACATTTCGGTTTAATGACGAATTTGTAAAAATGTAAAATCTGATTTTAAAGGACAATTTTGAAAGAGGGCCAAAACATAGAATCTTTAGGGAGCTAATATGTTATTAATTACCCTTTTCCTTTAATTAATTATTTTACATGTGTTTAATTAAAAGAAATAAAGAGAGGTTTTATTAAAAAGGGGATTTAGCTTTTAGAAACTATTTTTGACGTAACTTCCATTTCTCTCATTTCTAATCAGCCAAACACCTCATTTTCTATCATAACTTCCATATATTTTCATCTTTGCACTTCACTTTGATTTGCAAATGATTTCCTTGGTGTTTCTTCCATTTATCTTAAAGGATTCTTGAAGGTTTTTCAACAAATCTTGTTAGTTGAAGGAATGGGCAAGGGTTAGAGGTATTTTTTGTTCAACTCCTCCAATCAAGGTTCTTTAATGAAATTCTCAAGTCTTTGGCTCTCTAATTGTGTTTATTAATGTAACACCCCAATTTTGGGCTTGGAAGTTTAGGGTCTAAACCGGACCGGTCTGATTTTCGGTTCGAATATAAAAGGTGGTTTTAGGGAAAGCCTAGTTCGGGTTGCATTAAAAATATGCAAAAATATCTAAAAATCCTCTTTTAATATATATAAGAGAGTGGTGAAATCAATTTTACAAAATAAGGTTTGGAAGTGTGACATTTCGAATTAGTGACTAAAATGTAATTTTTGAAAAGTTTAGTGGTGACTGTTTTGTAAGGATTGAAACTTTGAATCTTTAAGGAGCTAATTTACCCAAGATTGATTTCTCCAGATTTTTCTTAGTTTTTAATGATTCATTTAATGTATAATTAATTAAAAGAGAATGGGAAAAACCAATTTTGAGATTTCATAACTAACTTTCTTGAAAACTTTCTCATCTCATTTTCTCTCAAAATTCCCTCAGCCAAACACATTTCTACAGAAACTTTTCTTTTGATTTGCACACTAAATGATGAGGTTTCAATCATCAATTGATTCCTAATCCTTTCTACATCAAATCCTCTTCATTTGCTTATTGAATTTTCAAGGATTTTGGCTCTAATCAAGGAGAAATCTACATTTAGAGGTAAGGATGTTCTTCTCCTCTAAATACTCAGTTCTTTATTGAAATTCCCAAGTTCTCAATCCTTAAATTAAGTTTTATTAAAGGTTGTAATGTTGTGATCTTGATTTTGGCTTAAAACTCAAGATTTGGATTAAATCTTAAAGAAATTCGTGGTGATTGTTTGGGCTCTTTTTTGAGATGTCTTTTTAGTGGATTTTGGATGTTTAATGATGTGTAATTGAGGTTTTATCAATGCAATCCCGAATAGGATGATTTCTCTAAGTTTTTTCTTGTGAAAATGGTGGGTTTTGGGGTGATCTTGGTGTTCTGTTATAGCTGGAGGTATAAGGACGAGTTTAGGCTCTTTTTGGATGTTAATTGATGTTTAAGAATATTTAGAAGTGATGGATCTTGGCTGGGTAATGTTGTAGAAGAGTTTGGAATTGATTTCGGTTGTGTTTGGTAGCCGAAATGTTAGATTTGGTGAGAGCAGTGAGTTTAGGTGTAATGGCAGAAGATTTTAATGCATGATGATGCATTAATCCTCTGCTTTGATGTGTTTAAATCAGGGGAGACATCTTCGGATCCTTGTGGTGTTGATCTGGAGGCTTGAACGGCGTTTCGGCAAGCTTGCGAAACAGAATTGGTGAGTGGAGTTGGATTTCCAGCTTTGTGTCGAATGTTTGAAGGATTGGGAGCTTAGTTTAAGTCTAATCAACTTAACTAAGCTCAAGAGTAAGTTTTCGGAAAAACTCTCTTGGATGAGCCATGGATTGGTTCGATGCATTTGTTGATAATTGCATGCTTTAATTTCTGTTTTGAAAGCATGTTTAGCATGGTTAATGCTGGTTATGTAAGCCATATATTGAAGGATGCTCAAGGTAAGAGATCCTTGGTTTAATATGTTGGAAATGTGGATTTGATGCATAGTGATGCATGTTGTTAAATGGCTTGATTAAATGCTTTAAAACAATGAATTGTTGGTGATTAAAGACGTATATTGGCAAGTGATGTCTTGGTTTTAAAGTACTTGAATCGGATATAGTTAGCCGGCTATAGGATTGGGTGCACCATGAATTAAGTCGCCTTGGATGTTGAGGGGTTGTAATTGTACCGTAAACTCCATCCAAGTACACTAACGAGATGTTTAAGATAACAATGGTGGTTAAAAGTCCATGTGTGGATCTTGTGTTGTGTGTCCCGTGTTCTCGTTAGTGATGTTATACAACTACCAATGAGTGATGTGGAGGGGTTGTGATTGTACCGTTAAACTCCATCACGGGTGTTGAAGGGTTGTGATTGTACCGGTAAACTCCACCTTCTGTGTTTGGTAGTGTGTATGAAGTGTATGGGACAACGCTTGTAATCCGCGTATCCGATTGTGTTTTATGTTGCAAAAGGCTATGGTTTATCACTTGGAAGCTAATATGACATGTTAATGATGCTGAAGCATGAGATGCTTGTTGTGAATGCAATGTTGCATGAATGATGTTGTTGTGTGTTAAAAGGCTTTATGGAAAGTGTTTTTATTAAGTGCATTATTGTGTTGTTTCTTTAGAGAATGCCTCACTAAGCATTTGTGCTTACGCTCTCTCTCTTGAACCAATAATGCAGATAATTGAGGTGTTTGTGGGCAGCAAGGAGGCTAAGAATCCAAGGGAAAGCTAAGTTCATGTATGGTGACTATTTTCACAACATTATTAGATTTTGATATATGGCAATGGGAACCTAGGTTGTGTTTTTGGGAGATGTTTTGTACTCCCTAGTTGTGGCTTAATGCCTTAAATGTTTTGGATACGTAATTAGCCATTTTGGTGCTTGCTTTGATGATTTGATGGATGTGTGCTTTGGATGTTAGGAAGCATGCCTTTAGACTTGTGAGTTTTCCTATTTGATGCCATGATTGTGTTTTGATGATGGAAATATGTATCTTATATGTATGATGACTTGTTGGCATGATTAGGAGGTCATTAGGATGTGTTTGAGTGTTTAAATGTATGTTAAACCAGCAAAATCTGCACTTTTTAGGCAGTCTGTATCGGAACGAGCACTACTGTTTCGAAATGGGGGCCTGTAATGGCCTTCGTGTATCGAAACGGGTAGAGGCCGTTCTGAAACGCTTTTGCCACTACCAAGCCCTGTTTCGATACATGTTTCGAAACGAACCCGCGTTTCGGAACGGTCAACCCCCGTTCCGAAACACTAGACTGTTGGGCACTGATTTGAATGGTTTAAGGTTGGCAAGCTTTACGTTTTAGTCCCGAATTTTGTATTTGCAATTGCTTGAGTTTGAGATGTCTGTTTGAGGTGAAATTTGGCAGGGAAGCATGTAATATGACTAATTTGATTTTGATAACTTCAAAATCAGCAAAGTCCCTCATCTTTCTAGAATTTACATTTTGGTCCTTAACTTTGTATGTTGTGCAAATGAGTCCCTTATTGCTTTCCGATCGCTGTGATTTTCAAGTATGCTTTTCTCAAGAGTACGCTTAAGGTTAACGAGCATCTAGATAAGATTAAAAAGAAAAAAGGGTCGTTAATCAAGGTTGAATTTTGGGTTGACTTTGGTTTTCCCCGTGTAATCTTCGTAGTTCGGGTCAACCGTCTAGGCCGGGCTAAGGGGGTTACATTTGGTGGTATCAGAGCTGAGTTCTCGAGTAAACGGGAATGATTATATGGGTGATGTATGTATGATTGCATGATGTGTCTTTTTGAATGAAAGTGTGATGTGTGAATTGTAAAGTATGTTACAATTTTGATGTATGCTGTGGTGAAGCATGTTAGAGGGACCCATTGCCATATCAAAACTAATGAAATGATTTGTTTTTATTTGGAAATGAGATTGAGTACTTGGATTTCTTACCTTGCTGGGCCTGATTATGTTTATTGCATTTTGTTAGTGCATTGTTTAGTGAATGGGACCTCGTAGAGAGACGATAATTAATACTCGAGCTATGGCTCAGAACGAGAATGAGAACAATGCTGAAAATGTTGTGGATATACCTCCTCTTCCTGGTGGTGGACCGCCCGGTGGTGGTGGTGCTGGAGGTGATGGAGCTGGTGTTGGTGCGGGTGCTGGGGTCGCTGGACCTGAAGCTGGACAGGGGCAAGCTGCACCTGACATGACAGTGTTGATACAGGCTATTGCTGGAGCCTTTCAGGCAGCAGTAGCTGGAGCTCATGGAGTTGGGCATTAGGGTGATGCTAATGCGAGATTACCTTTGGAACGTTTGCGCAATCTGGGAGGGACTGAATTCAGAGGTTTGTCTGCTGAGGGTTCCGAATCTTGGTTGGAAAGTACCAAGAGGATTTTGGGACAGATGAACTGCAATGATGTGTAGAAGTTGGGTTGCGTGGTATTACTATTACATGATGATGCGTATACCTGGTGGACAACCACTGTCTCCGGAGTGGAGGAAGTTGACGTGACTTGGACGTTTTTTCTGAACACGTTCAAGCGGAAGTATCTAGGTGTGCGATACATGGATGAAAAGAAAAGAGAGTTCATGTCTCTTACACAAGGGAGCATGACGGTGGCTGAGTACGAGATCCAGTTTGTCCGTCTCAGTTTGTACGCACCTGAGCTTATCCCTGATGAGAGGGAGAGGTGTGAACGTTTCCAGTATGGTTTGGTGACGGATGTAAATACCTTTATGCTTGCCGCTGAGTACACTGATTTTGATGTGCTGGTTAGTAGGGCGAAGGATATTGAGCAGAACCTGGGTTTATCTTCTAGAGGTGTTGGTTCTAGCTCGGGCAAGAGAAATGCTGAGTATAGTTCCAGTGGTGGACGGAACAAGAGAGGACGAGATAGGAGGTACCAGTATTCTACTAGGCGTGGTGGTGGAGGGCATGGTGCGCCTGTTCAGGGAGACAGGGCGAGAGCTGATCAGAACACGTGCTGGGCGTGTGGATCGCGTGGTCATTTGAGATGTGATTGTCCTCGGGTAGCGAGAGAGGTGCAAGCTCCTATGGTAGTGACTGGTAATTCATGCTGGAATTGTGGTTCGGCAGACCACATGAGGAGGGAGTGTCCTTTGTTGGCTGGTGGCGGTCAGGGACGTGCTCCTGGAGTTGTTGCACCACAGAGAGGTCGTGGGCGCGGCCGTGGTAACTTCCAGCGCAGAGATGATGGTGGAAGGAATGTAGCACATATGGGTGTAGTCCAACCTGAGGGTGGAGGCCAGGCTCGACTGTATGCTCAGCGAGAGGGGAGGAATGACACGGATGTGATCGCAGGTACCTTCACTTTGCAATCCTTGTCATTACTTTCCTTGATTGATTCTGGATCTACGCACTCATACATATTGCGTGAACATGCTCAATTGCTTGGTTTGCCTGTTGAGTCTTTGGATGTTGGTATGCGTGTAACTAGTTCCTTTGGTGAGACTGTTGTGACACGGAAGTTGTATAGAAGATGTCCTCTGGTTGTGCAAAACCATGTTTTTCATGTTGATCTCATGGAATTGCCTTTCTATGGTTTTGATGTAATCCTTGGTGTGGATTGGCTTGTTGAACATCAAGCTGTGGTGGATTTTGAAAACAAGCGAGTTTCGTTGAAGCTTGCGGATGATTATGAAGTAGTGGTGGTTGGTGAGAATGTGAAGTTTCTTGCCAATGTGGCGTCGACATTAGAAGCAAGCCGAATGCTTAGGCAAGGTTGTGAAGCCTACCTAGCCTTTGTAATGAATCCTAGCTCTAAGGAATTGCGAGTGCAAGATATCAGGACGGTGCGAGAGTTTCCTGGTGTGTTTCCGGAGGAGTTTCTTGGGTTGCCTCCTAATCGGGAAGTGGAGTTTGGAATTGAGCTGTATGAGAACATAACTCCAGTGTCCATTACACCTTATCGAATGGCACCTAAGGAGTTGAAGGAGTTGAAGACGCAACTTCAGGAGTTGCTTGATCGTGGTTTCATTCGGCTGAGTGTGTCACCTTGGGGTGCACCGGTCTTGTTTGTGAAGAAAAAGGATGGCACTATGAGAATGTGCATCGATTACCGTCAACTGAACAAGTTGACTATCAAGAATTAGTATCCATTGCCGAGGATTGATGATCTTTTTGATCAATTTCGGGGAGCAGCTGTGTTCTCTAAAATTGACTTAAGGTCAGGGTATTACCAGTTGAAGGTGAAGGACGTGGATGTGCCAAAGACAACCTTTAGAACGAGATATGGGCATTATGAGTTCCTTGTGATGCCGTTTGGTTTGACGAATGCTCCTGCAGCTTTTATGGACATGATGAATAGAGTGTTCCATGAGTATTTGGACAAATTTTTTGTAGTGTTCATTGATGATATCCTCGTGTACTCTCGTACTGAGGAGGAGCATGAAGGGCATTTGAGGATTGTGTTGCAAGCTTTGTTGGAGAATCAGCTTTATGCTAAGTTAAGCAAGTGCGAGTTTTGGCTCAGGGAAGTTGTGTTCCTTGGTCATGTGGTTTCTGTTGAGAGGATTCATGTTGATCCTCAGAAGATTGAGGCAGTGATGAATTGGAAGCCTCCTAAGTCTGTACATGAAGTCCGTAGTTTCCTTGGTTTGGCGAGATACTATCGGAGGTTCGTGGATTGATTTTCGAAGATTGCTGCACCTTTGACAAAGTTGGTGCAGAAGGATGTTAAGTATGAGTGGACGGAAGCGAGACAGCAGGCTTTTGAGAAGCTGAAGGCAGCTTTGACGCAAGCTCCTATCTTGGTTCAACCTGAATCAGGGAAAGAGTTTGTGGTGTATAGTGACGCATCCTACGTTGGTTTGTGGTGTGCGTTGATGCAAGAGGGTAAGGTGGTGGCTTATGCATCGCGACAGTTGAAGGTGCATGAGCACAATTATCCTACGCATGACATTGAATTGGCTGCAGTGGTTTTTGCTTTGAAAATTTGGAGACATTACATGTATGGTGAGAAGTGTACGGTGTACACGGATCATAAGAGTTTGAAGTATTTGACGTCTCAGAAAGAGTTGAATCTTAGGCAACGACGTTGGGTGAAGTTGCTTAAAGATTACGATCTGACGATCAAGTACCATCCGGGAAAAGCAAATGTTGTAGCGGATGCCTTGAGTAGGAAGGTAGCAGTGGAGTTGAGGGCTATGTTTTCCAGCTTGAGCATTTCGCGAGATGGCGGTCTTGTGGCTGAATTGCAAGTGAAACCATCCTTGGTTCAGTTGATAAAAGATAAGCAGCTGTTGGATGATTCCTTGGTGCCACATGTTCAGGATATTGCTGAGGATAGGCCATCGGATTTCTGCTTCAATGATGATGGAGTTTTATGTTTTGGGAGTCGAATAGTAGTGCCCAATGATGATGTTTTGGGAGTCGGATTTCTGCTCTAGTTGTTTATGTTGCTAGATTTTAGTTTTTTTGGTGATAATATGGTTTGGGTGTTACTGGAGATATGAGGATGCAATAAGGTTGTTTTTTGATGTTATTTGATGATTAAAAATGGATGAAAGTGTTAGGTTTTGGCTGGGTTGAGTTTGTAGGGTAATCGGAGGTGTTTTTGGTTGTTTCGAATAGGCATTTTGGTGTTTTCGGCAGAGCAACGTGGTGGTTTTGGTTGCTAGTGATTTTAATGCATTGAGATGCATTAATCCTCTTTTCTTGTATGATATAAACAGGGGAGAACGTATCTAATAAGGGGCAGTCTGCTGAAACGGACTATCCTCGTTTGTTACGGATCTAGGAGTGTTGTAGGCACATTCCTACAATAAAAACAACAAGGAAACAACAAAAATTATACGACATATTTATGTTAATTAGGGACTTAAAGATGAACAAAATAAAAATAATAATAATATAGAGTAATATGATAATTTTTTCATTTTGGAAAGAACTTCAACGATGGTGAAGAAGGCTTCGAAAACGACCGATGTTGGAAACGCTAAACTCGAAAGAACCTGCACAATCTACTGAGCAAACCTGAATCGAATATGTTTAACATCGAAGGACTTGGACCCGCTAAATAGCAATTTAGGAAACCGAAGTATCAATGACAAACAAACAAGTTTGAGTGTCGAATAGTTCTAGAAAGAACCGAAAAGAGAAAATTCCTTCAAGTGTAATTTTATTTCAAGGTTTGGTAACCTTTGTACAATGTCATTCGGCCAAGTTTATACTAACTGGAGGTACTTGGCCGAATTGTTTATGTGGCCAATATTTGTTTTGTTTCAAAATCAAAATTTAAACATTAACCACCAAGTGAGGTGGCATTACATTGTAGCCATGCAAAAAACAAAACAAAACAAATGTGCACCAACTATTTGAGCACATGGGAAATGTATGCTGATTTTGAAATTGTAAAGGGAACCACCCTGGTTCTTATCCGCACACAAAGTAACACGGTGGCTGGAGTAATCTCGGTTGCACATGCAGGGGTGTTGATCACGGACACCGCACATCACACACATATGGCCGAACTTGCATTTTCACGTGCACACATCTGCTGCACACACACATAAAAATAAACACATTAAATCAAATACATTATAAGTTATATTATACTAAGTCAAAACACAGTTAACACATTATATACACACTTAAACACAATAATAAGTAGTATAATCTAAATACGTCACATATCAGCATGCAACACATTATACGTCCTATTATTTAAGGCACAAGTATTATCAAATGATTTAGAAATATTAGCACAAGTAAGGAAAAGAGCTTCCCTGAAACGTTGCACCCGAGATCGCGTAATTGGTCCTAACGGTAAGACCTCCGGATCAGCATCAAGCGCTGGTGAATATGTTCTCACATCATCCCCCCTTCTTGAAAAGGATTTGTCCTCAAATCTATGGAATCACCATAAGGGGATAAGTCAGAAACATTAAATGTGGCACTTACATTGTATTCTCCGGGTAGATCTAACTTGTACGCGTTGTCATTCACTTTCTCCAACACCTGAAAAGGACCATCTCCTCGCGGTAACAGCTTGGACCGCCTTTGGGCTGGAAATCGTTCCTCTCGGAAATGAACCCAAACCCAACCACCAACATCGAAGGTGACTCGCTTTCTTCCTTTGTTTTCATGCTTTTCATACTGTTGAGTCCCTCGTTCTAGGTTCTCCTTAACCTGTTGATGCAAGTTTTTCACATAATCAGCTTTGCTTTGACCATCCATATTCGTCACATGTTCCTGTGGAAAAGGTAACAAATCTAGAGGCGTAATAGGATTAAAACCATAAACAACCTCAAATGGTGACATTTTAGTAGCAGAATGTACAACATGGTTATAAGCAAACTCAACATGTGGCAAACAATCTTCCCAAGTTTTATGTTCTTTTTGATGATGGATCAAAGTAAAGTAGATAAAACTCTATTAACAACTTCAGTTTGTCCATCAGTCTAGGGATGACAAGTAGTAGAAAACATAAGTTTCATACCTAATTTACTCCAAAGAGTCCTCCAGAAATGACTCAAAAACTTCACATCCCTGTCAGAAACAATTGACCTAGGAATACCATGTAAACGAACAATTTCTCTAAAAAACAAGTTAGCCACATTAACAGCATCATCAGTCTTATGGCATGCAATGAAATGTGCCATTTTCGAGAACCTATCAACCACAACAAATATACTATCTCTACCTGTCCTAGTTCGAGGCAATCCCAAAACAAAATCCATCGATATATCAGTCCAAGGGGAATCAGGAATAAGTAAAGGTAAGTACATACCATGTGGTGAAACCTTCGACTTTGCCTTCCTACATGTCACATAACGTTCACAATACCTTTCAACGTCTCTGCGCATCTTTGGCAAAAACAGATGCTTTTTTAGTGTATGTAACATTTTAGTGACACCAAAACGACCCATCAGTCCACCTTCATGTCCCTTTCGGATCAGAATATCACGCATCGAACCATGAGGAATGCAAATCATGTTTTCCTTGAAAAGATAGCCATCATGCCTGTAAAACTTTCCATCTGCACCTTTCGAACAAGCATTAAACTTATCTCTAAAATTAGGATCATCAGGGTATAAATCACGAATATATGCAAAACCAATCAGATGTGAATCAAGATAACTCAAAAGTGCATACCTACGTGACAATGCATCAGCAACGACATTTTCTTTCCCTTTCTTGTAACAAATAACATAAGGAAAAGATTCTAAGAATTCAACCCACTTATCATGTCGTTTATTCAATTTATGACATGTGATGTAACGTAAAGCCTCGTGGTCGGTGTGGATCACAAACTCCTTAGGCAACAAATAATGCTGCCATGTCTCCAATGCCCGAATCAGTGCATACATCTCTTTATCATAAACTGGATAGTTCAATGTAGCACCACTCAATTTCTCGCTAAAGTAAGCAACGTGCCTCTTTTCCTGCATCAAAACAGCACCTATACCAATTCCGGAAGCATCACATTCAATTTCAAACGTTTTATCAAAATCATGTAATGCTAACACAGATGCTCTAGTCAAACAATCTTTAATTTTCAAAAAGGCATCTTCTTGTTCCTTACCCCAAAAGAAGCTAGAATTCTTCTTAATAATACCCGTTAAGGGGGCGGTAATGGAACTGAAATTAGGAACAAACCGTCGATAAAAACTCGCTAAACCATGAAACGATCTAACTTGAGTAATCGATGTCGGTCTTGGCCATTCCTGAATTGCCTTTATCTTCTCAGGATCAACTTCAGCTCCCTGAGAACTAACAATGTAACCAAGAAATGTGAGTTTGTCAGTACAAAATACACACTTCTCCATGTTACCAAACAATCTTTCTTCTCGCAAAACCTGCAGAACAGCTCGCAAATGTCCTACGTGATCCTGTAAAGACTTGCTATAGATCAAGATATCATCAAAGTATACAACACAGAATTTAACAATGAAAGATCGCAGAACATGATTCATCAAACGCATAAAAGTACTAGGTGCATTAGTTAAACCAAAAGGCATTACTAACCATTCGTACAAACCTAACTTTGTCTTGAAGGATGTTTTCCACTCATCGCCTTCTCGCATGCGAATATGATGATAGCCGCTCTTTAAGTCAATTTGGGAGAAAATGACGGCTGCGCAAAGCTCGTCAAACATGTCATCAAGTCTTGGAATTGGATGACGATACTTAATCGTGATCTGGTTCACAGCTCGACAATCTACGCACATCCTCCTAGAACCATCTTTCTTCGGCACTAACAGCACCGGAACAGCACACAGACTCAAGCTCTCTCGAATGTAACCCTTTTCCATCAACTCGATAATTTGTCTTTGAAGCTCTTTCTTCTCTTCAGGGTTGGTTCGATAAGTTGGCCGGTTCGAAATAGTAGCACCTGGAATGAAATCAATCTGGTTCTCAATGCCACGAAGTGGTTGCAATCCCTTCGGTGTTTCAAGTGGAAACACGTCCTCAAACTCCTACAAAAGTGTCAAAATCGATGAAGGTAGATCAATAGGAAAATCTGTCAATAAACAATAATCTTTAAACATCAAAATAAGAACAGATTGTCGCTACTGCTCGCATACACAGACATCTTCTTCTTCTCTTTTGCAGTCTCTTTACTCTTTTTCAAACTTGCCTGATCTTGAAACACTTTACTTGGTGTCAAAGGAGACAAAGTGATCTTCTTACATGCATGCATAAAAGAGTAATGGTTTGAATAACCATCATGCATTGCCCTTTTATCATACTGCCAAGGGCGTCCCAATAGTAGGATAGTAGCATCCATAGAAACAACATCACAAAGGACCTCGTCCTTGTAGTTTCCGATCGAAAATGGTACAATAGCCTGTTTGGTCACTTTAAGCTCGCCACCATCATTCAACCATTTTAACTTATATGGATGAGGATGCTTTGTCGTTTTCAGACCTAACCTGTAACCATCACTGAACTGGCAACATTAGTACAACTATTGCTACCACTAATCACAACACATACCTTGTCTTGCACCTTGCATCATGTGTGAAAGATATTCTCACGCTGTAGATCATCTGGTACCTGTTGCACATTCAGACTTCTTTTAATAACCAAAAGTTACATTACCTTGCCAGATTCAGGAACCTCTAGGTCGGTCTCGTCTTCCTCTTTAGTAGGGACATCATGCACTTCCTCCTCGGAATCTGACTCAATCTCACCATCATCTCGCATCAATATAACCCTCTGGTTAGGACATTGATTAGCAACATGTCCTCTCCTAAGGCACTTGATGTAACCCCCTTAACCCGGCCTAGACGGTTGACCCGAATTAAGAAAGTCCCACGGGGAAAACCAAAGTCAACCCGAAAGTCAACCTTGATTAACGACCCTTTTTTTTCTTTTTAATCTTATCTAGATGCACATTAACCCTAATTGTGATCACACAAACAACATACTCAAAGATCACAAACATCAGAGATCAAACAGGGACCCAATTGAACAAATTACAACTTTAGGGACCAAATTGTAATTTCTGATAAATTAAAGGACTTAACCCAAATTAATCTTACCAACTTGAAATTAGTCAGGTTTCATGCTTCTCTGTGAAAATTCAGCTCAAAAGGACTTCTCAAACTCATACAATTGTACAAACAAGATTCAGGACTAAAATGCAAACATTCCAAACATGTAAAGATATAATCAACATAATCAATCAACATGCAGGGACCATAATTGCATCATCAATTCAACATATAATCATCACATATGAAAAGCCCCAATTTAATGGCATGCTTCCTACATAAGCTAACCATTTATGCATAAACCTTCATAACCAAGCATAATAAGGCCAAATATAAAACCAGCAATCCCATCAACATTCAACATACTTAGGGAGTTCCAAACATCTCCCAAAAACATACACATAGGTCCCCCATTGCCAAATCACCCAAAAGCTAAAAAGTACTTATAAAACCTTCATACATTGAGCTTTACTTGAACTTGTATGCTTGCCTTCCTTGCTGCCCCTCAAGGACCTTTAATGCTCTGCATTATTGAATTAAGAAAAACGAAGAGAGCGTAAGCAAAAGCTTAGTGAGGCATGCTCTTTAAAAACAATTCAATAATGCAATTAAAACCATTTATAAACATGATTAAAATCAACCTTTGCACATGCTCAAAAGCATACTTTAAACAAGCAATCTCATGCTTCAACATAAACATTAAACAAGCATCTCATGCTTCACAATATACTTAACATGTCATATTGGCTCAAGTGATACATTTCATTTATTAAAACAAGTTCAACAACTTTCCCAAGGACTTTTAAACACCTTGGCCATGGACTTTTAACCACCATGGATGAGGACCACACAAGGACTTTTAACCACCTTTGTGTCCATAGCTTGAATCACCCCAAGGACTTTTAACCACCTTGGTCCCAAGGACTTTTAACCACCTTGGCCATGGACTTTTAACCACCATGGATAGGATCACCTAAGGACTTTTAACCACCTTAGTGTCCGCAACAAGAATCATCCAAGGACTTTTAACCACCTTGATGTTCTTAGGTAACAAGGCTCACTCAAGGACTTTTAACCACCTTAGTGACCTTAGCATTTTCAAAACATCACTTGCCAATATACATCTTTTACATCATATAATCCACTGTTTTAAAGCATTAAACCAAGCCATATTCAACATGCATTTCAAAGCATCAACCACATTATTTCAATGTATAAAATCAAGGAACTCCTACCTAGAGTTACCTTCAACATATGGCTTAAAACATCAGCAAATACCATGCTAAAACATGCTCTCAAAACAGTAATTAAAACATGCATTTCACCATTTTGCATCACAACAAAATCATGGCCACCACTTAGAGAGAAAATCCGAAAACTTACACTTGAGCTTAGCAAAGTTGTTTAGACTTAGACTAAGCTCCCAAAACCTTCAAACCTTGGTTTTAAAATCCGAAAACCCAACTTCACTCACCGATTTCCACTTTGCTTCAAGCCAAAGCACCAAATCAAGCTTCCGGATCAACCAATCTTGGATCCAAAGATGCCTCCCCTGTTTCAACACATCAAAGCAGAGGATTAATGCATCATCATGCATTAATTGCTTCAATGAAAGCACCTAAACTCGCTGCTCTCATCCAACCTCCATTTTCGGCCACCAAACACAACCGAAAATGCATCCAAACCACTTCTAAACAAAGCCCAGCCATAAACCAGCAAAACCTCACTTCCATAAACATCATATAACATCTAAAAACAATCTATTAACATCCTTATACCTCCAGCAACAACAGATCACCAAGATCACCTCAAAAACTACCTTAAAACACAAGATAAACTTAGGAAACTCAACCTATCCGGGATTGCATCAATCAAAACTCAATTCCACATCATTTTAGAGATCATTTAACATCAAAAACACCTCTTAAATCACAGATTACTCAGATCTAACGAAAATCATCAAAAATCATCAAGATCTTGCATAATAAGCCAAGATCCATAAATCAACTTAAAAGCCTTTAATTAAACATCAATTTAGGATTGAAAACTTAGGAATTTCAGTAAAGAACTGATAGTTTAGAGGAGAAGGACGTTCTTACCTCCAAACTTGTGTTTCTCCACTTTTTGGAATGAAAAACCTTGATGAAACTTGTAACAATTGAAGAGGTTTTGAAGAAACAATGATTAGGAATCAAATGAGGGTTGAAAGGAGGAATTTAGGTGAGAAAATCAGAAACAAATCTCTTGAAATGTAGTGTTTGGGTTGAGAGAAAAAGAGAGAAGAAAATGAGAAGTTAGTTATGAAAATTAGCCAAATAAGCTTTTCCCTCCTTTTAGATATCTTTAAAATCAGAATTATAACTCAAAATATCTTAGAAAAATCTGGAGAAACCACTTTTGGATTAATAGCTCCTTAAAGATTCAAAGTTTCAACCCTTTATAAAACAGCCACCAAACTTGCGAAAATTACATTTTGGTCACTAGCCAAAATGTCACACTTCCAAAACTCATTTTCCAAAATTGATTTCACAGTTCACTTAATTATATTAAAAGATGATTTTAGAACATTTTTCCATATTTTTAATGCAACCCGAACTAGGCTTTCCTAATTTAACCTCTTACGATTCGAACAGCACTTTGACCGACCGATCAACGCCCAAGACTTCTAAGCCCAAAACCGGGGCGTTACAACTCTCCCCCCCTTAAGAAATTTCGTCCTCGAAATTTACCTGAAGGAAAAAGATAAGGAAACAGCTTCAGCATGTCTTCCTTCCGCTCCCACGTGGCTTCCTCAACACCTCGATTTTTCCACAGCACCTTCACCAACTCAATGGTCTTGCCACGAAGAACTTTGCTATCTGAATCCAGAACCTTCACCGGTTCCTCATCATAGGTCAAATCCGGATTCAAAACCACTTCCTCCACAGGCATCACATGCGAAGGATCAGATCTATACTTCCGAAGCATAGAAACATGGAACACATCATGAATCTTCTCCAGCTCCTGAGGTAACCTCAACCGATACGCAACAGGACCCACTCGCTCAACAACCTCATACGGTCCAATGTACCGAGGGCTCAACTTACCCTTCCGACCAAACCTCATCACCTTCTTCCAAGGTGAAACCTTCAAGAACACACGATCACCCACCGCATACTCTATCTCCTTACGCTTCAAATCCGCGTAAGATTTCTGCCGGTCAGAAGCAGCCTTCAACCGCTCACATATGAGCTTCACCTTCTCGGTGGTCCCTTTCAACAAAGCCGGCATCGAAACCAACTTTTGACCAGTTTCAGCCCAACAAAGAGGAGTCCTACACTTCCTCCCATACAGAGCCTCATAAGGTGCCATCTGTATACTCGCCTGATAACTATTGTTATAAGCGAACTCAACCAAAGGCAGATGCTTCTCCCAAGAACCTTGGAACTCAATCACACAGCATCTCAACATATCTTCCAAAATCTGAATAACTCGCTCAGACTGTCCATCCGTCTGAGGGTGATAAGATGTGCTGAAGTTCAACCTCGTACCCAAGGCTTGATGTAAACACTGCCAGAAACGCGACGTGAACCTCGGATCCCTATCCGACACAATCGACTTAGGCACACCATGCAGCCTCACAATCTCAGCAATGTACAGCTCTGCCAGCTTATCCAAGGAGAACGTAGTATGCACAGGCAAGAAATGCGCACACTTCGTCAGGCGATCCACAATCACCCAAACAGAATTCTTCTTTGATGGAGACAAAGGTAAACCAGATACAAAATCCATGGTAACCCTCTCCCACTTCCATTCATGGATTTTCAACGGTTGCAACAAGCCAGAAGGAACCTGATGTTCAGCCTTAACTCGCTGACACACCAAACACTTGCTTACAAACTCTGCAACATCTTTCTTCAAACCCACCCAATAGTACTCATCACGAAGATCACGATACATCTTAGTACTACCAGGGTGCATAGCAAAAGGACTACTATGACCTTCAGTCAGAATAGCACGCCTCAACTCAGCATCAGCAGGCACTACTATTCGACTCCCAAAACACAACACTCCATCATCATTAAAGCAGAAATCCGAAGGTCTACCCTCCGCGATATCCTGAACATGAGACACCAAGGAATCATCCAGCAACTGCTTATCCTTGATCAACTGAACCAACGATGGTTTCACCTGCAACTCAGCAACAAGACCACCATCCCGCGATATACTCAAACTAGCAAACATAGCTCTCAGCTCAACAGCTACCTTCCTACTCAAGGCATCCGCAACAACATTAGCCTTTCCAGGATGATACTCAATCGTCAGATCATAATCCTTGAGCAACTCCAACCAACGCCGCTGCCTAAGATTCAACTCCTTCTGAGACATAAAATACCTCAAACTCTTGTGATCCGTGTACACAGTACACTTCTCACCATACAGATAATGCCTCCAGATCTTCAGAGCAAAAACCACTGCAGCCAGCTCAATATCATGCGTAGGATAATTGCGCTCATGCACCTTCAACTGCCGCGACGCATAAGCCACAACCTTACCCTCTTGCATCAGCACACACCCCAAACCAACATAGGATGCATCACTGTAGACCACAAACTCTTTCCCTGATTCAGGCTGAATCAAGATAGGAGCTTGCGTCAAGCCGCCTTCAGCTTCTCAAAAGCCTGTTGTCTCGCTTCTGTCCACTCATACTTAACATCTTTCTGCAACAACTTCGTCAAAGGAGCAGCAATCTTGGAAAAACCATCCACAAACCTTCGGTAGTATCCTGCCAAACCAAGGAAACTACGAACCTCATGAACAGACTTCGGAACTTTCCAGTTCATCACAGCCTCAATCTTCTGAGGATCAACACGAATCCCCTCAGCTGAGACCACATGACCAAGAAACACCACCTCCCTAAGCCAGAACTCACACTTACTCAACTTAGCATAAAGCTGATTCTCCAACAAAGCTTGCAGCACGATCCTCAAATGCTCTTCGTGCTCCTCCTCAGTACGCGAGTACACAAGGATATCATCAATGAACACCACAACGAACTTGTCCAGGTATTCATGAAACACACGATTCATCATGTCCATGAAAGCAGCAGGAGCATTTGTCAAACCAAATGGCATCACAAGGAACTCATAATGCCCATACCTTGTCCTGAAAGTTGTCTTAGGCACATCCACATCCTTCACCTTCAACTGATAATACCCTGACCTCAAGTCAATCTTAGAGAACACAGCAGCTCCCCGAAATTGATCAAAGAGATCATCAATCCTCGGCAAAGGATACCGATTCTTGATAGTCAACTTGTTCAGCTGACGGTAATCAATGCACATCCTCATCGTGCCATCTTTCTTCTTTACAAACAAGACCGGTGCTCCCCAAGGTGACACACTCGGCCGGATGAAACCACGATCCAGCAGCTCTTGCAACTGCGTCTTCAGCTCCTTCAGCTCCTTAGGTGCCATTCTATAGGGAGTAATGGACACAGGAGTTGTATTCTCATACAGCTCAATTCCAAACTCCACCTCGCGATTAGGAGGTAAACCAGGCAACTCCTCAGGAAAAACACCAGGAAACTCTTTCACCACCTTGATATCCTGCACTCTCAACTCCTTAGAGCTAGGATTCATCACAAAAGCTAGGTAAGCTTCACAGCCCTGCCTCAGCATCCTGCTCGCCTCCAAGGTAGAGACAACATTAGCAAGAAACTTCACATTCTCACCAACTACAACCACTTCATAATCATCCGCCAGCTTAAGCGAAACCCGCTTATTCTCACAATCCACAACAGCACGATGCTCAGCAAGCCAATCCATACCAAGAATCACATCAAAACCATAAAAGGGCAACTCCATAAGATCAACATGAAAGACATGTTCTTGAACAACCAAGGGACACCTTCTATAAAGCTTACGAGTCACAACAGTTTCACCAAAAGAACTAGTGACACGAACACCAACATCCAAAGACTCAACAGGCAAACCAAGCAATTCAGCATGCTCACGCAGAATGTATGAATGCGTAGATCCAGAATCAATCAAAGAAAGCAATGACAAGGATTGCAAAGTAAAGGTACCTGCAATCACATCCGCCTCATTCCTTCCCTCGCGCTGAGCATACACCCTCGCCTGACCTCCACCCTCCTGCTGGATAGCCACAACATGAGCTACACCACGACCACCTTCCTCTCGCCTCTGGAAGTTTCCACGGCCGCGCCCACGACCTCTCTGCGGTGCAGCAACAACAGGAGCACGCTCTTGACCACCAGCCATCCTCGGACAATCTCGCCTCAAGTGGTCAGCAGAACCACAATTCCAGCACTCATAACCAGCTGCCGCAACAGGAGCTTGCACCTCCCTCACAGCACGAGGACAGTCACGCTTCAAGTGACCACGAGAACCACAGATCCAACAAGCACTAGGGTCAGCTCTAGCATTGCCACCCCTAGCAAGTGCACCTCCACCTCTCTTAGCTGAGGACTGAAACCTCTGATCACGTCCCCTCTTGTTCCGTCCACCTCCGGAACTATACTCAGCAGCTCTCTTCCCAGAACTCGCTCCAGCACCCTTCGCAGACAAACTCAGATTCATCTCAATGTCCTTTGCTCGGCCCACCAACACATCAAAATCGTCATACTCAGTGGCCAGCACATACATCTTTACCTCCGTTATGAGACCATAACGAAACCTTTCGCACCTCTCCCACTCATCAGGAATCAGCTCTGGTGCATACTGACTGAGTCGCACAAACTGCACCTCAAACTCAGCCACACTCATGCTCCCTTGGGTCAGAGTCATGAATTCACGCTTTTTCTCGTCCAGATATCTCACTCCCAGATATCTCCTCTTGAACGCATTCTGAAAGAATGTCCAAGTGATGTCAGCTTCAGCCATTCCAGAGATTGTGGTCGTCCACCACGTATAAGCATCGCTCTGCAGCAAGGACACAACACATCCCAACTCTTGCACATCAGTGCAACTCATCTGCCCCAAGATACGCTTGGTACTTTCTAGCCAAGCTTCCGACCTCTCAGCTGACATACCCCTAAACTCAATCCCACCAAGACTGCGCAGACGCTCTAAGGGTAGTCTAACACCAGCATCTCCCTGATGCCCAGCTCCCTGAGCTCCAGCTACTGCTGCTCGAAAAGCACCCGCAATAGCTTGTACCAGCAACGTCATATCAGGCATAGCTTGCCCCTGACCAACCTCAGGTCCTGCAGCTCTAGCACCAGCTGCTTCAGCTCCAGCTCTCCCTCCCTCAGCACCACCACCACCAGGCGGAGGAGGAGGAGGTAACACAGCACTACCCGCATTCTCATCATTCTCATTCCCATCCGGGGTCGTAGCTCTCACGCTACTCCTTAACTCTCTACGTGGTGCCATACTTTTACCATGCATAACAATACAAATAAAACATAGTCAGGCCCAGCAAGGTAAGCAATTCCAAGTATCCAAGCTCAATTTCTTTCAAAATCAACTTCATTTCATTAGCTTTTGTTTGGCAATGGGTACCCTCAGCATGCAACATCACAACATACAACTCAATTGCATCAACATCACAAACCACTGAACATGCTTTCAAACAACAAGCATACAAGCTAAACATACTTCAATCATGCATACATTCATTCCCAATTACTCGCAAACTCAGCTCTGATACCACCAAATGTAACCCCCTTAACCCGGCCTAGACGGTTGACCCGAATTAAGAAAGTCACACGGGGAAAACCAAAGTCAACCCGAAAGTCAACCTTGATTAACGACCCTTTTTTTTTTCTTTTTAATCTTATCTAGATGCACATTAACCCTAATTGTGATCACACAAACAACATACTCAAAGATCACAAACATCAGAGATCAAACAGGGACCCAATTGAACAAATTACAACTTTAGGGACCAAATTGTAATTTCTGATAAATTAAAGGACTTAACCCAAATTAATCTTACCAACTTGAAATTAGTCAGGTTTCATGCTTCTCTGTGAAAATTCAGCTCAAAAGGACTTCTCAAACTCATACAATTGTACAAACAAGATTCAGGACTAAAATGCAAACATTCCAAACATGTAAAGATACTTTTAACCGAAATAACAGACACGTATCGATACGCCTGGAGTCGTATCGATACGCGGGGAAGGCAGTAACCAAACTCCAGAGATGGTATCGATACGAAATCCCACGTTTCGATACGGCATTCATATTTAGCCTAGACGGTATCGATACCCACACAACCGTACCGATACCCCTGGGCAGAAATGTGCATATTTGGCTCATGCGTATCGATACGCAAGCCCGAGTATCGATACCCCTGCCTGAAATCGACTCAAAATCAACATCATACATGCTTCAAACCTCAATTTAACAACACCAAATCATATCACATAATCAATCAACATGCAGGGACCATAATTGCATCATCAATTCAACATATAATCATCACATATGAAAAGCCCCAATTTAATGGCATGCTTCCTACATAAGCTAACCATTTATGCATAAACCTTCATAACCAAGCATAATAAGGCCCAATATAAAACCAGCAATCCCATCAACATTCAACATACTTAGGGAGTTCCAAACATCTCCCAAAAACATACACATAGGTCCCCCATTGCCAAATCACCCAAAAGCTAAAAAGTACTTATAAAACCTTCATACATTGAGCTTTACTTGAACTTGTATGCTTGCCTTCCTTGCTGCCCCTCAAGGACCTTTAATGCTCTGCATTATTGAATTAAGAAAAACGAAGAGAGCGTAAGCAAAAGCTTAGTGAGGCATGCTCTTTAAAAACAATTCAATAATGCAATTAAAACCATTTATAAACATGATTAAAATCAACCTTTGCACATGCTCAAAAGCATACTTTAAACAAGCAATCTCATGCTTCAACATAAACATTAAACAAGCATCTCATGCTTCACAATATACTTAACATGTCATATTGGCTCAAGTGATACATTTCATTTATTAAAACAAGTTCAACAACTTTCCCAAGGACTTTTAAACACCTTGGCCCCAAGGACTTTTAAACACCTTGGCCATGGACTTTTAACCACCATGGATGAGGACCACACAAGGACTTTTAACCACCTTTGTGTCCATAGCTTGAATCACCCCAAGGACTTTTAACCACCTTGGTCCCAAGGACTTTTAACCACCTTGGCCATGGACTTTTAACCACCATGGATAGGATCACCTAAGGACTTTTAACCACCTTAGTGTCCGCAACAAGAATCATCCAAGGACTTTTAACCACCTTGATGTTCTTAGGTAACAAGGCTCACTCAAGGACTTTTAACCACCTTAGTGACCTTAGCATTTTCAAAACATCACTTGCCAATATACATCTTTTACATCATATAATCCACTGTTTTAAAGCATTAAACCAAGCCATATTCAACATGCATTTCAAAGCATCAACCACATTATTTCAATGTATAAAATCAAGGAACTCCTACCTAGAGTTACCTTCAACATATGGCTTAAAACATCAGCAAATACCATGCTAAAACATGCTCTCAAAACAGTAATTAAAACATGCATTTCACCATTTTGCATCACAACAAAATCATGGCCACCACTTAGAGAGAAAATCCGAAAACTTACACTTGAGCTTAGCAAAGTTGTTTAGACTTAGACTAAGCTCCCAAAACCTTCAAACCTTGGTTTTAAAATCCGAAAACCCAACTTCACTCACCGATTTCCACTTTGCTTCAAGCCAAAGCACCAAATCAAGCTTCCGGATCAACCAATCTTGGATCCAAAGATGCCTCCCCTGTTTCAACACATCAAAGCAGAGGATTAATGCATCATCATGCATTAATTGCTTCAATGAAAGCACCTAAACTCGCTGCTCTCATCCAACCTCCATTTTCGGCCACCAAACACAACCGAAAATGCATCCAAACCACTTCTAAACAAAGCCCAGCCATAAACCAGCAAAACCTCACTTCCATAAACATCATATAACATCTAAAAACAATCTATTAACATCCTTATACCTCCAGCAACAACAGATCACCAAGATCACCTCAAAAACTACCTTAAAACACAAGCTAAACTTAGGAAACTCAACCTATCCGGGATTGCATCAATCAAAACTCAATTCCACATCATTTTAGAGATCATTTAACATCAAAAACACCTCTTAAATCACAGATTACTCAGATCTAACGAAAATCATCAAAAATCATCAAGATCTTGCATAATAAGCCAAGATCCATAAATCAACTTAAAAGCCTTTAATTAAACATCAATTTAGGATTGAAAACTTAGGAATTTCAGTAAAGAACTGATAGTTTAGAGGAGAAGGACGTTCTTACCTCCAAACTTGTGTTTCTCCACTTTTTGGAATGAAAAACCTTGATGAAACTTGTAACAATTGAAGAGGTTTTGAAGAAACAATGATTAGGAATCAAATGAGGGTTGAAAGGAGGAATTTAGGTGAGAAAATCAGAAACAAATCTCTGGAAATGTAGTGTTTGGGTTGAGAGAAAAAGAGAGAAGAAAATGAAAAGTTAGTTATGAAAATTAGCCAAATAAGCTTTTCCCTCCTTTTAGATATCTTTAAAATCAGAATTATAACTCAAAATATCTTAGAAAAATCTGGAGAAACCACTTTTGGATTAATAGCTCCTTAAAGATTCAAAGTTTCAACCCTTTATAAAACAGCCACCAAACTTGCGAAAATTACATTTTGGTCACTAGCCAAAATGTCACACTTCCAAAACTCATTTTCCAAAATTGATTTCACAGTTCACTTAATTATATTAAAAGATGATTTTAGAACATTTTTCCATATTTTTAATGCAACCCGAACTAGGCTTTCCTAATTTAACCTCTTACGATTCGAACAGCACTTTGACCGACCGGTCAACGCCCAAGACTTCTAAGCCCAAAACCGGGGCGTTACACTTGAAACACTGGATATCTCTTGCTCGCTCTTGCGCCACCACTTGCTGCTTACCACGCCCATTATCAGTAACGGGGGCCTTTGGTTTGCTGGTTTCGCCTTGCTCACGAATCCGAAGTGGTTGTTGTGGTGATTGCTTCCTGGAACTGTTAGGAGTATATAATGGATTTGAAAAAGATTTAAAAGAAGGGTTACCTCGATTTGAAGACTTCCTGCGCTGCTGTCGTTCAATCTTTATTGCCATCTGCACCATGTCATCAACCTCGACATAATGATGTAACTCAACAGCATTGGCAATCTCAGTGTTCAACCCTGCTAGAAAACGTGCCATGGTAGCTTCTCGATCTTCCTCGATATTCGCACGCATCATAGCCATTTCCATATCCTTGAAATAATCTTCAACACTCCTACTTCCCTGTTTCAAGTTTTGAAATTTTTGAAACAAATCACGATGATAGTGAATAGGAACAAACCTTTTACGCATTAGTCGCTTCATCTCGTTCCATGTTGCAACTGGGTCGTCACTAGTACGTCTACGGCTAAGCAGTAACTGGTCCCACCATATCAAGGCATAATCAACAAACTTTGTTGCTACTAATCGAACCTTCTTCTGTTTCGAGTAATTATAACACTCGAAAATGTGCTCCACTTTGCTTTCCCAAGCCAAGTATGCATCAGGATCTGAACGTCCCTGAAAAGAAGGAATAGCAACCTTAATGTTATTCAAATTATCGTCTACCTGTTTCACACGTCCTTGTCTAGGAGTATGTTGCCCCGGTGACCGTTCGACTTCATTTTCATTCAATACATCATTAATAGAGTTGGATCCTCCGTCAAACCTATCCATCCTCAACTGTAATGGCTCTAAGGCGGTAGCCACTACTCGTTGCATCATTCTCTCTAAGGCTTGCATTTGAGGAATCAATGGATCTTGGTCAACCGTGTGATCATCAGAACCTGCCATAATCAACAACAAAAACAAACAAAAGAAAACAATATTATAGGTTAGTAAAAAACAAACAAAAAGGACCTCACAGCACACACAATCAAAGTCTCGCAGATGTCACTCAAAAGAACAGTGCACTCCAAAATTAACACTCAACGCTCGTGTTTCACTCGGGAGAATACTTGAATGGCTCTTTTTGTCTTCCCTTTTGTTCTCACAACGCTCAATGTCTTTTTCCCTTACACTTTCTCGTAATCAGCTCTTTAAAGAACTAATCCACCGTCTCAAAACTTGTTACAATGGTGTTGGCTACAAGGAAACAACGGTTAAGGAAACAACGATTAAGGAAACAAAGAAGAAAAGTGACACAAAAAGAAAGGAAATAAGACTGAAATTTTAAAAAAAAAAGATGAAAAGGATAATGACACGAAAAAAAGGAACCAAAAGATGAAAAATGAAGAGTTTAAAGAACCTTACTACGAAGACGTGCTTACAACCATCCTATTACCGAACAAACAAGCATAGTTCACTTCGGTTGATTTACGAGCACATCAAAGTTACATAACAAACTCGTACAAATTTTATCATTTACAATAGGAACACAACAATAATAATACATATATATATATATAAACACTTTCGAATCTAAAATGTTTTTTTTTATTTGAATATGTTTTTTTAATTTGTTTTTTTTATCTGTTTTTTAATCTATTTTTTTCGAATCTGTTTTTTTTTTGTTCGAATCTGTTTTTTTTATTCGAATGCATTTTTTTTTCTTTTTTTTGACTCGAATTTGCAGAAACTTAAAACGAATCCAACAACCTAGCCTCTGATTACCACATAATAAGGGGCAGTCTACCGAAACGGACTATCCTCGTTTGTTACGGATCTAGGAGTGTTGTAGGCACGTTCCTGCAATAAAAACAATAAGGAAACAACAAAAATTATACGTCATATTTATGTTAAATAGGGACTTAAAGATGAACAAAATAAAAATAATAATAATATAGAGTAATATGATAATTTTGGCGTTTTGGAAAGAACTTCAATGATGGAAAAGAAGGCTTCAAAAACGACGGATGATGGAAATGCTAAACACGAAAGAATCTGCACAATCTACTGAGCAAACCCAAATCGAATCTGTTTAACGTCGAAGGACTTAGACCCGCTAAGTAGCAATTTGGAACCCGAAATATCAATGACAAACAAACAAGTTTGAGTGTCGAATAGTTCTAAAAAGAACCGAAAAGAGAAAATTCTCTCAAGTGTAATTTTATTTCAAAGTTTGGTAACCTTTGTACAATGTCATTCGGCCAAGTTTATACTAATTGGAGGTAGTTGGCCGAATTATTTTTGTGTCCAATTTTTGTTTCGTTTAAAAATAAAAATTTGAACATTAACCACCAAGTGAGGCGGCATTACATTGTAGCCATGCAAAAAAAAACAAACAAAACAAATGTGCGCCAACTATTTGAGCACATGGGAAACGTGTGTTGATTTTGAAATTGTAAAGGGGACCACCTTGGTTCTTATCCGCACGCAAAGTAACAAGGTGGCTGGAGTAATCTCGGTTGCACCTGCCCTTTAATAGCCCAACTTGCATGGCACATGCAGGGGTGCTGATCACGGACACCGCACGTCACACACATATGGCCGAACTTGCATTTTCACGTGCACACATCTGCTGCACGCACACATAAAAATAAACACATTAAATCAAATACATTATAAGTTGTATTATACTAAGTCAAAACACACTTAACACATTATATACACACTTAAACACAGTAATAAGTAGTATAATCTAAATATGTCACATATTAGCATGCAACACATTATACGTCCTATTATTTAAGGCACAAGTATTATCAAATGATTCATAAATATTAGCAAAAGTAAGGAAAAGAGCTTCCCTAAAACGTTGCGCCCGAGATCGCGTAATTGGTCCTAACAGTAAGACCTCCAGATCAGCATCAAGCGCTGGTGAATATGTGCTCACATCATCCCCCCTTCTTGAAAAGGATTTGTCCTCAAATCTATAGAATCACCATAAGGGGTTAAGTCAGAAACATTAAATGTGGCACTTACATTGTATTGTCCGGGTAGATCTAACTTGTAGGTGTTGTCATTCACTTTCTCCAACACCTGAAAAGGACCATCTCATCGCGGTAACAGCTTGGACCGCCTTTGGGCTGGAAATCGTTCCTTTCAGAAATGAACCCAAACCCAATCACCAACATCGAAGGTGACTCGCTTCCTTCCTTTGTTTTCATGCTTTTCATACTGTTGAGTCCTTCGCTCTAGGTTCTCCTTAACCTGTTGATGCAACTTTTTCACATAATCAGCTTTGCTTTGACCATCCCTATTCGTCATCTGTTCATGTGGCAAAGGCAACAAATCTAGAGGCGTAATAGGATTAAAACCATAAACAACCTCAAATGGTGACATTTTAGTAGCAGAATGTACAACATGGTTATAAGCAAACTCAACATGTGGCAAACAATCTTCCCAAGTTTTTATGTTCTTTTTGATGATGGATCGAAGTAAAGTAGATAAAACTCTATTAACAACTTCAGTTTGTCCATCAGTCTGGGGATGACAAGTAGTAGAAAACATAAGTTTCGTACCTAATTTGCTCCAAAGAGTCCTCCAGAAACGACTCAAAAACTTCACATCCCTGTCAGAAACAATTGACCTAGGAATACCATGTAAACGAACAATTTCTCTAAAAAACAAGTTAGCCACATTAACAACATCATCAGTCGTATGGCATGCAATGAAATGTGCCATTTTCGAGAACCTATCAACCACAACAAATATATTATCTCTAACAGTCCTAGTTCGAGGCAATCCCAAAACAAAATCCATTGATATATCAGTCCAAGGGGAATCAGGAATAGGTAAAGGTAAGTACATACCATGTGGTGAAACCTTCGACTTTGCCTTCCTACATGTCACAAAATGTTCACAATACCTTTCAACGTCTCTGCGCATTTTTGGCCAAAACAGATGCTCTTTCAGTGTGTGTAACGTTTTAGTGACACCAAAAAGACCCGTCAGTCCACCTTCATGTGCCTCACGGATCAGAATATCACGCATCGAACCCTAGGGAATTGAAATCATGTTTTCCTTGAAAAGATAGCCATCATGCCTGTAAAACTTTCCATCTGCACCTTTCGAACAAGCATTAAACTTATCTCTAAAATCAGGATCATCAGGGTATAAATCATGAATATAGGCAAAACCAATCAGATGTGAATCAAGATAACTCAAAAGTGCATACCTACGTGACAATGCATCAGCAACGACATTTTCTTTCCCTTTCTTGTAACGAATAACATAAGGAAAAGATTCTAAGAATTCAACCCACTTAGAATGTCATTTATTCAATTTATGATGACATGTGATGTAACGTAAAGCCTCCTGGTCGGTGTGGATCACAAACTCCTTAGGCAACAAATAATGATGCCATGTCTCCAATGCTCGAATCAGTGCATACATCTTTTTATCATAAACTAGATAGTTCAATGTAGCACCACTCAATTTCTCGCTAAAGTAAGCAACGAGCCTCTTTTCCTGCACCAAAACAGCACCTATACCAATTCCAGAAGCATCACATTCAATTTCAAACGTTTTATCAAAATCAGGTAATGCTAACACAGGTGCTCTAGTCAAACAATCTTTAATTTTCAAAAAGGCATCTTCTTGTTCCTTACACCAAAAGAAGCTAGAATTCTTCTTAATAATACCGGTTAAGGGGGCGGTAATGGAACTGAAATTAGGAACAAACCGTCGATAAAAACTCGCTAAACTATGAAACGATCTAACCTGAGTAATCGATATCGGTCATGGTCATTCCTGAATTGCCTTTATCTTCTCAGGATCAACTTCAACTCCTTGAGAACTAACAATGTAACCAAGAAATGGGAGTTTGTCAGTACAAAATACACACTTCTCCATGTTACCAAACAATCTTTCTTCTCGCAAAACCTACAGAACAGCTCGCAAATGTCCTACGTGATCCTGTAAAGACTTGCTACAGATCAAGATATCATCAAAGTATACTACACAGAATTTACCAATGAAAGATCGGAGAACGTGATTCATCAAACGCATAAAAGTACTAGGTGCATTAGTTAAACCAAAAGGCATTACTAACCATTCGTACAAACCTAGCTTTGTCTTGAAGGCTGTTTTCCACTCATCGCCTTCTCGCATGCGAATCTGATGATAGCCACTCTTTAAGTCAATTTTGGAGAAAATGACGACTCCACAAAGTTCGTCCAACATGTCATCAACTCTTGCAATGGGATGACGATACTTAATCGTGATCTGGTTCACAGCTCGACAATCTACGCACATTCTCCAAGAACCATCTTTCTTCGGCACTAACAGCACCGGAACAACACACGGACTCAAGCTCTCTCGAATGTAACCCTTGTCCATCAACTCGGTAATTTGTCTTTGAAGCTCTTTCGTCTCTTCAGGGTTGGTTCGATAAGCTGGCCGATTCTAAATAGTAGCACCTGGAATGAAATCAATCTGGTGCTCAATGCCATGAAGAGGTGGCAATCCCTTCAGTGTTTCAGCTGGAAACACGTTCTCAAACTCCTGCAAAAGTAATTTTGGTTGTTTCAGATAGGCATTTTGGTGTTTTCGGCAGAGCAACGTGGTGGTTTTGGTTGCTAGTGATTTCAATGCATTGAGATGCATTAATCCTCTTTTCTTGTATGGTATAAACAGGTGAGAACGTATCTAATAAGGGGCAGTCTGCCGAAACGGACCATCCTTGTTTGTTACGGATCTAGGAGTGTTATAGGCACGTTCCTGCAATAAAAACAAGGAAACAACAAAAATTATACGACATATTTATGTTAAATAGAGACTTAAAGATGAACAAAATAAAAATAATAACAATATAGAGTAATATGATAATTTTGGTGTTCTGGAAAGAACTTCAACGATGGTGAAGAAGGCTTCAAAAACGACCGATGCTCGAAACGCTAAACTCAAAAGAACTTGCACAATCTACTGAGCAAACCCGAATCGAATCTGTTTAACGTTGAAGGACTTGGACCCGCTAAATAGCAATTTAGGAACCCGAAGTATCAATGACAAACAAACAAGTTTGAGTGTCGATTAGTTCTAAAAAGAACCGAAAAGAGAAAATTCTCTCAAGTGTAATTTTATTTCAAAGTTTGGTAACCTTTGTACAATGTCATTCGGCCAAGTTTATACTAATTGGAGGTAGTTGGCCGAATTGTTTTTATAGCAATTATTTGTTTTGTTTAAAAATCAAAATTTAAACATTAACCACCAAGTGAGGCGGCATTACATTGTAGCCATGCAAAAAAAACAAAACAAATGTGCGCCAACTATTTGAGCACATGGGATATGTGTGCTGATTTTGAAATTGCAAAGGGAACCACCTTGGTTCTTATCCGCACGCAAAGTAACAAGCTGGCTGGAGTAATCTCGGTTGCACATGCCCTTTGATGGCCCAACTTGCATGGCACATGCAGAGGTGCTGATCACGGACACCACACATCACACACATATGGCCGAACTTGCATTTTTACGTGCACACATCTGCTGCACACACACATAAAAATAAACACATTAAATCAAATACATTATAAGTTATATTATACTAAGTCAAAACACACTTAACAAATTATATACACACTTAAACACACTAATAAGTAGTATAATCTAAATATGTCACATATCAGCATGCAACACATTATACGTCCTATTATTTAAGGCACAAGTATTATCAAATGATTCAGAAATATTAGCACAAGCAAGGAAAAGAGCTACCCTGAAACGTTGCGCCCGAGGTCGCGTAATTGGTCTTAACGGTAAGACCTCCGGATCAGCATCAAGTGCTGGTGAATATGTGATCACATCAGTATCAAAAGCAACCGGTGAAGTTTTGGGAGCTTCGAAGCTTGATTACGCTTCGACAAAGCGAGCAAGGCATTGTCGGTGAGTAGAATTTGGTTTTAAATCCTTTCAAAGACTTGAAAGCAAGGTTTGCGGGTTTAGATTGAGTTTGAAACACTATTCTAAGCCCGAAAGTAAGTTTGAGATGTTTCGCTCTCGTCTCTCGGTGTTTATCCCATTGAATTATATGACCATGCTCATGTTTTGAAGATAGATATAAACCTTGTTGGGTTTTATGGTGCTCGATTTCCTTCAACTGAAGTGTTTGCCAAGTTTGGAGAAGATTGGATTTTTGGGTATAAAAGTGGAAGTTAAAAGATTGGAATTGGACACAAGGAGTTATAGTGGTTCGGCCTTCTAACAAGCACCTACATCCACTACCTTAGCTCCCCACTAAGGATTTCAACCAAATTCACTAAGAATTTTGTCCCCTTTTCTAGGCTTAGGAGGTAACCTTTACAAGCCTCAAAGCTTTCTACCCAAAGCTTGAGTAAACCCTCTTTACAAGAGAAATTCTAAGCAAACTTGAAATCCCTCTAATAGGTGTTTGTTTGCACTATTAAGCTCTCACCCAAAACCTAAACACTCAAGAAAATATTACAATGTTAAGCTCACTAGTGTTTTCTAAGCAAGGAATTTACAATTAAGGCTCTAGACATAATTTGTCATCATAATGTTGTAACAATTGAAGCATTAGTCTTCTCTTGATGCTTGGGGGTCCCTTTTATACTCCCAAATGATTTTGTAGCCGTTGAGGACCATTGGGGATGTTTTTGAGCCGTTAGGATCTTTATTTCCCACATTAATTGCAGTTCTGGTGCCTATCGTATCAGAACAAGGGGACCCGTATCGGTATGCCCTTCTTCAGAACTAGCCGTTAGGCTCTTGCCAGCCTAAGCGTATCGATAATCTAGGGAGCGTATCGATACGATCTGCAATTTAAAAGACCGTTGGGAAATAGCCGTTGGGGGTTGTTAAAGCAGGGATTGGTACGCTTTAAAGGCGTATCAGTACGACTATTCTCCGTATCGATACAGGCAAGCCTGTATCGGTACAGGTTTTGGCAGAATCAAAACTAGAGAAAAAATGTATCGATACGGGGTATACCGTATTAGTACGATAGTGTTGAAAAACCAGGTCTTACTACTTTAAAGCATTTAAAACTTTGCCAAAACCTTTTTAAACACCTCAAACTTATTTTCAAGTTGTTTGGACTTAAAAACATGTTTTAAATTCTTTTCAAATTTGTCCAAAACATTTTTCAATTATTATATCAAAACACTTAGTTCTTCGATCTCCCCTTTTTGATATAATAAAACCTACTTTAAAAATTGTTTGGGATTCTCCACCTTTAAGTTTAAAAATTTGAATAAGAGATAAAATATAGAAAAGTAATTAAAGCTCTCCCTTATTTATTTGAAAAACACAATTTTTCAAATAAATTTCTCCCATTTTTTTGTTATATCAAAAAGAATTTAAAATACATTTAGGCTCAAAATAACAATGGAGGTTTAAATTTTGAAACTATTAAAATGTTTGTTTTTAGAAGTGGCTCCCCCTTACTCAAAGCATCATCAAAGAATGTTAGTCCAACACATGATAATCTAGTTGAATTAAAAGAAATTGAATCAAATTAAACAAGTAAAAGCAACTAGATTTTACCAACACTTGAACTTCAAGGAAGGATGTGAAGCCTTCCTTCTTCAAGTGTTTTCCTTGTGTGTATGGAGCTCCCCCTCAATTTTTGACTTGTTGATCAATTTCCATCACACCTACCATAAGACAATCAAGTAATTTTTGGTATCCAAATTGCTTTGGATCCATAGACGTTAGTAGCACAAAATTTAGTCCCCTTAGGAATCCATTTTTCAATATCATCCTTTTTAGTTGAAGTACTTAGTTCTTTTTTGGACCCAAATACTTCTAAAAGCTTTACCATTTACAAATCTAGGGGCACTAGATTGTCTTACATAAAAATTTGTTTTTCCAACATTATTTTTGTTTTCAAGCTCTTTGGGAATCAAATCCTTTTCTTCTTAAACTTTATGAAGTAAATTTCGTAAATCAAAACATTTTTGTTCAAACTCATTGAGTTTTGCTTCAAGTTCAATTTTGATTTTAGAAATCAAGTCATTTTGAATTTTAAAATTTGAAATCACTTTCTTGTTTTTCAAAATGTGATTTTTAAATTCTAACACCAATTCGTCATAGGCATTTTGTAATTCATCAAAAGAATATGAACACGAAGTACATGAATTAGAAGTTACCCTTGAATCTTCTTCGATGGCCATAAGGCAATGGTTGGCTTGTTCATCGTCTGTGGAGTCTTCATCACTCCAAGTAGCCACATATGCCTTCTTCTTATGGCTTGAAGTGCTTGCCCTCTTCTTCTTCATAGATTCTCGTTCTAATTCTCTCATTGCTTTCTTCATGAAAGGGGCACACTTCTTGAAGAGATGGACTATCTCCTCTTCTTCATCCTCCTCCTCACTTGTATCAACATGGTTGCACTTGGAGGACTTGAGAGCCATGGCATTCGCGTGGATGCCTAGCTCTTTGACTTTCTTCTCCCCTATCTTCTTTATCTCTTCCTTTCTTCATGATTTCGTGTGTGAGGAGAGATTCCATGAGTTCATCGAGCTTTAAGGATTTGAGATCTTTAGCTTCGATGATGGACGTCTTCTTTGAGTCTCAAGACTCGGGAAGAGAGTAGATGAGTTTGCGGACAAGTTTGTCTTCCGAAATGATTTCCCCATATCCTTTGAGTCCATCCGTGATGGTGGAGAATCTATCGAACATCTTAGTGATGTCCTCATCCAATTCCAGCTTGAAGTTCTCATACTCGTGGTTGAGGAGTCCGATCTTGGTCTCCTTTACTTCGTTTGTTCTTTCGTATGTGACTTCAAGCTTGTCTCATACCTCTTTGGCATCTTCACAAGAAGACATCTTCTCGTAGATGTTGGGCTCCATGCAGAAAAGATGATGTGCAAAGCTTTGCAATTGAGCTCCATCTTCTTACGATCATCCGCGCTCCAATTTGCCTTCCTTCGTTGTGGCTCGAACGTACCATCTTCTACTATGTCCCATATCTTGTAGTCCTTGGACTTTATGAAAAATATCATTCTTGTCTTCCAATAAGCATAGTGTGTTCCGTCGAAGAATGGTGGCTTGTCAATGGATTGTGCCATTTGATCGGTTGGTTGATATGTTGTATCGAGCTTCTCGGATCACCTCAATAGGATGTTAATCCTCTTCGATTGATCCTCTCTCTGATACCAGTTGTTGGGTTTTATGGTGCTCGATTTAATTCAACCGATTTGTTTGCCAAGTTTGGAGAAGATTGGATTTTTGGGTGCAAAAGTGAAAGCTAAAAGATTAGAATTGGAAACAAGGATTTATAGTGGTTCAGCCTTCTAGCAAGCACACCTACATCCACTACCTTAGCTCCCCACTAAGGATTTCAACCAAATTCACTAAGAATTTCATCCCATATTCTAGGCTTATGAGGTAACCTTTACAACCCTCAAAGCTTTCTACCCAAAGCTTGAGTAAACCCTCTTTACAAGAGAAATTCTAAGCAAACTTGAAATCCCTCTAATAGGTGTTTGTTTGCACTATTAAGCTTTCACCCAAAACCTAAACCCTTGAGAAAATTTAACAATGTTAAGCTCACTAGTGTTGTCTAAGCAAGGAATTTACAATTAAAGCTCTAGACACAATTTGTCCTCATAATGTTGTAACAATTGAAGCATTAGTCTTCTCTTGATGCTATGAGGTCCCTTTTATACTCTAAAATGAGTTTGTAGCCATTGAGGACCATTGGGGATGTTTTGGAGCCGTTAGGGTCTTTATTTCTCACATTAATTGCAGTTATGGTGCCTATCGTATCGGTACATGGGGACCCGTATCAGTACGCCCTTCTTCAGAACTAGCTGTTGGGCTCTTGCCAGCCTAAGCGTATCGATACGCTAGGGAGCGTATCGGTACGGTCTGTAATTTAAAAGACAATTGGGAAATAGCCAAAAACCTTTCTAAACACCTCAAACTTATTTTCAAGTTGTTTGCACTTAAAGACATACTTTAAATTCTTTTCAAATTTGTCCAAAACATTTTTCAATTATTATATCAAAACACTTAGTTCTTCAAACCGACTATTTTATGCATGTTTTGAGAAAATGATTTGATGACTTATATGATCCCATGAGATAGAATTATGATTTTGAAAAGATAGGACTTATTGAGAAAAATGTTATGCTTTAATTATGCTTTTGAAATGGGATAAGAATGTTTATGTTGATGCATTGGAAAACAGTAGGTAAATGATGTTTAAATGTCTATATTGGCATGAGATGAGATTACTTTTAACAGATATAATTGGTCGACCAATAGGATGAGAAGTGCACTACAATATACAAAATTCGTATGTGCTCTTTGGTTCGAGCAATAGGGGTAGTGCCATCTCGTTCCAAAGTGATAGTGTGGCGATGAGAGATTCCACCACGACAGGTCTTGGTGATGAGAGATTCCATCAAGCTTTGTGGTGATGAGAGATACCGCCATGAGAGTTCGGTGATGTGAGATTCCACTGAGGTAGGACTTGACCATGTGAGATTCTGTCAAGTTATACACATATCCGAGTAATGTTGCTAAAATGCCAATATATGAGATTTATTTGTACCCTGATTGTAAATGATTTTATGTATTGAGTTGCATATGAGGATATAATTTGAGAAATGCTTTATGAGAAACAAGCATGAGTAGCTTTGCCTTGAGATTCTTGTATTATGGTTAATGCATGAGATATATTGTACATATGGTTTTTTAATGATGTGGTTTTTGCTTAGAAAATGGTTTCAAGCATGAGATAGAATTAGCATGATGAGATAGAGATTTAATTGAGAAAATGGTTTTAGATGCATTGTTGTGGTTTGTTTTGTTTTGAGCATCCCTCACTAAGAATTTCTACTTACGGTCTCTTTTACCAACAATGTAGAAAAATAACTCTTTTTGGGCATCAAGGAAGCAAGAAAGATTTCAAGGAGTGATACATAACTCAAGTATGGTTTTCTGTTTACCTATTAGTAATAATTGGCAATGGGAGGATGCCTTAATGTTTTGGGAGAGTGTGTTTTGAAACTCGGTGTTTTGTGGCAAGTTTGTGATGCATATGTTGACTTGTAAATGACCTTTGATATTTGATTTATGCGTGGATATGCATTTTGGTATCTTTTTTGTCTTATTTCTTAGGAGCATGCATATAGTTTACATATGTTGCTAATTGCCATGGAATGATTAAAGATTGTTGTTTGGATATGTTAGATATAAGTTGAAAGCATGCTTGGATGTTTATGGTTGCTTAAAAGTGAGAAAACCAGCAAAATGTGACATTTCAGGTCCAGTGTTTCGATACGCCAAAGGCTATATTGAAACAGGGTCTCTGAAATGGGAATGAGGTCTCGAAACAGGGCATGGTGTATAAGAACAGCCTAATGAGGTTTTGCTACTTGAATTTGATGTTTCGAAACGAATTAGAGGGTGTTTCGATACAGGCTCGTGTTCCGAAACACAGGGTCTTGTTTTGATACGGGCGTTTCGGTACAGTGCCTTGTGTACCAAAACACCAAGTTGTTTTAGGTTATGTTTCTTTACGTTTTTGTCCCTAAATGTTGTGGATGCAATTAAATGAGCTTGAATGACTGTTTTGAGCTAAGATTTAACAAAGTGGCATGTAATGTGACTAACTAATGGTTGGTAATTTAAAAATTGAAGATGTCCACATAAATTGTCAAAATTACAAAATGATCCCTAAAACATATTTGTATTCAACTGAGTGCTTAATCAACGTTTTTTTGGGATGTTAATTGTTCCTTTGTGAATCTTTACACTTAGGCTACAGTTATGCATATATACAAGATAAAAAGAAAAAAAAGGGTTGTTTATTGAGGTAAACCTTCCCAGTTTACTTCAGTATTCCCCGTGTGACCTGTTCGGTTTGATCTTTCGTGTAACCCCCTTAGCCCGACCTAGACGTTTGACCCGAACTACGAAGATTACACGGGGAAAACCAAAGTCAACCCGAAAGTCAACCTTGATTAACAACCCTTTTTTCCTTTTTAATCTTGTCTATATACAAATTAATCCTATGTGAGAACTCACGAAACACATGCGAGAAGAACACAGCGATCAGATAGCATTTTAGGACTCAATTACACTTCATGCAAAATTTAGGGACTCAATTACACTTCATGTTACACGCTTCTCTGCCTAATTTCACCTTAATTGGACACCTCAAGCTCATACAATTGAAATCTCAACATTCGAGATTAAAAAGTAAAACATGCAAACTTCAGAACAATTCAAATTTGTGACCAACGGTCACCTGTTTCGAAACACCTACATGTCGTATCGAAACTCTAGAGCAAACACTCTCCCATTTCGAAACTGGTTTCGAAACACGGCTCTCCAGTAGCCAAAACGTATCCGAACAGCCTCCAATCGTTTCGAAACATGAAGGCCATTATAAGCCCCCGTTTCGAAACACCAGAGAGTGTATCGATACGGTTTGCACAGGAATTGCAGCAATTGCTGGTTTAACACACTTTTTCATACATGAACCAACCCCGATACTTGCCTAAACATGCATACATCATGGATACATATCCACCATCTCCAAAACAAGGCCATAGCTCAAACATAGCAACATATACGTAAGCTAGGGTACTATAGGCATGCTTCCTAATTAGCAAAATCAAAGCAAAACACAACTTCAAAAACAATCCAAAAATCATACTCCAAAGGCCATTACAAACCATGAATGATCAAACCAAACATGCTCAAGGTAAGGAAACGTTCTTAAACCTTCCAAAAGATAAATTCCCACCCATTGTCTTTTATTACACTAAAGTTGAACCACATACCTTTCTTAACAAAATTCTTGGATGTCTCTTGCTCGTGAGCTGCCTTCAAGTGATCAATTCTCTGCTTTGATGAAACAAAAGGGCGTAAGCACGAAGCTTAATGAGGGCCGCTAAACAATATTCATCAATGCTCAACTCATGATTTACAAAAGCAACATTTTGCATTACATGCCTTTTTAAAACAAGCCTTCACAAGACTTCAACGCACTTTTGAGATTCCATGCACATATGCACCATTCACAATAGAAGATATACTTTTGCTCATGCTTAACAAGTACCACATGCATTCTTGCATCATTTACATACTTCTCATGCAACCTTGCATCATTTTTTAGCATCTCAGGCTTCGTTACATTCAAATACATTATATTGGCTTTCAAGTGATAGTTCATAAACTATTTCAACACAAGACACAGTCGGATACGCGGATTACAAGCGTTGTCCCACACGCTTCATACACACTACCGGATTACACAAGGTTCACACTCAAGAGCAATCCCTTCATTGATGTGACACCCGTGGTGGAGTATAACGGTACAATCTCAACCCCTCAACACCACTCATCGGTAGTTGTATAATTCCACTAACGAGAGTAAGGAACACATAATACAAGATCCACACACGGAATTTACAACCACTGTTGTGATCTTACCTCAATCGTTAGGGTACTTGGATAGAGTTTACGGTACAATCACAACCCGTCAACATCCAAGGTGACTTTACTTACGGTGCACCCAATCCTATAGCCGGCTAAATATATCTGATTCAAGTATTTAAAAACCATTTCATCACTTGCCAATATACATCATATACCATCATCAATTCACTGTTTTAAGCATTAATCAAAGCCACTTATCATCATGCATCTCCATGCATCATAACCATATTAACAACATGTCAAACCAAAAATCTCTTACCTTGAGCATCCTTCAATACATGGCTTTCAAAAACAGCATTAATCATGCTAAAACATGCTTTCAAAACAGTAATTAAACATGCATTTCATAACCAATGCATCAAACCATAACTTAGCACATCCGAGAGAGTTTTTCCGAAAACTTACTCTTGAGCTTAGCTAAGTTGTTTAGACTTAAACTAAGCTCCCAAAACCTCCAAATAATCGTTTCAAAGCTGGAAAACCATCTTCACTCACCAATTACGTTTCGCTTTGCTCGCCGAAACTCTAACTATGCCTCCAGTACTCCCGAACCAACACCGAAAGTGTCCGAAGGTGTCTCCCCTGTTTACAACACATAAAAGCAGAGGATTAATGCATCATCATGCATTAAAATCATCAGCCACTCCTCCTAAACTCGCTGCACCACCTAAACTCAACATTTCGGCTACCAAACACAACTGAAATCACCTCCAAACTCTTCCAAAACTTAACCCAGCCAAGATCCATCACTTCTTATCATTTCTAAACATCAATCAACATCAAAAACAACCCTAACCTTGTCCTTATACCTCCAGCTATAGCAGAACACCAAAATCACCCCAAAAACCACCATTTTCATAAGCAAAAACTTAGGAAATACAACCTATTCGGGATTATATTGATAAAACCTCATTTCTAACATCATTAGACATCCAAAATACATTAATGAACTATCTCAAAATAGAGCCCTAACAATTACAACGAAAATCTTTAAGATCTCTTCCAAAATCTTGAGTTTTAAGCAAAAATCATGTTTCTAACATTAAAACCATTTATAAAACTTTAATAAAGGATTGACAACTTGGGAATTTCAGTAGAGAACTGAGTATTTAGAGGAGAAGAACATTCTTACCTCTAAATGATGATTTCTCCTTGATTTGGGCAAAATTCCATGAAAATACAATGTGGAAATCAAAAGGATTTGTTGCAAGATTAATTAGGAACCAATAGATGATGGAAATCCCATCAATTGAAGTGAAGATCAATGTGAATTTTTCTGGAGAAAATGTGTTTGGATGATGGGATTTTGAGAGAAAAAGGAATGAGAGAAAATTAGGAAAAGGTAGTTATGAAAATCAAAAAGTAGTTTTCCTTTTCTTTTATTTAATTAAAACACTAATTAAATCACCCAAATTAAGGGAAAATCTGGAGAAAAACATTTTGGGTAAATTAGCTCCTTAAAGAATCAAAGTTTCACTCCTTTACAAAACAGTCACTACTAAACTTTGCAAAAATCGCATTTTGGTCACTACTCCTAAATGTAGTATTTCCAAACCTTATTTTGTAAAATTGATTTCACCACTCTCTTATATATATTAAATGAGGATTTTTAGATATTTTTCTATATTTTTAAAGCATCCCGAACTAGGCGTTCCCCAAAAACCTCCTTTTATATTCGAACCGTTTCATAGACCGATCCGACTCAAACCCTAAACTTCTAAGCCCAAAATTGGGGTGTTACAACTCTCCCCCTCTTAAGAAATTTTGTCCTCGAAATTTACCTGGAGAAAATAGGTAAGGAAACTACTTCTTCATGTCACCCTTTCTTTCCCACGTGGCTTCCTCAACACCATGATGCCTCCACAACACCTTAACAAACTCAACGGTCTTTCCCCGAAGAACTTTACTGTCCGAATCTAGAATCCCAATCGGCTCCTCATCATAGGTCAAATCTGAATTCAACTCCACTTCTTCCACAGGCATAACATGCGTAGGATCCGATCTATACCTCCGAAGCATAGAGAGATTAAACATATTATGTATCTTTTCCAACTCTTGTGGTAACCTCAGCTTATAAGCAACAAGACCCACACGTTCAATCACCTCGTATGGTCCAATATACTTAGGGCTCAACTTACCCTTCCGACCAAACCTCATCACCTTCTTCCAAGGCGAAACCTTCAAAAATACACGGTCACCCATCGTAAACTCAATCTCATTACGCTTCAAATCTGCGTAAGACTTATGTCGATTAGAAGCTGCCTTCAACCGCTCACAAATGAGCTTCACCTTCTCGGTGGTAGCTATTGTTATAAGCAAACTCCACCGAAGGCAAATGCTTCTCCCAAGAGCCTTGAACTAAATCACACAGCACCTCAACATATCCTCAAGCACTTGGATAACACGCTCAGACTGTCCATCCGACTGTAGATGATAATAAGTACTGGAATTCAACCGCGTACCCAAAGCTTGGTGCAAACACTCCCAAAAAGGCAATGTAAACCTCGGACCTCTATCCGACACTATATATTTTGGTACACCATGCAAACGCACAATTTCGGCAATGTACAACTCTGCAAGCTTGTCCAAGGTATACGTGGTGTGCACATGTAAGAAATGCCCACACTTCGTAAGGCGATCCACAATCACCCACACCGAATTCTTCTTCAATGGCGACAAAGGTAAACCAGACACAAAGTCCATGGTAACTCTCTCCCACTTCCATTCAGGAATCTTTAACGGTTGCAACAACCCTGAAGGAAACTAATGCTTAGCTTTAACCTGCTAACAAACCATACACTTACCCATATACTCCACAACATTTTTCTTCAATTCCACCCAATAATACTCATCCTTCATATCACGATACATCTTTGTACTACCAGGGTTCATAGCAAAAGGACTACTATGAGCTTCAGCCAGAATGGTATGCCTCAACTACGCATCATTCGGCACTACTATCCGCCTTACGAAACACAAAACTCCATCACCATTAAAACAGAAATTCGATGGTCTATCCTCAGCAATATCCTGAACATGTGGCACCAAAGAATCATCCAACAACTGCTTATCCTTTATCAATTGAACCAGAGATGGTTTCACTTGTAGTTCAGCCACAAGACCTTCATCCCGCGAAATACTCAAACTGGCAAACACGACCCTTAACTCCACTGCCACCTTCCTGCTCAAAGCATTCGCTACAACATTAGCTTTCCCCGGATGGTACTCGATCGTAAGATCGTAATCCTTAAGAAACTCCACCCAACGTCGTTCCCTAAGATTCAATTCCTTCTGAGACATCAGATACTTCAAACTTTTATGATCCGTGTACACAGTACACTTCTCACCATACAGGTAATGTCTCCAAATCATCAAAGCAAAAACCACCGCAACTAACTCAATATCATGCGTAGGATAATTGCGTTCATGCACCTTCAACTGACGCGATGCATAAGCCACCACCTTACCCTCTTGCATTAGCACACACCCCAAACCAACATAGGATGCGTCACTATACACCACGAACTCTTTTCCCGATTCAGGCTGAACCAAGATAGGAGCTTGTGTCAGAGCTGCCTTAAGCTTCTCAAAAGCTTGTTGTCTCGCTTCCGTCCACTCATATTTAACATCCTTTTGCAACAACTTTGTCAAAGGGGCAGCAATCTTTGAGAATCCATCCACAAACCTCTGGTAATATCCTTCCAACCCAAGGAAACTACGGACTTCTTGAACAGACGTAGGAGGCTTCCAATTCATCACCACCTCAACCTTCTGAGGATCAACACAAATCCCCTCAACAGATACCACATGACCAAGGAAAACAACTTCTTTAAGCTAGAATTCGCATTTGCTCAGCTTAGCATAAAGCTAATTTTCCAACAGCGCCTGCAACACAATCCTCAAATGCTCCTCATGCTCCTCCTCAGTACGAGAGTACACAAGGATATCTTCAATGAACACTACAACAAACTTGTCCAAGTATTCATGGAACAATCTATTCATCGTGTCCATAAAAGTTGCAGGAGCATTCGTCAAACCAAACAGCATTACAAGGAACTCATAATGTCCATACCTCGTTCTAAAGGCTATTTTTGGCACATCCACATCTTTCACTTTAAGCTGATAATACCCTAACCTTAAGTCAATCTTGGAAAACACAGCCGCTCCCCGAAATTGATCAAGAAGATCATCAATCTTCGGCAAAGGATACCTATTCTTGATAGTCAACTTGTTCAGCTGACGATAATCAATACACATTCTCATCGTGCCATCTTTCTTTTTCACAAACAGGATAGGTGCACCCCAAGGTGACACACTATGCCGAACGAAGCCATGGTCAAGAAACTCCTGAAGCTGCGTCTTCAACTCCTTAGGTGCCATGCGATAGGGAGCAATAGACACTGGAGTTGTGTTTTCGTACAACTCAATTCCAAACTCCACCTCTCGGCTCGGAGGTAATCCAGGTAATTCCTCCAGAAACACTCTAGGAAATTCACACACAGTTCTTATATCTTGAACACTCACCTCCTTCGAACTTGGATTCATAACATAGGCTAGATAAGCCTCGCAACCTTGCTGCAACATCCGACTTGCTTCCAAGGTAGACACCACATTACTAAGAAACTTTACATTTTCACCCACCACCACTACCTTATAATCATTCGCAAGTTTCAACGAAACTCGCTTGTTCTCAAAATCCACTACAGCTCGATACTCAACAAGCCAATCCATACCAAGGATTACATCAAAGCCATAGAATGGCAATTCCATGAGATCAACAAGAAAGACATGATTTTGCACTTTTAAAGGACACCTCCTATACAACCTCCGTGTCACCATCGTCTCACCAAAAGAACTAGTCACTTGCATTCCTATTCCAAGCATCTCCACAGGTATATCAAGCAAATGTGCATGCTCACTCAAAATATAAGAATGCGTGGATCTAGAATCAATCAAAGCCATCAAGGATAAAGACTGAAGAGAAAAAGTACCTCCGATAACATCGGTGTCGTTGCGCTCCTCGCGTTGAGCATACACCCTCGCCGGTCCTCCTCCCTCAGGTCGACAGCTACCACGTGAGCAATACCCCGCTGTCCTTCCTCCCTTCTCTAGAAATTCCCTCGGCCACGCCCACGACCTCTCTGAGGTGCAACTATCCCAGGAGCACGTCCCTGACCACCACCGGCCAACAAAGGACACTCCCTCCTCATGTGGTCTACCGAACCACAATTCCAACATGAGTTACATGTCACTGCAACAGGAGCCTGAACCTCCCTCGCTGCTGGAGGACAATCTCGCCTCAAATGGCCACGAAATCTACACGTCCAGCACGTGTTCTGATCAGCCCTCATCCTATCTCCCTGCACAGGCGTACCATGTCCTCCATTACCACGCCTAGTAGTAGACTGATACCTCATATCATGTCCTCTCTTGTTCCATCCACCACCAAAACTATGATCAGCAGCTCTTTTTCCCGAGCTAGAACTAACGCCTCTGGAAGACAAACCCAAGTTCTGCTCGATGTCCTTCGCTCGACACACAAGCACATCAAAATCTGTATAATCCGCAGCCAGCATGTATGTCTTAACATCTTGCGTCAATCCATAACGGAACCGATCACAACGATCCCTCTCACTAGGAACCAGCTCAGGGGCATATTGACTCAAATGTACGAACTGGACCTCGTACTCAGCCACAGATAAACTACCTTGAACAAGAGCCATAAACTCTCGCTTCTTCTCATCCAGGTATCTCACACCCAGATACTTCCTTCGGAAAGCACTCCTAAAGAACTCCAATCAATTTCATTTGATTCCATACCAGCTGTAGCAGTCGTCAACCAATTGTATGCATCTCCTTGCAGCAAGGAAACCGCACATCCAAGCTTGCACTCATCATTACATCCCATCTGATCCATTATGCGGATCGTACTAGCCAACCAGGCCTCAAACGCCTCAGGTGCTAAACCGTAGAACTTTGTTGCTCCCAAGTTCTGCAACCTCTCCAATGGTAGACCTACCTGCCCAGCTGCAGGGGCCTACACCTGCGCTCTGGCAACAACAGCCTGAAACAATCCAATAATCGCCTCAACCAATGGCGCCAAATTACCCAATCCAGGACCAGCTTGTCCTTGCTGCCCCTGCTCCCCGCCTCGAGGTGGTGGCAGAGGAGGTAAATCTCCACTAGGAGGAACATTAGCCCCTTGCCCATCCCGACCTTCCTGCTCAGCCGCAGGTACAATCGTATTGGACCTCATCTCTCTTATAGGTCCCATGTGTTTTCTTAAAACAATACAACAATGAAAACAAATTAGATCATTTAGGCCAGCTACAAGCAAGAATCCAAGTTTACAAAACATCTGATTAGTGTAATAAGGCAATGGGTTCCCAATTCCCCCAAAGAACATAGCATACATAACCATCATGCACACACACCTTTCACCATTTCAGATCAGCATAGGCTCGCATATCATCATCACACTAACCAACATGACAGAAGGTTCCAAATTCAAACATTAACATGCTTTTCAACCCTCATAACTCAATCCACATCAAATACACATACCAACATTCTCATTACATTGTAAACCATGCTCTGATACCAACAAATGTAACCCCCTTAGCCCGGCCTAGACGTTTGACCCAAACTACGGAGATTACACGGGGAAAACCAAAGTTAACCCGAAAGTCAACTTGATTAATGACCCTTTTTTCCTTTTTAATCTTGTCTATATACAAATTAATCCTATGTGAGAACTCACGAAACACATGCGAGAAGAACAAAACGATCGGATAGCATTTTAGGACTCAATTACACTTCATGCAAAATTTAGGGACCAAACTGTAAGTTTTAGAAACTAGAAGGTCTTTACCGATTTTAATGACACCAATATGACATTAGTCATGTTACACGCTTCTCTACCAAATTTCACCTTAATTGGACACCTCAAGCTCATACAATTGAAATTTCAACATTCGGGATTAAAAAGTAAAACATGCAAACTTCAGAACAATTCAAATCTGTGACCAACGGCCACCTGTTTCGAAACACCTACATGCCGTATCGGAACGCTGGAGCAAACACTCTCCCATTTCAAAACTGGTTCCGAAACACGACTCTCCAGTATCCAAAACGTATCGAAAAAGCCTCCAATCGTTACGAAACATGAAGGCTATTATAGGCCCCCGTTTCGAAACACCAGAGAGTGTTTCGATACGGTTTGCACAGGAATTGCAGCAATTGTTGGTTTAACACACTTTTTCATACACGAACCAACCTCGATACTTTCCTAAACATGCATACATCATGGATACATATCAACCATCTCCAAATTAAGGCCATAGCTCAAACATAACAACATATACGTAAGCTAGGGTACTATAGGCATGCTTTCTAATTAGCAAAATCAAAGCAAAACACAACTTCAAAAACAATCCAAAAATCATACTCCAAAGGCAATTACAAACCATGAATGATCAAACCAAACATGCTCAAGGTAAGGAAACGTTCTTAAACCTTCGAAAAGAAAAATTCCCACCCATTGCCTTTTATTACACTAAAGTTGAACCACATTCTTTTCTTAACAAAATTCTTGGATGTCTCTTGCTCGTGAGCTGCCTTCAAGTGATCAATTATCTGCATTGATGAAACAAAATGGCGTAAGCACGAAGCTTAATGAGGACCGCTAAACAATATTAATCAATGCTCAACTCATGATTTACAAAAGAAACATTTTGCATTACATGCCTTTTTAAAACAAGCCTTCACAAGACTTCAATGCACTTTTGAGATTCCATGCACATATGCACCATTCACAATAGAAGATATACTTTTGCTCATGCTTAATAAGTACCACATGCATTCTTGCATCATTTACATATTTCTCATGCAACCTTGCATCATTTTCGAGCATCTCATGCTTCGTTACATTCAAATACATTATATTGGCTTTCAAGTGATAGTTCATAAACCATTTCAACACAAAACACAATCGGATACGCGGATTACAAGCGTTGTTCCACACGTTTCATACACACTAACGGACTACACAAGGTTCACACTCAAGAGCAATCCCTCCATCGATGTGACACCCATGGTAGAGTATAACGTTACAATCTCAACCCCTCAACACCACTCATCGGTAGTTGTATAATTCCACTAACGAGAGTAAGGGACACATAATACAAGATCCACACACAGAATTTACAACCACCGTTGTGATCTTACCTCAATCGTTAGGGTACTTGGATCGAGTTTACGGTACAATCACAACCCCTCAGCATCCAAGGCGACTTTACTTACGGTGCACCTGTAACCCCCTTAGCTCGGTCTAGACGGTTGACCCGAACTACGAAGATTACATGGGGAAAACTAAAGTCAACCCGAAAGTAAACCTTGATTAACGACCTTTTTTCTTTTTAATCTTGTCTAGATGCACATTATCCCTAAGCGTACTCTTGAGAAACATTTATGAGAAAAACACAACAATCGGTTATCGATAAAGGACTCAATTGCACAAATCACAAATATTAAGGACCAAAATGTAAATTCCAAAAATTTGAAGGTCTTAACTGCTTTTTAGGTTACCAATACCAAATTAATCGTATTAAATGCTCCCCTGTCAAATTTCATCTTAATCGGACATCTCAAACTCATGCAATTGCAAATACATTTTTTGGGACTAAAACGTAAAGCGTACAAACCTCAAAAATCATTAAAATCAGTGCCCAACGGTCACCTGTTTCGGAACGGGGTTGAACGTTTCGAAACACGGGTTCGTTTCGAGACTTGTCTCGAAACAGGGCCTTCCAGTGGCCAAACTGTTTCGATACGGTCACCAGCTGTTTCGAAACACCAAGGCCATTACAGGCCCCCGTTTCGAAACGCCTGTGAGTGTATCGATACGGATTGCCCAGAAGCTGCAGAATTTGCTGGTTTAACATGCATTTAACCACTCAATCACATCCTAATAACTTCCTAATCATGCCAACAAGTCATCATACATATAAGGTACATGTTTGCAACATCAAAGCACATTCAAGGCATCAATCATGGAATTCCACAAATATATAGGCATGCATCCTAGTTTCCAAAACCAAGCAACCAACAAAACACCAAATCAAGCATCACATGGCCATTTACAAAACCAAAAACATTAAATGTTGAGTGGATCGAAAGATCGATATGAACCAAGAGGGGGTGAATTGGAAATTTAAAGATTTTGTGGTGGAAAATGCAAATTAAAAATAATAGACAAGGGATTTTAGAGTGGTTCAAGTTCCAAATGAACTCTACATCCACTACCTTAGCTTCACTGAGGATTTGCAACAATTCCACTAATTGCTCTTCCCCTTTTCTAGGCTAAGGAGGCAACCCTTACAATTTCGGTTGAATTTTCTACCCAAAATTCAACCCAATCCTCACAATAAGAGAACAAAGAAACTTGTTGGCTAATAGAGTATCTCTCAATACAAATGATAGCCCAATTACAAGCACTCAACCCAATTGAACAAGATAAGAATGAAAATTACAATTGGGGTTTCTAGACAAATTGGAATTTTTGCACAATTGCTTGGATTTGATGAATAGATGTTTTCTTGAAGATCAATAGTTGTTGCTGATGCTTTTGGATGTCTCTTTTATACCTCTTCATTGATTTCTAGCCGTTTGGGTGGTTGGGAACATAAATGGAGCCGTTGGAACCCTCTCTTACCACCATAAATGCACTTCTGTAGCTATGCGTATCGGTACGCGGGAAAGTGTATCGATACCTGTCTCAGAAAAGAAAGAGCCGTTGTGTGCAATAAATAAGGGGTATCGATACGAGCGTAAGCGTATCGGTACAGGGTATCGAAACGGTAAAGGTCGTATCGATACCTTTTTCTCAACTAAACTCACTGTCGATATCCGTATCGATACGGGGGTTAGGTTTATCGATACAGGTCAACGACCTTTTAAAGTTTGGTTACCAACCAACTGACACCAACGGTCATATTTTTTAAACCGACTTATATTTAAAATTTATTAAGGCCGTATCGATACGATGGTTTAGGGTATCGGTATGCCATTCAAACTCTTTGAATTTTAACACATGGGCGTATGGATACGAGGGTTTGCCGTATCGATACGTGTTTCGACAGTGGCCAAGTTTTGTAAAAAGGTATCGATACGCTTGGTAGTGTATCGATACTCCTGAACATTTTTCAATAGTTTGGCCTTGAAACACTTAGAAAATATTTTGAGTTTGAGTTTTTCAAATCAGTTTCAAAGAGTTGGTGTTTTAAAATTATTAAGGGACTTTCAAAAACAATTTTAAGTTTTTCAAATTGATCCTTAAAGATCTAATTATATCAAAATCAAACATATGTTTTACAATCTCCCCTTTTTTGATATAACAAAACTAAAACTTAAAATTTTTGATATTTTGAAAAGACTTTAGAAAGATAACTCCCCCTTAATATAAGCTTGGTAACCTTTGAGTTAAAATCAAAATATTTGAAGTGTAAGCTAGTTTCTCTCCCCCTTTTTGTTAGATCAAAAATCTTGAGACAATTAAGTGCATAAAGAAGGCAAAGGTATAAATAAGTAACATAATTTTATTCATCATAGCATCAAACTTGAAATCCAAACAAAAACAGAAAATCAAAGCATAGGTTTAATCCTAAAACAAACTTAGTCCTAAGAACATAAAGCAAAGGTGCATAAAACAGAAAATCCTAAATGATATGCATGAGATGCAAGAAGAAACGTCTAGTCATCGTCTTCGTCGTCTTCATCATCTTCATCATCAACTCCCATAGGCGCATTATCCCGCATACTATTATGCCACTCATCATGGAAAGCGGCGAGGGAAATATTCAAAGAATTGTGCCCGCTTTCAAGGGATGTGAGGCGATTCTCCATACCCGTCATCCTTGTATCAAAGGTGGTTTCCATGGAAGTAAGACGAGTGTTCATGTCCGTGCGCAACCCGGTAAATTGCTCATTGAGATAAGTCATGAGAGCATCCATGGAGGGTTGTGGGACTTGAGGAGCTTGAGGAGCTTGAGGCTCTTGAGGCTCTAACACGGCGGCAGCCTCGGGTGGTAACTCGGCAAGACGTACCCATTCACCATTAAAATATGAAAATTTTGCCCGAGCAAGAGATCACTCATCAATGGGATCAGTGAGTGGAGTTGGGTAGTCAAAAGAGCAATCAATATCCTTTTTAACAAAGAAATAACTCAAAGTCGTACCATATGTAAAGGAGGTGACGAGATTTGTGTGACGATTTTGCACGAGGTAGACGATCTCCGCGAACATGAGTTGAGCAAGATTTGGGCGCTTTTTCTCACGGAAACAATGGATCCAAAAATCATCCACTTGACGGATGGTGGAATATTTTCCTCCGGAGGGACGAAACCACCAAGATACCATCAAATGTAAGATCCGGCCTTGAGCATTTAGGGCAGTGACGGATCCACTAAGAACATGCCCCAAAGCATGCTCATTGTCAATGCCTTCATCCTCTAATTTGAAAACCTCACAAATGGATTTGACATCAAGGATGATTTTCTTCCCCATGAGGTAAGAGCTAATGGCAACAACTTCCCCATCACGAGAAATACATTTGGCATTAGAGTAGAAACTCAAAACCAAAAGCCGATAATAAATACCGGGAATAGAGATGAACTCCATGAAGTTCCAACGATGAAACAAAGGAAGATATTCAAACTTAAAACGCTCCGAATTGAGAAAAGGAACGGATATTACCCTTTCGGCACGAATCTTATAATTCTCATATTGACAAAAATGAGTTAGACCCGAGTTGGTTTCAAAGGATCGCTCATAGATGGTAGAGTAGTTCAGACGAGCAATCGCTCCAAGGGTAGATGATTCGCCGGCTTGAGAAACCCTTGTACGCTTCCTCGAAGGTTCTTTTGGTGCCATGATCTAAAAGAGAAATTAAGCAAAAAGGATTTCTTCAATTTGAGTAAAAATCAAGGTAAAAAAAATTTTGAGAAAAATTTGAAGAAAAGTTTTGAAAAACAAAAAAGATTTAAAAGAAAAGATGAAACAAAACAAAAAAAAAATTGAAAATGAAAAAATAAGGAAAAAGATTACCTTGATAGAACTTGGGAGATTGAAGAAAATCTAGCACAATAGATGAGAGAGAGAGCACAAAGCCTTGCTTTATTCAAAAACTCTTTTAGATTTGAGTTGAGGTGTGAAAAATATGAAGGAGGAAGGGCCTTTTTATAGGCAAAAACGGCTAGGGTTAATTAGGTTTTGAAGAGTTTTAATTTAGGTAAAAGTTGAACTCATTAAAAGCCAAATTTAATGCCATCAGCGCAATCGAGTATCGATACGCCTAAGGGTGTATCGATACGAGGATAGAATCGTCTTTTCCGCAAAAATGCCCGTTGGAGAGTCGTATCGACTCGGAGGGTTCCATATCGAAGCGACTCGTATCGATACGAGTTGAATCGTATCGATACCCGTGAAGCGAAGAAAATTTTGGGAAACTAAATGAAGAACATGTATCGATACGCGTAGAGTCGTATCGATACTGTATGCCCAGAAATGCATATTTGGTTCTAAGAACAACCAAAGGCTCGAACTTAACATCTCCTATGAGTATGCAAATGATGAATGAGCAGTTCTAAGCATATTTTAATAGAATCATACTCCCCCTAACTATAGGCATGGATGAAATTAGGAGTCTAAGCACACAAACATGGCATTTCACAAGATCAAGCATATTTAAGCACAAAAGAGGTCCTAGAAGATCAAGATAGGCTAGCTAGACCTTACTCTCTCCTAAGGGACCAAAAACGCTCTTTGTCTAAGGGTTTTGTAAATATGTCCGCTAATTGATTCAAGGTGTCTACATACTCTATAACCACATCTTCCTTAAGGACGTGATCTATAATGAAATGATGCCTTATTTCAATGTCTTTGGTTCTAGAGTGTTGGATGAGATTTTTGTTAAACATATTGCACTAGTGTTGTCACATTTTAGGGGTATGGTTTCAACTTTAATTCCATAATCTAAGAGTTGTTGCTTCATCCAAAGGACTTGAGCACAACAACTCCCTAAGGATATGTACTCGGCTTCGGTGGTAGATAAGGCTACACTATTTTGTTTCTTAGAGAACCAAGATATGATCATACTACCTAGGAATTGACAAGTTCCCGAAGTACTTTTCCTATCGATTTTGCAACCCCCATAATCCGCATCCGAGTAAGCATAAAGGTTGAAGGTAGAGTCTCTAGGGTACCAAAGACCTAAACAAGGAGTATCTCTAAGGTACCTAAAGATTCTCCTAACGGCTATAAGGTGAGACTCTCTAGGACTAGCTTGAAACCTAGCACACAAGCAAACACTAAACAAGATATCTGGTCTACTTGCGGTAAGGTAAAGCAATGATCCAATCATAGAGCGATAAAGCTTAGAGTCAACACACTTACCTCCTTCATCTTTGTTAAGCTTTGTAGATGAGCTCATAGGTGTGGCTTGAGGCTTTGCATTCTCCAAGCCAAACTTCTTGAGCATATCCTTTATGTATTTTGCTTGGTTGATGATGGTGCCATCCTTCTTTTGCTTGATTTGGAGTCCCAAAAAGAATGAGAGCTCCCCCATCATGCTCATCTCAAATTCACCTTGCATTAACTTAGCAAACTCTTGACAATGAAATTCATTAGTAGAACCAAAAATGATATCATCAACATAAATTTGAACTACTAAGATGTCATTTTTATACATTTTTATAAAAAGTGTAGTGTCCATCTTACCTTTTTCAAATCCTTTTTCAATCAAAAAGTTTGAAAGTCTTTCATACCAAGCTCTAGGGGCTTGTTTTAAACCATAAAGAGCTTTGGTAAGTTTGAAAACATGATTTGGAAATTTTGAGTCTTCAAAACCCGGTGGTTGTTCCACATACACTTCTTCATTTATAAAACCATTTAAAAATGCGCTTTTAACATCCATTTGAAAAAGCTTGAAATTATGATAACATGCATATGCAAGCAACATCCTAATGGCTTCCATTCTAGCTACGGGTGCATAGGTTTCATCAAAATCTATTCCCTCTTCTTGAGTGTAACCTTGAGCTACTAGTCTAGCTTTGTTTCTAACAATGTTACTACTCTCATCTAGCTTGTTCCTAAAGACCCATTTAGTTCCTATTGTAGATTGATTACTAGGCCTATCAACTAATGTCCAAACGTTACTTCTCTCAAATTGATTTAACTCTTCTTGCATAGCCATAATCCAGAAGTCATCTTTCAATGCTTCTTTAATATTCTTAGGCTCTATGCATGAAATAAATGCAACATGATTCATTAATCTAAGAGAAGATCGAGTGGTTACCCCCTTGGATGGATCACCCAAGATTTCACCATCTTTGACATAGTTCAACTCCCTTGGGTAGCTCACTTCCTTTTCCTCAAGAGCCAAGTCCTTCAAGGCTTCAAGAGGTGGATCTTGTGTGTCTTCTTCTTTTGTTGGAATCTCATCCTCCTTTGAAGTTTGTCCTCCATCAAAGGCATTTATGATTCCTACATCATCATCATCACAAGAATCCTTTCTAGGAAGGAGGTTATCATCAAATACAACATGAATAGATTCTTCTACTACTAAAGTTCTTTTGTTAAATACTCGATAGGCTTTAGAGGTTAAAGAGTAACCTATAAAAATAGCTTCATCACTTTTTGCATCAAATTTACCTAAGTTGTCTTTTCCATTATTTAAAACAAAACACTTGCAACCAAAAGGGTGAAAATAGATAATGTTAGGCTTTTTAGATTTTAAAATCTCATAAGGTGTTTTCTTCAAAATTGGCCTAATCATTACTCGATTTACAATATAGCAAGCGGTGTTTGTGGCTTCCGCCCAAAAATATTTAGGTAAATTGCTTTCACAAAGCATAGTTCTAGCCATTTCTTGCAAAGTTCTATTTTTCCTCTCAACTACCCCATTTTGTTGAGGAGTTCGAGGAGCCGAAAAATTATGGCTAATACCATTTTCATTTAAAAAATCTTCAAACCCTAAATTTTGAAACTCGGTTCCATGATCACTTCTAATATGTGAAATTTTGAGTTCAAGATCATTTTGGGTTAGTTTTGAAAATGTGATGAATTTTTCCAAAGCCTCATCTTTAGTACTTAAAAATAGAACCCAAGTAAATCTAGAAAAATCATCAACAAGTACAAAAGCATAAGACTTACCACCCAAGCTCATAGTCCTAATTGGCCCAAATAAATCCATATGGATAAGTTGTAAGCATCTACTAGTAGAAACATCATTAATGGATTTAAAGGAAGATCTATGTTGTTTACCCTTTGAGCATGCATCACAAATTTTATCATTTGAAAATTTTATCTTGGGTAAACCTCTAACTAGATTAAGGGAGACTAGTTTTTCTAAAACACTTATGCTAGCATGTCCTAGCTTCCTATGCCACAACCATGCATCATTTTCATTTTGTGCAACTAAGCATGCATGAGATGTGTGAATGTCATCTAGATGCACCATGTATATGTTCCCTATGCGATGACCTGTGAGCATAATATTATTCGATTTAATGTCTACAATTTTGCATCCATTTTTATCAAATAAAACATTAAATCCTTTATCACACAATTGACTTATGCTCAATAAATTGTGTTTAAGACCATCGACATATAAGACATTTTCAATGAGAATAGTAGAGTGATTACCTATGGAGCCAATACCTTTAATGTGGCCTTTGGAGTTGTCACCAAATGTTACTACTCCTCCACTTTTTGGCTTTAGATTCATGAATCTACTCTTGTCTCCGGTCATGTGCCTCGAGCATCCACTATCAAGGTACCATGAGTTTTGACTTTGTGCTTTGGCCTTGTAGCAATGCTCCCCCTACAAACAAAGATATTAAACTTTTGTTTTTGGTACCCAAATCATTTTGGGTCCATGAGTGTTAGCTCCCAAAACCATGGTTCCCTTAGGAATCCAAGATGACATAGCAATAATATTATTAGACTTTACAAGTTCCTTAGGAACCCATACACTTCTAATTCTTTTTGCTCTACTATGTCTAGGATAGCTACCTTGTTTGTAGTAGTTAGTCCTTTTCTTAGGTTAGTTTGTTCTAGAGGATTCTCCTATCTCATGTTTGACACTACCAACATTTTTAAAGGACTTTTTAAGCTCATTTAGCTCATTTAACACCTTTTGGTGTTCACTATTACATTGAGACAAAAGATTATTAAGATCAACATTCTCATCTTGAAAGAATTTTAGTTCATCTTTTAATCATAATATCTTTTTCTCAAATTTTGAATTAGCTTGAGTGAGTGAGTCATTTTTCTCATTTAGTTCCAAAATAATTTTCTTGTTTTTAATGACCGACTCTTTAAACTTCTCAACTAATTCATCATAGACCTCTTGTAACTCATCATATGCATCATTCATTTCATCATATGAAATATCTAAAGTAGATGAGTTAGAGGTTACCAAGGAGGAATCTTCCTCAAGTGCCATGAGGCAAAGGTTAGCCACTTCTTGTTCGTCATCCTCCGATGACTCCTCATCACTCCAAGTAGCAAGCTTGGCTTTGAGCCTCTTCTTCTTCTCAAAGCCCTTCTTCTTGAGTTGAGGGCACTCCGAACGTATGTGGCCGGGTTGTTTGCACTCAAAGAAAAAATGATAGGATCCCTTGCTTCTTCTTTGTTCTTGCTTTTGAAGTCCATCTTTCTTTGGATTTTTCTTCCCCGGTTGGACCTCATAAATCGTGAGAATTGTTTGGCTATCATAGCCAATTCTTCGAGTTCATCCTCCTCACTAGATGAGCTCTCTTCGTGTTGTGAAGCTTTAGCCTTGAGAGCTATTCCCATCTTCTTTTTCTTCTCAACCTCAAGCTTCTCTACCATTTTCTCTTCTTTCTTCTTCTCATCTTCCCTTCCTTGCTTCATGATCTCATGAGTAAGGAGAGAACCCACAAGCTCATCAAGCTTCAAAGTTTTCAAATTCTTAGCTTCAATGATAGCGGTTCTCTTCCCATCCCAAGACTCGGGAAGTGAATAGAGTAATTTCCGGACAAGCTTGTCTTCCGGTATGATTTCTCAAAAACCCTTTAGCCCATTGACAATAGTGGAGAAACGATCAAACATCTTTGACGCTGTCTCATCGGGCTCCATCTTGAAATTTTCATAACTAAGATTGAGAATTCCAATCTTAGTTTCTTTAACATCGTTGGTGCCTTCATAAGTCGTCTCAAGAGTGTCCCACACTTCTTTGGCACTCTCGATGGATGAGACCTTTGAATAGATGTTGTTGAGTGTGTAAAAGTTCTATCATTTACACCTTTTTAAACCCATATTTCTGCTGCATTCAAGCATCATTTCATTGCATTTAGGTTAGTTTTCAATAAAACATCATAATTATACAAAAGGCACGGATTCTACTGAAAGATGGCTATTTTTGCAGGTATCTGTCATAGTAGATGTCGAAGGCAGGTGCAGGGCAGATGAGCAGGAAGACGGAACTGAACAAGAAGCTGAAGAAGACAAACCTGTCACGGACCTGTCGTGACAGCATGATGACAGCAGATTCATGAAGAGGAAAAATGAAGTGGACCTCGATAGATAGAGAAAAATCTGCTCGTCTGTCGTGTGGCAGCCAAATAATTTTCCAAAGCCCCGGATTAAAAGATATGTCAAGCCAAAGCTCAAAGGAGAGGAAATCCCTAAAAGCAAGGAGGCGGCTAGCAAGTAGGATACTTTAGAGATTTAATCTTTATTAGAATCTTACTTTTAATTAAAGTTGTAATCCTTGTTATCTTAGATAACTTGAGCCCAAAGCTTATATAAAGGGCATAGATTAAACCTAGGGCATAGCCGACTACCCCATAACCTAAACCGAAAACCTGCCGATTACCTGTCACCAACATGTTCTAAATTCCCCCTAGGGCTACGGGTTGTTTTGTAAAGTAGTTGCAAGGGTTGCTTTGTTTTTAGGATTTTTCAAGTTCAATAAAATAAACTTCAAGTTCTTTTATCTTGGTTTTAATATCTCGCAAGAGCATCGGGAGAGCATTGTGAGGTTATCCATTTACTTAGCATCGGGAGAGTTAAGTATACGAAAGAGATAAAAGCGCGTTCTCTAGTTTATAGTTGAACCATCTCGTGCTTAGGGATAAGGCGAGGTTAAGTGGCTAAGGAAGAATTCATACACATCGGTGTTCATCCTTCGATTCACGCCGGGAGGTATCATCAAAGACGTGACCATCGACAGACTTGTGCCTAGGGATAGGGCAAGGCAGATCTGGGATTCTTGCCAAGCTTGAAGTACGGAGTTAGTGTTCGCTGCCGCGACAGCTAACGGACAGACGCCGCGACAGGTGCTGTCGACGACGGGTGCGACGACAGAACTGGAGATCCTAAGCAATTCAATACCTACACTACTGAGCAACTCAATACCAGCCCATTCTCTCTATCTTGATATCTCAATTCCTTTTATTTACGTTTTTACTTTATTATTCGTGACAATTTCTCTCAATTATTTCTTTTACTTCGTGCAGTGAAATTAGGTGAAGCTATTAGCCCAATCCCTGTGGAGACGATATTTGATACTTTGTATCACTTTACTACTTGCGTCGTGTATACTTGCACTACAATTGCGATAGACTATTTTACACGCAACAAGTTTTTGGCGCCGTTGCCGGGGATTGGCAACATAACTACACCTTTCTTTCCTTGCACCTTTTTGTTTTTATTTTCGTTTTTGTTTTTCTTTATTTATTTTTATTTTTATTTTTATTTTCTTTCGCGTTTTAAACTCTTGCTTTTCACAAGGTTTTCTTGTTTATGCGCAGATCGAAAAGAGGTGAAGATCCTGAGTATAAATTAGATCCAGAGATCGAACGTTCCTTCAATCTCAAGAAACAGATTCGCCACCTTTTAGACCGAAACGAACACCTTGAAGAACAGCTAGAGCAGATGGCCCGTAATCAGCCTGCCGGTGAAGAGATACCGCCTGTCGGTGACCCGCCTGTGGCAGGTGTACGACGGTCATGTCGCGACTACATGCTGAACGATCATGTAGAACTGGAGACCACACTGCCGGATATCGATGTTGACAACTTCGAGCTTAAACCTGTCATGTTTAGTATGATCAACAACGCCGGGCAGTTTGGTGGTTCCGCGACAGAAGATGCCAGGGAGCATCTCAAAACATTCCAGGAGATCTGTGGTTCGTTTAGACTGCCAGGAGTTAGTCCGGAGATATTGAGGCTTCGGTTATTCCCCCATTCATTAAGGGACAGAGCAAAAACTTGGTGGAATAAACTTACACCGGGTTCTATTATGACTTGGGCAGATCTAACTCGTGAATTTTTGTCTCGTTTTAATCCTTCTCATTTAGCTGAGCGATTACGTAATGAGATTGCTACTTTTCAACAGGAAGATGACGAGCCAATGCACGAGGCCTGGGACAGATTCACAACTCTTCTACGGAACTGCCCAATGCATGGATTCCCCGTCTGGAATCAGGTAACTAAGTTTTATAATGCTGCTAACTTACAAACTCGCATTCGAATTGATTCTGCAGCGAATGGATTATTATTGGACAAAGATCCAGACGAGGCTCTGCAAGTTCTGAAACATCTGGCTAAGAATGAGGAGCAGTTTCCAACTGCTAGAAGAGGAGGTAAACGGGTACTTGCTGTCAAGGATTATGAGGCCGACAGCACTATGAAATCACAGGTAGCATTCCTCACTAAAGCCATGAAACACTTATTAAGTGAAGAGGAAGTACGAGGGTTTGCTGTCGAGGAAGTTTGTGTTACATGTGGAGGAAGTCATAGTAGGGATGAGTGCCCCATAAATATAGAGGAAGGAAAATATGTTGGAAATTACAAACCAAACTACAATTCCAACAATTACAATCCTAATTGGAGGAAAGACCCAAAATTTTCCTGGAGTAACCCCAACAATGCCTTAAATCCGCAAGCTTACAATCAGAATCAAGGGGGTCCTAGATTGTTGACGCGACATCAGCCACAGCCGCAAAACCTGCCGCAGAACCTGCCGCCTCAACAACAACAGCAGCCACCACCTGCCACGAGTAGTATATTGGAGCAGACTCTGGCCACCTTTATGTCTCAGACGGGTACGTATATGGATAACATCAATAAGTTTGTCAAGAAAACGGAAGACTTTATGGATGAGACTAAGATGAGGATGACAAACCATGAGGCTACCTTAAAATCTCTAGAGACACAAATGGGACAGGTGTCACAGCATATTAAGCCACGGCAGAATGGAGGTTTCCCTAGCAATACTGAAAATGCTAGAACTCCCCCTCATGAGCAATGTAAGGCAATTACTACCAGGAGTGGGAAAAAGTTACCAGGGCCGGAAAAAGAAACTGAAAAAGAAAAAGAACCTGCCTTGGATAAACCTGCCGAGGAAGCTGCCCCGACAGGTGATAAACAGACTGCTGCCGATGAGCCTGTCACGACAGCAGAAGCGACAGAGGAGAAAAAGGAAGATCATCGTCCTCAAATTCGTATGCAGTGGGAAGGACGCATTGTTGATTATCGTCCTCCACCACCTTTTCCGCAACGGATACAGCAAGCTAAGCATGAATCTCAACTTAAAAAGATTTATGATATTTTTAAACAGGTTCATATTAACATTCCGTTGCTAGATGCTGTTAGGGAAATGCCCGGTTATGCTAAATTTCTCAAGGATGTCATGTCTAAAAAATCTAAACTTGGGGAATTTGAAACGGTAAGGATGCAAGAAGGTTGCATGAGTATTCTTCATCGACAACCACCTCAGAAAAAGAAGGATCCAGGGAGCTTCCTCATACCTTGCGTAATCGGCGATAAATTTGTGGGTAAGGCATTATGTGATCTTGGTGCTAGTGTTAATCTAATGCCCAAATCTGTTTTTCAGAAATTAGGTATTGGCAAGGCGCGGCCCACGACAGTTACCCTACAGCTAGCCGACCGCTCTTACGTTCACCCCGAGGGAAAAATTGAAGACATCTTGGTAAGAGTGGATAAACTTATTTTTCCTGCTGACTTTCTTATTTTAGATTGTGAGGCAGATGAGAACGCACCAGTCATCCTAGGGCGACCCTTCTTAGCCACGGGAAGATCATTGATTGATGTGGAAAAAGGAGAACTCACCATGCGCGTTAACGATCAAGAAATTAAGTTGAATGTTCTCCAAGCAATGAAACATGCTGATGTGGATGAAGAATGCAAGGCCATCATTGAGGTGACCTTTGATCAACCCTGCATCAGGTCGAGCTGTCAAGATACAAAATTTGGTCACTGCTGCGACAGCCATTTACAAGCCTGTCACGACAGCAACGACGACAGCATCGACGACAGCGACTCCTCTGAATACAATTCATCTGATAATGAAGGTCATGAGGAGGTAGACTGGTTAGACCATCGCCCAGGGAAGCTAAAATCTAGATGGTCTGGACCATTCCAAGTAATTCAAGTTTTCCCCCATGGTGCCATTACAATTCAATCATTAAAAGACGGGCACCAATTCAAAGTCAATGGACAACGCCTCAAGCACTATCAAGGGACTGAAGCCCCAGGAATACAGGAAGTGGTTACTTTAGGTGATGCCCCACAAGGCATCCCTAATTTAACCTAATTCTTTTATTTTTATTTTTTATTTTTATTTTATTATTATTAATATTATTTATTAGGAATTAGATTTATTTTAATAATGTTTTGTTTTTAATTTCAGTTTTTAGGAAATAAAAGAGACAAGTGAGAAAGAAGAAGTGGCCCAAGCCCACCACCCATCCATCAGCCCAAATTAAGTCCATTTATAATAACCTGTCGTTTCAGCTGCCGGCGCAGACGGAGTTGACAGGCTGTCAACAGACGCACAGCAGACGAAGAATCGTGCGGCAGACGCAGCATTAATGTCCGTCAGACGTGTCAGACGCAACATTCAATCTGCCGCTCCGTTATTCTCGCCTGCCGTTGCGGCATTAAATGGGCAGCCCCCGACAGCTATATAAACCCCTTCCCCTCTTCATTTTTTCCTCACTTCAGATTTTCTCTCTTGCTATTCTCTTCTAGTTTAATCTCTTTTCTTTCATTTTCAGCCCTTGCAACTAAACATGTCTTCACGACAAACCCGACAGAACGCTGCCGCCGCTTCCTCTTCCGCAGCGGCATCTCCGTTCGCCAACAAGGAACTTTGGGAGGAACGAAGCTTCATTTACAACAGAGATGCCCCTCTGTTGGGACTCCGGCCGTTCATCATGCAAGCCATAACCGCTCAATTATGGGAAGATTTCGCCGAGCAGCCGGCAGAACTCAATGACACCCTAGTCAGGGAGTTCTATGCGGCGATCGAGAGCAAGACGGCAACATCTGTCACCGTCAGAGGAGTGACAGTCCCTTTTACCGCCAGCAGTATCAACCATGTCTTCGGCCTCTTCTTTGGCCCCAATGACGACACCCATCAGCAGTTTTGGGACTCTCTCGACGCCGCCGGCCACGATGCTGTCATGAGGGAATTGACAGAAAGGGGCACAACATGGAGCACCAGCAAAAAGAATCCCAACTCCGTCAACCGGGCACAGCTACTCCCCGAGGCTAAACTATGGAACGCTTTTATTAAAAAGCGTATCCTGCCCTCATCCCACCACACGACAGTCAACAGGCAGCAGCTTGCCCTCATCCACTCTATCATGCATGACAGGCCGATCAACGTGGGCAGGTACATGCGAGAAAGCATTCTCGACTGCGCTTTCAGAACTGACTCACGTCTATGCCTGCCCTCCACCATCACGGCCCTCTGCCGCTGCGCTGCCGTACCGGAGGACCCTTCAGACAAAATTAAGAAGAGCAGCGGCTGGACTGACAGCAACATCTCCAGCCTTATGGAGGTCATCGTCGTAACGCCCCTCAACGCCTTCGATCCAAACGCCTCACCTGCTGAATCCGATGATGAGCCTGCCACTGAGCCTGTCAACGAACCTGCCCCAGAAGCTGCCACCAACAACGCACCTGCAGATCAGAACGCCCACATCCTTGCCGCCGTCCTGCGGATCGAGGAACGACAGATGGGCCTAATGACATTCATCCGAGACTTCTCCAATGCCACGGTGAACTTTATTACCAATACTTTGAATTTTTCGGATGTCTCTTTCCCCACCTTCCCCGCCCATTACTTCAATATCCCGTCCCCTACTCCCACACCACCTGTCTCTCCCCACGGAGAATCTGCCTCCTCCACACCTTCACCGACAGCAGCCGGCAGCACACCGGAGGACACTTCCCCTCGAGGCACAAAGCGAGCTGCCACTGACGACAGCCCCCTTGTCCGGAGGAACTTGGACAGCGCCTTCACACGGGTGAAGCGTATCAAGCACGTGGCTAACAAGAGGAAGCTGTCCAAGGCCATCACGAGTAACAGCTGGGATAGCAGCGGCAGTTCTGACATTCGACTAATGGAGCCACCTGCCCTTCAGCCTGCTGACGACCCTGTCCATCAACCGGAGGAAGAATCTGCACCTCAACAGGCCGAGGAACCTGTTGATCCACCTGCCCAGGAACCTGCCCAGCCACCTCCCCAACGCAGACGCTACCATCAGATCCGCGTCAGCAGCAGTGATGAGGACAGCACTTAAAATTTAAGTTTTTATTTCTTTTTCCTCTCTTATTTGCTGCCTGCCTTTATATATTTGTGATGTACTTTTCTTTTTTTTATGTTTTTCTTTAATTATTTTAAGTGTCATTTTGCATTGAGGGCAATGCAACCCTCGAGTTTGGGGGTGGCAACCCTCCATATTTAATGGAGTCTTTAGCACATCTTTTGTTTAATTGTTGTGTCTTTTTTAGTTATTTAAAAAAAAAAAAAATCAGAAAAATCAGAAAATTTGAACTGTTGGCTTAAAACTGTGAAGTTAACTTACCTGTCATGACGGCTCTGTCGTGGCAGCATCTTTAGGACAGGTTAAGGAAAAGTTTAGAGCCTTTCTATAGTTCTGAAAACTTAAAACACCATTGTGACTGTTATATTGCTTAGATTTCTTTTAGCCAAACTAGAATAGGAAGCTTAGAACTTGAATAGCCCCTAGAGGTGCCTAACACTGGCTCTAGGAAAGAAGTTTAGCAAAAATTAAAAATTAAACCTAGAGGTGCCCGAAACCGGCTCTAGGAAGCTAACTAGAGGTGCCCGAAACTGGCTCTAGAAAAACTTAGCTTGAAAATAGAAGAAAAAGAAGCATGAAAATGTGCCTTCTAAAAGAAAGTAAACTTTGGCATAAAAATTCGAGTTAAGGAGTTGAATATTCTAGTGAAACTAAGAGAGTCTTAGCATATAACTGTTCACAAGCATGCACACACTACACGAGACCTATAGGGAGATTCCGGACAGATTCTAACCTTTCCGACAGGTTGCTGCCGCCATAGAGAATGAGCGACAGGTGAGGGACAGTTCACTGTTTGAAGGCCAACACAAAAATTTTCAGTTTTCTTTTGAGTCTTCATTGCTTGAGGGCAAGCAAAAACTTGAGTTTGGGGGTGTGTTGAGTGTGTAAAAGTTCTATCATTTACACCTTTTTAAACCCATATTTCTGCTGCATTCAAGCATCATTTCATTGCATTTAGGTTAGTTTTCAATAAAACATCACAATTATACAAAAGGCACGGATTCTACTGAAAGATGGCTATTTTTGCAGGTATCTGTCATAGTAGATGTCGAAGGCAGGTGCAGGGCAGATGAGCAGGAAGACGGAACTGAACAAGAAGCTGAAAAAGACAAACCTGTCACGGACCTGTCGTGACAGCATGATGACAGCAGATTCATGAAGAGGAAAAATGAAGTGGACCTCGATAGATAGAGAAAAATCTGCTCGTCTGTCGTGTGGCAGCCAAATAATTTTCCAAAGCCCCGGATTAAAAGATATGTCAAGCCAAAGCTCAAAGGAGAGGAAATCCCTAAAAGCAAGGAGGCGGCTAGCAAGTAGGATACTTTAGAGATTTAATCTTTATTAGAATCTTACTTTTAATTAAAGTTGTAATCCTTGTTACCTTAGATAACTTGAGCCCAAAGCTTATATAAAGGGCATAGATTAAACCTAGGGCATAGCCGACTACCCCATAACCTAAACCGAAAACCTGCCGATTACCTGTCACCAACATGTTCTAAATTCCCCCTAGGGCTACGGGTTGTTTTGTAAAGTAGTTGCAAGGGTTGCTTTGTTTTTAGGATTTTTCAAGTTCAATAAAATAAACTTCAAGTTCTTTTATCTTGGTTTTAATATCTCGCAAGAGCATCGGGAGAGCATTGTGAGGTTATCCATTTACTTAGCATCGGGAGAGTTAAGTATACGAAAGAGATAAAAGCGCGTTCTCTAGTTTATAGTTGAACCATCTCGTGCTTAGGGATAAGGCGAGGTTAAGTGGCTAAGGAAGAATTCATACACATCGGTGTTCATCCTTCGATTCACGCCGGGAGGTATCATCAAAGACGTGACCATCGACAGACTTGTGCCTAGGGATAGGGCAAGGCAGATCTGGGATTCTTGCCAAGCTTGAAGTACGGAGTTAGTGTTCGCTGCCGTGACAGCTAACGGACAGACGCCGCGACAGGTGCTGTCGACGACGGGTGCGACGACAGAACTGGAGATCCTAAGCAATTCAATACCTACACTACTGAGCAACTCAATACCAGCCCATTCTCTCTATCTTGATATCTCAATTCCTTTTATTTACGTTTTTACTTTATTATTCGTGACAATTTCTCTCAATTATTTCTTTTACTTCGTGCAGTGAAATTAGGTGAAGCTATTAGCCCAATCCCTGTGGAGACGATATCCGATACTTTGTATCACTTTACTACTTGCGTCGTGTATACTTGCACTACAATTGCGATAGACTATTTTACACGCAACAGATGTCCGGACCAAAAGAACAAAATAGCATGTGGAGAGCTTTATCATTGACTTGAATCTTTTTCCTTTCTTCTTCACTCATCTCCATCTTTTTCTTCAATACCATCTTGCCTTCATCATCTTGCTTCAATGGAATATATGGGCCATCTTCAATCACATCCCACACTAGGTAGTCATTTGACTTGATGAAGAGACGCATTCTATTCTTCCAAAAAGAATAGTTATCACCATTAAAGAAGGGAGGCTTTGTAGTGGATTGAGACTCATACATGCCGGAACCGGAGGTTGAAGTCATCTCTTGATATTTTGATGATCACACTCTTCCAAGGAACTCCTCTTGTGGTTGTTAATCCTCAAAGAGGTAGGCTCTGATACCAATTGTTGAGTGGATCGAAAGATCGATATGAACCAAGAGGGGGGTGAATTGGAAATTTAAAGATTTTGTGGTGGAAATTGCAAATTAAAAATAATAGACAAGGGATTTTAGAGTGGTTCAAGTTCCAAATGAACTCTACATCCACTACCTTAGCTTCACTAAGGATTTGCAACAATTCCACTAATTGCTCTTCCCCTTTTCAAGGCTAAGGAGGCAACCCTTACAATTTCGGTTGAATTTTCTACCAAAAATTCAACCCAATCCTCACAACAAGAGAACAAAGAAATTTGTTGGCTAATAGAGTATCTCTCAATACAAATGATAGCCCAATTAAAAGCACTCAACCCAATTGAACAAGATAAGAATGAAAATTACATTGGGGTTTCTAGACAAATAGGAATTTTTGCACAATTGCTTGGATTTGATGAATAGATGTTTTCTTGAAGATCAATAGTTGTTGCTGAAGCTTTTGGATGTCTCTTTTATACCTCTTCATTGATTTCTAGCCGTTTGGGTGGTTGGGAACATAAATGGATCCGTTGGAACCCTCCCTTACCACCATAAATGCACTTCTGCAGCTATGCGTATCGGTACGCGGGAAGGTGTATCGATACCTTTCTCAGAAAAGAAAGAGTCGTTGTGTGCAATAAATAAGGGTTATCGATACGCGCGTAAGCGTATCGGTACGGGGTATCGAAACGGTAAAGGCCGTATCGATACCTTTTTCTCAACTAAATTCACTGTCGATATCCGTATCGGTACGGGGGTTAGGTGTATCGATACAGGTCAACGGCCTTTTAAAGTTTGGTTACCAATCAACTGACACCAACGGTCATATTTTTAAACCGACTTATATTTAAAATTTATTAAGGTCGTATCGATACGAGGGTTTAGGGTATCGGTACGCCATTCAAACTCTTTGAATTTTAACACAGGGGCGTATCGATACGAGGGTTTGCCGTATCGATACGTGTTTCGACAGTGGCCAAGTTTTGTAACAAGGTATCGATACGCTTGGTAGTGTATCGATACTCCTGAACTTTTTTCAATAGTTTGGCCTTGAAACACTTAGAAAATATTTTGAGTTTGAGTTTTTCAAATCAGTTTCAAAGAGTTGGTGTTTTAAAATTATTAAGGGACTTTCAAAAACAATTTTAAGTTTTTCAAATTGATCTTTAAAGATCTAATTATATCAAAATCAAACATAGGTTTTACATTAAAAGCATCAATCCATAATTAGGGAGTCCAAACATCTCCCAAAACACAACCTAGGTTCCCATTGCCAACATATCAAAAGCTAATAGTGTTATGAAAACGTCACCATACATGAGCTTATCTTTCCCTTGGACTCTTAGCCTCCTTGTTGCCCTCAAATACTTCAATTATCTGCATTATTGGTACAAGAGAGAGAGCGTAAGCACAATTCCTTAGTGAGGCATGCTCTAAAGAAACAACACAATAATGCATTTTATAAAACACTTTTCACAAAACTTTCCATCACATATTCATCATTATTCATGCAACCTTGCATACATAACAAGCATCTCGTGCTTCATTTTAATCAACATGTCATATTGGCTTTCAAGTGATAATCCATAACCATTTACAACACAAAACACAATCGGATACGCGGATTACAAGCGTTGTCCCATACGCTTCATACACACTACCGAACACACAAGGTGGAGTTTACCGGTACAGTCACAACCCCTCAACACCCGTGATGGAGTTTAACGGTACAATCACAACCCCTCAACATCACTCATCGGTAGTTGTATAACACCACTAACATGAACACAGGACACACAAGACAAGATCCACACATGGACTTTTAACCACCATAGTGATCTTACCTTTCTCGTTAGTGTACTTGGATGGAGTTTACGGTACAATTACAACCCCTCAACATCCAAGGCGACTTTATTCACGGTGCACCCAATCCTATAGCCGGCTAACTATATCTGATTCAATTACTTTAAAACCAACACATCACTTGCCAATATACATCATTTTACATCAACAATTCACTGTTTTAAAGCATTAACCAAAGCCATTTAATCATCATGCATCATTATGCATCAAAACCACATTTACAAATATCAAACCAAGGATCTCTTACCTTGAGCATCCTTCAACACATGGCTTTCAAAACCAGCATTAAACATGCTAAAACATGCTTTCAAAACAGAATTTAAACATGCAAATTAAAGACAATGCATCCAACCACCTCATGGTTCATCCAAGAGAGAGTTTTCCCGAAAACTTACTCTTGAGCTTAGTTAAGTTGCTTAGACTTAAACTAAGCTCCCAAAACCTTCAAACATTTGCTTCAAAGCTGGAAACCCAACTTCACTCACCAATTCCGTTTCGCAAGCTTGCCGAAACGCCGATCAAGCCTCCGGATCAACACCACAAGTATCCGAAGATGTCTCCCATGTTTTAAACACATCAAAGCAGAGGATTAATGCATCATCATGCATTAAAATCTTCAGCCATCACACCTAAACTCGTTGCTCTAACCAAAACTAACATTTCAGCTACCAAACACAACCGAAATCACCTCCAAACTCTTCCAAAACTTAACCCAGCCAAGATCCATCACTTCTAACCAATTCTAAACATCAATTAACATCCAAAATGAACCTAAACTCGTCCTTATACCTCCAGCTATAACAGAACACCAAGATCACCCCAAAAACTACCATTTTCACAAGAAAAAACTTAGGAAACACAACCTATTCGGGATTGCATTGATAAAACCTCATTTACACATCATTAGACATCCAAAATACATTTAATAATCATCTCAAAACAGAGCCCAAACAATCACCACGAAATTCTTCAAGATTCCCTCCAAATCTTGATATTTTAAGCCAAAATCAAGTTCATATCATTAAAACCATTTATAAAACTTAAATTAAGGATTGATAACTTGGGAATTTCAGTAAAGAACTGAGTATTTAGAGGAGAAGAACAATCTTACCTCTAAATGATGATTTCTCATTGATTTGACCCAATTTTCTTGAAATTCCAATGAGACAATCAAAATAATTTGATGTAAGATGAACTAGGAATTAATTGATGATTGACACCTCATCAATTGGAGTGAAAATCAATGGATAAGTTGCTGGAGAAAAGTGTTTGGATGAGGGAATTTTGAGAGAAAAAGAGATGAGAAAATTTTAAGAAAGTTAGTTATGAAAATCTAAAAAGTGGTTTCCCCCTTTTCATTTAATTAATTAAACATTAATTAAATCACTTAAATTTAAGAAATATCTAGAGAAATCATTCTTGGGTAAATTAGCTCCTTTAAGATTCAAAGTTTCAATCCTTACAAAACAGTCACCACTGAACTTTTCAAAAATCGCATTTTAGTCACTATTTCAAAATGTTGCATTTCCAAACCTTATTTTGTAAAATTGATTTCACCACTCTTTTATATATATTAAAAGAGGATTTTTAGATATTTTTCCACATTTTTAAAGCATCCCGAACTAGGCTTTCCCTAAAACCTCATTTTATATTCGAACCGAAAATCAGACTGGTCTGGTTCAGACCCTAAACTTTTAAGCCCAAAATTGGGGTGTTACAACTCCCCCCCCCCTTAAGAAATTTCGTCCTCGAAATTTACTTGGAGGAAAGAGGTATGAAAACTGCTTCTTCATGTCATCCCTTCTTTCCCACGTGGCTTCCTCAACACCACGATGCTTCCACAACAACTTTACCAAATCAATGGTCTTGCCCCGAAGAACTTTACTGTCTGAATCAAGAATTTCCACCGGCTCCTCATCATAGGTCAAGTCTGGATTCAACTCCACTTCCTCCACAGGCATAACATGCGAAGGATCCGATCTATACCTCCGAAGCATAGAGACATGAAACACATCATGAATCTTTTCCAACTCTTGCGGCAATCTCAGCTTGTACGCAACAGGACCCACACGTTCAATCACCTCGTATGGTCCAATGTACCTAGAGCTCAACTTACCCTTTCAACCAAACCTCATCACCTTTTTCCAAGGCGAAACCTTAAAAAACACACGGTCACTTACCGCAAACTCAATCTCCTTACGCTTCAAATCCGCGTAATACTTCTGTCGATCAGAAGTTGCCTTCAATCGCTCACAAATGAGCTTCACCTTCTCGGTGGTTCCTTTCAACAAAGCTGGCATCGAAACCAACTTCTGACCTGTTTCAGCCCAACAAAAAGGTGTTCTGCATTTCCTCCCGTACAAGGCTTCATAAGGTGCCATTTGAACACTTGCCTGATAGCTATTGTTATAAGCAAACTCCACCAAAGGCAAATGCTTCTCCCATGAGCCTTGAAACTAAATCACACAGCACCTCAACATATCTTCCAGCACTTGGATAACACGCTCAGACTGTCCATCCGACTGTGGATGATAAGAAGTACTGAAATTCAGCCGTGTACCCAAAGCTTGATGCAAACATTCCCAGAAACGCGACGTAAACCTCGGATCTCTATCCGACACTATAGACTTTGGCACACCATGCAGCCGCACAATCTCAGCAATGTACAGCTCTGCAAGCTTATCCAAAGTGTACGTAGTATGCACAGGTAAGAAATGAGCACACTTCGTAAGGCGATCCACAATCACCCACATCGAATTCTTCTTCGATGGCGACAAAGGCAAACCAGACACAAAGTCCATGGTAATCCTTTCCCACTTCCACTCAGGAAATCCTCAACGGTTGCAACAAACCAGAAGGAAACTGATGCTCAGCCTTAACTCGCTGACAAACCATGCACTTACCCACATACTCAACAACATCTTTCTTTAATCTCACCCAATAGTACTCATCCTTAAGATCATGATACATCTTAGTACTACCAGGGTGCATAGCAAAAGGACCACTATGAGCTTCATTCAGAATAGTACGCCTCAAGTCAGCATCATTGGGCACTACTATCTGACTCCCAAAACATAGAACTCCATCATCATTAAAACATAAATCCGATGGTCTATCCTCAGCAATATCCTGAACATGTGGCACCAACGAATCATCCAACAGCTGCTTATCATTTATCAACTGAACCAAAGATGGTTTCACTTGCAATTCAGCCACAAGACCTCCATCACGCGAAATACTCAAACTGGAAAACATAGCCCTCAACTCCACTGCCACCTTCCTACTCAAGGCATCCGCTACAATGTTAGCTTTTCCCAGATGGTACTCGAGCGTCAGATCATAATCTTTAAGCAACTCCACCCAACGTCGTTGCCTAAGATTCAACTCTTTTTGAGACATCAGATACTTCAAACCTTTGTGATCTGTGTACACAGTACACTTCTCACCATACAGTTAATGTCTCCAAATTTTCAAAGCAAAGACCACCGCAGCCAACTTAATATCATGCGTAGGATAATTGCGCTCATGCACCTTCAACTGTCGCGATGCATAAGCCACCACCTTACCCTCTTGCATCAACACACACCCCAAACCAACGTAGGATGCGTCACTGTACACCACAAACTCTTTCCTTGGTTCAGGTTGAACCGAGATAGGAGCTTACGTCAAAGCTGCCTTAAGCTTCTCAAAAGCCTGCTGTCTCGCTTCTGTCCACTCGTACTTGACATCCTTCTGTAACAACTTCATCAAAGGTGCGGCAATCTTTGAAAATCCATCCACGAACCTCCGGTAGTATCCTGCCAACCCAAGGAAACTATGGACTTCATGAACAGACTTACGAGGCTTCCAATTCATCACTGCCTCAATCTTCTGAGGATCAACACGAATCCCCTCAGCAGAAACCACATGCCTAAGAAAAACAACTTCTCTAAGCCAGAATTCACACTTGCTCAGCTTAGCATAAAGCTGATTCTCCAAGAAAGCCTGCAACACAATCCTCAAATGCCCCTCATGCTCCACCTCATTACGAGAGTACACAAGGATATCATCAATGAACACCACAACAAACTTGTCCAAGTATTCATGGAACACTCTATTCGTCATGTCCATAAAAGCTGCAGGAGCATTCGTCAAACCAAACGGCGTCACAAGGAACTCATAATGCCCATACCTCGTTCTGAAAGCTATTTTTGGCACATCCACATCCTTCACCTTAAGCTGGTAATAACCTGATCTTAAGTCAATCTTAGAGAACACAGCCACTCCCCAAAACTGATCAAAAAGATCATCAATCCTCGGCAAAGGATACAGATTCTTGATAGTCAAGTTGTTCAGCTGACGATAATCGATGCACATTCTCATAGTGCCATCCTTCTTCTTCACAAACAAAACCGGTGCGCCCCATGGTGACACACTCGGCCGAATGAAACCACGATCAAGCAACTCCTGAAGTTGCGTCTTCAGCTCCTTTAACTCCTTAGGTGCCATTCGGTGGGGAGTAATGGACACTTGAGTTGTGTTTTCATACAGCTCAATTCCAAACTCCACCTCTCGATTAGGAGGCAAACCAGGTAACTCCTCCGGAAACACACCAGGAAACTCTCGCACAGTCCTGATATCTTGAACCCACAACTCCTTAGAGCTAGGATTCATCACAAAGGCCAGATAAGCTTCACATCCTTGTCTCAGCATCCGGCTCGCTCCCAATGTAGACACCACATTGGCAAGAAACTTCACATTCTCACCAACCACCACTACCTCATAATCATCCACAAGCTTCAACGAAACTCCCTTGTTCTCAAAATCCACCACAGCTCGATGTTCGACAAGCCAATCCATACCAAGGATTACATCAAAACCATAAAATGGAAATTCCATGAGGTCAACAAGGAAAACATGGTTTTGCACGACCAAAGGACACCTTCTATACAACTTCTGTGTCACAACGGTCTCACCAAAGGAACTAGTCACACGCATACCAACATCCAAAGACTCAACAGGTAAACCGAGCAATTGAGCATGTTCACGCAATATGTATGAATGTGTAGATCCAGAATCAATCAAGGAAAGTAATGACAAGGATTGCAAAGTAAAGGTACCTACGATCACATCCGTGTCATTTCTCCCCTCCCGCTGAGCATACACTCGAGCCTAGCCGCCACCCTCAGGTTGAACAGCCACCACGTGCGCCACATTCCTTCCACCATCATCTCTGCGCTGGAAGTTACCACGGCCGCGCCCACGACCTCTCCGTGGTGCAACAACCGCAGGAGCACGTCCCTGACCACCACCAGCCAACAAAGGACACTCCCTCCTCATGTGGTCCGCCGAACCACAATTCCAGCACGAATTACCGGTCACTGCAACAGGAGCCTGAACCTCCCTCGCTGCTCGAGGACAATCACGCCTCAAATGACCACGCGACCCACACGTCCAGCATGTGTTCTGATCAGCTCTCATCTTGTCTCCCTGAATAGGCGCACCATGCCCTCCATTACCACGCCTAGCAGAAGACTGATACCTCTTATCGCGTCCTCTCTTGTTCTGTCCACCACCGAAACTATACTCGGTAGCTCTTTTGCCTGAGCTAGAACTAACACCTCTGGAAGACAGACCCAAGTTCTGCTCAATATCCTTCGCTCTACTCACCAGCACATCAAAATCTGTGTACTCAGCTGCAAGCATAAAAGTCTTCACATCCGGCAACAAACCATATCGGATGCGTTCACACCTCTCCCGCTCATCAGGGATTAACTCAGGTGCGTACTGGCTAAGACGGAAAAATTGGATCTCTTACTCAGCCACCGTCATGCTTCCTTGCACAAGAGACATGAATTCTCTTTTCTTCTCATCCAGGTATCGCACACCTAGATACTTTCGCTTGAACGCGTTCAGAAAGAACGTCCAAGTCACATCAACTTCCTCCATTCTGGAGACAGTGGTCGTCCACCAAGTATACGCATCATCATGTAACAGCGATACTACACAACCTAACTTCTACACATCATTGCAGTTCATTTGTCCCAATATCCTCTTGGTACTTTCCAACCAAGATTCAGAACCTTCAGGAGATAAACCTCTGAACTCAGTCCCTCCCAGACTGCGAAGACGTTCCAAAGGTAATCTCACGTTAGCATCACCCTGATGCACAGCTTCGTGAGCTCCAGCTACTGCCGCCTGAAAGGCTCCAGCAATAGCTTGTATCAAAACAGTCATGTCAGGAGCAGCTTGCCTCTGCACAACTTCAGGTCCAACGACCCCAGCACCAGCACCAACACCAGCACCATCACCTCCAGCACCACCACCACCGGGCAGTCCACCACCAGGAGGAGGAGGTATATCTACAACGCTCTCAACGTTTTCCTCGTTCTCATTCTGAGCCATAGCTCTCGTATTCATCCTCATTTCTCTACGAGGCCCCATTTAAAAGAAACTACAATGCACGGACACAATGCAATAAATATAATCAGGCTCAACAAGGTAGGTAATCCAAGTACTCAAGCTCATTTTTCAAAAACAATTCCTTTCATTAGTTTTGATATGGCAATGGGTTCCTCTAACATGCTTCAACATGGCATAACATCACGATTGCAATATACTTTACAATTCATACATCATACTTTCATTTAAAAGGCATATCATACAATCACACATACATCACCCACATAACCATTCTCATTTACTCGATAACTCAGCTCCGATACCACCAAATGTAACCCCCTTAGCCCGGCCTAGACGGTTGACCCGAACTACGAAGATTACGCGGGGAAAACCAAAGTCAACCCGAAAGTCAACTTTGATTAACGACCCTTTTTTTTCTTTTTAATCTTGTCTAGATGCACATTAACTCTAAGCGTACTCTTGAGAAACCATTATGAGAAAAACACAGCGATCGGTTATCGATAAAGGACTCAATTGCACAAATCAAAAATATTAGGGACCAAAATGTAAATTCCAAAAATTTGAAGGTCTTAACTGCTTTTTAGGTTACCAATACCAAATTAATAATATTACATGCTTCCCTGTCAAATTACATCTTAATCCGACATCTCAAACTCATGCAATTGCAAATACAATTTTCGGGACTAAAACGTAAAGCTTGCAAACCTCAAAAATCATTCAAATCAGTGCCCAACAGTCACCTGTTTCGGAACGGGGTTAACCGTTTCGAAACACGGGTTCGTTTCGAGACTTGTTTCGAAACAGGGCCTTCCAGTGGCCAAACCGTTTCGATACGGTCACCAGTCGTTTCGAAACACCAAGGCCATTACAGGCCCCCGTTTCGAAACGCCTGTGAGTGTATCGATACGGATTGCCCAGAAGCTGCAGAATTTGCTGGTTTAACATACATTTAACCACTCAATCACATCCTAATGACTTCCTAACCATGCCAACAAGTCATCATACATATAAGGTACATGTTTGCAACATCAAAACACGTTCAAGGCATCAATCATGGAATTCCACAAATCTATAGGCATGCATCCTAGTTTCCAAAACCAAGCAACCAACAAAACACCAAATCAAGATTCACATGGCCATTTACAAAACAAAAAACATTAAAAGCATCAATCCACAATTAGGGAGTCTGAACATCTCCCAAAATACAACCTAGGTTCCCATTGCCAACATATCAAAAGCTAATAGTGTTATGAAAGCGTCACCATACATGAGCTTAGCTTTCCCTTGGACTCTTAGCCTCCTTGTTGCCCTCAAATACTTCAATTATATGCATTATTGGTTCAAGAGAGAGAGCGTAAGCACAATTGCTTAGTGAGGCATGCTCTAAAGAAACAACACAATAACGCATTTTATAAAACACTTTTCACAAAGCTTTCTATCACATATTCATCATTATTCATGCAACCTTGCATACATAACAAGCATCTCGTGCTTCATTTTAATCAACATGTCATATTGGCTTTTAAGTGATAATCCATAACCATTTACAACACAAAACACAATCAGGTACGCGGATTACAAGCGTTGTCCCACACGCTTCATACACACTATCGAACACACAAGGTGGAGTTTACCGGTACAATCACAACCCCTCAACACCCGTGATGGAGTTTAACGGTACAATCACAACCCCTCAACATCACTCATTGATAGTTGTATAACACCACTAACGAGAACACGGGACACACAACACAAGATCCACACATGGACTTTTAACCACCATAGTGATCTTACCTTTCTCGTTAGTGTACTTGGATGGAGTTTACGGTACAATTACAACCCCTCAACATCCAAGGCGACTTTATTCACGGTGCACCCAATCCTATAGCCGGCTAACTATATCCGATTCAAGTACTCTAAAACCAACACATCACTTGCCAATATACATCATTTAACATCAACAATTCACTGTTTTAAAGCATTAACCAAAGCCATTTAATCATCATGCATCATTATGCATCAAAACCACATTTGCAATCTTCACCACAACATCACTTGCTGAAACGCCGATTCAAAGCACTCTAAACCCCTCAACATCACTTGCTGAAACGCTGATCAAGCCTCCGGATCAACACCACAAGTATCCGAAGATGTCTCCCCTGTTTTAAACACATCAAAGTAGAGGATTAATGCATCATCATGCATTAAAATCTTCAGCCATCACACCTAAACTCGCTGATCTAACCAAAACTAACATTTCGGCTACCAAGCACAACCGAAATCACCTCCAAACTCTTCCAAAACTTAACCCAGCCAAGATCCATTACTTCTAACCAATTCTAAACATCAATTAACAGCCAAAATGAACCTAAACTCGTCCTTATACCTCTAGCTATAACAGAACACCAAGATCACCCCAAAAACCACCATTTTCACAAGCAAAAACTTAGGAAACACGACCTATTCGGGATTGCATTGATAAAACCTCATTTACACATCATTAGACATCCAAAATACATTTAATAATCATCTCAAAACAGAGCCCAGACAATCACCACGAAATTCTTCAAGATTCCCTCCAAATCTTGAGTTTTAAGCCAAAATCAAGTTCATATCATTAAAACCATTTATAAAACTTAAATTAAGGATTGATAACTTGAGAATTTCAGTAAAGAACTGAGTATTTAGAGGAGAAGAACAACCTTACCTCTAAATGTTGATTTCTCCTTGATTTGAGCCAATTTTCTTGAAATTCCAATGAGCAAATCAAAAGAATTTGATGTAAGATAAACTAGGAATTAATTGATGATTGAAACCTCATCAATTGGAGTGAAATCAATGGATAAGTTGCTGAAGAAAAGTGTTTGGATGAGGGAATTTTGAGAGAAAAAGAGATGAGAAAATTTTAAGAAAGTTATGAAAATCTAAAAAGTGGTTTCCCCTTTTTCATTTAATTAATTAAACATTAATTAAGTCAATTAAATTTAAGAAAAATCTGGAGAAATCATCATTGGGTAAATTAGCTCCTTAAAGATTTAAAGTTTCAATCCTTACAAAACAGTCACCACTGAACTTTTCAAAAATCGCATTTTAGTCACTATTTCAAAATGTTGCATTTCCAAACCTTATTTTGTAAAATTGATTTCACCACTCTCTTATATATATTAAAAGAGGATGTTTAGATATTTTTCCACATTTTTAAAGCATCTCGAACTAGGCTTTCCCTAAAACCTCCTTTTATATTCGAACCAAAAATCAGACTGGTCCAGTTCAGACCCTAAACTTCTAAGCCCAAAATTGGGGTGTTACAGCACCCAATCCTATAGCCGGCTAACTATATCTAATTCAAGTACTTAAAAACCATTTCATCACTTGCCAATATACATCAGAAACCATCATCAATTCACTGTTTTAAGCATTAATCAAAGCCACTTATCATCATGCATCTCCATGCATCATAACCATATTAATAACATGTCAAACCAAGGATCTCTTACCTTGAGCATCCTTCAATACATGGCTTTCAAAACCAGCATTAATCATGCTAAAACATGCTTTCAAAACAGTAATTAAGCATGCATTTCATAACCAATGCATCAAACCATAACTTAGCACATCCGAGGGAGTTTTTCCGAAAACTTACTCTTGAGCTTAGCTAAGTTTTTTAGACTTAAACTATGCCCCCAAAACCTCCAAATAATCGTTTCGAAGATGGAAAACATCACCACTCACCAATTACATTTCGCCTTGCTCGCTGAAACTCTAACTATGCCTCCAGTACTCCCGAACCAACACCAAAAGTGTTCGAAGGTGTCTCCCTTGTTTACAACACATAATAGCAGAGGATTAATGCATCATCATGCATTAAAATCATCAGCCACTTCTCCTAAACTCGTTGCACCACCTAAACTCAACATTTCGGCTACCAAACACAACCGAAATCACCTCCAAACTCCTCCAAAACTTAACCAAGCCAAGATCCATCACTTCTAATCATTTCTAAACATCAATAAACATCAAAAACAACCCTAACCTCGTCCTTATACCTCCAGCTATAGCAGAACACCAAAATCACCCCAAAAACCACCATTTTCATAAGCAAAAACTTAGGAAATACAACCTATTCGGGATTAGATTGATAAAACCTCATTTCTAACATCATTAGACATCCAAAGTACATTAAAGAACTATCTCAAAATAGAGCCCAATCAATTACAACGAAAATCTTCAAGATCTCTTCCAAAATCTTGAGTTTTAAGCCAAAATCATGTTTCTAACATTAAAACCATTTATAAAACTTTAACAAAGGATTGACAACTTGGGAATTTCAGTAAAGAACTGAGTATTTAAAGGAGATGAACATTCTTACCTCTAAATGATGATTTCTCCTTGATTTGGGCAAAATTCCATGAAAATGCAATGTGGAAATCAAAAGGATTTGTTGTAAGATTAATTAGGAACCAATAGATGATGGAAATCTCATCAATTGAAGCGAAGATCAATGTGAATTTCGCTGGAGAAAATGTGTTTGGATGATGGGATTTATAGAGAAAAAGGAATGAGAGAAAATTAGGAAAAGGTAGTTATGAAAATCAAAAAGTAGTTTTCCTTTTCTTTTATTTAATTAAAACACTAATTAAATCACCCAAATTAAGGAAAAATCTGGAGAAAAACATTTTGGGTAAATTAGCTCCTTAAAGATTCAAAGTTTCAATCCTTTACAAAACAATCACTACTAAACTTTGCAAAAATCGCATTTTGGTCACTACTCTGAAATGTAGTATTTCCAAACCTTATTTTGTAAAATTGATTTCATCACTCTCTTATATATATTAAATGAGGATTTTTAGATATTTTTCTATATTTTTAAAGCATCCCGAACTAGGCGTTCCCCAAAAACCTCCTTTTATATTCGAACTGTTTCACAGATCGGTCCGACTCAAACCCTAAACTTCTAAGCCCAAAATTAGGGTGTTACATTTTGCCCAGACCGAGTCGAGGGGGTTACATGTTTTGAGCATAATCTTTTGAGTATAAGACAATTATGTGATAAAGGTTTCAATGTTCTTTTTAATTTAAATGTTTTCAAAATTACCAACACTAAAACTAACAAAATTGTGCTTATTGGTCATCGCATAGGAAACATTTACATGGTGCATTTTGATGGAATTCATATTTCCAATGCATATTTTGTTTGCTAAAAATGAGCATGATTCATGGTTATGGCATAGAAAACTAGGACATGCTAGCATGAGTGTTTTATAAAAATTGATTTCTAATGATCTAGTAAGAGGTTTGCCAAAAATAAAGTTTTCTTATGACAAAATTTGCGATGCTTGTGCTAAAGGTAAACATAAACGAGTTTCTTTTAAACATATTAATGATGTATCTACAACTAGAGTTTTAAAATTGATTCATATGGATCTTTTTGGTCATGTTAGAACAATGTGTTTGGGTGGAAAACCATATGCATTTGTCTTAGTCGATAACTACTCTAAATATACTTGGGTTCTATTTTTAAGTACCAAGGATGAGACTTTAGAAAAATGCATCACATTTTCAAAAGTTAATCAAAACGATGTTGATTACTCTATTTCTCACATTAGAAGTGATCATAGAACCGAATTTCAAAATCTAAGTTTTGAGGAGTTTTGTAACTCAAATGGGATTTGCGATAATTTTCCCCCTACTCCCACACCTCAACAAAATGGGTTGTTGAGAGGAAAAAACCCTTAACTTTTATTACCTTCCTCCCTGCTCCATTTCCAACCATTCTTAAGGCCCTTTTTCTTTCCTTTTTTTTTTCATTTAATTATCACGCAATACGTGATTTTGCAACAGCCCAGCCAAATTGGCTTAAACAAAATCTGGGCACAATATGCCGAACACCCAGCGCACAATGGTAGTAGCGCCCAGCGCTATTTCGAAGAGCAGGACAGTAGCCCCTGCTTCGAATCACCCGTATTTTTTTTTCAAACATTTAATCAAACATGTATGTTTCATCTAATAATTTAATAAAACATTCAGCCAATTACTCCAAATTAAGAATTTAAATTTAAAATTAAACAATTAGATTAATTCTCCTTAGTAAACCCTAATTAAATCAAGATATTATCAAGTAATCATCAAATCAAATTAAAAATTAAAACAAAACAATCAAAGACTTGAGAATTTCAATAAAGAACCTTTGATTAGAGGAGAAAGCCACCTCTAACAATTGTTTTTCCCTTGATTGGCAATGATTTAGACGAAAACTTTTAAGAAATTCAAAGCTAGTTGATGCAGAAATCCATGAGAATCATTTAAAAATCAAAAGTGTGTGAAAAGAAATTAATCTCTTGAGATTTTAGTGATGAGAAAATAGTTTGGCTGATGGGAAAGGAGAGAAAAAGTTGGAAGAAAATAAGTTGGTAAGAAAAGTTTTAGCCTTTTAAAATCCTTTTTATTAAAACTCATTTAATAAATCAATTAATTAAATTTTTTAAAAATATCAAAATAAGGGAAAAGACTGATAACACTTTGGTGTAATAGCTCCCTAAAGATTCTAAGCCTTGACTCTTTTTAATTTAGTCATTAAAATGTATTTTACAATTTTTACTATTTAGCCATCGTTTTTAAAATGTCATGTAATTTTATTAAATTAAACTCTCCAAAACATTCAAAAGATTATTTTAGAATTTTGGAATATTTTTCCATATTTTATTTCACTGAAAAACTATTTATTTCAAATTATTCCCTAAACTAGTCTAACCCGTTCGAACCAGTTCATCTGAACCGCCTAGGTGAACCCGGCTAACTCCTAAGCCCAAAATCGGGGTGTTACATTTGTAATTGGGCAAACATTCTACCTTTGAGAGGATTTTTCAATTTTTTATCTTTCTTCTTGTAAAAGAGAGTTTTCTCAAAGCTTTGGGGTAGAAGCTTTGAGTGTGTAAAAGTTTCATCTTAAACCTAAAAAAGGGAAGAAATTTTTAGTGAATTTGGGAAAATCCTTAGTGGGAAGCTAAGTTAGTAGATGTGAACCTTGTTAGAAGGTTTAACCACAATAAATCTCTTATGTCCTATTTTTCTATTTTTCCAATTTGCTCCCACAATTTTTTTAAATTGCCAATTCACCCCATCTTGGCAATATTTGTAACGCCCCGATTTTGGGCCTAGATGTTTTAGACATCAGATCGGGTTAAGCGAACCGGTTGGAAACGGTTTGAATCGTGTTAGGTGGTCCAAGGAAATCAAGGTTCGAGATAGGATAAAAATATGACAAAATTTGCTAAAATCCTCTAAAATCATGTTTAAGAGGTTGGTTAAATCAATTTTACAAAATGGATTTTGGAAAAGGTACATTTTGGGCAGTGACCAAAATGTAAAGTTTTAAAACTATGGAAGAATCCAATTTTCAAAGGAAGGGTCAAAATCTTAGAATCTTTAGGGAGCTTTTAAGCAATTAAGCCTCCTTAATATGACATTTGTTTTAAATGGATTTTAAATATTTGATTTATTAGTTTTATTATTTAATTAATAAAAGTTAGTTATTTGGAGAACAAAAATTCATGTTAGTTATCATTTTCAGCCAAACACATTTCTAAACCAATTTCTCTAGATTTCTTTTCTCTCAAACACTCTCTTTTTTATTTCTCACCCATTTCAAAGAATCCTATTCGATTTCTTCAAGATTTGTGAAGCAAAAACTTGTCAAATATTGAGGAAAGCAAGGATTTGAGGTAAACCCCATTCTCAACCTCTAATCAAGACTCTTTATTGAAATTCCCAAGATTTTTGACTTTTTTAGTTGAGTTTTGATTATAGTTTTGATTTGAGATCAAAATCTTGTAAAATGGTGAGTAAAATCTCAATTTTTGGAGTGATCTTGATGTGCTCTATTTGTGATGGATTTTAATTGAGTTTTGAGTTAATCTTGATGTTGAAAACGAGTTTTAATGATATAGATCCCGAAATTCTTAAGATCCTTGAGTTTTATGATTGTTTTAGTCAGGTTTTTGAGGTGTTTTGATGCTTATATGCTTACTGAAGGTATAAAGTATGTTTTAGGTTGTTTTTAGATGTTGATTCATGTATATAATGTGTTGGATGAGTTGGGTAATTGCTGGGTTGAGGTTTCAGATCAATCGATTGAGTTTTCAGTTGTTTCGGATGAGTAATTTGGTGTGTTTTTGCTGGGCAACGAGTTTTTGTTATGTTGCTCGTGTTAGAATGCATTTTAATGCATTAAGGCTCTGTTTTTATGTGTTGAAAACAAGGGATTATAATTTGGAAGCAAACGAAGTGGATTTGGAGGCTTCAAACAATCGATAGTCACGTCGGCAAGTGAACAAACACGAGTCGATGAGTGGAACCTGGTTTTCCAGAAAGGAAATGTTTTAGAAAAGGTTTGGGGAAGTTAGTAAGAGCTTGAAACGCTTTACTATGTTCAGAAGTAAGTAAAGTGGAATTCTCTCTCGGATTGTGCTAGTTTTGAACCTTTGATTGCACTTGGTTTTAATTGCATTTACCTACTATTTCAAACCATGTTTTGAATATGTGAAATGAGGTTGATGATGCCATGTGGTTTAAGGATGCAGTAGGTAAGTGATCCTTGTATGCATGTGTTGATGCATGAAGTTTGAAGCATGGTTTATGCTTGATTTATGGCTTATCATGAATGCTTTGTAAAAATAGTGAGGTATGCATGAGATATGGATTATATTGGCAAGTGATATTGGCTAAAGTGTTTTATAAATGAAACCGGATATAGTTAGACGTCTATAGGATTGAGTGCACTATAAACAAGTCGCCTTGGATGTTGAAGGGTTGTGATTGTACCGAATACTCCATCCAAGTACCCTAACGATTGCAGAATGTTTAAGGTTGCAACGGTTGAGGGTAGCTCCCAAGTGTGAACCTTATGTTTTGTCCCGTCTCTGGTTAGTGGGTTATACACCTACCGATGAGTGGTGTTGAGGGGTTGAGATTGTACCGAATACTCCACCACGAGTGTCACAAGGATGGAGGGTCGCTCTCGTGTGTGAACCTGGAGATGCCGGTATAGGGTAGGAAGGGTGTGGGACAACCCTTGGTAATTCGTGTATTCGATATTTTGTTTTGAGATTGTTGTTTATCACTTGTGAGCCAATATAATGAAATGAAACATTATGGAAAATGTTGTTGATGCATAATTTGAAAGATGCATGTTTTGGTTTAAGCTTAGCATAAAGGTGATTATGCTTGGAAGGCTTATATTATGAGAAGCAATGGTTTAATTGTTGGATTTATGTGTATCATGTTACATGATGTTCATCACAATGTTTTTGAGGTTAAAGTTCATGTTTTGCCAAAGGAAGCTTGATGGTTTTGGAAAGGAGTGAAAATGGTTTTGAGCATCGATGATATTTTGGTTTGAGCAATCCTCACTAAGCTTGTATGCTTATGCTCCCTTTGTTCATCGATACAACCAATCTAAACTTTGGAGGCAACACTTGCAAGGGGATCAAAGGAAGACTTTGATTGAAGGTAAGCCTTGGTTTTAGGACTAGTGTAATAAAGGCAATAAGGGTGTCCAATGTTATGCATATTGTTAGTCTGGTATTTTCTTGTTTTGAGCAAGTTTATTATGCATTAGTGATATTGTAATTGACCTCTTGTGGTTTTTGGATCTTTAATTGGTGTTTTGGTCATGTTTCAGTTTGTGGTTGAAGGCATGCTTTATTAGTTGCTTATTCAATATTAATTGATGTGCCTAATGCTTGCTATGTGGCTAGTTTGTGATGCATATATGTTTGATGTGATTATATATGCATGTATATGAGTTGTGGGTGTGATCGGATGATGATTGATGCGTTTAAGAGGCTGTTCCTTGTGCACTTCTGGTATGGGTATCGATACTCAGGCCTTAGTATCGATACACATAGGCTAACTTTGGCTAGATTGGTATAGGTGTTTCGATACGATTTGGAGGTGTATCGATACGATTTGGAAGTGTATCAATACCCCTATGCATAATGCACACATGTATCGATACTCGGGGAAGGGTATCGATACCCTCTCTCAAAATTTGGTTACTGCCTTCCCGAGTATCGATGCGGGCTATAGGTGTACCGATACCTAACCATTAAATTAGTTAAATGGAATCTTTAAAAGTCTAAAATGTTACATTTTAGTCCCTGATCTTTGTGTATGCAATTGGATGGGTTTGGATAGTTATTTTGTGCTGAAATTAGTCAGAGAAGCAAGTTTTATGATTGACGAAAGGTTGGTAACCTTAAAATTGGAAAGGTCCCTATAATTTATGGAAATTACATTTTAGTCCCTAAAAGCTTTGAATGTTCAGTTGAACCTCTAAACGTTATCTGTTTGATGCGTCGTTTCTTTCTAAATGTTTTGTTGATCACATAGAGTTTAAAATTGCATCTAGAGAAGATAAAAAGAAAAAAGGACGTTAATCGAAGTCGGCTTTAACGAGTTGGCTTCGGTTCTCCCCGAGTAATATCCTTGGTTTGGGTCGGACGTCTAGGCCGGGCTAAGAGGTTACATTTAGTAGTATCAGAGCCAGGTTTCGAAAAGTTGGGATGATGGTAAGTTGTTGGTAAATGACGTTATTGTAATCATGTGTATTTTTGTTATGTATGCTTTGGTTGGTGAACATTAAAGCAAATCAATGCTAAGTATGTGATGGAAATGTGATTTATATAATAATTGAATATGAATACAAGTTGTTATGATGTTTGATTGGGATGAATCTTGATGCCCGAGGTTCATGATGGTTGAGATATGCATATAGTATGCGTTGTGCTATGCTGGGGGGAAATTTAGATGCCCATTGCCTTATTACCTAGTGAAATGTTTTAAGTTGAAATCAAAGTCTTGGATCCTTGCTTGGAGCTGACCTGAGCAATTTGTTTTGTAAGTTGTTATCATGCATTAAATAATAGCACAATAGACCGAGGAGAGAGTAGCGATCTAGTATGATTGTTATTGCCTTTGAGCAAGGAATAGAGGAGTATGTAAAGTCTCCTGGGGGCTAGATGCCTCAATGTGCCTTGATGTAAGTACAACTTGTGTTGGTTGGGTAAGTGTTGGATTGCATGGTGCCAGGTATATAGGCGATGTTTGGAGCTTCTGAAGCTGTTAATGCTAAGGTGCATGTGAATGCACTAGCTGGTGGATGTTTGTAAGCTGCGGTTAGCGCTTACGCAAGTCAAGTAGATGTTGAGCTCGAAGGTTGGCACCGGAGGTATCCAGGGAGTGGATGACCTATATGAATAAGATTGTGGAATAAATGGAGTGTAGTGATGCCCATAGTGTAAAGATGAGTTGTATCTCGATTGTGTAGAGATGTGTTTAGTTGGTGGACAATTGTGGTTGTGGGCATAGAACCTGATGTTGTGTTCTAAGATTTCTTTTGAACTGTTTTAAATGAGAAGTATATGGGGCTTAGATACTTGGATCTTGATAAATGTGAATCTGTGGTTTGGGATCGGAAATCGTAAGTGGTGGTTGAGTTAAGGTACTGATTGATTAGTTGAGCTTGTGTGCTTCTGGATTGGAAGTGGATTCGAGACATCGTTGTGTTGGCACCTTTATTGGCTACAATGTTTTCGACGTGTTGGTAACATAAGTGAGGTATTTTAGCGGAACCTGAGTTTAATAGCTCGTGCAAGAGGTTCAAGCGCTAGGAAGTGAGTTGTGAACTCTAGTTTAGTGGTAGCCAGTGTATGAATGGTCATGTTTTAAGAGTATCGCCTGGGTTGAGGTGAGGTTGTAGTACTGTTGGACGTGTGGTTCGTAGGAGCACTTAAGGAGGGATTGCCCTCGTGCGACTCGTGAGGTACAGACTCTTGTGGCTGGAGTTAGTTCATGTTGGAATTGTAGGTTCGCTAACCATATGAGGCTTGAGTAACGTTTGGTACCTATTAAATAGGTGGATCGTATGACCATGTTAGGCGAGCCTGTCCATGTTTGATCAGTGGCGTATAGCTTTTCGCGCCTATTGTTTTAAGTTGCTTTGGAAGTTGTGACTCGAATGTTTGTTTTGGAGGTGTTAGATGTGAGGGTAAGAGTGGTTAGCTTCTTGGTGAAACTGTTGGTACAAGAAAACTGGATAGAAGATGTCCATTGTCTGTTCAAGGTCATGTATTTCTTGTTGATCTAATGGAATTGCTTTTTTATGGTTTTGACGTGATTTTTGGAATAGACTGGTTGGTTGAACACCGAGATGTGGTGGATTTTGATGTTAAGCGTGTTACCTTAAAGCTTGCGGAAGATTACGAGGTAGTAATCGTGGTTGAGAACGTGAAGTTCTTATCTAACGCAATTTCGGCTCTTGAAGTGAGTCGGATAATGGAAATGGGATGTGAAGCTTTCTTGGCGTATGTGATGAATCCTGGCACGAGGGAAGTGCATGTTCAAGACATACAAACTGTATGTGAGTTTCCGGGTGTCTTTCTGAAGGAGTTGCCACCTAACTGGGAAGTTGAGTTTGGCATAGAGTTGTATGAGAATACGACTCTGGTGTCTATTGCTCCGTATCGCATGACACCTAAGGAGTTGAAGGAATTGAAGATGCAACTTTAGGAGTTGCTTGACCGAGGGTTCATAAGGCTGAGTATTTCACCTTGGGGTGCACCAGTTTTGTTCGTAAAGAAGAAGGATGGTACCATACGTATGTGCATTGATTATCGACAACTGAACAAGTTGGCGATTAAGAACAAGTACCCGTTGCCAAGGATCGATGATTTGTTCGATCTGTTTCGGGATGTTTCGGTGTTCTCGAATATATATTTGAGGTCTGGGTACTATCAGCTTAAGGTTAAGGATGTGAATGTGCCTAAGACAACTTTTTGGACTAGGTACGACCATTATGAGTTTCAGGGGATGCCATTTGGGTTGACAAATGCACAGGTTGTATTCATGGACATGATGAATAGAGTGTTCTACGAGTATCTGGACCAGTTTGTGGTTGTGTTTATCGATGATATTCTTGTGTACTCACGTATCGAGGAGGATCATGATAAGCACTTAAGGATTGTGTTGCAAGTGCTATTGGAGAATCAGCTCTATGCTAAGCGGAGCAAGTGTGATTTTTTGCTCAAGAAGGTGGTTTTTCTTGGGCATGTGGTGTCGGCCGAAGGTATCCAGGTTGATCCACATAAGGTTGAGGCAGTGATGAGTTGGAAGACGCCTAAGTCAGTGACAGAGGTGCGTAGTTTCCTTGGCTTGGCTGGTTACTACTGAAGGTTTGTCGAAGGGTTCTCTAAGATTGTTGCCCCTTTGACCAAGTTGTTGCAAAAGAATGTTCGCTTCGAGTGGACGGATGTTAAGCAGCAAGCTTTTGAGAAGTTGAAGGAGGCTTTGACGCAAGCTCCTGTCTTGATTCAGCCAAAATCGAGTAAGGAGTTTGTAGTTTATAGCGATGCGTCATACGTTGGTTTGGGATGCGTTTTGATGCAAGGTGGAAAGGTTGTAGCTTATGCGTCTAGACAGCTGAAAGTGCATGAGCGCAACTATCCTACGCATGATCTCAAACTTGCGGAGGTGGTGTTTGCTCTAAAGATTTGGAGACACTATCTTTATGGTGAGAGATGTGTGGTTTACACTGACCATAAGAGTTTTAAGTACCTTATGTCTCAGAAGGAATTGAATCTTAGGCAGCGAAGATGGGTGAAATTACTTAAGGATTATGATCTGACCATTGAGTATCATCCGGGAAAGGCCAATGTTGTGGCTGATGCTTTGAGTAGGAAGTTGGCTATTGAGTTAAGAGCTATGTTTGCTCGTTTGAGTATATCGTGTGATGGAGGCTTGATAGCTGAGTTGTATGTGAAACCCTCCTTAATTCAATTGATTAAGGAAAACCAATTGTTGGATGATTCATTGGTGCCTCACGTTTAGGATATAGCCAATGGAAGGGCTGCGGATTTTCGCTTTAATGATGATGGAGTTCTATGTTTTAAAAGTCAGATAGTGGTGCCGGAAGATGCTGAGTTGAGACACACCATCTTGACTGAGGCCTATTGCAGTCCTTTTGCTATGCACCCTGGTAGTACCAAGATGTATCGTGGTTTAAAGGATGAGTACTATTGGGTGGGGTTGAAAAAGGATGTAGCAGAATTTGTTAGCAAATGTATGGTTTGCCAGCGGGTGAAGGCTGAGCACCAGTTTCCTTCCGGTTTGTTACAACCTTTGAGGAAACCGGAGTGGAAATAGGAGAGGATTACGATGGATTTCGTATCCGGGTTGCCTTTAACACCAACGAAGAAGAACTCAGTGTGGGTGATTGTGGATCGCCTTACGAAGTGTGCACATTTATTGGCTGTGCATACTACATATACGTTGGACAAGCTAGCTGAGTTGTATATCACTGAGTTTATGTGTTTGCATGGTGTGCCCAAGCCTATAGTGTCAGATAGAGATCTGAGGTTTACAGCGAAGTTCTGGGAGTGTTTGCACCAAGCGTTGGGTACACGGTTGAATTTTAGCACTTCATATCATCCTCAGTCGGATGTGCAGTCAGAACGAGTTATCCAGGTGCTTGAGGATATAATGCGATGCTATGTAATTGATTTCCAGGGTTCTTGGGAAAAGCATCTATTGTTGGTTGAGTTTGCCTATAATAACAATTTTCAGGCGAGTATTCAAATGGCACCTTATGAGGCCCTGTATGGGAGAAAGTGTAGAACGCCTCTTTGTTGGGCTGAGGCGGGGCAAAAGTTGCTTTCCATGCCGGAGATGCTCAAGGGAACAACAGAGAAGGTGAAGCTCATCTGTGAGCAGTTGAAGGATGCGTCAGATCGTCAGAATCCTTACGCGGATTTGAAGCGTAAAGAGGTTGAGTTCGTGGTTCGGGATCGCGTGTTCCTTAAAGTGTCACCTTGGAAGTTGGTAATGAGGTTCGGACGAAATGGAGAGCTTAGTCCGAGGTTTATTGGACCCTGTGAAGTTGTGGAGCGAGTTGGTCATGTGGCCTATTGGTTGAGGTTGTCTCCCGAGTTGGAAAAGACCCATGATGTGTTTCATGTATCTATTTTGCGGAGATATAGATCTGATCCTTCGCATGTGATGCCAATTGAGGAAATAGAGTTGAATCCATATATGTCCTATGATGAGGAACCGGTGAAGATTCTTGACTCGGGCAGCAAGATTCATCGTGGCAAGACGATAAAGCTTGTGAAGGTGTTGTGTCGACACCGAGGAGTTGAGGAGGCCACGTGTGAAAGCGAGGACGACATGCTAAAGCAATTTCCGCATCTTTTTCCTTCAAGTAAAATTTCAAGGACAGAATTTCCTAATTGGGGGAGGGTTGTAACGCCCCAATTTTGGGCCTAGATGTTTTAGACATCGGATCTGGTTAAATGAACGAGTTGGAAATGATTCGGATCGTGTTAGGTGGTCAAGGGAAATCAAGGTTCTGGATAGGATAAAAATATGAAAAAAGATTGATAAAATCCTCTAAAATCATGTTTAAGAGATTGGTTAAATCAATTTTACAAAATGGGATTTAGAAAAGGTACATTTTAGGTAGTGACCAAAATGTAAGGTTTTAAAATTGTGGAAGAATGCAATTTTCAAAGGAAGAGTCAAAATCTTAGAATCCTTAGGGAGCTTTTAAGCAATTAAGCCTTTTCTTAATATGACATGTGTTTTAAATGGATTTCAAATAATTGATTTATTAGTTTTATTATTTAATTAAAAAAAGTTAGTTATTTTGGAGAACAAAAATTCACGTTAGTTATCATTTTCAGTAAAACACATTTCTAAACCAATATCTCCAGATTTCTTTTCTCTCAAACACTCTCTTTTCGATTTCTCATCATTTCAAAGAATCCTTTTCAATTTCTTCAAGATTTGTGAAGCAAAAACTTGTCAAATATTGAGGAAAGCAATAATTGGAGGTAAATCCCGTTCTCGACCTCTAATCAAAGTTCTTTATTGAAATTCCCAAGATTTTTACTATTAAATATTGTTTTAATTGAGTTTTGATTATAGTTTTGATTTGAGATCAAATCTTGTAAAATGATGAGTAAAATCTCAATTTTCAGAGTGATCTTGATGTGCACTGTTTGTGATTGGTTTTAATTGAGTTTTGAGTTAATCATGATGTTGAAAATGAATTTTAATGATATAGATCCCGAAATTCTTGAGATCCTTGAGTTTTATGATTGTTTTAGTTGGTTTTTGAGGTGTTTTGATGCTTATATGCTTGTTGGAGGTATAAGGTTAGTTTTAGGTTATTTTTAGATGTTGATTAATGCTTAGAATGTGTTGGATGAGTTGGGTAATGGCTGGGCTGAGGTTTGAGATCAATCGATTGAGTTTTTGGTTGTTTCGTATGGATAATTTGGTGTGTTTTTGATGGGCAACGAGTTTGTGTTAAGTTGGTGGTGTTAGAATGCATTTTAATGCATTGAGGCTCTATTTTTATGTGTTGAAAACAGGGTATTATAATCCAGAAGCAAACGAAGTGGATTTGGAGGCTTCGGACAATCGATAGTCGCGTCGGCAAGCCAACGAACGCGAGTTGGTGATTGGAACCTAGTTTTCCAGCGAGGAAACATTTTAGAAAAGGTTTGGGGAACTTAGTAAGAGCTTGAAACGCTTTACTAAGTTCGGAAGTAAGTAAAGTAGAATTCTCTCTCAGATTGTGCTAGTTTTGAGCCTTTGAATGCACTTGGGTTTAATTACATTTACCTTTTGTTTTAAAGCATGTTTTGAATATGTGAAATGACGTTGATGATGCCATGTGGTTTAAGGATGCACTACGTAAGTAATCCTTGTATGCATGTGTTGATTCATGAGGTTTGAAGCATAGTTTAATGCTTGATTTAAGACTTATCATGAATGTTTTGTAAAAATAGTGAGGTATGCATGAGATATGGATTATATTGGCAAGTGATATTGGTTAAAGTGTTTTATAAATGAAATTGGATATAGTTAGTCGACTATAGGATTGAGTACACTATAAACAAGTCACCTTGGATGTTGAGGGGTTGTGATTGTGCCGAATACTCCATCCAAGTACCCCTAACGATTGGGGAATGTTTAAGGTTGCAACGGTTGAGGGTAGCTCCCGGGTGCGAACCTTGTGTTTTGTCTCGTCTCTCGTTAGTGGGTTATACACCTACCGATGAGTGGTGTTGAGGGGTTGTGATTGTACCCAATGCTCTACCATGGGTGTCACAACGATGGAGGGTCGTTCTCGTGTGTGAACCTTAAGATGTCGATAGGGGGTATGAAGGGTGTGGGAAAACCCTTGGTAATCCGTCTATCCGATAATTTGTTTTGAGATTGTTGTTTATCACTTGTGAGACAATATAATGAAATGAAACATTGTGGAAAATGTTGTTGATGCATAATTTGAAAGATGCATGTTTTGGTTTAAGCTTAGCATAAAGGTGATTATGCTTGGAAGGCTTGTATTATGGGAAGCAATGGTTTAATTGCTGGATTTATGTGTATCATGTTACATGATGTTCATCACAATGTTTTTGAGGTTAAAGTGCATGTTTTGTGAAAGGAAGCTTGATGGTTTTGAAAAGAGTGAAAAATGGTTTTGAGCATTGATGATGTTTTGGTTTGAGCAACCCTCACTAAGCTTGTATGCTTATGCTCTCTTTGTTCTTCAATGCAACCAATTTGAACTTCAGAGGCAACACTTGCAAGGGGATCGGCGGAAGACTTTGATTGAAGGTAAGCCTTGGTTTTGGGACTAGTGTAATAAAGGCAATAGGGGTGTCCAATGTTATGCATGTTGTTAGTTTGGTATTTTCTAGTTTTGAGCCAGTTTATTATGCATTCGTGATATTGTAATTGGCGTCTATGTGGTTTTTGGATCTTTAGTTGGTGTTTTGGTCATGTTTCGGTTTGTGGTTGAAGGCATGCTTTATTAGTTGCTTATTCAATATGAATTAATGTGCCTAATGCTTGCTATGTGGCTAGTTTGTGATGCATATATGTTCGAAGTGATTATATATGCATATATATGAGTTATGGGTGTGATCGGATGATGATTGATGCGTTTAAGAGGCTGTTCCTTGTGCACTTCTGGTATGGGTTTCGATACTCGGGCCTTAGTATCGATACTCATAGGCTAATTTTGGCTAGATTGGTGCGGGTGTTTCGATACGATTTGGAGGTGTATCGATACGATTTGGAAGTGTATCGATACCCCTATGCATAATGCACACATGTACCGATACTCGGGGAAGGGTATCGATACCCTCTCTCAAAATTTGGTTACTGCCTTCCCGAGTATCGATGCGGGCTATAGGTGTACCGATACCTGACCGTTAAATTAGTTAAATGGAATCTTTAAAAGTCTAAAATGTTACATTTTAGTCCCTGATCTTTATGTATGCAATTGGATGGGTTTGGATGGTTCTTTTGTGCTGAAATTAGTCAGAGAAGCAAGTTTTATGATTAACGAAAGGTTGGTAACCTTAAAATTTGAAAGGTCCCTATAATTTATGGAAATTACGTTTTGGTCCCTAAAAGCTTAAATTTTTCACTTGAACCCCTAAACATTATCCGTTTGTTGCGTTGTTTCTTTCTAAATGTTTTGTTGATCACATAAAGTTTTAAATTGCATCTAGATAAGATAAAAAGAAAAAATGGTTGTTAATTGAAGTCGTCTTTAACGAGTTGGCTTCGGTTCTCCCCGTATAATCTCCTTGGTTCGAGTCGGACGTCTAGGCCGAGCTAAGGGGGTTACAATATTCCATTGATTGATCGTCCCAGCATACGCAATTCTAAGAACTATAAATCACGACCACCAATTGGAAGGTTGTCATTGTTAAAACATCTTTCAGTTGCTAGTTTAAATGAGGTACACATGATTGGTGTTGAGTTCTATGGAGAAAATCAATCGGTTGCATTTGCATATTTAAGGACTATCGTTTGAGCATATTCTGAATTGGAAGGAGTGGAACATTTGTAAAGGTCATTAGCAAGTTTTAAATTTTCCCAGCCTCCATGACCTTTCAATCAGAGGATGTCTTCAATTGTTGGGAAGCTTGCCAACCAATCTTCAATCCTTGCAGAAACTCGAGATCTATGAGTACAAAAGATTGATCAAGTTTCTGATTGTTGCGTGTATTAAGAGTCGAAGGGTGCGAAGAATTGGTGGATGAATGTTGTCCACTTGTGGAGGAGGATGTCTCTTTGCAAAGTGTGTGTCTTTCAAACATATCAAAGTTTAGTATCCCAAGTCCAACGGAGAGAATGATGTTGAGATTTGCAAACTTTGAAATTAATGATTTCATTATGATGTCGAATCCTTTAACATTCCTTAAAAATGGAACTAGGGAGCTGTCTGGTCTTGATTTCCTTTACACAGAGTAACTTCCATCCTCCTCTAAAACAACTCTGAATTTAGAATTGCGAGAATTTGAAACATTTGTTTGATGAAAGTATGTGTAGGATATTGCAGCTTGTATTTGGATTAGGATTAAACTCTTAGGAGTTTGTTATTATTTGTACTTACTATTTTATGTAAATAGATTACGATTAAAACTCCTAAAGAGTCCTAAGCCTTGTATAGAGTTAGAAGTTTTGTAGTTCTAGGAATCCTTATCCTAGTTGAACTCCTACATGACTGTGAAACTAAATTTGATTTTGATATAACACTTAGACTTATGGACTAAATTGCAAAACAATAAATTTCTAAGTACTTTTCAAAGTCTCACTTTTTGACAAGTCATTTTGAACCAAACAATATTTCAAGTCAAAACACACTCAAAGGTTAAAATTTTACTAAGTCTTTCTATGTGTTTTCAATCCTAACTTCAACAAAACACCCAGGCGTATCGATACCCTTAGGCATATCGATACGGTTTTTCAACACTGGAATTTTAATCCTTCATAGCATACCGATACGGTGTAGCCCCGTATCGATACAACATTCATCTGGCAAGACTTTAAAGTTATAGCGTACCAATATGCATTGGAACCGTATCGATACAGATTTCTTTTCAATATATCACCTTGCTATAGCGTACTGATACGGCACGTCGCCGTATCGATACGATATGCTTATCTTCTCAAAATCCTTGCATTTAATTTTTGAATGTTAGCTTGTCAATTAGATGGAATCCCAAATTTTAAATGACCATTGAACCGTACCGATACGCTAAGATAGTGTACCGATACGCTTTTTATCATAACCAAAATTGGGATTCCATAGAGAAAAATTCGTATCAATACGGCTTATCGTATCGATACACCCCTTAAAACCGTATCGATACGCCCTCAAAGCGTATCGGTACGCATTGTTTTTTAGTCACAGCGGCTCTTTTCTATTTGAGATAGGTATCGATACGCCCCCGAGCCGTACCGATATGGTAAGTTGTTGAGCAGCATTTATTGCATGAAATTGCAGCCCAACGGCTCTATTGATGATCTCAACCACCCAAACGACTAGAATTCAATACAAAGGTATAAAAACAAGTCTCAAATGCACCAGCAACAACTATTGAACCTACAAGCAACCTCAAAGCACTCAAATCCAAACTTTGTACTTCTAAAGTCAAATCTTTGTACCCAACTCTTGTGTTCTTCATTGTAATTCTTATTGTGAGTTTGAGGAGTGTAAGATTGTAATTGGGTAAACATTATCCTTTGAGAGGAATTTGTAGAGTTTACCAAATACTCTTCTTTGTAAAAGTGAGTGGATTAAGCATTGGTAGAAAGCTTAATCAAATTTTAAGGTTTCCTCCTCATCCAAGAAAAGGGTAAGAGTTCAAGTAGCGAATTGGTCGAAAATCCTTAGTGAAAGCTAAGGTAGTGGATGTAGAGTTCATTAGAGAATTTGAACCACTCTAATTGCCTTGTGTCAACATTTTTATTCTTCCAAATTTTCACCCTTCAATTTTTTATCGCCAATTCACTCTCTCTTGGCCATTTGCAGTTGTGTGATCAACTTAACAATTGGTATCAAAGCTACACTCGTTGGAAGGATTACAACTCTCTTGAGTCGATTCTAAGAGAGTTTGATCAACAACAAGTCAAGCAATGGTATCCACCTCCACTTCCAATCTCTATGAGTCTCAATCTACCACCAAACCATCATTCTTCACTGGGATAACTACCCATATTGGAAGAATAAGATGAGACTCTTCATCAAGTCTACCGACTACATGGTGTGGGATGTAGTTGAAGAAGGGTCATACATATCGATAAAGAGAGGCGGTGAAGGAAGACTTGTCCCAAAGGTCAAAGCCGAAATGACCGAATATGATAGACGAAGGATGCAAGTCAACAATAAAGCTCTACATGTCATCTTTTGTGCTCTTGGTCTGGATATCTACTCCAAAGTGTCCTTGATCGAGAATGCCAAGGAATTTTGGGACACCCTCGAGATAACATATGAGGGAACTAGCGACGTCAAGGAAACAAAAATTGGGCTACTCAATCTAAGCTACGAAAACTTCAAAATGGATCCCGATGAGAGTGTTTCCAAGATGTTTGATCGATTCTCGGTCATCGTCAATGGATTGAAGGGCTTCGGTGAGATCATCCCCGTAGACAAGCTAGTGAGGAAGTTGTTGTATTCTCTTCCAAAATCATGGGATAGCAAGAGAATGACCATTATTGAAGCTCGAGATTTAAAGACTCTCAAGCTAGATGCTCTTGTTGGATCTCTACTCACCCGTGAGATCATGAAGAAGGGAAGAGAAGAAGAAAAGAAAATGGTGGAGAAGAAGGTTGAGAAGAAGGACGTTGAGAAGAAGAATATTGGAATCACTCTTAAAGCTTCATATCATGAAAGCGATTCTAGTGAAGATGAAGATGAGGAGATGGCCATGTTGGCCAAACAATTCACTCGCTTCATGAAGTCCAACCAAGGAAGAAAGTTCAATAGAAAAGAGGATTTCAAGAGCAAGAGTAAAGAAGAGGAGAAAGACCAAATCATTTCTTATGAATGTAAAAAATCCAGCCATATCAGTTTCGAGTGTTTTCAATTGAAGAGTGGGAGTTTTAGGAAGAAGACCAAGCTCAAAGCTCAAGTAGCAACTTGGAGTGCCGAGGAGTCATTCGAGGAGGAGGAGGAAGTGGCTAACCTTTGTCCCATGGCCATTGATGATGATCCAAAGGTAAACCTTAACTCATCTAATTTTTATTTTACCTATGATGAACTTCAAGATGCATATGATGAGTTGCAAGAGGTCTATGATGAGTTACTTGAGAAATATAATGAGTCAATTCTGAGAAACAAGAAAAATATTTCCGATTTAAAAAATCAAAATGAATCTCTTTCAAAATCTAACTCGGAATTGGAAAAGAATGTTTTATACTTAGTAAATCTTTCAAATGATCTTCAGAAGAAAAATCTTGATCTTGAAAAACTTCTTTCCGGTTTTCAAGATTATCACACAAAGGAGGTGGATAATCTTAAAACTTCTATTACTATTGGGAGAAACAATTTTGAAAAAGGAAATTCTTCTAAAACCCAATATGTAAAAAAAGAAATCATTTTTATCCTAAACAAAGAAATTTTTCTAAGCAATCTAAAAGTCAAAGAATTAGGAGTTTTTGGATTCCTAAGGAACTCATTATTTCTAATAATATGAATGTTATTGCTTCTTGGATTCCTAAGGGAACAAAAGTTTTGAGGGCTAACACACATGGACCCAAAATGATTTGGGTACCAAAAACCAAAGCCTAATTTCTTTGTTTGTAGGGGGAGCATTGCTACAAGGCCAAAGCTTCATGTCAAAACTCAGGGTACCTTTATTGTGGATGCTCAAGACACATGACCGGTGGCAATAGTAGATTCTTGGAACTAAAGCAAAGAATGTTGGAGTAGTAACTTTCGGTGACAACTCCAAAGGCCACATTGAAGGAATTGGCTCCATTGGTAATCACTCTTCTATTTTCATTGAAAATGTCTTATATGTCAACGGTCTTAAACATAGTTTGTTGAGCATTAGTCAATTATGTGATAAAGGTTTTAATTTTCTATTTGATAAAAATGGTTGCAAAATAGTGAGCATTAAAACAAATCAATTGATGCTCATAGGGCATAGAATAAGAAATATTTACATGGTGCATTTAGATGACATTCATACATCCCATACATGTTTAGTTGCACATGATGAACATGACTCATGTCTTTGGCATAGAAAATTAAGATATGCTAGCATGAGTGTTTTAGAAAAATTAATTTCCCTTAATCTAGCTAGAGGTTTACCCAAACTTAAGTTTACTAATGATAAAATATGCGATGCATGCTCTAAGGGTAAACAACATAGAACCTCGTTTAAATCCATTAATGATGTCTCTACTAGTAGATGTTTACAATTGATTCATATGGATCTTTTTGGGCCTATTAGGACTATGAGCTTGGGTGGTAAATCGTATGCTTTTGTACTTGTTGATGACTATTCTAGGTTTACTTGGGTTCTATTCTTAAGTACAAAAGATGAGGCTTTAGAAAAATTCATCACATTCTCTAAAATAACTCAAAATAATCTTGAGCTTAAAATCTCTCATATTAGAAGTGATCATGCAACCGAGTCTCAAAATCTAGGTTTTGAAGAGTTTTTAAATGAAAATGGGATTAGCCACAATTTTTCCGCACCTCGCACTCCTCAACAAAATGGGGTAGTTGAGAGGAAAAATCAAACTTTAGAAGAAATGGCTAGAACCATGATTTGTGAAAATAATTTACCTAAATATTTTTGGGTAGAAGCCACAAATACCGCTTGCTACATTATAAATCGAGTAATGATTAGGTCAGTTTTAAAAAAAACACCTTATGAGATTTAAAATATAAGAAGCTTAACATTAGCTATTTTCATCCATTTGGTTGCAAGTGTTTTGTTTTAAACAATGGATGTAACACCCCAATTTTGGGCTTAGAAGTTTAGGGTCTGAACCGGACCGGTCTGATAAGCGGTTCAAATATAAAAGGAAGTTTTAGGGAAAGCCTAGTTCGGGATGCTTTAAAAATATAGAAAAATATTTAAAAATCCTCATTTAATATATATAAGAGAGTGGTGAAATCAATTTTACAAAATTAGGTTTGGAAATACTACATTTCGGTGTAGTGACCAAAATGCGATTTTTGCAAAGTTTAGTAGTGATTGTTTTGTAAAGGATTGAAACTTTGAATCTTTAAGGAGCTAATTTACCCAAAATGTTTTCTCCAGATTTTTCCTTAATTTGGGTGATTTAATTAATGTTTTAATTAAATAAAAGAAAAGGAAAACTACTTTTTGGATTTTCATAACTACCTTTTCCTAATTTTCTCTCATTCCTTTTTCTCTCAAAATCCCATCATCCAAACACATTTTCTCCAGCAAAATTCACATTGATATTCACTTCAATTGATGAGATTTCTATCATCTATTGGTTCCTAATCAATCTTGCATCAAATCCTTTTGATTTCCACATTGAATTTTCATGGAATTTGGCCCAAATCAAGGAGAAATCATCATTTAGAGGTAAGATTGTTCTTCTCCTCTAAATACTCAGTTCTTTACTGAAATTTCCAAGTTGTCAATCCTTTATTAAAGTTTTATAAATGGTTTTAATATTAGAAACAATATTTTGGCTTAAAACTCAAGATTTTGGAAGAGATCTTGAAGATTTTCGTTGTAATTGATTGGGCTCTGTTTTGAGATAGCTCTCTAATGTATTTTGGATGTTAAATGATGTTAGAAATGAGGTTTTATCAATCCAATCCCGAATAGGTTGTATTTCCTAAGTTTTTGCTTATGAAAATGGTGGTTTTTGGGGTGATTTTGGTGTTCTGCTATAGTTGGAGGTATAAGGTTGAGGTTAGGGTTGTTTTTGATGTTGATTGATGTTTAGAAATGGTTAGAAGTGATGGATCTTGGCTGGGTTATGTTTTGGAAGAGTTTGGAGGTGATTTTAGTTGTGTTTGGTAGCCGAAATGTTGGGTTTAGGTAGAGCAGCGAGTTTTAGAGTATTGGCTGAAGATTTCAATGCATGATGATGCATTAATCATCTGCTTTGATGTGTCTAAAATAGGGGAGACATCTTTGGACACTTTTGGAGTTGATCCGGAAGCTTAATAGGCGTTTCGGCAAGCAAGCGAAACGAAATTGGTGAGTGGAGATGGTTTTCCAGCTTTGAAACGATTATTTGGAGGTTTTGGGAGCTTAGTTTAAGTCTAAACAACTTAGCTAAGCTCAAGAGTAAGTTTTCGGAAAAACTCCTTCGGATGTGCTATGTTATGGTTTGATGCATTGGTTATGAAATGCATGTTTAATTACTGTTTTGAAAGCATATTTTATCATGATTAATGATGGTTTTGAAAGTCATGTATTGAAGGATGCTCAAGGTAAGAGATCCTTGGTTTGACATGTTGTTAATAAGGTTATGATGCATGGAAACGCATTATGATAAGTGGCTTTGATTAATGCTTTAAAACAGTGAATTGATGATGGTATTTGATGTATATTGGCAAGTGATGAAATGGTTTTAAAGTACTTGAATCGGATATAGTTAGTCGGCTATAAGATTGGGTGCACCGTAAGTAAAGTCGCCTTGGATGTTGAGGGGTTGTGATTGTACCGTAAACTCCATCCAAGTACCCTAACGATTGAGGTAAGATTACAACGGTGGTTGTAAATTCCGTGTGTGGATCTTGTATTATGTGTCCCTTACTCTCGTTAGTGGAATTATACAACTACCGGTGAGTGGTGTTGAGGGGTTGAGATTGTACCGTTATACTCCACTACGGGTGTCACATCAATGGAGGGATTGCTCTTGAGTGTGAACCTTGTGTAGTCCGGTAGTGTGTATGAAGTGTGTGGGACAACGCTTGTAATCCGCGTATCCGATTGTGTCTTGTGTCGAAATGGTTATGAACTATCACTTGAAAGCCAATATAATGTATTTGAATGTAACAAAGCATGAGATGCTTGAAAAGGATGCAAGGTAGCATGAGAAAGTGATGAGCATATGGTTTAAAAGCTTTGTTAAAAGTGTTTTCTAAAAATGCATTATTGTATTGGTTTAGAGCATGCCTCACTAAGCATTTGTGCTTACGCTCTCTTTTACCAATAATGCAGATAATTGAGGTGCTTTGGGCATCAAGGAAGCTAAGTTCATCCAAGGAAGTCCAAGCTCACGTGTGGTGAAGTTTTCAAACACTATTAATTTTGATAAATTGGCAATGGGAACCTAAGATTTGTTTTGGGAGATATGTTGAACTCCCTAAGGTTGTGGCATGTTTGCCTTTGCTGGTTTAAATTGTAAATGCCCTTTAAATGCTTGTTTTGAAATTTGCTTGTCTATTTTGTTTTGTTAATAGGAAGCATGCCTCTAGACTCATGAGATTTCTTGTTTGATGATATGAATGTTTTAGGGTGATCTAAATGTGTACCATTTATGTATGATGACTTGTTGGAGTTGTTAGAGAGTCATTAGGTCGTGTTTGAATGGGTTTATGCATGAAAAACCAGATTTTGCTGCTAAACCTGGGCAAACCGTATCAAAACACTCTCTACTATTTCGAAACGGGGGCCTAAAATGGCCTTCGTTTTCGAAACGCTAGGGGATGTTTCGAAACGATTTGGCTACTGGAAGGCCTCGTTTCGGAACCAGTCTCGGAACCAACCCGCGTATCGGAACGGTCAACGTAGTTTTGATCCTCGTTTCGATACAGCTGGTGGAAGTTCCGAAACAGGTGACCGTTGGGCACTGATTTGAATGGTGCTGAAGTTTGCAAGCTTTACATTTTAGTCCCGATTGTTGAATTTGCAATTGCTTGAGTTTGAGACGTCCTTTTAAGATGAAATTTGACAGAGAAGCTTTTAATATGACTAATTTCATATTGGTAACATTAAAATCAGTAAAGACACTCTAATTTACAGAATTTACATTTTGGTCCATTGAATTTATATTACGTGCAATTGAGTCCCTGTTTGTTATCCAATCGCTGTGCCTTTCTCAAATAAGTTTTATGGGAACTCACTTAGGGTTAATGTGCATCTAGACAAGATTAAAAAGAAAAAAATAAGGGTTGTGAACCAAGGTGTACTTTGGTTTTCCCCGTGTAATCTTCGTAGTTCGGGTCAACCGTCTAGGTCGGGCTAAGGGGGTTACAATGGAAAAGACAACTTAGGTAAATTTGATGCTAAAAGTGATGAAGCTATTTTCTTAGGGTATTCTTTAAACTCTAAAGGCTATCGTGTATTTAATAAAAGGAGTTTTCGATGATAACCTCCTTTTGAGGAAGAATTCTTGTGATGATGATGATGATGTAGGGATCCTTGAAGCCAGTGATGGAGGACAAACGTCAAAGGTGGATGAGATTCCAACCAAAGAAGAAGATGCACAAGATCCACCTCTTGAAGCCTTGAAGGACTTAGCTCTTGAGGAAAAGGAGGTATCTTACCCAAGGGAGTTCAACTATGTCAAAGGTGGTGAAATCTTGGGTGATCCATCCAAGGGGGTAACTACTATATCCTCTCTCAAATTAATGAACCATGTTGCATTTGTTTCATGCATTAAGCCTAAAAATATCAAAGAATCTTTAAAAGATGATTTTTAGATTTTGGTCATGCAAGAAGAATTAAATTAATTTGAGAGAAGTAAAGTATGAACATTAGTTGAAAGGCCTAGTAATCAATTTACTATAGGAACTAAATGGGTTTTTAGGAATAAATTAGATGAGAGTGTTAACATAGTGAGAAACAAGGCTAGGCTTGTTGCTCAAGGTTACACTCAAGAAGAGGGAATTGATTTTGATGAAACATATGCACCCGTAGCTAGGATGGAAGCTATTAAGATGCTTTTAGGATTTGCATGTTACCATGATTTCAAGATTTTTCAAATGGATCTAAAAAGTGCTTTTCTAAATGGTTTTATAAATGAAGAAGTGTATGTTGAACAACCGTCGGGTTTTGAGGATTCTGTAGAACTAATGTTTTGATATAATAATTGAAAAATGTTTTGCACTGATTTATAAAGAATTCAAAACTATTTCCAAAGTCCAAAAAACTTGAAACTATGTTTAGGGGATGTTTTTAAAGGTTTTTACATGTTTTCAAAGCCAAACTAAACAAAACCATCCAGGTGTATCGAAACACCCTTAGGCGTTTCGATACGGGGTCTTCTAGTGTCAAAATGTTTCGAAACGGGTTTCGAAACGGGTCTTTTTTCCGGATGAGGATTTTACCTAGCGTTTCGATACGGGCTATGCCATTTCGATACGCCTACGTGGCATCGACCACAATGGTCATAAACCCCAACGGCTATTTCCCAACTAACATTTAAATGCAGATTGTTTCGATACGGGTGTTTCGATACAGCCAACAATGTTTCGATACGGGTGTTGCAACGACTCTTTCTACTTGAAAAGCGTATCGAAACGGGTTCGAGCGTTTCGATACGGGTAGCAGCAGAACTACATTTATGGTGGGAATTTATGTCTCCGACGGCTCCAATTCAACCCCAATGGCTAGTAACGACTACAAACTCATCAAGGAGTATAAAAGGGACCTCCAAGCATCAAGTAATAAAAAAATTCTTAAATTGTCAATCAACAAATGATCAGGAATTGTCTTTCTACTTAAATTATCATTTCTTTGTATAGACAAACACTAGTGAGCCAAAATTGTCAAATTTGCTCAAGTGTTTTAGGTTTTGGGTGAGAGCTTATTTGTGCAAACAATCACCTATTAGAGGGATTTAAGTTTGCTTATCTTTTCTCTTTGTAAAGAGGGTTTGATCAAGGCTTTGGGTAGAAAGCTTGATCGGTGTATAAGGGTTTCCTCCTAAGCCTAGAAAAGGGGATGAATCAATAGTGGATTAATTGGAAATCCTTAGTGGGAAGCTAAGGTGGTGGATGTAGACCTTGGTTAGAAGGTTGAACCACTCTAAAATCATTGTGTCATTTATATTTTAGCTTCCACACCACATCCACCCAAAATTCCACCTCTCCACCACTTGGTGAGCAAGGTCGGTTGAAGGAATCGAGCCCCCTTAAACTCAATATATTCAAAATTTTCAAATCATGTTTTTAAACTAACCAAATCCTTTTATGGTTTAAGACAAGATCCTAGAGCTTGGTATGAAATACTTTCAAACTTTTTAATTGAAAAAGGTTTTGAAAAAGGTAAGGTGGACACTGCACTTTTCATAAAAAGATATTAGTAATGACATCTTAGTAGTACAAATTTATGTTGATGATATCATTTTTTGTTCTACTAATGAATGTTATTGCAAAGAATTTTCTAAGCTAATGCAAGGTGAGTTCGAGATGAGCATGATGGGGGAGCTCTCATTCTTTTTGGGGCTCCAAATCAAACAAAGGAAGGATGACACCTTCATAAATCAAGCTAAGTACGTGAATGATATGCTCAAAATGTTCGGCTTGGAGAATGTAAAGCCTCAAGCCACACCTATGAGCTCTTCCATAAAGCTTGACAAAGATGAAGGAGATAAGTGTGTTGATTCTAAGCTTTATAGATCCATGATAGGTTCTTTGCTTTACCTTACCGCAAGTAGACCAGATATCATGTTTAGTCTTTGCTTGTGTGCAAGGTTTCAAGCTAGTCGTAGAGAATCACACTTAGTTGCCATTAAGAGAATTTTTAGATACTTTAGAGACACACCTAACTTAGGCCTTTGGTATCCTAAGGATTCTTCCTTTAGCCTTCATGCTTATTTGGATGCAGATTATGGGGGATGCAAGATAGATAGGAAAAGTACCTCCAGGACATGCCAATTCTTAGGTAGTATGCTCGTATCTTGGTTCTCTAAGAAACAGAATAGCGTAGCCTTATCTACCACCGAAGCGGAGTACATATCCTTAGGGATTTGTTGTGCTCAAGTCCTTTGGATGAAGCAACAACTCTTAGATTATGGTGACATATAGAAATTAGACATCATTTAATTAGAGATCATGTGTTGAAAAATGATGTTGTTCTATATGTTGATACCTTGAACCAATTAGCGGATAAATTTACAAAACCCTTAGATAAAGAGCGCTTTTGGACCCTTAGGAGAGAGTTAGGTTTAACTAGCCTTTCTTGACCCTTTTAGGTCCCAAATGGTCAAAATTTTTCTTGAAATTGGTTAATATTCATGCTTGTGTTAATTTGCTTCTTTTTGCTTCTATGCATGTTGCTAGGGGGATTATGCATTAAGTTTAGCTATTAAAACATTTTCATATGTCATTCACATACATTTAGGGACGTTTGAAGTTGGATTTTTGAACTTAAAAACTGTCAAAAATGCCTTATCTGGTAAAGGTGTATCGATACGGCTAAAAGCTTATTGATACGGGTTCGTCAAGGGAAATGATACAGGTCAAAGTGTATCGATACGGTCACGCATATCGATATGGGTTAGTCAAGGGAAGTGATACATGTCAAACTGTATCGATACGGTCATGTGTATCGGTACGATATTAAAACTGAATTAAAAATAGGGAAAACACATATCGATACGCTCTACAAGCGTATCGATACGGTCTAGACGGAGAGTTAAAATAGGGCTGGTTTTGACAGAAATACTTCAAACTTAAAAACCCCTCTTTTCTCTCTACAAACCCTAGCCGCAATTTACTATAAAACCCCCTCAATTCTTCAAATTTTTCACATCAAACTTAAAATTAGTGGAGGGTTTTTGATCTACACATCAAAGCAAAGCTTTGTCAACAATCTTGTGCATTCTCATCAACCCATTCATCCATTCTAACAAATCAAGGTATAAACTTTTTTTCTTCTATTTTTTAATTTTTGTTTGTTTTTAGTAATTGTTTTAACTTAATTTTTGTATAAAACATGTATATGCGATATGGGTTTTCAAATTTTCTCAAAAACTTTTCAAAATTAAAATTTTTTTCATTCGAATATAATTTTAAATCGTATATTTATGTAAACTGTTTTTCAAATTTTTTACCAATATTTTCTCTTATACACGTATATATTTTTAACATTAAAATTGATTTTCAAAATACCTTGAATTATTGAAACTTATTGGATTGAATGAGATGTTAATTGCATACATATTCGAATTGTTTTGATGTTTTCAGGGTTATGGCACCGAAAAAGAAAGCGAGACGTTACCTTGCTACTTCTTCCAATCATGTAGACGATGATGAGGGTAACCCTAAACCAAATCTTCCCTATATAATCCAATTTTTTCCAACCCCTTCAGATATGTCATGTTATAAGCTTTTTCAAGGTTTCACTCTTAGGGAAGAACATGTCGTGTCTATTACGTTTTTAAGCCCAGAACGTTTTAAATTTCAATACCTTCCTTTGATTAGACAATGGGAATTCATAAGTTTTTTAGCCTTCCTCCCATTGTCTATCGAAACTTGGTCACAATTTTCTTTTCTAATGCCATGTGCATTCATGATGAAGATAGAGAAAATGTTGTTGCTATCGAGTCACATCTAATGGGCAAAAATTTTCAAATTGATCAAGATACTCTTTGCAAAGCATTTGGTTTTGAAAACATAGGAATTGATGATGAGAAGTCCTTAGGTCAAGGTCCTCTAGGTTCCGTAAATGTTTTAAATGCTCATGATCGAATCCTTCATCTTATTGTTACATGGTTTTTTCGTCCATTGGGAGGGAAATTCTCAACAATCCGTCAAGTAGACGATTTTTGGCTTAGATGCTTTAGAGAGGGTAAGCGTCCTAACCTTTGTCAAATCATGTTTTCCGGCCTTGTTTACCTAGTCTAACATCGTCACACCGACCAAGTAAAATCCTTTTATTATTCTACGGCGTTGAGTCACCTATTCCACTCCCTTAAGATTGATTGCACACATAATTTTCCCGAACCCCTTGGCCAACCTATTGATGAGCGTTCCTTCTCTCATGCTCACTTCTCTTATGTCAATAATGAATGGGTTCGTGTCCCTCGAGCTCCTCGACAAGATGCTCCGGTCGATGCTCCACATGCTCCTTTAAGCTCTCAAGGTGCTCCGATTGCTTCTTCCTCCATGGACAATCTAATGACATTCCTCAATGAGAAATTCACAAATATGAAAGCCATGTTTGCAGCCATTGACACTCGATTCACATCCTTGGAAGATCGAGTCAAGGGTCTTGACACTCGCTTCACATCATTGGAGGATCAAGTGAAAGCCATCGCTCTTCAACAAAGCTCAATGGATGTCTCTCTCACCACTTTCCATGGTGCTTAGCTTAACCAATCTAGGAGGAATCAACATACTCAAGACGATGAGGATGAAGAGGACGAAGATGACGATGATGGGAACGAGTAGTTTGTATATCATCCCATGTCATTTAGTTTCATTATTTATGCACCTATGTTTAGTACTCTATGCTTTTTATTTATGTTTTAGGATTTGAGTTTGAACTTGTTGCTTTGAATTATCTTGTTGCTTTCAATTTGAATTTTCCTTTGAATTCAATAATATTGTTGTTGCTATTATCCTACCTTGTGGTTATGTTTGATCAAACAAAAAGGGGGAGAAGGATTATAGAGCCAATTTTGAAAACTTAAAACTTAATTTTGAAAACCTATCTTAAATTAAGGGGGAGTAAGCTTTTCAAAAGTTTCAAAACTTAAAATTTTATATTTGGTTTTGTTATATTAAAAAGGGGGAGATTGTGAAACTAAAATTGATTTTGATATAACACTTAGACTTATGGACTAAACTGCAAAACAATAAATTTTTAAGTACTTTCCAAAGTCTCACTTTTTGACAAGCCATTTTGAACCAAACAATATTTCAAGTCAAAACATACTCAAAGGTTAAAATTTTACTAAGTCTTTTTATGTGTTTTCAAGCCTAACTTCAGCAAAACGCCTAGGCGTATCGATATGATTTTTCAACACTGGAATTTTAATCGTTCATAGCGTGTCGATATGGTGTAGCCCTGTATCGATACGACATTCATCTGGGCAAGACTTTAAAGCTATAGCGTACCGATACGCATTGGAACTGTATCGATACAGATTTCTTATCAATATATCACCTTGTTATAGCGTACCGATACGGCACGTCACCGTATCGATACGATATTCTTACCTTTGGAAAATCCTTGCATTTAATTTTCGAACGTTGGCTTGTCAGTTAGTTGGTATCCCAAATTTTAAATGATCGTTGAACCGTATCGATACGCTAAGATAGCGTACCGATACGCTTTTTATCAAAACCAAAATTGGGATTCAAGAGAGCAAAATTCGTATCGATATGGCTTATCGTATCGATACGCACTCGAAGCGTATCAATACGGCTTATCATATCGATACGCATTGTTTTCAGTCACAACGACTCTTTTCTATTTGAGACAAGTATCGATACGCCCTCGAGACGTACCAATACGGTAGGTTGTTGAGCAGCATTTATTGCGGGAAATTGCAGCCCAATGGCTCAATTGATAATCTCAATCACCCAAACGGCTAGAATTCAACACAAGGGTATAAAACAAGTCTCAAATGCACCATCAACAACTATTGAACCTACAAGCAACATCAAATCAATCAAATCCAAACTTTATACTTCTAAAGTCAAATCTTTGTACCCAACTCTTGTGTTCTTCATTGTAATTCTTATTGCGAGTTTGGGGAGTGTGAGATTGTAATTGGGTAAACATTATCCTTTGAGAGAAATTTGTAGAGTTTACCAAATACTCTTCTTTGTAAAAGTGAGTGGATTAAGCTTTGGGTAGAAAGCTTAATCAAATTATAAGGTTTCCTCCTCATCCAAGAAAAAGGGAAGAATTCAAGTAGTGAATTGGTTGAAAATCCTTAGTGGGAGCTAAGGTAGTGGATGTGGAGTTCATTGGAGAACTTGAACCACTCTAATTGCCTTGTGCCACCATTTTTATTCTTCCAAATTTTCACCCATCAATTTTTAATCGTCAATTCACCCTGTCTTGGCCATTTGCAATTGTGTGATCAACTCAACAATGACTCTATAAAAGAGTCTCATGTTGTATCTTTATGAATTAATCGAATAACAGAAAAAGTATTTTGTTTTCTACTCTTTCTACCTGGTATTAGTTGGGGTTTTGATTCCTCAACCTTAGTCGACTTCCAAATCAAAACAAATCACCAAAAAAACTACATGCTCGATGGCTACTTCTTCTTCAACCATCGATATCTTATCTTCATCAGGATTTATTGCTGGTCTGACGACCTCAAGTTGGCAAGAACTACTAAAACGAATATGGCCATAAAAAAACCTACAAGTACCTCCTTCCCAACAGCCCTGTTGTCTACACAGCTCAATCCAACTTGGATCATCGACTTTGGGGCTTCCAACCACATGACTGGTAACAAAGATTTATTTCTCAATTACTCAGCCTCCTCTTCAAGTAGATCAATTAAAACTGCTAATGGTTCTCTCTCACAAATTGCTAGTTCTGGTTCTATTGTTATTAATCTCAATCTGGTGCTAGATAATGTTTTGTTAAGTACCAAATCTTTCCTGCAATCTTATCTCTGTTAGCAATCTTTCGTAAACTTTGAAGTATTCTGCAAGTTTTAATGACTCTGGTTGTATTTTACAAGCTATGGACTCAAAAAAGACAACCGGCACTGCCGGTTTGCACAATGGTCTTTATGCTCTCCATAGCTCTCCATCACCTTGCACCTCTTTCTCTCTTTCCTCCTTTTACTGCTTTAGAACAATTTGATGATGTGTTATTATGGCATTTTAGGTTAGGTCACCCTAATTTTCAATATTTTTCAAAGTTATATCCATCTTTGTTTATCAATAAAAAGCCAAGTTTATTTAAATGTCATAGTTGCCCTCTTGCTAAACAAACTAAAGCATCTTATCTTCCATCTCCTTATAAACCATCTCACCCTTTTTCTTTGATCCACAATGATATTTGGGGTCCTTCTCGGGTGAAGAATGTTGATGGCAGTAAGTGATTTATTACCTTTATTGATGATCATAGTAGGATTACTTGGACTTATTTAATAAAAGAAAAGTCTTAATCTGCGAGGGTTTTTGAGAGATTTTATAACATGGTTCTTACTCAATTCCAAACCAAAATTTAATTGTTTAAGTCCGATAATGGTAGTGAATTTTTTGCTATGTCTTTGAGTGCATATTTTCAAAAGCAGGGAATAGTTCAACTTAGTTCTTGTGTTGATACTCCACAACAAAACGGAATTGCAAAAAGAAAAAACAGACACCTCCTTGAAGTTGCTCGTTCTCTTTTATTTACCAACAATGTCATTAAATACTTGTGGGGTGAGGCCTTGTTAACTGCCACATATTTGATCAACCGCATGGCTAGTAAGGTTTTGAAATTTCAAACACCTCAATCTGTCTTCTTGGGGAGTTATCCACATTATAAGCCTATCTCTTTTATTTTACCTCTTAAAATATTCGGTTGTACTGTCTTTATTCATAATTCAACCCCTAATAAATCCAAGTTAGATCTTAGATCTTTAAAGTGTGTACTAGTTGGTTATTCTTCACTCAAGAAGGGTTATAAATGCTATCATCCTCCTTCTCGTAGATTTTTTTGTTACTATGGTTCTTACATTTTTTTAGCATGACACTTACTTTCCTTAGGCTGCAATTTAGGGGAGACTTGGGATGATTTTCAGCCTTCTCCTCACCCTCAGGTAATCTCTCCCAATATTTCTATACCACCAGATTTTGAATCCACTACTTCACCCTTATTCGAACCTACATCTCCTTTACCAACTCCTTCCAAAACACCAACACCTATTCGAAACACATTCACTCCTTCCAAAACTCCTCAAAACTTTTCGAAAACACCTACTCCTCCTCCTAATCAAATTTTGACCTATATAAGAAAAAAGAAAACTATACCAGAGGCTATTTTGCAATATGACACTTGTTGTGAGTTGGATTTGAGTCCATCTTCCAATATGGAGGAGGAAGGTAATATAACCAGTGAGCCTAGTATCCCTAATCTTGATGATTTTCCTATTGCTATTAGAAAAGGGGTTAGAAAGTGCACTAAACATCCCATTTAGAAATTTGCTGGATATAGTTCATTGAAGCCATCCTTTAAAGCCTTTACAACAAGCTTAGATAAAGAGCAGATTCCTTCCACAGTTGAAGAAGCTTCAAAGCATCCCAAGTGGAGAAAGGTTGTCGAAGAAGAAATCAATGCTCTTGAGAAGAATGGTACCTGGACAATAACTGATTTTCCCCAAGGTAAAAAAACATGTTGGTTGTAAGTGGGTTTTTGCTGTGAAATATAACTCTGATGGTAGTGTCCAGAGATACAAAGCGAGGCTTGTGGCTAAAGGCTATACAGAAACCTATGGGATCGACTACACAAAAACCTTTGCTCGAGTGGCAAAACTTAACATTGTCCGGGTATTACTAAGTCTAGCTATCAATTATGATTGGAAGCTTCACCAACTTGATGTGAAAAATGCATTCCTTAATGGAAAGTTAGAGGAAGAGGTTTATATGAAGATTCCACTTGGTCTAAGATCGATTGAAAAATATCAAAAAGTTTGTAAGCTCAACAAGTCACTTTATGGTCTGAAATAGTCTTCTCGAGCTTGGTTCAATAGATTCACCAAAGCTATTCTGAAAGATGGATACAAGCAATCATTGGCGGATCACACTCTCTTCATTAAGGTAACCTTAGAAAACAAAAGAATTATCTTAATTGTCTATGTAGATGATATAATTGTGACAGAAGATGAGGAGGAGGAAATCAGATGCTTGAAAAACCTTCTACATAGATAATTTGAAACAAAGGTTTTGGGATAGCTTCGATATTTCCTCGAAATGGAGGTTGCTAGATTAAGTGAATGGTTGGTGATTAATCAAAGGAAGTATGTCCTTGATTTGCTTAATGAAGCATGGATGCTCGGGTGTAAACCAGCAGATGCACCAATGGAAGTCGGCTTGAAATTCACTAAGGAAACATGCACTTTAGTTGACAAAGAGAGATTCCAAAAACTAGTGGGAAAACTAATCTATCTATCCTTGACGAGGCCAGACATTGCGTTTCCAGTAAATGTGATTAGTCAACATATGACAAATCCTAATGAAGAACACATGGCAGCAGCTAACAGAATCCTCAGGTACTTAAAGAAAACTCCTAGACATGGTTTACTGTTTAAAAAGACACGGGACAGAACTGTGAGAATTTTTACAGACTCGTGTTGGGCGGGAGAACTAACTGACAGAAGATTGACAAGTGGGTATTGTGCATTTGTTTGGGGAAATCTTGTGACTTGGAGCAGAATTTAGAGTTTTAGCTCTAGGAATGTGTGAAGGAATTTGGCTACTCAAGTTGCTTAAGAATTACACACTAACCAAGAAGACAAGTTCGAGGTTTTGTGTGATAAACAATTAGCCATTCAGATTGCAAAGAATCCAGTTTAACATGATCGAACAAAACATGTTGAGATAGACAAGAATTTTATTGCAGAAAAAATCGTCAATGGGGTTGCTACTTTGTCATATATTCCCACAGGAGGCCAACTAGCTGACATTCTCACAAAGGCCTTATCCAAAACAATTTTTGATGACTTTCTATCCAAGATGGGACTATACAATGTATACTCACCAGCTTGAGGGGGAGTGTAGGATATTGCGGCTTGTATTTGGATTAGGATTAAACTCTTAGGAGTTTGTTATTATTTGTACTTATTGTTTTATGTAAATAGATTAAGATTAAAACTCCTAAAGAGTCCTAAGCCTTGTATAGAGTTAGAAGTTTTGTAGTTCTAGGAATCCTTATCCTAGTTGAACTCTTACATGACTCTATAAAAGAGTCGCATGTTGTATCTTTCTGAGTTAATCGAATAACAGAAAAAGTATTCTGTTTTCTACTCTTTCTACAGTATGAATGGTAAAACATGTCTTCTTGAGCACCTCAACATCAATAATTGTTGGTCTCTGATATGGCTATCATCAAGGAGTGAAACGTGCAATCGGCTTTGACATGTCAAAGTTGGCGACTGCTCAATGCCGAGTAGCTTATTTCTAAACGCCAACTTACCCTTAATGCTTAAACAACTAGATGTTTGGTGTTGGAATGCATCCGTGAAACTATTGTTCTCAAACGTATTCAAATCTGGGATGCTCAAAGTATCAAGTGTTTACCACCAAGAGATTTCTGTAGAGAATTGTCTGAATATGGTGGTTTGTTTCGAAGAAAGTAGGTTACCCTTCTTAAATCTCAGAGTTTTCTCAATTGTAAAAAGTTTGGAGCTTTCCCTGAGAGCATCAACAACTTCACCTCCCTTGGAGCAATAAATGTGTAGAACTGTTGGGCTGACATTTACTTTTTGGAAGTAGATTTCCCTACCAACCTCACATCACTTGAAATCTCAAATGCACCCAAAATTTATAACTCACTTGTTGAATGGGGGTTCAATGACTCTCCATCAGATGCTCAAATGTGGTGTTATTTCCGGAAGAAATGATATGGATAGGAAGTACGCTGCTTCCTTCTCTCACCTTTATCATCCTTAAACTCTCTGACGTAGGTCGATCTTGATGTTGTTGAAGATGGCTACTTTGATTCTAGAATCTAGGAAGGCATAAAGTATTCCTGCAAGTAAGTGGCTTAAAAGAGAGATTTAAAAGGAAGGAAAGTATGAGAAATGGTGTGCAGAAGAATGATGAAAGATGAGGAGAATTTGGTTAAGAAAAGTGGGCTGTTACGTAGGGTATTTTAGGGCGTGAAGATAGGTGAAAAATGAAAAGGATGATGGTACGGATATGGAGAATTTAATGGCTGGAAAATGGAAGATAGTATCTTAAATAATTAAGGATGAAACAAAGTTATATTAAAGCTTAGCCTCGTACCTTATATGATTGATTACTTTAAGGGGTGGTAGAAAGGACTTTGACCCGTTGGTTATAGAGAATCAATAACCAAAAGTATCAAGAAGGAAATAAAGATTGACGCCACAAGTACAAAAACTTAAATAAGTCGATAAAGTTCAATAAAGAACTAAAAGAGAGAAAATTCTCACAAAGTAAGTTGATTGATATGAATGAGATATTTACAAATGACAAATACAACTTCTATTTATAGGAAATGAAAGGGCATGGCCGAAAAGGCCCTTATCTATTCGGTTTAAATGGTGTCTCCCTCCAAAGTGCCCTTTGATGATTCAGCTGAACGGTGTCTCCCTCCAAAGGGTTTTGGCACCCAATTATCTTCCCTCCAAGGTTGTTTTGGCGCCATTTGAGTTTCCCTCCAAAGTTAAGGGGCATGTCTCTTGTGAGGGAACATGTCCCTTGGCGTGTTGAGCTGCCATAGTTGGTTCGAGCTAAGATGAGCTGGTCGAGCTAGCCTTAAGCTGAAATGAGCTGGTTTGAACTGACCGAATCTTGCACTCTTTCATTGAGCTTCTTGAGCTGCCCTTGAGCTAGGTGATCTTTCCTTTTAGGCCTTTGAGCTATCTCGGGCTGTTTGGAGCTTGAACGGAGCTTGAATGTGCTGAGACGATTTGAAGGAGCTAGGATGAGCTGAATGAGCTATGATGAGCTTCCTTTTAAAGTTCTTGAGCTGATCCAAGCTTATATTTTCATTCCTAGTACCTAAAGAAACAACAAACAAATGTATGAGCTGAAATGTAGCTAGAATACGATGCATGATTAAGTTTAAAGATGTAATGCAATGCAAACATACTTAAATAACTTATATAACAAGATATAAAGATGTGGAGTAAGATAACGCTTCACATACCAATAGGCAAAAGCATGCTTAAATAAGGTAATAGAAGATAAAGTAAGGTAAAACTCCCTGAGAATTAGCCTTGATAATCTCCAATGGTTTGACCAAATCATGGAGAAAGTTGGGGCAGATTAGGATTATATCACTCTTCAGGGGCTTTCTTCAACTGTTGCACATCTGCCATTGTCCAATGCTCACTTCTCTCCCAACCGTCTGCTACTTATTATTTATTGCCCGTTGCTAAAAGAAGCGTGCGCAAGAGTTGAAGTCCAAGATTTCCCGCATACCCTTTGTTCAAATTGATTCTAGCATTCTCGTTCCAAGGGTATTAAACGAGAGTAAAGCTGCAACTCTTGGTTTTGATTTCTCCACATGTTCGGCCTTATGTTCAAATTGATTCTAGCATTCTCGTCCCAAGGGTATTAAAATGAGAGTAAAGCTGCAACTCTTGGTTTTGATTTCACCACAGGTTCGGTCATTTTCGTAGCCCAGTTGCTTGATATATCTGATTGTCCTAGGAACAAAATGATTTTGAAGGTGTTGAAAGCTAGATTGGTGAGCAAGTGTTGTTCTCAACTGATTTGCCATAGCTTTATTCGATCCAATGTAGTGGTTAGTAAATTTTGTGCAACATTTATTTGAGCAAATTGAATTTTTGTATGTTTTCATCTGCATCTTCTTATTCCTAAGGTTCCTTTCTGTGCTATATGGGATAGGAAAATGTAGTGAATTACAAATATATATACACTTTTGTGCTAGACATGAGCAAATCTGTAGTTACCATTGTTTTTCTTATCCCATATAGCACAAGATGACACGAACACGAACATTTTCTTTTTCCTTCTCGTTACCCATGTCTAAATACATGCTAGACCTAGACATGGGTATAGAACACGAACCAGCCATTTATTGGTCATAACAAGGTTAAGCTCAACTTAATCCCTTTTGTTCCTTTTTTCTTTTTCTTTCAGCACAGCAGAATTTGACAAAAGTAGACAATTTCAGCTAATAAACTTCAATTGGTCATAACAGAGCCAGCCATTTATTGAAACTACAGACACAAAGTGGCATTAACCTATAAAAACTACAACACATCAACTCAGAGACAACTTGGCCAAGGTTAACGCTAATACCTTCACCCCATTTTCTATATCCTGAGGTGAAGCATATTCTTCAGGCTTATGGCTGTATCCTGCAAATAGCAACACATTTTAACATTCGTTTTTTTATCATCATCGAATGCAGTTCAAGAATCTAGGCATTTAATCGGACTTGAATACGGACAGTGACAGATCTCAATGGGATCATTAAATCTGCAACTTACTTGACTGCATACAAACTAATTCATTCTACTGGTTTTAGACTTGCGTGAAAGCATTAAAGTTGAAACAAAAACAGAAACATCACTTAGATGACAATCTATACTTTTAGAAATTACCAACATCATTATAATTCTCTCATAAAAATAGACAACTAACAAACCATAATTACAAAAATTAATTTAAATTCACACTCCATATTTATGACAACCCAGTTTATTGGAAGAATGATTGACGAGTAAAATAAAATGATAACTAAGAATGTAATTTTAATATATATCCGATTCAATTCGTTTTTTTTTTGTCCTAAAGTTTTCTATACATTTTAAAGGTCTTTAAAAGGTCTAATCCCTGTACCTATGTTTGAATGTGTCAAACACATGTATTTTTAAGAAAAATAAAAGTCAAAGCAACATAACCAAAAACCCTCCAAACACGTGTTTTTGTTTCTAAAAGAAAATTGAGCATATACTCAAATTTTAGGCATACCCGTATCCGACACTCACATCCGCTTCCTAATAAAATAGTTATGTGACACTTTAATTAAGTAAAATCAGTTGATTTATAAGGAATGGTAGAAAATATTAAATTGACTCTTAGGCGTGAGAGATTGTGGATCTTACCTTTGTAACAGGGAATAAATACCATGCCCATCGGAGATATCCTGGAAAATTATAAAATTCAAATATCAGCATCTAATTACAGTATAGCATCACGATAATGATGATGATGGATTTGAAATTGTGAATCCATTGACATGTTTAATTGTGTATTCATAGTAAAATTGTCTATATTATGACAAGTCCTTCAACCATGGTTTTCCCTTAAAACGAAAGTTAATACTTGGGTAAAGGTCCGAATCTGAAATTGGTAGCTTTTCTTCTCTATGCAGATATTCATGCATGTTCCCAGCTTAGGAGGAAGGGCTGGATCACGCATATTAAGAGGGTAATCGAGAAATCTCTACTTGCAAGCTACTCGGGTTCAACTCCAAAAACACACACACTCGAAACTGGCTTGGAAATTATCAAGTCAAGCTATAAGTATTGAGCAAGCCAAAATTTACTATCCTAGTGCTTACTAGAATAGCTCGCAAACCTAATCACGTTATTTAATTAGTGTTTTTTTAAGGTAACACTATTTAATTAGTGTTGAAGAATATCAATTGGAGTTCGAGCACAAATAATCGAGATTGCAGCTGAGTATGATAATGGATATAAGTTTTTTACTAGGTAAACAAGCCTACTAGAGCTAGCTTTAACAGTTCAATTTTTATCTAGAACCAAATTCAAGCTCTAAGGGCGAAACTCGATTGAGTTGGAACGGAGCATAAAGCCTTGAGATTCCAGTTGAGTTTGAGGTCAACTCGGCTCGTTTGCATTCATGCCTAATGAGAACCTGAGCAGATTTCTGGGAGAACATGAATTCTCAAGAGCCATCTAAAGATAATATAGTCTAGCAAATTTCAGCAAGCCTAGTATTCAAAACGAATCAATATCTTGGGATGCTAAGAGTTAGTATTCACTCCAATTATTCTCCCAAAATTTAGGATCTAAAAGATATCAAAACTGCATAGCTTATATGTTTGTATAATTCTTCAAAGTATCAAGCACTTGAATTTCAGCTCCATGTTAAAAATATAGTTTTTAAGCTAGCAACAGATTTGGTTGCTAAGTATCATTCCCTTACCTTGCCATAAACAGTGAGTCATGGTAAGCTCTGCTGACCATATACTTTCGCGTTAGGTTCAGCTCTTTTGATGCGGCTTCCATTGCTTTGATTATTGATTTTTCGGACTGAGCTGGTGGGTCCTGATTGATGATCTTGAATTCTGATAAGGCAACCTTGCGCTTTTTGGCGATTGATTTTGCAGAATTATGGATTTTCTCAATAACAACATTTCTAAGCTCTTCATCAATATCTCGTACATCTAATAAGAAGCACAAACTTAAGGTCAGACCTGATGCATATGAACTAGTAAACACAAATTAAGAATGGTTCTATCTTAACATAAGATTCTTATGTTACTTGGACTAGGGGGTAAATAAGACACACTCACAAGCTACACGGATTAAACTCAGAAAATAAAAATAGAATTATATCCCTTAATTACTGAGCCGAGCTCAAGCTATTGGTTGAGCCAAGAGAAATTGTACTTGATTCGAGTAGCCTGCGAGCTTAATCAAGCTTATTCTTTCTAATATATTTGTAATATTACTTTACTATTACAATGTATATATGCACACAAAAACCCTAAAGCCTTTTGTTATCTGCCTCCCATATACTCAGCCACTGCTTTTTCTCCCCTTCAATCTAACCTCTCACAAAATCAAATCTTGCACCTCCGCCGACTGGCTTCAGGTTTTACAAGTTTCAAACTCCTTAATTGTTGGGTTTTGGTCAATTAAACTTTCGTTTTAGTTTGAGTGGTTTGAAATTTAGATGATTATTTCAAGTCATTATTTTCAATTGTTTACTTTGCAGTGAAAAAAATTGCTATTTTGTTTGCTTACTATTGCAAGACGGTTTGGACTATATCTTCAACCCTGATTGTTTTCTTGTGTCTGTCTTATTTAAAAAAAATCATTTTTAAATACAAAATCAGTAAGCGAACTTTATCGAGCTCGAACTTAGAAAATGATGATCGAGAGAGTCTCGAGCCTTGAGTTTTAAATCAAGCTCGAGCTTGCCACCATTTAGACAAGGAGATGAATGTAAGTACGGAAGTATGTCAAACACGAATATGTTTAATTTCTTTGGAAGTATTTTCATGTATTAGGAGAGTCATATCTTATACCTATATCCCGATATTCATCGTACACAGGTGTCAGACTTGGAGCATGAGTTGCGGCAGTATAGGTTGTTTGTGGGAGTAGTTTTTCTTGAATTGGATAAAGCAGCTATAAGGACTAAAGATGCTGGGTGTAAAAACTTAAGTTCTCTCGGAAAAATGATTTCTTACATCGACACCAATGTCCAATGGGTATCTAGATATAAGTTAGAGATATGACCCTCTAAGGATCCTCCAAATACAATGAAAAACTTTTCAAAAAAATGTACATACACGTGTCACACAACCGAATCCGAGTAACACAGAATGATACATACCTATTTCGAGGTGTGCTTTACTAGGGATGCTGTTGATTGCTCCTGGGTGAAGCTCCAAAATACCTGGGAAAACAAGAAATAAGTTCAACAAAATCAGAAGCTTCATTTAGCGCAAAAGAAATTTGCTGAAGATCAAACAACCAAAACATGGAAGTCTTATATTCGGGCTTACCTACTGTACCAACAGTATTAATTGATCCAGAATCCATTACATGTTTCTCAAGAGCTAGCGCCAGCTCAGCAGCTGCCAGTCCAGCATCATTTCTGCTCTTAATAGTAAATTTACAGGTTATGGACATTTTCAACTTGATAAGAATTCTAGAAAAAAGTATAACAAGGGTGATCTAACAAAATCCAAATCTAATTCAACCAAATTACTCAGACACATGCATATAAATATATACTATGAAATATGTTTTAACAATCAGCATCAATGAAACGCAAAAGCTGCAAGTGTTATAAGAATGTCCCTCTATGTTACTCAAGCTAAGTGTCTAATACGGGTATGCTCAATTTTTCCCAAGTTTCTCCATATATTTTAATAGGTTCTTGAAGGGTCATATCCGAATACTAATTCCTGGTATGTGTCAGACACTAGTATTTCAATGATCTTTTAAGAGTCGGAGCAATATAAATGTCAGAATTGATAATAGTCACCTGTCCGGCATCAAGACGCCACCTGCATGACCACCATTGCCTTCAAAATCTACTTTTATACTTGCAGGGGCTGCAATGTTAGTAACTATACCAATAGATATACCTGAATTTAGGAATAATACAGATTAGCAAATCCTGATATATCGTAAGAAAGAGAAAACCATAACATTCAAAAGTGAGATACCTTCTTTCTCGAGAATCGGCCCTTGCTCTATATGCAACTCAACAAAAGCAGAGTAACTGTCTTTCTTCAGAAACACGCTGGATAAATCACCTTCATCTCTCGCATAACCAGCAGCTCTTGCAGCTTCTAAAAACGAAATGATTTTACCATCAACCATCGTCTTTAAAGCTTCAGCAAGTGTTTCATCGCCTGCCAATAAGCGGCTGCATGTTGACAAAACATATCAGAGACTTCAAACACAAGCCAAGAATAACCCCTAGCTAAGAGACATATGTTGAAGTTCCATGTTACTCAGACTCGGATGTGAGTGTCAGATATGTTTCCATCACAAGTATGCTCAACATTTCTATGCTTTTTTATGTATTTGAAGAGTCCTTGGAGGCTCATGGCCCCATACCCATATCTGAAAATGCGTCGGTATAGGTGTCGGACATGTGTACTTCAAAAAATAATTGAAAAGTAGAATAAATATAGTTTGAACTTAAATAAGCAAAACTGAAAAGCCTGCTATGGTCATGCTAACCTTCCCAAACAACCAATCCCGAAGCGTGTTGGCTCTTCAGAAGTGAATAAAATTATCTCTAATGACCTTTTAGGTTTGAACCCAGACCTGTGGTAGTCCCAATATAATAGAAAAAAAGTTTTAGCCACAATTCCATAAACTGGGCAAACAAAGATCATTGAAAAGGATATACATTCATCAAAATGAAGATTGTTTCGTTTTGCTAAATAATGAATCAGATACTTCAAAAAGTGGCATTTAAATTAGGGTTGAAGAATTGAGAAGGTACAAATTCACATCAGTGAAAACTTATGGACCTCTTTAGTGCATTAATGGCTTCTATTGCGCCTAAAACACCAACAACACCATCATACTTCCCAGAGTACGGAATAGCATCGATGTGAGAACCTGTTGCCACTGCAGTAAGCTCCGGTTCATACCCATCCCTGCATCGTATAAAGCATTCGAAGAATCAAAACAAGCAATGAACACATCATCCATGAAAATAAAGTTCCTGATATTAATGAAAGTTTGAAGATTAAATGCAAATTGGAAATAAAGATAAACAGAAATCTGTTTTGTTGTTTCGATTAATGAATCACTCATACATAGGGTTACATACATTAACATCCTTTTATAGCAAAGGACTTTGAATTGTATTAGGAGTCCTACTAACTATTAACTTCTAACTCTAGGTTTCGGTACATGACTTAAATAATAACTCTACTAGTATAGTCTAACTACAAAAATACTCCTAATACGTTCTAAACTTATAGGAAATACAGTGAGAGCAGTAGCATATATTAGAACAGTGACATGACAACGGCATGGGGAAACTAAGTGTAAAGTAAAATCAATCATCGAGCTCTCAGCAAAACACAAAAACAACCAGCTATTCTTCAAACTTGTATTGCCCCCATTAATAATTAACTACATGAAACGGTACAAATCATCAACCCAGTGTAATGAATAATCAAGATAAAGCATATTTGACACTTGAATCATAATAGTTATACCCGTAGAGCGAATCAAACAAACAAATGAATAGAAAGCACATGTATGTTCAAAAATTTTCAAGTTTTTCCAAGTATTTGGAGGGTCCATTGAAGGTTATATTTATATCCCATATCCATGTCCCTACTTGCATCGGACATGAGTGTCGAATACAAATAATTAACAGAAAAACAATGAAGAGTTGGGACTTGGGAGTAACATCAATAACGTTTTAGAAATAATCACACATTTGAGGCAGCATTAAAATTCTGAAAAATCAATAATAATGAGAACAATCTTAGTAAGATGGGAAAATTGAACAAACCTACCAACGACCAAAAATGTTACCGACAACATCCTCTCTCACGGAAAGCCCAGCAAGCCCCATTAAATTTTTTATGTACCTGTAATAAAATGTCCCAAGCAATTTCCATGAAAAAACAGAAAATGTTTTATAAAAGAAAACTTGATAGAATTCACAATAAGCACAAACGAGAAAACATTGTTCCAATTTCCATGCTCCTTTTAACTTCATTGAACCTGAATTGTTTATATAGCTCTAAAATGCAGTCATTATGTACAAAGGGACGTGAAATAATGGATATTGTAATCTTTGCATTGCATTTTACCCATTATGTAACATCTATGACACAACCAAATTCCTTATAACACTACCAAATTTACATCCACAACTGCAATGCATAACATATGTTTATGACACCCAGAATTGTGACATTGCAACAGCGTCAAAGATAAAATCTCCTACCTGGAATCAGGAATATATTTGTATACACAACTTAACTAAGTTTCCATTTTTCTTGTTCTTTTATTTGTTTCATAAAGAAAAAGATAACTTTTCATCACAGACTATGTTACTCGAACTCATGTGTCAATGTTGATATGGGTATATGTCGGGCACAACATGGTCGGATTACTCTAAGTCCATCTATTTGGAGGATCCTTGGAGGTCATATCTCTATAAAATATACAAACCCATTAACAAGACAGGAATTACCTGCGAGCCAATACACGATTACAAACAGAAAAATGTACAAACCCTATAACAAGACAGGAATTACCTGCGAGCCAATACATCATTCTCACTGTAGAGAATCCTAGTAACTGCTGGAGCAGGAGCATCCGAGAAAGTTGATAACTCATCAATCTAAAAAAAATCCCATTTCAAAAAATTAAACCCCAAAACACACAAAAGATCAAAAATATATGAGGGAAATTAAAAGGACCTGCTTTTGCAGAGCTAGAGCATCAACTGAAAGTGAGTTTGAATTCGAATCTGGTGATTTAGAATGACTGGATGGGTCATCAAGTGGGTACCCAGAGAAATCATGCATGGTTTTGACTGTTGGGTCAACATTGAGTTGAGTTAAGATCAAAGGCGTGGAGCAAAGGAAGAAGAGGAAGAAGAGAAGGGGGGAGAGAGAGTGAGGGAATCTCCTAGACATGTTTTTTGCTTGGAATTTCTTAGTAATTTGATAAGCTTGTTATATTTGCTGCAGCTGCTCAGTAGGACAAGTGCAAGATGCAAATCCTACGTTGATGTTTTTGTTGTTTTGTGTTCAGCAGATTAATTTACAGGAAATCTGTCTAAGAATGAGAAAAAGAAAAATAAAAACCTCTATAAAAGATAGGGTAATGCTCACAATACCAATTATTTAATTTGATAACTAAATTTTCAATTGTTTTAATATTATTATTAAATTTTTAGTTTTGTTTTAATTTAATCACTAAACCGTTAAATGAAGGTTAAAAGGTGACTTGGCAGTTAACAAAATTTGTATAACACACATTTAGTCCTTCAAATTTGCAAATTCAAACAATCTAGTCATAAATTCAAAATAATAATAATAAATTTAACTCTCGGTATTTACACGTTCATTCAATTTGGTCATATTTTTAATTAAAAATAATTTAATAATTCTATTAAAAATGAAAAATGATTTTGAGTTGGTGGTAATTGTTAAATAAATATTTAATTTTTGATATAACAAGGACTTAATTGTAAACAAATAAAATTTTAAAGTACTTGTTTTTACTCACAAAATTGACAACATTAGAACTTAAACAATTTTTCAAGTCAACATTTAAATCCCCAAATATTTTCTAAGTGTTTTGATACTCATCTAGCCATTTTGGTAACTAAACTGGTACGCATACGCTATTAAGTATAAAACTGAGTTCCAGTAATAAAAACTCATACCGGTACGCCATGGGCCGTAGTGGTACTTACTAAGTACTTAATTGTACTACGAGTACCAGTACGACCTATGGCGTACCAGTACGGGGATTAAGAATTTTAAAATATTTTTAAAATAATTTGACCGTTAAACTTGTCGGTTTACTTGAAGCCAAACTTTAAAAGTTTTCATACGTGTATCGGTGCAGTTATATGCATATCGACACCTTTTGTTAACAGAATTTTTTAAAAATTTCAGTGAGCAAAATGAGTACTGGTACGGTACGACTTAGAGAATGTGAAAGATATGCTCAAGAAGTACATCGAGAATGTCATCTTCATCAATCAAGTAAAATACATCAATGATATGCTCAAGAAGTTTGACTTGGAGAATGTGAAGTCTCAAGCAACTCCAATGAACTATTCTATAAAGCTTGGCAAAGATAAAGGAGGTAAATGTATTGATCTTAATCTTTATAGATCTATGGTAGGATATTTGTTTTATCTTACCGTAAGTAGACTTGATATCATGTTTAGTGTTTGCTTGTGTGCTACATTTTAAGCTAGTCCTAGAGAATCGCATTTTCAAGCTGCCAAGAGAATCTTTAGATACTTTAGAGATACACCTAGTTTAGGTCTTTGGTATCCTAAAGATACATCTTTTAGTTTGCATGCTTATTCGGATGCGGATTATGATTTTCTAAGATTACCTCTGATACTTGTCAATTCCTAGGTAACATGCTAATCTCGTGGTTTTTTAAGAAGCAAAATAGCGTTGCGTTATCTGCCATCGAGGCAGAATATATTTCAGCCAGTAGCTGATGTGTTCAAGTCCTACGGTGAAACAACAACTCTTAGATTATGGAATTGATGTAACCGTCGCAACCCTTTCGAGCCCAATTTTTTGGAAAATTTTAAAAACACGAAGTTGCCACCAATATTTTTGAAAAATTGTGATTGGATCACTTTAAAGCATGGTTATTTTAATAAAACATTTTATTTTATTGAAACAACGGTTTTGGCCCGTGAAAACTAGAAAAACAGGTTCGGGGGTCGGTTACGCGTGGGGAAAGGTTAGCACCCCACAACGCCAAAAATTGGTACCTCATTGATTTCAAAAATATTTTCAAAAATTGGAATTTGCAAGTTCATGAAGGTTCAATTTTATTTTTTAAACAACACAATCTTTTTGTTTTTAGAATAAGAGTGGATTAAAATTTTAAAAAAACTTTATTTTCAACAACTCATATTTTTAGTTTTTAAGGATGAAAATGGATTGAACTTTTATTTTTTAAAAAACAAAAAAGATTATACTCAAATTAAAGAACATGAACGAAGTTAAAAGTTAAACCACAAACTGAAAATTTTACCGAACACAAAATCTGATCTTCCTATTCCAAACTGCAACCTAAAAAAACATGAAAAAACACACAAAAAAATTCAACCAAAAAGAAAAAAAGAAAATTAAAGCAATGCAAAGAAAGAAAATTTACCGGAAGCGAAGAATTCATGAATAATCTCCACCCGAACCGACTCCGATCGTCACCAAAAATTGAACCAAAGCTATCCCAAAGCTCGAACTTACTCTAACAAATTTTTAGAAATTTCAGAAAAACTCAAAAGATTTTTTGGATATTATCTCTAAGTATTTTTGTTCTTCAATTGGTGATGAACAAATGGGGATTTTGGGGCTATTTATACTAACATTTGAGCCAAAATCCCTCAAAATTCGGATTTTAATCCCCGAATTGAAGCCAAAATCGGACAGAGGACTTGATTCTCGACAAAACCCCTTAAAATTCATCCGATTTGGTTCGGATTTGGAGAAGAATCACTCCCTTAATTCTAGCTTAGGTTTTGACCATTTTTTTATTTTCTGCAGATTCCGACGGTGACAGGGGACGACGGCGAACGACGCCGGCACCATTAGAACGACAACGCCGAGACACGTTGATCGATACCAATGGCGTCAGCGACCGTGGCCCAGGGATGGCGGGAGGATGTCTGTCAACTGCTCAAAGTGGGGGTTTTAGGGTGCCAGATCGAGCGTGTGGCCGCGCGCGTGAACTTTATTTTCTTTTTTTGCTTGATCTAATCTTGGTCTTTGATCCTTATTGCTCCAAATCTAACGACCTACATTAATCCTGAAAATAACAGACAAATGGGTTAATTTGGGCAATTTTATTGTTTTTTTAGTTTATTGTTTTTGGGAATGGGCTCATAAAATGGGTTATTTTTGGGATGAGTTTAAATGTAAGATGGGTTATATTATTATTGTTTTTTGGATATTTTTAAAAGGGTTGGTACTTAAATGAAATATGTTTATGGGTTTATTTTATTTCTATTTTTTAAAGATGGGTTTTATTATGTATATTTTTGGGCTTTTAATGATGATGATGATGATGATGATGATGATGATGATGATGATGATGATGATGATGATGATGATGATGATGATGATGATGATGATAATAATAACAACAACAACAATAACAATAAAAGGAGGTGAAAAACTAGTGTCAACAGCTGCCCCTCTTTGCCCATCTCCGTGAAACGGGGATAGAGCAAAGACCAAAAAGCACTAATTTTCACCGATTTGTTGATTGGTTCCATTCTCCTGATGCCCGAATGGATATGCATGTTCTATTCTCCTTGTGCCCGAATAGATGAGCAGGGTTCTATTCTTCTTACGCCCGAACGGATAGGCGGATTCTATTCTCCAAATGCCCGAATAGATGAGTAGGGTTCTATTCTCCAAGTGCTCGAATAGATGAGCATGATTCCATTCTTCTTACTCCCGAACGGATATGCGAATTCTATTCTCCAAATGCCCGAATAGATGAGCAGGGTACCATTCTCCTTACGCCTGAACAGATAGGCAGATTCTATTCTCCAAATGCCCGAATAGTTGAGCATGTTACTTAAAAAGTTTCATCATCCTTATGCTTGGATAAATAAGCGGGCTCTCTTGCTAAAAGGTCTTCCATGTACCTGAGAAAATGCAATATAAAATGCAAATATGATGTACATGCCCCCAGGGATGCCTAAAACATGAATGCATGTCAAGCTTCGTGTTTTTCCTTTAAAATTCTTCTGTTAGGGTTAGTTTTTTTTTCAAATGGCTAGCATAGAAGGAACTATGAAACTCTAAAGAATTTTGGATTATTATCATCTCAAACATTTTCTCAACTCGGGTAAAAATGCTAGATATCGATTCTGGCCCAACCAATACGAGTTCCTTTTCATTTCTTCATACCGAATCAGACTTTGCATAAGTAGGAAAGCCAGCTACGTCCCATTTTCCAATTTTAATTCCATCAACCATTCCTTGGAAGAAAGCCTCCACCATTGCCTACTTTTATTAGACAAAATTAGAGTTCACCAAAATGTCACAAGGCCACAGTTTGGGTTTAGCACCATAAACACTTATGATCCATTTGCTTTATTTTAAAACGTTTCTGATCTTTTGCATACTCAATCCAGTTATCTCGTACTCCTGACTGGAAGGACTAACTTTATCCTTTCATCTCATTCTTTGTACTTCTTTGCTTTATTGAAAAATTTGATTCTTGTATGCTAACATTCCCAAGTCTGCTATCGTTGTAGTCAGTACATCCATATTCAGGGACAAGCTTCTTCTAGAGCATGATTGGAAATCCTTAAGTCAAGCTTTGTCATTTCCAATGTCTGTAAAATTGTTCTCATTATCATGTAAGAAAGACTGGTGATTAGGAAACACCCCTATGTTGCTTACAGGCACCGAGACACTTGTAAGGCTTTTCAAGAATTCACATTTTCTTTCCTACGTGGGACCATTTACTTAATAATCTTTGCGGCAAAACTTATTCCCACTTTGAACGTCTTTGATATTGGTGCCACATGCCCCAAGTTATAATTATAGTCATGAAACGCCTCATAGTCCCTGTACTTTTCAAAACCTTCTCAAAGTAATGCTCAAAAATCTTTTTTATATCTAAGTAATTGTAAAACTTATTAATTCTCATTTCAAAGCAAGATGCCAATAATAATAGTGAAGGAAGCAAGAGAAGAAAGGAAAAGGTCCATGAGACAAAATTTTATTTATGTTGTGGCAAACACAAGAAAGTTTACAAGAAAGGAAAGGTAAACAAGTGTTTAGATATCAACAGTCCAAACTCCAATCAAAACACTGGAAGAAATCTTGAATGACACCTTTACTGAGGAATCTTTGAGGATGACGCATAAAGTCGTAAAGCCCCAAAAACCATCTTGCAAATTACATGAGCCACCCTTTACGGGTTTCAACTCAAATTCCCTTTTGGTTTCAAAATGCCCTTTACGAGTTTTCATTTTGAACCCTCCTTTTTTCTTTTCCTTTTCCTTTTCTTTTCTTTCCTTTTCTCTTTCTCTTTCTCTTTCTTTTTCTTTTTCTTTCTTCTTTTTCTTTTTTCTTCTTTCTTCAAGCATAATACCTCTTAACGGAATCCGAGTTCACTGGGTTTTGTAACCCCCTTAGCCCGGCCTAGACGCTAGACCCGAACTACGAAGATCACACGGGGAAAATCAAAGTCAACCCGAAAGTCAACCTTGATTAACGACCCTTTTTTCATTTTATCTTTTCTAGACGCGCATTAAGCCAATGTGAAAGCTCAAGAACCATGGGAGGAAAAAACACAGCGATCGGAAAACATTTAAGGACACAATTGCAAGGAAAACACTTTTAGGGACCAAAATGTAAATTTTGTAAAACATAAGAACATTGTAGATTTTGGTTTTACCAAACCTCAGTTAGTCATATTACATGCCTCTCTGTCAAATTTCCTCTTAAAAAGACATTCCAAGCTCAAGCAATTGCAACCACAACATTCAGGACTAAAATGTAAGACTTGCAAACTTGAAACAATTCAAATGCACAGACCAACGGTCAACCGTTCCGGAACGTTGACACCCGTACCGAAACACCCGTATCGAAACGGTGTTGACCGTTTCGGTACTCGGGTACGTTCCGAGACCCGTATCGGAACAGGACGTTCCAGTAGCCAAAGTGTACCGAAACACCTCCAACTGTTCCGAAACGCCCTGGCCATTTCAGGCACCCGTTCCGAAACAGGTAAGAGTGTTTCGATACACCCTACCCTGTGACAGCAGAAAATACTGGTTTTTCATATCTAAACACCATCAAACATGCTCCAAAACATTCCGAAACACACCAGCAACATGCCAAACATTAAAACCATCATAATACATCGAAAGCAAGGCACCTTACGAGCATTAGGCATATCAACTCATTTAGCCCATACAACAACAAAGAACTTGCTTTTAACTAAAAAACATAACAATGCCAAATTACGAAAATTAGAATCAAAATATCACATATTGATCATTTACAAATATCGAACCATAAACCGAACTTGCTCAAGGTAACAATCTCAACACACAACAATGTAAAGGATCCCCCCATTGCCTTTATTATCTATAGCTATATACCAAAACATACTTCTCAAGTGGAGCTCTTCTTGAATCCTTTGCTTCTTGTTGTCCCAATTTCAACTATCTGCATTAATGGACAAAAAGGAGCGTAAGCACATAATGCTTAGTTAGGAATGCTCAAAATCAAAACACCATCTATGCAGCAAAACCATAAAACTTCCTTTAATTACAAACACGCCTCTCCAAACCAATGTGTTGTTTGAAAACTCATTTGAAACATCATTGCCTTAAATCATGCATTACTCGACATATAAATCGACATAAAACTCAAATGCAATAAGTAACTCAATCTCAAAACGTTCTTGCAATTACTTCCGTTTAAACCTTCTCATGCATAATCCTTCATGCAAAGCTTAAACCAATTTTCTTAAAAACCAATACTACATCACATTCTTTCTTTCATATGCTTGAAACTCTTTTCAAAGCAAAACACCAATTGAAAACCATATGTACCACCATTTTATCTCATGCATTCAACTGATGCAAAGCTCATGGCAAAGCCACCCATACTTGTTACTCAAAAGCATTTCATAAACTCAAACCTCATTTGCATAAGCAAATCCCATTCGAAAACCACATGTACCATCTAGCTATCTCATGCATACAACCTATGCAAAACCCATGGCAAGGCCACACATGCTTGTTACACAAAAGCATTTCGTAATCTCAATATCTCATATGCATTTCTCAAAGCATAAAACATTTCAAGCATTGGTACATGTGACACACATTTCATTCTCATATATTGGCATTTACATATTCTACTGTACACGGATATGCGGACAACTTACTAGACACTTCCGGTGGCATCTACCATCACTGTACTCACTCGTCTATAACATAATTTCCGGTGGCATCTACCATCACCGTACTCACATGGCGAGTTCTACCTTCGCCAAAAGCTTGGGTATTTCACCAAGTCCTACTCTGATGTAATTCCCATCATCGGTCTCATGGCAATAACTCTTGTTGCCCAAAAGCTTGGATATTTCACCAAGTCCTACTACGATGGAATGCCCCTCATCGATTTCTCATGGCGGTACCATTCAATGCCATAAAGCTTGGGTGTTTCACCAAGTCCTACTCCGATGGTATAGCCCTCATCGGTCTCTCTTTGGAACGAATCCCAAGAGCACGTACGAATTTTAGTTTATAGTGCACTCTACATCCTATTGATCGATCAATTATATCCGGTAATCTTCTCATCATCTATGCCAATATATCATGTTAAATTCATTAACACATCTACTGTTTTCAAAGCATGCAACACCATTAAGGCCAAATTGCTTAACCATGCCTTTAAAACACAAATCAACAACACATACACTCAAGGAATATTAGTTACATGCTTCCTTCACCAAACCAAGTTTGATAACCAACTCTCATGCTTAAAAACCATGCTCAACAGCAAATTAAACCATATTGCCAACCAAACACATCAAAATCCATTTTGATACTTTTCAAAACAATAATAGCACATATCGAGAGAGAAATCTACTTCACTTACTTCCGAACTTAAATCGGCGTTTCAAGCCAAGATTTAAGTTCCCAAACCTCTTTTCAAAAACATTCCAAAGCCGGAAAACGCGGCCTCACTCACCGATACGCAACACTATGCTAGCCGACGAGCCAACCAAGCATCCGAAACCTCTAACGCTACCTCGATTGCTTCCGGATCACTCTCCCCTGTTTTAAACACATAAGAGCAGAGGATTAATGCATCACCATGCATTAAAATCACCAGCCATACAACCTAAACTCGCTGCTCTACTCAAGAACCTCATTTCGGCTAGCAACTCTTCCAAAACAAAGCCCAACCAAGATCTATCACTTCTAACCATTTCTAAGCATCAATCAACACCAAAAATCACCATAAACATGACCTTAAACCTCCAGCAACAGCAGATCAACAAAACAACCCCATAAACCATCATTCTAGTATGCAAAACTTAGGAAATCAAACCTATTCGGGATTTGTTTGATTAAACCTCATTTATAACATCAATTAACATCCAAAATACATTAAAAATCAACCTCAAAACAGAGCCTAACCAAGAATTACGAAAATCACCAAGATCTCATCAAGAATCTTGAATTTTAACCCAATTTCATGTTTCTAACATTAAAGCAACTCAAAAATCATTAACAAAGGATTGATAACTTGGGAAATTCAGTAAAGAACTGATCATTAGAGGAGAAGGACGAAGCTTACCTCTAATGGTTGATTTCTCCTTGATTTGGGCAAGTTTTCTTGAAAATCTGAAGTTAAAAGAAGAGAATTTAATGAGGAAAAGATGAGGAATCAAAAGGAGATTGAAATCTCATCAAAAGGAATGAAAACCAAAGGCTAATTTATGGAGGAAATGTGTTTGGCTGAAAAGAAATTGAGAGAAAAAAGAAATGAGAGAAAATTGATGAAAGGTAGTTATGAAAAGTCAAAGATAGTTTTCCTTTTAATTAATCTTTATTTCCTTTAATTAAAACATTATTAAAATCACCCAAAATAAGAAGAAATCTGATTAAAAACATTTTGGTAAAATTAGCTCCTTAAAGATTCAAAGTTTCAATCCTTTACAAAACAGTCACAATTCAACTTTTGCAAAAATTGCGATTTGGTCACCACACCGAAATGTAGTATCTCCAAACCTAATTTTGTAAAATTGTTTTCACCATAATCATTCATATATTAAATGAGGATTTTTAGGTATTTTTCCATATTTTTAAAACATCCCGAACTAGGTGTTCTCTAAATCCCCCTTAAAGATTCGAACCGTTCTCGACCGGTCCGACTCAACCTCTAAACTTCTAGGCCCAAAACTGGGGTGTTACAGGTTTTGAAACTCATCTCCATCCATTTCAGCCAAGATTAATGATCCCCCTGAAAAAACCTTTGTCATAATGTAAGGTCCTTCCCAATTGGGCGCCCATTTTCCTCGAGGTTCACTTTGCATTGGTAGCTTCTTCTTTAATACCAGGTCAGCCTCTTGGAATTCCATGGGGTGAACCTTCTTTTCATGAGCCCTTATCATCCTTCTTTGGTACATTTGACCATGGCATAAGGCTTTCAACCTCTTTCCTTCAATTAAATTCAATTGATCATATCTTGCCTGAACCATTCAGCTTCATCTAACTTGGACTCCATCACAACACGCGGTGATGGTATCTCAACCTCAATTGGTAGCACAACTTCTACTCTATATACTAACGAGAAAAGAGTTTCCCCAGTAGATGTTCGTACCACGATTCGATAAGCATATAAGGCGAACGGTAACTTTTCATGCTAATCTTTATAAGTGTCAGTCATTTTTGCAACTATCTTCTTGATGTTTTTATTGGCAGCCTCTACTGATCCATTCATCTTCGGGTGATACACCACTAAATTATGATGTTTTATGTTGAATTGCTCACAGACCCCAACGATCATTCTATTATTTAGGTTGAAAGCATTATCGGTGATTATGCTCTCCATCAACCTATATCGGCAAATAATCTCTTTCTTTAAGAACTTGCAGACTGTTGATCTAGTAACATTTGCGTACAAGGCCGCTTCAACCCACTTTGTGAAGTAGTCGATAACTACCATAATAAAGCGGTGCCCATTCGACGCTTTTGGATGAATCTGCCCAATAACATCTATGCCCCACATAGAGAAAGGCCAGGGAGATGAAATAACATGGAGAGATTGAAGAGGCGTATGGACCTTATCAGCGAAAATCTGACACTTGTGACATTTTCAAGAGTAATTAATGCAATCTCCTTCCATAGTTGACCATTAATATCCGAACCGCATAATTCTTCTAGCAATAGTGAAGCCACTAGGGTGAGTTCCGCTGTAACCCCCGTAGCCCGGCCTGGACGGTTGACCCGAACTACGAAGATTACACGGGGAAAACCAAAGTCAACCCGAAAGTCAACCTTGATTAACGACCTTTTTTTTTCTTTTTAATCTTATCTAGATGCACATTAACCTTAGATGTGATCACACAAACACCATGCTCAAAGATCACAAACATCAAAGATCAAACAGGGACCCAATTGAACAAATTACAACTTTAGGGACCAAATTGTAATTTCTGAAAACTTTAAGGACTTAACCAGATTTTAAGTTACCAACTTAAAATTAATCATGTTTCATGCTTCTCTGCCAAATTTCAGCTCAAACGGACATCCCGAACTCATACAATTGCACAAACAAGATTCAGGACCAAAATGCAAACATTTTGAAACATTTAACCGCCCAAGTCAGCCCCCAACGGTCACCCGTTCCGAAACACGGGGCCGTTCCGCAACGCGTTCCGCAACGGGGGTCTGGCAGAATACATTCCGTTTCGGAACGGTGGCACCCGTTTCGGACGCCTGGGTTCATGCAGGGCACCCGTTCCGAAACGGTGTTACCTGTTCCGAAACACCTAGCCCAGAATGTTGCATTTTGCTCATTCAAACACACAATTGATCATTCAAACATGCTCCAAAAGCCACCAAACTTTACCAACATGCAATTCAACATAAAAGAGACATACTTGCATCAACAATTCAACATATAACCAACACATATGGAAAGCCCCAAATTCAAAAGCATGCTTCCTACTCAAGCTACCATTCAAGTACAAACTTCCAAAGCAACCTCAATTAAACCAATACATGATTCAACATCATTAACAACAGCATTTAAACATTCATGATCAGTATAACGATCACATACACATAAACCCGAGAGATTCTACCCCATTGCCCTTATTAACTATAGCTATTCACCGAGACATACATCTCCATTGGAGTCCACCTTGAATCCCTTGCTCCTTGCTGCTCAAACCTCAAGAATCTGCATTGATGGACAAAAAGGAGCGTAAGCACAAAATGCTTAGTGAGGAATGCTCGAAACCAAAACACCATCAATGCAGCGGGTCTTTAAAACACTTTAAAACCAACCCGATTTGCTTTCCAAAACCATGTTTGAAAACTCTATTCAACATCAAGCTCAAATCATGCATAAACACCGAATGCCAAGCTTAAAATAAAACCATGGAAAACACTTCCATTTTGCAACATACCTTTCTTTAACTTGAAAACCTCATCAAGCAAGAAACCATTTAAAACCATAGTTCAAACAAACCATTTCATGCATTTAATCAAGGCCACATAAAACCATAACATCATCATCACATGCCTTTAACAACAAGTCATACAAGACTCCAATGCATCATAGGTAATTCATGCTCACATGCATCATTTATCAAATGATAACCAACACTTGTTCAACATACAAGTAACATGCTTTCACTAGCATCATACACATCTCATGCAACAATGTATCTTACCAAGCATCTCATGCTTCTCATGCAAACATGCATCAATTCAAGCATCTCATGCTTCACATGCAACCATGCATCATTTCAAGCAATCTCATGCTTCACATGCAGCTATGCATCATTTCAAGCAATCTCATGCTTCACATGATCAAGAACATTATATTGGCTTCCAAGAGATCAACCATAATCACTTTCCAACTTTTCAACCCGATCGGATACGCGGATTACAAGCGTGTCCCAACGCTTCCTACACACTACCCAATCCAAGGTCTTCCAAATGGGCAACAACCTCCATTTGACCTTAACAACCTAAGGTTCCCATGTATGGACTTTTAAACACCATACAACCTTAGCTTTTCCTCAAGGTTACCATGTATGGACTTTCAACCGCCATACACCCTTGACATGCACAAGGTCTTCCCGTATGGACTTTCAACCACCATACAACCTTTGCATAACCGATTGGTAGTTGTAGACATCATCTAACGAGATCCGGGACATCACACACAAGATCCACACATGGACTTAACCACTGCCATTGTGATCTTAACAAGTACAAGGTTCTCACATAAGGACTTTTAACCACCTTATAACCTTTACTTAACCAAGGTCCTCGAATGGGCAACAACCTCCATTATGACCTTAAACAACTCAGGTCCTCGAGTGGGCAACAACCTCCACTATGACCTCATCTCGTTAGGAATACTTGAGGGGAGTCTAACCGGTCCACACTTGACCACTCCGCCTTCAAGGCGACTTTATTCACGGTGCACCCAATCCTATAGCCGGCTAATTATACCCGATCAACGAACCAAGAACCATTCACATCTCTTGCCAACATAACCATCTTACCATAATATCCAATGTTCCACATGCATAAACATAATGCAAGGCCATCACATCATTAGCTCAATGATTCACATGCATACACATAATGCAAAACCATCACATCATTAGCTCAATGATTCACATGCATAAACAATATGCAAAAGGCACAATTATCATCATTAATCATCATCAACTCACTGTTTTTAAGCATCATACAAAGCCAATGAACAACATGCAACACCATGCATCAAAACCACATTTTCAATGCATTAAACCAAGGATCTCTTACCTTGAGCATCCTTTTCAATTGACTTTCAAAACCAGCATTAAACCATGCTAAAACATGCTTACAAAACAGAATTTAACCATGCAAATCACATGCATATCAATCATCATCCACTTTTGATTTTTAAAGCCAAAACATACACAATCCAAGAGCAAAAACTCATCCACTTACTCTTGAGCTTAGCAAAGTTGTTTAGACTTAAACTAAGCTCCCAAAAACCTTCAAACCTTGTTTCAAAAGCTGAAATCCCAACTTCACTCACCGATAACCAAACAAAGCTAGCCAACAAGCTTTCCAAGCTTCCGAAACCTTCCGAAAACACCTCCAAAGCTCAAGGATCAACCTCCCCTGTTTCAAGCACACAAAAACAGAACATTAATGCATCCTTATGCATTAAAACACCAGCAACATCAACACAACTCGCTGCTCATCACAAATCTAACAATTTGGCTACCAAACACAACCGAAATCATCTCCAAACACTTCCAAAACTTAACCCAGCCAAGATCCATCACTTCTAACCATTTATATACATCAAATAACATGCAAAATGATCACAACCACGTCCTTATACCTCCAGGTATAACAGATCACCAAAAACACTCCAAAAACAACCAAAAACTCAAGCCAAACTTAGGAAATTCAACCTATCCGGGATTGCATTGATTAAACCTAAACTTCTAATCATTTTAGCATTCATTTAACATCAATTTAACACCTCAAAACCCTGCTTAAACAGATCACACGAAATTTTCACCAAAATCGCCAAATCTTGCATTTTAGCCAAAAATCAAGATCTCAATTGAAAAGCCATTAATAAAACATAAATCAAGGATTGAGAACTTAGGAATTTCAGTAAAGAACTGATAGTTTAGAGGAGAAGGACGTTCTTACCTCCAAACTTGAATTTCTCCATTTTAGAGCCAAAAAGCTTGATGAATCAACTTGTAAATTGAGAGGTTTTGATGATGAGATGATTAGGAATAAAATGAGAATTGAAATGAGAGATTAAGATGTTAAAATCAAAGAAAGAAATCTGGAGAATCTTGTTTGGGTAGAGAGAAAATGAGAGAAAAGAGAATTTGAGAGAAAATGGAAAATTAGTTGAAAATTGGTTAAAATGATTTCCCTCCCTTTCTTAATCTTTAAAATCAGATTTTAGACTTAAAATATCTTAGAAAAATCTGGAGAAATCCTTTTTGGAATAATAGCTCCTTAAAGATTCAAAGTTTCAATCCTTTATAAAACTGTCCCGCAACTTTCAAAAATTACATTTTGGTCACTAGCCAAAATGTCAACCTTCCGAACCTCATTTTCCAAAATTGATTTCACAGTTCACTTTTATATATTAAAAGATGATTTTAGAACATTTTTCCATATTTTTAATGCAACCCGAACTAGGCTTTCCTAAATTCACTCTTATATATTCGATCAGCACTTTGACCGAACCGGTCAACACCCAAAACTTCTGAGCCCAAAACCGGGGCGTTACAACTCTCCCCCCCTTAGGAAATTTCGTCCTCGAAATTTCAACCGGCGAAAAGAGAAACAGAACCTTCTCAAGCAACACACAAGGCAACACAAAAGCCTCAACCAACAACACTGATCACTTCCCATACAAAACCTCCACCACACACTGTTCACAAATTCAAACTCTCAAAGGTAACCACGACTCAACCTTTCACATAACCGAACTGTACACAACCCCAACATCAACCTGAAGAACTTCAGCTCTTTTAGCAGACAACACTGTAGCACACAACTCCCAAGACTTGTCTACACAAAGACAACCACCAAACCAATTCAGCCATTAGGCAACTTCCCTGCTTCTAAAACTCTTGCGATTCCCAAACCTTTCCCAAAGATTTTCCCAACAAGCAGAAATCCTTAAACATCAACTGTTTACTCAAGCTCTTCAACAAGCTGACAATCCTTCACATCAGTCACAACATTGCCATAACAGCTCACCAGGACTACTCACCCAGATACCAAAAATTACATCACAACCCCAACTTGAAACCTTCAGCCGTTCTACATACCATCAACTAACTTCAAATGAACTTTCTTAACCACAACTAGCCAACTACTTCTCACAAGAACCCAAACAACCAACAAAACCCTTCAATCTAGCACAACCCCTCATTACAAACTTCAACCAGAACACTTGCACTACCAGAACACTACTTAACCAAAACACACATAACATCTTCAGAACTCTTCAAAGATTGCTAAGAACCAACACAACCCTTTCACAACAACTGTAACGCCCCGGTTTTGGGCTCAGAAGTTTTGGCGTTGACCGGTTCGGTCAAAGTGCTGATCGAATATTTAAGAGTGAATTTAGGAAAGCCTAGTTCGGGTTGCATTAAAAATATGGAAAAATATTCTAAAATCATATTTTAATATGTATATATGAACTGTGAAATCAATTTTGGAAAATGAGGTTCGGAAGGTTGACATTTTGGGCTAGTGACCAAAATGTAATTTTTGGAAGTTGCGGGACAGTTTTATAAAGGATTGAAACTTTGAATCTTTAAGGAGCTATTATTCCAAAAAGGATTTGTCCAGATTTTTCTAAGATATTTTAAGTCTAAAATCTGATTTTAAAGATTAAGAAAAGAGAGGGAAAAATCATTTTAACTAATTCCAACTAATTTTCCATTTTCTCTCAAATTCTCTTTTCTCTCATTTTCTCTCAACCCAAACAAGATTTCCTCAGATTTCTTTCTCTGATTTTGACCTCTTAATCTCTCATTTCAATTCTCATTTGATTCCTAATCATCTCATCATCAAAACCTCACAATTTACAAGTTGATTCATCAAGCATTTTGGCTCTAAAATGGAGAAATTCAAGTTTGGAGGTAAGAACGTCCTTCTCCTCTAAACTATCAGTTCTTTACTGAAATTCCTAAGTTCTCAATCCTTGATTCATGTTTTATTAAAGGCTTTTCAATTGAGATCTTGATTTTTTTTGGCTAAAATGCAAGATTTGAGGATTTTGGTGAAATTTTCGTGTGATCTGTTTAAGCAGGGTTTTGAGGTGTTAAATTGATGTTAAATGAATGCTAAAATGATTAGAAGTTGAGGTTTAATCAATGCAATCCCGGATAGGTTGAATTTCCTAAGTTTGGCTTGAGTTTTTGGTTGTTTTTGGAGTGTTTTTGGTGATCTGTTATACCTGGAGGTATAAGGATGTGGTTGTGATCTTTTTGCATGTTATTTGATGTATAAAAATGGTTAGAAGTGATGGATCTTGGCTGGGTTAAGTTTTGGAAGTGTTTGGAGGTGATTTCGGTTGTGTTTGGTAGCCAAATTGCTAGTTTTGTGATGAGCAGCGAGTTGTGTTGTTGTTGCTGGTGTTTTAATGCATATGGATGCATTAATGTTCTGTTTTTGTGTGCTTGAAACAGGGGAGGTTGATCCTTGAGCTTTGGAAGTGTTTTCGGAAGGTTTCAGAAGCTTGGAAAGCTTGTTGGCTAGGCTTGTTTGGTGATCGGTGAGTGAAGTTGGGATTTCAGCTTTTGAAACATGGTTTGAAGGTTTTTGGGAGCTTAGTTTAAGTCTAAACAACTTTGCTAAGCTCAAGAGTAAGTAAAGGGGTTTTTGCCTTTGAATTGTGTGTGATTTGGTTTTAAAATCAAATGTGGTTGATGATTGTTAGGCAAGTGTTTTTGCATGGTTTAATTCTGTTTTGTAAGCATGTTTTAGCATGGTTTAATGCTGGTTTTGAAAGTCAATTGAAAAGGATGCTCAAGGTAAGAGATCCTTGGTTATGTTTATGGAAATTGTGATTTTGATGCATAGTGATGCATGTTGTTCATTGGCTTTGTATGATGCTTAAAAACAGTGAGTTGATGATGATTAATGATGATAATTGTACCTTTTGCATATTGTTTATGCATGTGAATCATTGAGCTAATGATGTGGTGGTTTTGCATTATGCGTATGCATGTGAATCATTGAGCTAATGATGTGATGACCTTGCATTGTGTTTATGCATGTGGAACATTGGATATTATGGTAAGATGGTTATGTTGGCAAGAGATGTGAATGGTTCTTGGTTCGTTGATCGGGTATAATTAGCCGGCTATAGGATTGGGTGCACCGTGAATAAAGTCGCCTTGATGGCGGAGTGGTCAAGTGTGGACCGGGTAAACTCCCCTCAAGTATTCCTAACGAGATGAGGTCAGTGGAGGGTGTGCCCACGGGAGGACCTCGGTTGCTTAAGGTCGTAGTGGAGGTTGTTGCCCACGGTAGACCTTGGTTAAGTAAAGGTTATAAGGTGGTTAAAAGTCCTTATGTGAAAACCTTGTACTTGTTAAGATCACAATGGCTATGGTTAAGTCCATGTGTGGATCTTGTGTGTGATGTCCCGGATCTTGTTAGATGATGTCTACAACTACCAATCGGTTATGCAAAGGTTGTATGGTGGTTGAAAGTCCATACGGGAAGACCTTGTGCATGTCAAGGGTGTATGGCGGTTGAAAGTCCATACATGGTAACCTTGAGGAAAAGCTAAGGTTGTATGGTGTTTAAAAGTCCATACATGGGAACCTTAGGTTGTTAAGGTCAAATGGAGGTTGTTGCCCATTTGGAAGACCTTGGATTGGGTAGTGTGTAGGAAGCGTTGGGACACGCTTGTGATCCGCGTATCCTATCGGGTTGAAAAGTTGGACAGTGAATATGGTTGATCTCTTGGAAGCCAATATAATGTTCTTGATCATGTTAAGCATGGGATTGCTTGAAATGATGCATAGTTGCATGTGAAGCATGGGATTGCTTGAAATGATGCATGGTTGCATGTGAAGCATGAGATTGCTTGAAATGATGCATGGTTGCATGTGAAGCATGAGATGCTTGATTTGATGCATGTTTGCATGAGAAGCATGAGATGCTTGGTAAGATGCATTGTTGCATGAGATGTGTATGATGCTAGTGAAAGCATGTTACTTGTATGTTTAACACGTGTTGGTTATCATTTGATAAATGATGCATGAGAGCATGGATTACCTATGTTGCATTGGAGTCATGTATGACTTGATGTTAAAGGCATGTGATGATGATGCTATGGTTTTATGTTGCCTTGATTAAATGCATGAAATGGTTTGATTGAACTATGGTTTTAAATGGTTTCTTGCTTGATGTGGTTTCCAAGTTAAAGAAAGGTATGTTGCAAATTGGAAGTGTTTTCCATGGTTTTGTTTAAAGCTTGGCATATGGTGTTTATGCATGATTTGAACTTGATGTTGAGAGAGTTTTCAAACGAGGTTTTGGAAAGCAAATCGGGTTGGTTTTAAAGTGTTTTAAAGACCCGCTGCATTGATGGTGTTTTGGTTTTGAGCATTCCTCACTAAGCATTTTGTGCTTACGCTCCTTTTGTCCATCAATGCAGATTCTTGAAGTTTGGGCAGCAAGGAGCAAGGGATTCAAGGTGGACTCCAATGGAGATGTATGTCTCGGTGAATAGCTATAGTTAATAAGGGCAATGGGGTAGAATCTCTCGATTTGTTGTTATTGTGATCGTATGTGTTGATCATGAATGTTTAAATACTGTTGTTAATGTTGTTGAAACATGAATTGGCTTAATTGAGGTTGAATTGGAAGGTTTGTGCTAAAATGGTTGCTTGTGTAGGAAGCATGCCTATAGATTTGGGGCTTTTCATATGTGTTGGTTATATGTGAAATTGTTGATGCAAGTATGTCTCTTTTATACTGAATTGCATGTTGGCAAAGTGCGGTGGCTTTTGGAGCATGTTTGAATGATCAATTGTGTGTTTGAGTGAGCAAAATGCAACATTCTGGGCTAGGCGTTTCGGAACAGGCAACACCGTTTCGGAACGGGTGCCCTGCATGAACCCAGGCGTCCGAAACGGGTGTCACCGTTCCGAAACGGAAAGCATTCTGCCAGACCCCCGTTGCGGAACGCGTTGCGGAACGGCCCGTGTTTCGGAACGGCCTTGGCCTGTTTCGGAACGGGTGACCGTTGGGGGCTGACAT